>OY019133.1:66434583-67720208 GCA_955652365.1 Eristalinus aeneus
CTTCAATTGGAAAGGACTTCTCTTGGTGCTTCTGGGCACTGTAGAGTTTAGCGTAGTTTGAAGGTTTCCAACAAACCTGAACCATTTAGAAGGACGGTCGTGGATTGTTAACTTAGCTACGACTTCAATTGTAATTCTTACAACTTGCCCATTTCCCCTAGTCGTCAGTATGTGCCATATTTTCATCTGATTACAGAACTCTTGAAAGCTATTGGAGGTGAACGCAGCTCCTCTGTCTGATATGATGCGAAAAGGATTCACAATGACAGAAAGGAAAAATAAAGAATTGAGCAGGCTGAGAAAACCTAGGATTAAACCCACAACGTTCAGCGCCCTTGGCGACTACTCTACCTCTAAGCTATCTGGCTAACTGATCCACGACCGACGTACAGCCTACGTCATGATCCCCACCATTATCCACCCACACAATTTAACCAATCTTGGGTATACTTTCAGGCGAAAACCTTTCAACTGAATGTTGATCAGCTACTTCTTTAGAAGCAAGGGACTTTATTTCAATGGCTTTACTACGTGATGCAGATGTGCCCTTCATCACAACTTCTGCCGCATGCTTGTGATTCAATTCAACAGGTTGGCAACCTCTGCGCAGAACCAAAAGGAACCAGGAGGTGGTTAGAAAAATTCATAAACATGCCTGGTTTCTGATGAGTGAGAGTCGATGGCGGAGGTTCGAGCGACCTGGGGGCTCTCGTGCGTGCATTGCCCCCGCGATCACTTTAATGGAA
Organism: Eristalinus aeneus; assembly: GCA_955652365.1. NCBI lineage: Eukaryota > Metazoa > Arthropoda > Insecta > Diptera > Syrphidae > Eristalinus > Eristalinus aeneus. The sequence continues at coordinate 66,435,330 of OY019133.1, forward strand.
CATGCGATGCGAGATAAAGGAGATGATGATGATGCTGCCGTAGGAAGTACATGTAGATTGGCTTATGCCCCAGCAACGCATATTTGGCTTGCTGGCAAACTCTATCTCTTAGTTATGAGCTTCATCGTTGAAAATAATTTTCCAAGGAAAACCAATATAAATTTCAAGCTGTTCTTCAGACCAGACGAATTGATGACACTAAAAATTGTTCGAAGGCTTTAGTTCTTGTGTCACTTCATCTTCATCGGATGTGGAGCAAGACTATATTTCGCCACGATACAGAGGTGCCCAGAGAATGTATTAAAGATTCGTGATTTGGGTCTCCTTCAACGAAAATGGTGCACATTTTCATCTATCGAGAGGTTGAATTGCTATATGGTAGGCAAAGTATGGTCTTAATGGTCATAAAGATGCGGCGGCTGTACGTGAATTTTGTTAAAAAGTTTGAACAACTCGAATTGCAAAAAAAAGTTGCCCCTCTGACGAAGAAGAAGCCACAGTTCACCAGATTTTAGCTTCTTCAGAAGTAATTGATATTTTGCGCGAAATTGTGCTTTCATAGGCCATTGATCAATTTCAAATGTTATCCACAAAAGGGACGATACATTCTAGAATCTAACCAGGACTTCACATGGCGATGGCCATCTCATTAGACTTCAACTTAAGGCCAATATATAAATTACCGCCCCAGGGTTGATACCAGGACAATAAGAGACACTATCACAGGATGTTTGCTGATGGGTCTTTACGCCTGCTGGGCCCGTTTTGACATGCGATTAATTTTAAGAAGCTCTGTGTTGACTGACAGCAGATATTAACCGATTGCTTTTGTTTTTCTAAATTTACGCGGCAACGCGACTAGTGGAAAGCGAAAGAAACTAAAAGGTTATAGTCCCCTCGAACTGTTGGCTCACACAAAAGTAAAGACCACAGATCAAATACAGCAGAACCTTAGGGAAAAGAACCAACACCAGCAGCACTTCTCGGTTCTTGTGCTCTGATAAGTAAGCCTGTTTTAAAGGTGTAAACAACGCCATGTTATATTTCTCTAGAGAACTATACGGAAATCTTTGAATACATATCTTAGTCCACAAAAATTCTTCAAGTTTTTCACAAAATTTTTTGAAACAATCATAGAAGCCTCATCTGACCCACTTCAGAAGTACGACACATCTGAAAAATTTTTTTGGACTAAAAGTTGTGCCAGAACAATGCCCGCACCTCAAAGACTCACTCCGTGAGCGCGTAACCCAAAAAGAATTGCTTGTATCTTCTCTCACATTTCTTTCCACACAACAGTCCCTTTCCGTGGTCTTCTTTGTGTGCGGTCAGGAGAAGAAGGCAGCAAAGGAAACGTGCGGGAATTCACATAAACAATGAATTCGTTGAACAAGTTGTTTTCCGGTCCCTAAGTGCATGTTCCTCTCATAAAACGTGTCGAAGTGATAACCGAAATGTGGAGAAGCAAAACATCACCTTGGGAGACGGAAAATAGACCACGACGACGATGGCAAGCGAGTAGAGCACAGGACAATGAAGGAAATAACAGAAACGCTACATTACACGTACTCATTGTCCACGTGGTGTGCTCAGAGAGCACCAAATAAAAAAGAAACAGGAAAATCTGATTCCATTCAATTTAGCATCCTTGTAAGGAAGTGAAGTAGTTTTTGTGTTTCTGCCACACTAGGCGATGTGTGTGCCACAGATGGCAAGAAACACTTCCTGGTTCGGATGCGGGGCCGTGTTTATTTTTATTTCGTGCTCGAATGGAGAACTTACGGTGTACTACATACACCAATGCACTTCCCGGGTGGTCCACTGAATAGGCTTTGGGGTACGAGATGAACTTATATTTGTTGTACGCGTTATTTTCCTGCAGGCGGAAAACCATATAGAATAATTGTTCCGGAGAATATGCATTTTTGCTGAACTACGCGCCTGTTTGCAATACATCGGGTTCATCTGCCTTTAAATTGCACTCGTGTCTGTCTGTGTTTCTCTCGTTCTATATAATTCAGCTTCCATCAATTTAAGTTCCGCAAGCAAGATCTGTAATTCACTTCATTAAAAAATAGGGCAACATTTATAGAATGCTGTAATTTGATTAAAGACGGAGTAGATTCACGAGGCAAACGGATTCACGAATAATTCACATAACGTCGATTATAAATAAAATCTTTCCAACGTCACAAATGTCATCATCATCATCGGCGGAACAACTGGCATCCGGTGCTAGCCTTCAAAAACAGGTTTCTCATTCATACAGTTCAAGTACCTATGCCATCCAGCAGTCGTCCTTTTTCCACCACTTTTTGCCACAATATGAGCTTCAAAGGTCTTCCCGCGTCGGTCGCTCTTCGCTTATGCTAGCAAGTTCTGCCGTCAGTGTCTTTCAGCATAGATTGCATACAGTTCATCATTTTAGCGTCCCCATAATGGTTCTTCCACACATTCTTCGTATTTGGAAAACACCAAAATGTTGGATCCATACGGAACCATAAAACTGGAAGCTAGCACCTCGGTTCGATGACATGTTCCAACAGAGTACTGGTAACTGCATCGTCGTTTCCTGCAAGCTTCGATGTGATGTGAGATTCCTTGATTTGTAGACAGAATACTATAGGCTATGTGGGATATAAAGTCCCGACCACGTATTTATATTGTCCTCCTTGAAGTTTATGTTCCTCTAATTGAATCGTACCATAATTTACAGAACTGTGGCCGCCGTGGCGTAGGGGTAGAGTGCGACGCTCACACGCCGAAAGGTCTAGGTTCGATTCCCGGCTGAACACCTCGAATTTTTCCCGGCAACACCTCTTTTCAGCTGCTGACAACACTCAAAGAGTAATTACTGTCTAAGAAAGCTTCTCTAACTTCACCTTTCAGAGTCGGCAAAACACTGTAGGGTCCTTCTAATCGTGAGAGAACAGTAGCGCGCACAACACAAGTAGTTGATGAGTAAGCTAGGCCCTGGTCCCCTGTGGACTATCGCGCCATACAATTATTACGCAAATGATAATGCATTCATATTTATTGAGAGTTACTCCACCCTCCACCGTGGCTCAACAGACCCTCCTCCTGTTGTGCATGCTATTGTTCTCGCTCGAGTTGTACGAGGCTTTTTCGTGGGCAAACCATGTTCTTTAAATGTTGTCAGCAGCTCAAAAGATGTGGGTCCGAGGTCTTGAAAGGTACATACTTCAGAAAGCGTACTTTACTAAATAGGCCGCAGTGGCCATAAGATGAAAGGTTCTTTGAATGGATCTTTAAACGCCGAGTATATGTCGCTCCAATTACGATTTATTTCAAATCCGGGTTCCCGCATACTTGACTCTGAAAAACAATTGTCTGATAAAAGTCAGACTTGTCACTTCAGTTTAACGTACGAGGGGCGTTTAATATACTCTCAGTATCGATATGAAGAAAAATGCAAATGAAAATATAATCTCCCCTAACAACAATGCATTTGTTACATCTTGAGATATGCTTTTTTAACCCTCAAAAAAATAAATTTCCTCATTCTCAACAAAATACCCATTTGTTGCCGACTTGAGTTCTTCATCATTCGGGAATCTTTTTCCACGAAGACATTTTTTTGAAATCCGGAAACACGAAGTAATCACTAGGGGCAAGGGCTGGACTATAGGGTGGGTGTTGGACTTCTTCGAAACGACAATCTCGCGCAGCAGCCTTGGAAACTTACGCCGTGTGAACAGGAGCGTTGTCATGAAGAAGAAACACACCCGCTGCGAGTTTACCCCGTCGTTTCTTTTTAATTTCCTCCCATAAATTATGCAGAGTGGAAGCGTAGGATGTGACGTTGATGGTTTCACCATTTGTTTTGTACTCAATGAGAAAGATTCCCTTTGAGTCCCTTAAAACTGTCTCCCTGAGCTTTCCGGCAGACTGAGTGACCGTGAACTACTTCGGGGGGTCTGTTCCTTTTTTATGTCCACTGCATGGACTCTTGTTTGCTTTCAGGGTCATAGTGGTGAACCCATGTTTCGTCCCTAGTAACAATTCGAACCATAACACCTACAAATCTCCAGAAGCTCTCTACAGCATGCGATTCTCACCTTTTTCTAGGGCGCTGTGGGCATTCGTGTCACCCACCATGCACTGATCTCTGAAAGGTTAAGATGGTCATGAAGAATGGTGTGAACCAATGGAAAGCTTGGTGATCTCTGCCATCATTTTCACCTTTATTCGGGCATCCTTACGAACAAGTTTTTTGACTTCTTTTATGCTTTCTCCCGTACAAGCAGTAGCCGGGGCGCCAGAGCGAAGGTGGTCTTCAATGCTCGCTCTGCCTCTCTTGAATTCACTTGACCACTTTTGCACAGATGATAATGAAGGTTCGGAACCCTGATAAACAGCCACCATCTCTTTATGAATAGTTTTTTGACTTTTTTCTTGCTTAGTAAGAAATTTAATTATAGTGCGATGCTCAATTTTCACCATCATCGTCTCAGTTGCCATTATGATTTTGGTAACTAGAGATAAAACACGAATTAATAATCACATTCATATGAAATTTTACATGAATGCACTTAAAGTGTAAGTAATACTATTAACTTGATAAATAAGTCAATTTGTATATTGTAACATGATCCTTTTAACCATGTTACCTCTGGTACATTTCCCCCTAAGATGACGTAATCGGTCAGACGACACTTGGCGTTTGATCTATGCAAACAGCAAGCGTACGTATGAGACCTCTCCGCTCTCTCCCCTGCTAGGTGATACAGCGGAGAGATTTAGTCGGCTTTTACCTCTGAACGTGAACGATCTTGAAAGTGACTTTTTGTGTTTCAATTATTGTTATTAATAAATATATAATCTGGAATCCCAAATTGTTTCACTTATTATATAACTATATATAGCAGCTTCACCCCGATACCGAGAATATATTGAATGCCCCTCGTACATATTCACTGTATGAAATGAACTCTTTAAGTAACACTCATTTTATCCAATTTCCAAGGCGTATAGGAGTGGCTCTCAGACTTCAAATACTGCTACTACACTTTATAAGGAGTTGCTTCATAGTGATGTGAATGACACATTAATTGCTGCGAACGCCAGGAAACTGATAAAAAACACAACACTTGCATTTGAAGCAGAAATATTTTCGACTGATTATTTCTAGTCAGGAAGAACGATCATGGTTCCCAAAAACTGTAGCTAAAACTGGCAAAATTGTTTGTGAACCAATAAATTCATCACATTTACTACGCATTTTGTACGATTATGAATAACATAAATTTGCGATATTCGTACGTCGAAGGTCCAAATTCGAACAACCGCATTTTTAACGGCACCACCTTTTTGCAGCTAATAATAATAATTGTTGGCGCGACAGTCCACAGGGTGACCAGGGCCGAGCTTGCTCATCAACTACTCTTGTTGTGCGCGCTACTGTTCTCTCACGAGAAGAAGGGACCTACAGTTTTTTGCGGAATCCGAACGGCGAAGTTTGAGAAGCTTTCTTAGACAGTTATTACTCTTTGAGTATTGTCAGCAACTCGAAAGAGGTGGTGCCGTGAAAAATTCGATGTGTTCAGCCGAGAATCGAACCTAGACCCTTGGGCGTGTGGGCGTCGCACTCTAGCTCTAGCCACTACGCTACGGCGGCCACCCTTTTGCAGCTGTTGGCAATACATCTTCTTCTTCTTCTTGTGGTTTTACAGTCAAGGGAGGACCTGGGTCTCAGACAATATTCCCCTCCAGCCAGCACGATCTTTCGCCAGTTACCTCCAGTTGCGCACTCCAAGTTTGTTCAGGTTTTTCTCCACTTGTGAGCGCCTCCTTAGTCTAGGCTGTTTTCTGCCGCGTTGTCATAATGGCTCTAATTCAAAGACTTCATAGACTGTCGGGGAGTGAGCACATATTAGGGTAATGTTCCCGAATTTAACCTTTTTAGATGCGGATTGTCATGAGGCGTTCTATGATGGTGTCGTAGCTCAAGAGTTTTTGCCTAAGTCTGCCTCGAACGATAAATCTGCATCCGAATAAGCACTGCCCTCTCTCTCTGTAGCAATCGCTGTAGTATATGTCGCAGTTGTTTATCATTTTTTGCCGGGCCCATCCCATCGCACTATCCGCATGGCTGTGATGTCTGCTTGGTATTAGTCAAGGGCCTCCGCAAGTTGTCGGGCTGCACGTGGACTGTCAAGGGACCTCACATTCCACGTGAAAAACCGAAAATCGTTGTCCTTAAAATGTTTGCTGGGGTCGTCAACAATTGATGCGTCGTTATCCGAGGAATATTGGGTTTTCTGAACTATTTCTTTTGACGTGGTAAGGAAATTAACCTCACGCACAACCCACAGACTGAAAGGCCGGGACCATTATTTAAACCCTCAGGGAGAGGAGTTTGCTGAATACATTGGTTCATCATACAACTTGTGTTGTGATGGCTATCCTGTTGGCAATACATAAAGAATAATATTTATTAATGAATAAGTTTATCGTACGAAAACAATAGGATGCAAGACAAGGGTAGTTGCTAAGGAAGCTGGGTCCTGGCAGAGTTGGGCATAAAATAACATAATAACTAATGACCAACGAAACTTGTCTAAACGTTAGTCATTGACAATTCGCCGGATTTATTCATGACTAAGGTTTATTCAGGAATTTTCGTAATTCACACACATGATTGGCGGTAATTCATAATTAATGTGTGGTCATGACTAACTCTGTATCATGAATAACCACCAATCGCGGGCATGTCGGAACTTACGCATATATTTTTACGCCTGTCTGGAAAAGGTAATTAGAACAAAAGTGACAAATTCGAAGATGGTGCTATAATTTTGCACAGTCCTGTATATTTTTACACGGCCAAACTACAATGGCAAAAACTATGTGGTAAGAAATCATCAGAAAACAAAAAGTTCGACGGTAATATTTTAAAGTTCGTTATGCACTCTATTAGTTGAAATAACTCAATACTTTGTCTTATATTTTTTATGAACAGAGACATGTCTGGAAGAAATGCTCTTATTAAGTGATTAATGCCTAATGATTAACTTATTTGAATAACTCATGAATAATTATTGATTTAGTCATGAGTGATTTCTGCGAATAATGAATAATTAATTGGTCAATCATTTTTTTCATGAATAATGAATAAATTAATAATTAGTCGCTTGAATCCGGCAAGTAATGACAAAAATTTGCCCAACACTGGGTCTTGGTCCCATATTGGGCTGTCGAGCTATATTATTTAAAACAGTACTCGTTTAAATTATTTTATTAAATCTTTAAGTTAATCATCAATTAAAAATTTTAACATTGTCCACTGTTAGTAGATTTTTTGGATCATCTTCAACTAAATTAATGAAACTATCAATCAAATGTCATAAAGTAATTTCTGAATACCACAGAAAACTTTTTGGAAAAATTGTGGATAGCTTTCTCCATGTCCAATTCTTTGATAAATTCTTCGGTATTGTTATTCTCTCTTCTATAAATCAAATATTGACCAAGGGCTGATATTTTCAATAATATCATAAAATTAGTTACAAAACGAAATGAACGTATTCTGTTTTTTGCATGTGTATTGAGTGAATTCAATTGAATATATTTATGTGGGTTTGGGAGCTGAATACCAGCGTTAAGTTTCTAACCAAGCTGGACAAGAAATTAACGTTTTTTTTAAAACATTGAATTAAAGAATGAGTGTAGTAGAATAATTTCAGAGAAGAAGGGAAACGAGAATCGAAGAGAGAATAGTAGTATAAATCAAGACAGAAGAGAGGACTGCCGGTTAGGTCAGGAAAATATTATTGTCAGAGACACAGTCGATAGAGGAGCGTTGGAATATTCTGATCAACAATAAAGTGTATGAAAAATGTAAAAATTCGTGTTTCCTTTTTTATATAATAACCCCTTAAATGAGTACCCTTTAAATGTTGGCAGCAACTCAAAAGAGTTGCTACTCGGAACAAATGCAAAATGTTAAGTACTGGAATCGAACTTGGAATAGATGTGTGGGCAGACGACTCAACGCGTTTATCACATTCATTCGAAAAAACCGAGCTTTTACCAGATGTTTATCCTCTATCCCTGTATAACTCAGTAAGTGGCTAAATTGTCATTTTCACGCTCTGGTTAAGTATCTAAATTTCGTTAACTGAAACTCTGATTCTTTGTCGAAGAGGACGTTTTCCTAAGCAAAATCTACTTATCTTAGAGCAAGATACATAAATTATAGCTCTTTTAAGCAGATTTGGTTTTTGTGCATTTTAATGTAAGCAAAATACGTTATTTCTTAAGCTTGTGTTAAACCGTCTTCTTCTCACCGGTACGCAACCTCGTTCGGGAGGATTCCTGACCGAGTGCGGTAAAGGGTCGGTGGCGCCACACGCTTAACTCCACCGCACGATGGACAACCTTGTGAATTAGAGTTGCGCACAACAGTTCCTTTGCCGGACCGAACATGGAACGGTTCCTTTGTGGAAAGGAACTAGTTCCAGGAACTTATTCCAAGGAACAAGTTCCAGGAACTAATTCCAAAGAACTCTTTAGTTCCAAGGACCTATTTAGTTCCGAGGACCTATTTAGTTTCGAGGAGATCTTTGTGGTATAAGTAATACTTCATAAGAAAATGAACACTTTGTAAATGTTTTAAAATTAAGTCTCCATAATCTACTTCTACTACTACATAAATGTTATATTCGTGTTAACCAATTTATTTTTATATGTTACAATTGAAGCAATATGTTTTGAATTTCAAAGAACGTTGATATACCCGAACAAGATTTGAGCATTCGTCTAGCAACAAAACTAGTCAAAAACATCTGAAATGTTTCATGTAGTGTCAACAAAACAAAGTGGGCAACATGTTAGCTGAAACAACATTCAGAACTGCTGCAATAGATATAGTTCTGGGACCGATGTAGTTCCCGGACCTATAAAGTTTCAGGACCGATAAAGTTCCAGGACCGATATAGTTCCAGGACCCATATAGTTCCAGGGCCGATATAGTTCCAGGGCCGATATAGTTCCGGACATAGTTCCGGAACTACTCGACACTGGTTACAAGTCCATTGAACTATGTACTAATAGTTCCATTAGTATGTTCAGGATCAAACACGTATTACTCTCCGGAACAATAATTTAAGGAGGAGAAGGAATATGTTGAAAATGTTAGCTTTCTCTCTCTCTTCTTTTTACACCGCAATAAACAGTGTTTGACGTAAGGTTGATGGTGTACATTATACAAAAAATACAAAGAAATACACAAGAAACAACAAAATTTGCGACTGATTCATCTGTCTGAAATATATATTTTGAATTGCGTGCTGTTTCAATTCACATATTCACGATGTATCTGTCATGTTTGAGGTACCGAACATCGGTCGAAACTATCGAACATGTTTGGGTGGAATATGTGGAACGATAGATGTGGTCGCCGTGTCGTAGTTGGTAGAGTGCGACGCTCACACGCCGAAGGGTCTAGGTTCGATTCCCGGCTCAACACCAATTTTTCGAATTTTTCAAGGCACCACCTCTTTCGAGCCGCTGACAACACTCAAAGAGTAATACCTGTCTAAGAAAGCTATTCAAATTTCGCCGTTCGGAGATCGCAAAAAACTGTAGGTCTCTTCTACTCGTGAGAGAACAGTAGCGCGCACAACACGAGTAGTTGATGAGCAAGCTAGGCCCAGGTCCCCCTTTGGAATGTAGCGCCAACAATTATTATTTATTATTATTATTATGTGGAACGATCGGAACTAGTTCTGACGGTGGAACAAGGTCCAGGGACTATGTAGGTCCGGAACTATACAACTCTATTGTGAATAGCGACAAAAATTAAATAAACTATACAATTGTCTTAAGCTAACTTAAATTTAACGTCCAGTTCACAGAAAAAAAGAATAAAAAACAAATGATAAAAATAAATAAAAAAGAAGTACAAGAAAAAAGAAACAAAGTCTCGCCTTCTTCACCGGACGAACTCGAACCCCGACTGGTCAAGTTAACAGTCGAACGTTCCCACTGACACGTACCGCCACCATATAAGTAAATGCATGATGAGATACACCCAGTGTCGTAATTTGTTAGGATTGCCTTTTTCTTATAATTGCGCGAATCTGTTGGTTATCGCTTGAGTAGCGCTGTTAACGAATTACCTTCTGGGACGAGTATTCTGCGGTGGCATTTGAATTAACTATTCGCACACGGTGTTGTTTACGCTTGAGTAATGCTCTTAACGAACTATTTTGTGGGATGAGTGCAGGAAACGGACGAGTGCATACAGTTATTACATACACCTTACTACGTATCTCCCTTACTTGAACAAGAGCCACCGTGATGTCGAAAGTTCAACTGTTTGCTGATCACAGGTATTTTAAGAGTTCAGCTCGTTGAATCTAATTCAGGTGTGTATACCGCTTCTGAATACGGGAATTGTTTCCAGCCAACAAAATAACGAAAAATACAAAGCGTCGAGATAAGTTAGTTAGTTAGTTATACTTTATTTATAAAAAATTCATACATTAATACATTAATACAATTATTTAAATTAACAAAATGTATAATATGGTATGGCCTATGGTCGTCTACCAGAAGGTGTTTATAACAACCTTAAGTTTAATTGATGTTTACAAATAGGTATATTAGATTTGAAAGTCACCTTCGACTTCGACTGACTATAACTCAATGCTAATTTCGAGCATTTATATAAGTTTCATTCAAAATACATAGCGTTTCGTTTAAATCGAGGATGGGTTTACCGAAAAATATCACACGAAACTCTTTTAGAATCCAACGGTCACAGTAGCGTTCTAGTCGGTTGATCATCAGTTGCATTCCCTCTACTGTATCCGCAAGAAGAACGATGTCATCGGCAAAGATGAGACCTGGTATCTGCAAACCACCGTACTCGTTTCCTCCACCAACTTCCTCCAAAATGTCATTTATAAACAAAATGAAAAGCAAAGTACTCAGCACGCATCCTTGCCTTACTCCCATTTGCATTTCAAAATCACTCGACATATATTTGCCATCCCAAACATAGGCAATATTGCTCTCATACATTGCTTGCAGTAGATTCACAACTTTAGTTGAAACTCCCGAGATAAACAATTTGTAGAATAATGCATTACGATCAATCCAGTCGAAAGCAGCTCGAAAATCTACAAAAAATGCATATAGTTTCTTCTTTTTGCATATAAAGCTATCGGCTTAAGGTGAATATCTGGTCAACAGTACAGATGTGGGATTTGGTTTTACGTGATCACCTGCCTTAACGGCTTATATCACGGGGAACCTTTTTCCCAAGAGTCGTAAGTAACGCAAGACTAAACGCCTTAGTTACCCAAGTACCAAACTGGGATCATGCTTGAGGGGCAATCACCCCACCTTGGTTTGATGCGAAGCCTTCCGGAAACGTCTTCCGCTCTTTGGGTCGCAGCGCCTGGTTGAGAATGCAACTCCACACTGAGAAGGGATAGTCCCCTAACCGACTTGCCTAGTTTTGCTTAAACAATGGGCTAGACAAGTCAGCACAGTACACTATCCTCGACTCTACCCGCGATGTTAGGTGGTAAACCACAGCCACCACGAAACTCCCACAAGGCGGCCTACCGCAATGGTCAGGCTGACCTCCCGTGGCACCAGAATATAGCCTCTGGTTAAGCTGTCACTACCAGTCAGGTTCCCTCTAAGCCTGGGTCTGTTAGCCGCCATCCCGCCATAGATGGTCTTTTCTCCATCAGTGTTTCCGTTGTCACTATAAATAGTGGTACGGATGTGATTTTGAATCATGTGATTCATAAATCCAGTCACATCATCTGGGATCAACAGTACAGTGGTTTTTTTCTAAAACCAGCTTGGTATACGCTGAGTATGTTTTTATTGTTTACCCATTCTGTGAGTCGTTTAAAAATCAATGAGCTGAATAACTTCACTGAAGAATTCAAAAAAGAGATACCCCGGTAATTCGTAGGGTTATCGTATGCACCTTTTTTGATTTTTTACAACAGCTTGTTATATCTGCATTTTCGAATATCTTATTAAATTTTTTGGTTAATAACAGCAGGAACTCTGAGATACAGTTAATATAGAACTCTGAAGGAATCCTGTCATCTCCTGGTGCCTTTCCGGCTTTTGCACTCTCTAATGCTATCCGCATTTTTTCAACTGAAAACAGCGAAGCCTCGAAATAATATAAAAGAATTTTTTGTAAAGTGTTTTTCCGCTTTTGACGATAAATCAGTTATTTTCCTACTTCTCCTACCTCTCATTCTTCTGGAGAAAGAAACAAACTACATCTAACCAAAGAAAAAAACAGAGAAGAAACCACCTTTGGACCACTTGAGAAATAATCGCCAGACAACTGAAACTACGTTTTTCTCTAAACTTCAATGCACTCTGCAGTCAAAATCAGACAGAAACTGATTTGCTTAACTATTCCCTCTTGCATGGAGCACATTTTGGAGAGTTGTCTCTCTCCACAACATCACAATCCAAGTTGTTCCAAGGTCATAATGTTAGAAAGACAATTGGTACTCAGAAAAAAACAACGAAGATCCGAGACTTGAACCTTATCCCGTGAATCCCAAGAGGCACTTAGGTTAGTTTAAAACAGTCATATAGTTTTGGATTACTGGGATAAGAGTGACTAACACGCCTGGGAAAGTGCTGTTAGTAACGAAAACCTTAATTTTTTTTTTCTCTTGAAGTTCGGCTGAACTAAATCATCCAAATTATGTTTCCAACAAGAGTGTCTTTATGAAACTGCTTAAGTCATCACTTTTCTCTCAATCAGTGTTGCAACGAAGTAAACAGCGCACACACCTACAACCCATGACAGCAATCTTTCTGCAATGATATCGCGTCTGAATTAAAGCAAAAACTTGTTTATCTCATAAAAAACCCAAATCAATACTTCAAAAAAGCAGAATGTTGAATTAATGTCCTGGCCCATACCTCTGGCTACCAGCTTCCTATATTTCAAAGAAACTTTGCGTCTATTCGAAACTTTGTACAAGTTCTTCTTCTTTCCGCGCTGCTATTGGGCCGCACACATTCAATTCCTTTCATATTTTTTGCCCGCTGATAACTGCAGTGTATTTGGGAATTTCGACTCGCTATTCAGTTTATCTTTTCCACATTAATGTAAGTGATATCGATCCGACGCCGGCAGTGGCTTTATATTTAATGAAAGGATTATGCATGCTGCCGAGATAGACTGAACCGTCATCCTGCTGTTTTGCCTGCTTTGCGAACTGTTTTTCAAATGAGTGTTGGCGAAGGAATTTTCGATTTCCAATGTCAATTAAATTCCTCTTTGATGGGGCAGATAATTAATTTGAAATCACTGATGATTACAGCAGCTAATGAATGAGATGAAAAATGTGGTTTTCCAGTTAGTTGACAATTCGAAAGAGGGACATTTTCGCACACTTCAAAAAACAATTAGTTCTGGAAGAATGAGAAAAACGGTTGAAATGGCACCAAGGTACTAAAATATTCCAGAATTGATATTATTATATTATTACAAATAATTTACTTAGTAACACAAGATTTATTTAGAGTCTTGTCATCTTTAAAAAAACAAAAAATCAGGATGTAATTTTTCCAAAATTATACAGAGTCTCCTTTTGAACAATAATTCAGCTGATGGTTTACCTGTCGCAGTCGGTGGTGTCTAGCACTACGGAGCTGCATATTACCCACTGTATTTCGCTTGAGATAGTCCTTCGTTGTCTGCACCATCCTTTCGGCGTGGCCGTTGCTGTACGGATGAAATGGTGCTGTGCGACTATGTAATATTAAGTTTTTTTGACAGAATTCTTTGAATTCCACTGAGGTAAATGCTGATCCTTTATCAGATACAATAGAGTCCAGCAATCCAAAAGTAAAGCAATCCAAGAGTAAACCTCCTACGACGCATGCAGTACTTGTTTATTTTTTCCAATTCATTTTTATTTTGCTAAATTCATTTTCTTACATGCTAGACAAAAATACGTAAAACTAGCTTTGGAATATAATCTAATGATCTTAATTCTAGCTTACTGACTCTTCATGAGTACTCTAAGCTACAAGGGTTGCCTTTTATATTTCGGGATTAAAGAACAAAAACAAATATTAATCATCGAAAATAGCTTTATTGTTTTTCAATATATTAAACGTTAAGATCTATCCACTTTTACATGCGTTTGAACCAATTGTCGAAGCACTTTTGCCACTCTGATTTAGGTATCTCCAAAATATGCATTCTGAACGCATCAACCGCTTCTTCAGGTGTCGAAAACCGTTGACCTCTCATTTTATTTTCTACGTACTGGAATAAAAAGAAGTCATTCGGTGCCAACTCCGGACTATACGGCGGACGACTCATCAAATCGATGTTTCGAGTGCTCAAAAATGCAGTTGTTTGAGCCGATGTGTGAGAGCGCGCATTTTCGTGGTGAAGAGTGATCCGTCTTTTTAAGCGGTTGGTTTTCCTGATTTCTTGGAAGACAACTGGAAAACAAATGGTTTTTGATCGAGATGAAACTTGTAAGTTACCGTAAACAACACATATAGCGCTCGTTTGTCGAAACGTTCTGAGTACGTATAACCCCAAAAATGTCCAGTCCCGAAATATAAAAGGCAACCTTCGTAAGCATTTTTAAGCCCTCAAAAAAATAAATATTCTCTTTCTCTGCAAAATACCCATTTATTGCCGGCTTGAGTTCTTCATCATCCGAAAATCTTTTTCCACGAAGACATTTTTTTTCAAATCCGTAAACAGGAAATAAACACTAGGGGCAAGGTCTGGACTATAGGGTGGGTGTTGAATTTCTTCGAAACCAGAATCTCGCAGTCTTTTAAACTCGCGCCGTGTGAACAGTATCGTTGTCATGAAGAAGCAACACACCCGCTGTGTGTTTACCCCGTTTTTTCTTTTTAATTTCCGCCCGCAAATTATGCAAAGTGGAAGCGTAGGATGTGGCAATGATGGTATCACCTTTTTTCGTACTCAATGAGCAAGATTCCCTTTGAGTCCCCAAAAACTGTGTCCATGAGCTTCCCGACAGACGGAGTGACTTTGAACTTCTTCTGGGGTCTGTTCCTTTTTTATGCCACTGCATGGACTCTTTTTTGCTTTGAACCTATGTTTCGTCCCCAGTACCAATTAATCCATAACACCTACAAATCTCAACAAGCTCTCCAAAGCATGCGATTTTCACTTTTTTCAGAGGCTCTGTGAGCATTTGTGGCACCCACCTTGCACTGTCCTTTGAAAGGTTTAGATGGTCATTAAGAATGGTGTAAATGGTACCAGTTGAAAGCTTGGTGATTTCTGCAATCATTTGCGCCTTTATTCGGGAGTCCTCAAGACTTTTTTCAAGTTTTTCGACCTTTTTGATGCTTTCCCGTACAAGCAGTAGCCGGGGCGCCGGAACGGGGGTCGTCTTCAATGCTCTCTCTGCCTCTCTTGAACTTATTTGACCATTTTTGCACAGTTGATAATAAAGTTTCGGAACCCTGGTAAATAGCCACTATATCGTCATGAATAGTTTTTTGACGTTTTTCTTGCTTAGTGGGTAGTTTAGTTATACCGCGATGCTCAATTTTCACCCTCATCGTCGCAGTTGCCATTATGAATCTGTTGAACTATAGATAAATTGCGAATTTCTAATTAAGTTTATATGAAATTTTACATGAATGCACTAAGATTACATGATAAATAAATCAGTTTATATACATTACCACAGCTGCACCCCTGTACCGAGAATTGAACGCCCATCGTATGTTGGCGTCCTTGTTCGGCTAGCAGATGTAGCTTCGGGAGAGGGGTACAATACCTGTGTGATTGTGATTGGCATGCAGGATTTTTAGCAGACCTCTCCTTGCAGCCTCGTTATAATTATCCTGTCGCCTCATAGTAAGCAGTCCATATTTACATTGATTTCTTTCCTTCTGCGCAAATGCGGATCAATGTCTGGATTTTCCTGTCCTTCCAGCCATTCCCTCAATAAACAGTACAAGACACGTCTTAGGGTTTTGTCAACCTTAGTCATCATTGCTATGTCACTTAATAATAATAATGATTGTATGGCGCGACAGTCCACAGGGGGACCAGTGCCGAGCCTGCTCATCAACTACTCGTGTTGTTCTGTTCTCTCACGAGTAGAAGGGACCTACAGTTTTTTGCCGACTCCGAACGGCGAAGTTTGAGAAGCTTTCTTACACAGTTATTACCCTTTGAGGGTTGTCAGCAGCTCGAAAGAGGTGGTGTCGTGAAAAATTCGAGGTGTTCAGCCGGGAATCGAACCTAGAGCCTTCGGCGTGTGAGCATTGCACTCTACCAACTAGGCCAAGGCGGCCACAAGGCTATGTCACTTGATTGTAGAATATTCGCATCACACTCCTCGATCATATTAATCTGTTGTTCCTCTTCTGACTCTGCTGCATTTATTAGAAGACGGCTTATCGGTGTTGGCGTTCTTGTTGCCGGATCTGTAAATAATACTAAAGTTATAACCGTGTAGAAATAAACTCCATCTTAACCTCCGAGGAGACAGTTTAATGTTAGTTGGTTTTTCAGGGCTGAACAAGCTACTCAGTGGTCTGTGATCGGTCGGGGTAAAGAAAATTGCTTATGCCCGCTATAATGGCCATTGCTTCTTTATCGATTTGGGCATAATTCTTCTCTGTGCGGGTGTTTGATTCATCCATGGCATGATATCGACAGCGCAGCCGATCGATTGTCATAAACGCACTTCACCCCACTTCAAAAAACACATTCTAAGCAAACAAAGTATAGCTACGGGCACACGCTTCATAAAATGCACATGTGCTAAACAGATGTGGGATTTGGTTTTACGTGATCACCTGTCTTAACGGCTTATATCACGGGGAACGTTTTTCCCAAGAGTCGTAAGTAACGCAAGACTAAACGCCTTAGTTACCCAAGTAACAAACTGGGATCATGCTTAAGGGGCAATCACCCCACCTTGGTTTGATGCGAAGCCTTCCGAAAACGTCTTCCGCTCTTTGGGTCGCAGCGCCCGGTTGAGAATGCAACTCCACACTGAGAAGGGATAGTCCCCTAACCGACTTGCCTAGTTTTGCTTAAACAATGGACTAGACAAGTCAGCACAGTACACTATCCTCGACTCTACCCGCGATGTTAGGTGGTAAACCACAGCCACCACGAAACTCCCACAAGGGAGCCTACCGCAATGGTCAGGCTGGAACCGAAGTTCCAGGGGCCCCTGACCTCCAGTGGCACCAGAATATAGCCTCTGGTCAAGCTGTCACTACCAGTCAGGTTCCCTCTAAGCCTGGGTCTGTTAGCCGCCATCCTGCCACAGATGGTCTTTCCTACATCAGTGTTTCCGTTGTCACTATAAATAGTGATACGGATGTGATTTTGAATTATTTGATTTATAAATCCAGTCACATCATCTGGACATGTGCTAAACAGCAAGAAGGAGCATGAGCAGCGAGCAACGGCATCATGAGATGTCTACGTGCTAGAAATCAGCACGGGCAGAGCAGCGACGGTGAGCCAACCCTTTTGTGCGGTGCGCAGATGAATCACCGAAAGGAGACGAACAAAACATCCGATCATCCCGCATACGCTAGCGCGTCAACCTAGCGGGACTGATCATCGATACATTTTTTGTGTGGATCATGTGTGCCGATGTTTGGTGGTTATTAGGAAGTCAAGTTTCCTCACTCCAGATTTTACTTCCAGCGAGAGAACGTACAGAGCATATTTTTGTGTAATATCATTTGGTGTAGTATTATTTCGTGTTATACAGTCCACAAATTTAATTATCCAAAGAGGAAAAATAAACAAGAATTTTTGTCAGCTTAAATATTCTTTTATTGATCCAAACAGCGGGAATAAAATGAAATCGGACGTTCCTTTACGTTCTCCATAGTGTGTGAAACAACCACTCCAATTCCATATGGAGGTGCGTCGCATACTACTGAAAGAGGTAAAGTTTCATCATACGTAATAAGTACGTTCTCACTTGCCAAAAGTGCCTTTAAGTTTTTGAACGCTTCTGCATGTTTTGAATTTGACCGCCATTCCGCACTTTTGTCTAGCAATCTATGAAGAGGTTTCGCAATAGTTACCTTGCCTTTCAAAAATGAGTAATAAAAATTAATAAGTCTGAGGAATGCTTGCAGCTGCTTCTTGTTTTTCGGTGGTGGTGTCTCTAGAATCGCATTGACTTTGTTAAGTGAGGGCCTGATTCCTGAGTTAATCAACATCATGCCCCAGAAATGTAACGGACGTCGTATCGAATTGGCACTTATCTCAGTTAATGACACTTTAGCAAATATTTCAAAGATGTTTGCACATGCTCGTCATCCAACATCGTAGTGCACGCGTGACACCCGATCATCCGGTCCCCCGAGGACTTGCAGGCAGCGGCACCGTGATCAACGCAAACAACAAGTGCAGCCGCATCAAATATCGTCTGCAGTCTGGATTCCTCCACCACAATATGACACCTCCCAGACTCAAACCTTCCTATCCCACATTCCCTTGTTAGTTTTACGTTTAGTTGTCCAAAGAATAAAGTTTATTTTTTTAGACAAAAATCTGAAAATAGATTTTTAATTTCTCTTCTTAATCGCAAAACTTGCTCCGTGGAACCGTTGAAAAACCTTGAGTCTTGCTCAGTTGGGTTGCGTCTTCGCTTATTCTGAATATGTCGTCAAATATACTCCGACCCCTGCTATTCCGCGCAACAGCTCCCCCATACGATACTGAAAAATACCTGGCGCAGCGAAAATCCCGAAAGGTAATCTCTTCATTCGGTAAGCACCTTAATGTGAAATTATTGTAAGTGCCCTTGACGTTGCCTCATCCACAGGCATCTCCTGATACGTTTGCGCCAGATCGATCTCCGCAAACCTTTTTTCCTTTGGAATAGTCGAAATAATATCTACAATCGAAGGTATTTAGAACCAATGTTGTGACAGCGCTTTGTTGCCCGTACACCGGTAGCCCCCGCAGATTCGAACGCTTCCATCTGTTACGTAACTGGTACTATTGGGGTCAACCAATCACTATACTCAGCAGGCTCTAGTATTCACTGTCTAACCTGCTTACCGATTTCCTCTGCCATTGCCGATCATTGGACGCAGGGAACTTTACTAGCGTTCAATTTAATTGGCTTGACCGCTGGATCCGCCTTGGCGTAATGAGTAGAGTGCGACCATCACACGACAAAGGCATGTTCCTTTGTTTGGATCTTTGCCGCACACGGTGCAGCTGTCACTGTCACTCGAAAGCTGCGTTCAGACACAACTGGTACATTGTGTCGCCAAAGATTATTAGACACGAACGTTATGCTCCGTTATAGCTTCACTGAGAACATATTTCAGTGAATTCAAGAGCGGATTATCAACATTTTTTAAAATTAGCTGTCAGAGCCAAAGATGGCACCCTGTTTGCACTAAGTGCCTCTTATCCTCCGATCAAAGATCACTTAACAAAACTAGAAAAAGAACAATCTCCCTTCACACGTCTCTACAGCACACCATGGGACAACCAATCCCACACGTTGTCAGTCGTGTAATTTGCAATCGCTCGTTATCCAAATACCTGAACACTAATTATCCCTTGTTCGCGCAGTAACGTATCAAATAATGCCCGTGTTTGCATATACACACGGATTACTCGCAGACTAATGGACTTGCCCCAGAAGACAATGATAAACCAATTATTTGCGTCTCGTCAAATGTTGACACAGCGGTTTAGCGAACAGACGGGGTGTGAACGTGATGCACATCCATGGAGCGTGGTATTTATGATGGTCCGCATGCTGCGCATTCTGCGGTGGTATTTTAATTAACTGTTCGCACACGGTATTATATAGCGCACGTATGTAACTATGTAGCGCGCAAAGGATGTGTATTTGTTTGTGTATGTTGTTGGATTCATTCACTAGTGTGAATTTTTCCTCAGAAAGTGCTGACAAATGAAAACGTGAAGGAAGTCTGACATTGTTTTGAGGGTAGAAGACGGATCATTGATAAAGGGTACAACAAAAAGTTGCTTGGTTTAAGCTGCAAATACGGTTTTGATGTTGAAAATTGGTCGAAATAACTCGCACGCGGAGGGTTTCGTTTGGAAAAATTTCCAGCAATAATTATTGTTGCTATTAAATACAGTATCGGACAAAACATTTGCAACTCGAACAGATACTAGGAAATCCACAATAACCTTCACCCTTCACATACAATTGAAGGTCTGTATATGTATAAGAAAACAAAAGAAGAAGCTGTTGTGTATCGTAGCAGTCGACCACGTAAAACGAAAAGTGAAAAAAATTTCATACAGTCCGCGAAAAAAAAATTTAGCACAACATGTAATTTCACAATTAGTTTTAATAGGACAATAGTTAATGACCTATATCCTTATTTTGTTATACCTCTCTGCGCTCCAGTAAAGCCACAGTGATTTTGTACTGGGTGCCTGAAGAAGTTCCTAGAAAATCCTTAATTATAAGAAAAAACTGTAGATAACATCCCGAAGAAAAGATAGCACATTTTCACCAAAAAGGAATTTTAGACGCGTTTTGGTGATGTTTGCTTAAGCAACATTGAAGAAAAAGGCCCATTCTGTGATTTTATTTTTTTGAGAGTGCCAAAAGTTGTAAAATTTGTAGGGGAAAAAAACTAACTAGTGCGGTTATTACAAAACAAGCACCAACAAAATATCAAAATTGGGTATATTGCCGAAAAACTGGAAAGAAGCCGAAAAGTGATTTCAAATTTCCTCAAAGAACAAAAAACTATGGAAAGAAGAGTAGCCCAGGGCGTCCAAGAGCTACCAGTGACAGGGATATGCGCGCAATTCTAAGAGTTGCATTGAATTCGGGCTTAACGACTCGGAAACTCGCTGAACAAGCAGGTGTCACAACCAATGTAAGAAACGTCCAAACACTATTGAAGGAGTCTACAGTTATTCAGTGCAAAAATAATAAGAAGAAACCACCAATTATGGTGAAACACAAGGGTGACAGCGTAAAATTCGCCATGGAGCATATACATTGGAAAAAAATGGCGTCGGGTATAATTCACGGAGGAGAAGAAGTTTAATCTCGACGGCCCCGATTACTATCGCGACTTAAGAAAAGAGGAGATAATATTGAGTCATCGGCAACTTGGTGGAGGAACTGATATGGTATAGGCTGGAATAGGATACCTTGGTAAAGGTGATATAAAGTTCGTACCACAAAGAATGGACAGCAAAAAGTGCCTGAATTTGATTGCCGATGAAACAACAGAATCAACTGGTGAAACTACGGGCTTGTCGCTTAGTTTTCAGTAAGACAATGCTGCGGTGCATACGGCGAAAATTGTTAAAAAAATATTGTTCAGATAACAACTTTGATGTTTTAGATTGGCCAGCACGATCGCCAGATATAACTTTTTTTGAAAACTATTAGGGTCTTCTTGCCGGGGCGGTTTATGCTGAAAACAGACAATATGAAAGTGTTAATGAGCTTAAACAAAACATTGTATCAAATTGGCGCAATTACCACAAAAAACATTAAAAGATTGTTTAAATCTTTACCAAACAGAATGGCAGAAATTATAAAAAAAAGTGGAGGAACTACTCGTTATTAAGAGTTAATAGAAAATTAAATAGTAATATATATGATATTTTTTTAAATTACATGCTGCAAATGTGCTATCTTTTCTTCGCACA
The DNA here is from genome assembly GCA_955652365.1 of Eristalinus aeneus. Classification (NCBI taxonomy): domain Eukaryota; kingdom Metazoa; phylum Arthropoda; class Insecta; order Diptera; family Syrphidae; genus Eristalinus; species Eristalinus aeneus. The sequence continues at coordinate 66,457,018 of OY019133.1, forward strand.
AAAATTTGGTATTTTTTTTATTTCCTCTGTATTACATTACTTTACTCCAAAAAAGCTCCATACATGAATAAGAAGTATTCCAATTTGTGTTCAAAAATAAATTCACTGGGTTTGTTTCGTGTACAAAAATAAAAAATAAATTAAAAAAACGAAAGCGCCGAAATTGGTTTAAGGGTTCCAGATAACATTAAGGCTAGAACAACATCTCGTCGGTTGATCGAAGCTAATTTGGGCACTTTTCGATCTGCTAAGAAACAATTGATTTCGATCCGAAATCAGAAAAAGCGCGTTCATTTTGCAAAAGAACATCTGCGTTGGGACATTCAGAAGTGGAGCTCAGTTCTTTTTAGTAATGAGTCGAAATTCAATATTATGTGTGGCGATGGACTTTCGTACGTTAGAAGACGAACGACGGTCTGCAGTTGTCGTTCTGCTGTTGGTTTGGGCACATTGCATCGCATAATTGGTATAATGGACCAACACGGATATAACAACATCTTAAAAGATACTATGCTACCATATGCAGAAAGGGGAAATTCCGTTGCGTTGGGTCTTTGAGCAGGATAATGATCCAAAACACACATCAAAGTTGGTCAAGTCGTGGCTCAGTGACAAAAATGTCACTGTTATGCATTGACCACCGCAGTCGCCCGATTTAACCCCATTGAGAATCTTTGGGAAATTGTTAAACAGAGAAAAAATCGCGTTGATGTACGAAATACGCACGATTTTTTCTCAAGAAGAGAGAAAGCTTGAAATGGAATTCCCACGAATATTTTAAAGAATTTAGTTGAATCCATGCCACGGCGATGCAAGGTAGTGACTGAAAACAATGGATTTGCCACAAAATATTGAATAAATATACATGTATATTTTCCAATTTGAATTATAACTTGCAATTGTTTTGTCGCGAGACAGTTTTAAGTTCCTAAGCATAATGTATCATAATTTAATAAATATTTATTAGATTTTCATGAATTATTTTTTTTGTTTTCTTTAAATACAGACCTTCTAAGATCGGTTAAGCTAGGTATGCGAAGCTTGCTTGGACAGTTATTACTTTTTGAGTGTTGTTAGCAGCTCAGAAAAGGTGGTGCAGTTAAAAATTCGAGGTGTTCAGCCGGAAACCAAACTGGATCTTCGGCGTGTGAGCGTCGCACTGTACCCACTATGGCCACGAGTTGTTTAGGCATAATAAAAATGACTTTTCGTATCGGTATGTCACAATGAATGAAATATGGGTTTAGCACTACACTCCAGAGCCAAATCGGTAGTCAGCGGAGTGGACAGCAGCAAGTGAACCACGCCCAAAGCGTCCAAAAATACAATGGTCGGCTGGCAAGGTTATGGCATTCGTATTTTGGGATGCACACGGAATTTTATTCATAGACTATCTTGAGAAAAACAAAAGGATCAATAACGAATACCACATAGTACTAATGGTGGAATAGAAGGAAGAACTTGCGAAAGAACGGCCCCATATGAAGAAGAAAAAATTCTCTTACACCAAGAATTCAAGTCGTTGGCTACTATGGCTAAATTGCACGAAGTGGGCTTTCAATTGCTTACGCACCCACCGTGTTTTCCAGATCTGATACCCTCCCCCCATCTTTTCAGACCTCTAAAAAATTCTCCCCGGAAAAAAGTATGGCTCGAATGAGGAGCCGAAACTGAAGCCTATTTTGAGGCTAAACAAAGATTAAAATCGAAGGTATCGATATGCTTGTCATGCTAATTTGACAGGTATCATTTTGTTTGTCCTTCCTAAAATTAAAATAAATTTTTCGTTTGTGGCGCCACCTATATGTCAGTCCCGGGACATATTGAATGATGTCTTATGTGATACATGAAGCTTCTCTGCTATCACACGTGTTGTACTATGACGATCCGAATATATTATTACTCTGATTTGGTCGTCATTAACTTTAACTGGACAATCAGAGCGTTTTTCATCTTTAAGTGGAACATCACCAGCACAAAATTTGGCAAACTGCTGTTCTTTTAAAGATTCGTCACCATTAGCAGCACGAAACTCTTTGTGAGCGATGTGGTTTTTCTTTTCCGGAAATAAAGAAACAAAATATAACGGAAATGTTCGTAAACTACACAACCGATTAAAAAAAAAGTTCTACTAATGACAGTTAAAGAAGCAACTATCAAATAACAAAATGTGTTTGACATTTCGATTGCGTAAGCAAACCTAAAAATTCAACTAAAACCATATATGAGTGAAATTCTCAACTTCCAGTGCTGGAACCAAAATATTCCAGGTGGAGCCTTAGCATGTAAAGATTATAGGCGGGAATTTCTCTTCGTCTAGATTCGTTGGATGCTTCGGTGTGCCATGCAAGGGACTGAATACAGGTTTAACAAATCGAATGCAAATATTGGAGAAAAGATATGTATTGCAAACTAGTTAGGAATTCTTGGCAAGATAGATGTTAGGTAACTAGCAACTGGTGAAATGAGTTTCGTCTCTCTTATATTTCAAGCTTTTGCAAAAAGTGAGAATCCAAAAACTTTATTTTTTCAAGATTCTGGGCATGCAGGACTTGTGTCACTACCTTCCTCGGCTAATGGAGTAAAATAAATTCATCAATTTGTTGTGCATTATTTTTAATTTTAATTCAAAATTTCAACTCGCAATATTTCTTTAGAGCGATGCTTAATGTCAAGCATTTTTGTTTGTTGGCTTTGCAAGTTTTGGAAAGCATCTTTCTTCGCAAGTGCCTGTTTTTCGGAAGTAGAGTTTTGAGTTTTGTCCAGATGTTGTTTTAGTATGCTTCTCATATTTTTCCATACATTTAAGCTCACATTATAAGCACTTTCGTGGTTGATTGTCTAAGCTTAAGCAGCCTGTCACATTTTGACAGCGACGCACTCCATTTCTCAAAACCCTAAAATTCAGTCTAAAATATTTCTTCTTCTTTTTCTTCTTCTTGTGGCGCTACAGTCCGGGGGGACCAGGGCCTCAACCAGCATGCCTCTCCAGCCAGCACGATCTTTCGCCAGCTGTCTCCAGTTGCGCACTTGAGGTCCTTCTCCACTTGTGTGCGCCACCTTAGTCTAGGCCGTCCGTTGTCACAATTGCTCGAATTCAAAGACTTTTCGGCCCGGAGGAATGGTGTCCATACGCTCTATATGCCCTATCGTATTTTAAGCCTTGTATCCGATGTCACTTGACACGGCGGATGTCTCCGTACAGCCCATAGAGTTCCCATAGAATCTCCTCCAGATGCCATCAACGCAAACAGGATCAAAAATCGCACGCAAGACTTTTCTCTCAAAAAGACTAAGGGCTTTCTCATCCGCCTTTGTTAACGTCCAAGTTTCCGCGCCATAAAGTAGGACTGGGATGATCAGGCTGTTATATAAAGTGAGCTTAGTGCTTCGATAGAGGGTTTTTATAGGTCTAAAATTTTTGCAAAAACTATTATTAGCAAAAAATATTATTACTATTACTAATTTCAAGGTTTTCTACTGACTACCTTCGAGCTTAAACTGCAAGCAAATTAGCATACATGGTAAACAGCACATTAGAAATCTCTCCCCACCTATAAAACGATAAGGAATGCTTCTTCCCCCGAATAAGCAAGGCTCCCTTGGAATGCTTCTTCCCCCGAATTAAAAAGGTTTCCCTGTGCCTTTACGGAGAAACTAGACAATTTCTTAAAGGCTACAACGCGACCTGCGCTCTAAAAACAAATATATGGAGGCGATTGCCTTCAGGTTACATTACTAATTGAACTTCTTTTTTTTCTTATTGTTTGTGTAGCGCTAGAGTGCAGGGATTCAATTAACATGCCCCTTCAGCAATTACGATCTCTTGCGAGCTGCCTCTAATTTCGCATTCCAAGTTGGTTGAGGTCCTTTTCCACTTGTGTGCGCCACATTAGCTTAGGCTGCCTCTGCGTCCATTGCGTTACCGCAATGGCACGGATTCGAAGACTTTTCGGTCTTCGACAGTGGTGTCCATACGCTCTACATGGCCTATTCATCCTAAGCGTTGTATCTGAAGAAGCTTTGCCAAGCGTATGTCGCTGTATAGCCTCAAACCTAAGATTCAATCTCTTCCGGTCGACATTCTCTTCTCCTGAACTGAAGTGAATTCCAGATTAAAAAAAGGAAACTTTTCTCTCCTAACGGAACCAAGGATTTCATAGCAACATCTGTGAATATTTTATTTTTTGATGAGCCACTCATTCCATCAAACTGAACCCTTTGTCACTGAAAAGGAGGTTTGTAGGAAACGACTGCTTAGACCTGACTTTAGATGAAGCTTTGAATTCAAAAGTACCATTTTGGATTAATTGAGTTCCTTTCCGAGCAATGTCGTCATTAGTAGAGAAACCAAGGCACACACACACCCAAGTTTATGACAACGAACGGGCAAATAATGAGGAAAGTTATGCATGACCTGAAAACTCAGATCAAAGAGTGCAAACAAGAACGAGGCAGAACAAAACTAAATATATGCAGATGACTACATACGACCAGGACAAGCGGAATTGTGATTGTCTCCGCCACCCCAAACATGTGCAAGTCCTTTCCAAGTCCGAACTTAAAATTAATTAACATAAGTGTGTAAATTCCGACCGTACGTAGCCGGATATCGGCGAACCGGCAGTCTCAGCGCTCTAACGCATCAAATGGACGCTGAACCTGCACGACTGGGAAAGAGAAACCAATATCATTTCGACAAACCATACCACATCAATGAGTGTCCACCGAAAGTCAATAGGATGTTTTACAATAAGCAAACATACACCGAGAGTTCGGTAATCCTTTGTGTGTCCCTTCGAGCGCAACCGTACGGATGAACACTCTCTTTCTGTGTCCCGGCAAGCAAACAAACGGGGGACATATCGCACGAACCGAACCCAACCGAATAATCGAAGTCAACACATAACATGGACGACGTGCTCCTCGTCATCGTGATTGTCGTCATCGTTGAGCAATCGAGAACAAGAACGACATGTGGATGTCGAATTTGCTATTGGCACAAACATCTCTCGCATGGAAATCACAACAAATGTGTAGGTCTCTGGCATTATCGTCTGGAACAAGCTTTGTGCTTAGGACTGCATCCGAATGCAAATGGAGAACGAAGTGATGGCGTTCCAAAAATATGCCTGCCAAATTGCAGGCGGGGGCTTTTCTTAAAAGTTATCCACTTCACGGAATAACCTTGTTAAAGGTGCACGCTCCTTAATTAATCCCAGGCAGGAATCGATATCAGAGGGGCCCCATACACCGGCCGACGACACACCCATCGGCCAGCAAATGCTAGAGTGCGTAATCATTGTCCTCCGATGAGTAAACACGTGAAAATCCTATTAATGATGTGCGATGACACATTTATTTGGTACGGGTGTCTGGGGAACGCTCTTCACTTCTCGCACTCGGGGACAGGAACTGGGATATCGATTCGATCGAAATCAGGTGAACGGACTTGGGCGCTAAACACAGCGGCAGAGTCCGTCAAGGTGGAGGATGTTTGATTTGAGTCATGCCCTGAATTTATAATATGAACGGGGACGACACACACATTGATGACCCACTTAACATGTGCACTTGTGGGCACATGAACGTGAACGCACATCGCACACGCATGTGGTTTTGGACAATCGAGAGATATTCGTGGTGTACATATTCACTCGCATTTCATTAGAAAATCTGGTGCATGGCAATAAGGAATAGAAACGTCCAAGTTCAGAAGATGAGTTTATAGACATGTACAAATTGTCTTGTTCTTTCCCTTGTGTGGCACTGGACAGGGGAAGACCTAGGCCATAACCAGCAGTTGCACCAATTACACATTTCAAGCAGTTGAGGCTGTTCTCCACTTCTGTGCGCTATCTCAATCTAGGCCGTCGTCCATATACGAAAACAGCTTGACCAGGCCCATGCCGCCGTGCAGTCCGTAAAGTCTGTTGTTAAATCTTCTCCTCCAGATAACATCAACGCAAACAGCAACAAATATTTTTTTCGAAAAGACTGAAGTCTTCCTCATCCACTTTTTACGATGTCCAAACTGCTATTCAAAGCCAGTTTCTTGTTCAAATATTTTTTCAATCTGAAGAAGCATCGATTGGCAAAAGTGTTTCGCGGTCGATTTCGATGCCGATGTTGTTGGCCCTCTTTACCGCGGAGCCGAGTTGAACGAAGTCGTTGAGTTTCTTCTGCAAAATGTGTCATTCTTTCAGAGACGATGGTGATTTTTGCCACTGCCAATTCTATACACTTCGTTTTATCTTCATTTCCCGCTAGACCCATTTTAGCCCCTTCAGCGCCAGCAAACGCCTCATGGACGGCTCGCTGTGTTCGTCCAATCACGTCAATGTCATCAGCGTAAGCTAACAGTTGAACTGACTTCTGGAAGATCGTGCCTCTGGTGTTGACTTGTGAGTTACGCACGATCTTCTCGAGGATGATTTTAAAGCAGTCACATGACAGTGCGTCGCCTTGGCTAAAACCTTTTCTGACATTGAGGGTCTCGGTGAGTTCGTTACCGACCTTGACGGTGCAGCGAGAGTTCTCCATCGGAGTCCTACACAATCTAATGAGTTTGGTATGGATTGGAATGGAATAATGGAATGGCACTGTATAGGTCATCTCTATGCACACTATCATGTGTGGCATTCAAATCGACGAATACGTGGTGAGTGTCGTGTCGTACTTCTTTCGTCCTTTCCAGGATCTGCCGCAAAGGGAAAATCAGGTCAATCGTGGACTTTCAAGGCCTGAAACCGCACTGAGAGGTACCTATCAGTTTACGAACAAACGGTTTCAGGGGCTCACACGATACGGCAGAGAGGATCTTGTAGACGATGTTGAGCAGGCTGATCCCTCGATAATTGGCGCAGTCAAAAGAAGAGAGACCTTCTTGTGAACCGGGTAAACGGCGTTGAGACTCCACTCATCGGGCATGCTTTCCTCTGACCATATCATACAGATGAACTGTTGCGTGCGCTCAACCAGGTCATCTCCAGCTGCCTTAAACAGTTCTGTGGGCAGTCGGGCAGCTCCAGAAGCTTTGTTCGACTTCTGTTTCGATATTGCTATCTTCACTTCGTCTAAGTCGAAGGGATGGAATTATTGTCTATCATTGTCCAAATCGAGTAGAACATTCTGCAAAACAGCGGAATTGGGGCCATCATCGCCGTTTAGGACAGTGACTCTAACACAAGTTGTCCATTTGGATCCTGGCAGGCTACGGTCGGAACCTTGTATCCTCGGGATAGCTGTTTAGCCTTTCGGTAAAACTTTTGGATTTCATTCCTGCCATAACACCTTTCCATTTCCTTGAGCGTGCGCTTCTCATGCTCCTTCTATTTCCTTCTGAGAAGCCGGTGCTCTTCCCTTCTTCTCTGTTCGTAGAGCTCATGAACAACCCTCGTCGTTCGATGCAGCATTTAATTATAGCCGTTTGCCTGCACTCGTCGTCAAACAATGGGTTCATTCTGGGTGGTGACGTAAAACCCAGCACATCCGTGGCAGCTTCTTTGATGGCTCCTTGACAATGTTTCCTGTCTTCCCTTATAGCTTGTGCATGCAACATCGAACTCTGAGTTTCGACGGCGTTTTGGTCTGTTTCGATTTCGTTGATCTCTCGATATCCGGGTTCTTACCTTGGTTACAACAAGGCGACAATTCGAGTCGATGTTTGCACATCGGAAGGTTCGGACATTAAGAATATTGGAGGACTGTCAGACGTCGATCGCTGCGTGATCAATTTAACTGACGATGGATTGGTCAGGGGATCGCCAGGTTTTTTGGAGATATTTAGGAGTGGAAACCGCGTGATAGCCACAGAGAGGTTCCGCCCAGAGGCGAAGTTCAACAGCTTGAGTCCGTTTCCGGTTGTGTTGTCATGCAGCATCGCTAACTTCAACAGATATAAGCTTTGAGGTCCATTTGCTAGCCCACAATTAACAATATATGATGCCCATAAGGAGGAAACGCAGACTTTGCGTATCAAGGCTTATAACCGCAATGTACCAATTTGTGTTTTTTTTTTTTTTTTGTACTTTGGCTGCCGTTAAGGTTTATGATATTGAGGTATTGAGAACACAATCAATATAACTAACAAAAAAATCGGTGACCTTGCAAAGTACCCGAAACAGATTCCTTAACAAGAGTTTCATGTTTGTGTTGCAAAATTGCTGTGGAGCTTGATACGCAGAAGCCTTCAATCCTTTGCGCGCCGATGTCTAATTTTAAGTGTACACTGGTTAATTATCATCATCATCATCACCACCAACAATAAACGACCTACGTAACTTAAAAGCATATAAATATATATGAAAAGGCATTAAAAAATCAAGGCAGTCGTGGAGGAGGTCGGTAGTAGGAGTAGAAGAAGATAGAGCAGCCTTCTGAATCATGTATCGGGCCTCTCGCATTCGGGTAAGCTTCAGACGTAATAAAGATATGTCCTGTCGCGGTACATATTGTTGTTTATGTTGAAGCCATACATTGAACAGATATATCATACGTATGCTAGACTTTCTAGCTTCCTGTGTCTGCCTTTAAGGTATAGGGGTAGAATTGAAAATCTCTGCACTTCGTAAAGCCCGAGTCCACCTTGGGATTACTCGCATCCTTCCGCCGGTGGTTGGGTCTCCCATGAGCAACTACATGAAATGGAGGTTACTGCCTGGTAGTACAACGGACCTGCTTTTCAGTGTGAGCTTTTCAGTGCAGTGTATCGCCTTCCAATAAAAAATAAGTACTGTAGTGAAGACATATCGGATAGATCATCCAATCTTATGAACCGAAAATTTGGAAGTTTATTAATAAGCATATACTCGTATATATGTTAAGAACAGTGACGCACAAAAGTAATTTACTGTCTTAAAATAAATCAACTACAGAGGTATTGGTGCAAGGTTGACTGTATTCAATATTACGCTTTTTCCTCAAAATTTCCCTTTTTAGTAGTCCTGTCATACGAGGGTTGCCTTTTATATTTCGGAATTAGAGAACAAAAACAAATATTAATCATCGAAAACAGCTTTATTGTTTTTCAAAATATTCCTCATTAAGACCTATACACTTCGGCATGCGTTTGAACCAATTATCGAAGCACTTTTGCCACTCTGATTGAGGTATCTCCAAAATATGCATTCTGAACGCATCAACCGCTTCTTCAGGTGTCGAAAAACGTTGACCTCTCATTTTATTTTTTACGTACGAAAATAAAACGAAATCATTCGGTGCCAAGTCAGGACTATACCTCGGATGACTCATCAAATCGATGTTTTGAGTGCTCAAAAATGCAGTGAGCCGATGTGTGAGAGCTCGCATTGTCGTGGTGAAGAGTAATCCGTCTTCGGCGGTTAGTTTTCTTGATTTCTTGGAAGACAACTGGCAAACAAATGGCTATGTACCACTCAGAATTGACTGTTCTACATTGTTCTAGTGGTACGGTTGCGACATGTCCAGTTTTTCCGAAAAGACATTTGCTTGGAAGTGCTTCGTGCGCAAACAACTTTTGTTGCATTTGGCTCAATTTGAAACACCCATACAGTCGACTGCTGTTTACTTTCAAGCTCATACCGTAAATCCACGATTCATCACCTGTTACGATGTCATAGACGTGTTTCGCAGCACCGCGAACGTATTTTTGGAACATTTCTTTCGAACAATCGACACGAGCCTTTTTTTGAGCGATGGAAAAATTGTGTGGGATCCAACGCGAACAAATTTTATTGACGGTCAAATGTTCATGCAATATTGAATGTATGCTGGTCCCACTAATGCCTAAGGTCACACGACAATCTTGCAATATCAGTTAACGCACAGCATCAATGGTATCGGGAACAACAACTGATTTTGGACGACCTTCACGAAATTCGTCTTGGAGTGAACTACGACCTCGGTTGAATTCACCATACCATCGATAAACACTGGTCTTTGATGGAACTTCATCACCAAAAATTTAATAAGGTCCATTGATGCAATGTTGTTTAGTTAATCCACGTCGAAAGTTGTAAAAAATTATCGCACGAAAATTTTCACGATTTAATTCCATTTTTTGGGTGAGATAAATCTTTTAAGTTACTGTAAATAATACCAAAAATGTCAAAACGTTCCAAGTACGTATAACCTCAAAAATATCAAACTTTACGATAGAGCTGGCAGTTGCTAGATTGCAACACTAGGGTTCCCCAATTCCGAAATATAAAAGGCAACCTTCGTACATCCGATTTTTCTGTTTAGGCATAAAGGTCAATGATCGTAAAAAATTGAGTCATGTCTCATGTTTACATGTCACGGTAGAATATGAAGCTGGAAAACTTGCAATTCTCATATCTCCACATCAAGATTAGATCTGCAGATATGAGAATTGAAGCCTACTTCTTTTGGGGGATGTTTCATAAATCTGAAATTTAGACAGAACGTTGAGGACATGATAAAGCATCTGAACTAGTTGGCACTTAAATAATAATTACTTAGTTCACTTGTTGCTTATAGACCGTTTTTAATTTCAAACTGAAAACGAGGCAAGTGTTTAGAAATCGATTCTTGTTCTGTTAAAGATTTTGAGCTTAAAGAGTAAACAATGCATAAAATGAACCTTCACGAGTAAATTATGAGTGTCAATTCATCAACCACATCCACACGCCCTCCCATTCACAGAGCACCTATTCGCAAATCTAAATAAAGCTTATCGCCGACAATGTGTCAGATTCCCAGTCCAACCACCACAATGGCCAAGTCTCATACATTGCCGTTTATCACTTTCGAACTCTCCGCATAATTCCGATATTCAACTTCCTAAAACAACATGCGAGAACTTCTAAAACTTCCAACTCCTGTCAAACTCTTTGTGCAGACGGCACATTCTAAAGCTTCCACAATTGCGGACGAGGCACTAATGACAAAATAACGAGTTGTTACCTAGTTAAACGTTAATTAGGTTTCGGGATAATTGGCAAACTTGTTCCTTTCTATGCACAATACACCTCCACCACACTTGTCAGCCGTTGGTTGTCGGCAATTGGCAACTGCTGCATTCTACAGTAGAAATCTGGCAGTTTTATCAGACGGATTAATGCAATTCGTGGATACTAGACTTCCTTTGGTTGTGTTACCCATCACGAGTTGGCTCCTGAATGCGATGTGCTGATATTTTGATTCTGTGGGCGGTTTATGTAAATCTTAGGTTTCTTAGGTAACTGAAAAAGATTTTTATTTCAGATTCTGTATTCATGTAGGTGCGAATTCATGGAGGGAAACAAGTATAAAATTATTTGTTTGATAATTTACAATGGAAAGGAAAAATGATGGCATGCCATATCATTGATTAAAAATGCATATAACACTGAACAAGAAAAAACAAACTACGTGGATGTCAACATGGGAAAGTTTGGTTAGGAATATGGAACATCGCACCAAGTGAACACAGTCCATGCAAAATCGTCCGGAATCACTGTAAAGAAGTTCACAGCGAAGAATGGAGTAATCAAATGACACTACACGTGCATGATCCAGCCACAATACATTTTGGCATCACTTCTGTTCTCATCATCATCCTGTTCTCGGGACACAACCATATTCCATCACGCACACAGGTAAATTCTCCCAAAAGCGTGATCAACATTATTTTTGGATTCCTCCAGTTTAATTATTTTATGATAACACAAAAAACTGTTGTTTTCACATTGTCATGTCCCTATCGGAATATTTATTATTTAAGGTAGCGTTAACAAATTTGTGCAAGTAATTTAGGGTTTGCTAGGTAAGGAGAAGCTTTACGCTACAGAGCAAGAATAATACAAAGTAATTATTATCCATTTTCAAAAGATGGAGTTGTAGCTGGTTTTCAAAAACTATTGCCTTCTTCATTCGAAAATTGTGACATTTGTGTGCATAAGCTTCTGATTTAAATAAAAAAATATAGTTTTTGTCAATGACAAATGAGGGGACGTGCATTTGCGGTAAATTTTGATCACTCACCCATTGAATGCCTGTAGAAGATTACAATGAATCTGCGCTGGCTGATAAATCAATGAGACAGTGATTTCGACTCTTCAAAAGATTTAAGACAAAGAGAGCCTTAGCTAGCCCAACAAGTTTAAACATGAAGAATTGAAGGCTCTGATGAATCAAGATTTGTATGTATGTATGTACCGGGTATAATAGTATGAAATGAGCGTTTTTTTTTTTAATAAAACACTAATTATTAGTGGGAAAGTAAGAACGGTTTATTCAAAGTATTGGCCATTGTTTTCTACACATTTTGACCACCTTTCTGGCAATTTGTGAATACCACGCCAATAAAATTGTTCGTCTTTTAAAGCAAACCAATCAGACACCCAATTTTCGACCTCCTCGTAGGAATCAAAGTGCTGCTCAGCCAATGCGTGTCCCATCGATGAAAACAAATGGTAGTCGGAAGGAGCCAAGTCTGGTGAATACGGCGGGTGGGGTAGCTGCTCCCAGCCAAGTGTTTTGATTGTATCCTGAACCGGTTTTGCTTTGTGTGCAGGTGTATTGTCATGGAGCAAAATTACCTTGCCGTGTCTTCTGGCCCATTCTGGTCGTTTCTCGATCAATGCATGGTTCAAATTGATCATTTGTCGTCGATAGCGGTTTCACCAGGTTTTAAGAGCTCGTGGTACAGCACACCTTTCTGGTCCCACCAAACACACGGCATTGTCTTCTTGCCGAATCGATCTAGTTTTGCAGCCGATGTTGATGGTTGTCCCAGATTAACCCATGATGATAAATCCATTTTTCATAGCTAGTAACAATCCGATGCAAAACCGATTTTCTTTAGTGTCTTTGAAGCAAAATTTCACAAGTGGTTTTTCGGTGTTTTTTCCATCTGTCTTTCATTCAATTCATGTGGCACCCATTTTCCACACTTTTGGATCTTTCCCGTAGCTGTTAAACGGTCAGAAATTGTTTGTTGTGCAACATTTAACATTGCTGCCATTTGCTTTTGAGTCAAAGTGTCATCTCCATCCAATATCGTTTGCTATTCGGCGTCTTCAAACTTTTTTGGTGGTCTTTCACGTTCTTCATTTCTTACATCAAAATCATTATTTCTGAACCGTTGAAACCATCTTTTGCATATTGCTTCTAATAGAGCATGATCACCATATGCCTCGACAAGCATTCGATGCGACTCTGCAGCACTTTTCTTCAGATGAAATCAAAAAATTAATGCTTTCCGCGAATCGTCACGGTCTGGTACAAAATTCGACATTTTTAACACGATGAAAAAATACAATGTTGTCTGTTCAATGACTTGATGTATACTAAATATTTTTCACAGATGTCATAGCAAACAAACAAAAAAAAAATAAGGGCTCGTTCACAACAAATGTTCCCTATCGAGACATTTGTATCTTGACGCTCACTTCATACGGGTATATCTGGTAAGTTTATTGAGATTTTCATGCATTTGTATAGCAGATAGAGATACAAAAGATTATCAATCTTATTTCTATTTTGGTTTAATGCTGCCGACTTAGAATTGGGCTGGCTATTCTGTTAAACTGTTTAATTTCAACTGCTGTGGTAGTTGACTTCAGTTATATGTTTTATTTTTCATCTCTGTTGAACACTGTCTACTTAACATGGCAGATTTTAACAAATGGCTTATCTCACTTAACCGAAAAATATGTTGCTGATGTTGTTGACCCAAAAACTGCTGCTGCTGCTGTTGGGTTGGCGATTTCCTTTTATTTTCACGAGGAGAGTCCAGAGACGTGTCTTCCGCTTCATCTACCATTTTCTCTTCACGTATGAAGTTGGGATCAAACACTATTCTTTGGTTATTTGCTGTCCAATGACTGTATAGTCTTTGTTTCCAATGAAACCCTGGTGTACATTAGGATTCACGAGATTTACGTTATTTTTAGGCGTGACGCCAGATAATACCGGTGCAACTGTTGCTACGGGCTCTTGCTGTCCCGCTTCGACGTTCGCGGATATTGCGTTTGGGTTCGGGCTGGAGCTATCTTTATTCTACCAGTCCACACTAACATTCAATGTTTCTTTGCCCATTACATTTAATAGTTCCGACGGCAAAATGATTTTATTAATTAATTCCTTGTCCGGAGAAATATTTTCATTGATTGGAGGTAAATTTACCTCCATATCGTCGCACGACATATGTAATTATTTAAATTTTTTTTTTGTTGCTTTCACTGAGATTATTTTATTTTCATCGCACTGGAAAGACACAACCTTCCGCCAGACAACAACTCAAGCAACTCCAGCATCAAGATCTGTGGTGAATGCAAAGTGAAGCGATAGAATCGCTGGAACTGACGCAGGAAACAATTTCCATTCAGGTAATGAAAGATGGAAGTCAAAAGGCGACTTTTCACCCCGGAAAGAAAAGAAAGGATTTTTGCACCGGGTTGTGACTGGAGGTGCAAAGTGAGTACACTCAATTCTCTTTTTATGCGGTAGATACATTCCAAAACTAACCGCACAAAAAAATCGCATAAGAAAATACACTAATGTAGTGTAAAAGAAGAAATGTATTCCATTATTTTCAAAAACGCATAAAACCAAAAAATCATATAAAAAAAGACATTGATTACATTATATAATTAGGGTTACGTTCCAAAATTTTTTAAATTTTTCATAGGACCAAAAAATCGCAAAGAAAAGTCAATACCAACTAATAAAATATGAGAATACCTGAGAATTTTTGAGCAGAGAATAAAGTTTTGGTAAATTCAAATCAAATACATAACATTACTTTATTTTTAATAAAATATATTTATGTCACATTACTTTAATTAGTAGTTTTATAAAATTTTTATATTTAGTCATTTTCTTCACTTTCTAATAACACCCGCAACCTTTTGTGAACTGGCGCGAAATCATTATCATCACTGGAATAGACAGAATATATTTAAAAAGGGGAATCCCATACAAAATACTATAGAAAAACAACGCATAACTTCAAAATCTTGTACAAAAAAAACAAAATTAAATTCTCATGAAAAATCGCATAACTTCAAAACCGCATAAAAAAGATTCGCATAAAAAGAGAATTGAGTGTATATTACAGTTACCACAAGAACACCCCGTTTCACCATCTACCATATATCGACACCAAGGAAAAATACTCACGGTTTAAAGCTTATGCTTTACATTTGCTGGGACCAGACGTGTGTGGTGTACAACAAGCTTCTCAAACCACGGGTCTAATACAAATGACGACTATCGTAACTAACGTTCTTTATTCAAATTCGCCGCTGTCCGAGAAGGTGAACGTATTTATATCAAATATGTACTTTGACTTGAGACTTCGTGTCGTTCAACTGATCAGCTGACTTGCAATTTTCTGAGCCAGAACGAGATAGCACTATTCATGTCATGATGGTACAGTATGTGGTGCAAGATTTCTTTTATCGACATTTTTTTCTTCTACAGACGATAGCTATTTCACTCTCATTTTGCATTGCGCCGGTATACAAGTAATGAAAATTTGAAGAAAAAGTAAAAAAAATGTGATAAGTAATTACAAAACGTTGGGATATAATCCTCAGCTTACCCAAGTATGTACTGGTATGCACATCCAAAATTATTTAAAAAATATATTTCCTGAAATCAAACCTCATACACATTATGAGCTCCACTCGCACAGCCGTTCGCTCATTCATAATGTATACACAAACAAAAAAGCAATGAATAACTATCAGGGCCGTCCTTATTCTTTGTTTTGCTGTGTGTGTTAAATTATGACAGATATGTTACGTTCAGTAGCACTCAAACTGTGTATAAAATAAACGATAGAAGAAACTATCAAGGTCCCTTTTATATTTCGGGATTGGGTAACCCTAGTGTTGGAATCTGGCAACTGCCAGCTCTATCGTAAAGTTTGATATTATTGAGGTTATACGTACTCAGGACGTTTTGATATACGAGAGCTATTTGTGCTGTTTACAATAACTTCAGAGATTCATCTCGTCCAAAAAATGGAATTAAGTCGTGAAAATTTTCGTGCGATTATCTTTTACAACTTTCGACGTGGATTAACTCAACAACATTGCATCGGTGAACTTCATTCAGTTTTTGGCGATGAAGTTCCATCAAGGTCCAGTGTTTATCAATGGTATGGTGAATTCAACCGAGGTCGTCGTTCACTCCAAGACGAATTTCTTGAAGGTCGTCCAAAATCAGTTGTTGTTCCGGAAACCATTGATGCTGTGCGTTAACTGATATTGCAAGATCGTCATGTGACCTATCGTGAGATTGAGACATTGGCATTAGTGGGACTAGCTACATTCAATATTGCATGAACATTTGACCGTCAATAAAATTTGTTCGCGTTGGATCCCACACAATTTATCAATCGCTCAAAAATAAGGCTCGTGTCGATTGGTTAAAAGAATTGCTCCAAAAATATGATCGCGGTACTTCGAAACACGTCTATGACATCGTGACAGGTGCTGAATCGTGGATTTACGCATATGAGCCCGAAAGTAAACAGCAGTCGACTGTATGGGTGTTTCAAATTGAGCCAAATCCAACAAAAGTTGCTCGCGCTCGAAGCACTTCCAAGCAAGTCTGTCTTTTCGGAAAAACATGTCGCAAATCGTACCACATGAACAACGCAGAACAGTCAATTCTGAGTTGTACAAAACCATTTGTTTGCCAGTTGTCTTCCAAGAAATCAGGAAAACCAACCGCCGAAGATGGATAACTCTTAACCACGACAATGCAAGCATTCACACATCGGCTCAAACAACTACATTTTTGAACACTCAAAACATCGATTTAATGAGTCATCCGCGGTATAGTCCTGACTTGCCACCGAATGACTTCCTTTTATTCCCGTACGTAAAAAATAAAATGAGGGGTCAACGTTTTTCGACACCTGAAGAAGCGGTTGATGCTTTCAGAATGCATGTTTTGGAGATACCTCAATCAGAGTGGCAAAAGTGCTTCGACAATTGGTTTAAACGCATGCCGAAGTGTATAGGTTATAATGGGGAATATTTTGAAAAACAATAAAGCTGTTTTGGATGATTAATATTTGTTTTTGTTCTATCATCCCGAAGTATAAAAGGCAACCCTCGTATAGTGGTTGGGGTACGTGATGCATCTTTTCGACGCTATCGTTTAGGTGGATCGTCCGGACGATGGTTGTTTGAAAAGTTACTTGATTACAGTCCAGATAAAATCATTGATGGGAAACGTTATCGACTACAACTAATGCGCTCGAGGCATTCATTCGGTGAAAAAAGGCCAGAAACGAGCGAAAGCCATTGAAAAATATCTTTGAAGCATGACAACTCTCGGTCCCACGTGACTATAGCGGTCAAAATGTACTTAGAACCTCTAAAATGAGCGTTATTACCCCCCCAGTCATATTTTTCTGACCGTGCACTTTCCAACTACTTTCTCTTTTGATGGACACAAAAAGATTGAAACAGTCGCTGGTTCAGGCCTTTTGATGAAATTTAAGAATGACTCAAGCCAATCATTGATCGTACAAGAGAGGACTCACTTTTAGGCAAGATGTTATAAAAACATTCCTTGAATGGTTTATATTTTTACGTTTTTTCAATAAAAAAAATCTATATGAACTTAAAAGAAGCAAACAAAATTAAAAAGTAGTATTCAAATAATTAAATTTCCACGTCATTTTCTTTTTTATCAAGTTGTGTACCAGAACTTTTTTTGTTGACTGTAGGTAATTTCAAGAAGTTCCAATTGAATGTCAAAAAGTACTGGAACTCATTTAATATTAAACAAATGATGCTGCTTATCAACCTACCGAAACGTTAAAATGACAATGCGCAAATCATTTGTTACATATTTCCACTGCCAAGAGTTTGCGTCCAGCTTGTGGTGGAAGTGATTGTTGGTCTAATCATTGTAAGTAAAGGTTGTTGCATGTAACATTATTTGTTTTCATAATTGGGACGGGGATATTTCTTACACTGAAGTGACCGGAAATAAGTTTCAGCACGGACCTAAGGTACAGCGGAACAATGGGAAAGAATTCACTAGTGCACAGTGGCTTTAAATGTTGCCAAAGAAGAGATAAATAAGTGAGCAACGACTTACAGTCTGGCTAACATATAATAATAATTGTATGGCACGACAGTTCACAGGGAGACCAGAGCCTAGCCTGCTCCTCAACTACTCGTGTTTCAAGCGCTACTGTTCTCTCACTCACTTTCTGAGACAGTTATTACCAGGTATACCCGTATGAAGTGAGCGTCAAGATACAAATGTCTCGATAGGGAACGTTTGTTTGCTATTACATCTGTGAAAAATATTTAGTATACATCAAGTCATTGAACAGACAACATCATATTTTTTCATCGTATTCAAAATGTCGAATTTTGTACCAGAAAGTGATGATTCGCGGAAAGCATTAATTTTTGGTTTTCATCTGAAGAAAAGTGCTGCAGAGTCGCATCGAATGCTTGTCGAGGCATACGGTGATCATGCTCTATCAGAAGCAACATGCAAAAGATGGTTTCAACGGCTCAGAAATAATGATTTTGATGTGAGAAATGAAGAACGTGGAAGACCACCAAAAAAGCTTGAAGACGCCGAATCGCAAACGATATTGGATGGAGATGACACTTTGAGTCAAAAGCAAATGGCAGCAATGTTAAATGTTGCACAACAAACAATTTCTGACCGTTTAAAAGCTATGGGAAAGATCCAAAAGTGTGGAAAATGGGTACCACATGAATTGAATGAAAGACAGATGGAAAAAACACCGAAAAACCACTTGTGAAATTTTCCTTCAAAGACACGAAAGAAAATCGGGTTTGCATTGGATTGTTACTGGCGATGAAAAATGGATTTATTTTAAGAATCCTAAATGGAAATAATCATGGGTTAATCTGGGACAACCATCAACATCGACTGCAAAACCAGATCGATTCGGCAAGAAGAAAATGCTGTGTGTTTGGTGGGATCAGAAATGTGTGCTGTACCACGAGCTCCAAAAACCTGGTGAAACCGCTATCGACGACAAATGATCAATTTGAACCATGCATTGATCGAGAAACGACCAGAATGGGCCAGAAGACACGGCAAGGTAATTTTGCTCCATGACAATGCACCTTCAGACAAAGCAAAACCGGTTTGGCTGGGAGCAGCTTCCTCACCCGCCGTATTCACTAGACTTGGCTTTTTCCGACTACCATTTGTTTTCATCGATGGGACACGCATTGGCTGAGCAGCACTTTAATTTCTACGAGGAGGTCGAATATTGGGTGTCTGATTGGTTTGCTTTAAAAGAAGAACAATTTTATTGGCGAGGTATTCAAAAATTGCCAGAAAGGTGGTCAAAATGTGTAGAAAACAATGACCAATACTTTGAATAAAATGGTTTAACTTTCCCATTAATAATAAGTGTTTTATTTTCTAACTGGTGTACCTGGTAGTGTTGAGTTACTACGCGTACCGATTTTCTGTGGAGCGAATGAAAATCCAATCCAGTCGAAATTGTCCACGAATGATGCCCACTCCTGACCCACAACCTTTTGTACTGTGCGTTGATGAAAATATTGCCAAAATATACACAACCTGCATACGATTTACAAGTGCAGTCATTACACATTTTAAATTACCTTATGCTTGAATACTCTCAGATGATTCCTTGCCTTCAGCGTAATGAAAATTATGCTCGAATCCTTGAGCGTGTATAAACACCTGAAAGATCTGTGTCAACAATCTGTTTACGACAAAGCCTCATTTGAGTTGAAAGTGTGTTATGTTAATTCGTGGCATGATTTTGATAACAGCCTCGTCTCTGGCACCGTCTCCGAGTGGATGCACTTCGGAGAATTGCAAATTTTCTCCTCTAGAATCTTCAACAACAAGGGCTTGTCCTTCCAAATGGAAATTCATCTTTCCAAAACAAAGAAATGATAATGCGACGTCCTCGCCTTTACATCTTCAGGCGAAATGAAATGTGAATTTTCTTATATCCTCTCAAAGGACACTTAACAGACACAATAACATTTAACAGCGTACGACAGTCTGTGACATTGGTGGTGACAGCAGCAAACATAAAAACGTGCGCTCTCTTCTTCTCTCTCGGTGTGTGCTTCAAAAAAACAGGAGAAACACAAGCGTTTTTCGAAAACATGCGCATTTCAGAGAATACCACGTGGTAGCCGAGAACAACAATGAACCGTCGCCAAGTTGGGGGTGGTGGGCCAAAATGTCTTTCGAACACAGCACAACAAAAATGTCGTTAAAAAAGCACACTGTGACTCAACTCAGAGGGAATTTTCGAAGATATCCTAATGCGCTGCGTGCGTATGCTTTGCTATCGGGATTCGGGATTCCATTGGTTTTCTTGGCTCACGCACGGGTTTTCTTATGTCGTCGCCAACAGAGGCAGCGGCGGCGACGGTGGCGGTGGCGGTGGCGGTGGTGGGGCTTCTTTTCTCTTTTCCTTTTTTGATAATCGATCTGATGGTGCTTTTTTGGTAAGTGTATCTGCTTGGCGAAGGAAAGAGCACACAGCCTTCTGCATGGGAGGTGCCTAAGGAGTCATCTATGTGCGTATACATGTTGTTATGGATATAGGCGAGTGAGGGAGGAGATATAATTTACATATATACTCTGAGCGAGGTGTCGAAGGTGATTTGAAGGTGTTGCGGGTGACTGCAGGCGCGTTAAATTGTTTCGCTTTCTCAGGCAGTTAAATTTATTTTGATAGAGGGATGACATTTCTGAACATATTTCGAAAGCAAACTTATTCCACCCTTTTTCTGGAGGAAGTCCTGCGTGATTTGAAATAATTGAAGGCTATTTAGTATTCTGGGGGACTTTGAACAAGTTATGATTTATTGCAGAGAACAATTAAAAGCGATCCCTTACGTTTTAGCTGCGGTTTGTTTCTTTGTTTTTAGATGTTCTGATTTTTATAGGGACATTGGATAATTTTCCTGTTCTGGTCAAGCTACATTTGCAATTTGCAAGAGTTTCAATTGTCCACATAGTAATGATGAAACTTTTTGAAAGTTTGATAATTTGTTCTTGTTTTGCCTAATGTTGGCAAGAAATCATGTAAACAGGTGTTGACAGCAGTTAAACGGAAATAAATTGTTTGACAACAATTGCCGGCAATCGGACCAAGACTTGAATGGATGAAAGCAGACTATTGAGAAAGTAAAAGAGATTAAATGCTACATACAGCGAAACTTTTGCTCAATTCAGTTGAGACGATAATGAAGAAGTATTATTTGGGCGGCAATCAAGTCAGAAGAACAGAGACTGGCGAAACCTTACTGACATTCCACAGAGGTCTATAAATAGATGAAGACATCCTGGTTGGGTACACACAGGTTCTTTAGAGGGTCTTCATAAAATATGGACGATGAAAAGCATACAGATGACTGACGTTCCTATGTCATTTGTCCAAAAGAAAGGAGATCTTCAGGACAAGGTAAGCAATCGAGGATTCGGTCTTCTTTGCGCATTAGATCCCTTCTGTCTTGTTGAATGGACACCTGAGATTATTCGCGAATCAGTTGTTCTTTCCTGTTTGTGTGGTCTCAGACCAAAGGAGTTCACTACAGAGCAGGTCTCCACTCTGGGGTAGATCTAGGAGAAGGCCCAAAAAGCGTCAGTGGACAAGCGTCATCTTTTTCTTCTTTTATGTAAGGTAACGTTTATTCTGTGGCCGCCGTGGCGTAGTGGGTAGAGTGCGACGCTTACACGCCGAAGGGTGTAGGTTTGATTCCCAGCTCAACACGAATTTTTCCAATTTTTCACGGCACCACCTCTTTCGAGCTGCTGACAACACTCAAAGAGTAATAACTGTCTAAGAAAGCTTCTCAAATTTCGCCGTTCGGAGTCGGCAAAAAACTGTAGGTCCCTACTACTCGTGAGAGAACAGTAGTGCGCACAACACGAGTAGTTGATGAGCAAGCTAGGCCCTTGTCCCCCTTTGGACTGTAGCGCCAACAATTATTATTAACGTGTATTCAATGGATTCCTACAAAACTCAGAAGATTGTGTTGTATGACGATCATAAGCTTTCGCCTCTCTTTTGAAGTCGAAAGCGACATATATCACAAGCTCTTTCAATTCCAAAATGATTTTAGAGAAGGCGCAGCGCTGTGTTGTAAACGTTTCAACATCATTTTCGAGGAAATCGTAGAAGTTAACACTTAAGCAAAATTTGTCAGTGTCCTGATTACTTGCTGTCTTACGCAAGTAATTGACAAGATTTAACGAATACCAGGGGCATTTAAATAGACGGTTGCTGATATTTAAAGGGAAGCGACTAAATAAGGTTTCACGACAAATGAGGGCAATACCATAGGCGAAAACACAACATGGATGCGTCAGACAGGCGTTAAGTTTTAAGTACGCAAGAACTGCAGCTACCACGCATTAGCCGTAAAGTACAATAGTTATTTTCTTTAAACGCAAGAAGTAATTGTTTTGTAGATATCCTTTCACAGGAGCAAGCTGACATGCAAAAAACTATTCTGTTGTGCTGTATGTATGCTAGTAATGGACAAGGAGAAAGTTATACTTGTGTTGATTATAATAATAACTGTCGGCGCGACTGTCCACATGGGGACCAGGACCTAGCTTGCTCATCAACTACTCGTGTTGTGCGCGCTACTGTTCTTTCATGAGTGGAAGGAACCTGCAATTTTTTGCGGAATCCGAACGGCGAAGTTTGAGAAGCTTTCTTATACAGTTCTTATTCTTTGAGTGTTATCAGTAGCTCGAAATTTCGTGAAATATTCGAGGTGTTCAGCCGGGAATCGAACCCAGACCCTTCGGCGTGTGAGCGTCGCACTCTACTCACTACCCAACGGCGGCCACACACTATACGACAGCCCCTAGAAAATAACCAGAAAGTGAAAATCAACCTTCTAGTTGATTTTAAGGCAGCATATGATAAGTGTGCATAGTGACCCTTCGGCGTGTGAGCGTCGCACTCTACACACTACGCCACGGCGGCCACACTTGTGTTGATTGCATCTGATAAAAAGATTTAACAACTTAATCTAATGAGTAGTCTCGACAAGCGTCGATGTAACACGCAATGTTTGAGTCCAAGCTATTGGGATAACACAACAGTAGCCGGCTGTGTGTAAGTTGCGTGCACAAGAGGAAAAGAAGTACAATTAAATTGATGCACGACTTTGAGGAAGCTGTCTAGGGACGAACTTATTTTTTTTTTTGGTGTGCAGACTGTTAATTTCGGGGGAAGAAAAAGGTAAGGTTCTGCAGCAGATTTTTGCGTCTGTTGTTTTCTTCCTTTTATATTATTTCTTCTTCTGCCGGATTGGTGAACGGGTGTAAATTCGTTCACAATTTTTCATTAAAGACAAATTTACGGAGCTGTCAAACACTGGATGTGTAAGTCTAGGTGAGAGCTGCTCAATGTCACGTAGATCTCTTTTCGGCCAATTTTACCTCGCAGTGTTTTTTATCTTTCCGTAGTGGCAGTGTTAGCAAGGTTTGTAGCTATTGCGATATACCATGCTTATGTGGGTGAATTGAACCAAAATATAAGTCTTCAACATGTTTCCTACAAGTCTTCGGGAGAAGTTATTCTGGAGAAGCCAAGACACTTGATGTTACTCTACTCTACAACGTCTATTATGATCGACAGATGTCATTTGGCCGACGAAAGAGGGAGAGCGGTAAGAATTCAGCTGTTGCTAGTTGGTTATAAGACTAGTGGAATTCTCTGATCCTCTTTTGTTCTATTCCTTTAAAGTGATTTTTTTTAGAACGCACTGACACCTTATTGACAGATGTTATGCACCGAAGGAACATGATTGAATGAAAGCTGTCGCCGATATTTTATTTGAGCCCGCGTTGACTGCCTTTAATAATAAATGTTCTTCCTTTCGGATGAATGCCTTCATATAATTATTCCTCAGTGATAACTTGAACTTTTGTTGTTCTATAATCTCTGAATGAACAATTCAACGCTATCCAAAATTAGATGCGTGGAGAAACGGAAATATGGAAATAACGCTTGCGATCCATTTTCTTTGACCAAACCGAGAATATCTAGGATGGGACAAAGTATAAAGGTGCAAAAGGAATGCTTACTTCTTTTTCGCAAGGGACAACATTCAGAAAATTGAACTGTCTCAGGGTACTGGGATGACCGTAACTTACTCCTGGCTTGTAGATTTGAGCTTACTTCAATTCTCTCTGAAAAACGATCCAAAAAGGGAATAAAGTGTTTTATTTCTAGTTCCGATTATGAAAATAACTTTCTACTATTTTTTAATTATGGTTACATGTTATTTCTAGTGTAAATAAATAATGATAACAAAGCTTCCTACTTTCGATAGTTCGGAAGTTTTCTAAACACCGTCACAGCCTGGAGATTGCGATTCAGAAACTATATTTGCAAAATTAAAAACATTTGTCTCCCTGAATCTGGTGAATTTGGACTATAGCAGAACTAACCCAGTCAAGTAAAATAAATCTCCTGGTGACAGAAATGTTATTGTTTCGATCAGGAATGAATTATTTCAAAGAACAATCCTCAGCTCGCATCGCGCATGCCATCTATCAAATAACTAAACCTCAAATTAAAGAAACTTCAAGTCAAAATGATTTAATTTAACGTTCACCCCACTCCAGCCACAAATATCTGAAGCAACCTGAGGCAGCATAACTTTTCATCCCCATATCAACCCACCATCAACCCTTATCGCAGCCAATAGCATTGTTCTGTAGTTAGCAGAGCTTTTCATTTCACTTTTGCTCCAGCCGACTTTCAGTCTGCGGAGGATGCATATTCGAAACGATAAATTATTTCTGCAATCCCCCTTTTTGCAGATGTTTCGCACTTTGCAGATGAATTTCACCACAGCTCCCCTCAATCGAGTGGTAGACTTGAAAACACCTGGTTTGGTTAACGGGGAGCATGGTTGGCTGTTTTTTAGATATATTGAATAATAATTCGAAAGATGCTTAACCGTAAAAGGCTTTTACGTGCATCCAATGTAAGGAGCTCTGAGAGCGAAACAGGAAACCGGTCTTACCTGATTTAAACAATTTCATTCTATTCCAAGTAAAGCTTCTTACGTCTGCATTGAACAGTTTACAGAACAAAACGTTTAATTATTACTGAAAGAGAAATGTGCACTGAATAAAAGCAAACATCAGGAAGCAAATTTCACTCAAAGTGGGTGTTAATAGCATTAATTTCTTTGAATGTTGTAAGTAACGCTTTCCAAAACGGAGCACACAGTGCAGCACATGCATAAAATTTGATCATAATAATAATAATAATAATTGTTGGCGCTATAGTATAATGTGGACCAGGGCCTAGCTTGCTCATCAACTACTCGTGTTGCGCGCGCTACTGTTCTCTCACGAGTAGAAGGGACCTACAGTTTTTTGCCGACTCCGAACGGCGAAATTTGAGAAGCTTTCTTAGACAGTTATTACTCTTTGAGTGTTGTCAGCAGCTCGAAAGAGGTGGTGCCGTGAAAAATTCGAAAAATTGGTGTTGAGCTGGGAATCGAACTGACATCCTTCGGCGTGTGAGCGTCGCACTCTACCCACTACGCCACGGCGACCACATAAAATTTAATCACGGTCCCAAAAATCCGGCGTCTAAGAGAAACAGAGCACTTCGGTATACTAAGTCGGAAACTGAACCGGGAAAGGAATGTAGTCGGATTTTCACGGACAGCTCCAAGACAAAGGAGGTTTCTGAAGCTGGGGCCTTAGTGGAAAACGACAACATTAGACTTCAAGCCTCCTTAGGTAATTTCGCGTCGGTCTTCCAGGTGGAAGCCTTCGCGATCCTAATGGCCACCAACTATATTGTGAAGAATAGGTGGAAGGGCAGAAGTATCTGCGTCTGCAGCGACAGTCAAGCTGTGCTCAAGGCCTTACTCAACCCTTTAACCACTTCCAAGATAGTTCTAGAATGCAAGTCTTTTCTTAATTTGGTCGGCAGGCTGAATTCGCTAAGACTTGTCTGAGTCTCGGGTCATCACGAGATCCTGGGAAACGAAACTGTCGATGAACTAGCTAGGCTAGGTTCAGCAGAGGCATTCGTAGGGCCCGAACCCACCTTGGGATTACCCGCCTCCGTCGATGGTTGGGTCTCCCTACAGCACAACCAAAGATGGCGTGACTCTCTAGGATGCAGGGTGACCAAGAGTATGCTCCCAAACGTCTGCAAGAAATCCGCTTCTTTTCTGCTATCTCTAGACAGAAACGAGTGCAGAAGACGGGACACTTTACCTTCGCTATGTACCTGAGTCGGCTTGGGCTTAGTGATGTCAAACTCGGCGACGTCTGTGGAGAAGGTGAAGACACTTCAGAGCACTTTCTCTGTCAGTGTCCTGCTTTCGCTCTTATCAGGTGGCGGTATTTGGCGCTGATGTGGTGGGAACTGAAAACCTAAGTTCTATATCACAGAAGCTCATCTTGGTTTTTCTTTAGAAAACCAAGAAATTACATCAACTAAAGGTTACTGCCTGGTAGTTCAATAGACCAGTGTCTGAGTATGAGCGCTCCAATGTAGTTTATCCCAACCTCCAACAAAAAAAAAGTCGGAAATTAAAAAAATTAGAACAGAGCCCAATACTAAAAATAAAGCAAGCACCTCAGATCATTTTGAACAAGTCCAAACTTCTTTAACCGAACGGAAAATGCAGCCGATTTACACCAATTGATTCTGCTGGTCGCTTTGGCATAATTCTTGATTCAGTAAAATCTCAAGGCTGGCCAAGACTCGTTTTAATTAGAAACCACTCTCTGCATGATTATCGGTTGGATCAAATTGACCATAAACAGTTTTTTATGTATATAATTGGCGCTCACTAAAAGGATTATTTATACCCTTAAGCGACTGGAATTAAGTCACAGCACGGGCAGAAGGTATAGAGAAAGACAGGGAAAGAAGGTACCGATGCACATTGGTTTTAAATACCTGTGGATTGTAATGCGGGAAAAAATTGGGCTGGAAAGAGCATTCCATATTCATGTGGTGCGGCTGTAGAGCGAGGCTCTAAACTTTACTGCACGTCCGAAGATGGGCTTAAGGGTGAACGGGTGAGCATTCCTAGTGAGGCGGGTATTGCAGGTGAATTCTTAAAGGGAAGCAATGCAGCTTGCTAACTCGTTAGAGCATTTTTTGTTGAAATAGCGATAATATAGTGATAGAGACGCGACATTTCGTCGATATTCAAGCTAGTCGATTGACTACGCAGCATTATTATCACCAATAAGTTTGATCGCTCGCTGTTGGATTCTGTCTAATAGGTGCAGAGAGGTCTTAGGAGCACCGAACCAGGTAGGAGCGTTGTACTCAAGCTTTGGGCGGATGTACGCTTTATATATTGTTGTCAGGTCAGAAGGCGTAAAGTATTTCTTGCATCGCTTCAAGAAACCTAGTCATTTTGCTGCATTTTTGGCGATCTCGAATATGTGATTATTCCAACTTAGTGTTGAGTTGATACACGTACCGAAGGTGGAAAGACATTCAGTTTCAACAATGCAGGAGCCATTGATAGATAATGGCAGGTTGTTTTGGGAACGCTTGAGTGACAGTAGATAGGACTGAGTTTTGGAAGCATTAAATTCCGCTCTATTCTTTTCATTCCAATCAATTATGCTGTCTAGATCGGAATTGAATGGGCTTAACATACGCTGTCGTTCCAAGTCAATAACCGAAGAGGGGGGACGAGAGCCAAGAACGATATGAAAAGCTGAGGGTACTGTCATCAGCGAAGGAGTGAATTGCGTTAGAACTGACAGACAGGAGATCATTTATAAAAATGAGGAAGAATGTCGGAGACAAAACGGAGCCCTGGGGTACCGGTTAATATCAGACTTAAGCCCATCCAATACAACTTGTATTGAACAGTTCGAAAGGTAATGTCTAATCGATTGAAGAAGAGATTCATCGACGCCAAAAGCACGCATTTTCGACAAGGGACCTTGATGCCAGACTCTATCAAATGTTTTTAAAATATCAAGTGCAACGATCTTGCTTTCTCCTACATTGTGCAAAGATTGGATCCATATTTCGGTGAGATAAGCCATCAAATGACCAGTGAACCTGTTGCTGCGGAAGCCGTATTGCCGGTCATTTAGAAGCTTCCAGGGTTCAAGATATTTCATAAGCTGACGATTTATTAGCGTTTCCATAACCTTAGAAAGTAGGGACGTTAGTGCTATGGGTCGTTAGGAGGGGGTGAAGATGGTTCGCCATTTTAAGGGACAGGCTGGGCAAATGCCAATTGCCACTTACTCGGAAAGAGCCCTAAGGACTAGGAAAAATGAAAAAGCTTACGCAGTGGTTTTGCCAGCGTAGAAGAACACCTCTTTAGAAGAACGGGGAGATACCATCCGGGCCATCGGACTTGTGCACGTTTAGATCTTTAAATACTCTTGCAACTGTACGAGTGCGAAAATTTACAAATGTACGTTCTCAAGTACAGATGCGGACAAAGTGCAATCTGGAAGCGTTGAACTGGCTGCAAAATGTGCAGCCAACAGATTTGCTTTGTCAAAAGAGCTGACAGCTGGAATGTCATTACAAATGAGCGTTGGAAGTGAAGATGAGACGGAATTCTTTACTTTTTTTACAAATGGCCAAAAGTTTTTGCTACCCTTGGGACAATGCAGCACTTTTTGCCTTAACTTTTGATCATAGGAGAATCTAACACGTCTTATTAATGAATTGCAATCATTTCGGACTCTTTTGAATTTCTTCTGGTTTTCCTCGGAAGGGTTGACTTTGAAAGTCTGGAAGCTTATTTTCCTCAACCTGATAGCCTCTTTGCAGCTCGAGCCGTACCACGCGTTTGTCTTCGGTTTGATACTCTTCACACTGTGAGGAATGAATTATTACATACCTGGCAAAGTAATTGTAATCATATCAGCTGCGGCATCCACGTCACTATCGAAAAAGCATAGTGACCAGTTAAAATCCCTGAAAAAGTTGTTTAGGCCGCTCCAGTTGGCTTTCTCGTAGTGGCAAACTGTTCGTTTAGGGATTTGCTCTCAAACTGAATGGGACGAGTACGGGAAATGGTTGATACGACACTTTGGTCTGACGAGCCTAGAGGTGACAGTATGTCAACTGAGTATTTCTAAGGATGAGATGTGAGAAATAGGTCCAAGGTGTTGGCGGTATCATCTGCAATGTCAAATATCCGTGTTGGCTCATTCACAAGCTGGGTCAAATTGTTTAATTCAGCAAAGATTTCAACATACATTCCTTCGGGTGTTGTCTGGTCTGAATGTCGAAGGCAAAAAGAATTGTCTACATTGAAATCGGCGGCAATAACGATTTCTGTGCGAGGATACAGAGATACAATTCTCGAGATGGGGTCGTATAGCACATCAAACTCATTGAAAGTTGAGTTGCTATCCAGGCTTAGACTTCTATAAATAAAGCAATAGTGGATTAACTGCTTACGGGCCTGGAGTTTTAACCACAGAAAATTAAATTCCGAATTGGAACAGTGGCCGTATTGTGGTTGAAGTTGGTAAGCAACATCACTACTCACGTAAATAGCGCGACCGCTATGTGGGAAAAACAAAGGCGCTATATCCAGACAGGTTTAATTGCAACAAGTCTGTGTTTCACTTTACCAGTGTTTCACTTAGCGCCAAGAGAGCTGGTTTATAGCGGGAGAGGTGAACGTACACAGCACAGAGATTTGCTCTTAGCCCACGAACGTTACTCACATCAACCCGGAATTGTCCTTCCATATCAACCACAGATATAAAGTAAATCAACTCCGATTACTCAGCTGGTAAAAGCAGAAATTAAAAGTGTAAATCCTTGCTACAAATTCACAACAAAAATCTACAAGTATTTTGTGAGCTTCAGCTGTATTTTTGTTCTTCTTCTTCTTGTGGCGCTACAGTCCGGAGAGGACCTGGGCTTCAACCAACATGCCTCTCCAGCCAGCACGATCTTACGCCAGTTGTCTCCAGTTGCGCACTTTAAGTTGGTTGAGATCCTTCTCCACTTGTGTGCGCCACCTTTACCTAGGTCGTCCTCTGTTGCGTTGTCCCAATGGCATGGATTCAACGACTTTTCGGGCCGGAGCAGTGCTGTCCATACGTTCTACATGGCCCAGCCATCTTAATCGTTGTATCCGTAGACGTTTGACGAGGCGCATGTCACTGTTCAGCCCATAGAGTTCGTCATTAAATCTTCTCCTCCAGATGCCATCAACGCACACAGGACCACAAATCGCACGCAAATCTTGTCTCTCGAAAAGACTAAGGGCTTTCTTATCCGCATTTGCTAACGTCCAAGATTCCGCGCCATACAGCAGGACGGGGATGATCAAGCTGTAATATAAAGCGAGCTTAATTCTTCGAGAGAGGGCTTTATTACTCAACTGCCTCTTGAGCCCAAAGAAACAGCGATTGGCAAGAGTGATTCTGCGTTTGATTTCGGTACTGATGTTGTTGTCCCTGTTTATCGCCGAGCAGAGGTAGACGAAGTCCTTGACTACCTCGAAGTTTCTTCTGCTTCGTGTGACGCTCCGTCCGAGACGTCGATGTTATGTGGCCTTCCTTGATGACAGCATCTACTTAGTCTTGCCCTCATTTACCGCCAAGCCCATTTTAGCCGCTTCCGCTTCAATGCCAGCAAACGCCTCATTGACGGCTCGCTGGGTTCGTCCAATCACGTCAATGTCATCCGCGTAAGCTAGCAACTGAACTGACTTTTGCAAGATCATGCCTCCGGTGTTGACTTGTGACTTTTGCACGATCTTCTCCAGGATGATGATAAAGAAGTCACATTACAGTGCGTCGCCTTGTATAAAACCGTTTCTGACATTGAAGGTCTCGGCGAGTTCGTTCCCGACCTCAACGGTTCTCCAAAGTCATTCTACACAATCTGACGAGTTTGGTAGGAATGCCAAAACTAGAAATGGCACTGTATAGCTCGCCACTATGCATACTGTCATATATGGTCTTAAATTCGACGAATAGGTGGCGGGTGT
Source organism: Eristalinus aeneus (assembly GCA_955652365.1). Lineage (NCBI taxonomy): Eukaryota > Metazoa > Arthropoda > Insecta > Diptera > Syrphidae > Eristalinus > Eristalinus aeneus. The sequence goes on from OY019133.1 coordinate 66,487,965, forward strand.
CGATTTGTACCTCTTGGGTCTTTTCCAGAATCTGTCGTAATGTGAAGATCTGGTCTATTGTGGACTTCCCTGGTCTGAAACCACACTGATATGGACCTATCAGGTCACGGTCAAACGCAGCAACGTATTCACCAGACTTGGCTCCGACTATCATTTGTTTTCATGCGTGTCCCCATTTCACGCACTGATTCCACCGAGGAGGTCGAAAATTGGGTGTCTGATTGGTTTGCTTTAAAAGACAAACATTTTTATTAGCGTGGTATTCACAAATTGCCAGAAAGGTGGTCAAAATGTGTAGAAAATAATGGCCAATACTTTGAATAGAACGTTTTTACTTTCCCACTAATAATTAGTATTATATTTATATATATACAGTATGCTGTGTTTGACCCGCAATAACACATAAAAACAATTCATTTGCAATGCTAGTTATACCTAATTTCAAATAACCGCTTTTATCTGTCAGTGTTCCGTCATTCATATTCTTGTAAGTTGACACCCACTTTAAGATTCACAACTTAAGATTGTTAAATCTGGAGAAGCAGAATCTTTCAAGACTTTATCTCCTTTCGACTTTAAAGTACACAAGCATACATTGAGGCATTTTAATAATTTCATGCGAGTACACAAATGCGTGACACCAAGCGACAACATTACGATGGACTGGACTAATTGCTCGTGTCATTGAGGGGAACTGTAAATATGGATGTAGTATACACTGGGCTCGACACGAGCCGAAGGTGTTTACACAAAATAAATTTTTTATGCTAATTAAGGCTAGAACTCGGATGAGGCCCCAATTTAGCTCTTGCCTTGATTATTAAATCATTGGATAGAGTTTATTAGCTTGTCGTTGCTGGGCTTTATTTCGGAATGAGAACAATTAAGCAGCTCTATTCCATTGGGATGACTCTCAATTCTGGTTTGGTTTCACTGCAGGACTCAGTTAAATGGGAAAGAAGAGCGAAAATATATGATTTAGAAACGGGCAGCAAGTGAGGCAAGTGCAGCAAGTGACTTGAACTCTGGATTTGATTTAAAAAAGCACTCATTCACTAATAATAATAATAATAATAATAATAATAATAATAATAATAATAATAATAATAATAATAATTGTTGGCGCTACAGTCCAAAGGGGGACCAGGGCCTAGCTTGCTCATCAACTGCTCGTGTTGTGAGCACTACTGTTCTCTCTCGAGTAAAAGGGACCTACAGATTTTTTCCGACTCCGAACGGCGAAATTTGAGAGGCTTTCTTAGACAGTTATTACTCTTTGAGTGTTGTCAGCAGCTCGAAAGAGCTGGTGCTGTGAAATATTAGAAAAATTGGTGTTGAGTTGGGGATCGAACCTAGACCCTTCGGCGTGTGAGCGTCGCACTCTACCCACTACGCCACGGCGGCCACGCGTATCAATTTATTCAGTCAAATCCCAACATTAGCATTGTAGTGAACTAAATAAACGAGCAACGTCCGCGATTTATTTATACATTTTGGAGTCTTTGATTTGAATTTTGTTCGTAATTCTCGCCCTTTTAGGCAGACAGTAAAACGTGAATCTCTGAGTGGTGTTGCCGCTGCGAGACAGCTTGCTAGTCGAAATGTCGAAAATATCGTTACCGTTCAGGCGTTCATAACAAATGATTGAAACAAGTCAATTTCACGGCGTTCTCAAGAAACGGGGCCCCGCTCAGACCATAATATTGTATTTTTTGTAAGGATCTTGGTTAACGCCCATCCAAGATCTTCATCTTGTCTAAGTCGGAGAAACGGAATTCTTGTCTATCATCGTAAAAATTGACCATTTCAGCCATTTTCGCCTTAAGAAATCTGCAGAAATGATCCTTCCAGATTCTCAGCACAAACAGCGACTCTACCACAAGTTGTCCATTTTGATCCCGGCTGCATTCGATTTTCCTTCCCTGTCCGTAGAGCTTACGAACAGCCCTCGTTGTTCAATGCAGCGCTACCTTATAGGCGTCTTGTTTGGCTGCATGCACCTGCCTGCACTCGTCGACAAACTATGGGTTCCTTCTGGGTGAAGACGTGAAACCCAGCACATCAGTGGCAACTTCTTTAATGACTTCTTGACAACGTTTCCAGTCCTCTTCTATGGTTAGTGCAGGCAGCGTCGAACTCTGAGCGAGTTTCAGGGAGACTCGGTCGGCAAAGTTCACAGCGATCAGTTCTGATTGTAGCTTTCTAACAAATTTTAAATTGGAACACAGCAACGGTTCTGGGGATAAGGGAGAAATGGGCAATTTCTTGGAAGCGGGTTGATACTCCTTGAAGAACTTGAGCAATATGTGTAACACTTCAGTCAGCTAGCAGCGTTAGTTGATAGCTCTCCTCGCTTCTTGAGCAATATGTGTAACACTTCAGGCAGCTAGCAACGTTATTTGAAAGCTCTCCTCGCTTTTAGGTCTAAAGGGTAGAAATGACATCAGCCAGGACTCTTGATTGTAGTAGTTGGACTTTTCCAAATTCACTCCTCCAACCTACGTCCTACTTCACTCCATGCCGGATCCAAATACGTCCAACCATCGAACTAAAAATTTCAAATTAATTGCAAATAAATTGAGTTCATAGTGGTTTACGGAAAACTTCAAATCACTTCCTCCAGTTATAAGCCTTCGCTCGTGTGTTAGTCTTGCCTTCGCCTCTTAACTCAAACTATAAGGCAAATTTGCGTGCGACAGCAGTAAACATGCGATATACTGCATATTGCACAGCTCGCGGAGAATAAGTCGTTTATAATTTTTTCACCCAACTTCTGCACATTATAAGTCGCTAATTATTATCGCCCGTGTTGTTAAGTTTAGCGTTTGCGTGTAGGTTCACGGCTGTGTTCACAAATTGGCTACTTAAGGGTGATGAGTTGCGGATTTTTCTTTTTAATTATTTTTCATTTATGCGTGACTGTAAAGATTGAAGTTGTGAAGTATGAAGTTTTTGTTTTGAGGCCAGGTGACGAAAGGAATTTGAAAAATTGATTCGTGAGTGGGAAATAGGTTTGTTCAGCTGTGCTGTAGTAGATTTCATTACAATTCAATGTTCAATTCCAAAAATGCTTGAGTCGGTAGTCACACATCAACCCCACTTTGCCCCGTCATCTTTACATTCGTTTCATATACTAGGTTCCCAAAGACATTTCTGACATCGAAGCAAAATACATTGCTTTACCGATAACCAAGAAAAGTTCGGTATGATTCTGGCACCCAATCAAAGTCCTCGTAGGAATTCATCCCACGACCTCATTCGCACACCCACACCGTCTTTATATGCAACACTTTGAGCGACAACTGATTGACAATTGGCATTTTCAAACCCGGCATCACCTAGTGCAAAGTAATTCCCCTAGGCTTCCCCGTCCCAACAAGAGGGCTAACTGCTCCTTTTAGCACTGGGCACAAACAAAGGTCTCTTAAAAGTACACTTATTGTGCACCCAGCAACCAAGTGTGCAAACAATGACCACCCCTCGCCCTGCAGTGCAATTTAAGTTGAATGCAATGTTCTGGCTTTGGGTTTCCATTCATCCGAAACCGATGTGTTGATATTGAGTTACCTCAAAGTCATATTGAATTGATCTGGTCAGACGCAAACTTGGGGCGCTCCGCACAAGGGAGACGATGTGTTTCCAGGCACATAGCACGCCCTCTCTTCAGCGTGGGCATCCCTTTGTGTGTGCTCAATTTATCGGAGCCCGGCTTTCTCTCGGCCAACCCCTTCTTGGACCAGAGGCGGCCTCTCGCACAAACGCACAGAGTCAAGAAATTAGAACTTGTTTATGCAAAAGAGGTTTGATTCCTGAATCAATTCTGGCCGTGTGTTGTGAGGGGACGAATTGTTGTCCTCAAGACACAAAGGGGTCGTCCCAGTGCCTCCGCATGTGCCTGTGTGTTTGCTTATTGGTTTTGCGAGGTGAAACAGGAGTGTTCAACCGGAAATCTGAGTTAAGCAGTTGATGTCGGCCGCTGGAGGAGGACTTCTAATGACTTTCTCCTCTTCGTCTGTGTCCGCTGTTGTGCTGTCGCTTTGGTTTGAGGACTTCTTTATGGACCTGCCGTAGGAGATTGGCATGCCATCGTTTGAAATGCGTAGATTTAATTAAAAACATTTGAGGACGAGACTCAGCCTAGTTCCGGCCTTTGTTTGCATGTCAAAGGAATAATTCATGTAAAACGAGTTATTTCAGACATGTGTGCCTGGGAATCGTGTTGTGCGGGCAAACACAAAATTGCCTCTCATGAAGATGAAATCAACTGACATCAACTCGGATTTCCGTCCCAAAGCATATCCCACCCATTCAGCTGAGCCTTAGGTTTTTCTGCATTAATCAGCCCATTTAATACTTGCAGCGAGTCCACAATGGACGAATGCCGAATGCGCCCAAATTAGTGTCCGCAAACTGTTTTACACGGCGGATAATAATCGGGGATTAGAACAACATCGCATTGATTATGCAAATGCCCCGCCGCACGCAGCACGCCGCCGCCGCCGCCGGCGTATTGATTCAATGGCCCGTCAACCTCGCTCGTAACGCGCTAATGTGTGTAGTCAACCTCAACATGTTTTTGAATGGCAATAATAACTATAATGCTTTTGTTTAAGGATTATTGCGGCTTTCATTTCCTGATTAGCATATCATGATTGTAATTGCCAATAACCTCTCTCTCGCATCGCATCGCGCGTCTCGCTGAAATACCGTGTCGTTAATAGAGACTCGGCCTCGGAGGGGAAAATTCTTTTTTCTCGAATGCCCCCCATCACAGGGCAGATAATTAAATTAGTTGACAAAAGCGGACAGGATTTTTTTATATATTTTTTTAAGGGTACAGCTCAGGTGGCTCAGCTTGTAGGGGTGGAAGTAATTGAATTGAATCGAAATACATACGTTACCTAATTTCGTGGAAATGCTGCAGCCAATTTAATCTGACACCATGCGATAGTTGTCGGCGCTTAATTGGGATAATCAAAATTGAGTGAGTGGTTGCTGAGGGCCAAAGCGATTATGAATGTCCTGTGTGGGATTACTTTTTTGTTTTTCTTTATAATATGACAGAATTGAAAACTCACCAGCTGATGAGTGATGAGTGATTTCCTGCTTTGCGAGAATCATTCAGAAGCGCGTTCATAGTGCAAGCGTAATTTACCATTGCACACTAATGGTTTCGCTTTGCGAACGATTGAGTTAGTTAAAATTAAATACAACCAAACCACGTTTTAGGCTTCTTTTATTATGGAACTACATTGAATTTTTTTTAATTTAATAAATCTTAAAGTAAATTTTTTTATATTTTTGTTAAAGGTTAATAAAGCAAATAATTTAAAAGGTTAATAAATAAAATAATAATAGTCTTCTTTCATAAAAATAAAAACTAATTAATTTTAGACAGCTAGAAAAGGTCTGGCCAAGGTCTGGACTATAGGGTGTTGTATTTCTTCGAAACCACAATCTCGCGAAGCAGCCTTGAAAACTCGCGCCGTGCAAAAGGCACCCACTTCGAGTTTACCCCGTCTTCTCTTTTTAATTTCCTCCCGCTAATTATGCAAAATGGAAGCGTACTATGTGGCGTTTTTCCCTTTTTTTTTACTCAATGGGCAAAATTCCCTTTGGATCCCAAAAAACTGTGGCCATGAGCTTCTCGGCAGACGGAGTGACTTTGAACTTCTTCGGGGGGTCAATACACTTCTACATGCGTTTGAACCAATTGTCGAAGCACTTTTGCCACTCTGATTGAGGTATCTCCAAAACATGCAATCTGAACGCACCAACCGCTTCTTCAGGTGCGGAAAAACGTTGACCTCTCATTTTATTTTTTACGTACGGGAATAAAAAGAAATCATTCGGTGCCAAGTCAGGACTATACGACGGATAACTCATCAAATCGATGTTTTGAGTGCTCAAAAATGCATTTGTTTGAACCGATGTGTGAGAGCTCGCATTGTCGTGGTGAAGAGTGATCCGTCTTCGGCGGTTGGTTTTCCTGATTTCTTGGAAGACAACTGGCAGACAAATGGTTGTGTACCTCTCAAAATTGACTGTTCTTCGGTGTTCTAGTGGCACGGTTGCGACATGTCCAGTTTTTTAGAAAAAACAGGCGACCATTTGCTTGGAAGTTCTTCATGCGCGAGCAACTTGTGTGGTATTTAGCTCAATTTGTTTGGCATGGTTTTCCGGTTTTATGCAGAGCAAGACCTCGTTTTGCTTTGGCGTCGATGTAGGCGACGGTGGAAGTAGTCCACAAGGCTCTGCGTTCTTTTTGAAGTCCAGTTACGACAATGTGTTCAAATCTCTGCCTTCGATGTCTTTGAAGAAGCAATTTCGACGTGAAAAATCGCCTTACGACGTCTTTCGGTTTCAACTCGTACAGCAATAATTTCCTTGCTTCTGAATAAATCTTTCTTGAACGGAAATGGTTTGCAGAGTCACTCCTAATGAGTTTGCTAGTTCCCTCTTCATTTGACTAGTAGCTTAGCCCAATAAATCCTTTAATTCCTCATCTTCAAACATTTTTGGCATCCAAGACGCTCTTTGTCTTTGAAGCTAAAATCACCACTTTTGAAGCTTCGAAGCCGCTCTCAAGTTGATTTGTCTATCAAAATACATTCACTCTACGCTTCTAGAAGCATCTATAAACTCCAGCGGCAAGTAACTTCCAGTCAAAGCTTCCGGCAGAGGTTATTGATTAAGGACAAGTGCGGAAAATTTTGGAGAGGCAAAGGGCAATGTTGCTACCTGAACGGACACTAGTGCATAGAAATTATTGCTCACAGACATCACACCTTTTCAATGAAGTAGGATCCCTTCCAAGACCAGCCACAACTTACAGATGGCGCCATCTTTTAAAAACTTACAAATTTATTTGTAGCCGCTTCAAATTGTACATTGTATGGTCTGTAATAGATATACGAAAGAAGAGTAATTATCGTCCCATCATCCCCCCCATATCACCTCCAGACTAACCTCAATAAGTTTCTCAAAACTGACTTCAAATTAATCTACAACCTTACAACTCTGGAAAATAACAATTTAGTGCGGTGACCTTAGTGCTTTGTCACCATTATATGCTGGTCCTTCCATACCTTGTCAGTGCCGTTTTGAGACCTGATAGCAAACTGTTTCCTACCTCTCTCGGATACCACGACAAATCAAGTTAAAAGGAATATTCCTCTTCTCATTATCCATTGGGAATACTACAGGCAACTAATTTCCGCCTCTGTGCATCGTCGATCGGAAACCGAAATGCAAAATTTATTATACAGCAGTGCATGAATATGTGCATATCCTGACAAACCGCAAGTCATAATTATTTACCAAAAAGAACGACATAAAATATCAGACTGCAGAACGATTGCATTTCGGTCTGTCTAACGTTTTTCCATGGTACAATTTCGGTTGATGCGTTCGTTCCCAATACGTCCCTCATCTTCCAATAAAATCAAAGCAATTTGCATAAGACACACAAAAACACAACCTCCTCCCCCTGTGTCACGTTCCTTCCCATAAGTGCACATCCATATGCATGGTAGTCCTGGGGATATCAGAAAGCACATTCAACACATCATTCAGGCGCACACACTCATACTTTCCTGGCAACGAGGACATTTTGACAAATTGAATAACAGTAGTTCATTGGCCTAACCCTGCATTGGTTTTTCGATTATTTTCATTTGGGGTATGCGAGAAGTTCTTGCGAATCGTCCGGTCATCCGTTTCGGGGTTGACATGGATTCACAAAAAGGCATAAAAGTTTGTCTTTTCCCGCAGCAAATAAACAAGAAGATCATGTGGATTGTCACGTCAAGTCGAGGTATTTAAAGTAGGCTTAGGGATGGGCATTGATTAGTGAGGTCAGTTTTCGCATTTGTATGTGATGTGATGCTGTTTAACAGTAATAATAGTAATAATTGTTGGCGCAACAGTCCACAGGAGGACCAGGGCCTAGCTTGCTCATCAACTACTAGTGTTATGCGCACTATTGTTCTCTCACGAGTAGAAGGGATCTACAGTTTTTTGCCGACTCCGAACGGCGAAGTTTGAGAAGCTTTCTTTGACAGTTATTACTCTTTGAGGGTTGTCAACAGCTCGAAAGAGGTGGTGCTGTGAAAAATTCGAGGTGTTCAGCCGGGAATCGAACCTCGACCCTTCGGCGTGTGAGCGTCGCACTCTACCCACTACGCCATGACGGCCACGCTGTTTTATAGTATTTCGCAGTAATTGGCTGCCGCGCGGTCGCAAGAACAGCAAAGGAGCAGAGTCCTTGATAAAAGCACTAAGTTCTGCATGCTGGAAGTATTTGGAAGTCTTCGGCTTAGATTTTTATCCTCTGTATCCTATCCTTAACACCTCCTTCTTTCCCTCTGACAGGCTGGTGTGGTTAACCCATTCACTGTTTGTAAAGTAAGCTCCCGCCTTTCTTAGTAGCATTGTCTGGCAGACATTATTTCTGGCTGCCTTTACTCGTCATCAATCCCGGACCTTATTATGGGTGATTTTGAAAAAGTCATAACAAAGGTGACAGATTTTTTGAGGACTTTTTGGGCAGACAGCACTGAAGACTTTCAGAGAGCTCTGTCTCGAAAGTGACTTCACCTGCAGACAGAAATACAATTTGAGCAGGATCATATTAGATTACAATAAGCACCCCTTCTGCTTGGACATGTATGTTATTAAGCAAAGAATTGTCTAATTGCTGATGACATTGACGTGATTGGACGAACAACGCGAGCCGTCAATAAGGCGTTTGAAGCGGAGGCGGGCAAAATGGGTCTGGTGGTTAATGAGGGCAAAACAAAGTACAAGCTGTCATCAAGAAAGTACACACAACATCGACGTCTCGGACAGAGCGTCACACTAGGCAGCAGCGACTTTGAGGTAGTCAATGACTTCGTCCACCTCGTCTCCGCATTAAATAAGGAAAAGAACACCAGTACTGAAATCAAATACAGAATCACTCTTTCCAATCGCTGTTTCTTTGGGCTCATGAGGCAATTGAGTAATAAAGCCCTCTCCCGACTATGCTCACTTTATATAACAGCTTGATCATCCCAGTTCCACTTTATGGCGAGGAGACCAGGACGTTTCTAAAAGCGGATGAGGATGTCCTTAACCTTCGAAAGAGAAGTTTTGCGTGCGATTTTTGATCCTGTTTTTCTGGAGGGGAAGATTCAACGAAGAACTCTATGGGCTGTACCGCGACATGTGCCTGATCAAGCGTCTTCGTATACAACACTTAAGATGACTAGGCCATGTAGATTGTATGGACATCCCAGCCCCGGCCCGAGAAGTCTTCGACTGTGAGCAAGCCATTGGGACAACGTAACAGAGGACGACCTATGCTAAGGTGGCGCACACAAGTGGAGAGGGACCTCAACTCAATTTGAAGTGTGCAACTGGAGGCAGCTAGATTGGGCCCGAAACAATTATTTAGAGAGATGAGAAACTTAACGCACAGTTGGTCAAGGAAGTGAAAATTGGGTTAGAACATTGGGGAGAATTTACCATAACCTATTAATGTTATTGCCCAAGGCCCATTTTGGCTCACAAGGTTTCCCACAGTTCTGAAAAGATAGAGTTTTGTCTCTCCAACTTGTGGAATGACTCCCGAATTTATTTGTGTGGTTATAACTTTCTGCTATGTCGCCGCAAATATTGGATTCGATTACATGACTTTCGTTTGAGTTGCTGACAACACCACTGCTCCAGCCCGAAATGTCTTCAAATCTAAGCCATTGAGACAATGCTACAGAGGACGGTTAAGGCTGAAGTGAATCGTTCGTGCCTTACGGAACACTGAGAAAATCATTCTTTAAGCCTCTTGGCCCACACTACCTGTAAAAGTGAAACGTTAGACAGCTACTAAAAACAACACAGATACTCACAGCATGTAGGAGAAGCTGTTGCTAAAAAGCTTACATTAGTGAAGTAGTTCACCCCACATTGCCGAGCCTTTAAAATAAGTGAAGCGCTGTGCTAAGCTCTGCCTCCTCCCTCAAGCCCCTTTGTTTCATAAACTCTCATGTCATCCATTTCTCCGGAACCAGCGGCGAATTTGTCAAAAGCCTTTCAGTCAAAAAGTTAGTTATTTGCACAGTATTCTATGTAGCGACAGGCTAGTTGGCTTGTGTACAAATTCCAATCACTTTCCAATGGTTCTGACCGGCAACAATTAATGAGATTGCTCATGCAAGTCAGAAAATTCAAACAAAACATTATAGCCTCATCGCCTGTCGATGCTCAATCAGCAATCCTGTCTATGTCATTTGTGATGACTTTCCTGTCATGCCCTGACGACCAGTCTCAGTTCAAACTGGCTTCGCAGCAGACTCAATTCGATTCCCATTCGAGGTTCATGCCCCAAAAACAATCGAAAACTAATTATCTGAACACGCATCATTCTTGTGGGATTCGCTGCCACTCATCAGTGCCATCATCGGGATCAATCCGTTATTAATTATGTAGATACCCTACCCCGACCTAAGCTATCGATTTGAATGTTTTACACACTCACAGCGACAATTACTGCCCATTCAGCTGCTCCCGCCATCATTGCAATCCACGTCCATTCCCCGTATCACATGCATCCGTTCCCGTGCTGTTGGCTGTTAGGCAGGCTTGTTCTGTGGTCAGTTCACACCTCATGATTTTAACTCACTTCAAACGGTACGAACGGACTTAGTGACAGATGATTTTGCGGTTTAATTAATTTCCAATCAGAATCCACTCCCTTCCACACCTACTCAATGAGGACACGACGACGAACCAAACAAATTGCCATTTTAAGTTTTAATAGTGGTAATCAAGTGATGGCATTTAATGCTTTGAGGACGTAAAATGCGTCGGAAGAGGATGTTGGTAACTAACCCCCTGTTTAAGATTTCGTTTGCAGTAACGAAATATTTATTGTTCCGATATGTTCGTTCATCTGTCCTCCATTTCATAGCTCTCTTTAGTTCAACGGAATAATTGCCTATGTACGATTTGCACTCACACGCATATGGTTTCGTTTACTTTTAATACAAGTAATACAAATGTAAGGTTAACCTAATGGCATCGGACGGTAAAAGGTTAACGTTACCAGACAAGCTACCATTATTGAATGATGAAATCCTGTAGTAAATCCAATCGTATAGCAATTCATTTCATCTAGTATTGAGCATTTTTAAATTAAAAGCTGCACAAATATGTTTACATTCTCGTTTGTCAATCCTCTACAATACCTTTCGCACATCCCTGCCGACTTTAATCCACAAGATATGATTCATCCGATTGAGTTTAACTGTGACGTGAAATATGGTAAGTGTGCGACAATTAATACTTCCATTTGTGGCCGCCGTGGCGTAGTGGGTAGAGTGTGACACTCACACGCCGAAGGTCTAGGTTCGATTCCCAACTCAACACGAATTTTGCAAATTTTTTACGGCACCACCTCTTTCGAGCTGCTGACAACACTCAAAGAGTAATAACTGTCAAAGAAAGCGCTTAAATTTCGCCGCTCGAAGTCGGCAAAAAGCTGTAGGTATCTTTTCTTCGCAAGAGAACAGTAGCGCGAAAAACACGAGTAGTTGATGCGCAAGCTAGGCCCAGTCCCGCTGTGGACTGTCGCACCAACAAATATTATTATTAACATTGGTGATCAAAAGAAGGGTACCAGACTAGAACAATACCCGTATTCTAAACATGATATCTTTCTATTAAACGAGAACGTGAGTATTGTGTGTACATTTGATGAATATTGAGCAAACAAAATAATTCGCTAACTTTTCTGCCTTTAAACATGTAGCTAAAAGTTTTAATTATTGAAAGCGACACCTACGAAGAAGCAAAAAGAGTGTTATACTTAAATTTTATTCTTTCGATAGAAATTGAATGTGTGTAAGATTTGTAATCTTTCATTCTACAACTGTAAAATGCCCCAAAAGAACTGCGTTTTAGGATTTCCAAAACTAGCATATTTATGCTTACAACCCTTGACCATTAGCGTGGAATGGATTTAAGAAAGAACTTGTACTGGTACTTTCAATAGAAATTTTTATCCCTCATATGTACATAACATTGAAGAGGGAGACCGGTTCAAATTTGCACCTCAATGACTCCCTAATTGGACATCAGGCCACAACGCTGGATAAGAAATATGAAATATGCATGTGAAGTCGACCGTAAATCTTCCTAAAATTTCAATTTTCATATCGAAATTTTTGCAATCGATGCTACACAAACTGCGTTCGATTTGAAGGTTTCAATACAAATCAAATACATAATAAAAGGTACGAGAGTAGAATAGATAAGATAGACAAACGGCAATACCATAAAGGTTACATTTTGTTACGAAACCCTAAAAGATCGAACCTCTTATATAATGTTCAATTGGCGACGCTTTCAGCCTTGAGAAAAATATGTTTCAGGAAAACCTATGTAAACCCAGCAACATTACGGTGAAATTTTGAAAGTTGGTTTGGAAATGTGTTTTCTGCAAAGGAATTCGTGGCAAAACAAAGAATGATTAAATTCCTTGACGAACAGCGACTGTGATTTTGTACTTCTAGAAAGGTTTATTGATCATAATTGGTTTGAATGGGGTGCACTTATTTCAGTTATTGAATTGTTTTTCAATGATACTAGTTTTTCAAACAATGATACTCGTTATTTCTTTTGAAAATTGGTTGTATAATTGTACTGTTTATTTGATTATTGCATTTAACAATTTTCTAAGAATAAGATACAAATTACATTCAGCATATATAAGATATTTATAAATGAAAGTAATATTTCTGATATTTTGTACTTTAATGCAATAAGTAATAAAAAAGCGATAAATGTCACCTCATCAGGCTAAAATACTAAAGCGAACAGATAAGGGTGGGGTGACCCATGCATAATAGAAAAGAAAATTAAAAAACAGAGATTACAGTTTTTATTTATAATAAACCAAACAAGACAAATTATTAATTGATTATGGTTTTATGGTAACTTACATTAGAAAACTAGAATTCTCAGTCAGAGTAATGTAAACTTAGCAGCCAAATCCTTAAATGTTTTTAAAAATTTTGAGAGTCAGTTACAGGTCTCTCTTGGAAGTTTATTAAAACACCGGCATGATGCAATTGGATAAAAATAGTGAAAGTTGTGGTTAGATATTTTGGGACGAAGACAAAAAATCAAACATTAAATTAAAGATCACGTCTTGAAAAACAAAAAAAAAACGTATAATACTTTAAAATAATAAATATATGTAAACGGAAGGATTTCTGGAAATAGTAACAAAGGATAACATACGAGGGGTGTTCTAAATAATCTCGAAAATGCGATTTCAATTAAAATTATTTTTATTTTTCAATATAATCTCCCCTAACATCAATGCATTTGTTGAATCTTGAGATAAGCTGTTTTAAACCCTCAAAAAAAAAATAAATTTCCTCTTTCTCTGCAAAATACCCATTTATTGCCGACTTCAGTTCTTCATCATCCGGAAATCTTTTTCCACGAAGACATTTTTTCAAATCCGGAAACAGGAAATAATCACTAGGGGCAAGGTCTGGACTATAGGGTGGGTGTTGGACTTCTTCCCGTGCCGCCGTGGCGTAGTGGGTAGAGTGCGACTCTCACACGCCGAAGGGTCTAGGTTCGATTCGCAGCTCAACACCGATTTTTCGAATATTTCACGGCACCACCTCTTTCGAGCTGCTGACAACACTCAAAGAGTAATAACTGTCTAAGAAAGCCTCTCAAATTTCGCCGTTCGGAGTCGGCAAAAAACTGTAGGTCCCTTCTACTCGTGAGAGAACAGTAGCGCGCACAACACGAGTAGTTTGATGAGCAAGCTAGGCCCTGGTCCCCCTCTGGACTGTAGCGCCAACAATTATTATTGTTGGACTTCTTCGAAACCACAATCTCACGCAGCAGCCTTGGAAACTCGCGCCATGTGAACAGGAGAGTTGTCATGAAGAAGAAACACACCTGCTGCGAGTTTACCCCGTCGTTTCTGTTTAAATCTTCCCACAAATTATGAAAAGTGTAAGCGTAGGATGTGGCGTTGATGGTTTCACCATTTGTTTTGTACTCAATGAGAAAGATTGCCTTTGAGCCCCTTAAAACTGTCTCCCTGAGCTTTCCGGCAGACTGAATGACCGTGAACTACATCGGAGGGTTTGTTCCTTTTTTATGTCCACTGCATGGACTCTTGTTTGCTTTCAGGGTCATAGATGTGAACCCATGTTTCGTCCCCAGTAACAATTCGATCCGTAACACCGTCCACGTTCTCACTACACATCACCAAAAGCTCTCTACAGCATGCGATTCTCACTTTTTTCTTAGGCGCTGTGAGCATTCGTAGCACCCACCTTGCACTGATCTTTGAAAGTTTAAGATGGTCCAGAAGAATGGTGTGAATGGTGCCAGTTGAAAGCTTGGTGATTTCTGCCGTCATTTTCACCTTTATTCGGGCATCCTCAAGAACAAGTTTTTCGACTTCTTTGATGCTTTCTCCCGTACAAGCAGTAGCCGGGGCGCCGGAACGGGGGTGGTCTTCAATGCTCTCCCTGCCTCTCTTGAACTTGCTTGACCACTTTTGCACAGTTGATAATGAAGGTTCGGGACCCTGGTAAACAGCCATCATCCCTTCATGAATAGTTTTTTTACTTTTTCCTTGCTTAGTGAGAAACTTAATTACAGCCCGATGCTCAATTTTCACCATCATCGTCTCAGTTGCCATTATGATTCTGTTCAACAAGAGATAAAATGCGAATTAATAATCACATTTATATAAAATTGTACATGAATGCTCTAAAATAATAGGATTACTTGATAAATAAGTCAATTTATATATATAACCACCCACCCCAATACCGAATACATTGATCACCCCTCGTAAATGAATTTTTTTATTAAACATTTTTCTCAGGACCTGTTCTTGCAGAAGTGTTAAGGGATGTAGCTTATTCAAACATTGCAACCGTAAATGGAGTATTCCGAAATTAGTTGTCAAGTTAAGCTTGCTTTAGAAAAAAGTTTTCTAGGTTTCGTTAATAGTGAGAATTCTCGTCACATTTTTTACTTTATTATTTCCGTAAGGAAAAATTACAGGAGGATTATGTGATGTGCATAGTGCATAAGCATTGATTCAGCATATTCAGTTCAAGTGATTATGACGACTATGACTATCAACTTGTAGCTGTGCCTGTAGGTATACACACATTTATTTTTTTTATTGTATAATCCGAGTATTCTCTGTCCCCCATAATGTTTTCACTGTATAAAGAGAGCAACAACAACTAATACGTGTATAACCGATAACCCTTTCCTACACTGTTGTTGCCTTCTCTAAATGTAAGAATAACCGATGTAAGCCCAAATGGACAAAATAACGATCATTCTGCGTGTGACCGCCAAAGTGACAAGAAGTGTTTTTTAATTTTAAATTTCATCCTTCTATTATAAATTCAAAACATTAGTCGAAACGGGTTACTCAAAAATAAGTTATATTTTTCAATAGCAACAGTCACTCGGCATATAAGGCAAACTCATACTTTGAGGAAGATTTACATTCTTTTCTACTAAAAACCGCTGGTATAAGAACCGGTATAAGAAAGATTAAATTTACCTTAAACGAAGTCAAACACAGCTGCAGATAGCGCAAATTGCAATTTGCATAGCTATTGGCCGCCGTGACGTAGAGTAGAGTACGACGAGTAGGGTAGAGTACGACGCTGACACTCAGAAGTTTAAAGTTCGATTCCCTGTCCAATACCTCGATTTCTTTAGACGGTTCCACCTCTTATGAGCTGCTCACAACGCTCAAAGAGTACTATATGTCGAAGAAGGCTTCTCAGAACTTCGCTGTAGGTCCCTTCTCGCAAAACTCGAGCAATTAATGAGCAAGCTAGGCCCTGGTCCTCCTGGGAGTGTCATACAATTATAAATTGTAGCTATTACATATATATATATATATATATATATATATATTATATATATAGATATACATTATAGCTACGCAGTTGTCTGTCGCTGAGGGGATACAAATGGTATCTGCAAAAAAGGCACTTAGTCCGTCGTTTAGTTTGGGAAAATCAGCTATACTCGTCTGCATTACTTAACAAAGATCTGATGTGTATGAATTAGTGTGGACAAAAAGCTGCATCTCGAATTAGTTACATTTATGTAGTTATAGAGTGTAATTTGCATCATAAGTCCTATCGATCCGATCCGTTTTCGAAGCAACTACTGGTGACGCAAAATGGATTTTTAACTGTGATGAAAATAATCATGCCCAATGCGTGGTGAGCAAAGAGACATGACATCACTAGACCGCATAAATCTTTGGTCACTCAACAAACACTGATAGAGCTTAGTTTGGGAACTTTTGATGCATTCACCAAATATTAACCAACTTACCCAATAGGACAACCATTTTTTCAGTTTTCGTGGAATCCCTCAAACGGTTAGATTTCTTAAGATGATGACTCAATGAAATCACACTCTGTTCAATTGTTAATAGAATAAGATCTGAAGATCGATAAACGTCTAATAATAATGAAACGTGGCAAAAGTCAGCAAAATAAAATTTATATTCTTGATTAAAGTTCATTGTAAGAATTTTGAAAAATGTATTTACTTTGAATAAAACCTCAGCAATTGCCTTGCCCTTGCCGTCGTGGCGTAGTGGGTCTAGGTTCGATTCCCGGCTGAACACCTCCAATTTTTCACGGCACCACCTCCTTCGAGCTGCTGCCAACACTCAAAGAGTAGTAACTTCTCAAACTTCGCCGTTCGGAGTCGGCAAAAAACTGTAGGTCCCTTTTACTCGTGAGAGAACAGTAGCGTGCACAACACGAGTAGTTGATGAGCAATCTCGGCCCTTGTTCCCCTGTGGACTATCGCGCCAACAATTATTAAATTATTAATTGCCTACGAAAGGATAGAAATATCATCATCAGCAGCTCGAATGAGATGGTAACATGAAAAATTCTCTGTCTTCCAATCAAAATGCAGCACTTCGGAGAGTGAGTTAACGACATACAAATTAAATAACGGGGTCAAGGAAGCTACTGATTTATCAATGCTCTTGTAGCAAAATATACAACTTCCGCGGTCTACACAATTCCTGCTTGCAGCCAAGCGTCCTTACTCTTGTCAATCTACCAAACCTATCGCCTCACAAGTGTTGAAGTGGACAACCATCAACTCCATACCGCAAACATGTATATCTAATAGACAAACCATCAGTCCATATGTAATTATTAACACTCGGAAATAAGAATTGTTTGAATTCAATAAAAACCAACAATAATGAAAAGAGAAATCTGCAAACATTTACGAAATTAAATTAAAACGCTGTAAATTAAATTCGTGATACTTCTGCATTTTTCGATGCCAATAAAATGATGAAATGAATTGAATGTTCTACTTTCAATATTTGCATAAAACTGCGTTGGTGGTGGGTATAATTGCGACGTGCCACCACGCGCCACAATAAAAGCCTGTTGCCACATACTGCTACCGAAGATAGTGTGTAAAATCGGTGATTGTTTATCTATCTCATAATTAATGAATTTAATATTTTTATTTATATTTAACAGTCGAATTAAGTAATCTTAGAGTCTTTTACTTAATCGGGATGCTTAAACTGTCACCCACCGGCTTGTCCTCAATAATGCGTGTATCATTCTATTCAGACCCGCTTTCAAAATATTGCACCACCTGCAATTTGTGGTTTATCTTGAACGCGATTGCTTACTTCACCAGAAAGCTGTGATCTCTGTCAGCAATAACTATTGCGCATCAACGTCTGTTCCAGACAAGTGTATTATTGTTGCCTCGTCGAAAATGACGGAGTTATTTTAAATACACAGCATTTGCGAAAAGTTTTTAATTGCTTTCTTAATTTGAAGAAAAGTGCAGCTGAAGCCTATCGCATGCTTATAGAAATTTTTCGTGAACCTGCTCTGCAAGCTCAAATTTAGCAAAGAGTAGTACCAATGCTTTAAAAGTGGTGATTTTATCGGAAAAGACAAAGACGATCTTGATAGCCAAAAAAGTTTGAGGATAAGAAAGTTAGAGACTTTACTCGCGTTACTACTGTACTCGCGGAATTTTTGGAAGTGACTCAGCACCCAACTTTCAGTCGGTTAAGGAAATTCGGATTTATTATAAAGGAAGGAATTTGGATGCGGTGCGAGTTCAAACAGAGAGATGTCGAAAGGTGTTTTCTCACCTCGAACCTTTTTTTTGAAATACATCGTATGAATTTTAGCACCGGATCTAGACTGGAGATGAAAAATCGATATACTATGACAACTTCTACTACTTCTCTATACTTCTCCTGGCTGCCGAGGCGTAGTGGGTAAAGTGCGACGCTCACATGCCGAAGGATCTAGGTTCGATTCCCGGTTGAACAACTCGAATTCTTCACGGCACCAACTCTTTCGAGCTGCTGACAACACTCAAAGAGTAATAACATGATCTGGTCGCGCCATGCAATTATTCTTAATTATGACAACTTCAAGAAGAATGCAGAGCCTGGTGGACCCGTTCCATCAGCGATTACATCGACGCTAAAGCATTCACAGTTCAAACGTCATGACCTGCACATCATTTCGTAGAAAATGTAAAGAATTCCGCCCCGTCTTCAATTCCTACGCAAATTTGCAATGACGTTCCAGCTGTCAGTTCTTCGGACAAAGCAAATCTGTTAGAAGCACATTTTGCAGCCAGTTCAACGCTTCCAGATTGCGCGTTGTCCGCGCCTGTACTTAAGAGCGTAAATTTTTCCATGGGACAAGTCCATTTTCGCACTCGTATAGTTCCAAGGGCACTTAAAGATCTAAACGTGCACATATCCGCTGGCCCGATTGGTATCCCCCCGTTCTTCTGAAGAGGTGTTCTACACTGGCAAAACCACTGCGTAAGCTTTTCCATTTATCCTACTTTTTAGGGCTTGTTCCGAGTAAGTGGAAAACAGCATTTTCCCAGCCTGTCCCTAAAAAAGGCGAACTATCTTCCCCCCCCCTCCTACCGACCCATAGCACTTACGTCTTTACTTTCCAACGTCATCAAAACGCTGATAAATCGTCAGCTTATGAAATATCTTGAAACCCGGAAGCTTCTTAATGACCGGCAATACGGCACAGATCCACTGGTGATTTGGATTCAATCTTTGCACAATGTAGGAGAAAGCAAGATCGTTGCACTTGATATTTCAAAAACATTTGACAGAGCCTGACATCAGGGTCTCTTGTCGAAAATGCGTGCTTTTGGCGTCGATGAATCTCTTCTTCAATGCATTAGAAATTACCTTTCTCAATTCTGATATTCACCATATTAATGCTGGTGTTTGGCAGGGCTGCATTTTGTCTCCGACACTCTTCCTCATTTTTATAAATGATCTCCTGTCTGTTACTTCTAATCCAACTCACTCCTTCGCTGATGACAGTACCCTCAGCTTTTCATATTCGTCCCTCGACTCTCGTCCCTCCTCTTCGGCCATTGACTTGGAACGGCAGCGTATGTTTAGCTCATTAAATTCGGATCTTGAGAGCGTAATTGATTGGGGTGAAAAGAATAGAGTAAAATTTAATGCTTTCAAAACTCAGTGCTGTCTACTCTCACCCAAACGTTCTCAAAACAACGTGCCATTATCCACGAATGGCTCCTGCATTGTTAAAACTGAACGACTTTCCATCCTCGGTGCGTGTATCAACTCAACACTAAGTTGGAACGATCACTTATTCGAGATCGCCAAAAATGCAGCGAAATGTCTAGGTTTCTTAAAGCGATGCAAGAAATACTTGACCCCTTCTGATCTGGTGACAATATATAAGGCGTACATCCGCCCAAAGCTTGAGTACAACGCTCCTACCTGGTCCGGTGCTCCTAAGACCTCTCTGCACCTATTAGATAGAATCCAACAGCGAGCGATCAAACTTGCTGGTGATAATAATGCTGCGTAGTCAATCGACTAGCTTGAATGTCGACGAAATGTCGCGTCTCTATCACTATTTTATCGCTTTTTCAACAAGTAATGCTCTAACGAGTTAGCAAGCTGCATTCCCCCCTCCAAGAATCCACCCGCAATACCCGCCTCGCTAGGAATGCTCACCCGTTCACCCTTAAGCCCACCTTCGGACGTATAGTTAAGTTTAGAAACTCGTTCTTCGGCCGCACCACACGAATATGGACTGTTCTTCCCAGCCCAATTTCCCCCTCATTACAGTCTACAGACATTGAAAACCGTTATCAATGGATAGCAGAGAGCATATCTTATACAGTACCAAAAAAAACAGAAGCACTGAAATATCTTCAGTTCCATTAATTATCTAGCTCAGGTTATAGTCACTATGAGAAAAAAACGTGTGCTAAAAGTTTTCCAATTCAATTATTCCTTCAACAGATTCTTCTTCTTCTTCTAGTTCTTCTTTTGTTCGGAGTGCACTTGTTGAGCGACACGTCTGTCAACCAGTTCGGACGTGTTTTTTATAAGTTCCTGGGGTGCTTATTAAAATCAAGTCTTTTTCATTTGAATATGAGTTGTCTAGTTTGCAAACAGAGAATCGATCGTAGCGAGGCGGGGAGGATTGTCTGTGGAGACTGTAATTGCATTTTTCATTGCAAATGCGTGAATCCTAGTGTGGCAGACGTTGAATTCCTGTTAAGCATCAATAAAAGCTATCGTTGTGACAAGTGTTCAGCTCTTGGTCGTAAATCGCTGCACTCACAACCTGCTTCATCAGCAACTACAACATTAATGGCCACAACATCAGCAGCTACAACTTCTGCGAAACATCGTCACCCACCTAACAGACAGTTGAACCCTGTTATAGCAGCCGACAATAACACGGGAAAACTGAAAGGAAAGCACCAAACAACAGGTGCAAACAACGAAAACCAACCAGCCAACAGTTCAATAATCCTCCAACTTCTCTATGAAGAAATAATCAGCATAAAAAAACTTCATACAGATTTTCTCTCTTCGTTGCGACTCTTAGAAACTGAGCATGATGTGCTAAAGCACCAAGTGAGTACGCTGGAAAAGAGACTTAACTGGATGCAGCAACGTGAACTACACAACGCTGTTGAAATTGCTGGTGTTCCGGACGTGGGTGAAAGGGACGTACAAGAAATTCCAAAAAAAAAATATTTGGTGATGCTCTTGGTGCTACAGTTGGCGATCAACAAATTGAGAAATGCTTTGTCAAACGGAATAGACGTCCAGTTGGGAGAGAGGGAGACAACAAAAACAGTAGGAGCAAAAATGATGGTATCATCTGTGTGCATTTGTCCTCTTATCACTTAAAGTCAAATACTATGAAAAATAAAAATACTTATATATATATATTTTTTTTTTGTTAATATTTTTCTTAAGCCGAAGAACTAGCATCGCGCGTTGTTCTGCGTACACTTTCGGTTCCGATATCGATCGTTTCATTTCCTTGAGTGCTAAGTTAGACGAAGTTTCCTAGTATCTCGAAGTTATAGGTGCGCATAGTAAGGTTTTGAGCGAGTTGTCGGCGGTGTGCCTCCTTTTCCAATGACAGTATGTACTTAGTTTTCCCTCGTTTACATTCATTTGATCAACACTCGTCTTAATACCTGCAAATGCCTTGTTGACGTATCGCTGTGTTCCACCGATCACGCCAACGTATCACGTATGCTAACCATCGTATTGATTTTTGGTGCGTTAAAACGATTGTCTCAAAAACGATGTTGAATAAGTCTCACCTGAGTCTCAACATTAAATGTTTCGGTGAATTCAGTAACGACCTTGATGAAGCAGCAAAAGATATCCGTCGTCATAATGCACAACTTGATAAGCGTGGCAGGAATGTCAAAAACAGACATGGCGCTGTATAGCCCATCGCTATCCTACACGGCCTTGGAAAAGAGCGTGTAGGTGTAATTTTCAAAATTTGTCGTGGTATGAAGAATCCCTAACTGATGAACTTTCCTTAACTAATCCTCGTACTGCTAAAAGCGTATCAAGTTCTTGACCATTTTCTTTTTTTAACTTTTTTAAATTTTCCTTTTCCCTCCCTTGTCCCAGGCCATATTCCGCAGCACATCTCACACTCACTTACTTTGCATATTCCTTGTAATGTTTCTGGTCCTCCCACAAGCATTTCCAACCGAAATTTCCTCCCTTAACAAGGTATTACCTCAATCATTTATGTATAAACCTCAACTTTTACAACGTTCTCTACCGGAATACAATAAAACTCAGCCGGGCCATCACGGCTGGTCGCCACTATGTGAAAATCATCACCTGTCGAAGGATCTATACAACTCATTGCGTGATTGCCGTATTAATCCTGAAAATTGGTTTTCCTCCAAACCACAAACAAGAAGGAGCTCTTCACACAAACACACTAGACACGGCTATTGTCTTAAGACTCTCTGCAGGGAGGCGGTGAACGTGTTGGCCACAATGTTCTCTTTTGTACTGCTTTCCTTTATATTTTTGTTTTTCAAGCAGCATGGAATATCCCGGGGCTTTATTGAACATGCCACGGAGAATGTCTGACAAGGGTGAGACATGAAGTATTCGTTGCCTAGGGCACCTTATTCGATGCGATAATTTGTCTGGCCGATAGATTCAGGGCCTGCAGCGGCGGTTAATATTAATTTTTGTCATTAGTCGACAACATGAGGGTACCTGATGGTGATTATTATTGTTATTGCTGCGAAGACGGATTGGAGCTCATTTGTGAAGCACTGCATGAACCCATGAAATATATGAGTTATCTGCTCAAACTGGTCAAGGTTAATGGGATGTTGGCAATTTTGGCAAACGGCTTTGGTTAGATAAGTTGCTGCAATAGCAAACACACTTTACCTCTGTTATGGGCATTTGTGACAATGTCAGCAATTTGAATTGTTCTTTGGGCAGCAGTTACTTCTGTTTGGAAGCTCGAAAATAAAGAAGACTCCACTGAGTCTTGTTCTTCTGCCAAACGATATTTTATATTTGAGTATAATTTTATATTTGTGTATTTTACATTTGTGTATAACAGTAGACCTGTATCATCCAGATATGTAAAAACTCGTTCAATGTCCACAGCGAATAAGTTAACCGCAAACGATAAAGTTAAACCGAATTACACAGATTTCTTAAGATCAAATAGGTTCATCTGAAAAGATCATGGAAATTTAGCGGATGCACCAATCGGTGGTTCATCTGAAGAAAGTTCTCACTTATTACATTGAAGAACTTTGAACTGAAAACATCAAATGAATCCTTGAAACAACAAAACTCCATTCATATAGAGTAGCAGCAACTCCACGAATAACAACAAAATGAAGAATCGTAAACTGGAATGACTTGCACCATTAAATTCTTTGTGTCTGTTGCGGATTGACTTAAATCAAATTCTATTAACATTTTTTTTTTGTGGTCGCCGTGGCGTAGTGGGTAGAGTGCGACGCTCACACGCCGAAGGGTGTCGGTCCGATTCCCAGCTCAACACCAATTTTTCGAATTTTTCACGGCACCGCCTCTTTCGAGCTGCTGACAACACTCAAAGAGTAATAACTGCCTAAGAAAGCTTCTCAAATTTCCCCGTTCGGAGTCGGCAAAAAAAACTGTAGGTCCCTTTTACTCGTGAGAGAACAGTAGCGCGCACAACACAAGTAGTTGATGAGCAAGCTAGGCCCTGGTCCCCCCTTGGACTTTAGCGCCAACAAGTATTATTATTATTAACATTTTTTCTCTTATTCAATTCCCCTAACTTCCTTTTTATCTTCTTAATTTTTTTTTTTCATTTATTTGTCAATTTAATCATTAAGTTTTAATTCATTTATATCATTATAGTTTTATTTTATTACATTCAGCGATTTTCCATTATCTTAATTCATACTTTTAATTACATTCAATAAATTCATAGTAATTCAATAATTTTATATAACCCATTTTGTAAGTCATTGTATCAAAACAACGCTGTGAGTCACTGCACACGCACTTGTCTTTGAAATGCTCTACATATCATCCGATGTATTTTTTTGCATTATGTATTCTTTTTATTCTTCTTTGACAACGCGTGATCGTTCCACGGCAGCGTAGTTCTCATAGCGGTTCTCATCTTTCAACCTCCAACCGCCACCCGCACATCCGTTGGATTTTCGTCGTTTTCCTTAAAAAACATACTTATGTTTTCTACAATCAAAAGAGATAACGCTGACCGTTATTTTTTGTATGGAAGGTCAGGATAGATGAGTTCGGCTGTGAGAATTACTCGTTCACTTGGACTCAGACACGCAACAAGATAAGCACCAATAAATTTATAGTATTTCGTTTTTGTTATTTGTTCTTTTTAACTTGCTTTTAAAATACAACTCAATTTGATCCCCTCCCTGAAGAACGGCTGGATTGTCATATCACAACAGTGTCTTTTGTATATCTGCAAACGTAAAGCACGTATGAACCTTATGACTAACATATTTAGTTTTTTTTTATGTAAAGTGAGCTGCAATCCAAGACCTTTTTGAAATTTGTTTGAAATAAGTCTCGCAAAAGAAACGGACAGTATTCAATTTCAAGTTCATGTTGTACCTCTATTGTAAGTCAACAACAGTAAGTATCACAGTAACGAAGCTCCTTCCTATCACTACCACTCCCATTGACCGCATTATTCGGCACCAAATCCCTGTTGTAACATTTATCCTTTTTAGAATATAATAATCTTGTTTTTTTGTTAACATTATTATATTACCTACATACTAATTACAAAGGGAGTTCAATTTATTCTTGGTATCGGGGTGAAGCTGTTATGTAAGTTTGTCAAATAATTGCCTTCCGCTTTTTTGCTCTCCATTCAATGCTTCATAAAAAGTGTTCAGTGATCAGATTTAGTTCAAATATGCGCCGTTTTGTTCGATAATCTGCTTTCATCTAGACGGCAACTTCATAATAGTCCCCTTGTAGAAGCCCCCTCCTTATTTGCGAAGAACTCAGAGAGCCACTTTTTACAAGCCTCTATTGAATTCAACTTCACACCACAAAGGGCGGTCTCCACGGATAGGAACAGGTGGTAATCACTTGGCGCTATGTCCGGGCTATATGGTGGATGCGATTTAACCTCCCATCCTTGCTCCCGTAGCTTCTGACGAGTCATTAACGAAATGTGTGGTCTGGCGTTGTCCTGGTGGAACACTTCACTCTTCCTGTTATCCAATTCTACACGCTTCTGCTCGATCGCCTGCTTCAAGCGGTCCAGCTGTTCGCAGTAGATGGTAGAATTAAGGAACCTGATCATGTAGGAGCAGCTCATAGTGGATGATTCCCTTCCAGTCCCACCACTCAAGCAAAACCTTCCTGGCAGTCAATCCCGGCTTGGCCACTGTTTACCGGCCTTCAACCACGCCCGTTCCCGCTTGATATTGTCGTATGTGATACATTTTTCATCGCCAGTCACCATCTGCTTCAAAAATGGGTCGAGTTCGTTCCGTTTCTAAAAGGTTTTCTTGCGCCAAATCCTGCGGCACCCAAACATCAAGCTATTTTTTGTATCCTGCCTGGTTTGGTGACTAACTCCCATCTCCTGGACGATGGCAGGAGATGCCACATGCTGGTCTAACTCGATGATTTCCATGATTCGATCGGTATTCTTCGTCACAGGTCTTCCGCCGGCTGGCTTGTCCACGGTGTCGTTTTCACCGGCTTTGAATCGTCAAAACCATTCCTCCATCAAAACTAATCGTGCATAGGTTATGTCAAGACGTTTCAAATGATGTATAGTACTGCGCTTCTGTAGCGCTTTGTTCAAAGCCGGAAAATTCAAAAGACAAAAAGGCGGAAGGGAGATATTTGACCTTATATATAGTTAATAATCAATGGTGCACTTTTTTTGGGGGCACTTATGCATTTTAAATTTATTTATTTGTTTTTATTATTATGTATTTAACATTAATACCTTACATTACACTACCTAACGCACTATCCTTAAAACTATAGCAGTTGGCCACAAGGGCAACTTTAAATTTAATAGTGTCCACTTTCGAGCTGTGGCGGGGGCTGGTTTTGATGCAACCACCAATAGAAATGTCGTTGTCTGGCGGAGATCGCCCTACTGAACCGAAGAAGTTTTACGAGCGCCGTCCAGTTCGTATTGGAGTCGCCTACCCATGATTCGGCGTACGACATGGAAGATGATAGGCATGAATCCGTTCAGACGCACCTTTTCATGGTACATGGGGTAATAAGAAGTCACCGCTCGCGCAATGTGCCCTCAAATTAGATTAATAATGAAATTATCTATCCTGATTAGACTTCTTTCGCTTTCGAATTTCTTGTAATCGGATTCAGGTGTTCGATACAACCGGAGGCAGGCCCGAAGACATTGCCCCTCGAACACCCTCATCTTTTCCATTTGGGAAGTACTCAGATTAAACCCAAATCGAAACCGAAACAGAGCGGGCAACCGTACATCATGATTGGCCGTATGAGTGCCATGTAGAAGATCACCTTTACCCTGGTATCAAGTTGCAAGGGCTTTATAAACTTTTTTCAGAGCTGTATCTGCATGCTTGTGGTCGCCGTGGCGTAGTGGGTAGACTGCGACGCTCACACGCCGAATGGTCTAGGTTCGATTCCCGGCTGAACACCTCGAATTTTTCACGGCACCACCTCTTTCGAGCTGCTGACAACACTCAAAGGATAATAATTGCCTAAGAAAGCTTCTCAAACTTGGCCGTTCGGTGCGGGCAAGAAACTGTAGGTCCCAGTAGCGCGCAACAACTGTGTTGTGACGAGTAGTCGATGAGCAAGCTAGGCCATGGTCCATCGACCATCTCATCCTTGTCAATGCAATCCACTTCACTTCATAACGCCAAGTCCACCATTCCGTCCACCAAAACTATCAGCATGGTTTCATCTCAAAGAACACCGCAAACACCAGTAACTTCAAAACATCAGGGAACCAAATTAAATAATTTTTCGCACCAGCGGCACTGAAGGATACTCAGCGGAAACTACAAAATTAACTGATTTGGTAAATATTTGCATTTGCGTTTTGTGATATTTAATCGTTTCCAGCTATTAAAAAAGCAATATAAGACGAACATTTTTTCAACAGACGCCAACAAAACCTACACAACGAATCAAAAACATTGGACTATTGACTGACAGTTGAAGCACCAAAGATCGAACAACAAAATGTATTTGACACTTCGATTACTTCAACAAACTTAAATATTCAACGGAAGCCATCTGTTAGTGAAATCCCCAATTTAATAATAATTGTTGGGGCGACAGTCCACTGGGGGACCAGCGCCATGCTTGCTCATAAACTACTCATATTATAGTTTTCTCACGAGTGGAAGGGACCTACAGTTTTTTGCCGACTCCGAACTGCGAAGTTTGAGAAGCTTTCTTAGGCATTTATTTTTCTTTGAGTGTTGTCAACAGCTCGAAAGAGGTGGTGCCGTGAAAAATTCGAGGTGTTCAGCCGGGAATCGAACCTAGACCCTTCGGCGTGTGCGTCGAACTCTATCCACTACGCCACGGCGACCAAACTCACACACTATTCCGCAATTACCAACAGCTAGAACATCAACGAAATGTCTTACGTCTTTATTACTTTTTCATCACCATTTGAACAAAAAGTGCTCTAATAAACTTACTTACGCAGGATTGCCTGTCCCACTAGAATTACCCGTCCCTTCACCCTTGAGCCCTCCTTCGGACGTACAGTTAAGTTTAAGTTTAGAGACCCGCTCTTCAGCTACACCACACGAAAATGGAATGTTCGAAGGCTTTGAAAACCAATTTGCACCGATACTTCCCTTTCCCTTTCTTCGGCAAGTGTTTTGATTCGATTCCGGACGTTTAAGAGGTCCAAAGAATCCCTTTAGCACTTACCAATTACAAAAAAGACTTCACATATTTCCCTTACTGTTCCTTTTTTTTTAATCTTTTCACTGTTTCATTTTCAGCTTTTAAAACTTCATTATTTCCAAGCAGTCCTGATTTTGCTACAGTTAGAAACACGCATAATATCAAGTTTCAACATAGCCCAGAATTACATTACGAGGAGCGTTCAATATACTCTTGGTATCGATATGAAGGAAAATGCAAATTCGATTTAAATTGTTTTTATTTTTTAATATAATATCCCCTTACACCAATGCATTTGTTGCATCTTGAGATAAACTTTCTTAAACTTTCAAAAAAATAAATTTCCTCTTCCTCTGCAAAATACCCACTTATTGCCAACTTGAGTTCTTCATCATCCGAAAATCTTTTTTCACGAAGACATTTTTTCAAATCAGGAAACAGGAAATAATCACTAGAGACAAGGTCTGGACTATAGGGTAGGTGTTGGATTTCTTCGAAACCACAATCTCGCGCAGCAGCCTTGGAAACTCCCGCCGTGTAAACAGGAACGTTGTCATGAGGACGTAACACACCCGCTGCGAGCTTACCCCATCTTTTCTTTTTAATTTCCTCCCGTAAATTGCAAAAAGTGGAGGCGTAGGATGTGACGTTGATGGTTTCACCTTTTTTCTTGTTCTCAATGAGAAAGACTCTCCTAAAAAACTGTGGCCATGAGCTTCCCGGCACACAGACTGACTTAGAACATCTACGGGGGGTCTGTTCCTTTTTTATGCCACTGCATGGACTCTTGTTTGCTTTCAGGGTCATATTGGTGAACCCATGTTTCGTCTCTAGTAACAGTTCGATCCATAACACCGCTCGCGTTCTCATTACACATCTCCTAGAGCTCTCTACAGCCTGCGATTCTCACTTTTTTCTGAGGCGCTGTGATCATTCGTGGCACCCACCTGGCATTGACCTTTGAAAGGTTAAGATGGTCATGAAGAATAGTGGGAATGGTACCAGTTGAAAGCTTGGTGATCTCTGTCATCACTTTCGCCTTTATTCGGGCATTCTCAAGAACAAGTTTTTCGACTTCCTTGATGCTTCCCCCCGTACAAACAGTAGCTGGGGTGCCTGAGCCGGGGGTTGTTTTCAATGCTCTCTCTGCCTCTCTTGAACTCACTTGACCACTTTTGCACAGTTGATAATAAAGGTGCGGAACCTTGGTAAACAACCACCACCACAACCGCTCTTCTGGAATAGTTTTTTGACATTTTCCTTGCTTATTGAGAAATTTATTTACAGCGCGATGCTCAATTTTTACCATCATCGTCTCAGTTGCCATTATGATTCTGTTCAACAAGAGATAAAATGCGAATCAATAATCAGATTTATATGAAATTTTACATGAATGCTCTAAAATAATAGGATTACTTGATAAATAAGTCAATTTATATATAACCACAACTTCACCTCGATACCGAGAATATATTGAACGTCCCTCGTATACAAAATACAAGAAACATCAGGCGTTCAGTTTACTTGGAAAAACAAAATTCTCTTGCCCGACTCAAGTCCAGGAAACCTATGAACCAATTCCAAGTACAGCATAGATCAATGTTGCTTTTGCTTTATACAGGAATTTCACACTGTTGTAGTTATTTGTTTCTGACGACTATGATGAAATTCCTGTGTATCCAAATGTTTTTATATTGATTTTTGTGCACTTTACCGGATATCTTAACATAACACCCAACAAGAAGTGTCTCACTGCATTTTACTGAGTACAAATTAGCCGTTCATGCGTCCAAAAGAAAAAAATTAATTTTTATTTTTCTGCCTTAATTCAAAGTGTTTTCAGAGTTTGTGGAAAGTCGTAAATGATTGTGTCTAAGACATTGATCATCCGCGGCTATTGTCAATCTTAAGCTAAACCAGCCTTATGATTCCCATACCAAAGATGGGAGATGCAGTAAACGATTCTGAGTTTATCTTATACTTCCACCAAGTTACAAAGAGTATGCAATATTTCAACGAAAGTTGATTTATGCTGCACTGATTTTTGACTTACATTTAGCTAACCTTCGAAGTGTCTGTATTACTTTCCCAAGAGCACTACAAATTCCAAGAGAGTATTCTTTTGAGGACCGTTAAGAAACTTATCTCATCCATCGACCATCTCATCCTTGTCAATGCAATCCACTTCACTTCATAACGCCAAGTCCACCATTCCGTCCACCAAAATTATCAGCATCGTTTCATCTCAAAGAACACCGCAAACACCAGTAACTTCAAAACATCCGGGAACCAAATTAAATAATTTTACGCGCCAGCGGCACTGAAGGATATGACCAAATACTCAGCGGAAAATACAAAATTAACTGATTTGGTAAATATTTGCATTGAAAGCATTCGGAAACAATGCGAAACAGCGCTTTGCTTGCCATGGAAGGAGAATAAGCAACAGCAGCAATTGCATCTTTCCATCGCTCCAACTACCGTGCCGTAGCAATTACATCAATGATTCGACCAAGACGACGATGCCGCAGAACTCATTTGGAGTCGAATAAACATAAGCAAGTGGGTAAAACTTTGCGTTGAGTTTCATCGGCGCATTCTGCTCTGTTTGCTTTGTTTGCAACTTCTTAGAGTCTTAAAAAATAATGGGATGACTTAGTCATGCAACTTGATGACAATTAAGATGATTAAGCACTCGAATGTGCAACCAGGAGAACTGTATTTAAAATAATTATGCACTTGAGGAATGGAGTTATTTGCTTGGTGTAGAGAAAGTGGCAGTGTGTAGCTGACATGGTGCTATATTGCACATCTCTATGATTGATGTCCATCTGCATCTCTTGAATCACTTTTAAAATCTGCCACAGTGTGAAGATTTGGTCAATAGTGAAATTCTTTCAAAAAACATTTTTTGTAATTCTCCTTTTCCCTCGCCTTTTTCAGGCAACATTCCACTTTTGCTTGATGATGTATAATGTGGCAGCGTAGAGCTCTTAAGCTGCTAAGAAAGAGCTTAAGCTTACGTCCTCATGATATTGTCTATTCGGCCTACGTCCCTCGCACCAAGTACACGGGCGCTTTCTACCATAAAGAGAATTCTTATTGTAGAGTAGAACAAAATTCCAACAGAAGCAAAGATAAAACTTGGTTTACTAATGTCCAGATGATTACAAGCCATAATTGATGCTAATGGGTTCAACACCAAGCACTAGCCTTGACATTTTTATGATTTAGAGCAACAATTTCTTTTTTATTATTACCTAATTATTAGTTGCCAATATTTCTTTGGAGTTTAAAGTAAGTTTAAAGTTGGAGTTTAAAGTAATTTTATTATTATTTTATTTTTTTTTAAATTATACTGTAACTTTGTTCTTTCTTTCCTGTTTCTTCTTTTAAATAAAATTAGTTTTCAGTGAAATAATGTCTAGTTTGTGTTAAATTAAAAGAAAACCTTTATTGCCAGTACTTTTTGGTCCACTGTATGTTTAAAAGCACAATACTTACAGCTATCTATCGAACTGTTGCGCCATCGGTCCAAAAAGGACCAGTTTTAAACTTCTTAGCTACTACTCGTATTGTGCGTTCTTTTGCTTTTTCACGAGTAGATGGTAGTTCATTTTTTTATTGTGTCTGAATAGCGAAATTTGAGGAGATTCCTCTTTGACATGCAGTTCGCTTTGAGTGTTGTCAGAAGCTAAGTCCAGGAATAAAACCTTCCCCCTTCAGCATGTGAGTGTCGCACTTACGCCCCACAAATCTGCCGCCATTTTATAAGACAATGTATTTGGATTATGAATAAAAGTGGCCGCAGTGGCGTACTGGGTAGAATGCGACGCTCACACGCCGAAGGGTCTAGCTTCGATTCCAGGCTGAACACCTCGCATTTTTTCACGGCACCACCTCTTTTGAGCTGCTGACAACACTCAAGGAGTAATAACTGTCTAAGAAAGCTTCTCGAATTTCGCCGTTCGGAGTCGACAAGAAACTGTAGGTCCCTTCTACTCGTGAGAGAACAGTAGCGCGCACAACACAAGTAGTTGATAATCAAGCTAGGCCCTGGTCCCCCTGTGGACTGTCGCGCAATTATTATTATTAGGACAATGTTCCAGATTTACAAAGACTTTTCACTATGAAGAAAATAATCTAGGAGTTTCTGCATTTCCAAAAAAAAAAATCGCCTCAATTATGTCTCGTTCCTTTCGTCAGTGTTGTTGTTTGAAGAAAGTATGAATCCAAATGACACTATTTTTTATTATTTTGTGCAAAGTAGGTTTTCTTGTTGTTTGCTCTGACACAGAAAGTTCGCTCTAACTGAGCAAAACACTCTTCAGTTTCTGATCTTCTTTATTTTACAACCAATCGCATATTTAGTTTTCCTACAGACTTTATCACTAATCAACTATTTTCACCTAAGCAGCAAACCTCCCTTTTGTCAAAAAAACTCCCATTCTCTCTTTTATTTTCGTTTTATTTTTCCTTTGCTATTATTTGCCTACAATGTTAAAAACTGAGTCTCGTGTAGCCCCAGCAGAGCGGTTTTTGAAAAGAAGTTTTGCACGCAATGAAGCACACGCCTAGAAAACATTGAGACGGGTATGCTAGGGAATAAAACTCATGCCCTAAGTCCTAGTACGATGAAAAAGTTTCTGTTCGCTATTGTGTCAAACAGAATTGCATATATCGCTCAATAATAAATGTGGCGCTACAGTCCAAAGGGGGACCAGGGCCTAGCTTACTCATCAACTACTCGTGTTGTGCGCGGTACTGCTCCCTCACGAGTAGAAGGGATCTACAGTTTTCTGCGGACTCCGAACGACGAAGTTTGAGAAGCTATCTTAGACAGTTATTACTCTTTGAGTGTTGTCAGCAGCTTGAAAGAGGTGGTGCCGTTAAAAATTCGAAAAATTGGTATTGAGCTGGGAGTCGAACCTAGACCCTGCGGCGTGTGAGCGTCGCACTCTACCCACTCAATTCAATTCAATTCAATTTTTCTTTATTGAACAAAATATTTACAATTTCAAATTTTTAAGCTTAAGACTACAGTGAATATACATATATATATCGGCTCAACAATAGGGGCCCGACGGATGAACGACTGTCTTACATAGTTTGAGTGTGTACAAGTGAATTATTTACAATATAACGATGTCCTGTCTTAAGATCGGGGTGTTCAGATCCGTGTGTCGATGATGTTCCTTTGTGGAGGTGGGGAGGGGGGGCTGTTTTCCGGGTCAACCTCGATGGTAAGTTGTATCACTGCTGGAGAAGAAGTGATACGGCTCGCATGCAGAAGATGTCGGGGGGAAAATCTCTTCGTTTAATAAGACTCTACCCACTACTCCACGGCTACCACTCTGTCTAATATTCCCCAACTCTGTCAAATAACTTACAAGTCAACGACGAGCTACCACCAGTGTTAGCCTCATACTAACTTTGATTCGTCTAATTTTTTTTCTTCGTCTAAATCATTCGACTAAAAAATTATCTCCTCCGAAGCAAACCCAAACTATTTTGTCGAGAAGCCAATGCATCCACAAGGGTGCAGGTTTTGTGAGGATTGCGGTTGATGTTTCTTGCATCAAATTTGCAGCTAAAGCTGGCCAAGCTGTAATCTTTCACACATCGTCTTGTCGAGGCCTATTGGTTGTAAGGAACACTTAAAAAGGGACGGTTGGGCCTCCTGACAGCACAACAAGAGGTGGCATGTCTCTCCAGGATGCACGCTGACCAACTGCATGCTCTCAATTATCAGTAAAAAATCATCGTTGTTAGCACACAAACGGAGCACTTAACCTTCGTTAAGTACCTATGATAAGCGTGATTGATTTAAATAATCTTACCCTATGCGTCTGAGCAGTTCAACATTTGCCTGTGCTGGGTGCCAGGTCACAGAGACATTCCGGACAACTGTCAAGAAGACGAATTGGCCAGGCTTGCCACAACGCAACCACTACTTCAGGAACACGAACACCTCGGTATCCCTCTCGCCACATGCAAGTTAGTACTGCATTTGAACGCGATCCATCAGACTAATCAAATATGGTCTAACCATAACCGTTGTATCGTCTCCAAGGAGGTGTGGCCCTCTCTTGAACCCAAATGCTCCAGGCTGCTACTATCGCTCAAAAGACCAGACATAAGCCTGGTCATGGGAGCCATAACCGGGCACTGTCTAATCGGTGAGCATGCTAGCAGGCTAGGGGCTCCCTCAACCGATTTTTGCAGAAGCTGCAGGGATGAGGAAGAACCAAAAACTCTTCTACACCTGTTATGCACATGCCCGGCGCTCTCGCGCCTCAGACACAAATACTTTGAAAGCTATTTCCTCAACGGCCTACATGACCTCAATAAAACCCCTCCCGCCGACATTTTAAACTTTATAATCGGCTCCAGCTGGTTTTAGGTTCTTCCCACATGATGTGGTAGCACAATGTAAGGGACATCGACAAAGAAAGTGCCTCCAGTGTCTTTACTTTGCTCGAAATACGTGGCAGCCTTTGGCGCTGATGTGGTGGGAGCTGTAAACCTTACCTCATTACCACAGAAACGCTTTCCAGCTTTTCTGCAGATGACCAAGAAATTACATTAAATGTAGGTTAATACCTGGTAGTAAACTGGACCAGTTTTTGAGTGCAGGTACTCCAGTGTAGTATCCCAACCTTCAGAAAAAAAAGCAAAAGTTGAAAGAAGAGGAAATCGGTAATGAAACAAGTATCAAGTAAACCACCAACACTAAAAGTACCACAGGAATCAATACTAATCCGCCAAAAGTAATACATTTAACAGGGGGATTCTTGACCCTGCAAGGTGCCGGATGGGGGCACAATAGGCCTCACCTTCGATGTGTACATTCCCCAACAAATCCGATAAAATGTTAAGAATTTTGTAATTTGTGGCTTGGAGCGAAACGTACAAATCACCGCAACCACAAAATACCCCAACTTGCATTCGTGTTTGTGTGCATGTACGAGTACGTAACATATTAGCATCTGTAGCAGGGAAATCCGTCTGCCGGGGTTCGTTGGGAAAAATTCCCCAAACTGTTGTTGATATTATTCATTCATTATTTTGCGGCTGGAAACTGGTTTACCCGAGGGTTAATTAAAATTGCGAAACGATTACGTTGAAACCAAAAACAACCACTTACGCCTCGGGGTGCCAGCATTTTTAAGTTGCACCATTAAACCGAGTGCTGAATCGAAATTACGTGAATTTTTTAAAAATTAAATGCGGGTTGTGCACTTTCATTAAATCCAACTGAACAGCAATTGACAGATGTAAAGCTGTCACTCAGGACACACATCCGCAACAGGCTCAATTAACCGAGTTCCGGCAGCTTTAAGCCACCTCAGCACACAGACAGTTTGCCTCAAAACACATTTGCTCAGCAAACTGGTCCCCACAGAGTACGGACTGTGTTTCACTCCGAGGAAAAAATACTTAAGAAAACCTACCTATACTGTGCTTTATGTGATTACATAACCTTCCAGAAGAAATGAAGGGGAAGGATCACAGGACGAAATAAAACGAAAAAAGAGAGCAGCACACACAAGGAAATAAACAGAATTTAAGGATGTGTAAACACTCCGTTGGGAATAGACGGAGGTGAAGCAACGCACACACAGCAGCGGTTGATGATGAAAAATAAGGGACGGCAATCCACCAAGGGCATGTCGTGAAGGTAGGTTAATGTGCTCAACAGAATCTGTTGATGGAGCAACTTAATAAAACGAAAATGAAATGGAATGGGGTTTGGGCACGACGACGAGTGCAAACGTTTGAATTCATATCTCATGAACGATGCGGAGTTTTCTTTTTAAATGTCTTACAAGAACGGAAGGGAATGTTTATGGTGAACTTGTCATATTCATGTTCTTATGATTCGGTTGGAGTTGATTTCGGTTGAACCCTGTTGCATTGAGCGTGTTTAAGAGATTCAGTGGAATGTCTCTCCACTTTACACACATTCACATATAGCTAGACTATTTTTTGAATCGCGATGTATATCCTAGAACAAGCACTGGGCAGTGGGTTTGACATCACAACAACACTCAGGAGAGCATGAAAAACGTCACTGGACCTACTACATGCTAACTTGTACACAAAACGTTTGATTTATAACTTAGGCCAGGTGGTGTCGGAGCTCAATAAGTGGCAATCGTCAACGTGCGGCAAAGACAGAGAGCGTCTTGGAGCACTCAATAACTTTCAAGTGGAGAAATTCGAGGCTTTACGAGGATTGCCTTTTATATTTCGGGATTAAACAACAAAAACCATTACTAAACATCGAACTTAGCTCTATTGGTTTTCAAAATATTCCCCATTAAGATCTATACACTTTTGCACGCATTTGAACCAATTGTCGAAGCACTTTTGCCACTCTGATTAATGTATCTCCAAAACATTCTGACCGCATCGACCAAGCCTTCAGGTGTCGAAAACCCCTGACCTTTCATTTTATTTTCTACGTACTGGAATAGAAACAAGTCGTTCGGTGCCAAGTCAGGAATATACTGCGGATGGCTCATCAAATCGATGTTTTGAGTGCCCAAAAATGCAGTCGTTTGGGCCGATGTGTGAAAGCTCGCATTGTCGTGGTGAAGAGTGATCCATCTTTTGGGTTGGTTTTCCAGATTTCTTGGAAGACAACTGGCAAACAAATGGTTGTGTAACACTCAGAATTGACTGTTCTGCGTTGCTCTAGTGGTACGGTTGCGACATGTCCAGTTTTTCCGAAAAAACAGGCGACCATTTGCTTGGAAGTGCTTAGTGCGCGAGCATCTTTTGTTGGATTTGGCTCAATTTGAAGCATCCACACAGTCTACTGCTGTTTGCTTTCGAGCACATACGCGTAAATCCACGATTCATCACCTGTCACGA
Source organism: Eristalinus aeneus (assembly GCA_955652365.1). Lineage (NCBI taxonomy): Eukaryota > Metazoa > Arthropoda > Insecta > Diptera > Syrphidae > Eristalinus > Eristalinus aeneus. The sequence goes on from OY019133.1 coordinate 66,524,668, forward strand.
TGTCATAGACCTGTTTCAAAGCAACGCGATCGTATTTTTGGAGCATTTCCTTAGACCAATCGACACAAGCCATTTTTTGAGCCATTGACAAATTGTGTGGGATCCAACGCGAACAAATTTGGTTGACGGTCAAATGTTCATGCAATATTGAATGTATGCTGGTCCCACTAATGGACAAGGTTGCCTCAATCCATGATACATCACATGACGATCTTGTAACAATCGTTTCCGGAACAACAACTGATTTTGGACGACCTTCACGAAATCCGTCTTGGAGTGATATACGACCTCGGTTGAAATCACCGTACCAGCGATAATCACTGGTCCTTGATGGAGTTTCATCGCCAAAAATTGATTTAAGTCCATCGATGTACTGTTGTTGAGTTAATCCACGTCAAAAGTTGTAAAAAATAATCGCACGAAAATTTTTACGATTTAATTTCATTTTTTGGGTGAGATAAATCATTTAAGTTACTGTAAACAACACAAATAGCGCTCGTATGTCAAAACGTTCTGAGAACGTATAACCTCGAAAATGTCAAATTTTACGATAGAACTGGCAGTTGTCAGATTGCGGGAGGGTTGCCCAATCCCGAAATATAAAAGGCAATCTTCGTATTGGATCAAGTCTGTGACCTCGATGAATCTCTAAGAGTGACTGAGTAAAAAATTTACACTAGATCATGTCTGGATATAACGAATGGATGAGCTTCGGACTTAGCGACCGAAAGGTATAACAAGGTGGATTCGCAACATGACAGCGCTCGCCCCCGCGTTTATGTAGCAGTCAAACTTACCCACCCACTTTCTCTCCAGATCTTGCTCCTTCCAGCTGCTAGGTTTTTCGACGCATTTAAACGATGACCCTGTTTGCGTTGATGGCATTTGGAGGAGAAGATTCAACTACGAACTCTATAGTCTGTAAGCCTGGGCAAGCGTTTTGGAGTAGACCACGTAGAGCGTATCGAAACCACTGCTCCGTCCGGAAAAGTTTTCCATATTGACAACACAACAGAGGATGGCTTGAGCTAAGATGCCGCACATATGTGGACAAGGACCTCAACTAACTTGAAGTGCGCAACTGGAGGCGGGTGCCGACCCAGGTCAACCAAATACAGAATTTATATTTGTGCTCCAAATATATTGGTTCTTTGTTAGGTTGTAGACATCTTTGCTAACGCTAAGTTTTAAGTCTCCATTCACGCAGGCCAAGTAGCCATAGCACTTGCCAGCTTCCCTGTGAATGAAGAGTTTGACTGCCACAAAAGAATGCGTGAAGTACAGTAGATTGTATCATTGGTAATTTCCCTATAGGGAGCTTCGCTTCTGAGCTTGTCTTGACTTCCCCCAATATTTGCAAGAACTTTCCTCCACTTTATAAGGCGTTTTTCAGAACTTTATGTTTTGGATATGCAATCTCGTATACCTTTCTGTCTTTCTACCTCAACAGTTACATTCAATGTTGTTCTTTCTTGACAGAGGACTACCCCTCATTTGAAAAACGATAAAACAGTATATTTAGAAAACTTTTTTGCAAGATGTGCTCGAATTTATAACATACATTAAAAGATGTGTGTAATAAAGTTTACATATTATTTATGCCTTTTCGTATACCGCCCATACTAGAGGGCCGTCGAGTACGATGGGGGGTATTTAAACAAAAGTCTAGCAAGCGTCTCTACCTTAACAGACAGTCCAAGTCTCTCTACCTCTCCAATGCCCTCCCTAATAGTTCTGAAGGTGTCCTTGTTGGAAGGGGACCTTGAGAGCTTTTGCAACACTTCGATCCAATCGTAGCTAACACTGGACAAACAATACAATCTGGAATTCATTAACGTTATTCTTTATGACCCAAGCGATCTTTAAATTCAATAAATCACTTCATCGGAATACCGTATGAAATGAACGTTTTTTTTTTTTTTTGAAAATAAAACACTAATTATTAATGCGAAAGTAAAAACATTTTATTCAATGTATTGGCCATTGTTTTCTACACATTTTGACCAACTTTCTGTCAATTTGTGAATACCACGCCAATAAAATTGTTCGTCTTTTAAAGCAAACCAATCTCGTAGGAATCAAAGTGCTGCTCCGCCAATGCGCGTCCCATCGATGAAAACAAAAGGTAGTCGGAAGGAGCCAAGTCTGGTGAATACGGCGGGTGGAGTAGCTGCTCCCAGCCAAGTGTTTTGATTGTATCCTGAAGCGGTTTTGCTTTGTGTGCAGGTGCATTGTCATGGAGCAAAATTAACTTGCCGTATCTTCTGGCCCATTCTGGTCGTTTCTCGATCAATGCATGGTTCAAATTGATCATTTGTTGTCGGTAGCGATCAGTATTAACGGTTTCACCAGGTTTTAGGTGCTCGTGGTACAGCACACCTTTCTCGTCCCACCAAATACACAGCATTGTCTTCTTGCCGAATCGATCTGGTTCTGCAGCCGATGTTGATGGTTGTCCCAGATTAACCCATGATTTTTTTCGTTTAGGATTCTTAAAATAAATCCATTTTTCATTGCCAGTAAAAATCCGATGCAAAACCGATTTTCTTTCATGTCTTTGAAGCAAAATTTCACAAGTGTTTTTTCGGTTTTCCATCTGTTTTTCATTCAATTCATGTGGCACCCATTTTCGACACTTTTGGATCTTTCCCATAGCTTTTAAACGGTCAGAAATAGTTTGTTCTGCAACATTTAACAGTGCTGCCATTTGCTTTTTACTCAAAGTGTCATCTCCATCCAATATCGTTTGCAATTCGTCGTCTTCAAACTTTTTTGGTGGTCTTTCACGTTCTTCATTTTTTCCCACATCAAAATCATTATTTCTGAACCGTTAAAACCATCTTTTGAATGTTGCTTCTGATAGAGCATGATCACCATATGCCTCGACAAGCATTCGATGCGACTCTGCAGCACTTTTTTTTACATGAAAACATAAATTAATGCTCTCCGCAAATCATCACTTTCTGGTACAAAATTCGACATTTTTAACACGATGAAAAAATATGATGTTGTCTATTCAATGACGTGATGTATACTAAATATTTTTCACAGATGGCATAGGAAACAAACAATAAAAAAATAAGGGCTCGTTCACAACAAATGTTCCCTATGGGGACATTTTTATCTTGAAGCTCACCTCATACCGGTATAGCTATTAAAAGAATAAATTCCTCTAATAATGGCCTTTAAGGAGCTTTAGAGAAGCGAAGGCTATTAAAACCATTTGGCACATCTTGTTCATATGTCAAACCTGTTGAAAAAAGTGTGGAACGACTATTGAGAGCATATCTGTGACAATTAGGGTTAACTTCACTTCACTTTACTAACTCACTAGTCTACTCTTTAAAAGTGAAATAGCCAAATGAAATGAATCAGACCTTCACTTTTCGGTAGATCCTGGAAAGGACTCAAGAAGTACAAACCATCACTCTAGGATTCGGCGATTTTAAAGCCTCATATGACAGTGTTCATAGAGACGAGCTATACAGTGCCATGTCTAGTTTAGGCCTTCCTACCAAACTCGTCAGATTGTGTAGAACGGCTATGGAGAACTCTAGCTGCTCCGTCAAGGTCGGGAACGAACTCACCGTGACCTTCAATGTCAATAAAGGTTTTAGACAAGGCGACGCTCTGTAATTTGACTTCTTAACACCATCCTGGAGAAGATCGTGCGAAACTCACAAGTCACCACCAGAGGCACGATCTTCTAGAAGTCAGTTCAATTGCTAGCTAACGAGAAAAGGTCTGCCTGCTACTTTTGGTCCTGTTTGCGTTGATGGCATATGTGGAGAAGATATAATCACAAACTCTATGTCCTGTACAAACACATGAGCTTGATCAAGCGTCTTCAGATACAACGCTTGAGACGATTAGGCCATGAGGAGCGTATGGACACCACTGCTCCGGTCCGAAAACTTTTCGAATCTGAGCCATGGGGATAAGGAAATAGAGGGCGGCCTACACTATGGTGGCGCACACAAGTGAAGAAGGACCTTAACCAACTCGGAGTGCGCAATTGGAGGCAGGTGGCGAAAGATCGTGCCGTCTCGAAAGGCATTCCAGATGATGTGACTGGATTTATGAATCACATGATTCAAAATCACATCCGTATCAGTATTTATAGTGTCAACGAAATCACTGATGGAGAAGAGACCATCTACGGATGGCGGTTAACAGACCCAGGCTTTGAGGGAACCTGACTGGTAGTGACATCTTGACCAGAGGCTATATTCTGGTGCCACGGGAGGTCAGGGGCCCCTGGAACTTCGGTTCCGGCCTGACCGTGCTGTAGGTCCCCTTATGGGAGTATCGTGGTGGCTGTGGTTTACTACCTAACATCGCGGGTAGAGTCGAGGATAGTGTATTGTGCTGACTTGTCTAGTTCATTGTTCAAGCACAACTAAGTAAGACGGTTAGGGACTATCCCTTCTCAGTGTGGAGTTGCATTCTCAACCGGGCGCTGCGACCCAGACAGCGGAAGAAGTTTTAGGAAGGCTTCGCATCAAACCAAGGTGGGGTGATTGCCCCTCAAGCATGATCCCAGTTTGGTACTTGGGTTACTAAGGCGTCTTGTCTTGCGTTCCTTATGACTCTTGGGAAAAAGGTTCCCCGTGATATAAGCCGTTAAGGCAGGTGGTCACGTAACACCAAATCCCACATCTGTCTCGAAAGGCATGTAGGTTGAGGTCCAGGTCCACCCCGGTATGTAGCGCCACAAGAAGGTTTCAAAAGGCGTCAGAATATCGCTCCAATTTTTAATGACATTGTAAATGACTTCGGCGTGTTTATGTTGGCTTTCCGAAATGTTATTCGAAGAATCGGTCTTTAATGGTTTAAAAAATTTTACAACCCCCTTAAAGCTGTATATGCCCAATGAACATAACAAAGACATTTATTAACTCGATGTGGAAGTTGATGTAAACACAGGTCGATGTTGGCATGTAATGGTTCCTTAACACTCACGGTGACCAAAGCACTGTTCAACGATTGAATTACGAAAAAATTATCCAATGATGCTAGCACCGCAGAATCGCCACAAAATTGCGATACTCTACAGACGCATAGGGTACCGGAATTCGAAGCCAGTCAGCGATTTTACTTATTAAGGTGGTCTTCCAAATGAAAATGGACTGATCACGCAACCACAATGTTTTTCAGAGTCTTCAAATACTTCTAACGCTGTTCTTTCGAAAAGCGGCACGGTTCTGGCATTTTGTCAAGATATGGGATGGAAAACCTCTATCAAAAAATACTTACCCAACCTTGATAACACCCCTTCCGCCATGTAAAAATCACTAAATATTGCCACTCTCAAACAAGGCTTTCAAATAAACGACAAGCACGCTACATTCAAACACATCGTTGTCCCATAAAACTCGAAAAGTAAAATGCCCAAGTTTGAAAAGCAAATTTTCAAGAGAGTCAAGTCTTCAATATTTCTCCCACGCAAAACCCTGTACAGAGTGATGAACGAATGCCCCATTTCCAACTTGGAAACAATATCACTTCACAAACAATGACAAATCTTTTTCAAACGCATGCTACATCAAGTGGAAAACGGGGAATTCTTCCGTCCTGCACGCCGCTCCCTTGCATGTGTCATTAAAACTTTCTCAAACAGTTTAGATAGTTTTGCAAATAGAAAAATCAACAAAACTCCCGGCACTTGTACATCAAAGCGGAGTCGGGCGCAGTGTCTATGTGCTTCTCGTCGTCATTTATATTTCGGTACACTTCTGGGGTTCTTGTCAATTCGGAATTTGCATTTAAATGTGCATTCTTCCCGCGTTAGTTCTGCTGTGCACATTGAAAGACACGCACAGCAATTAATTTGATTCATACTGGTTCTGCTCCGGGGCATCAGAGTCCTTTTCATCATCCAGAACGTGTGCTGGTGTCAAGGAGTGCAAGACACCACTGCACTGACTGCTGACTGGATTTACGTGGATGACATCAATGATTGATTAATTGACATTTCATATTTTGCCATCCAGCTGAAGTGCGGACGCGTTCCAATAAATCTGAAGATGATTGAATGCATTGCACTTTCCTTTTCACCCGGGATGTGTTAGCGAGAGACTCTTGAATTGACTTCCAGTCACGTAGAACTTCGTGTCGTATTTGACGTGTAGTCATAATGTGTTGACAGGCAGAGATATGTGTTTTGAACTCCGCTCCGATGCGCAGTGCTTTTCAATTAGACTTATCCGCCAATTCAGTGCGCTTGAAGGTGAGAAAGAAGGAGACTGCGCTTTTGCATGACACTCTGCGTGAGTCTAAGCCAGCGTGAAGTGTACGCAAAACCTATTTCTGTTAAGAGATTTAATAGAGTGTAAATTAACTTACTTAATTAGGAGACCAGTAGTTTCTGTAAAGCTTAAATCAAACTGTAAAAAGAAATGATATGCCTTTGGGACGGAACTTGATACAATAGAGCCTCAAATTTCTCACCCTAAGACCTGGGATGCACAGGACGCTCTTCGTGCCGACGTTAAAATCATGACTTCTGATGCGTCGAAACCACTCACTGCATTATTCTTCCCGAACTTTTCTTTTAACTTAAATCAATTAAGGCAAATCTAAACATTCACACACTGTTATTGTCTTCTTTCCAATGAAGTAGGTATTTGCTTCCAAGATTAGCCATAAGTTGCTGGTGGCTCCATCTATTTAAAACTGAATAAATTTGTACCCCGAATAGATCACATATATATTTCAGATGCATAATACTGTGGCAGGGTGAGTTTTGTAATTGAGGAGTTACTTCAGGAGACATTCTTGTAGTGCCCCATTTTTACAAATTTCTTCACCGCTTTTAGATGTTTTTCAAATTCTTACGTTACATATACTGTGAGCGTTAAAAGTGAGTAAGCAAATATCTGATTACTGTATAAAGATAAAAATTGGGTCAAAACAACATAATAATAATAATAATAATTGTTGGCGCTACAGTCCAAAGGGGGACCAGGGCCTAGCTTGCTCATCAACTACTCGTGTTGTGCGCGCTACTGTTCTCTCACGAGTAGAAGGGACCTACAGTTTTTTGCCGACTCCGAACGGCGAAATTTGGGAAGCCTTCCTAGACAGTTATTACTCTTTGAGTGTTGTCAGCAGCTCGAAAGAGGTGGTGCCGTGAAAAATTCGAAAAATTGGTGTTGAGCTGGGAATCGAACCGACACCCTTCGGCGTGTGAGCGTCGCACTCTGCCCACTACGCCACGGCGACCACAACAAAACTCAAAACAACAACAAAACTCAAATTCCATTGATACACAAAAACAGCTTTATTCAATGTGATCAATTATTCGAAACATTTTATTTAGTGATGAAAGCAAATTCGAAATTTTTAAGAGCCATATGAATAAAAAATTTGGAGAGCAATAAATGAAAAATTTACTGAAAAAAATATTAGGCCGGCCGTGAAACATGAGGTAGGTTCAGTGATGGTGCGGGGGTGTGTAGCAGCATCTGGGGTCGGTAATCTTGTCTTCATTGATAGTAAATATGAGGAAAGAAGATTATCCAAATATTCTCAGGACCAACTTGCAACCGAGCGTAGGCAAATTACGATAGCTAGGAATTGAATCTTTCAGCAAGACAATGATCCTAAGCACACCTCACGTCTTGTTAAGGAATGGTTGCTTTATAGTACCCCAAAACAGCTTGATCATCCCCCGCAATCACCGGACTTTTACCCAATAGAACACTTATGGGAGCATTTGGATAGAAGAATTTGACAGTACTATTAACAACAAGGAAGACCTGAAAAAAGCTATAACAGAAGATAGGTCTAAAATTTCCCCCGATACTACCAATAAACTGGTAATGTCTATGCCACGTAGACTCAAGGAAGTAATAAAGTCTAAAGGAGGACCAACAAAGTACTAAATTTAATTTTTTAAGCAATAAATAAGTACATTTGTTGATAGAAATGTATACTGTTTACTCAATTTTGACTCGTAATATATGAAGTAGTTATAATTTTCATTAAAAAAATGTATTTGTTTTTGTTTTTACCGTACTTTATTTTTCGAATAATTGATCACATTGAATAAAGCTGTTTTTGTGTATCAATGGAATTTGAGTTTTGTTGTTGTTTTGACCCAATTTTCATCTTTATACAGTAATCAGATATTTGTTAACTCACTTATGACTCTCACAGTATATTAGATTCCCAAATACATCCCTTCCGCCTTTTTGTCTTTTGAATTTTCCGGCTATGTACATAGCGCTACAGAGCTCGCATCTGGCAATACTATACATCAATTGAAAGGTCTTGACATAGCCTACAAAACACGCTATGCATGATCAGTTTGAGTATTGCGTTCAACAGTTACAGACGTATAATCATGGATATTACTTAAGCCAAAATTCGCACTATTATAAAGTTTTGCTTCGTTAAAGGCAAATCCGCTAGAGAAACGTTCCGTGGGATTAAAGGCTCCGGCACATAGAATACGTTACTTGCGTAGCGGCAAAATATCCGTTGACGGTGAAGTACGTGAAGGAAGGGGGTGACACAATAAATACTTCAACGCACAGCTGATTTCATTTGACAGTAGCTTTAAATTCAATTTGTTTCGGTAATAGTTTAGAGCGGTTTGATATATTTTTTTGCAAAAATTCCTCCAGACGAATTACTATTTGTTATTTAGTTTTATTATTTTATTATACATACATACATGTTTTTTCAATAAATATAACAAAAACAAAACAAAACATAAAATGTGTACGATGATTTGTTCTACACAATCGACTAGTTTGTCGATGAGTTTCTGTGCGTTTTGGTAGCGGGGTGTAGTAGGAAGTGGGACTGCTTGTGGTGGTTGTTATATCCCTTTCCAAGTTGTATTAAGACTCACGGTATAAAGGAGAAATTCCAGGTTACGGGCATATCTCTGTGAAAGTGCTGCTGCCTTCAGCTTCCCAAGATAAGTTCTAAAATCTCCTAAGAGAACAAAATAGGTTAATAGGAAATAAAATGTATGTTTTGAGATATCTAGAAAAGAACAGTACATACCTTCGGGGTGCCACGCATCTCTTTACAGTTTAAAAAACTTACCATCTATTACAACAACAGCCTGCAAAAAAATTTGTTCACGCTAGGGTTTTCTTTCTATTTTTTCCTCCTGCCGAATGTTCCGAAGCTCCTGCTCACAACGTCCTGTGTAAATGTCTTTTATAAGTTAATGTTATTGTTATTATTAAAACTTGCGAATACAAACCTTTGTTATTTTCCTGTGTGACTTCGAGGAGAATCAGTCTCAAACTCAACAAACGTAAATTTAAAATTCAAAACAATTCTCTTGAAATGTCACAATGTTCGATTGTAAACGCTGACGGAGAGAGAAAAGTTAAAAGTTGAGCTACTACATCCGTCGCGTGAACGGCAGCGTTGGTCTATGGACCACTCCCCATAAGAATACATGTATTTCTATATATCTGTCAAAGTATAGATGACGCTGACGCTAATAACGTATTCTATGTGCCGGAGCCTTAATGTTGTTTTGGAGGATGGTACTCTATCACTTCGAACCACGAAGGAATGGTTTCGACAACTCAGAGCCGGTGAAAACGACACCATGGATAAGCCAGCCGGCGGAAGACCTGTGACGATGAATACCGATCGAATCATGGAAATCATCGAGATAGACCGGCATGTGGCATCTCTTGACATCACCCAGGAGATGGGAGTTAGTCACCAAACCATTTTAAACCATCTGCAGAATTCTGCATACAAAAAAAGCTTGATGTTTGGGTGCCGCATGATTTGACGCAAAAAAAAAAACCTTTTAGACCGAATCAACGCCTGCGACATGCTGCTGAAACGGAACGAAGTCGACCCATTTTTGAAGCAGATGGTGACTGGCAATGAAAAATGGATCACATACGACAATATCAAGCGAAAACGGTCGTGGTTGAGGCCGGTGAATCGTCCCAAACAGTGGCCAAACCGGGATTAACTGCCAGGAAGGTTTTGCTACGTCATTGGTGGGTTTGGAAGGGAATAATCTACTATAAGCTGCTCCTATATGATCAGTCGCTTAATTCTGCTATTTACTGTGAACAACTGGACCGCTTGAAGCAGGCGATCGACCAGAAGCGTGCAGAATTGGATCACAGGAAGGGTTAAGTGTTCCACCAGGACGACGCCAGACCACACATTTCGTGGATGACTCGTCAGAAGCTGCGGTAACTCGGATGGGAGGTTTTATCGCATCCATCATATAGCCCGGACATAGCGAAAAGTGATTACCACCTGTTCCTGTTCGTGGCAAACGCGCTTGGTGGTGTGAAGTTGAACTCAAAAGAGGCTTGTGAAAATTGGCTGAGTTCTTCGCAAAGAAGGAAGGAGAAAGAAAGAGGGCTTCTACTAGGGGGGTACGAGTATTATGAGGTTGCCGTCTAGATGGAAACAGATTATCGGACAAAACGGCGCATATTTGAACTAAATCCGATCACTGTAACAGTTTTTATGAACCATTGATTGAAGAACAAAAAAATGGATATTTGACAAAACAACGTTTGTATTAAACGGGAAGACTTCTTCAGCTATAAATGTTCTAAGGAAACAGATAAGAACTCAGAGACAAAACCATCTCATTTATTATACACGTACTTCACTATTCACTCCCAGTGACATCCTTAAAGCGCACTTAAGCCTCTTTCAACGACCATAGTCACCCTCACGAAATCCACTTCACAGGAACCAAATTCTCGATTCATTTCACTGAGTTCACCCACCTTAACTAGCGACGAAATTAGCATAAACATTAAGCCTGCCAAACTCCGGCATCACGTCTCGCGCTGTTTCGATATCTGTGCAATTTCGAATTGAAATTATTATCCTTGACGAATACCTTTAATGAAATCGTCTGCCCCAATCGCTAACTGAGCATGATAAGGGCTTCGAAACGTGCCTGGAATTGATGCAGGTCTCCTTGGGAAACTATCTTCTCCTGAAGAGAAATGAAACTAAAATTACAAAAAGGAAAACGAAAAAAGAAAAGAAGCTCATCACCAACGGAACATTTTCAATTACCACCTTAGTAGGGACTTACTTCCGTTTCCCATGCAAATTGCACTTCCTGCTCGTAATTAACTTTGATGGTCAGTTGCTTCAGTAATGAAGTCCGAAATGAGAGTTGCTTAGCAGTCGTCTCGCGTTTCGCCCTCGAATGTTAGATCCTCCGCTGCCAAAGACGCTGCGAGTTGCGGAAATGCAATTAGATTTTAAATTCATTCACATCTAGTGGTGATGTCTCCTTTGCTTCACACATTAATTCTGCTGGCAAGTCGCTTCATCCGGCAAACCTGCTGGTTTATGCAGCATTTGACCGAATCCCTCTCTCAAAGCATTCTGTCACGACGAATGCAACTCAAAACCTCCAGGCAACACGTGAAATGACTTCCATTATCGAAACCACTATCCGCTCCGACATACAAACACATACTTGCGAACGTGTAGAAATGTGTCAGAAGTCAGAATCGAAAACAATTCCACTGTCAAGCTGCATTGTCAAAAAAAAAACCGGAAAAACTCTACCCTGTCACATCGATTCGGTGCTGAGTGTCCATAAGAAGTGTACTGAGAGCGAATCATTTTATTACCTTCAGCTGCGGCTGTATGTTTGTGCGTCTCATCACGTTCGCTTAATTGGATTCACGTGTTTCGCCACCCGAGTGTGTGTCATTCACACACGTAGACAAAATTTTCGGTTAAATCAATAGACAGGACGGCTGAAAGTAAATTGAAATACGAGTCAATGCAGTTTCAGTATTCTCATACGTATATGCTGATACTTACATTGGTTTCGTTACTTTCTGCAGACAGGATTATATACCATGAGACCGCTAGTAAGTTTTGAAGTAAAATTGTGTTCAGCATGAGCTCTGCAAGATAGAAAATTGAATAGTAAGCGTGGTCGTAAGACGTTGAACACCGATTTTTCGCAAAAATGATGGACCGACTTTAAAAACAGGCATCGAAGGCTTACTAAATGCTCTCACGGAAATATCTGGCTGAGTTTGTTTTGAATACAGCACACAGAATCCTGGACAAAGAATACGAGGGCGTATCTTCTTCAAAAACTGCGTGTGTCCTCTAGTTCTCTCATGGGAAAGAAAACATAACTTTTACGACTTTATCAGTTTACAGATGTCAGAAATCAAAAGAGATGCCTCGGTGAATAATGCTAGATGAATAGACCAGGTAGGTAGGTAGATTAAGGTGGCTGATGAATGCACTTAGTCCCATACAGGACCATTGTGCTACCACACCATGTGGGAAGAACCTAAAACCAGCTGGAGCCGACAATAAAGCTTAAAATGTCGGCAGAAGGGGTTTTATTGAGGTCATGTAGGCTCTCGAGTTAATAGTTTCCAAAGTGTTTGTGTCTGAGGCGCGAGAGCGCCGGGCATGTGCATAACAGATGTAAGAGAGTTTCTGATTCTTCCTCATCCCTGGAGCTTCTGCAAAGTTCGTTTGAAGGAGCCCCTAGCCTGCTAGCATGCTCACCGATTAGGCATTGCCCGGTTATGGCTCCCATGACCAGGCTTATGTCTGATCTTTTGAGCGATAGTAGCAGTCTGGAGCGTTTGCGTTCAAGAGGGGTCACACCCTCTTGGAGACGCGACAGAGGTTATGGTTAGACCACCTTTGATTAGTCTGATTGATCGGGTTCAAATGCAGAACTAACTTGCATGTGGCGAGAGGGACACCGAGGTGCTCGTGTTCCGAAAGAAGCAGTTGCGTTGTGGCAAGCCTGGCCAATTCGTTTGCTTGACAGTTGCCCGGAATGTCTCTGTGACCTGGCACAAAGCTCAGGCGTATGTTGAACTGCTCAGCCATCTCAACTAAGGACGTGCGGCAGTTCATGACCGTCTTGGAGTTTGTTGAGACAGATTCCAGGGCCCTGAGTGCTGCCTGACTATCCGTAAGAATAAGGATATCAGCTGAGGATATACTATTCTTCTTCAGCCAAGACAGTGCTATGCGAATGTCCATTACTTCAGCTTGGAACACGCTACAGTGATTGGGAAGTCTGAATTTTAGACTAAAATTAAGATCCTCAGAGTAGATTCAGCAACCAACGCCTTCGTTTGTTTTTGATCCATCGGTGTAGATGCACCTAGCGTCAGTAACCCATTGTGGGTTAAGGCTCCAGCACATAGAATACGTTACTTGCGTAGCGGCAAAATATCCGTTGAAGTTGAAGCACGTGAAGGAAGGAGGTGACACAATGAATACTTCAACGCACAGCTGATTTCATTTTACAGTAGCTTTAAATTTAATTTGTTTCGGATATAGAGTAGAGCAGTTTGATATATTTTTTTTTTTTGCAAAAATTCCTCCAGACGAGTTACTGGATTAACTTAACATAATTAAAGCACAATTTAATTTTTGTATTTTATTTAAATTTTGCAATTACAAACCTTAATTATGTCCTGAAAAAATGTTGTTCCCACTCAATATAGGATTTTCTTTCTATTTTTCCTCCGTCCTATGTTAATATATTTAATAAGTTAATTTTATTGTTATTATTAAAACTTGCAAATACAAACCTTTGTTATTTTCCTGTGTGACTTTGACGAGAACTATCCTCAAACTCAACATGTAAACTTAAAATTCAAAAAAATTCTCTTGAAATGTCACAATATTCGAATGTCAACGCTGACGGAGAGAAAAAAGTTAAAAGTTGAGCTACTACATCCGTCGCGTGAGCGGCGGCGTTGGTCTATGGACCACTCCCCATAAGAATACATGTATTTCTATGTATCTGTCAAAGTATAGCTGACGCTAGTAACGTATTCTATGTGCCGGGGCCTTTAGCCGACCACGCGACTCGTTCAGGGATCACATAGTGCGGAAATTTTGTGTCAAAAGGACCTTCGGCGCCGCATTGTCAAGGTTCTGGTATACAAATCTTTGAAGGATTCCTGAGTGTCCGTGGGACACGTTCCATTGTGATGACCAGGTAACAAAACTGAAACCAGCGGGGATTAAATCGATGCTCTAACAACGACTATGGTGTCCTCGGACACACATTAAGCCCTCTTTTCTCTTTCAATACATTTTAATTCAATAATTCATATCAGACTTACATACTAGATTTAAACATACTTAATCTTAAACAATGTCGTTCGACTTAACCTAACAATTCATATGTATTCAAAATGTCAAATTTAACTGTGCAAATAACGATTAAGAAAATTGCAAAACACTTAATACTACAACATTTTTACTAAAACTTATATACTAACTTACACACTACCTTAAAATAACTTAATGTACCTAAAAATATACATACGTACCTATAAGCATGTGTATATATATTAATATACACATGTATATATACATAATATATATATGCACACATTAGCATACACATGAGTGCACACAGGTGTACTCATGCCAAGCTGTTTGCCTCATTAATTTACAAAAGATTGCATGAATGGGTTCAAGAACATAACATCCTTAAAGAATTTCAAGCTGAATTTAGAAAAAGTTATTCTACAATCGACCAGATATTCTGCTTAACAAACATTGCCGAAACATATAAGAGAAAGAAAAAAAAGTTGTACGCCTTTTTCGTAGATTTTCAAGCAGCGTTTGATTCAATACCACGTGAAGCACTCTTTTTCAAGCTTTCGAAAATCGGCGTATCAAGCAAAGTTATAAGAATTCTGAGAGCCTTGTATGAGAACAATACTGCACATGTATGGGATGGAGACTTAATTTCCGACGAGTTTGAAACTTCAATGGGTGTTAAACAAGGCTGTACTCTAAGTGCACTACTTTTTATACTATACATCAATGATATAACAGATGATGTCAAAGGTGGAATAAGATTCAACGATGTATCCATTCCCGCGCTGATGTATGCTGATGATATCGTCTTTTTGTGTGACACTATCCAAGGTATGCAATTAATGATAGACAGGATTAACGATTTCTGTAAAAATTGGAATCTGACTATAAACCTTGGTAAATCGAAAATGATGATATTCAGAAACGCAGGGGGACGCGTCTCGTCTTTGGAAAAGTGGAAGTTGGAAGGGGTAGGATTGAGGTAGGATTGAGTATCCAGATACAAATACCTAGGTATCCTAATATCGTCCTATTTAAATTTGAAACCACACTTTGAGGAGAAATTAGCTGTTGCTAAAAGAGCTATCTGTTCGATTTGGGAACGTTGCTTCAAAAATAAATATGTATCGAAAAGTGCAAAACAAACTTTATTCCACTCAACCGCAGCTTCTATACTGCTCTACGGAGCTCAGGTATGGGGTTACAAAGGCTATGATGGTCTGGAAAAATTCCTTCGCTACTTTTTGAAGAAGATCTTTCGGTTACCGAAAAATACCCCCAACTATATGCTACATACATGAAACGGGAACTCCTCCGTTGCTCTTCTATACCATCAAAATGCACTTCAACTATATTTTAAAAATACTACAGATGAGCGAATGCAGATTACCAAACGTAGTTTTAAGAAGTATAATTAGAACAAACGGATACATTTGCGAGGAATGGAAAAAAACAGCTTCTGAATGCGGTCTAAATCTCTCTGTTGAGGCGGACGAGCCTCCTCATCTTTTAAGAAAAAAATTTAACTCAGTTTTGGAGAATTTTGGTAGACACACATATAACAAATATGTCGAAGAAGCTGAATCTTCACCAACCAAACTAAACCATTTTTTAAATGAAAAAACATACTTCCTTGACAGTCACTCAATAGAAAAAATAAGCACAAATTTTAAACTGAGAGGAGAATTCGTTCAGTTAAACTTTATCCCCGACACTCCAGATTTACTAATTCTTTGTAACCTATGTAACATGAGGAAGAGAGAAGACATCCTACATTTTATTGGTGTTTGTCCGATTCTAAAAGAATTTCGACTAGCAATTTTCGAAAAACTTGTTTTAGACGAATATGAAGTAACGTGCATCTTAAATGGAGAAAAGGGATGGAAGGCCTTATACGATTATTCAGTAGCAGCACTTTGTCATAGAAAACGTATCATAGATGGAGATTTTTAATCTAAAACTTTTGTATGTATTTTGTCAACCTGGTAGACGGCCATAGGCCAAACCATATATGACTTTGTAAATGTATTGTAAAACATTTATTGAAAATAAAAGTCAAAATTAACTAACTAACTAACTAATGCACTCTTGGAGACCTCTATGATCGCAGGGGGGAATGTAAATGGGTTGAGAGGAGCCACCAAACGTATCAAAAAGTTTCGAGCCCTGTTTGTGCTGCTATTCCTGCCATCGCAGTGGATGGCGGTTACAGTCTTCAGCAATTTCTAAAACAAACGGAAAATTTAAAGAAGAATAATTGGTCAATGTTGTGAATCTTGTCCTAGCAGGAGCTTCACACCCCGCATGTACTTAATTTCAGAACTCTTCAACCTACGTATATGAAGTAGATTACTAACGTGGTATGTCCTGTTGCGTTGAAATCAAGCCTAAAGGTGTTGATGGGTGCTACTCCCATTGCCTGTGGCGCTCGCTTTCTTATGCAGTGATGCATCAAATTCTCTAAAGAAGAACGGTTTTTAAGCGGCAGCGAAAGGTGGGTCACCCAAGCTATAGCACTGGTTAACAGTTTTAGATCCATTTTTCCAAGAGCCGTACCCAAAGTATAATTGAATGCCTTAGTTACAAAGCTGGCAGTTCATGCTTGAGGTACAAAAATTCCACCTTTGCAAGGAGCAAGAATTTTATAACCCTTTTGCTGGCCTAACTCACATGCGTACAATGTTCTAGAAGTCAATTTCTCTTAACGTATTAACCGATTTCTTGAGGGTGAACAGGATGCTCCATGTTAAGTTCCCACTTTGAACACTTTCGCTTATGCTTCTACAAGGCAAAAATGTACTTCAGGGTCATTTTAATTATGTGGTACGACGGAAGGGAAATTAAGCTGCGTTACTACGTACACTGAACAGCCAAAGTGGAACAATGTTACAATGTTACTGGATTCAAGTAAAACACGCATAGTACTCATAGTTTGTTGAAAAATATCTATTATATATTTTTTTAAACAAAGTGTAAGGAATTCTCCACCTAGTCGAGTAGGTTTTTTCCATTTACAGTTAACTGTACTAAAATGATAGAGATAAGAGTTCAACGCATGCTTTGTTACAGTTTTGCACCAGTGCAACGGGTATACAAATTAGCTTATCTTTTCGCGTTTGTCGGTCGCCTGTTGATCATTTTGTGGTGTAATTTTGAAGTGATCGGCAGTGCAATTGCAACATTTTACCAAAATGAGAAATTTAAAGAATGACAAAAAAAAAGGGCTCTGGATTTGTTGAAGGACGGAAAAACTACTAGGCAAATCGCAAAGGCATTAAAAATAAGCCACATGTCTGTGTCGAGAATAAAAAAAGTCCAGCAATCTCGTGGGCGCCGTGGCGTAGTGGGTAGTGTGCAACGCTCACACGCCGAAGGGTCTAGGTTCGACTCCCAGCTCAACACCAATATTTCCAGTTTTTCACGGCACCACCTTTTCGGGTTGCTGACAACACTCAAAGAGTAATAACTGTTTAAGAAAGCTTCTCAAATTTCGCCGTTCGAAGTCGGCAAAAAACTGTAGGTCCCTTCTACTCATGAGAGAACAGTAGCGGGCACAACACGAGCAGTTGATGAGCAAGCTAGGCCCTGGTCCCCCTTAGGACTGTAGCGCCAACAATTATTATTATTACCTTAATATTACCTTAAAAACTACGTAAGATATGTAGGTCGGCCATAGGTTGCAGCTGATGGATACGCATACAATCTGCTGCAGAACAGAGACCAACTGCATCTAATAAGGGGATCTGCACTACACTTTTTACCCCGGGTCTAAAGGGTTCGACGATGGAGTTCTCTCGCTTCCCAGCCACCAAGATTTTCGATCCCGCTTCTCATCCCGAATATCCCGCGTTAATACCGCCGTAATGAGACGGAGGTGACCTTCCTCAGCTCGTTGTGCGCCGGAACGGTCGTGGTTAAGTCGCCCATCCACAGTTGATCGGAAGATGTGGAAGAGGAGCCACACCGCATTTAGGTCTTGTATCAGACCGTGCTTATCGAAATGGAGTGGTATTGTGGATTGGGGTAGTAGGCCCCAGAGATCAAGTTATAGACCGAGTTCATCGCTCTGGCAATATGGCCTCGAATCAATTTCAACGAGAAATTATCCACTCGTATCAGGTCCACCCTGTGGTACAGGACCTCATTGGAATAGAATTTTTTGACTCTGGTGTTCTGTAAAGGCGAAGGCAAGCCCTAAGACAAGCCCTTTAAAACAACCGTATCTTTTCCATCAAGCTTGCACTCACGTTGAACCACTCGGGACAACCATAGGTGAGCATTGGCCGGATGAGGGCCATGAAGCAGATTACCTTCACCCTCGCATCGAGTTGGCTGTTGTAAAACAGTCTCTTTGTAAGAGCGAAAGCGCCTCGGGCTAAGCCCAACCCACTCAATATGCTTCCCGGTATCTGCCGTTACCAGGACTTTAAACTTTGAGTCTGGAAGACGATTATTCAAAAAATTGCTTGTGCAGCAAGCTTTGCATAGTATTTTGTTTTTTCTTTTTTGAGATTATCGTAGTAAAGGCTGTCCCGATTTGGCGCCATTCGAATTGTCATTGTTTGAGATTTGAAAAATTATTATTGTTTGTTAGTAGAAGGTATTAATTAATTGTTGACGCTACAGTCGAAAGGGGGACCAGGGCCTAGCTCATCAAGACAGAAGGAGAAGCAGAAGCAGAAGAGAACGGCGCACTCTACCCTCTACGCCACGGCGGCCAAAGAAAGTAGAAGGTATTAGGTTAATAAAAATGGAGCGCTACATGAATGAAGAACGCATTCTCATTGTGAAATGTGTGCGATAAATGGAAAAATTTGCTGAAACTGGGTCTGTGGCAGATTTAAAGATAAGAACGCGTCTTCGACCAGGTCGATCGACCGAAAATATCGCAGCAGTACGTGATGATGTTGCTCAAACTCCATACACCTCAATTCGACACCGAGCTCAGCAAATTGGTGTTTCCAAATTCACTATGCAGCGAATTTTGACGAAAGATTTGTATCTTCATGCATACAAAGATCAATTGACTCAGGAACTGAAGGCAGCTGACCATGTACAGCGAAGGGAGTTCGTTAATTTGGTATTGGAAAGACAACATGAAAATGCAGACTTTACCGATAAAACCATCTTTAGTGAGGAGCCCCATTTCCATCTTGATGGCTATGTCAATAGGCAGAATTGTCGCATTTGGGGCGAGGAAAATCCTCGAGTGATTCACGAGAAGCAAATGCATCCTCAACGTGTCACTGTGTGGTGTGGATTTTGGGCTGGAGGAATCATTGAACCTCTTTTTTATGAAAATGAGTCGGGTGAGGCGCAAACAATAAATGGTTTTAGGTATCGTGGATTGATAACCAATTTTTGCGTAGAATTGAAGAAATGAATGTGGAGGGGATGTGGTTTCAACAAGACGGCGCCACATCTCATACAGCCAGAGAAACAATTCTATTGCTGCATCAGTCATTTCGCGGTCGTGTTATTTCGCGTTTTGGAGACCAGAATTGGCCGCCTAAATCGTGCGATTCAACACCATTAAACTTTTTTCTTTGGGATTTTTCAAGTTGATGGTTTATGCGAATAAGCCGACGACGACTAAAGAAGAGGAAATTGGCCGCTGCATTAATGAAATACGGCAGCATTTTTTAGTATCTTGCGTTCTTGTTAGGACACCCTTTATATATTCGTTGCAAAATATCCTTCTTTTGGTGTATCTCCTTGCTTTCGAATAAAGCCAATTTCCCTCTTCTTTTTGTGGTGCTACAGTCCGGGGTGAACCTGGGCCTCAACCAACATGCCTCTCCAGCCAGCACGATCTTTCGCCAGCTGCCTACTTTCGCCAGTGCAGTCCTAGTTGGTTGAGGTATTTCTCAACTTGTATAAGCGTCCTTAGTCTAGGCAGTCCTCTGTTGCGTTGTCCCAATGGCTCTGATTCGAAGGCTTTTCAGACCGGAGCAGTGGTGCCCATACGCCCTACATGGCCTAGCCATCTTAAGCCTTATGTCCGAAGACACTTGACCAGGCGCATATCGCTGTACAGCCCATAGAGTTCGTCGTTAAATCTTCTACTCCAGTGGTAATGTCGTTGTAATTGAGTCATATTGGACTAGATTGAAGGCGTCCGTCCATAAAAGAAAATCAGAGATGTCGAACGGACCAAACAAACCTAAAGGCAGCACCTGTCGTCGGTGCAACAAACCCCGATTACTGAAGGCACGTATGCGAAAAATTTTCGCATAAAAGGCAGATTTTATCGGCTCCGAGAGGTATTCTTTTGACTCGATTCATTTAACACATATGGTACAAACTCTTTGCGGTTGAGTGGTCTCATCAACTGCGACCTCTATATCGACGGAAATATAAACAGCCGATAGCTTGGATATGCATATTTTATTTGAGGAAGTTGGAGGCAAAAGTTTTAAAAGTCAAATACCTAAGTAAACCATCCGACAAAGATCTGCATTCGAGATTGTGTTATTATTTAAAAGGGAAAGTAAAAACATTTTATTCAAAGTATTGGCCATTATTTTGTACACATTTTGACCACCTTTCTTGCAATTTGTGAATAACACGCCAATTAAATTGTTCGTCTTTTAAAGCAAACCAATCAGACACCCAATTTTCGACCTCCTCGTAGGAATCAAAGTGCTGCTCAGCCAATGCGTGTCCCATCGATGAAAACAAATGGTAGTCGGAAGGAGCCAAGTCTGCTGAATACGGCGGGTGGGGTAGCTGCTCCCAGCCAAGTGTTTTGATTGTATATTGAACCGGTTTTGCTTTGTGTGCAGGTGCATTATCATGGAGCAAAATTACCTTGCCGTGTCTTCTGGCCCATTCTGGTCGTTTCTCGATCAGTGCATGGTTCAAATTGATTTTTCGTTGTCGGTAGCGATCAGTTTTAACAGCTTCACCAGGTTTTAGGAGCTCGTGGTACAGCACACCTTTCTGATCCCACCAAACACACAGCCGAATCGATCTGGTTTTGCAGTCGATGTTTATGGTTGTCTTAGATTAACCCATGATTTTCTATATTTAGGATTCTTAAAATAAATCCATATTTCATTGCCTGCAACAATCCGATGCAAAACCGATTTTCTTTCGTGTCTTTGAAGCAAAATTTCACAAGTGTTTTTTCGGTTTCATTCAATTCATGTGGCACCCATTTGCCACACTTTTGAATCTTTCCCATCGCTTTTAAACGGTCAGAAATTGTTTGTTGTGCATCATTTAACATTACTGCCATTTGATTTTGACTCAAAGAGTCATCTCCATCCAATATCGTTTGCAATTCAGCGTCTTCAAACTTTTTTGGTGGTCTTCCACGTTCTTCATTTCTAACATCAAAATCATTATTTCTGAACCGTTGAAACCATCTTTTGCATGTTGCTTCTGATAGAGAATGATCACCATATGCCTCGACAAGCATTCGATGCGACTCTGCAGCACTTTTCTTCAAATGAAAACAAAAAATTAATACTTTCCGCGAATCATCACGCTCTGGTACAAAATTCGACAGTTTTAACACGATGAAAAAATATGATGTAATCTGTTCAATGACCAGATGTATACTAAATATTTTTCACAGATGTCATAGCAAACAAACAAAAAAATACCTTGTTCACAAAAAATGTTCCCTATCAAGACATTTGTATCTTGACGCTCACTTCATACCGGTATACGTGGTACATATTATATAATTGTCTATACCTTAAGATTTCAGTTGCTGTGTTTCCAGAATATATAATGCGCTTCTAGAAAAGGGCTTAGATCGGTGAGTTCAACTCTGGCTGAAATCTTTCATTGTTACTTGGTCCTTAAATCATCACCCAGAGTGAATGTAACCACTTCTAATATTCTTGATTTTCAATATTTTGAGGTGCTTGTTACAACTTAGTTTAGATGCAATCGCGAAAGATTCGTAAAAGGTAAAATGTCCCATTAAAATAAACGAAGAAGTTTTCAAGAAGCATCAGAGTGGTTAAGTCTTATAACACATCACTCAATAAGTCCCGGGAATGATATACAGAGGGCGCCACTTAAAAAAAATTCATATTATTTTTTGGAAGTAGAAACAAAATGAAATCCATCAAATTTTCATGATAATCTAATATTTCGATGCCTTTTTTTCGAACGATTTATCTTTGGCCTCAAAATAGGCTACGGTTTCAGCGATCACCTCCTCATTCGAGTTATATTTTTTTTCCTGCTAATCCTTTTGAGATCTGAAAAGAGGGAGAAGTCGCTGCGGGACAGATCTGGAGACAATGGTGGGTGCGGAAGCAATGAAAAGCCCAATTCGCGCAATTTAGCCATGGACACGGTGCATCTTGGTGGTACAAAATTTGTTTCTTCTCCATATATGACCGTTTTTTGCACCATAAATACCATGTAGTATTCGCTGTTGATACTTTTGCCTTTCTCAACAACAAAATTCAGTACGCACCCCAAATGGAATAACCTTGCCAGCCGACCTTAGTGTTTTTGGACGCTTTGAGCCTGGTTCACCTGCTTCCGTACACTTCGCTGACTGCCGATTTGACTCTGCAGTTTAGTGTTGGATCCATTTTTTTTCCGTTGTGACATACCGAAGCGAAAAGTTCTGTTTAGCTCTTAGAATCATCAACACGATGTTGCTTTTGGTTCGTTGCGAGCAAACGCGGCACCCACTTCGAAAACAAATTTCTTATAAACAAAAGTTCATGGTAAATACTCCACTAGTGATGGGCGCATTCGAATAATATCTCGAGTGATAATCGATTATTACAACATCTCGAGAACATCTCGACTCAATCAATCAACCACTAGTAAGCTCTCGAGTGACTACTAATCACTGCACACACTGCCTTCTGATATCTTGAAGGTGTCATCTATTTCACGCAATTTCACGTTGCGGTTTTCCAAAACGATTTTATGTACTTTTTTAACATTTTCAGGTATAACCACGTCAATTGGCCATCCAGAGCGTTTAGCATCATTGATGTCCGTGCGGCCAGGTTTAAGGTCAGCATACCACCGACAAATAGTTGTTTTGATGGGGAGTCCCTATAACACTTTTCAAGCTACTGCTGAGCCTGCACGCTATTTTTTTTCCAACAAAATGCAGTTTTTAATCAACACACGAACTTCAGTTTTGTCCATTGTTTTAAAAACCGCAAAAGTAGCGTCACTTGAGTCACTGTATTTTGTAACGTTGTAATCAAATTGTCATAAAATAGAACAGGTATCATTTGGCTGCTTGTACTTCCTAAAAATAATATGGATTTTTTTGTTAGTGGAGCTTCCTATATGTCAATCCTGAGATTTATTGAGTGATGCGTTATGTACATTAACACAACAGGTTGCTTCCTTCTCTGTTTTTTGTCTAAACTGTTATTCCTTGCAGAACAGGTGCAGGTGTGTGCCTTCACAGCGTACAAGACTGGCCATTGTACTTTGGGAACGCCTAAAGCCGTTTTGTAAACCAGCACTAGATCAATACCATATTCTACGCAAAGAGAGAAACAAGAGAAGGCCGGGGAGTTTCAAATCGATACGCACCTACCATCGACAACCGCATATCAGGGTATTCATTATGTGGAACTGTTTAACACAAAGGCGAATTCGGGATACCGTGAAAACTGATACGATTGTGTCGCACCACACCTTCGCATCCGCAAGAGCAATTTGAACCTTGCACAGAATTTCGGCAGAGGAATCGTGATTTATTGTGGTATTGAAAAAGATAGAGCGGCGCGCAGTGGTGCCCTTGTATGCGGAAAAATTTCTCACTTATGACGAATCTTGATGGAATGTAGTATCAGGACCGTAAAATCCTGCCGTAATCAAGAAATTGTAAAAATAGCATAAAGGATAATAGGGTACTCTTAAGTTAAGAAACTTAAAAAACCCACTTTTTTATTTAATTGCATAGAAGTGGCCGTCGTGGCGTGGTGGGTAGAGCGCTACGTTCACACGCCGAAATTGTCGAAGAAAAAGCTTCTCAAACTTCACCGTTCGGAGTCGGCAACAAATTGTAGCACCCCTCCACTCGTGAAAGAACAGTATAGCGCTCAACACTTGTAGTTGATGAGCAAGCTAGGCTCTGGTGTCCCTGTGGACTGTTGCGCCAACAATTATTATTAGAAGAAATATTTTATTACAATTCACGACAGTAAGTTTAGGCTCAAAACAAACCTGGAATTCACACCTATGTAGAAAAATTAAAATTAAAGCTATTTACTTTGCTGCAAAAAAAATGTAAGTCTGAATTCAATGTAATGAGGCGCTTTACTTCTAAGTTTTTCATGGCGAAGGTATTTGCTCAACACAAGCACTATGTTAGAAGCGAAATCCTAGAAAAATCTAAAAATATGCCGAAAAATGTCCCACATTAATCCACTTAAATGACTCATTCTTCCGAAGTGCAAAACAGTGAATTTTTGTTTTTGCACCATAATAATTAATAATTGTTGGCGCTACAGTCCAAAGGGGGACCAGGGCCAAGCTTGCTCATCAACTACTAGTGTTGTGCGCGCTACTGTTCTCTCACGAGTAGAAGGGACCTACAGTTTTTTGCCGACCCCGAACGGCGAAATTTGAGAAGCTTTCTTAAACAGTTATTACTCTTTGAGTGTTGTCAGCAGCTCGAAAGAGGTGGTGCCGTGAAATATTAGAAAAATTGGTGTTGAACTGGGAGTCGAACCTAGACCCTCCGGCGTGTGAGCGTCGCACTCTACCCACTACGCCACGGCGACGTTTTTGCACCATGGTCTAATCAAATTTCAAGCTTTCGAAAAAAGTAGTTTCCCGTTGGAGCGTCTTGAAGCACTTTCGTTAGGCTTCACCAAACATGAAAGTACTTCCCGCAATAGCTGGCCTTAACAAAAAGCCTAAGGTCTAAAAAACTGGTGATCATAACGAAAAAACTGTTGACACAGTTTGAAGGTTAAATGCATGTCCTTTCAAATGAATGAAACATCATGTTCCAATTTGACTTAGTTTTAAAAATATGCCATATCGAATTTTCTCGAACAAATGCTCAATCTACATACTCTGAACTAGTCGTACATCGAAACGGCTCTGTTAATTCAAAGGATCCCGCGACCTTAATAGGCGTGTGGTTTCCTATTCATCCCAAGAGGGTGTCGGCGTCGCCCGTCTGTTATCATTTGACGACTTGTCATTATTTGAACATTAAAATTACACCGCCACAACGAGGGCGTTCTTATAAAGTGCTTTTTTTCATACAAATGTATATCCCTAAACTAAATAAATTGTTATTAACCCAAACCGAGTAAGAACTGTATTAAATACAAGAACCCAAAACTAATTACATACGTTTATAAAGGTTTTGAAATGAGAACAAAAGATACGGGTTTATCTCTATAAAAGTCATTACAAAGGTCCCATCAGTGTGGTTGCACTCGAATTTACCGCAACAGGCTCACTAGAAGTCAACAAAATTCTGGCTTTCTAGTAAATTAACTATGTACGAGGGGCGTTCAATATATTCTCGGTATCGATATGAAGGAAAATGTGAATTCATTTGAAATTGTTTTTATTTTTCAATACAATCTCCCCTAACATCAACGGATTTGTTACATTCTGAAATAAGCCAACAAAAAAATAAATTTCCTCTTTCTCTGCAAAATACCCACTTATTGCCGACTTGAGTTCTTTATAATCTGAAAATCTTTTTCCACGAAGACATTTTTTTTTCAAATCCGTAAACAGGAAATAACCACTAGAGGCAAGGTCTGGAGTGGTGGGTGTTGGATTTCTTCGAAACCACAATCTGGCGCAGCAGCCTTGGAGACTCGCGGCGTGTGAACAGGAGCGTTGTCATGAAGAAGCAACACACCCGCTGCGAGTTTACCCCATCTTTTCTTTTTATTTTCCTTCCGCAAATTATGCAAAGTGGAAGCGAAGGATGTGGCGATGAGGTTTCACCTCTTGTTTTGTACTCATTGAGCAAGATTTCCTTTGAGTTCCAAAGATCTGTGGCCATGAGCTTCCCGGTAGACGGAGTTTGAACTTCTTCAAGGGTTCTGTTCCTTTTTTATGTCCACTGCATGGACTCTTGTTTGCTTTCAGGGTCATAGTGGTGAACCCATGCTTCGTCCCCAGTAACAATTCGATCCATAACGCCGTCCGCGTTCTCACTACATATCTCCAGAAGCTCTCTACAGCATGCGATTCTCACTTTTTTCTAAGGCACTGTTAGCATTCGTGACACCCACCTTGCACTGACCTTTGAAAGGTTAAGATGGTCATGAAGAATGGTGTGGCTGGTACCAGTTGAAAGCTTGGTGATCTCTGCCATCATTTTCACCTTTATTCGGGCATCCTCACGAACAAGTTTTTCGACTTCTTTGATGCTTTTCCCGTACAATTCTCTCTTTGCCTCTCTTGACCTTACTTGACCACTTTTGCACAGTTGATAATGAAGGTGCGAATCCCTGGTAAACAGCCACCATCTCTTCATGAATAGTTTTTTGAGTTTTTCCTTGCTTAGTGAGAAATTTTCAATCAATCTCAATCTCAATTTTCACCATCATTGTCTCAGTTGCCCAGTGACACATTTTTCACATTTATATGGAATAATACATGAATGCACTAAAATAATAGTATTACTTAATAAATAAATCAATTTATATATATAACCACAGGTTCACCCCAATACCGAGAACATATTGAAGGCCCCTTGTAGAATCGAAAAACCAATACCACTTTGCTAATTTTACATATTTTCTTACGCTGGGGCACCACTGTGCGGCGGTCTACTGTAAACGCAAAAGACACTTCCGTTGCTTCAGTTCAACTATTGGGATATCCAGAGGACATTGATAGTCTAGCGCATTCTAAATGGATTTCTGTCGTTTACGCCGCCAGAGGGACGAGCAGAACGAAAAGGTCTAAAAGACGAAATACAATACATGCATTTTAGCAACATTTTAACATTTTTAACATCAGGGCAAACAAACTTCTACCTACAGCAACAATCTTAAGAAACTAAAGTAGATTGTCTTCCTCCGGGTAAGCGTGCACTCGAGGAATGAGATCCCAGTGGATATGACTATGTTGCACCAAGGCTTCCTGGGTTTGTTAGAACAACCAGGCTTAAAGCTGATTGAAGGACCAAATGTATGCTCTACAAAATAATTTTTCTACCAATCCTGCTTTATGCAGCTGAAAGCTTGACGATAACTTAAGCTGCAAATCCGATTCCTGATTAATTCGAAAGAAAATATCTGCTTCGGACATATAGTTTTGACTGTGGGGAAGGAGACGGTATAGCGGCAACGGAGGGCAAAAATCCATCAACTGCTCTGGCTCGGCAACTTCTTCTTCTTCTTCTTGTGGCGCTACAGTCCGGGGTGGACCTGGGCCTCAACCAACATGCCTCTCCAGCCAGCACGATCTTTCGCCAGCTGTCTCCAGTTGCGCACTCCAAGTTGGTTGAGGTCCTTCTCCACTTGTGTGCGCCACCTCAGTCTAGGCCGTCCTCTGTTGCGTTGTCCCAATGGCTCGGATTCAAAGACTTTTCGGGCCGGAGCAGTGGTGTCCATACGCTCTACATGGCCTAGCCATCTTAAGCGTTGTATCCGTAGACGCTTAACCAGGCGCATGTCGCTGTACAGCCTATAGAGTTCGTCATTAAATCTTCTCCTCCAGATGCCATCAACGCAAACAGGACCAAAAATCGCACGCAAAACTTTTCTCTCAAAAAGACTAAGGGCTTCCTCATCCGCCTTTGCTAACGTCCTAGATTCTGCGCCATATAGTAGGACGGGGATGATCAAGCTGTTATATAAAGCCAGCTTAGTCCTTCGAAAGAGGGATTTATTACTCAATTGCCTCTGGAGCCTAAGAAAAGAGCGATTGGTAAGAGTGATTCTGCGTTTGATTTCGGTACTGATGTTATTGTCCCTTTTAGACGAAGTCATTAACTACCTCGAAGTTTCTGCTGCCTAGTGTGACGCTCCGTCCGAGACGTCGATGTTGTGTGTCCTTCCTTGATGACAGCATGTACTTCGTTTTGCCCTCATTTACCGCAAGACCCATTTTAGCCGCTTCCGCTTCAATGCCAGCAAACGCCTCATTGATGGCTCGCTGTGTTCGTCCAATCACGTCAATGTCATCAGCGTAAGCTAACAGTTGAACTGACTTCTGGAAGATCGTGCCTCTGGTGTTGACTTGTGAGTTACGCACGATCTTCTCGAGGATGATGTTAAAGAAGTCACATGACAGTGCGTCGCCTTGTCTAAAACCTTTTTTGACATTGAAGGTCTCGGTGAGTTCGGTACCGACCTTGACGGAGCAGCGAGAGTTCTCCACCGTCATCCTACACAATCTGACGAGTTTGGTAGGAATGCCAAAACTAGACATGGCACTGTATAGCTCGTCTCTATGCACACTGTCATATGCAGCCTTGAAATCGACGAATAGGTGGTGGGTGTCAATTTGCATTTCTTGGGTCTTTTCCAGGATCTGCCGTAATGTGAAGATCTGGTCTATTGTGGACTTCCCTGGTCTGAAACCACACTGATAGGGACCTATCAGGTCATGGACAAATGGTTTCAGACGCTCACACAATACGGCAGAGAGGATCTTGTATGCGATGTTCAGGAGACTAATCCCTCTGTAGTTGGCGCAGTCAAAGGGGTCTCCTTTTTTTGTGGACCGGGCAAACGACGCTGAGATTCCACTCATCGGGCATGCTTTCCTCCGACCATATCTTACAGATGAGCTGGTGCATGCGCCCAACCAGGTCATCTCCAGCTGCTTTAAATAGTTCTGCGGACAGTCCGTCCGCTCCAGCAGCTTTGTTCGACTTTAGCTTGGATATTGCTATCTTCACCTCGTCTAAGTCGGGGGGACGGAATGCTTGTCTATCATCGTCCAAATTGAGTGGGACATTCTGCCTAACAGCGGGATTTGGGTCGTCATCGCCGTTTAGGAGTCTGCAGAAATGATCCTTCCAGATTCTCAGCACAGACTGCGACTCTACTACTAGTTGTCCATTTTGGTCCCGGCAGGCCTTGGTCCGAACCTTGGCTCGGCAACATCGAGTAAAAAAAATCAAAATTGAGCTCTCAGGATAAAGGAAAAGAGGAAGAAAGGGTCTCTGGTATTAAAACCAATTCGTCGTAGATGTAAAAAGCTTGAATCTTGTTCACGGGAAACATTGTACTCAGTCAAGGCCTCTCTGTGTCGCCGTTTATAAATTCTAGCGACAATAGCTTCATTGCCTGCAGCAGACATGTGACAAATATTCAAACAGTGTTGACCTTGACGCCCTAAAAATTAGTCTGCGCAGCAACGCTCTCAAAGTAACATAATTAAAGCAGAAAGAAAATAATGCAAAGTGCCAACCCTTAGTTGCAGCTAGCAGGGCTCTTGAACATCAGCTCGTGCCAAGGAACAATGCCGTTTAATTTGAAGACATCCAGTTGTCCGATGACTGGATATCCTTCCATGGCAGCAAATCCTGCAGCACATTTCAGCAGCAATTAAGTGTTTCTCCGACGTACACTTACTTTTGACCATCAAGGGCCAGGAATCAGATATCAGTGCCTCTGCTCTCTGGCTCTGCCCTCACACCCTGTCCGACTGCTCTTCAATCCCTCCCCACCGCCTGGCCATTCAATGATGATGCAGGTCAAATTTATTTCCAACGAGAACTGTGAAGTATTTAATTTTCTAAATTGTTATGCAGGTGGACTGGTTCTCAGGCGGGACTTTGCTTCGTATCGAATTAATAATATCAATTCATCCGAGAGAGGGAGCGAGCGAGCGAGCAGAAGTGTTGTCGTGTCCGAAAAGTTACTTGAGAAGGACCACTTCCACTTACCGCTCCAACCCTAACCGTTGATAGGGGTAAATGATACTATTGCCAACTAATGGGCACTTCAACGGACCGAGATTTAACGAACGGAAAAGCAGTGGGCAGCCCGGTTGCGAGAGGGGGTTGGGCTGTGAAAGTTCTTGCCTGGAGACTTACGGAAAAGTTTTCATTTGATCTAATTTTCATTTGTGCCGTTCGTCGTCGCAGTCGACGCAGACATCGGTCGGTCGGCACTCAGTTGGTCAATAAAGTTGTGCGCTGCACACTTGACGCTGAAGACGGTTGTTTAGAGTTATTAATGCGCTTAGGGAGTGAACTTGAAGTTGATTAAATTTATGATGAGTGGGCAGTCCACTGGTGTTTATTTATAAATCGTTTGGTGTCCCGTGTCAACTTCTGGAAATACCTCCGAGCGCTGCCAGTCAAAGACGCACCTGTGTACGAAACCCAACCATCAGAAATTTTAAAATCTACAGTCTTAGGACTGACTATTTCAGCCAACATTTAAAGAAGGAGTGCCAATATGACCACGTGGAGTGGAAGCATTGGAGAAAGGACAAAGTCAAAATTGGATTGAAATGCGAGGTCTAGTCGGGGGCTACGTAAATTTGATTATCGATGTTTCACATTGTTATTCCGGTACACTCGTTTCGAACACATATTTGCAGTTTCAGCTTTAAAGAATATTTATGTAGTTTGTGAAAGGCATATAAGTTAGATGTGTTTTGCGTGTTTGGTGATTTTCTGTTGTCGAAAAAACTGAATCAACGAATTTTGAATCAATTTTATGTGAAAATGGAATTAACAGCTCAAAAGTACTTGAAATGTAGACAGTGGCATACGATGAGTGTACTCTGCCTTTACAAATTATTCAAAGAAAGTCGAGCAGATGTGAAATGGGCCTCGTTACTAAAGATGATTTTATCGGTCAAATTATCATTTTCATGTTCATAATGAGAATGCGTTGTTCATTCGTGTAGTGTTCCATTTTTATTAATCTTATACCTTCTACTTACAAACAATAATAATTCACTTCAATCAAATGTCAAACAATGACAAAGGTATAAAAAGGTATACCGGTTTTTTTGAAAATAAAACACTTATTATTAAAGTAAAGTAAAAACATTTTATTCAAAGTATCGGCCATTGTTTTCTACACATTTTGACCACCTTTCTGGCAATTTGTGAATACCACGCCAATAAAATTGTTCGTCGTTTAAAGCAAACCAATCAGACACCTAATTTTCGACCTCTTCGTAGGAATCAAAGTGCTGGTCATCCAATGCGTGTCCCATCGATGAAAACGAATGGTAGTCGGAAGGAGCCAAGTCTGGTGAATACGGCGGGTGGGGTAGCTGCTCCCAGCCAAGTGTTTTGATTGTATCCTGAACCGGTTTTGCTTGGTGTGCAGGTGCATTGCCATGCAGCAAAATTACTTTGCCACGTCTTGTGGCCCATTCTGGTCGTTTCTCGATCAATGCATGGTTCAAATCGATCATTTGTTGTCGGTAGCGATCAGTTTTAACGGTTTCACCAGGTTTTAGGAGCTCGTGGTACAGCACACCTTTCTGATCCCACCAAACACACGGCATTGTCTTCTTACCGAATCGATCTGGTTTTGCAGTCGATGGTGATGGTTGTCCCAGATTAACACATGAGTTTTTCCGTTTAGGATTCTTAAAATAATTCCATTTTTCATCGCCAGTAAGAATCCGATGCAAAACTGATTTTCTGTCGTGTCTTTGAAGCAAAATTTCACAAGTGTTTTTTCGGTTTTCCATCTGTCTTTCATTCAATTCATGTGGCACCCATTTTGGGACTTTTTTGGATCTTTCCCATAACTTTTAAACGGTCAGAAAATGTTTGTTATGCAACATCTAGCATTGCTGCCATTTGCTTTTAACTCAAAGTGTCATCTCCATCCAATATCCTTTGCAATTCGGCGTCTTCAAACTTTTTTTGGTGGTCTTCCACGTTCTTCATTTCTCACATCAAAATCATCATTTCTGAACCGGATCAAATTCACCATCAATTTTTACAAGCATTCGGTGTATCCAATTCCAATTATATAAAATATAAAAGCTTCCAGTAAATGTTTTTTATTAAGGACAAACATAAACGTTTTCTAAGAGGCAAAAAATAAAGTATTTTCGTAAAACATGGCTGATACACATTTATTTTTGCTGACATAGTCACGCGTTTGCATTGAAGTAGTTAATTGACTTAACGTAGGACTTACATGGCATTTTCTGAAACTTCGAAAAGTACATAACATTTAGATAGTTCGCACGCGTGAATTTAAAATTTAGATTTAGATAAATAAATAAAATTGTTAATAACATCCAATGTTTTCATTTGATATCAGAGCGTTTCTGGAAAAGGAGTAACTATGAAGGAAAATTACTATCATATCATAGGGAGCTTTATTTTGTTGATGCAAGTGGTTTAAAAAATATAAATCAGTCATTGTGAAATACATGCAAGCGAACTTTAATTTTATTACTAAAAATTAAATTTAGAGGAGTTAAGCTAAAAGTTTTTATTTTTTTTAATTTTAAAAAAACAGTACAACACTTATCGCTCTTGTTGGGTCCGTTATACGATTATTGAAGGAGTTTTGCTTTGTCTAAGCGAAAACATAAACTGATGTCTTAACGGTGTTCACTAAAGTGCTATAATAATTGTTGGCGCGACAGTCCACAGGGGAACCAGGGCCTAGCTTGTCAACAACTACTCGTGTTGTGTGCGCTACTGTTCTGTCACGAGTAGAAGGGGCCTACAGTTTTTTGCCGACTCCGAACGACGAAGCTGGAGAAGATTTCTTAGACAGTTATTACTCTTTTAGTGTTGTCAGCATCTCGAAAGAAGTGGTATCGTGAAATATTCGAGGTGTTGAGCCGGGAGTCGAACCTAGACCCTTCGGCGTGTGAGCGTCGCACTCTACCCAATACGCCACGGCGGCCACTAAAGCGCTGCTCCTCATTATTTATCAAAGAACTTTTGTCCACCTGTAATCATTTTCAAAGCTTGTATTTTGTATGTTGGAATAAAGTCGAACTGCCATTTCTGAATCTCCTATGATTTTATTTTGCCTCGGTCAAAAGTTTCAGTGATGTGATTGGAGTTCCACATCTTTCGTGTAGACCTGGATAGACTTGTGCCGTCAATAATTGCTCTCTATTATAACGTTTTCTGAGCAAAGAATTAACTCAAACAATGATCACCATACAGAACATGACAAAAACTGAAAGCAAAACTTAACTTAAATCGTCATCTTTATCTTTGTAAACATACATACCTCTTTCAATTTGATTCAGTTGTGCAGTATGTTGTACAATTATGCCTCTAAACATGGACCAAAGAATAACGTCATATATTTTATGCAAATTTCTTAGAAGCAGGATTTTTATGTTCAACACATGTTTTGTAATCGCCGTGGCGTAGTGGGTAGAGTGCGACGCTCACACGCCGAAGGATCTAGGTTCGATTCCCAGCTCAACACCAATTTTTCGAATTTTTCACGGCACCACCTCTTTCGAGCTGCTGACAACACTCAAAGAGTAAAAACTGTCTAAGAAAGCTTCTCAAATCTCGCCGTTCGGAGTCGGCAAAAAACTGTAGGTCCCTTCTACTCGTGAGAGAACAGTAGCGCGCACAACACGAATAGTTGATGAGCAAGCTAGGCCCTGGTTCCCCTTTGGACTGTAGCGCCAACAATTATTATTAATTATTTACATGTTTGCAACTCTTTCTTTTGCTTCCTTGAATTATCCAATACTATCATAAGAATTCCAGAAAGCGCTTTTGTCTTTTATATTTCAAAATTGAGCGACCCTAGTGCCAAAATCAGTTGTTGTTCCGGAAACCATTGTTGCTGTGCGCCAATTGATATTGCAAGATCGTCATCTGACCTATCGTGAGATTGAGACAACCTTAAACATTAGTGGGACTAGCGTACATTCAAAATTGCGTGAACATTTGACCGTCAAAAAAAATTTTTCACGTTGGATCCCACACTATTTGTCAATCGCTCAAATAAAAGGCTCGTGTCAATTGGCCGAAGGAAAAGCCCCAAAAATACGATCGCGGTGCTTCGAAACGATTCTATGACATGGTGACATAAATCGTGAATTTACGCGTATGAGCCCGAAAGTAAACAGCAGTCGACCGTATGGGTGTTTTGAATTGGGCCAAATCCAACAAAAGTTGCTCACGCACGAAGCACTTCCAAGCAAATGGTTCCCTGTTTTTTCGGAAAAACTGGACATGTCGTAACCGTACCACTAGAACAACGCAGAAATGTAAATTCTGAGTGGTACATAACCATTTGTCGGCCAGTTTTCTTCCAAGAAATCAGGAAAACCAACCGCCGAAGGCGAATCACTCTTCACCACGACAATGCGAGCTCTCACACATCGACTCAAACACTGCATTTTTGAGCACTCAAAACATTGATTTGATGGGTCATCCGCCGTATAGTCCTGACTTGGCACTGAATGACTTCTTTTTATTATTATGCTTTTCGACACCTGAAGAAGCGGTTGATGCGTTCAGAATGCATGTTTTGGAGATACCTCAATCAGAGTGGCAAAAGTGCTTTGAAAATTGGTTCAAACGCATGCAAAAGTGTATAGATCTTAATGGGGCATATTTTGAAAAACAATAAAGCTATTTTCGATGATTAATATTTGTTTTTGTTCTCTAATCCCGAAATATAAAAGGCAACCCTTGTATGCATTGAAATCATACTTACACGTTTGGGAATTTCGAGAAACATTTTGGTTAACCTGCTCAATTTTCTCCCATTGTTGGGCAGTAAATAAAATTATACAGTATCCGATAGAAGTTTTAATGTGCCTGTGGCAGTACGTAAAGACTGCTAGGCGGGAATGTTTCGGGAAAGGTTTCTCCAACTTCAGCACATGCTTCCATTTAAGAAGTTCCTTTGCATTGTTCAAAACTCTTTTAGGAATCCTGTGCAATGAAATTGTGTCTGTAACATAGGAGTTGCACTGTGAGACTCCACAATGAGCAGTTTTCCTTCTAATCGGATTCAGGTGGTCCGCTCGAGTGCAAATTAAAATGCCCTTATACTCACAGAATTTGATCCAGCTTCACTTCTGCTTTTTGTTTTTGCCAGTTGTGCTGTTATATTCTTATTTTGGATTGAATTGTTTTGTTTTTAAAGTTGTTTGTGTTTAAGTGGATTGTTTTCAATTAATTTAATCTTTCGACAAATTTTGTTTACATACAATTCTCAATACTACCACTGAAAATGTCAAAACTCCACCATGGTGCGCTAGTTTCTGTGTTTATGCAAGTCAAGTTATTCCACGTCCAAGATGCATGTTGCGCCCTCTTTTGGAAACGGCGGAATTTGATCCCCGATTGCGTTAGCGCTTCTTTCTTCAATGCATTTTCTTCATTTATTCCACTTTTATTTTCTTACAAGCTAGACAAAAATACTTTATCTAGCATTTAATTAACTGACTCTTATAAATGCTCTAAGCTAATCGAGAAATATTTTTTAATTCGATCTTTCGTATTGGCTTTAACGTTTTCTTAATTTTTTTAAATTAACTAAGTTTTAATTTTAAGCTTCTGTTAAGAAAACTTTAAAAACTTAGGGATTAAAGTTTTAACTTTACTAAACTAAACATTTAAGACTACCCAAACCTAACTTATGACGCGTGCACCAAGTCATACATATGTGTTATGGGTAGATTTTAAGGTTTTGTTTTTCCTTTTTGTTTTTTTTTGTGTATATTAAATGCCATTAAAATACCATATTGATGTGACTATGCCCTACTGACTCAACTATCCTGTCTATAAGTTAAGAAGTTAAAAAAAAAATACGTCTTCTGGCGAAAAATGCTCTATAGCGGAAAGGCCATCTGTGACGGGATCGCGGCTAACAGACCCATGCTTTGAGGAAAACTGACTGATAGTGACATCTTGACCAGAGGCTATATTCTGGTGCCACGGGAGGTCAGGGGCCCATGGATCTTCGGTTCCAGCCTGACCGTGCTGTAGGCCCTCCTTGTGGGAGTATCGTGGTGGCTGTGGCTTACCACCTAACATCGCGGGTAGAGTCGAGGATAGTGTACTGTGCTGACTTGTCTAGTTCATTGTTCAAGCACAACTAGGTAAGACGGTTAGGGGACTATCCCCTCTCAGTGTGGAGTTGAATTCTCAACCGGGCGCTGCGACCCAGAGAGCCGAAGAGGTTTCAGAAAGGCTTCGCATCAAACCAATGTGGGGAGATTGCCCCTCAAGTATGATCCCAGTTTGGTACTTGGGTAACTAAGGCGTCTAGTCTTGCGTTACTTACGACTCTTGGGAAAAAGGTTCCCCATGATATAAGCCGTAACGGCAGGTGGTCACGCAAACCCAAATCCCACATCTATAGCAGAAAGAAATTGTTGTACTGAACCGTAGGAGATTCTCGTGGCTGCGAGCAACATCCGTCTGGTATTGAAGTTGCCTCTTAACTGTTTCAACAATGTGCTACATGGAAAATGAAAGGGCAGTCTTCCCTATATTGTGTCAGGCCTGAAGCATAATTAAAGCTTCCGAAGGACGTTACCACTTCTACAAAAAGCTCGATTGCCCAGCGGAGTAATTTTCATTGGTATCAATTTTAAAAACATACTTCAAAAACAAGGCATTCTCCAATGTGTTGAATCGTAAATTTTGTTAAAAGTTGTTCCCAAATGCATTTTCTGAATTCTAAAAAACAACTAATTTAGCTAGCCCCATCAATCCTCTGTCAGCACTCATTATCGCACAATGAAAAAAACAAATAGCTTCAAGATTGCAGATTGCGGAACAAAGCACAGTCTGGTATTGATTACAATTTAAGGCACTTACAAGCCCACCGTGCCGTGTGTAATTTAACTCATTTTCACCCACACCACCCCGGGATCTGTCCTCGGCCTTGTCTCCAAAAGTGCACATTCCCTCCCACACACAGGAAATCTCCCTTAACCGCTCTTGCTTCTTGGCCCCGCTGCCTTGCAACAGTCGGAGCCATTCGTCTGACATACATAACGGTGATGTCGTGACTGTTCGCAATAACCACAATAAAAACCCATTAAGATTGTTCCCCTCGCTTAGCGGCAGCGTATCATAGGCCCACAGCGCAATACTGTGCTCTGAATTGCAGTCCGAATGTAAATAACTCCGCCGCTGGACGTGGGACATTCGCCACTGATAGCCAGTCCTCGGCAGGGCGGCCAAATGAGTGTGTTTGCATTTCAATTGAGGAATACTATCAGTGCGCGTAGATTAACATCGATGATTAGGAGGCGCTCGACGTGGACGGGAAATTTTTATATATCCCCCTCACCCTCCCGCCGATCAAGATGTCCTTTGACGAATTCCGTTGCAAATTTCATTTCGCAGGACTGCCTTGAATAATTGGCCAGCTCCACACTTAAATTGATTTCGAGCGTAAGCGGGCTCGTCCCGGAATCCAAAGCGCTAGTTCATCGACTGTCCACCAGACCTGTGCCATTCACCGGCATGAATAAGTTTTATCCCTCTCCGGTCACCCTCTCCACGGCCCACCTGACGGATGATTGACTTCAGAGCCGCATCGTCGTCCTCCGTGCTGGTCGCCGCTCACAGCACTGCTGCTTGAAACTTGTTTGTCTAATTAAACCACAAAATCAATACTGACGAGCATATTAAGTGATTCTGACCTTTGACTGGGCAGCCACGAAAATCCAACTACCAAACGTGCCCACATCTGTCTTTCATCGGGCTCGGTGCACATGCATGAGTGCTCCCGACTCGCTCAGGTGTGCGCGCGCCTGTGTGCATCTACGGGACTCCCTGGATGTGTGATTGGGATAGATAATTAGGATGAAATATCAATCCCTGCACGATGTGTGCGCTGCATCTATGACTGGAGCATCAATAATCGATGATCGACTGCCAGAGCCTTCGCCGCAAGCGACTGGACCTGGAGATGCGGGGAGTGGAAGATAACCCTACTTAGCATTGAATGGCTAACTAGTAATGTTGAGTGAACCAGCAAAAGTCCTCAATAATTACTGTCTGACTGAAAAATTAATTAAAGCGAATGCTCGAATCGGAAAGTGTTCGAGTGTCCTTAACGTATCGCAGTAACGTCTGTGTGTGTGTGTGTATGTCCGTGCGCAGGTAAGCGTATCTGAATGACCTATGTGTGGACTCTTCAATTGAGGAAATCTGCAAACTGAACTGATTGCGGCTCTGTCTGACACGTTGCCGTGGTATTTGCCTTGAGTGCAGTCATTAATTTGACTGTCTGCAGTAAACCATAACCCATGGAGGTGGGGAAGAATCACTGTACTCAGCGTTTTAGATCATTTTTACATTTTCAGCATTCAAAAGAACGTTGAAGGTTAAAATACAGTCAGTTTAAAAGGAAATGGAAACATGCATAATGTCTTAAGATATTTCTCTTTTTCACGCGTGAAAAATTAGTCGAATGGCGGCTCTGGACGATGAGAATTGAGAAGTTTTTCGTACACAGCTCATGCTCCCTTAGCATCGCAAGTAAAGGTGAGAAATGTGCAACGGTAAAAAATATGAGAAGGTTCTGGAAATGCATGGGTGGCATTACGTTTAATTCAACCTCAAGACGTAGGAAATGTTTATTTTAATCAGTCACGACAACAAGTTGAAATTTATTTTTTCTTATAAGCCCATACAATTTTGATACCGACGAACGTATCCAATTTGAGGAAATGCCAGACAGATATACAAGTTCGCACATTTTTAAATTAGATGGGATGAGTAGAGGACGCAAGTTTGTTATCAATGCAGGTCGTCAATGGTGGCCTTTCCTGATTTGTTGGTCACCGGGTGCCTTCTATGGTTAATAAAGCCAGACAGAGAAAAGGAGCATCCCTTCACGCATGCGGCAGAGTAAAACACGCCTCAACAAAACAGAAAGAAGCAAAAATCTATGTCAGTTCTCTTTTTTTATAATTGGCGCGTGGTAAAGAGATTGCTTTTCATTCTTGAAGGGATCGTGCGAAACTCACACGCCAACATCAGAGGCACGATCTTTCACAAGTCCGTTCAACTGCTAGCTTATGCGGATGACATTGACGTGATCGGCCAAACTCAGCGAGCCGTCAATGATGCGTTTGCTAGCATCGAAGCGGATGCGGCTAAAGTGGGACTAGTGGTAAACGAGGGCAAAACGAAGTACATCGACGTCTCGGACGGAGCACTATGGGCAGCAGACACTTCGAGGTAGTCAAGGACTTCTTCTATCTAGGCTCCGCAGTGAATAGGGACAACAACATCAGTACCGAAATCAAGCGCAGAATCACTCTTGCCAATCGCTGTTTCTTTGGGCTCAAGAGGCAATTGAGTAATAAAGCCCTCTCCCGAACGACCAAAGTGACTTTGAACAACACCTTGATCATCCCAGTACTGCTTTACGGCGCAGAAACCTGGACGCTACTAAAAGCGGATGAGGAAGCCATTGGTCTCTTCGAGAGAAAAGTTCTGTGTGTAGTAGTAGTCGGAAGGCTTCTCATCGAGCCCGACAAGCCAGGGCACTTTCCTTAAGGGAACTCCACTCCTTCAAGTTTGTCTAAGCTTCCAATTCAGCTCAATGTTACATTCCACGAAGTGGCTCGTGACTGTTAATAAGCTAGAACCCAGTCCTGCTTTACGGCACAGAAACCTGGACGCTACTAAAAGCGGATGAGGAAGCCATTGGTCTCTTCGAGAGAAAAGTTCTGCGTGCGATTTTTGGTCCTGTTTGCGTTGATGGCATCTGGAGGAGAAGATTCAACCACGAACTGTATGGGCTGTACGGCGGCATGAGCCTAGTCAAGCGTCTACCGATACAACGCTTAAGGTGGCTGAGCCATGTAAAGCGTATGGACAGCACTGCTCCGGCCCGAAGAGTCTTCGAATCTGAACCACAGGGACAACGCAACAGAGGACGTCCTATGCTGAGATGGCGCACACAAGTGGAAAAGGACCTCAACCAACTTGGAGTGCGCAATTGGAGGCAGCTGGCAAGAGATCGTGCTGGAGAGGCATGACTGTAGCGCCATCCAAAGAAGAAGGAAGAGATTGTTTTAAAGTTTTCAATGCACTTTTTATTATTTTTTTTCCCTTTTTTGTTTATTTACAAGCTAGACAAAAATACTTAATGATAATAATTTTTGGCGCGACAGTCCACAGGGGGACCAGGGTCTAGCTTGCTCATCAACTACTCGTGTTGTGCGCGCTCCTGTTCTCTCACGAATAGAAGGGGCCTACAGTTTTTTGCCGACTCCGAACGGCGAAATTTGAGAAGCTTTCGTAGACAGTTATTACTCTTTGTGTGTTGTCAGCAGCTCGAAAGAGATGGTGCCGGGAAAAATTTGAGTTGTTCAACCGGGGATCGAACCTAGACACTTCGTCGCGTGAGCGTCGCACTCTACCCACTACGCCACGGCGGCCACCTCAAATAGATGCCGGAGAAAAATGTGGCTCAAATGAGGAGCTTATCGCCGAAACTGAAGCCTTTTTGAGGCCACAGATAAAAAGTTCTGTAAAAAAAAATATTGAAATGTAAGAGTGGCGTTGGACTGATTATATCACTCTTAAAGGAAACTATGTTGATGAATAAAGTTTAATTTTGCCCAAAAAAATGTGGTTTTATGGTTAGTCCCGGGACTTATTGAGTGATGTTTTATGTACACATGCGAAGAAGACAGTAATGAAATCAACAGTTTTAGCAGGATTAATTCAACTCTCAATTTGCTGGAGTTAGATGTTTTTATTTCAAGCTAAATTTTGCTGAGCACTGTAAAGTCAATCAATGACGTGACTAAAGTCATCTCTCGAAAACCTGTTGACAGATTGTGCAACAGAGACAAACAAGAAGTGTCAATAAAATTCACATAACTTGTCGGAGTTGTTGGTTTTAATTTTCCCTGGTACACTCTTCTGACTTGAACTTGAAGCGGGATTCAGAATGAATTTCTCGTAAAAGATAAAAGTGATATCAATTCGCAAACCTTTTCCCTTCAAAATATTTCAAAAAAAAACTTTCAACTTTGTTTCCAAGAAGATTCTACATCTCAGATTTAAGATTGCAAAGGTAGTCTGTAGAGGAATAAGTAATATACAAGGGGCGTTCAATATATTCTTGGTATCGATATGAAGGAAAATGCGAATCCATTTTAAATTGCTTTTATTTTTCAATATAATCTCCCCTAACATCCATGCATTTGTTACATCTTGAGATAAGCTTTTTTAAACGCTCAAAAAAACAAGAAACAAATTTCCTCTTTCTCTGCAAAATACCAATTTATTGCCGACTTGAGTTCTTCATCATCCGAAAATCTTTTTTCACGAAAACATTTTTTCAAATCCGGAAATGGAAAATAACCACTAGCAAGGTCTGGACTACAGGGTGGGTGTTGGATTTCTTCGAAACCACAACTTCACGCAGCAGCCTTGGAGACTCACGCGGTGTGAACAGGAGCGTTGTCATGAGGAAGCAACACACCCAC
This sequence comes from Eristalinus aeneus, assembly GCA_955652365.1. Taxonomy (NCBI): domain Eukaryota; kingdom Metazoa; phylum Arthropoda; class Insecta; order Diptera; family Syrphidae; genus Eristalinus; species Eristalinus aeneus. The sequence continues at coordinate 66,566,095 of OY019133.1, forward strand.
TGCGAGTTTACCCCGTCTTTTCTTTTTAATTTCCTCCCGCAAATTATGCAAAGTGGAAGCGTAGGATGTAGCGTTGATGGTTTCACCTTTTTTTACTGTACTCAATGAGCAAGATTCCCTTTGAGTTCCAAAGATCTGTGGCCATGAGCTTCCCGGTAGTCGGAGTGAATTTGAACTTCTTCGCGGGGTCTGTTCTTTTTTATGCGACTGCATGGACTCTTGTCTGCTTTCAGGGTCGTAGTGGTGAGCCCATGTTTTGTCTCCAGTAACAATTCGATAAACACTGTCCGCGTTCTCACTACACATTTCTAAAGTCTGTCTACAGCATGCGATTCTTACTTGTTGTTGAGGCGCTGTTAGCACTCGTGGCACCCACCTTGCGCTGACCTTTAAAAGGTTAAGATGGTCATGAAGAATGGTATGAATGATACCAGTTGAGGGCTTGCCATCATTTTCACCTTCATTCGAGCATCCTCAAGAACAAGTTTGTCGACTTCTTTGATGCTTTCTCCAGTACAAGCAGTAGCCGGGACACCGGAGCTGGGATCGTCTTCAAAGCTCTCTCTGCCTCTCTTGAACTCACTTGACCACTTTTGCACAGTTGATAATGAAGATGGAAGGAACCCTGATAAACAGCCACCATCTCTTCATGAATAGTTTTTTTACTTTTTCCCTGCTTGAGAGAAATTTGAGAAATTTAATTACAATTTGCTCAATTCTCACGTAAAGATACAACTAGCAATACCGTATACACAGCTCGATTCAATATGATCCATGAAAAGTTTAAACGTTTGGGTCGGAGCTTTATATACACAGACGGCTCCAAAACAGACGACAACACAGCGTATGCAGTTGTTAATCAAGAAGGCTCGATCATTTCGCAAGGCATCCTACCGAACATCGCCTCCATATTGTAGGAGAAAAAAAAAAACAATCGAGAGTGTGGTTATCCGTTTACTGAGCACCGCTTCTCGGTAAGCAGAGAATTTATATATTTCTTGAACAAAAGAGTGGAGAGTTCTCAGGTCGTTCACCTAGTCAGATGATCGAATACAATACAGCAAATAACTGACTGGAACAAATAGTGGTGTACGAAAGTATTCGTTCATTCAAATTCCTCTACAGATCGACCATCCTGACTAAGTAATCGCCCCGATTACAATTCATTTAAGCATACATATTATTCCAAAATATTACAAAATTAATTAACAATTCAAAAGATGGACAATATAAATATAATAACAAAAAAAGTAATAGAAAATTCAATGAATTCATAAGAAAAAAAAGCGTTGGCTTAGGAAAAACATATTACATATAAATATTTAGGTTTCTTCAGCGCAGGAATCAAGATCCTCCAGATGTTGTTCAGCAACCTCCACATCATCATCACTTCCAGAATCCGCTTCCACTTTATAGGGTCTCATGTTGTTAGGTGAAAATACTCCTTTGTATGGTAGACGAGTAAGCTGTAAGCCTTCAATATCTGAAACTAAATATCTGTCATTCGGTAATACCTTTTTAATTTGATACGGACCGCGATATTTTGCTAAAAGCTTTTTGTTTACTCCCGGTACAGTAGACGTATTTTTGATCATAACATATTGACCTAATTCATATTTCGTTGGAGTCTTATGACGGCTATCATAATAACTCTTGTTACATCTCTGAGTGACTTCTATGTTTTTGAGTGCCCTTTCTCTTACTTCTTCCAAGTTTGCTCGTTCCCTTCTAAATTTTTCTGCAAGAAACTCCTTGATGCGATCGGAAAAGTCTCCTTTTTGGTTTACACCAAATAAGAGAACACTTGGCGCAAAACCAGTGCTTCTATTGACGGAATTATTAAATGCAAATTCAACCTTCGTCAAATGCTTGTCCCAATCACTAGTTGTACTTGATTCACATTCCTTAGCAAGCATAGGAACTAGCACTCTATTTAGGCGTTCTACCTGGCCATTTGATTGGGGTGAGCAAGTAGCTACTTTAATATGTTTGATATTGTTGTGTTCTATGAAATCGGAAAACTCTTTCAACGTAAAACACGTTCCACGGTCCGAAATAATTTGATCAGGTCGAGAATAATTGTCAAAAAAAGATATTAAACACTTGATTGCCTCTTTTGTTTGCGTTGTTTTGACGGGATAAAGCTTAACAAATTTGGTGAAGCCGTCGACAACAAGCAAAACGTGTTTTCTTTTAGCATTAGAGGTCGGTAAAGGACCAAGGTGATCTATATGCAAGGTACTAAAGGGATGATTTCCCTTTGGTATAGGATGTAAATTTGCTTCCGCTTTCCCAGAATTGGGTGAGAAATAAATACATTTCAAGCATTTTTCGATATAAGCTTTGACCTTGCTTTTCATATTTGGAAACCAGTAGCTTTCCGACAAATACTGAAAACATTTTTCAGCACCTAAATGGCACATAGCTTCATGATGTGTACGGATTACCAATTCCTCCATGTGTGATGGAACAAAAAATAGAACCTTGTCTTTGTATTTGCGATAAATAAGGCCATCTATCATTTCATACAAACTACTTTCTTTCTTTTCTAAGTCTGAAACGATTGAAATTATTTTGGGGTCCTGTTTTTGCGCAGCCGCCAAAATGAATTCAAATGATTCATCATCAACGTGTAATATATTAAACGACCGGCTTAACGCGTCGACGTGAGTCATTTTTTCACTTTTCCTGTGTTCCACAACATAATCAAAAGTCTGTAGCTCCAAGGTCCATCGAGATATTCGTGGATTCAGCAATTTTTTTCTAAGAGTTAAAGTAAGAGCTTGACAATCAGTTACGATTTTAAATGATATTCCTATTAGATAAACGCGAAATCTTCGGAGAGCATAGATTATAGAAAGCGTTTCTAGCTCATAACTGTGATATCTACTTTCTGCATCCGTTGCCCGTTTCGAAAAATAAAATATAGGATGGAATTTTCCATCTAGCTGTTTTTGCAGCAAGACTGCTCCAAATCCCATTGTGCTGGCATCGCAATGAAGTTCGGTTACACTGTTTGGACTATATATAGCCAAAACGGGCGATGCGACAAGCTTACTCTTTAAATTACAGAATGCTTCCCTTTCATTTAATCCAAATACAAAAGGTGCATTCTTTTTTAAAAGATCGTAAAGGGGCTTAGCCACACAAGCGAAATTCTTTATGAATTTTCTGAAATAGGAGCAAACTCCTAGAAAACTATGTACTTCTTTGGTACACGAAGGTGTCGGAAAATCTTTTATAGCATTTAAGTTGCTTTCATTTGGTTTTATTCCATTCTCAGTGACTTTATAACCTAAGTACACGGTTTCTCTTTGCAGAAACTTACACTTATCTATTCTTAATAGCAGTCCGTTCTCAACGATTGTTTTCACTACTAATTTCAGAACCTCTAAATGATCCTCAAGAGAAGATGTTGCTATAAGGATATCGTCTAGATATGTTAATATTTTTCCTGTTGATACCAAATCTCCAAAGACATGCTTCATAAATCTCTCGAAAACGGATGGGGCATTTTTTAAGCCAAACGGCATCCGCACATATTCATATTGCCCCATTGGAGTAATAAAAGATGTATATTTCATCGAACCAGGATCCATCTTAACATGGTGAAAACCATTCTTAAGATCCAATGTACTAAAATATTTTTTGTTTTTCAGACGATCGAGATGATCTTCGATTAATGGTAAGGGATAATTGTCACGTATAGTGATTTTGTTCAACTCCCGAAAGTCGATACAAAGACGGAGTTCCTTATTTTTTCTTTTGAACCAGAACTATAGGTGAAACGTATGGGGAGCTCGATTCACGTATTATACCCTTATTTAAAAGTTCATCTAAAATTTTCTTTAGTTCTTCCTTATGTGTATATGGAAGCCTTCGCGGGGTACAACGAAAAGGTTTATCTTCAGATAATTCGATCTTCATATGAAAATCAATGTTTGATGAGCTATATTCAGAACTTATTAGAGCCGGTTTGATAATATCCCTAACTTCATTTTTAATTTTAGCACATATGCTGTCATTAATATTCAATTGAAACTCACCTTCTTCTATCACATCAATGTTGAAGATTTGTTGAGACTCGTCAATGTCGATGTTTTCTGTAGGTGGACGCAGAGCTGGGGTGTGAGGACTTGTGGTGTTGCCTTTACGCTGTGGATCTTGATTGCCGCTTATGAAATTTGTTTTTTGAAGAGCCAAGCCGGTTTTTCTTATAAAATCTCTTCCTAGAATGATAGGGTATGTCATTGAATAGTTTTTGACTACTAAAACAAGCAAATTGGTTACTGAACTTTCGAATTCAACAAGTGTCCTTATGCTCCCAATAACCTCTAATGTGCTGCCATTAACTCCACAGTAGGTTTGGTTTGTCTTCTCCAGCACTGAAAGCAACACAGATGGAAGAAATCTCTCCTGTATAAAACTTATGGGACTCCCTGAATCCAAAAGGGTTAGCAGGGTAACGGATACTGCCATGTCTTCAGTGGTCCATCTATAGCAAACGTTGCACTCGAAATCGTTGTTATCTCTCTTCATCCCACTGGATACTGGGATTTTCCCACAACTTACATGGTGCTGTAACATCATAACATGAACTTTCGTTTCACACTTCGTTGCAATGTGTCCACGCTGGCCGCATTTGAAGCAAATTATATCACTTTTTGTTGATTGCACTTTAAAAGATCTTAATACACTATGATCAGCTGCTTTCGGCTTACTCAAAGGGAAACGATTTGTTTGGGGAGCGGGTGTTGGTGCTCTGTTTGTCCTGTCGGTGTTGTTTTCACGGTGATTGGTTTTCAGTTTAGTGTATTTCCGCAAGGCGATTTTAAGTTCATCGAGGCTGTCGGCACTATATAAAATACTTTTATTAATTTCGGAATCTGGTATACCTTTTATAATATATTGAACAAGATCTTCCTCATCGACATTGCTGTGGGCCGCTATCTCCTGCATATGGAGCACATATTGCTGAATGGTTTCATCGCGATGTTTTTTCCTTTTTCGAAGTTCGTCGTAAATGTCCGATTTAGTGACAACCTTCTGGAACTCCTTTCGTAGCGCGTGCTTCAACTCCGACCAGCTTCGAATATTGGCGGTTCTGATGAATAACTTGGCTGTGCCTTTAAGAAGTCTTTTGCCGTAAATAAATTTGTTGCGGTCGTCAATGCCCATCACTTCAGAGCATTCCTCAAATTGTTCCAGCCAACGTTGCACCGGGAAGTTATCATCTCCACTAAATGGTGGCAACGACTCTTCGATGTCCTTAAACCCACAGTTAGAACCCAGTCGAATGTTGGAGTCTGTCTCCTCAATTTCAAGCTCACGTAGTTGTCGCCTAAGCCTTTTTATTTCCTGCTTTTTCTGACACAGCCTCTGCAGTTTGGATAATTTAGCATTCAACTCTTCTTCGTTCTGACTACTCGACTGATCAGTAGACGCACGATCACATGCTGGTATAGAATCATCAATACTAAGATTCTTACTGGTGGACGGAATGTCTTGAATCAGGTTTAAAAAGTCTTCACTTGTGAAGTTTCGAACAGCCTCTTGGAGACGAACTTTTAACTCGGCCTTAGTGCCAGTAGTTTGGCATTTTTATGTTCTGAGCACACTTTTAATTCGTGAAACTGTTGCAGTTTCTACAAATTTATTCCACTCTTCCATTATAGAATTGTCAAAAATTGCACTTTAGCAGAGTATTTCGTTATCACTCGCGGTTACGATTTCTAAGTAAAAAAACTAATTTTGCAAACTAGATTCAACAATTACCGTCCATACACTTATTTAGTACAGTTGATCTGTCAGCCAGATCCCACTTCTGAGAATTGTAGGAGAAAAAAATAAAACAATCGAGAGTGTGGTTATCCGTTTACTGAGCACCGCTTCTCGGTAGGCAGAGAATTTATATATTTCTTAAACAAAAGAGTGGAGAGTTCTCAGGTCGTTCACCTAGTCAGATGATCGAATACAATACAGCAAATAACTGACTGGAACAAATAGTGGTGTACGAAAGTATTCGTTCATTCAAATTCCTCTACAATATACACCGCAGAAGCAGTAGCTATACTCCACGCCGTTAAAAAATATTCCCAAACAAGAGGTAAGTGGGTTATTTGCTCCGACAGCCTGTCTGTTATAAAAGCCGTAGCAAATCCACAAACCGACTCCACTCCTCATCAAATCACAAACGAAGTTAAAGCTGCTATGGACACCAGGCCATGTTGGAATTGTGGGCAATGAATTTGCAGATGCTGCTGCGAATGACGCACTCAAGGCACCCATCCTCTCCTATTACACCTTCTCTCAATGCGATCTAAAGAGATGCATAAATCAAAAGTGCCAACAACATATATTACGCGAGTGGGAGAGTTATAAATATCACTACCAAATAATTAACCCTAATAAAACTCAGCCAAAATTCCCAACCGATATAGCTAAATCGGATATAAGGATGTACATACGGATCCGCCTTGGACACACCGCATTCACTCACCAGCACCTGCGCAAAAGGGAGTCTCCTTCAACCTGCCTCACCTGCCGCAGACCAGTAACCATCACCCACCTCTTAAGTCAATGCTTTTTATCAACGCAACCTGCAACATCGCAAAACAACCTCAACCACAACGAAGACCTACTATATCTCCTCAAGAAGCCAAACCAATCAAACATTAATACTTTAAAAAGTATCCTGGGAAAACTTAGCATTACAATATAGACGTAAGTTTTTCGAGGGCCGTAAGTGATCGCAACTATTTGGCCCATATAATTCATATTGATTACAATTTTAATTGTACATTAATATTATAATAAATAAAATAAATAAATTGTCTGCTTTCAGGGTCATAGTGGTGAACCCATGTCTTGCCCCTAGTAACAATTCGATCCATAACACCATTCGCGTTCTCACTACACATCTTCAGAAGCTCTCTGCAGCATGCGATTCTCACTTTTTTCTGAGGCGCTGTGAGCATTCGTGGCACCCACATTGCACTGACCTTTGAAGGTTAAGATGGTCATGAAGAATGGTGTGGCTGGTACCAGTTGAAAGCTTGGTGATCTCTGCCATCATTTTCACCTTTATTCGGGCATCCTCACGAACAAGTTTTTCGACTTCTTTGATGCTTTTCCCGTACAATTCTCTCTTTGCCTCTCTTGACCTTACTTGACCACTTTTGCACAGTTGATAATGTAGGTGCGAAACCCTGGTAAACAGCCACCATCTCTTCATGAATAGTTTTTTGAGTTTTTCCTTGCTTAGTGAGAAATTTTCAATCAATCTCAATCTCAATTTTCACCATCATTGTCTCAGTTGCCCAGTGACACATTTTTCACATTTATATGGAATAATACATGAATGCACTAAAACAATAGTATTACTTAATAAATAAGTCAATTATATATATAATAACCACAGCTTCACCCCGATACCGAGAACATATTGAAGGCCCCTTGTAGAATCAAAAAACCAATACCACTTTGCTAATTTTACGTATTTTCTTACGCTGTGCACCGCCCACTGTGCGGCGGTCTACTGTAAACGCAAAAGAGACTTCCGTTGCTTCAGTTCAACTGTGGGGATATCCAGAGGACATTGATAGTCTAGCGCATTCTAAATGGATTTCTGTGGAAACCCTTACGCCGCCAGAGGGACGGACAGATCGAAAAGGTCTAAACTTAAATTAGACAAAGACGAAATACAATACTTGCATTCGAGCAACATCTGAGCAAACAAACTTCTACCTACAGCAACAATCTTAAGAAACTAATGTAGATTGTCTTCCTCCGGGTAAGCGTGCACTCGAGGAATGAGATCCCAGTGGATATGACTATGTTGCACCAAGGCTTCCTAGGTTTGTTAGAACAACCAGGCTTAAAGCTGATTGAAGGGAGGGGGTTGTTTTCAGGGTCAGCCCCGATGGTAGGTGGTATCACTGCTGGAGAAGAAGTTATACGGCTCGCATGCAGAAGATATCGGGGGAAAATCTCTTCGTTTAATATGTTGTGCGCATTGAGAAATCGTTGTCTAGGGACTGAGCTCCTTAAGTTCCTGACGATTGGGTAAGGATGGGTTTCAGTTTCGCATAACTGCTTCTTGGAAAGCTGCAACAAGAATTGTTGCAGGGGGTTGATGCGCGATTTTTCATAGATTCTGAGCCGCTGTGAGCATTCGTGGCACTGACCTTTGAAAGTTTAAAATGGTCATGAAGAATGATGTGAAACATACCAGTAGAAAGCTTGGTACACTCTGTCATCATTTTCACCTTTATTCGGGCATCCTCAAGAACATGTATTTAGACTTCTTTGATGCTTCCTTCTGTAAAGCAGTAGCCGGAGTGCGGGAGCGGGGGTCATCTTTAATGCTCTCTCTGCTTCTCTTGAACTATCTTGACCACTTTTGCAAAGTTGATAATGAAGTTGCGGAACTCTGGTTAACAGCCAACATCTCTTCATGAATAGTTTTTTGACTTTTTCCTTGCTTAGTGAGAAATTTAAATTCAGCGCGGTGCTCTATTTTCACCATCATCGTCTCAGTTGCCATTATGATTCTGTTTAACTAGAGATAAAACGCGAATTAATAATCACAGTTATATGAAAGTGTACATGAATGCACTAAAATAATAATATTACTTGATAAATAAGTTAATTTATATATATAACGACAACTTCACCCCGATACCGAGAATATATTGAACTCCCCTCGTAATATAGGAACGCTTCCATACTGACAAATTCCCTCTTAAAGCCTTGTTCTTCTGTCCTATGTCAGCCCTTCACCACAAGAACGACCACAAGTGCAATAATTGATTTTACAGAAATTCTTCACCTTCAAAAACCAACCCAAAGCGGGCGGGCTAAAAATTCCACGTACTGTAATTGAAAGTTATGCCATCTCCGAAATCGAAGACATACGCATCCATGTCTGACTGCACTTGGTTTCGCAGGTTAATCAACTCAACACGAGAAGTACGTTCAAAGAAATCCTCACCCGCCAAGTTCGCTAACTAACTCACTCTACACTGGTCTCCGCAATCAACACGCTCCCTCCAGAGAGATACTCATCTCAATTTCGGTAATATTCACTTTGCCAGGCAGACTCCTGTTGCGGATGCGATTCAACGCAGATCCAACTCACCTCGGGGAAAACTTTCAACGCTGTCACTGCAATTAATTTGCTCCACTGGAAGCAGAAGGGCATGAGTGCTCTGCCCAGCCCAACTATCATGTGTAATAACGACGACGACAACGACGACGACTACGACGGCGACGGCGACGTCCACACATGTGAATATGGGCCTGTACATCGAGTTGGTTAAGTCGATTCCTAACCGCTTATCAGAAAATGAAGTTTCCCCCACACAATGGATTATCTTACGGTTGACACTAATAACTTTTCGGCGAGTGCCGTTGCGGATGACGTTGCGATATCGATATGCAGGCGCCCTAATGCACACACTCGCATTACATAATTACACCTGAAACTTGGCAGCTATTCAATTAGCGTATGCCATTTATCATATTTGCATGTGCAACGCTATCTGATGGCGATGGCGTGGAGAGATGCCCCTGTTCAGGGGATAGATGGTTGTTTGGAAGAGAGAGTGTGTGTGTGTGTACGTGAGTTAGTGATGTGCTTCTGCGATACTACGAGCAAATGAATTTAATTTTGGTTTTCGGTTTTAAGGGAGTTCTGACCAACTTTCGTGGAAATTGAAATGAGAGACGATGCCTGAGTTTTGCTGGAAGTGTATCCAAGAAGCCATTAAATTTGAAGTGATTAGGATGCTGCTTGAGCTGAGTGCACTGCTAATTCTGAAAATGTAAAGTGGTTTCGAAAACTTTTGATTTTTTTTTCTTCTGAAAAATATACCTACGAGGAAAACCATTTGTTGGCTTACTTGCTCACCATACTAACTCTTCAATAAGTCGATCGTAAAATGTGCTGTGACGAGTAGCACCATGCTCATGAAAACCATACGTCATCCAAGTCTATATTTTCAAATTTTGACAAGAAATAATCGGTAGCGCTATAGTGCTGACCATTCTCAGTAACGCGCAATTTGTGCGCAATGGCCGGTGAAAGGATGTGGCTCAATAACCCTACCTCATCGAATCCACACTAAAACGTTCTTTTTGTGGATAAAGTGGTGAATTATGATGCAGATGTGGATGGAGCACGAACCTATTGGGCCTAAAATAGGCTTTGTATCCGAAAATTATTTTGCAATGAAATTCAACATCTTGGGGCATCTTCTCCAGAACCCAATGGTAGAACGTACGTCGCTTCAAATGGTCAATATTCTTCCAATGATTGAGTGAGCCTGATCTTTTATTAGCGTAAATGATGATAATAATTAGAGCGCGACAGTCCGCAGGGGACCAGGGCCTAGCTTGCTCATCAACTACTCGTGTTGTGCGCGGTATAATGCGGTTTCAGCGAAGCAAAATTCTTGAAAATATCGTGGAATTGACTGATTTTGATTGTTTGCTGCGGACGCTATCTCACTGACATGGCAATATCGCGCAACGAATATATACGAGATATAAGCTCTTCCAAGAATGTCGAGAAGATGTAAATGATGACGCTCACCCTGGACCGAATTTATGGATAATTCTCGAAGCATAATTACGGAAGTGTCTGAAGATGTCAGCATATCGGTTGGCTCATGCAAGTTTCTCGGAAATTTTGGCCATGCATCTCGTCATAGCGAAGTTCGTTGCTGAATTTTGACAAAAAATATGTCGCACGACCATCGCTCCGGAATTGACGTCAATGGCGATTCAAATTTGCTACAAAGGTTCATAACCGGTGACGAATCATGGATACATGGTTATGAAATCCAAACCACAATTTATTCGCTTTAATGAAAGAACCCAGGAAAACCAAATCCTTCTGAGAAGCCGGTGCTCTTCCCTTCTTCTCTGTTCGTGGAGCTCACGAACAGCTCTCATTGTTCGATGCAGAGTCACCTTATAGGCGTCTTGTTTGGCTGCATGCGCTTACCTTCACTCGCCGTCAAGCCATGGGTTCTTTCTGTTTGGTGACATGAAACCCAGCACTTCAGTGGCAGTTTCCTTAATGGCTTCCTGACAAGGTTTCCAGTCTTCTTCTATGGTCAGTGCAGGCAGCGTCGAACTCTGAGCGAATTACAGGGAGACTCGGTCGGAAAAGTTTCCAGCGATCTGTTGCGATTGCAGCTTTCCGAAATTAAACCGTTTCGGCCTGTCTCGGATTCGTCGCTCTTTCGATATCCGGACTCTTACCTTAGCTACAACAAGGTGATGATACGAGTCGATGTTTGCACCTCGGAAAATTTGGACATCAAGAATACTGGAGGAGTGTCTGACGTCTATCGCAACGTGACGACGGTGGATTGATCAGGAGATCACCAGGTCCCTTTGTGGATGTTCAGGTGTGGGAACCGCGTGCTGGCCACAGAGAGGTTCTACCCCGGGCGAAGTCCAACAGCCTGAATCCGTCTCCAAATTTGTTGTCGTGCAGGATGTGTTTACCCAGAACTCCAGCAATGACGTCCTCCTTTCCCAGCTGATCGTTGAAGTCTCCTAGAACGATCTTTGTGTCGTAGCTGGGGCTTCGATCGTAAGTTCTTTCTAGGAGATCATAGAAGTCATCCTTGGTGTTGTCGTCCTTCCCCTCTGTCGGGGCGTGGCCGCAGAGTAGGCTGATGTTCCCGAATTCAGCCTTGATACAGATTGTCATGAGGCGTTCGCTGACGGGGTCGTAGCTCAAGACTTTTTGCCTAAGTCTGCCTCGAACAACAAGTCTGCATCCGAATAAGCGCTGCCGTCTCTCTCTATAGCAATCGCTGTAGTAAACATCGCAGTTCTTCATCGTTTTTTGCCGGGCCTATCCCATTGCACTTCCTGGATGGAGGTAATGTCTGCCTTGTAGCAGTTATAGGCCTCCGCAAGTTGTTCGACTGCACGTGGTCTGTTAAGGGACCTCGAATTCCACGTGCAAAACCGAAAATCGTTGTCCTTAAAACGTTTGCTGAGGTCGTCAAAAGTTGATACGTCTTTATCCGAGGCATATCGGTTTTTCTGAACTAAAGTTTTTTTATGTGGTGAGTAAGTTGCCCTCGCGCACAACCCACAGACTGGTAGGCCAGGCCCATTATTTAACATTCGGGCAGAGGGATTTGCTGCATACATTGGTTCACCACACAACGGGTGTTGTGATTATTATTTTAGGGGCTCCGCGGGAGATTGTATGTCAACTTGACCTGTGCACTAACGAGGATAATGTTGGCAGCTCGCGTTGTGGAGCGTAATCAACATCGTCACCTCACTTGGACTGGCCCATGCCCCCCTGAGTTTGGGTAGCATTAAATTTCACTCTATTGTTCTTACCCCAATCAATTATGCTGTCAATATCGGAATTTAATGAGCTTAACATACGCTGCCGTTTCAAGTCTATGGCCGAAGAGGAGGATCCAAAGCCGAGGAACGAATATGAAAAGCTGAGGGTGTCATCCGCGAAGGAATGAAGGACAGACAGGAGATCATTTATAAAAATGAGGGAGAGTGTCGGAGACAAAACGGAGCCTTGGGGAATACCAGCGTTAATATGGTGAATATCAGACTTGAACCCATCCAACACAACTTGTATTGAACGAAAGGTAATTTCGAATCCATTTATAGAAGCGAAGAGCCCGCATTTTCGACAAGAGAGCCTGATGCCAGACTTTGCTCATTGCTTTTGAGATACCAAACGCAAAGATCTTACTTTTTCCTTGTTTGCCACCATTGGTTGCTGTCACCGATTTCCATTGAGTTGATTCTTTTTGTATGCTTAATGGAAATACAGACCCATTACGCTTACTTGTATTTCTGTTACTCTGTCTTAGGCTTTGGGTCACGTGTGGGTCTTCTCTCTTATTAGCGGCCATTTTGTTTATAATAATACTAACAATTGTCGGCGCGACAGTCCACAGGGGTCCAGGGCCTAGCTTGCTCACTTACTACTTCTGTTGGGCGCGCTATTGCTCTTTCACGAACGGCAAAATTTGAGAAGCTTTCTTAGACAGTTATTACTCTTTGAGTGTACGATGAGTTTATTTCAATTTCAATTTAGGCGTAACCCGATTAGTTTTCATTTCAACTTCCATTTTTTTGACGCTGTAAATATCCTTTCCTAAGAACTCCTACATATTTATGATACATACATGTTCCTTGTTGTGTTTAAATTTTCAAGTATGCGTGAAGACCACACCAACTTTGCTGTTTTAGACTAAGGAAAAGACATTTTGTAGAAATATTTTGCACACGCGAAAGTTGTAAAGAATGTTTATTTCTTGTGTACACTTAGAGAAGTTGTTAATAATAGTAAGCCTTGTAGGTGACTATTTATTTAAGAGTTTTGACATGAGAGCGCAATTTGTGTTGTGTACAGTAACTGAAAAGATTCATCTCGCCCAAAAAATGGGCAATTTTTTACAATTTTCGACATGGATTAACTCAACAACAGTGCATCGATAAATTTAATTTAATTTTTGGCGATGAAGCTCAATCAAGGACCAGTGTTTTTCGATGGTATGGTGAATTCAACCGAGGTTATAGTTCAATCGTGGATCGAAAGTAAACAGCATTCGACTGTATGGGTGATTCAAATTGAGCCAAATTCAACAAAAGTTGCTCGCGCACGAAGCACATCCAAGCAAATGGTCGCCTGTTTTTCGAAAAAACTGGAAATGTCGTAACCGTTCCACCACAACAACGCAGAACAGTCAATTCTGAGTGGTACACAACTATTTGTTTGCCAATTGTCTTCCAAGAAATCAGGAAAACCAACTGCCGAAGATGGATAACTCTTCACCACGACAATGCGAGCTCTCACACATCGGCTCAAACAATTGCATTTTTGAGCACTCAAAACATGGATTTGATGACTCATCCGCCGTATAGTCCTGACTTGGCACCGAGTGACTTCTGTTTAATCCCGTACGTAAAAAATTAAATGAGAGGTCATCGTTTTTCGACACCTGAAGAAGCGATTGATGCGTTCAGAATGTTTTGGAGATACCTCAATCAGAGTGGCAAAAGTGCTTCGACAATTGGTTCAAACGCATGCAAAAGTGTATAGATCTTAATGAGGAATATTTTGAAAAACAATAAAGTTATTTTCGATGATTAATATTTGTTTTTGTTTTCTAATCCCGAAATATAAAAGGCAAACATCGTATGCTTTCATTGTTTGAGACATATACCATCGTGTGAAAACCAAGAACTTAGTAATAAATAAATCATCGCAAAGCAACAGCAAGTGTTCTTCTGGAACTGAAGAAAAATGTTCTCAAATTTATGTGTAAATTGAACCTTGTAGAGAGGGTTATCCGACTACAATGCACGCCGTATGGAGGTGTACTGAACGCTCAAATCGAACATCTACAGCACTTCCACGAACAGCAGCAAAATTATCGATTGACCGTGCATTGACGCAGAAGCCTGCCGCCATCAATGAATCTTCTTTTATTCTTCTTCTAATCGTTTTTTTTTTCTTCGACTTTATTACTTAAGCGACTGCTTACTTAGTTGGTCGATAATCATAAACATTGGGTAATGTCCAAAAATTCTGAATTTTTCAAGCCATCAATTTTCCTCAATGCTAAGCAGTCGCACAAGCTTATAAAACTTTAACTGGCATCTAGGTTAGCGAGAGTCAATTATAGGCGCTGCGATTGGACTGCACAAAATGAAGGAATACGTATGCACCTGGTCTTATACTTTAATGAAACCCATTCCATCAATTACAGCTTCATGGCGAACTTACTTCTAGCAGTCTTGTGAATGAAAGATCTATTTGACCATGGAGCTGCACCTACTTCTCATCTTCAATGGTAGTAAACTTGATTTTTAGAACTATCTAGAACAGTATGCTGCTGTCCATCGCCATTTATTTAAAAACTTTAAGAGTCAACCAACTAAAATACTTGAAAAACGCTGAAATTTCGCATGCCCTTACATTCGAGGAATGTAATTAGCTATTTGAAGCTTATGAAACGACACTTCTACGGATGCTTCACAATTTTTGCATCCTCCCCAGGCGATATTAAATTTTTGCCGTCAATTGCGGTGTTTCTAAGAACAGGACATAAGCAGTCCTATTCGTTCACTCCCCACAGCCAATTACACAGAGTGTGGACAATATTTGAACAACGCTTGCCTTTAGATAAGTTGCCAGAAAAAAAGATTTTCTGTGAAGTACAATAATTTAATATTACTTTGACCCACTTTACAGTTTGAACCGAAACCGCATCACCCAAAGAGCGGAAATATCAAATATCCACACATCCTTGCAGCGCACAGCGGTGTACTCATACATATTCGGCGTAGTAGTAAATTTCACGTTTTAATTGATAATTTGAACTCACAGCGATTATCAAATAATCAGAGACGGAAGGGAAGGCGTTTTCGCCGGATGATAAACCAAATTACCCAAACAATTACGCAGCAATTACCTGGTTTCACATCGCACACTAGGCCCGTAATTTATGATAGCGGAGCATGAGAGCGCCGCCTATTGTTGCTTATGATGACCTAGATCCTGACAAAATTTTAATTATTCCCGAGGGAAATAATTTAATAATCACACAATCATAAAGTATCTCGATTAACTTGTAACAGCGCTGTTCACACATGCACGAGTATATGACAGAAGGGGAGATTTTAAACGCCTCTAAGCGAAATTAAGTGGTTGCCATGGAGTTCTATGGTGGCATAATGTTAATGATTTGTAAAATACTTTGGTAATATTTTAATCTTGATCCAGGGGAATGGCAGTCGTTTTAGTATACCCATTCTTCCATGTAATGGAGAAAACTGACATCTTTCTTTAGGGTATCAAAGCGGGCAGTGGTTTTTCTGTTGAAGATTTACACATACATATATGCATTCAAATTATTCTGATTTACTGAATCGGGAAAAGGCGAGATGAATGTTAGCGTACTTTAACAACTTAAAGCTTCTACAGAAACTGAAATACATGAGTGCAACTCACCTGAAATGGATTCACGCTATGAGTGACTAACTGACAGAAGGGGTTTCCAGAACTGATCGTTACGAAGGACGGTTAAATAAGCTTCACAGCGGTGTTAAAAATGTTAACTTTTGAGTTTGGAATATACCAAAATGGGTCTCTTATTGTCCATTGTCTTTGATTTCTATATATTTTGTAAGACAAATAGATTTCCGACCTAGACTAAGGTGGCGCACACAAGTGGAGAAGGACTTCAACCAACAGACAGCTGGAGAAAGATCGTGCTGGCTGGAGAGGCATGTTGGTTGAGGCCCAGGTCCACCCCGGACTGTAGCGCCATAAGAAGAAGAAGAAGAATAAATTTTCGAAACAAAACAACACAACAACGAACCATTAAAGGAAATATAAAGATTTGATATTAACTTTAAGCATTGTACATTATTGAGTGCACAATTTAATTCGTTTTTTCAAAAGATGGCAAGTTGCAAGTTTTTGGTGATCTTGGAAGCGATTATCTGTGTCATTTAAAAAGTGTTCCAACCATTCATTTAGTGCTGTTAAATCCTGTTATACCACATTACTCCCCCCTTTTATTGTGTGAGCGAATGCGAAGGTGGTCGCACATCCAAACAAATCAACCAGACAAGTGAAAAAGGGAATTTGGGAGGCGGTCTCAGTCGGAGCCTGAGTGGGAGCCTCAGGACAGGAGCGTTTGCCGCCGGAACTGTTGTGGGATTCTGTTATCGGAGTTTGAGGAATAAACACTGATGGTTTGTAAATCATTATCATCCGTATCAACTTCTCGCGATGTGACGCAGCCAGTTATGGTATATCCCTCTTCTGATCGGTCTTTAACTTGATCCACATGTCATCTTGCAATTTGTTTTCTGTTTGAATGACGTAAGACAGTGGTCATTTATTTCAATTATGTTCCGCTAAATCCATTTTGGTCCATACGAATAATTGGGAATAAAAGCCGAATCCCCGACATTGAACGTTTTGTATATAGATTGCTCTGGTACCTGCAGTAGGTCATCTATATTATTAGAATGCAAAATGTCAAGCATGGTTCTTGATCTTTTACCCATTAAAAGTTGTGCAGGCATTCTTCCTGTATGGAACATTATGTGTTGTTTGAAGAGAAACCTTTGTAGCTTAAGATATAAGTATATCCCCTTCACATTAAATAGCGTGTAATATTTAACTGTATTCTATTATCCTCTTTTCTTGGCCATTACTAGACGGTTGATACGGGGCAACCGTGTGATACCTGATACCATTCTTTTGGAGAGCCTTCCTAACTCATCTAAAACAAATACTGCTCCATTGTCTAGGAGCTTTTCAGAGCTTCTGTATGCCTTCCGCAGACGATTTACTCGAAACTGAAAGCGAATTTTTAAACTTCCCCCAACAACTCCCTCATACGCTATCTACGTGGAATCTGGTCTGCCGCAGATATACCATAAAAATTTGAAGGCAAATGCGGACTATTTAATTAAAGTTATGTGCCGGCCGATTAGTAACCTCTCAAAGAGGCTTCTGAAGATGGCGCTTCGACATAATTTATCTCCTTTTAAAGAATGGCATGAACTTGCAACCACACATGGCATTGTACTTAGACTTACTGAGGCAAACTCAGATGAAACTGAACGAATGTATAAGCAAAGACGATGGAAAGATGTATCTAGATTGCTTAGATCGAGCTCGTACTTCCTCGTCGAGATCTATGTACAAGCTTCTTAACCATACATTAGGACCCAGTAACTACTTTAAAACAGAACTCTCAAATAGACAAATTAGCGCGAACGGCGCGGAGTATGCCCTGAATTACCGTAATAGCTTCATCTAACAGTAAGGTATATCATTCGTATAATAATAATAATTGTTGGCGCTACAGTCCAAAGGGGGACCAGGGCCTAGCTTGCTCATCAACTACTCGTGTTGTGCGCGCTACTGTTCTCTCACGAGTAGAAGGGACCTACAGTTTTTCACCGACTCCGAACGACGAAATTTGAGAAGCTTTCTTAGACAATAATTACTCTTTGAGTGTTGTCAGCAGCTCGAAAGAGGTGGTGCCGTAAAATATTAGAAAAATTGGTGTTGAACTGGGAATCGAACCTAGACCCTTCGGCGTGTGAGCGTCGCACTCTACCCACTACGCCACGGCGACCACATATTGTATATACTTAAAGTATATTAATTTGGCTCATTGTATTACAAGTATCTTAGATAATGTCAATCTCCAACAGACGGCATTTTGCCATTTTCATTTCTTTTTCTATTACTAATTGTTAAAATGAAAACCAATAAAGAATGTTTATAATAATAATAATAATAATAATACTCGAAACTGCCTTGGTTAAAATGTATGTCCCTTAAATGGTCCTGCGAAATCGAAATGAATTGTGGACCAAGGAAATAATTCCCTTGGTATAAACTGTATAAATGCAGATGAAGGTTTTGCTCTGGTTCCTTGATATTCTTCACAAAGTCTTATTATCTATTCTATTTGCTGATTCATGCCCGGCCACCAAACAAACACTACTACGAGCGTATGCATTCATCCATGTCATACCAAAGTGGTTAGTATGAAGTTGTTGGAGAATAGCCACTTGGAATGGTGTTGGTACGACTACCCGGCTTCCTCACAGTACATGGTACTTCCCTTATGTGTTGACAGCTCACTTCTACTTTGGAAAAAAAATTTAAAATTCTTCTCGACTTTGGGTGGTCGCCCATGTAGGATCAATTGCATTTGTTTTCCTTAGTTTTCCTACTCGAAAACGCTGAAATGGCAGACCTTTCTTCTTTCTACTGCTGGCTTTTTCGACGGATGCAAGGCAAATTGTCTCCGATTGGGGTATTTGCAAGAAATCGAAGAATATCTTAATGATAGAAAGGACTTAAGAGAACGTGTTTGTAAATTACCGGAGAGATGCTATAATGTACATCGCTTCCGACGGATTACACGTTGAATTTACGCGTTTTAAATTAAAAAAAAAAACAAATCAAAAATTAAACACAGATGAAACAGACCGATTTTATTTGAACTCCCATTATATAATATAAGATAAATGATTATACCTTGATCTGAACCGAATGAATAAAGATGAGTAATAATAATAGTAACTGATTAAAAAAAATCAAGTAAAAGAGTATGTAACGTAGTTAAAGTTTGTGGCCGCCGTTTCGTAGTGGGTAGAGTGCGACGCTCACACGCCGAAGGGCCTGGGTTCGATTTCCAGCTGAGCACCTCGAATTTTTCACCACCTCTTTCGAGCTGCTGACAACACTTAAAGAATAATATCTGTTTAAAGAAGCTTCTCAAACTTCACCGTTCGGAGTCTGCAAAAAACTGTAGGTCCCTTCTACTCGTGAGAGAACAGTAGCACGCACAACACGAGTAGTCGATGAGCAAGCTAGGCCCTTTTCCCCTGTGGATGGTCGCGCCAACAATTATTATTGTAGTTAAAATTGGTTTTAAGTTTAAGGCACGAGTTTTTGTGTGTATTTTTTCATTATCATTATGCAGGGGAAACTGTCTTTCCTTCGTCGTCTTTTTTGGTCACTGTTGATTTTCAATGAAACTAGGTTATTTTATTATTATCCCAACGTTTCGGCAGGGATTGTTGCCTTCTTCAGCGGATCTTTTTTTTATTGAAACAATAAAACAAATTATGTTACATACATACATAGTAACAATACAATTTAACAAGAGGATAATAAACTTACATTAATTGTGTTGTTGTTACAAATGGATGTGGATGTTTGTCTAAATGTTCCTTAAAATTATCACAAAAAAATAAACAAAATTCACAATGAAACAAAATATTGAACACTTTCGTGTGTGAAGATCAGTCAAGAATGATTTGAAATTTAACATTTGATTTAAATACAATATGTCTAAGCCGTTACAAGTGCTGAATATACGGCAGATATGTTCTGTATGTCCCGTTTTCTATTCGTATTGTTGTTGGTCTTGATTATGTGCAGGGTTTCCAGAGTGTACCTTTTGCTAGTATGTTTTTCCGTTTGTCTGGACACAGTGATTAGCTAATGCTGTTTTGACAGAGTTGTTGTTGTGGATATCTGATTTATGACCAGCTATTCTTTGACGAAGAATTAGGTGGTACCTAATTGTTGGTGCTACAGTCCAAAGGGGGACCAGGGCCTAGCTTGCTCATCAACTACTCGTGTTGTGCGCTACCTACCCTTGTGTTGGTGGTACCTATGTAACATAAATTGGAGGATTCGTTGTCATTGTCCTTATAGTTGATTTTGTAAACAACGTCAGTTTTGCTTCCTTTGTCTATATCTTGTTGTGTACTCGAAGACTTGAACGCTATTTTAATATTGTTACAGCTACCATCAAATATATTCTTAAAATTTGTCGACAATGTTGAGATGTACACCATGCTTTTATAGATATAATCTACTGTGGTGATTGTCTGTGTTTCGGAGTGTATGTTGTGTTTGTATTGTGTTATTTAGTACCTAATAACCTGCGTCGGATAACCATTTTCCATAGGGATGTCTGTGACAATTCGTTCGTCTTTTTGATAGAACTTACTGTCACTTAGCTTGAACACTTTTTTAACCAAGTTGGTTGCTTTGTTGATTATAATGTGCTTGGCTTGGTTGGAGCGATAGTTGACTAGTCTTCCTGAAGTTGTGTCTTTTTTGCACCAGTCGAAACAAAGATGGCCATGTTCCCGATGAATTTTAGCGTCAAGAAACGCTATTGTGTTCATCTTTCATATTCTACTGTGAATTTCACTTTATCATTAAAATTGTTAAGAGCAATTAGCAAACTGTCTATGCAGTTGCGATCGATCACAGCATATATATCATCCACATATTTGTATATTGCTTTTGGCTTTTGTACCTTTTCAAAACAGACATCTAAAAGGTAGTCCAATACCAAATCGGCGATAGTAGGCGAGAGTGGGTTGTCCATCTGCATGCCATAAACCTGTTTAAAGATTTTATCGTTGTATTGCAGAAAGTTGTTTTCTTTTAAGCAAAACTCTAATATTTCCAGGGATTTCCTCTGGTTGAGCAAATTTTAAATTTCAAATCATTCTTCACACACGGAAGTGCTAAATATTTTGTTTCATTGTGAATTTCGTTTTTTTGTGATAATTTTAAAGAACATTTAGACTAACATCCACATCCATTTGTAACAACAACACAATTAATGTAAGTTATTTTCCACTTGTTAAATTGCATTGTCACTATGCATGTATGTAACATAATTTGTTTTATTGTTTCAATAGAAAAGATCCCCTGATGAAGGCAGCAATCCCTGCCGAAACGTTGGGATAATAACAATGAAATAACCTAGTTTCATTGAAAATCATTCAAAATCAACCAAAAAAGCCGACGAAGGAAAGACAGTTTCCCCTGCATAATAATAATTGATTTGGGCAATTTTAACAAACAACCTTTTTCATTATCGTTAGTCTTCTTTTAATTTATACAACTAAAGCCAAACTGAATTTAAACACAAAGACCGTCTATTTTGATTCTCTGCGAAACAATTCATTATATCACTTCCAACAAACTAAAGCACTTAATTGACAAAGATAACCTAAATTACTATGGACGCGATAGTGAATTTTCGCTACAACGGGTCCAAACTTATTAGTCATGTCTTATACCGACAAAATAGGAAATATTCAATAGTTGGTTATTCTCTGACGATTGCTTTGTCTGCAAGAACTCTAATGAATTTTTTTGTGAAAAATAGAATTAGGTTTGCAAAGTAACAGTGCTGTCCATATATTATTTATGGGGTATCCAGCTTAAGGAATGTAGACCAGGATCATTCCGTCGTACAATCCACTGAGTTCTTCGTTAAATCGTCTCCTCCAAATGGCATCAACGCAAATATCAAGAGCAAGACTCGCATGCAGAACTTATCTCGCAAAGAAACCAGAGCTCTCCTCATCTGCTTTTAGTAATGTATAAGTTTCCGCGATCAGGCTATTACACAAAGCTAGCTTCTTACTCAAATACTTCTTGAACCCAAAGAAGCAGCGATTGGTAATAGTAATTCTGCGCTGATTTCGGTACTGATGTTGTTTCCCTATTTGCTGCAGGAAAAGGCTGGCTTCTTCGAAGTTTCTTCTGCCTAATGTGACGGTCTGTCCGAATCGTTCCTTTACGACAGAATATACTTCATTTTTGATGCGCCATATTTTTCTTAAGCTGCTTCCGTTAAAAAGCCAGTGAGCGCCTCTTTGATGGCACGCTGTGTTCTTCCAATCACGTCAATGTCATTGGCATAGCCTAGCAGTTCAGCAGGCTTTTGGAAGGTCGTGACACTGGCGATGACTTGTGAGTTACGACAGACCTTCTCAAGAATGTTGAAGAAGTCACACGACACAGCGGTTGTCTAAAACCTTTTTTGACATTGAAGGTCTCGGTAAGTTCGTCATCGACTTTGAGGGAGCAGCGAGAGTTCTCCATCGTCATCTTACACAATCTGACGAGTTTGATCGGAATGCCAAAACCAGACATACACCGCATTGCCCTTCCCTAATTACACTGTCATATGCGGCCTTGAAATCAACGAATACTTGGTGAGTGTTGATTGTACTTCTCGGATCTTTTCGAAAATCTGATGGAAAGGAATGATCTGGTCTATTGTGGACTTCACTGGCATCAAATCACACTGACAAAGCGGTTGTTAAAAAATGGTTTCAGAAGTTCGCACAATATTGCAGAGAGGATCTTGAAGGCGATATTTACGGAGCTGATTTCTCGATACTTGGCGCAGTCCAAGGGGTCTCTTTCTCTGGTCGCTTCTATAAGAAATTTTCTGTTAAATTAAAAAACTAAAACAAAACAGTTCTCATTTTGTGCAACTTCTTAAGTTTCGTTCAGCCTGCCAGTTGATTTGTGTAAGTTTAAACTGAGAAACGATTTGATTTGTTTTAAAGCTTACTTTTAGCATCAAGGAATCATCTAAACTGGTGTCTCTTTATCGGACACCCAGAGGCACCGAAAACCTTTCAATTGCAGAAAAGGGGCGGTTTTCTAAAAACGCTTTTTCATGTCAATCAGATTGTTAATTGAGACTTAAAAGATATTTTAGTAAAACAAATTTTGATTTAAAAGTGCAGGAAGGACTTTTAAGGCATAATATAAGGTTGCCAAACATCTCCATTCCGCTTTTTTGCTCTTCATTCAATGCTTCATAAAAAGTGTTACAGTGATCGGATTTAGTTCAAATATGCGCCGTTTTGTTCGCCTCTTTTGAGTTTGACTTCACACAACCAAAGGCGTTCCCCAAGGACAGGAACAGGTGGTAATCACTTGGCGCTATGTACGGGCTGTATGGAGGATGCGATTAAACCTCCCATTCGAGTTCCCGTAGCTTCTGACGAGTCATCAACGAAGTGTGTGGTCTGGCGTTGTACTGGTGGAACACTACACTTTTCCTGTTGGCCAATTCTGAGCGCTTCTGGTCGACCGCATGCTTCAAGCGGCCCAGTTGTTTGCAGTAGATGGTAGAATTAAGCGTCTGGCCATATAGGAGCAGATCATAGTGGATTATTCTTTTCCAATCCCACCAAACACACAAGAAAACCTTCCTGGCCGTCAATTCCGGCTTGGCCACTGTTTGAGACGATTCACCGGCCTTCAACCACGATCGTAATCGCTCGAAATTGTCGTATGTGATCCATTTTTCGTCGCCAGTCACCATCCGCTTCAAAAATGGGTCGAGTTCGTTCCGTTTCAGCAGCATATCACAGGCGTTGATTCGGTCTAAAAGGTTTTTTTGCGGCAAATCATGCGGCACCCAAACATAAAACAATTTTTGTATCCTGCCTGGTTTGGTGACTAACTCCCATCTCCTGGGCGATGTCACGAGATTCCATATACCGGTCCAATTCGATGATTTCCATGATTCGATCGGTATTCGTCGTCACAGGTCTTCCGCTGGCTGGCGTATCCATGGTGTCGTTTCCACCGGCTCTGAATCGTCGAAATCATTCATCTGCAGTTCGAAGTGATTCGATCGGTATTCATCGTCACAGGTTTTCCGCTGGCTGCCGTATTCATGGTGTCGTTTCCACCGGCTCTGAATCGTCGAAATCATTCATCTGCGGTTCGAAGTGATAAAGTACCATCCCCCAAAACACCATCAATCTCACGGAACTCTAGCGGATTTGCTTTTAACGAAGGAAAACTTTAAATTAACGTGAATTTCGGCGCTAGTGAACTCCATGTTTACACATCCATAACTATTGAACGCAATATCCAAACTTATCATGCATAGGCTATGTCAAAACCTTTCAAATGATGTATAGTATTGCCAGATACGACCTCTGTATCGCTTTGTACATAGCCGGAAAATTCATAAGGGAAAAAGACGGATATTTGATAACCTTATATCCATTCAAGCACACAGTAAAAGAATTCAAGATGATTTTGATGAACTTTCTTTAAGGTATTACGCATTAAATGTCACACAGTGTTGCCAAATTTTCATAGAGACTTAAAAATTATTCCCACAGGCTAATTGAGAAAAAAGAAAAAACGAAAACGAAACTCACTAAATTTACAGTTTGCACCACACGCTACATATAAACTCTTTCCACAGCTTCCCTTCCGTATCCATTACTACACGCTATAGTTCTGACTTTCTTGTGTGCAGTAAATAAAACAACATCTTTTCGCATTTTGTTTTTTTCTGTCAAGTTCCAATGAAAAGGATCGGGGTTAAAGTTTGGGGCAGGTCCTTGAAGAAGTCCCACATTCCTACATAAATTCTTAATATCTCCGAATTCATGACAAATTTCACTCATCATTAGTCATGTTATACTTTTAGAACGCTATTCCTCATCTCCCACACAACAAGGATTTGCTTCGAAAACTTCCCCCAATACCACCTGAAAGTCAAGCCAGCTTAAGGAGACAATTCTCAGTGAAGAGCAGTGTCAACAACTGAAATTCTATGAGGTTCATGTAAATAATAAACGAGTCCATTACACGGCTCTAATTGAATTTCCACGATCACCCTTGTCTAGCAAACAAGTTCGTGTCGCCTCCATTTTTAATGAAAATCATAAGAGATAAAAAATGAAATCATTTCTTCTCTGTTCAGTCTTTAAATTAAAACTGGGTGTGAAAGACGCGGACTCATCCTTGGTGTGGATCCCCTTGTTCAGGTTAATGGAAGCAATTGTGTACTGTAATGGGTCTGCGCTGTGTTAAGTTTTTCTGAGAAAGTTTCCACATGTTTCCCACGCCAGATGAGTGGTTGAGAGCTAGAGTTGAATGAATGGACGCCCAGTGGGGTTACGAACAAAAACAATTATAAGGTGCCTCCCCCTGATGGTCGGATGATTTTGTTGTGGTACTTTGAATTTACATTACATTGATTGCCGTAAAGAGGTTAAGCAATAATCGCTTTTGGAAAACTATTTCCATACCTCTCATCGCTTATCACTGCTCAATGTTGTGGCAATTCCTTCTCTGTTTAAGTTCCCACATCTTCTATTTATTCAAAGGTTTCTGGTTTACATGCGTCCAGTTTTTTCTGAAATTTGAGCACTTTTGAATACAATCCAGAATTTTCTTTTCTGAGACGCGAATGGTAACTTAGAGAGGTTTTCAATGAGCCTTTGGGTGCAGACGATGTGACTGGATTTATGAATCTCCTGATTCAAAATTACATCTTAAACGCTATTACTTGTGTCAATGGAAACATCGATGAAACCAATGATCATGTCTTACGGTCGCGGCTACGAGAGCCGAAGGAAACTGACTTATAGTGACAGGTTGACTAGACACCATTGGAAGTCGGAGATGCTTGGAACTTCGGCTCCAACCAGACCGCGGTAAGCCCACCGATGGGAGTATTGTGGTGGCTGTGATCTAAGACCCAAAATCGTGGACAAACCCATGGTAAGTATACTGTGCTGACTGTCTTGAAACTGATTGCCCAACTAACTTAGTCAGAAAAGGCGCTTAAGGAACTTCCCCGTCTTAGTGTGGCATAGCATTCTAATCCATTAGCAGTAATTCAAAGATCGGCAGAGGGCTTAGAGTGACCCCGTTCTCTACTAGTGAGGAATGAAGTTTCCCTTAAGCATAGTTTTAGTTGGTACTTGGTCAAGTTTTTCATTATCTACGACTCATGAGAAAATGGACGCCGTGGTACTAGCCGAAAAGTCAGGTGATCACGTTAATCCAAGTCTCATACCTAATTCTTTACGTATTCCAACCAGATTTGCAAGGTGCGAATTTAGCTCATATTAACCACAATAGGTTAATTATCTTGTTGGTCATGTCTCGTATTTATGGCTTACTCAAGCCTCTTTGATAAAACTTATTCCACAACGACAATTTGCTTCTTCTTCTTGTGGCACTGCTGCCCGAGGTGCACCTGGGCTTTGACCAACATTCCTCGCCAACCAGCTCGATCTTTCGCCAGCTACCTCCTGTTGCGCGCTCCAAGTTGTTTAAGGTCTTTCCCCACTTTTGTGTGCCACGTCAGCCTAGGCCGTCCTCTGTTGCTTTGTCCATGTCTCTCGGGTTCGAAGACTTTTCAGACTGGACAGTGGTGTCCATACGCTCTACATGGCCTACCTTAAGACCCTTGACGCTGTACACCTCATAGATATCGTTGCTGAATCTTGCCCTCCATATGCCGTGCACGCAAACAGGACAGAAAATCTAAGAAGACTAAGGGCATCCTCATCTTCTCCTCATCTTCCTTTATCAGTAAGGTTCAACTTTCCGCATTATGAAGCAGGACTCGGATAGTCAAGCTATCATTTTCAAAAAAATCATCTTGCCTTATTCTATTTCAAAACTCTTTACGTCTAAAAAACACCGTGACCTATGGGATAGTCTTCACAAGTGACGTCTTGGTGTCTTTAACTATGTCCTCAAAAAGGAGGAATTCTTTGACAGGGAATATGTAAGTTAACCGAGGTCAACACACCACACACTTAATCCATTCACCCCACACTTCCGTCACACGTTCCCAGAACATTCACCGCAATAAACATTGTTCTTCCCTCACACGCTACAATTTCCCTGCACTCACACAGCATTTCCTAAACTTAGCGCGATCAGCCCAAACGCGTATCCCCAATTCAACAATTCCCGCACAAGTCCCAGCACCGATGATTGTTAAGGTAGGTTAAGGAAGAGAGGAAATGAAAAGTAGAAATGAATCAGTCTTGATTTAACTCTCACAAAGAAGCGAAGTATTTTAACTTGTACAGATGCTGACAGATCCAACTGTTCATTAGGTGCAGCCCTAATAAAATGAACATGAAGTTTGGAATAAGTCTTCAAAATGAATTCAATCTGATTTTATTTACAAGTTCCGGGCATAACTGATAAACTTAACATACCTTTATTTACAGAGAAATTATTTTACTTTTTTGGCAGGAGACAAAGAACTAGAGCACCTCGGCCCAATAACTGATCCATTGTACAAGCAGGTAATAACGTACAAAGACTCAAGAAGTGCAAATCGACACTCACCACCTATTCGTCGATTATAAAGCCGCATATGACATAGAGACAAGCTATACAGTGCCATGTCTAGTTTTAGCATTCCTACCAAACTCGTCAGAGTGTGGAGAATGACGATGGAGAACTCTCGCTGCTCTGTCAAGGTCAGTAACGAACTCACCGAGACCTCCAATGTCAAAAAAGGTATAGACAAGGTGACGCACTGTCATGTGACTTCTTTAACATCATCCTCGAGAAGACCGTGCGTAACTCACAAGTCAACACCAGAGGCACGATCTTCCAGAAGTCAGTTACGCTGGTGACATTGACGTTATTGGACGAACACAGCTGGCCGTCAATGAGGGGTTTGCTGGCTATGAAGCGGAAGCGGCTAAAATAGGTCTGACGGTAAATGAGGGCAAAACGAAGTACATGCTGTCATCAAGAAAGGACACACAACATCGACGCCTCGGACAGAGTGTCACACTAGGCAGCATAAACTTCGAGGAAGTCAAGGACTTCATCTACTTCGGCTCCGCGGTAAACAGGGACAACAACATCAGTACCGAAATCAAACGCAGAATCACTCTTACCAATCGCTCCTTTTTTAGACTCAAGAGCCAATTGAGTAATACAGCCCCCTCTCGAAGGACTAAGATTACTTTATATAACAGCTTGATCATCCCAGTCCTACTCTATGGCGCGGAAACGTGGACGTTACCAAAGGCCAAAGGATGAAGAAGCCCTTAGTCTTTTCGAGAGAAAAGTTTTGCGTGCGATTTTCGGTCCTATTTGCGTTGATGGCATCTGGATGAGAAGATTTAATGACGAACTCTATGGGCTGTACACTGACATGCGCCTGGGCAAGCGTCTACGGATATAACGCTTAAGATGGCCAGGCCAGGCACACAAAGACACAATGTTCTAAACTCCAACCCCCACAGCACCAAACAGCCGCCACCTGATCAGAGAAAAGGCGGTACATTATTAAAAGTGAAGCCGTATCACAAGTGGAGAAGGACCTCAACTAACTTGGATTGCGCAATTGGAAGCAGCTATAAAAAGATTGTGCTGGCTGGAGAGGCATGTTGGTTGAGGCCCAGGTCTACCCTGGAAGAAGGAGAAGCCGTATTTCCACCTTCTCTACAAGAGAGTTTCATCACTAAGCCTGGCTTAGTATTAGTATTAAGTACTTAAAAAAGGTAAAGTGAATCGTTAGCATGCAAAAAGTCATCTGCACACTTTCCTATTAAGATATAGAAGAAAAGCCGCGTTTGGGAGCGTGCACCTCGTCAACTAGCATCATGAACAGCCATGCTGTCTCTGGTTTAGGATGTCCTGAACAAAGATGCAGACAGTAAAAACGTGGTTGCTTCCCTTAAAGTTCTTGCTTAGCGGCAATTTCATTTCCCATTATCCCGCAGTGTCCCGATACCCAGACAAGTCTTTGCGAATTAAGTCTTCCAACCAAACTAAGCCTGCATCCCTTTACTATCTTGGAAGTGGCGTTGAGGATTGAGTAAGGCCACAACTTAGCTGCAGCCACAGTAAGAGGGAGTTCGAGCCTTTTATCTTTATTTAGTGGCCGATAGGATCGTAAAAGTTTTCTCTTGGAAAACCGATGCGAAGTTACCCAAAGAAATGTGAAGTCTAACGTTGTCGTTTATAAGAAAGGCCCCAGCTCCAAATCTCTGCAACGTTTTGGAGACATCTGTAAAAATCCGAGTAGATTCCCAGTCCCGGACACAGGAAAAGTTAACCTTATATGAACAACGAAACTGGATTGGTGGTGTGCCCCGCTTCAGACCCTAGTGTCATGGGTGAAGCGGTGCGCGCGGTCATCAAAGCTGCAGTGCAAGTTAAACCAAAGACCACTCCTTTTTAGTTGGGAGATGACCTTGAGTGTACATCCCATGATGTGGATGTCGATTGGAGGGAGATTAAGCGGTGCATCAGCAGCAATGCTAGGAAAAGCCCCTGTGCAGCCATGACAGACTGTTCTGTTCTACTCGATGAAAGCAGTCACGTACTTGCACGAAGGCATCTTCCACTAAACGACTAATTCAAAGGAGAGAAGAGGTCTTGTTATTGCGGTATTGCATGAGCTATTCGGTCATGCGACGGGTTCATTCTTTTGTAAAACGTCCGATTATAGCATACACCGTGTAGCTTATACCAGCGTCCTGTAAAGCCATAAAACAAGCAAGCCCATACTTTGTATGTGAAGACTTGCAAGGCCAGCAAATGAAAAATGGTTCAAAGACACCTCCGTCCGTAATGGTGCCACTTCAATCACGTGTAATATATGTTACTGCCCGTCCTGTAACGAATATATCGTCTGTTTTGCTTTCCTTACTCATACTTGCGAATTAGAACTACTACAGCTCTTGGTATTCTCGACAGGAAAAATTTTGCCTGCTTTTTGTGGCCGTGGTTACGATTGTAACCCCTGGAGGAGATATTTTAACAAGAACTCCTTAGACTGTATGCCGCCATACGTCTAGTAAAGCATCGAGAGATACAATAATTAAGATGGATGCATCGTGTTGGGTTGATGGACAATATTTCTCCAATCCGAAGAAGGAACAATATATTTGAACAATGCAACAAAGGATGACATCGTCGGAGATTGTGCACACAACTGGAGACTCCAAACAAGAGGTCGTGTTAGAATGAAACTCATTTCCTCTGATGCTGAGACCACCTCTTGTAAAGGGTGTCCGAACAAGAACGCAAGATTTAAATTTTGAAATAAACCGCAGATATTTAAAAAAAATCGTGAATGCTTTATTACATCGTAAAGTAGACAGGATGAGGTTATGTGTGGAATAACACATCGGCCAGGTGGCCGCCGCGGCTTTGCTGGCACATACGCGATCTTTTAATGAAATTTTCAATGATCGTTTTGCATAAATGCTGCGGTATTTCATTAAAGCAGCGTCCAGTTTCCTTTTTAAAAGATTGAGTCGTCGTCGGCTAATTCGCATAAAAGATCGACTTCGGAAAACCCCAAAGAAAAAAGCCCAATGGTGTTAAATCGCCGATCTAGCGCGAAATTCTGGTCTCCAAAACGCAAAATAACTCGACCGCGAAACGACTGATGCAGCAATAGAATTGTTTCTCTGGCTGTATGAGATGTGGCGCCGTCTTGTTGAAACCACATCCCCTCCACATTCATTTCTTCAATTCTACGCAAAAATTGGTTATCAATCCACGATACCGAAAACCATTTATTGTTTGCGCCTCACCCGACTCATTTTCATAAAAAAGAGGTTCAATGATTCCTCCAGCCCAAAATCCACACCTCACAGTGACACGTTTATGATGTATTTGCTTCTCGTGAATCACTCGACGATTTTCGTTGCCCCAAATGCGACAATTCTGCCTATTGACGAAGCCATCAAGATGGAAATGGGCCTCGTCACTAAAGTTGGTTTTATCGGAAAAGTCTGCATTTTCATGTTGTCTCTCCAATACCAAATTAACGAACTCCCTTCGCTGTGCATGGTTAGCTGGCTTCAATTCCTGAGTCAATGCACTTTGTATGCATGAAGATGCAAATCTTTCGTCAAAATTCGCTGCATAGTGGATTTGGATACACCAATTTGCTGAGCTCGGTGTCGAATTGAGGTGGATGGAGCTTCAGCGACATCTTCACGTACTGCTGCGATATTTTCGGTCGATCGACCTGGTCGAAGACGCGTTGTTGTCTTAACATCAGTAACAGACCCAGTCTCAGCAACTTTTTCCATTAATCGCTTTACAGAATCTTTTGGAGCATTATTGTAACCCCATATTGATCGCAATTTGCGAACTGTATCCGCAAAACTTTCACCAATTTGGCAAAAAAATTTCACAATGAGAATGCGTTCTTCATTCGTGTAGTGCTCCATTTTCATTAACCTTATACCTTCTACTAACAAACAACAATAATTGTTCAAATGTCAAACAATGACAATTCGAATGGCGCCAAATTTAAATCTGGCGTTCTTGTTGGGACACCCTTTAGATCCATACAGACCTTTTTGGCGATAGGCCCCAGGTTTTAACGAAGACTCTCTTACGCTAACAGAAGGCTGCCAGCGCCATGGAAGTTTTCGTCGCAATGTCCATAAAAGTTTTTTTTTTATCAAGGATATTTTGCTTTTTAGTAAAAGATAATGGTGACACCTTTAAATACTACTTGGGTCAGGCCAGTCCGGATTTCTCCTCCCAAAGAAGAGAACAACCTCAATTTTCAAAGGATTGACTGAAAGCCCGTTCCTAGTACACTAGTCATCGATTATATCTACAGCCGCTGGCCCATTTGCACATACGGTCGCAAGACATGGTGACCAGTGGAACTACTTTAACCGCATCAAGGCGGAAAGCAGAGAGTCGACCAATATGCACCATAGGAGAGGAGGCAATATGCCACTTTGCGGGCAGTTTCTGTTTACCCTCGACATTACATAATGGTCACAATCCACTTCCAGGATTATAGCTTTATTCATTAGCATTGCTTTTATCCACAAAACCAATAATTCTTCTACGCCGTGTTCTCTGGACGAGCTGCACATGCCATCAAAAGTCGTATTGTCAAAAGCACCCTCTATGTGGATGAACATGATCAGCGCGTATTCTTTGCTGTCGAATGCACTTTAAATTCTGACAACGTGACCATAAAACTTTTTTAGGATAACGGCTACCCTAACTGTGCGCCAGGAGTTTGGAATGTATGTGCGAGGCTGGCAGCAAAAATTATTTTCAGAGCCAATAGAATTAGGCTTATACCCTTCTAGAGCAGAGCTGCGTACATATATGCAATGAGTACCAGACGAATATCAACATTCTAAAGACCCGATAGCGTACTTGAAAGCTTCATCTTGAACCACAAGCCGTGATACATACCAGCCCCGGAGTGTGGTGTTTATCATTTGAAGCTACCCAGTTCCAAAGGTTGGTCCTGGTTTTAATTCGGTTGTGATCTGGTTCCCTAGGCAATGAGTCTCAAGCAAAAGTCGGTGGGTTTCAGCTTTTGACGCTACTGGTTTCCAAGTGTTTCCATCTTTCCACAAAAATCTCGATAGGAGCCACATATCCGACAAACTTACTTCCAAAAGGAAATATAACAACCTTTGCAGAAATTCAACGGCAGGTGGAGATGCTGCAACCTTAATGTCGGGTTTGTAGAAACAAAAAAACATGCACACGACGAGTGCAAGTTATTCTTGAGCATAGAAAGTTTCGTTTTTTATTTGATGCAAGCGTTGTAGACGTTGTTTGCCTGACGGCAGAAGCCAGAGGCCAAATCAGAAATTTCATTTCTGCAAAATCCTTCCCAATCACGACATTGATTTCATTGAAATGCACTTGCACCACTCATCACAACCGCCAATCAAAGCAAAAATACCGAACATTGCCGACCGATGTACACAAACAACAAGTACGAGGGAAAAAATCATGAGCCATGTCTATACAAATTTATTCCCGATGCCGCAACAAAGGTCCCTCCGCCACCACTGGTGGGTTATAATTAATCCTTGCAACTTGTGTTGCTTGTTATACCCAGCACGTTGCTTTCGATATAGTCTCGTACACTCATTGTCTGCTTCTAACAGCGGCAATCCATGGGATAAGCCAAAAAATTGAGGAGGTGGACACCCGCCCTCGGTGGGAGGACATATGCTTAACCCCCTCATTTCGATCCAATTCTACTGGAATTACAACACGATTCAGGATGTTGATTTATAATTCATGACGTTGCTCATTGAGAAGGACGACGATTGTTTTCACTGCGGGAACCGAGAAGTGCTGTGGTGTGGCGTTGATGTCCATGGCTTTCGGCACACCGATGGCCTCCGATGATGCTGCGGTGGGGGAGTGTAAACATTACAAAGCAACAATTTTCAGTCTAGTGTAACATTGAATTGATTACTTTGGATTTGATTTCGGATTCAGTGTGCTCCCCGAGTGTGCTCATGGTCGACTTTGTGTTCGAATCCTGATTCCGGACAACTGGAGATTGCAAGGAGCCTCGCTGTACAATGAATCGCTTTGTAATTAGTAATCAAAATTGGATATGTTTTTGTGCTGGAGGGAGTTCTATGGTTTTTTATTTTTCAATTTAGCATCAATAAGGCGTTGCGTGTTTGTGTTGTGGACTTATTTGAAACGTCTTTGTTTGGTTCATGTGCAGGCAATACTAGGGCATCGCAAAAATTTCTCAAATTTTAGGAGATGCTGGCAAAATGTATTCCGAGATTATGACAATCTTAGACAAACGTGAAAGATGTTCTGATCCAGATGATTGATATTTCTTTACAGCTCATCGCGTTAATATTAACATTTGTCACTTTTGTTTACTTTTCATTTCATTTGTTTACTTCAAATTTGTTACTTACTTATCAGACCTTCGAAAATTGAAGGTACCGGGCACGCTGCTTTCAGTTGTCAAGACCACGCTCGAGAGTCATCAATCACTTGGTCTCTATATCGAAGGTTCGGCCTTTCTCTCCTTCTCGAACCCGGAGGCTGGGAATCGAAGATCCTTTTAGCTGGAGTGTTGTTGTCCATTGGCTCGATGTGGCCGAGCCACTGTATCGACGCGTTTGTGCCTTTCGAACTACATTTGATAGGGTCTGGCACCAGGCTCTCTTGTCGAAAATGCGTGCTTTTGGGATCGATGAGTCTCTTCTTCAATACATTAGAAATTACCTTTCGAATCGTTCAATACAAGTCGTTTTGGATGGATTCAAGTCTGATATTCACTATATTAATGCTGGTGTTCCCCAGGGCTCTGTTTTGTCTCCGACACTCTTTCTCATTTTTATAAATGATCTCTTGTCTGCTACTTCTAATCCTATTCATTCCTTCGCTGATGACAGTACTCTCAGCTTTTCATATTCGTTCCTTGGCTCACGTCCCTCCACTTCGGCCTTAGACTCGGAACGGCAGCGTATGTTAAGCACATTAAATTCCGACCTTGACAGCATAATCGTTTGGAGAAATAAGAATAGAGTGGAATTTAATGCTTCCAAAACACAGTGCTGTCTACTGTCGTTAAAGCGATTACAAAATAATCAGCCGTTATGTATGGACGGCACTTGTGTTGTTAAAACCGAAAGACTTTCCATCCTCGGTATGTGTATCAACCCAACAATTAGTTGGAACAATCACATATTTGAGGTCGCCAAAAATGCTGCGAAATGTCTAGGCTTCCTTAAACGATGCAAGAAGTACTTCACTGCTTCTGATCTGGCTACAATATACAAGGCCTA
This sequence comes from Eristalinus aeneus, assembly GCA_955652365.1. Classification (NCBI taxonomy): domain Eukaryota; kingdom Metazoa; phylum Arthropoda; class Insecta; order Diptera; family Syrphidae; genus Eristalinus; species Eristalinus aeneus. The sequence continues at coordinate 66,600,835 of OY019133.1, forward strand.
CATACGCCCAAAACTTGAGTATAACGCTCCTATTTGATCAGGTGCTCCTAAGACCTCCCTGCACCTGCTGGATAGAATTCAAAAGCGAGCGATAAAACTTATAGGTGACTTATAGGTGAAGTCGATTGACTCGTCAGAACACCGACGTAATGTCGCGTCGTTGTCACTCTTTTATCGCTATTTTAACAAGAAATACTCAGATGAATTAGCCAGTTGCATTCCTCCCCTTCAAGAAGTCACCCGCAATACACGCCTCGCTAGGAATGCCCACCAATTCACCCTCAAGCCCTCTTTCGGACGTACAGTCAAATTCAGAGACTCGTTCTTTAGCCGCACTACACGAATCTGGAATGCTCTTCCCAGCTCGATTTTTCCTCCTCATTACAATCCACAGGCACTTAAAACCAATGTGCATCGGTACTTCCTCTCCCTCTCTTCCTCTATACCTTCGGCCCGTGCTGTGACTTGATCCGGTCACTTAAGGGTACTCGCAACCGCTTTTGCACGCGTCAATTATAAAAAAAACAATCCACATCTTAGTACAACACATAAAGTTCATGGTTGTGTCTTATCCTCGATACGCCTTCCTCGCTGACAGGACCATATATTGATCGCAGAATTTTTCTTTCATGCAATACCGTTTTGCTTAGTGTCCAGCAATTGGTATCTTAGTCCTTCGGTGGTAATATCGATGTCATCAGCATATCTCAGCTGATGACATCGATATTCCATGTTAACGCCTGCCCTCCGCACTCCGAAGTCACAGGACGGCGAAGCTTCTTACCGAAGTTCGGTGAAGATTTGGAATGGAGGTTCTCGAATTAAACTGCACGGTACATCACTTTTGTGTTACCACCACCGACACCACCAGATTAGTTTTCCCGGGATCCCGAATTCAACCATAGAGTCGAAAAGTTGAATGCTGTCGTATGCGAACTTAAAATCGGTGCAGCGATTTGAAACTCGCTAGTCTAGTTCAGGATTTCAAAAAATAAACCATTTGAGTCGCGAACTTCTTTTTCTTCTTAACTCTTCTTTCTTCTTAACTCACAGCACCTAGAGCTTCTCTTTCACTCTTTTTGTTGAAACTCCCGCCCTATGAAAGGTCGCCGCATATAATCCAAAGAACTCTCCTATGCACACGTTTTCCTTTATCCGCAGTTATTGTTCCCGCAACACACAGTACGAATACCACAATGAATTGTCATAGGCATCGAGTTCTCTAAATTGTTACTGCTTTTGTAGATATCATACCCAATTCTCTTGTTTAAGTCGATTAGACAACAGCTCGTCAATGAAAAAGCTTCTCATATTCCGGCGTTAGGAGTCGACAAAAAACTGAAGGGCCTGAAGTTAAAGACAGGCCCTAGTATGTCTTTCATGAGGTGTGGTAAAACTTTCTTTCGATAGGAAACGGTAAAGAACAACGTTTGCTAGTTATTCCAATTTTCTACCAAAGTTTGCATTCATACTTGGCAGTTTTTAGAACAGGAAGAATATTTTCTCGATACCACCATTTGTTAGCCACGTCAACAATTCAACGCTGCATACGAAGGTTGCCTTTTATGTTTCGGGATTGGACAACCCTAGTGTTGCAATCTGGCAACTGCAAGCTCTATCGTAAAGTTTGACATTTTTGAGCTTATACATACTCAGAACGTTTTGACATACGAGCGCTATTTTTGTTGTTTACTTAAAAGATTCATCTCGCCCAAAAATGGAATTAAATCGTGAAAATGGTCGTGCAATTATTTTTTACAGCTTTCGACGTGGATTAACTCAACAACAGTGCATCGGTGAACTTAATTCAATTTTTGGCGATGAAGCTCCATCAAGGACCAGTGTTTACCGATGGTATGGTGAATTCAACCGAGGTCGTCGTTCACTCCAAGAAGGATTTCGTGAAGGTAGTCCAAAATCAGTTGTTGTTCCGAACACAATTGATGCTGTAAGCAAACTAATATTGCACGATCGTCATGTGACCTATCATGAGATTTAGACGACCTTAGGGATTAGTGGCACCAGCATACATTCAATATTGCATGAACATTGGACCGTCAAAAAAATTTGTTCGCGTTGGATCCCACACAATTTTTTAATCGCTCAAAAAAAGCTCGTGTTGATTGGTCGAAAGAAATGCTCCAAAAGTATCATCCTATCCTATCATGAGATTCACCAGGTATACCAGTATACAATGAGCGTTTTCTTTTTGGAAAATAAAACACTAATTATTAATGGGGAAGTAAAAACATTTTATTCAAAGTATTGGGCATTGTTTTCTACACATTTTGACCACCTTTCTGGCAATTTGTGAATACCACGCCAATAAAATTGTTCTTCTTTTAAAGCAAACCAATCAGACACCCAATTTTCGTTCTCCTCGTAGGAATCAAAGTGCTGCTCAGCCAATGCGTGTCCCATCGATGAAAACAAGTGGTAGTCGGAAGGAGCCAAGTCTGGTGAATACGGCGGGTGGGGTAGCTGCTCCCAGCCGAGTGTTTTGATTGTATCCTGAACCGGTTTTGCTTTGTGTGCAGGTGCATTGTCATGGAGCAAAATTACCTTGCCGTGTCTTCTGTCCCATTCTGGTCGTTTCTCGATCAATGCATGGTTCAAATTGATTATTCGGTGCCGGTAGCGATCAGTTTTAACGGTTTCACCAGGTTTTAGGAGCTCGTGGTACAGCACACCTTTCTTGTCCCACCAAACACACAGCATTGTCTTCTTGCCGAATCGATCTGGTTTTGCAGTCGATGTTGATGGTTGTCCCAGATTAACCCATGATTTTTTCCGTTTAGGATTCTTGAAATAAATCCACTTTTCATCGCCAGTAACAATCCGATGCAAAACCGATTTTCTTTTGTGACTTTGAAGCAAAATTTCACAAGTGTTTTTTCGGTTTTCCATCTGTCTTTCATTCAATTCATGTGACACCCATTTTCCACACTTTTGGATCTTTCCCAAAGCTTTTAAACGGTCAGAAATTGTTTGTTGTGCAACATTTAACATTGCTGCCATTTGCTTTTGACTCAAAGTGTCATCACCATCCAATATCGTTGTTTGCAATTCGGCGTCTTCAAACTTTTTTGGTGGTCTTCAACGTTCTTCATTTCTCATATCAAAATCATTATTTCTGAACCATCTTTTGCATGTTGCTTCTGATAGAGCATGATCACCATACGCCTCGACAAGCATTCGATGCGATTCTGCAGCACTTTTCTTCAGATGAAAACAAAAAATGCTTTCCCCAAATCATCACTTTCTGGTACAAAATTCGTCATTTTTAGCACGATGAAAAAGATGATGTTGTCTGTTCAATGACTTGGTGTATACTAAATATTTTTCACAGATGTAGCAAACAAACAATAAAAAAATAAGGGCTTGTTCACAACAAATGTCCCCTATCGGGACATTTTTACCTTGAAGCTCACTTCATACCGGTATACCTGGTACAAGCTGATGCTTATTTGAACAGCAGCCACTTATTTAACCTAGTACAGGATAACAAGTAAAACACAATTTGTTTCGAAGGATGGAAAACAGAAGCATTGGGTGATATATTACTATTTTTCCCGACCATCAAATAATTGCCAGAATAAATTTGGGCCCGAAATCCAATGTCAAGACAATTAGTCTCTCGCTAAACAAGTAGCATTCCGCAGAAACACTTTTGCCTGAAATAAATTTCTAGAAACCTTCCGCAAAATGCCACGACATAAACGAGTTTCAAGAAACCCAATGGATTAATATTAGGTATTAGAAAACCCCTCTACACTGGTTGCCTCCAAATCGTGACTGCACGGCGAATAGTCAGGCAGCCCGCCGAACAAATTGTAAAAATACCCTAAGCTATAATAACTTCAATTCCACTTCACTATCAGACGAAATGGGTAAGCCAGCCAACGGAATGACGACCAACAAAAGCAGTCTGTACAGTACTCGTCGTCAAGTATTTATTGTTCCAAGGATATCAGAAGCGCAGCAAAATTCCTCAGCTCAGGAGCAGTCAACTGATGCCCCATTCACTAGAGGATGCACTGATAAAAGCACAAAAGACTGAACGATCTCACAATTGGCAGTCACAAAGCAGAAGTACACACCACCACCAGTCCGGTGGAGGACACTCAATAGATTTGCGCAAAAATAAATGTGAAAAGCACAAATACTCGCGCGTGTTGACCAGTGGATTTTGTTGTGAAAATAATTGATGGACAATTCCTTGTGGGATTTGTACAAGCACTTCTGTTCGGATTCCATGGAAATCCCCCTTTTTTCAGACTTGGACGTAAATCCCTGTAAAACAAAAATGATGACAGGACACACGGGTCGGGTCATTAGGTGGAGATGACAGGGATATGCCCTGCTCATAATGGATTTATGGAGTTGACCAGGGCTGTGATTTATTTTAAAAATTCGTGACCGAAGAGGCGGCGAATGGCAATCAATTGCAGGGTCGCCACCGCAGGTCGTGCGACCGCAGTCGCCACCTGCTCGTTTTCGCAGTGAGTCCTCGTATAAATGCCGAATCCTCGAAGCAGTCCCCGACGAGTGTGGTAATGGATCCCGCCAAGCAATTCGAAGATTTCCTCTGGCTGCCCTACATGTGCGCCAAGCTGATGGGAATGAACCCCACGGAGCGCCGAGAAACGCTGAAATTTAAGCTACAGTGTATTGCGGTGATTGCGGGCGTCCTAAACCACTTCTTCATCATGACCGGAGAATTCATATACCTCTACAAGCACTACGGAGATATGACTAGTCTCCTGGAAGTGACCAAGATTGTGGCTATCATCGCTTACGGAACGAACACGAACGCCAAGTTCATCGCAGTCTTTTCCGATCCGGCGCTGGTAAGGAACGTTCTAAGCAGCACGGAGGCTCTGTTCCCGAAGAGCAGCCAAGAGAAGCGCGCACATCGGGTCAACGAGAACTTCTGGCCGATGTTCGTCTACGTCCTTACTGGGATGTACATTGTCTGCGGTTGGGCGTTCTACTGCATGCCGGGCATACTCTCAATCTACGAGTGCGTGAAATTCGGTGAGGAATTCTCCTACGAACCACCGTTTAAAGTTGATCATCTCTTTGACTACCGCACCAAGTTGCGCTTCGGATTGCTGTACTTCAGCGAGTTCTGGGCCGGGCATCTCTGCGCGTGCTCCAACCTGGGCACCGACCTGCTGCTCTGCTGCCTGACCATGCAAATGTGCATGCATTTCAAATACATCGGGCGGCAGATTGAAGACTACTCGCCAACCGGCAAGGCAGATGATTGTGTGTTTCTTGTCCGATTAATTGAACGACATCAGGTGATATTAAAGTGAGTCTCTGGGAGGGTGAATTTTCTGCGCGGACTAACGCTGTTTCGAATTGCCAACAGGTTGTGCCTGGACTTGAATGAGATTTTCGGAACGTCCTTGGTGTTTAATCTCCTCTCGTCATCGGGTGTCATCTGCCTGTCGGCGTTTCAAGTCACATCCGAAGGACTCGGCATGGAAATGGTGAAGTTCCTCCTGCTCCTCGTTTCCAGCATGGGACAGTTGTTCATTGTCTGTCATTTCGGAGACGAGCTGATATCTTGCGTATGTTTGCTGTTTCTAGCGGTTTCTAGCGATATGTCCAATTTGTCTCTCGTTTTTGGCAGAGTCTGGGGATTGTTGAATCTGTGGGCAGTCATGCCTGGTACAATGGCAATGCTGCATACAAGCGGATGTTGGTTTTTTTTATGCTTCGATGCCAGAAGCCTGTCATGCTCAGAGCAAAGGAATTTTTAGTGGTTTCCTTGGAGACATTTAAACAGGTGAGTTGAAACTTGTTAAATGACTCGCTCTATGAGTCTGTGTTGTTCTAGGTAACCAGCATGTCCTATCGCATATTTGCTCTACTCAATACGTTCCCAAATGAGAATTTATAAGGCAACCAAGGCCCGATGCACGTCAAAACCTGACACCAGTTTGTTGAACAAAGATTTCCTTGCAACCCTGCAAAAAAAACAAAGAACAATGGGCAGGTCCACATGCACTACCACCGATTTGTGAGGTTCCTAAGGACATAGAGGAAATTTGATAAATCTTTATGGAACTACTTGTTTTCTGCAACTAAATATAAACGTTCAGCTGGCAAAAGTCGTTTTATTTAGAAGCTTAAAATTTCCCAGGAATCAGCACTGGTCGTGTAGCGGAATTATTTCCAAAGATTTGAAAGCCTTGCTCCACTATTATATACGAAAAGGTATATTTATTTTATTCAGAAGGCGGAGTTCAAAATTTAACCTGAGCCTCAACCAAAGTGCCCCTCCAGCCAGCACGATCCAGCACTCCAATTTGGTTGAGATCCTTCTACACTTGTGTGCGCCACCTCAGTCCTAGGCTATCCTCTGTTGCGTTGTCCCAATGACTCGGATTTGAAGACTTCTAGGGCCGAAGCAGTGGTGTCCATACTCCTTATATGCCCTATCGTATCTTAAGCCTTGTATCCGTAGACGCTTGACCAGGCGCATGTCTCTGTACAACCGACAATAGAGTTCGTCGTTTAATCTCCTCCTCCAGTTGCCATCAACGCAAACAGGACCACAAATCGCACGCAAAACTTTTCTCTCGAAAAGACTAAGGGCTTCCTCATCCGCCTTTGCTAACGTTTAAGAATCCGCGCCAAGAAGTAGGTCTGGAATGATCAAGCTCTTATATAAAGCGAGCTTAGTCTTGGAGAGAGGGCTTTATTACTCAATTGTCTCTTGAGCCCAAAGAAACAGCGATTGGCAAGAGTGATTCTGCGTTTGATTTCGGTACTGATGTTGTTGTCCCTGTTTACCGCGGGGCCGAGGTAGACGAAGTCCTTGACTACCTCAAAGTTTCTGCTGCCTAGTGCGACGCTCTGTCCGGGACGTCGATGTTGTGTGTTCTTTCTTGATGACAGCATGTACTTTATTTTGCGCTCATTAACCACCAGACCCATTTTAGCCGCTTCTACTTCAATGCCAGCAAACGCCTCATGCACGCCTCGCTGTGTTCGTCCAATCATGTCAATGTCATCAGCGTAAACCAGCAACAAAACTGACTTCTGGAAGATCGTACCTCTGGTGTTGACTTGTGAGTTACGCACGATCCCCTCAAGAATTATGTTAAAGAAGTCGCATGACAGTGCGTCGCCTTGTCTGAAACCTTTTTTGACATTGAAGGTCTCGGTGGGTTCGTTAACTACCTTGACGGAGCAGCGAAAGTTATCCATTGGCAGGAATGCCAAAACTAGACATGGCACTATATAGCTCGTCTCTATGCACATTGTCATATGCGGTCTAAAAATCGACGAATGGTTGGTTAATATCGTATCTGTACTTCTTGCGTCTCTTACAGGATCTGCCGTAGAGTGAAGATCTGGTCTACGGTGGACTTCCCTGATCTGAAACCACACTGATAGGGACCTATCAGGTCATGGACAGACGCTTACACAATACAGCAGAGAAGATCTTATATGCTGAGGAGACTAATCCCCCAGTAGTTGGCGCAGTCAAAGGGGTCTCCTTTCTTATGTACCGGGCAAACGACGTTGAGATTCCACTCATAGGGCATGCTTTCCTCCGACCATACCTTACAGATGAGCTGTTGCATGCGCCAAACCAACTCACCTCCAGCAACTTTAAATATTTCTGCGGGCATTCCGTCCGCTCCAGCAGCTTTGTTCGACTTCAGCTTGGATATTGCTATCTTCACCTCGTCTAAGTTGGAGGGACGGAATTCTTGTCTATCATCGTCCAAATCGAGTGGAACATTCTGCCTAACAGCGGGATTTGGGCCGTCATCGCCGTTAAGGAGTCTGCAGAAATGATCCTTCCAGATTCTCAGCACAGACTGCGACTCTACCACGAGTTGTCCATTTTGATCCAGGCAGGCTTCGGTCCGAACCTTGTATCCTCCGGATAGCGGTTTTACCTTTCGGTAAAACTTTCTGACTTCATTCTCGCGATAACACCTTTCCATTTCCTTTAACCGCGCGCTTTTCATGCTCCTTCTTTTTCCTTCTGAGAAACCGGTGCTCTTCCCTTCTTCTCTGTTCGTAGAACTCACGAACAGCTCTCGTTGTATCGATCTTTACCTTGTACGCGTCTTGTTTGGCTGCATGCGCTTGCCTGCACTCGTCGCCAAACCATGGATTCCTTCTGGGTGGTGACGTAAAATCCAGCACATAAGTGGCAGCTTCTTCAATGGCTTCTTGACAACGTTTCCAGTCTTCTACTGTGGTCACTGCAGGCAGCATCGAACTCTGAGCGAGTTTCAGGGAGACTCGGCCGGCAAAGTTCATAGCAATCTGTTGCGATTGTAGCGATGCGTCAAACCGTTTCGGTCTGCCTCGACTCTTTCGATATCAGGGTTTTTACCTTGACTACAACAACGTGATGATTGGAGTCGACGTTTGCACCTCGGAAGGTTCGGATATCAAAAGTGCTAGAGAAGTGTCTGACGTCGATCGCAACGTGATCTATCTGGTTGACGGTTGATTGATCAGAGGACCGCCAGATCCCTTTTTGGATATTCAGGTGTGGGAACCGCGTGCTAGCCACAGAGAGGTTATGCCCTGAGGCGAAGTCCAAAAGCCTGTGTTCCTTTTCCGGATGTGTTGTCGTGCAGCCTTTGTTTACCAATGACTCCAACAAAGATGTCCTGCTTTCCAAGCTGATCGTTGAAGTCTCCTAGAACGATTTCGGTGCCGTAGATGGGGCATCGTGGTCGCCGTGGCGTAGTGGGTAGAGTGCGACGCTCACACGCCGAAGGGTCTAGGTTCGACTCCCAGTTCAACACCAATTTTTCTAATATTTCACGGCACCACCTCTTTCGAGCACTCAAAGAGTAATAACTGTCCAAGAAAGCTTCTCAAATTTCGCCGTTCGGAGTCGGCAAAAAACTGTAGGTCCCTTCGCGCGCACAACACGAGTAGTTGATGAGCAAGCTAGGCCCTGGTCCCTCTTTGGACTGTAGCGCCAACAATTATTATTATCGATGGGGCATCGATCGTAAGTTCTTTCTAGGAGATCATAGAAGTCATTCTTGGTATTGTCATCCTTCTCCTCTGTCGGACGTGGGCGCAGATTAGGCTGATCTTAGGTTTGACACGAATTGTCTTGAGGCGTTCGCTGACGGGGTCGAAGCTCAAGACTTTTTACCTAAGTCTGCCTCGAACAACAAATCCGCATCCGAATTAGCGCTGCCTTCTCTCTCTATAACAATCGCTGTAGTAGATGTCGCTGTTGTTCATCGTTTTCTCGCCGGGCCCATCCCATCGCAGTTCGTGGATAGTGGTAATGTCTGCTTTGTAGCAGTCAAGGGCCTCCGCAAGTTGTTCGGCTGCACATGGCCTGCTGAGGGACCTCACACTCCAAATGCAAAACCGAAAAGCATTGCCCTTGAAACGTTTGCTGGGGTCGTCAACAGTTAATCCGTCCTTATCCGAGGCCTGTTGTTGTCTCTGAACTACTTATTTTTTACGTGGTGAGGAAGTTATCTCTTGAACGTTACTCTTTAGAAAAAATCTTAAAATGAAAGTATGGTATTAGCAAAATCAACCTCTGATTTGGAAGGCCCCGACGGAGGAGAACTAGAGAGCAAGGATGACTTCTATAATCTCCTTAAAGAACATACGATCAATGTCCCAACCATGAAAGGTCGTTCTAGAACATTTCAGGGCTAAACAGGAAAAAGTGGGCATCATTGCGGGAGTCATCAGGGAACACAGCTTGCACGACATCACATCTGGAAATGAACTCATGTTGGTGGATTTTGTCTTGACGAACATGGGGCTCAAAAATAAAAATGTATTTTATTTCAAAAGACAGCGTTTCTAACCCACTTAGATACAAACCTGCCTTTTGCATAAATGTCAAAAATGTGTTTTCATCAAGCAATATAAAATCCCCCTCCCCCCACTTGATCACCAACACTGCAACCAAGTGTTTCATGAAAACAACTAGCACTACCTTTTTTTTGACATTTTGTTTTTCTCGATTCTTTTCTAAATACATTCAGTGACTAGGACACAATCATTTCTGACATTTATTTAGATTGAGGTTAAATTTGGTAGATTTGCTTTACAAGGCGCAGTTTGTAAATGGATGTCGATGGATGCTGCTGAGGAACATCCATTGACGTAGCACAACTCTGGCAATAAATTCATGTGAAATGAAAGGAAACAAAAGCGAAATTCGTGTTTTTGTACCTGGAAGAAAACTTCTGTGGACACATGTGTAAATTGTCGATAAGCTCCTTGTACTGATAAAACTGAAATTAACAAAATTCTTGTCATGTAAGCGAATCGATTATAATCAAAAACACGCGCGAAAATGCGGCTTTAAAAGAAGCTTTAATTGGATGTAAGATTAACTTGACTCGAATAACCAACTGCAAAAGAACCTGACATATGCAAATCTAAAAATAGTCGACTTCAGAATTCTTGCAGCATTATTCCTGTTAACATGTAATGGGCTATATAAATAAAAATAAAAAAACAATATAAAAATTCTTAACACACCCATTATTTACTTTCTGTTGACCCTCACACGACTGCTAGAATCAAAAGTCGCTTCAATTTAGGATTCTGACACAACGCAAGAATTACACTTCACAAAATCCGGTCTTAAATCAACGTACTTATTTACATACATAAAAGTGTTGCAGGCGTTTTACTACTAAGCAAACTAGGTCGCCATCTGAACACTACATTGAAATACACAGTCTGTGTCAAAAGTAAGCATACAAGACTATATTTAAATTCCTCATGAACCAAGTTGTTTTAAATAAACATGTCTTATGGAGCTATTGTCCTAAGTCTTAAAACTTTACAAATATTATATACAGAAAGCATGTAGAATGAAGCCATTGACTTGAAAGCATAGCCTAGCTTATTTATTCTTAATTTAATATCAAGTTTTTTGTTAGTGGCGGCCCCTACGTGTCCCGGGACTTATTGAGTGATGTGTTATATATTTTGAATTTTTTCTTAATAATAAAACAAAGAAGTAATTTAAAGTATAAAAACATTTAAAAAATCAATACTGGATCAAGTTTTAAGGCTTTTGGATAGTCGAATAGCGACCCATTTCAGCACACGTGTCTGCACTTAATCTCAGTCGAAAACCGTTACCCTCACCACGAGAAACATTTACCTTCAGATGTATATATTGAAACTCAGGAATTCAATGCATTTGACTTGAACTGAGTATACCTTCCGTAAGCAAACGTAAGGAGATACTCAAAAGAAATTGCCTTACAAAATGGTAAAGTATGATCTGTTAACGCCGAGATTGTAAGATGGAGACGGAAGAGCTCTACATTGAGCTTCTCCGGGTGCTCCGCCCAAAATTGGGAATACCAGCTTTCAACCTTTCTCCGACGTTATCAACAGATCTGTTAACAGCAAGATTGTAAGATGGAGACGGAAGAGCTCTACATTGAGCTTCTCCGGGTGCTCCGCCCAAAATTGGGAATACCAGCTTTCAACCTTTCTCCGACGTTATCAACAGATCTGTTAACGGCGAGATTGTAAGATGGAGACGGAAGAGCTTTACATTGAATTTCTCGGTGTGCTCCGCCCAAAGTTGGGGATACCAGCTTTCAACCTTTCTCCACTCCGGAAAACTTAAGTTCAAAGCCAACCAATAATTTCGGAATGGAACGATTTTTTTCGCTGGCAACAACATTGAACGACAACCAATTTGTGGTCTACATGCAGTTTGAGGTCCATCAACAGACCTTGTGCAGTCAAAAAATGTCTGGTGGTTGTGGGCTTCTACATAGCGTATATTAGAACCATTCAGAACTATGCCCTTAAAGAAGATGAAACGCTGCCACATGCCGAGTGAACAAAGCAATCATAGCAACGCCCAAAGGAAATGCTACAGAATAAAAATGTAGAAATCTGTTGGCACAATAGGCCACAATGGACCAGGGCTGACTTCTTTGGCAACTAATGAGCAACTTATGTAGTGGAAGGGACTTCCAGTTTATTACGAACTCTGCACCACAGTTTTGATAATAATAATTGTTGGCGCGACAGTCCACAGTGGGGTCAGAGCCTAGCTTGCTCATCAACTACTCGTGTTGTGCGCGCTACTGTTCTCTCACGAGTAGAAGGGACCTGCAGTTTTTTGCCGACTCCGAACGGAGAGGTTTGAGAAGCTTTCTTATACAGTTATTACTCTTTGAGTGTTGTCAGCAACTCGAAAGAGGTGGTGCCGTAAATAAATACGAGGTCTTCAGCCGGGAATCGAACCTAGACCCTTCGGCGTGTGAACGTCGCACTCTACCCACTACGCCACGGCGGCCACCACTCACCACGGTATTGCTGTGTCAAAATCGAGGTAAACGTTTTCTCCACGAATTGAAATTAAGATTTTCGATAAAGAAATCAGAACACGCTTCCAGTAAGCCATTGCGGCTTTTGTTGACCTAAAGCCACAAATAAAAATTTCATAAGCCTCAATACATATTATGGACAGGACTCTGTTCGAACACGTTTTGTTACAGCAAAAATGTCCGTCTTCAGTCGAAGTTTCTTCTGAATGATTTAAGAACAGAGATGATTGGACTGAACGATTTCTAGTCGTTTTGTTTTGTACCGCAGGTTGCCACTGTTTTTCCACTCGAAATCTTGACAAAATTCAGGGTAGAAAAATAACGTGAATAAATAAAATACACTAAATGAGTGCTAAAGAAGCTTAAGTGCCTTTCCGGCACTACTAATTGCAGATTTCTTCAAAAAAAATTCGGTGCAACAAACGGACAACATGCATACACCCCGTGGTAGTACGAAGTGCTGTGGCCAAGAGTGTAAGACTTAATTCACACATGTTGTAATATGTTGTGCGACAGTCCAGAGGAAGACCAGTGTCTAGCTTCCTTATTAACTACTCGTGTTGTGCGTTTGTTCTGTCACGAGTAGAAGGGATCTACAGTTTTCTGCAGACTTCTAACAGCGAAGATTGAGCAGCTTTTTCTTAGACAGTTAGTACCCTTTGAGTGTTGCTCGATAGAGGTGGTCGGGCGAAAAGATCGAGATGTTTATTCGAAAATCGAACCCAGACCTTCAGCGTATAAGTGTCTGTACCCACTACGCCACGGCGGTCACTCACACATGTTATACTCACAATCAAATTCAACAGATCAATGTTCCGCTCAATAGCTTGAAATTCTACCGAAAAATTGTATTGAAATCGCATTTGGGGGCGAACCATAATTTTTTCCCATCGCTTTGCAGTTTGGAGTTAAGATTAACTCGAATTAACAACAATTTTGTGCGGAAAACTGTCTTTTCTGTTGAAGGGCCGTTTTTTCTTAGCGGTTTGGGCTCTTGCAATATTTTCAAGAAGCACCGTGAGGGATATAGTTTCATGAAAGTAATCTGTTTTCTACTCTCCTTAAGACGAATAATGTGCAAGCTATACATTAACTATAGCCCGAAACTATTATCAAGGTTTGAAAATTTAGATTCCTTCTGGCAAAGACCAACCACTTGAAAGTGCTTTTACGAGAATTTTGTACTTTACGTAGTGTTCCACCTCTGCTCTGTTTTCCTCTGTAAACAGGTTCATTGTTCATGCGCAGGCACATTTTGTTAGTACAAATTATATCCGTTTTCAAAAGATGGCGCCACCTGCAAGTTGTGGCTGATCTTTGATTATTTACTTCATTTGAAAGGTGTGACATTTTTCAATTATAATAATTGTACATCAAAGTCTGATTTAGACAACAACATTTTTAATTGCTTCTTTAAAATTATCCGGATTCGTTTAAAATAAACAGCATTTCCGAAAGTTTTGATTTTCTCCTTCATTTGAAAGAAAAGTACAGCCAATCAAATATGATGAATTTGCCTAAATCGATAAATCAAAATCGACGCTTCAAAAGTGGTGATTTAAGCGTCAAAGACAAAGAGCGTGTTGGCTAGCCCAAAAGATCAAAGATGAGGAAATGAAGACTTTTCAGCATCAAGATCCATGAGAAACGTAAATTCAACTAGCAGAGCGAATGAGAGTGATTCAACAAACAATTTGTGTTCGGCTTAAGAAATTTGGATTCATTCACAGACGGGTATGGTGTACTATGAGCTGCTAAAACCAGGTGAAGCATTAACTAAAGCTTTTGAGCTGTGCATAAGAGATTGAAAAACATAAGAGGTGGTTGTTTTTAATGCATTTTTATTCTTATTAATCCATTTTCTTAGTTTCTAGACAAAAATACTTAAATCTAGCATACCAATATAATCTAATGATCTTAATTCTAACTTACTGATTCTTCCCGAGTGCTCTAAGCTATTCGCTTATCGGCCTTATGGCTAAGATCAAAGTTTAGTATCTGTTCTTATCATAAGAGGTGGTTTCGCAACATCAAAACTCTCAGCCCCGTGCGACTGAAGCGGTTATAAGCTATCTGAAAACTTTAATATCTTACTCCACACGCCGTATTTTTCTATGGATGCAAAACGATCTGAAGAGTCACTGGTTCCGGCCTTTCGAAGAAATCGAAGAATGATCAAAAACATTCTGTTCGTTTTTTGTGTTCAAACAATGTTTTTTTTTTTTAAAAAAAGTGTTTAATCCCAGTACAAGAAACAATTGTTTAATTTAAGAAATTATTAAAAATATTGATGAAGACAATCCTAAATTTTGAAAGTTTTCCTTATTTTTCCCGCAAATTTTTTTAACTTACTGCCATTGGCACATTTATTGAATGGACAACGATAGCATCGGCAAAGTTTTTTTTTTAAATACCTTCCGATAATTTCTGTCCTCACTTTTGACGGAGACTGTACATGTACGTACTTTACAAGCCAACATTTGCTCTTCCCGCCCCCCTGTTACGTTGTTTACAAACACAAAGCCGCAAATAACCTTATCAGGCCATGCCGCTGACAGTGCTCTTGAGATAGCACACGTATTAAAACGCTATGCTGTGTGCAAATAAAACCGGTCTTCAATCGGCTTCCGCTAGTCAGTCTATTTATCTCGTGAACGCAAACGAGTTCGCAGTTTTAAACAGAATGTACCTGCTGTATTTCCTAGTGTCGGTAATAGTGTCCGTTGGATTCTTACTCGTGCGCCAGAGGTACTCCTACTGGAAAAGGAAGAATGTTCCACAACTGGAGCCCGTCTTTCCGCTGGGAAACCTTAACGGCCTGAAGCACTTTCACATGCAGGAGAAGCTGCACGAAATCTACACCAAGGTGAAGGGGAAGTCACCAATTGCCGGAATCTATCTATTTTCCAAACCAGCTGCTGTTGCCTTGGACTTAGATCT
Organism: Eristalinus aeneus; assembly: GCA_955652365.1. Taxonomy (NCBI): domain Eukaryota; kingdom Metazoa; phylum Arthropoda; class Insecta; order Diptera; family Syrphidae; genus Eristalinus; species Eristalinus aeneus. The sequence continues at coordinate 66,616,113 of OY019133.1, forward strand.
CATCAAATCGATCCTCATCAAGGACTTCCCTTTGTTCACCGATCGAATGCAGTTCGTGAACACAAAACACGACCCACTCTCCAAGCACCTGTTTCATATGGAGGGCAACGAGTGGAAGCGAATGAGGAATAAGCTGTCGCCCACTTTCACCTCCGGGAAGATGAAGTTCATGTTCCCCACAGTGGTTGGAGTGGCGAGAGAATTCGAAGAAGCCATGCGGCTAGAGCTAGAGAAAGCGGAGGTGATCGAGGTGCGAGAACTTCTGGCCCGCTACACGACGGACGTGATTGGGACGTGTGTCTTTGGGCTGCAGTGCAACAGTCTTAAGGACCCGGATGCGGAATTCTGTGCATATGGCCGACGATTCATGGAGACACCTCATCATTCCACACTGTTACGCCACTTTCTGCTGACTTACAACAAGTTTTGCCAGAAGCTGGGCTTCGTTGGTCACGATCCAGATGGAATCAACTTTTTCATGAAGGTCATCCGTGATACACTGGCTCTGAGGGAGGCGAACAACATCAAGCGCCGGGACTTCATGAATCTCCTCATAGAGCTAAAGAACCAAAAGGAGGCCGATGGATCAGACGGCCTTACATTTGAAGAGATTGCCGCCCAGGCGTACGTTTTTTTTGTAGCCGGCTTTGAAACCTCGGCCAGCAACATGTCATTCACCTTGTACGAGCTTGCCAGGAACCCAACAGTTCAGGACAGGTTGCGGCAGGAAATCATCACTGTCCTCGAAAATCACAACAACCAACTGACCTACGAGGCCATGTCGGACATGACGTACCTCAGCCAATGTATTCAAGGTTAGAGAAACAACCCCCACTACGATCACCATGAATTCATGTTTTTTTCTTCGTATTTTACAGAAACCTTGCGGATGTACCCGGCCTTGGTCTCCTTGACCCGCATAGCGAGCGAAAACTACCCCATCGCCGGAACTAAATTTCTCATTGAAAAAGGAACACCCGTCTTCATTCCAGTGTGGTCGATTCATTACGATCCGGACATCTATTCAAATCCGCACAAATACGACCCGGATAGATTCAGTCCAGAAAACGCGCAGTTACGGGATGCCATGTCCTTTTTGGGCTTTGGGGACGGTCCCCGGAACTGCATTGGTCTTCGATTTGCCCGCATGCAAGTCCGTATTGGACTGATAACGCTGCTGAAGTCATTCAAGTTTAGTGTGTCAGAGCAAACTCCCACAGAGATTCCACTTAATGCGAGAAGTTTCGTCCTTTTGCCGGAGCATGGTGTCTGTCTGAAGGTTGAAGCCGTTTAAATTGGAATAGTTAGAGGACTTTTACCAGGATTTGTGTACTTATGTATGTGTGTGTGTGTATTCTTGTGTGTGAGAAAAACGAATAAAAATATAAAGAAAAAGCGAGAGCTGAGTGCTCAGAAAGAATCCTTTTGTGTGTTTTTTATTTGTGGCTGAGGATGAATATTATTAGTTTTCGTTAGTTCGTTGAAAGGAAAGAGAATTTATGAATGAAAAGAAATCTTTGGCTTTTGATTTTAAATAAATAAGTTTTTTTTTAGAAGATCCCTGTTCGGAGCTGCTATTTGCGGACATATTGATAAGAGTAGGCACGTCATTGTCGGTTTGTACAATGGATTATGGGTCTCAAGGCTTCTCTTCTGGAGAGCTGTCTCACGTTCTTATCTTTGTATTCGGGTTAAGGTTGAGGGTATCATATTTTTGTAATTATACACAATAAAAACAACGCCGTCACATTATGCGAAAGTGTATACTATGTAGCAGACTAAATGGAATCAAAACAATCTGATAGTGATGCACAGCCATTTCAGGGTGAGCAATGTAAAAGCAGTGTTTTATGTCATAAAAAGTGCTGCAATGAGAAAGTAAATTTTTCGGACTGACACACAGAACCGTAATATATTTCATGACAAACAAACGTAAGACCTGTAGCGTATGCATACGTTGGAACGATTGTGGTTGTTAAAGAGATGCGGCTCCTGAAACTAGTTATCCAGGTTGGGCTGATAAATTATTTCATCAGAAAGCTGTCATTATGTAAGCGGGGCTACGGCAACCTGATAAACTTGACTTATAGGCGTTCTAAACTAATTCGACACCTGCAAAGTAAGCCCCATTAGCAGCGACAGCCCTTCCTTATGCTGAAATTTTTGCCGGCGAGTAGCTTTTTAAAATTTGAAAACAAAATAACAAATTTGCAAAATTGATGAAGCATCAATTTGGAGCAACACCATCGCAGCGTAGTGGGTAGAGTGCGAGACTCACATGCCGATGGTCCCAGCTTCAATTCACGAGCTGAACACCTCGCGTTTTCCATGGTACAACTTTCGAGCTGCACTCAAGGAGTGTTTAAGAAAAAGTTTCGCCGTTCGGAGTCACCGAAACTGGATGTCTGTTCTACTCTTGAGAGATCAGAAGCACGCAAAACGCGAGTAGTTGATAAAAGACTACTGCTACTCCTTCACGAGTATATATAATTTGAAACCTAATTCGTTTGATTTTTCCTTGTAATAAATACGGCAATAAATACGACTCCTATATGTGAATCACTCGTTGCCATAGTGGAGCACACTTTTTCTTTCCCAATGGAACTCTTTTCTGCAATTCAACATGTAACTTGAATTAAAAGCACTCCTTCTTTCAGTAGCCAACAATCTACTTATCTAACCGACTTCTTTAACTGACAGATCTACTTTTCTAACCGATTCGACAGTCTTCACTTTCTAATAACTAAAATCAAACTATGGTGGCCGCCGTGGCGTAGTAAGCAGAGTGCTATACTCACACGCAGAAGGTCTAGGTCCGAATCCCGGTTGAACACCTCGAATTTTTCACGGCACCACCTCCTTCGAATTGCTGACAACACTCAAAGAGTAATGACTTTCTAAAAAAGCTACTCAATCTTCGTCGTAAGGAGTCGGCGAAAAACTGCAGGTCCCTTTTACTCGTGAAAGAACATTAGCGCGCACAACACGAGTAGTTGATGAGCGAGCTAGGCCCTGATCCCCTGCGGTCTGTCACACCATACAATTGTTTTAGAAGGGACCCATCAAACAACACGACTCCAGACGTCTTTTAATATATCTTGTGTCTTGGCTTAGTCGCGCACTTTCAGCGGTCTTTTTAAACAAGATAGTGGATTTTGCTCTGTCGTCATCTATGGGGAGCCGAAAACGACTTCCAACGGCATGCGTCTAGTGTCCAATAGATGGCTGCCACCGTGAAATAAGAGTACTGAACACAGCATCAAGCATTTTCTTATTTTGCTGCACTTTCAAAAACAGGAATTGAATTATAAGACGCTCACAAACAAGACCGTGGTTCGACTTAGATTTTGATTGGTTCCGCCTAGGAGAATGAACTTTGCGATTCTTAATTTTAGCAACATCATCGAGCGGTGACGCAAAGTACTTTTGAGACCACCCTTGGCATTGGGATATACCGGTAAACTTTATTGTCGGTGAAGCTGTTCATTAGTTTTTTCCTGCATAACTGCATGCATTGCTGCATAATTAGAATGGCAGCGTTGTTATAACAAACAGAAGTTTCTTGATCTGAGTGACAAGAAAGATGTCAAGAAACAAATATTCAAGACCAAATGATGGTTCTTTACTTCTATCTACACCCGCCGGTTGCAGGAGTGTAAGATATTGGACACTTTTTAGCGAGAAGATACAAAATTCAGCATTGTTAAAATTCACCCAAAAACACAAAGATTAATCAGAAGAGGACTAGAAACACGTTATGTTTTCAGACGAATCGAAATGTAATCGACATCAGTGCAAAGGCAAGCAATTGCTGGAACCCCACTGGGAGAACATCCCAAGCACGGTGGAAAAAGTGTCATGGTATTGGATTGCTTCACAAGCTACGACTTTGGACACGACAGTGATAAACAAAAAATTCATCCAAAATAGTAATAAAATAGTTTACTGAATAAAGACCGCATAAATTTGTGGTAAACTGTAAAAGGCGGCTAGAACAATATCGATCATTGCCAAAGAACATGAGCGAATGCAAGTTATTCTAAACCAAATTATTAATTAATTAAAAAATTGATAGAAAGTGGTCCAGACCGTATGGAAAAAGTTTTACGCAATAAGGGACGTCAAATAAGGTATATCCCTAATGTTGCTCAAAAGTTAAGACAAATTTAGAAAAATTTATTCAGTCTGTGTTCAAAAGATAATCTTTGAAGCGATTACGTTCTTTGTTGGGAAGGTTTTACAATTGTCAGCAATAATGAGTCAGTGTCATTTTCTGCATTAGACAAAAACATTGTTTTTTGCCTCTAATAAATGCCCGGTTTTGTCTTAATTAAACAATCAATAAGTCACGGGACTGGCATATAGGGGGCGCCACTAACAAAAAATCTACATTTTCTTAGGAAGTACATATATTCAAATGATATCTGTCAAATTTCCGTGACAATCTGATTAGTAGGTTACAAGTTAAAGTGCTGCAAGTGACGCTACTTAAAAATCGCAATTAAAACAATGAAAAAAACTGTGTTTCGTGTTTAATAAACACTGCCTTATATTGGTTAGTCCCGGGACTTATTGAGTTATTTGTTATTTGCAAGAAGTGATGATATAATGTTTTAATTAGAAGAAAAGTGCAGCAGGAGGCAGTACTTGTATAAGTTCACCGACGGACAAATCATGCACTACGATTCAAAGTGGCGATTTTAGCGTCGAAGACAAAAAGTGTCTTGGCCAGCCCAAGAGGATTGAAGATGAGGAACTGAAAGCTTTACTGGATCAAGATCCGTGTCAACAGCAAAGTGCACTCGCAGAATCGTTGGTGACAGTGACACAGAAAACGATTTAGGTTCAGTTAAAAAAATTGAGTGCCGTATGAATAGAAACGAAGAGACGTCAAAGGAAATTTTTCAATTCATCGTGAGACTGGAGATAAAAAGAGGATAATCTACGATAACCCAAAGAAGGAAATATCGTATGCAAGGCCTAGTGAAACTGTTTCACCATAGTCTATATCGACGACAGGAAAAAAATTCACGTCTGAAATGGTTGAACCAGATGGTGTACTATGAGAAGCAAAAATAAAGCGAATCCATGGATAAAAATAGTTATTGCCTATAACTAACGCGTTTCAGTCGTGCATTGAATGAAAAACGGCCAGAAACGAACGAGAAATATAAGAAGGTGATTTTACAACATGACAACACTAGGACCCACGTGGCTTTAACTGTGGATGGATGCCAAAAAAGACTAGTTTTGGTTTACTTTTCAATGCACATTTGATTGATTTTTCTTTCTTCTTTTATATGCTACACAAAAAAAAAAGTAAACTAACATACTGACTCTTAACAAGTGCTCTAAGTTAACCTATAATTTATTTCTTATCCCTTGGGCTACTGTAGAATTTTTGTTCATTTCTTTTTTCTAAATCGTTCTTTAATTTTAATGCTCACCCAAGAAAACTTAAAAAACAACTTGGATAAATGTGAGAATGTGAGAGTAATTAGAAAGATGGGCAAAAATAGCCGCTCCCAACAGATGATACATTGAGTGATGTACGAGGGTTACCTTTCCGGGATTAGAGAACAAAACCAAACACTAATCATCGATTTTATTGTTTTTCAAAATACTCCCCATTAAGAACTATACACTTTTCCATGCGTTTGAACCAATTGTCGAAGCACTTTTGTCACTCTGATTGAGGTATCTCCAAAAGATGCATTCTGAACGCATCAACCGCTTCTTAAGATGTCGAAGAGTATTGACCTCTCATTTTATTTTTTACGTATGGGAATAAAACGAAGTCATTCGGTGCCAAGTCAAGACTATACGGCAGATGACTCATCAAATCGATGTTTTGAGTGTCCAGAAATGCAGTTGTTTGAGCCGATGTGTGAGAGCTCGCATTGTCATGGTGAAAAGTGATCCGTATTTCCTGATTTCTTGGAAGACAACTGGCAAATGTTTGTGTACCACTCAGAATTGACTTTTCTGCATTGTTCCAGTGGTACGGTTGCGACATGTCCAGTTTTTCCGAAAAAACAGGCGACCATTTGCTTGGAAGTGCTTCGTGCGCGAGCAACTTTTGTTGAATTTGGCTCAATTTGAAACACTTATACAGTCGAATGCTGTTTACTTTCGGGCTCATACGCGTAAATCCACGATTCATCACTTGTCACGATGTCATAGACGTGTTTTGAAGCACTGCGTTTGTATTCGACACGAGCCTTTTTTTGAGTGATTGACAAATTGTGTGGGATCCAACGCGAACAAATTTTTTTACGGTCAAATGTTCATGCCATATTGAATGTATGCTGGTCCCACTAATGTCTAAGGTTGTCTCAATCTCACGATAGGTCACATGACGATCTTGCAATATCAGTTGGCGCACAGCATCAATGGTTTCCGGAACAACAACTGATTTTGGACGACCTTCACGAAATTCGTCTTGGAGTGAACCACGACCTCAGTTGAATTCACCATACCATCGTTATGCACTGGTCCTTGATGGAGCTTCATCGCCAAAAAATTAATTAAGTTCATCGATGCCTTCTTGTTGAGTAAATTCACTTCGAAAGTTGTAAAACACAATTCCACGAAAATTTTCACGATTTAATTCCATTTTTTTTTTTTTTGCGAATTGAACCTTTTAAGTTACTGTAAACAACACAAATAGCGCTCGTAACTCAAAGTGTTCTGAGTACGTATAACTTTAAAAATTTCAAACGTTACGATAGAGCTGGCAGTTTCCAGATTGCAACACTAGGGTTGCCAAATCCCGAAATATAAAAGGCAACCTTCGTATTTTTTACATTTTTTTAATTACAACAAGAAATTTATGAACACAAAATAGGACAATGTTTTAAAGGCTACAACAAAATATTTAAAGTCCCAAAGACTGCATTGAAAATTTAACCGAATGATTATGACCCCAAGTGATTTTAAAGTAACTTCAGTGAATTCATGTACAGTCGAAAGCCTTGCATCCAATTCATTTCAAATCAAAAGCCTGACCGTAAGGATTAATAGATTCAAAACTTTAATGCTGAAATACTTTCCAAGAATTCAGGATTTGCAATGCAAAACATTGCAGACTTTTACAACTCTGCTGTTACCAGATGAAAGGAATTAATTCAATTTCATGATAATTTGTGCTCACACGCAATAATTTGTGATTGGTTGCGCAACCAATCACCCTTTTGAATCATATCCTCCTAGTGCGACAAGAAGAGAAAAACAAAACCTCCACTACAAAGGCCAGAAGAAGTGTGAAAACGAAATAAATCAGGCTCACACCATTCCAGAAGTGCAAGTCTCTCAAAATTGTTTATTCATACATAATGACATGATTGTAAGCACATTTGAGAAGACAGAAGAACTCCTTTACCCTCTAGCACCCTTCCAACCAATTCTTAAACGTAGCAGCTCAGAATCAATCTATTGTTCCAAATATTTACGGAAGGTAGCTCTTCTGAAATCAATACGTGCAGCAGTCTTTTTGTACATTTTTCAATAAAAACAATAATTAATTTGGTGTTGCAGTGTCTCTGACATAGCACTACACAATTATTGCAGTTCAATGAAATTATTTCATTCTCTCTGACAGACAATCAACGCTGCCCACCGAAATGAGGCTGCTTTCGCGTTCAATTCGATTGCATTCTAGGCACTATCTCTCGCTGAATGCTGGCATGCTGGGTCCTACACTCGTCCCTCGTACGCGCGGCAATAATTGATTGGAAATATCACTTTTCTGTTTTCGCGTAAACATCGACGATTGGCAATTTTCCGGGACAGATTTTAACGGTTTCTCTTCAATCGGCCGTGTGTCAGGGCGCGACATGAAACGCGGCGCAAACATGTTACCATTGACGTTGGCGTCGAAACGAGCAAATCAAGTGTGATGTCATACGCAAAGGCGGCAAAGAGGATGACGGAATTGCTTTTTGATGTTCGTTTTAATTTTAATCGAAACCCGCATCCATTCGGTGACCCGGGCAGGTGTGTGGTTTGCTGACGATTTCGTACTTTTTTGTTGTTCATCATCAAGGAATTGAAATTCTTCGGAAGGCAAAGTATGCGAACCGACACGCGTGGGGGGGAGGGGGGGCTTTGGACTTTTCTTATGCAAACAAAACAAAGATTTTCGATTCCTTCTCACAAGTCAGTGATTTCTGTTCGGCGGGGGGATGGGAGAAGTCAGAGCTTGTTATTGTATGCATTCAATTTGCTGCTTCTCAGATGATTGGCTTCAGTCGATGAAGCGAAATTAAATGGAATCTTCCCCGAAGTTGAGGAGGAACTTTTTTCTTTATTTAAGTAATTCATTAATGGAGTGTAAACATTTAATTTGGGTAATTCGATTGAATTCTCAGACTTAAGTAAGAGGAAAATCCTCTTAATGTGTAAGAGACCTAAGAGATTTTTATCTCGGAGATGCTGATTGAAATGGCGTTGAGTGATTACGGGCATAAGTTTCAAACAAAGGTAACATTACTTTTTTCTTTAGCTGGGTACTAAGTCAGGGGAAATTTTTTTTAGCGAAGTACCACAGCTTGTTCGTTTGTTTGGGGAAAGGAAGTCATGTTCTTCTAAAAATACGATAGAAAGCCTTGCTACTAGGATTCATTTGATGCCGTCTGGAAATTATTTGTGTGATTGAGAAGTAAAAAAGCTTGTACTCGTTTTTGATTTTGTTTAACTGTAGAATGAAGATTCACCTAGCCATATGTTTATATACTTATTTAGCGAAAAACTGAATTCCCGATTTTGTCACTCCAACAAGAGTGGTCCTGAATAAGGTCTGTTCGGTTTTGTAAGGACTAAAACTGGTCCGTTTAGGCACACCAACAAAAGTAATAATAATAATTGTTGGCACTACAGTTCAAAGGGGGACCCGGGCCTAGCTTGCTCATCAACTACTCGTGTTGTGCGCGCTACTGTTCTCTCACGAGTGGAAGAGAGAAATCTACAGTTTTTGCCTACTCCGAACGGCGAAATTTGAGAATCTTTCTTAGACAGTTATTACTCTTTGAGTGTTGTCAGCAGCTCGAAAGAGGTGGTGACGTGAAAAATTCGAAAAATTGATGTTGAGCTGGGAATCGAACCTAGACCTTTCGGCGTGTGAGCGTCGCACTCTACCCACTGCGCCACGGCGACCACACACAAAAGTAAGTTCCTCATAAACTTTCCAAGTTTCCACACACCTTACGAAAACCTCTCTATCGAAAGAGAAATTCCCTTAATTATTTGACAGGATATGTAAGACTCATGAAATTCAAACCCATCATTGACTGAAAGTGAATATAATTCGAACGAAATTGCGACTGACATTGTACTTAATAATATGATATGTACGAGAAGCGTTCAATATATGCTCGGTATCGATATGAAGAAAAATGCGAATTCAATTTAAATTATTTTTAATTTTCAATACAATCTCCCCTAACATCAATGGATTTGTGACATTCTGAAATAAGCTTTTTTAAACCCTCAAAAAAATAAATTTCCTCTTTCTCTTCAAAATACCCACTTATTGTGGACTTGAGTTCTTCATCATCTGAAAATCTTTTTCCACGAAGACAATTTTTCAAATCCGTAAACAGGAAATAACCACTAGGGGCAAGGTGTGGAATGGTGGGTATTGGATTTCATCGAAACCACAATCTCGCGCAGCAGCCTTGGAAACTCACGCCGTGTGAACATGAGCGTTTTCATGAAGAAGCAACACACACGCTGCGAGTTTACCCCGTCTTTTCTTTTTAATTTCCTCTCGCAAATTATGCAAAGTTGAAGCGAAGGATGTGGCGATGAGGTTTCACCTCTTGTTTTGTACTCATTGAGCAAGATTCCCTTTGAGTCCCAAAAAACTGTGACCATGAGCTTCCCGACAGACGGAGTAACTTTGAACTTCTTTGGTGGGTCTGTTCCTTTTTTATGCCACTGCATGGACTCTTGTTTGCTTTCGGGGTCATAGTGGTAAATCCATGTTGCATCCCCAGTAACGATTCGATTCACAACACTGTCCGCGTTCTCACTTCACATCTCCAAGTGCTCTCTACAGGATGCGATTCTCACTTTTTTCTAAGGCGCTGTGAGCATTCGTGGCACCCACCTTGCACTGACCTTTGAAAGGTTAAGATGGTCATGAAGAATGGTGTAAATGGTACCAGTTGAAAGCTTGCCATCGTTGTCACCTTTATTCGAGCATCCTCGTGAACAAGTTTTCGACTTCTTTGATGCTTTCTCCCGTACAAGCAGTACCCGGGTCTCCAAAGCAGGGGTGGTCTTTAATACTCTTTCTGCCTCTCTTGAACTCACTTGACCACTTTTGATAATGAAGGTGCGAAACCCTGGTAAACAGCCACCATCTCTTCATGAATAGTATTTGACATTTTCCTTGCTTATTGAGTAATTTAATTACAGCGCGATGCTTAATTTTCACCATCATCGTCTCAGTTGCAATTATGATTCTGTTTAACTAGAATTAAAACGCGAATTAATAATCAAATTTATATGAAATTTTACATGAATGCAGTAAAATAATAGTTTTACTTCATAAATAAGTCAATTTATATACAGCTACGAGCAACAATTAGAAACGACCGTAGAACTCTGTTAAGAACGCATTAGAATAAAACACAGTGGAGGTTAATGACTTTCTTACATTTCAAAGTTAACAATTCTTAAAAATAAAATTAACGTTAAAATCACAGATAAATTAAAATATTTCATCACTTTTTGAGTAAATAACATAAATTTCAAGCAGCATATAATTAGAAACGATATGGTAAACTAAACAAAAACTTCACAAAACAATATTTTTCTTTTCTTTTTTGGAATTCTTTGTTCAATACTTGGCAGAATAGCCCTTTTGCTTTACTACTGCTTCACAACGACCCCTCATTGAACTTACTAGAGAGCGACATCGCTGAACAGGTATGGAGTACCAAGATTCCTTTACCTTGTCGAATAGTTCGTTCATATTCGATATTTTTTGCTGGCTTAAGCTCGATTTTACATCACCCCATAAGTGTTCGATAGGGTTAAGGTCGGCACTTAATGATGGCCAGTCCAAAACATCAATAGAATGGTCAACGAAAAACTTGCTGTTAACTTTGCCGTGTGTTTTGGATCGTTGTCTTGATGAAACTTTCAAGTCACTGGTAGATATTCATCAGCCCATGGTTCCATTACATTTGCCATTGTATCCACGTACTTTTCCTTCGTTAGAATGTCATCAATCCGATGGATTGGACCAACGCCATTCCATGAAAAACATCCCCACACATTGATTGATCCTCCATCATGCTTTACAACAGGTGAGGTGTATTTTGGATCAAATTCGCGTCGTATTGGTCTTCGTACGAATCGCTTACCATCTGTTCCCATTCGGTTGATTTTTGCTTCGTCGCTTCATAAGACACACTTCCAGTTTTCTGTTGTCCAATTCAAGTGGCGCCGAGCAAACCCTAAGCGTTTTTTCTTGGATACTGGTAACCATTGGCTTCTTTCGCGCAACTCGACCATGAAGGCCAGCCTCGACTAACCGCCTTCTAATGGTGCACACAGATATTGTCGGATTGATTTCGTTATCAAGTTCGCGTTGAATCTCCCTTGCACTTTTCTTTGGATCGTTCTTAGAGAGTCGTATGATTTTGCGATCTTCTCGGATGGTGATTATTCGTGATCTTTTTTTTCGAGAAATATTTTCAAAAGTCCCATGCTATTCGAAATGCTCTATTGCGTTAAAAACTTTTTTTGTTCGAGCAATTAAGTTGATCAGCAATTTCCTTATACGACATTCCAGTTTTTCGTAACTCCAAAATAGCTTTACGATCTACTGGAGGGCTTCTCGTAGTTTTTCCCATTTTTATGAGCCTGCTAACTGTAAATTGTATATGACAGAAAATAATCGTGCTGTTATGTGTTAATATTTACCGTAATTCAAAAACAAAACCCTTTTTTTGCAGAACAATGGCAGTAATACCTTTCGTTTGTAATTAGATGCTCCTTGGCGTTTTTAGGTATTTACAATTTTCTTATTTTATCTTCTTATTACTTCTAAGGCACGGAAAAATCAACTTCGCACTTCTTAAGGAACCAGTGAAATAAACATAGGACGAACAGATCGATCGGGAGTGTAGAAAATAACGGAACATAGCTTAAAGTTAAATCCTTTACTGATCGGAGCATCGTTTCTAATTAGTTGCGCGTAGTAAAGCCATAAAATAATGGCCTTTAATATATGATTGCATTGAAATTGATATTTTGTTTAGCTCACATGCTATCTGTTTAAATTTAATTTATACTAGTATTGTTTAACTTAATTTTTTTTACTGAACATATCCTTAAATCTCTTTTTGGAGTGACATTTGCTCCAGTGTATTGTTTCAATATTACCTGTTCCCTAATATACGTATTGAATTGTAATTATTTTCTTGTATTGTTATTACTTTTCTGAGAGATGAAAGTTAGGAAAGAATAAAATAAAAAACCCTTGAGTAGCAAAAAAAAGCCACTTGCAAGAGAAATTCTGAACTTTAATTCACCATAGTCTGCCCCAATTTACTGCAGAGTCTATGCGCTTGACTACTCCAAAACTCTGCTGCTCTTTGTTGCACCTTGGCACAAACGTCCATGTTGTGCGAACTTACTGCCCTCAATTGCAACCCATTTTGATCTCGTTCCCTTTCCTTTCCAGCTGCTGAAGAAACTGTACTTTCACCGAAGACCCGACACGCCAAATGTCGACATGATGCGCGTAAGTATCACCTCACTGCCGTGCAACAAATCTTCGACCTACATCAGTGAAACAAAGTTGCAACCTTTATCGGCAAGCAACATGCTCAAACGTCCATTTTTAATGACACTTCCTTTTTTTTTCAAAGTCAATTCGAACGAACGCTCCTAATGACTTCTGTCCTATCTGTTTCTGTTTCCCTCCCCAGATAACCGTCCACGGCATGTCATTCGGCTAATAGCCTGCCTTGAAGTATTTAGAGTCACTTAAATCGAACCACATGCACATACAGACTGTCTCTCTAGTCCACAGCGGGACAACTTTCCTCGTGCAAAATGTGTGTGAACACACCACTCATTCCTTACTTCAAAATGGATAGAATTCAAAGAACAACTGAAAAAAAACTAAGTCACATATGGGCCGACAACAGACAACGAATGAGGGGAGGAATAGAAAGAGAGTGAGGAGCGAACAGTTTTGAGGCAAAATCAATTCCACAATACCTATAATGCGGCTGGAATTTATTTTTAATTCAAAATCTAAATGGAGTTTCGGTTATTGTAAAAAGTCACGATACCGCATAATGTCAGTCACTCTCGGCGTGCGATTGTGTACGGCAAGTTCCATGAGACTCCTAGACAACCGCAAACTGTATCCACATTGTCGGTATTGGACGGTTGGTATGTCTGTGACCGCTGTACAGGGATAAATTAATACGTGGAGTTTCCGAAAGCCAATGGAGTTTCTGTGTAAATGTCTGTGTCAAGGAGTGAAAGTCAATACAATAAAGTTGCATTTCGAAAATGTGGTCCGACTCAGGGGGTTTGGATTGAGTTTATGAAACGATTTATGTGGAAATGTAACCGTTTCAACAGATAAGTAAGGATAACATTCTAATTTTAGTTATTATTCACTGGAAAGCGCAGTGGGTGGTTTTCATTCAAGCTCTTCATAGAAAAATACCCGTAAAATGGAAGCCAGAAAAGGTTGAAAATTCAGTTTTCCAAGCATCGTATTCCTCAGGTTTGCGTTTCGTGTCTGAGTCTGAAATCCTATGCAACAGAAAATAAAACTGGCCATACAATTCAAACAGGATTGTTTCCATTGCGAGTTGAGGGAACCTGAAGTTCAATTCTGACTCCGAATGCGGAATTTGGAGAAATTCATTTTAGGCAGTCAGTACTCTGTAAACGTTGTTAGGAAATCGTAGAAGATGGTGCTATAAAAATAACCGCAGTGGTCAATATGAACCTAATGTTTTGATCCGTCGTCTTTAGTGGTCTTTGTTGGAGTTGTGCTGTATGTTACGTTTCTTTTTTTTATCGGAACTAGCAGATGACAGCTTTTCCAAGAAACTATATTGTTCCGAGGAGAACAATAGAGTTTCAATCACGACACTGCGGACCTTAGAGGACCAAACGCGTTTTTGTTTTGAGGAAGCGATACATGTTTAAAACAAAGTAGTTCAACCAATACTGTGTGTGATGATGCATATTTAATTTCATCGACTTTCTTATATAATGGGGGTACAAAGTAAATCGGATACTTTTTCAAAAGATGGTGCCACCTGCAAGTTGTAGCTTGCTTGGAAAGGAATGACATTTGTCACCAAAAATTAGTATGCGTCAGCGCCTGTTTTATGTTTTTTGCTTCTACGAAAATGTTCGGATATGTCTCTATTAAACAGAATTTACGAAAGTGCAACTGAAGTCCATCGAAATCAGATAGTAATTTTGACGCTTCAAAAGTGGTGATTTTACCCTCAGAAACTAAAATCAGATCTGCTCTGAAAAGATGAGGAATTGGAGGCCTTACTGGATCAAGATGCGTGTCAAATGTAAAATGAACTTACAGAATCGTTGTGAGTGACTCAGCATATAATTTCCGTTGGAAAAATAACTTAGAGTTTCTTCAAAAGCAAGGAAATTGGGTGCCGTATAAGTTGCATCTCGAAGCTGACTCTCGAAAGACATGAAGGAAGGGATTTCGCAGTGGCTTGTAACTAAAGATGCAAGGCCTGGTGGACCCGTTCCACCCTTTTCTACATCGACGGCGAATAATATCCATGGTTCAGAGGTCATGCTCCGCATATGGTGGAACCAGACGGGAGAGGTGCTTAAACTAGGCGAGAAACTTGGTGGGGAACGTTATCGATTACATCTAATGCATTTGAGCCGTGAATTGCATAAAACGATCGAAAAGCATGACAGGTGTCAAAAATTACCTCAAAGTGCTGAAATATAAAATCTTACCCCACCCGACCTATTCTCCAAGCCTTGCACCTTCTGACTATTGTTTTTTTCGAGGAATGCAGAACGATTTGGAAAGTTCGGTAAACTTGGGTCATTTGAAAAAATCGAATAATACTTCATTGATTGGATCCAGATCAATCAAGGGTTAGACAGGTGAATTTCTTAGAGCTGGTGTTTAGAGCGATTGAATAACATATGCGTGTCCGACTCACAATACTCTGCGCGATGTATTTATACGGTTTTTCTTATATACAAAAAAAATGTTGCAGAATATGCAATGCCCTTGCATTCGCTTCAGTGGTTCATTTTAAGCTTCCACATTCAATTGGTGCAGCTATTTATTTCCAACCAAGATTAAGAACATAACATTACTTATTCTTAAGTTTTGAAGGTCCCCTCGACTCCTTGAAAATATTTGGGCTTTGTAAAGTATGTTGAACAACTGAACGTTGTTTTGATTGATAAACGAGTTTTTGAAACTAGGTATCGGAACAGCTCAACTCTAGGCCATCTGCATTTCTTTCAATCTTATGTAAAGATTAAAAAAAAAAACATTTAACAAGTCCGAGAACACGTCGGAGATCGAGTAGGTCGCTGCGGAAATAATCGCATTAACGACCAAAAGGGACTAACACGATCCTTTCTTAAATCAGGTCTAAATAATAATTTTAAAGTAATAAATTTATTTTTTCCCTATGAATCGCAAGAGCAATCATTGTACCAGGTATACCCGTATGAAGTGAGCGTCAAGATACAAATGTCTCGATAGGGAATATTTGTTGTGAACGAGCCCTTATTTTTTTTTTGTTTGTTTGCTATGACATCTGTGCAAAATATTTAATATACATCAAGTCATTGAAAAGACAACATCATATTTTTTCATCGTGTTAAAAATGTCGAATTTTGTACCAGAAAGTGATGAAATGCGGAAAGCATTAATTTTTTGTTTTCATTTGAAGAAAAGTGCTGCAAAGTCGCATCGAATGCTTGTCGAGGCGTATGGTGATCATGCTCTTTCAGAAGCAACATGCAAAAGAAGGTTTCAAAGGTTCAGAAATAATGATTTTGGTGTGAGAAATAAAGAACGCGGAAGACCACCAAAAAAGTTTGAAGACGCCGAATTGCAAACGATATTGGATGGAGATGACACTTTGAGCCAAAGCAAATGGCAGCAATCTTAAATGTTGCACAACAAACAATTTCTGACTGTTTAAAAGCTATTGGAAAGATCCAAAAGTGTGGAAAATGGGTGCCACATGAATTGAATGAAAGACAGATGGAAACTGAAAAAATACTTGTGAAATTTTGCTTCAAAGACACGAAAGAAAATCGGTTTTGCATCGGATTGTTACTGGCGATGAAAAATGAATTAATTTTAAGAATCCTAAATGGAAATAATCATGGGTTAATCTGGGACAACCATCAACATCGACTGCAAAACCAGATCGATTCGGCAATATTATTGTCGTGGTAATCACAAATTGCCAGAAAGGTGGTCAAAATGTGTAGAAAATAATGGCCAATACTTTTAATAAAATGTTTTCACTTTCCCATTAATAATGAGTGTTTTATTAAATACAAAAAACGATCATTTCATACCGGTATATAGTGATACTCTTCTTAGCCGCCGTACGTGGTTATGGGATATTTAACTACGACGCACCTATTGTCCCGATAAAAAAAGGCAAGGGATGGATAGTGGACGGTCATTTCAAGGTTGTGCACGTTATCAACCTAGAAAAATTTGAGCATCTTGTTGACGCTTTAAACAAGTCCAGTGTTGAGTACACCAAAGGAATGGGACTACGGACAACGACTTAACACCACCTACAGCAAGAAACAAGCTGAACACACTTCAGGGTAAACCACTGCGGAAAACTATATAAATAGATTGTCTTGGATCTGCATGGAAGTGGATTGCGGGCAGTTCGGACGCAGCTGACTGGAACCAAATCTTGAGACGATTTCAGCAGATAGTGAATAACAATAACCACCAATATAGAGTAAACGCTGATCTTTTCAGCACTATCGGGGACATAACGAAGAAAACGAATTGGATAATGGACCAATTCAAAAATGGGATCAGGATGCTTAACACCAGTGAATACGAGCATGATATCCTAAATAGTATTCTAATCCTTAGAGAATAGGTAAACGAAGTCGTTCGAGTGTGCCAATTAACGAAGATCAACCTCGTCAACACCAATCTGCTGAATAAAGAGGAAATCAATCGAGTCGTTAGTGAAATCGAGACCCTACCTTACAAGGACGAGATACATGCCGTGGAGTACGGTTCGCCATCCATCTATACAAATGGCACTCTTCTACTTTGAATTCTTTTCATACCCAAGGTGAGGAACAAACAGTTCAACTTACTTTTGACAAGAGCATCAGTCCTCAACGGAACCCAGATAGACACGGAATTCAGCAGGATTATGGTAAACTCGAACGAGACCTTCGGCATTGTAGGGGATTGCCATTCCATAAATAATTCCACCGTATGCAAAGAATGGTCGCTAAAAAAGCTTGGCGAAGTAGGCTGCATAGTAAGACTCCTAAAAGGAGGTAGTATGACTTGCACTTTTCATACGAGCAATGAGGAAATAGTCGAACTTGTCAACACGTTATTCTTGACGAACTTTAAAGAACCCCTGGTCTCTGGAAACGCTTCAGAATATTTAGATGACACATACGTTATTCGTTTATACAACGAAGAAGTATGACTAAAAAAATAAGAAGTTTTCGAGTTTCGCTATTACGGACGCAGAGGATTGATCTAGAACATGTTCACGGAATCAGCGTTAGGCTATAGAACGACTCAAAGACACAAAAAACTATGGTATCCTTCCTAATAGATGGTTTAATAATTATACTGGAACTATCCTTCATTTGGATTTAATGGAGTAAGGTTGCTATTGATTTCAAATCACCATCTATTGGAACTCTGGCCGTCAACACTGAGCAGACAGCGCAAGCGGAGCAGCCCGGATTCCTTGTCGACACCCAACATAGATTTGGTCTTACAGTTCTGACGTCACTTATGATCTACGGGACGTAGATTTTTAAGGGGGGGAGTTAACACGACGCACAGCACTCTTACCTGATTGGGCAGCCTGGAGCATATTCCCACTGTACCGGTGCATGGAATCAAGTTGCACCTGATATGCTGACACAACGGAATGGGCGGAGGAGCGTATGCTTCATTCGTAGGTTTGAGTTTAGTTCTAATTGTGAGTTGTCAGAATTAGGTTCATTTAGGAAATAAACTCCTTGAAAACGAGTTTTTGCTTGTAAGTCGACCGGTGGGGGAAGGCTTGGCCTCCCCGTTCGCGTTTTTTTATGAATCTCCTTAAGGGACTCATTAACTAACACAATACACAAATTAAAACCTCATTCTTGCACATTCGGCCTGCTTTGCTCAGAAGTCAGGCTGATAATTTTTTAGTAGTCGGTCGGATTTTCACATCCAGACTTTTGCTATTGGAACTTGGGTCAGCAATTAATTTGTCAACTTAAAAAAAATTATCTACTCATAAGAATCAACATAGTACATAACTATTTTATATCCCAAGTAAATGATAAAGTAAAGTTAACAGTAGAATATGAGAAGCTGAACGTAATAGCGTTTCTTGACGTTAAAGTTCATCGGGAACATGACCATCTTTGTTTCGACTGATACAAAAAACACAGGGACTAGTCAACTATCGCTCCAACCAAGCCAAGCATATTATAATCAACACAGCTTCCAACTTTGTTAAAAAAGTGTTCAAACTAAGTGACAGTAAGTTCCATCAAAAAAACGAACGAATTTTCACAGACATCCTTATGGACAATGGTTATCCGACGCAAGTTATTAGGAACTTAATAACACAATACAAACACAACATACACTCCGAAACACAGACAATCACCACAGTCGATTATATCTATAAAAGCATGGTGTACATCTCAACATTGTCGACAAATCTTAAGAATATAATTGATGGTAGCTGTGACAATATAAAAATAGCGGTCAAGTCGAGCGTTACACGAGCATCGGTTTTCACCAGACTCAAACCAGATATAGACAAAGGAAGCAAAACTGACATTGTTTACAAAATCAACTGTAAGGGCAATGACAACGAATCCTGCAATTTATGCTACATAGGTAGCACCAAACAGTTTCTTCGTCAAAAACTAGCTGGTCATAAATCAGACATCAACAACAAGAACTCATTCAAAACAGCATTAGCTAATCACTGCGTCCAGACAAACCATCTACCCGACCTTGATGACGTCAAAATCCTGCAAACGGAAAAACATACTAGCAAAAGGTACACTCTGGAAACCCTGCACATAATCAAGACCAACAACAATATGAATAGGAAACAGGACATACAGAACATATCTGCCGTATATTCAGCACTTGTAACGGCTTAGACATGTTGTATTCAAATCAAATGTTAAATTTCAAATAATTCTTCACACACGGAAGTGCTCAATATTTTGTTTCATTGTGCATTTTGTTTATTTGTGATAATTTTTGTAACATTTGTAAAAGCAACACAATTAATGTAAGTTATTTTCCACTTGTTAAATTGCATTGAAACTATACATGTATGTATGTAACATAATTTGAAGAAGGCAGCAATCCCTGCCGAAACGTTGGGATAATAACAATGAAATAACTTGACCAAAAAACGCGGCCAAGGAAAAACAGTTTCCCCTGCATAATATTGTATATCCCTTTTAAAAAGAAATGTTAATTTTTTACACCAAATATAAAGATTACACTTCCAACGAGCGATTCCATCAAAGTGACAATTTTAACGAAGAGACTAGCAACTGATTTGCAGCGACCTTTCGCCCACAGACAGGAAAACCATTTTCCTTGATGAAAATAACTTTTGCATATGTGTTTTACTTACGGAATTACCATTATCAACTATCATAATATCCTGGAACTTCAGGGAACAACTGAAGGAGGGCTGACCTCACCTTTGAATTATAATAATTGAATTTAAGAAATATTATAATTACATCATTCCAAAGAGGGGGTGAGCTATTAAATCTTTGAATGTCCATTTCGGTTGAATATTCAATATTATGTCTTTCGAGTTCAAAAGTCAACCATTGTTGAATAGGAATACCATCAACAGCATTTTTGTAACTACTGTTCGCAAATAGATTGTTTGCTTCTATTAAAAAAAATGTTTTCAATTATATTTTCATTTTTTTTTTTTTTTTTTTTTATCAAGTCATTCTTGAGAAAAGCTGATTGTTGTTGTTTATTGCTGAACAATAAAGCCTGACTATGTTTCAACTCATGTAGCATGTAGAGGTCTGTTCAATAATAAGGTGGATTTTTTAATTTCCTGGGCTACGTGCATTCGATTATCGATTATTTTATTTTGTAACGTTGGTACACTGTCTCGCCGTGGACGCCGCAGCACATCAGCAACAGATTATGAAAATGTTTACAAAAGTGAAAGAAATTATTCATCAAAGTTGCTGAAGAAGTCAGCATATTGGTTGGCTCATATCATGGAATTTTTTCGGACAATTTGAGCATGAAGCGTGTTGCAGCGAAGTTCATTTCAAAATGGCTGAATTTTCACCAAATATCGCCTGAGCATCACTCAGAAAGTGTTGAATGATATCAACGGCAATCCAGATTTGCTTGAAATGGTCAGAACTGATAACGAATTATGACATCGAAAGAGTCATAAAAGGGCAGCGTTTTACAACGATTGAGGCGATGTTTTTTGAGGTAAATGAACATTTGCAACAAACATTGTATACCCTGAGAGTTCAACGAAATCTTGTCTTAACATGGGGTCTTTCAGTCCTGTGTGTCAAGGGTCTTCCTGTGTGGTTGTTATATTTTTCCGAGATCAATCACGAATATGGAAGATGTCGGAAAAAAAAACAACCCTTAATACTTTGCATTCGGAAACTCTTATGTTTCTGCTGATTAAATTTGAATAAGTTTCATAAAGTATTGATGACTCCCGCTACTTGGTAGGCCATGTTGTTGCTATTAACTTCATTTTGGATTATTTCATGATGAATAAAATACGAATTCGTTCGAACTCTATAGGCTGTACAGCGACATGCGCCTGGTCAAGCGTCTACGGATACAACGCTTAAGATGGCTAGGCCATGAAGAGCGTATGGACACCACTGCTCCGGCCCGAAAAGTCTTTGAATTCGAGCCATTGGGACAACGCAACAGAGGACGACCTAGACTAAAGTGGCGCACACAAGTGGAGAAGGACCTCAACCAACTTGGAGTGCGCAACTGGAGACAGCTGGCGAAAGATCGTGCTGGCTGGAGGCATGTTGGTTGAGGCCCAGGTCCACCTCGGACTGTAGCGCCACAAGAAGAAGAAGAAGAATGGAATATGAATGAATATGAATATTAGCTATTCGCGATTGATTCATTTGCTTCGCCATTAATTTTTTTTAAACCGTATTCCTATGCACAAAATCAATTATTTTTTATGCTCTAATTTTTCAGATTCTCATCGCTTGTAATATTTACTATTATTTTTGAATTAAGGCTGAGCTTATCAAAACCGAAGATTAGAACACAAAATTGTTTAATTTCTTTCAGATTTATTGATCCATCAAAGCAGTTGCTAAAGTTAATAAGCAAATGTTTCTCGGTTACAGTTGTTCAGTGCTAAAACCTCCACAAGGAAAATACAATAATCCACAGAAGTCCCAAATTGTTGTGAATTATCAGGGCGAATATTTGCCTAAGATATATGAACTTGCAGTTGGTAGCATCTTTAACAATACGAGTTATGAATTGGTCAGTTTACAATTCTGGTGGAAGAAAAGATCAAAATCATGAAGGATTACTCCGAAAAAAAACTTAAACTTATGGAGGAGAGAGAGATAGTGCGGAAGCAGCAATTTGAAAATAAAATTGAAGCAATAAAAGAATTATTTAAAAAAGAGTAGAGTAGTAACTATTGTGATTGCGACTTGAAGTGATTCTATGATTGAAGATACAATACCTCAGCAGCAGCCTCTTCCATTTTTTATGTTCTTCTTTTCTGACAATGACATTTATGAAAGGTAAACATGTCGAACTAGGTAATACCACAACACAACAATTTTTCCGCTGATCTGGACTGTTTTATTATGACCAATGATCTATATAGATCATGTGGCCATAACACCTAATATGGATAAAGATTCGATGTCCATGCATTGAATTTTCCATCGAAATGCCCACACACCCTTGCATTAGTAATCATTTACCTATCAGCCGCTAGATGTCATGCCTAAATTTGCACAATTGTAGAATCACAACCGCCGGCACTCTGACAGTTCGCGCCAAAACACACAATCGCTGCAAAGGCTACTGCGAATTCTCGTTGAAAACGCACTTCATTTCTCATTTCAAAAAAAGTCGTAAAGTTGTTCGCTTCCGCGAGGTGCAAGTAAAAACTATTTCTAGAAATTCATCAAATCCCTGTGTTTTTATCGTAACTTAATTCATATTCCCTACACAAA
Source organism: Eristalinus aeneus (assembly GCA_955652365.1). Taxonomy (NCBI): domain Eukaryota; kingdom Metazoa; phylum Arthropoda; class Insecta; order Diptera; family Syrphidae; genus Eristalinus; species Eristalinus aeneus. Next base: position 66,638,607 of record OY019133.1, read on the forward strand.
ATAAACCAAAATGTTTGAAGCACGCTTGCTCTCCGCCACCACACTTAAGAAAGTGCTGGATGCCATCAAGGATCTCCTCAATGAGGGCACCTTTGACTGCAGTGACTCTGGAATTCAGGTAAGTCATACCTACAGGAGCACCATGTGAACAACAGTCAAACTCGTCGTGTTTTTAATTCCAGCTCCAAGCGATGGACAACTCCCACGTTTCCCTCGTGTCCCTCTCACTTCGTTCGGATGGGTTCGAGAAATTCCGCTGTGATCGTAACATTTCCATGGGCATGAACCTCGGTAGTATGGCGAAAATCCTGAAATGCGCTAACAACGAGGATAATGTCACCATCAAAGCCCAAGACAACGCCGACACAGTCACGTTTATGTTTGAGTCACAAAACCAAGAGAAAGTCTCCGATTATGAGATGAAACTGATGAATCTCGACCAGGAGCATCTGGGTATTCCTGAAACGGAATACAGTTGCGTTGTACGTATGCCATCCATTGAATTCGCCCGCATTTGCCGAGATTTAGCGCAATTCGGTGAGTCTGTCGTCATCTGCTGCACCAAAGAGGGTGTGAAGTTCTCGGCCTCAGGTGATGTCGGTTCGGCAAATGTTAAATTGGCACAAAACTCATCCGTGGACAAGGAGGAAGATCAAGTTATCATTGAAATGCAAGAACCGGTCACGCTAACGTTCGCATGTCGGTACTTAAATGCATTTACAAAGGCCACACCGCTGTCCAATCAAGTGCAGCTGTCTATGTCGGCAGATGTCCCACTTGTGGTCGAATATCGCATTCCTGACCTCGGGCATATCCGCTACTATTTGGCACCTAAGATTGAAGATGATGAGAGTTAAGATGGAGGAAGATGTTGACAGGTCTTTGCTCGCTGTTATATTTACTTGTGTTTACTCCTAGATTAACAATATTTTTGTATAATTGCTCATCGGTGTGCCTGACGCTCAGGTGCATAGGAAGGTATTGAATAAAGTGAAAGGGTACAAGAGTCCCTTGAACTAGTTAAATTTATTGTTTTTTTTTGTAGGTATAGTAAATTGAAGGTCTAATCGATTAAATGTATCATTTATAGGAATAATCCAAAGTTCATTCGCTCTTGATACATTTATCCCATCAACCAATGGTGGACACTGCTCCTGAAAGCCTGATTCACGTGCTTATATTCCCCCCAAACCATCTGAAGTTGTTTCAGAGGCCAAAGACGCTTATCTCCTTTTGGTGGTCTCCGCCTTATCCTTCTGAAAAATATTTTCAGGCGTGTTTCATTCTTTAGCCTAACACAAAATGGTTCAGCTTTACTCGTCTAAGAAATGTTTGTTTTGCTTAAGCAAAGAATTACGAGCACGAACTTTCTCATATATACATAAAGTATAGTCAGAAAACACTTAAAATTATTTAAATTGCTGATATATATTTTTTTATTTAAAAATTAAGGAGTGTCGGCTTCCTCTCTGAATTCTTACATTCTTCACATTCAGCCGATCAAGATATATACAAAATATGCTTTTATTTTCTTTGTTTAACTTTTATTGAGTGATATTAAATTTTACATTCACCTTTGTTATTGGCCGGGAATTGGTATATATTCGGACTATAAAAATCTACTACATTCATCCAAATTTGACACATCCGACATATTGAACGAGTCGCTGCAACAGGTCGTTGTAAACAAATCCATATTTAAAAGAAGTTTGCACTTCTCCGTCTCCAAACAGTTTTAAATGGATTTAACACCAACGCAAGAAACCTGGCGAATTGACGACACTCTGTTTTATCCCCTTGGTCTCATAAATCACACAACTGGCAGCAAAACAGTTTTCGTAACATGGAGCTCCAAATATTTGATGAATTTCATATTCAAAAAGGGTGCTGGAAATTCAAATCGTTGCAATAAGTTCATGATTAGAGTTCATGAGGAGATTGTGGCCATTGTCATCCTTGAGGTGAATACTCTCGTTCTTCTCAAAAGTGGCGAAGTGTGTTATTTTTCTTCAATCAAATCGATTCATCGCATTGCATGGCTAAACTGCGGGGTACGTTGCGTGAGTCAGTCTCTAGATGGTTTCAGTTTGATACGGGTGCTGGAGGATAAGAAAATTACTTTAGAGTTGTACGCAGATGTGCCAAACGTTGGTAAGAATCCACAGGAGGCGGTAAGAGCGTTTGATATCACGTTTGACGAGAAAAATTTATTTGACTGTGATTGGAGTGATGAAACATTTACCTTGAATTCCGTAGAGATTACGGACAGCAACAGGACATTTTTTCAACTACTTGTGGGAGAGCTTAACTTGCAAGTGATGGAAATTCATATCTTCAGTGTATCCTCCAATTTGTTCGCACTCTATGACAGCGGAGAAAATGATTATGAAATAAAATCCCTTCCCCCGCAAGCATCTTGCATTGAATCTGTAAAATTTCTGACAGACTCGAGTATGTTGTTGATTTTCTTAAATTGCGGCATCATCGAAGTTTGGTACTTATCAAAGATAGCTCCTATTCTCGAGAAGTATACGTACATCAATGGCAGCGAGTTCGTGCACCATACCTTCGTGAGTGATCTCCTTTACTTCACTGATGAACAAAGAGTTTGTCGTTTAAAGTTTACCTATGACGCTGTGGAACACTCTTGCCGAGTAGTAGAGAAATCGATTGATGCACCTGGAATGGTGGCTATAACGTATGAGGAAGTGAATGATCTCCTCGTCTGCCTCAGCAACAATAACATCTTTTATCACTTATCCTTCAAGGAGGACCAAATGGAAGAGAATTCACTTTCGGATGATTGTGGAATGTTTGAACTTACAAATGAGAAAGTTGAGGAAATTTTAAGTGAATCGCATCTTCTTGAGGAAATGCAATCATTGCCCGAGCAGATTGAAAAACTAATCGAGGAGGAGTATAAGAAGCAGGAGCTTATTGCCGTCTGTCGAAAAAATAACCTTTACTCAGAACTTATCTCGGCCGAAGTTTCTTTCTCACAGCACATTCCTGAAGTTGAAGAGACGCTGATCTTCTCCACGGACTATGGAATACCTCCATTCACATACTTCGCGGTGATATCTTTGAAGATCGTCTCCCATGAAATCTTCCGTAGCACGGTCTGGAATTTAATGATCGCATACACGAGACACGTGCGGGTTTTGAGCACAACACCAGACCTCCTGCAAGACAAATTCAGTGTTCTAGTTCCGATTAAGAGGGAATATGGTGAGCTGTTGCCAGAATTTGAAATTCAATTGCTGACGCACGTGAATGTGGAGCAGGATTTCGTGTGCATTAATATTCCGGTAAATGTCATCAACGTGAATATGAAGAAGCTCTTTTCTCGAAATGAAGGACTGCGAAAACTCTCAAAGACTTCCGGCGAAACACTTTCTTACAAAGTTGTTGTTACCCAGTTAGAGAGAAATGCTTTGCATCACATATTTGGGACGACTGTTTCCAAAGAAGACGTTAATGAGATAATTGAAATTGGCGACGCTACCGAGACTCAGTATTTTTTAGGAGAAAAAGTTTCTTTGTGTTACACTGAGTCCACAAATGAGATCACAGTGCAGACGATCGACCCGGTGGCACTGTATTATGCTAAGATATGTATTCTTAAACATTGCTGGGGGGATTTTAAACATTCAGAGGACGAGAGTGAGGGCTTAAGAAAAACATTATTGGTAAGAGGTTGAATGTCATTGTTGAGGTTTTTGAGGTGTAGAAGTATATGTTTTTTTTTTGTAGGAACTGCAGTGTCAAGTTGAAAAAAAATACGGAACGCTGGCAGATGAGGAAATGCACATCAACAGTTTGAAAAATGCTTATAAGAGACTTCGAAAGGAGATTAATTTGAAGTTCTGAATATTTGTGATTTAAAATAAAATAGTAACATTTGCCAATTCGCTGTTGTTTTATTACTTGTAACTCAAAAGGCTGTATGTGATTTTCAAATGTCCTTATAAATCTCTGTGGTGACTTTCGATTTTAAGTGCAAACTTCTTTTGTAATTTGACGCTCACGACGATAGAATCGTTCACCAGTCGTAAATTCACTGAACCAAAATGATTAAATTGCATATGATAGGAACATTTCGTATTCCTGAAAGTGTACGGAACAAATCTGCTAAACCATCATAATGCATAAAAGTTGCAGACTTTAACTAGAGAAGAAAGCATGTCGTAGTTCGAGCGAGAATGTACAAAAATGCCATATATTCGCGAGAAAGCATTTGCAATTATAAAACGAGTGGTAAAGAGTAAAGAAGATGAACACTGATGCGTTAGGAACTATTAAGGGGGGGAAAGTTCAAAGTACCAGGCGGACAGAATCGTGAAATAACACATGAAATGCCATGTGACAAGCCTACGTGTGAAGAGTATTGCTCTTTACGCAATTTTCACATATGTACGTACAGTCTTCCAAACTTGACATTGCAGGCTTATTAAACCGATTGTATAGACTCTTTTTGTCAATAACAAATGAATCACAGGAAAAATACCATCACCGTAACCTCCGCTCAATTACACTTTTTGAAAGAAACTAATTTAAAGAAATAGATCATGAATGCTACAGGAGCTCAATACTTCAATTCCACTCTGGGAGAACGGCAAACAATAATAATTCTTAATGGAACAGATAACAAAGGGCAACAAGAAAGCCTTAAGTTACAGCGAAACATTTGCTGAAAGTGTTATACATAAGCATACTTTTTGAAAGCCAACAATAAAAATTTCTTAATGGTATCCTTGTAATAACAAAAGCATGTTCCTTAAATGTTTAGTCGTTTTAAACGAGTGTCCATCAACTCATCATCAAAATCATTTTTGTTTCTTCATTTCGTCGTTTCATTATTAACAAAACTCAAGAAAAAACACTTGAATCTTTTGTTTTTATTATTTTTTGTGCATCTAATTGTTTAGTTCATGTTTATGCTTTTTTTCTCTTTTGTTCAGCATGAATCAACATTAAATAATAAATCAATTAGCAATCGACTACCTATTTCTACTGACCGTTATTCACTGTTTTAGTGTATTAGTTTCTTATTCAATAGTTCCTGGTTACTTTTTATTTGCTTTTGATTTCTAGTCAAAATATACACATTTACACAATATACGCATATTGAGTCAGTAAACCCTAGCTAACACAATCCTGTTGCAAGTTGTGTTTTATGGTTTCTCATATATGTATTTCTTTAAGATCTTTTGTATTTCCTTTTTTTATTGTGTATCTACTCTGTCCTTGTGGTTTACATGCGTTTCGTTTAGTGACATTTTCTTCAATGCGGAAACTAGGAATAATATTTTCATGCAATTAAGTTATTTTTTCCTCTTTTTTCTAGTTTAACATTTTTATCTACAGTTTCGAAAGAATAGGAAAGGACACAATCAAAAACGCATACAATGGTAACAAAGTGTTTTTTATTTCTCATCTGTCATTGGCGAATGGAGCATTGGGTTATAATTGGGGCCGACGACTTTCTAGTTCAGCAATTCCTCGTGCTGTTAGTGCTATTATTCCCTTACTGATAATAAAAATAATAATTGTATGACGCGACAGTTCACAGGGGATTCAGGGCCTAGCTTCCTGATCAACTACTCGGGTTGTGCGTGCTACTGTTCTCTCACAAGTAGAAATGACCCACAGTTTTTCACCAACTCCGAACTGCAAAGTTGAAGAATCTTCTTCTTGGACAATAAACATCTTTGAGTGTCAGCTTTCAGCAGCAGGAAAGAGGTAATGCCGTGAAAAATTCGAGGTTTTCAGCAGCTGGAAAGAGGTAATGCCGTGAAAAATTCGAGGTGTTCAGCCGGGAATCAAACCTGGACCATCGGCATGAGCGTCACACACTACCCACTACGCCACGGAGGCCGCTCCCTTGCTAAGGCTATTCCCCATTCTATGCCGACTCGAATTAGTTGAAAGGCGCTACAGTTTGCAAGCGACCTGGGTTTAACTCTTTTCACGTTAAGTATGCGTGTACTTTTCATTTTTAACGAGTAGCAGGAACCTAGTTTGTTAGCTGCCTAGTCCTTGCTTAAAAAATGATCTAAGACGGTGTTTTATTAACAGGAAGGTAATACCGAAAATATATGCGAGTTGTCCAATTCAGGATATTTGTGAAGGCGATAACCGACGTTTATACGACAACCAATTACCCAGAACAATATATAAACTTTTATTTTTTGTAAGTAATATCGATTAAAAACGTTTTATCACTTTAAAAGTAAAAAAAAAACAGATTCGATAAACAGAAAGAATAGGTACAAGAACTTAATCACAAAACTAAATCCCAGTTGGAAATTATTTATTTCTTTCAGCGGTTTCTTTAATCGGCCAAGTAGAACCCAGTTTAGTTAGATAGTTAGGCTTAAAGGTAGTTGCATTTTATTGCCCTTTCTATAATAAAGAATTATTTGATTGAAGTGAGCGAGTAAATAAAGAGCGCTCTAGTGGACAATGTGAATGTACAACATTTCAAGCTCTGGGATAATTTTTTCTTGAGAAGACCATCGGAGAGCAATGGAAAACGCATGCATCGTCAAGAATGTTTGGAAACACGTTAACCTTGGCGTCGAAAGCTATGTGTTTGGAGTAGAAAATGAAAAAAAAACTAGAACTAAGGCCCAGTTGTAAAAGATCAGTGAGTTGTTTAATACTTCTCCCTAGCCGATACCATAGACTTAAACATTTTTACATTTGAGTGAAAATGCTTTCTTTTGTGTATGACCTTTGATTTCAAATATCTTGCGGGCTTACGGATCAGAAAACATGTTATGTCAAGTGTTTCGAATAAAATGGGGTGTTCAGTATAGCATTCAGGTTAAAGGGTGTAGAAATTATTTTTTTATGATCCCCACGTTAAGAAATCAAATTACAGAAATTAAAGCTCCTAAAATAGATCGTTTTTGCTGGATGCTGGCACAGATAATACATAACTCGAACGAAGTCTTCTTCTCATCATGATTTCGCAATACAGATTCATTATCACAGCATCATATTTAAAAATCTTCTTTGGAAATGTTGACACAATGGTGAACTAAGATTGGCTAGAGTCATTTTTAGGGGAAACAAACTCTAGTGTACAAATGCTTTGATTCTTCACGACGAATTCTCTCATAAAGCATATATCTATGAAATAATGCGGAAAGAGTCATTTGGGATAAATAGAAAGGATTTCTTATAACTTAGTTTGACTTGAAAACTGTCTTCAGGCACTGCTGTGGAACAGTAACGAGCAACCCTACTATTCCAATGCCAAGCGGTCCAATTGCCCTGAATTGCTACGAATGTCTACGAAATTCACCGAAAACCTGACAAAAGGCGTTCAACTAGCTGATTTTTTCGTAGTAGAGAGAGTAAAATATTTCTCCTCCCTACGAATTTCTGTCGAAGAAAAATCTGTGGGCAGCAGATGACTGTCAAAGTGAAAATAAAAAAAAAAACCTCTGACATTTCATACACTGTCTCAAAAAATTGTCCGTACACCACTGGCTTTTTAAGTTAAAAGAGTATAACTGGAAAAGTACTAGGCAAATTTCAACAAAATATATCTTAAATTAAAGGAAATGTATTATAGCAAATAAATTAATGACAACATTGATAATAACAGGCCATAAGTTTAGCAGGTTTCCCTTTTAAAACTCAAAAAATTGTCCGTACACCCTACAAATAATACAAAATTAATGTGAGAAAAATAAATTGCTGCTATTTTCATAGTTTCTGCTAACTGCGCTCTGAGACTTTGCTGGCAACAGTTGATATCTCCATACGCTCTTAAAAATGAAAAAAAGGAACACAGAAAGGCATTCCAAAGGATATCAAAGAATTAATAATAAAAGGTCGGAAACTTGCGTGAAATCGCAGATACTGTTGAAAGAACACATTCGTCAGTACAAGATGTGATATAAATATAAAGCTTCAGGTTCTGTGGAAATTGTGCCAGGCAGGGGACGAAAAAAGAAGTTGGATACCCCACAAGTCCAACGTAAGATATTGCGAGCAATAAAAAAAAATCAAAAACGAACGCTACAATAATAAGAACAATGCAAAGACTATAATATTGATGTCAACCCACAGACAGTCAGAAATGTCTTGCGTTCATATAACTTTAAGGCCTGTGCACCTCGTAATAAACCCTTGCTATACAAACGGAATATACAAAAAAAGGTAAGAGTACGCTAAAGACTTCGTCGATAAGCCTCCTGAGTTTTGGAAACGTGTCATCTTCTCAGTTGAATCCAAATTTAATATTTTTAGATCCGACGGGCGACGTTTTGTTTGACGTAAGAGCGAACAGCACTTGAGGATGGCAACAATAACCATACCGTCAAGCACGGTGGTGATAATGTTATGGTCTGGGGTTCAATGGGAGCTTCGGGAGTGTGGAATCTCGTGCTTATAGAGTCGACTATGAACAAAATACATACAATTTTAAAAGACAATTTAAAAAGTTCCGCCCAAAAATTGAACATTGATGATGAATATCGCTTTGTTCACGACAATGACCCTAAACATTCGTCAATGATTGTAAAAGAGTGGTTACTCTATAATGTTAAGTAAGTTTTTCCCCATCCTCGCCAAAGTCCAGATTGGAACCCTATAGAACATTTGTGAGCTCATATGGAAATAAAACTAAGGCAAGAGACGATTAGGAGCAAACAAGAACTTAAAGTGGCATTGGAAAGTGTTTGCGGGCCCGAATATAACGAAAAACTCGCATTTTAGATTGCGTGCTGTAATTAAAGGCAAGGGAAAGCACACATCCGATTAATGATAAGTTTATTGGAATGTTATGCGTGGTTAGGCATTGCAGCCGTAAGTGTACGGACAATTTTTTGATTGTAAAACATGAAGTTACCTAAGTTTTTGTTATTTATTGAATATTTTTTGTTCTCGTACCAATGCTTGACCAGAGTTTTATTTTTACATATTGAATTCCCTTTATTTTGAGGCATTTTTTGTTCAAACTAGATAAGTTCTTTCAAAGTTATACTATTTAGACTTAAAAAGTCAAGGGTGTACGGAGAATTTTTTGAGATAGTGTATATCTGACAGCTGTTTACATTTATTTCCGCGAATTTCTACGAAAAGTCGTTTCACAAGTTTCGGCAGAGTTACTCTCTCCAAGAGGGATTTCTACTTAAACTACCCAATAACGAATTTCTGTATACAAATGAATTGGAACAGACCCAATGTTTGTCCCTAACAAACACGATAAATGAATACTCACGTCTGCTTTTAAAATTTGCACATTCTTTAATCCTTGTCACTTTCTAAATAAAGTAAAGCTTTAACACTCAGCCCCCGTTCCTAACCCAGCTTAAGACTGTCTCCTAACTTGGCAACATTAATTTCCTATCAATGCGAATGGCTTGAAGTGGACAAAGACTAATTACATTTGTAAATAGACTTCTTTCCTGTTCAATTCTATAATCCTATGCTCCATTTCGTCGACGCTATATGTATAAAATTACTTCAGCATCTAAAATGGCTCGGCCGTTTGTTTATCAATAATTAATTGATTTTCATATTCTTCTTTTACAAATACACTTTTCATGTTAAACACTTTTTGGTTCTCGAAATAGTATCACAAACTTTAGCTTCATTTTTGTTTTTAGTTCACCTGCATTGTGCATCATTTTTTGTTTTATTTTAATTTGCTACATTCCTTAAAATTCTTATTTTATTACTCTTACGGCTAACTTTTGTTTCAAACTTACTTGTTGCGTAATACATCTCAGATCCTACATCACACAAACGTTTTGTCCGACCAAAAACTTTCAACAGGAGTTTTTTCTCTTTGAATACATTTATAATCTAAAAGAGGTATAACTTTGAAATTCAAATCTTTGCATGTTTCTAGTTGTATTTGGGTGATCCTTTGTAGCTGGTTGCTAAGCAGTTATTAATAAATGAACAGACACAGTGTATGTATTGCTGGGGGTATTTCGTGTAAATTTTGACATGTTCTGCATCTTCAAAGCAGATTTTGGACACATCCACTCCTCGCTGCTCACGGTACTTTGCAAAGTTTTCAATATCCTGAAAAAGGACGTGAGATATCGTTTCTAAAAAGAATTAATCGGTTACTGACCTCATAGGGAATGACAACATCTCCTTTCGAGTACATGAACAGTTGTGGGAACTGATTGGGTTCGTTTTTTAAGTCGTTGAATGGATTAGTCTGCGAGGGTTCTGTTTTGACAAACAGACTCTTGAATGCCGTGTAGGTCTCCTGCAGGGAATATGTTTTTGAAGGGTGCTTCAAAATTCAATTGCGTCAACTTACCTCGAAAAACCACATAAAACTCAATGTTAGGGTGATAAAGACGGCTGTAAGGCAGTTGCATTTCCTTTTTTCCCGTCCGTATATTGCTGTCACAGCCCTAAACAGTCCAAGCATGCGTCTCTCTCCCGGTGCCGAGTCGAAGATCATGCCGCGAATTTGGATCGGATGCTTTTTGTTTCTAATTGCTAACGATATGTGTTGATACAAGTAAGCACCACCGTTGGAGAAAATATGAAATATGAGTGGATGTGAATCAAAATTCATGTCGTAGATTAGTTTCAAGATCTTCTCTCCGATTGGCTTCATTGCTGTGCGTTTCCAAAAAAGCGTTTCCACTGGTGCTGTATATCGAACTGTAATTAAACTGAAAAGAGGAGATATTCTTTTTCAGTTACGAGCTGGTAAGACTCACTTTCAATGATTTGAGGAAATGAAATGTGTCACAGCGATATTGCCTCGTTAAAATGTAATTATAATGATTCATTGGATTCTCTGAGAACTTACTTAAACATCTTTGGTAAGCAACACTAATAACGCTACACTTCAATTCAAGTCATGTTTTTAGAAAATGTACTTCCTCTTAAGACCAGACTAAATTCACATACCGATGAGTGGAATATCGGAGGAAAGCATGCCCGATGAGTGGAATCTCAGCGTCGTTTGCCCAGTCCACAAGAAACGAGACCCCTTTGACTGCGCCAATTACCGAGGGATTAGTCTCCTAAGCATCGCATATAAGATCCTCTCTGCCGTATTATGTGAGCGTCTGAAACCGTTTGTCCATGACCTGATAGATCTCTATCAGTGCGGTTTCAGGCCAGGCAAGTCCACAATAGACCAGATCTTCACATTACGGCAGATCCTGGAAAAGACCCAAGAAATGCAAATTGACACTCACCCCCTATTCGTCGATTTCAAGGCTGCATATGACAGTGTGCATAGAGACGAGCTATACAGTGCCATGTCTAGTTTTGGCATTTCTGCCAAGCTCGTCAGATTGTGTAGTATGACGATGGAGAACTCTCGCGTCGGTAATAAACTCACTGAGACCTCCAATGTCAAAAAAGGTTTTAGACAAGGCAACGCACTTTCATGTGACTCCTTTAACATCATCCTCGAGAAGATCGTGCGTAACTCACAAGTCAACACCAGAGGCACGATCTTCCAGAAGTCAATTCAATTGTTAGCTTACGCTGATGACATTGACGTGATTGGACGAACCCAGCGAGCCATCAATGAGACGTTTGCTGGTATTGAAGCGAAGGCGGCTAAAGTGGGTTTGGCGGTAAATGAGGGCAAATGTAAGTACATGCTGTCATCAAGGAAGGACACACAACATTGATGCCTCGGACAGAGCGTCACACTAGGCAGCAGAAACTTTAAGGTAGTCAAGAACTTCGTCTACCTTGGCTCCGTGGTAAACAGGGACAACAACATCATTACCGAAATCAAACGCAGAATCACTCTTACCAATCGCTGTTTCTTTAGGCTTACGCGGCAATTGAGTAATAAAGCCCTCTATCGAAGGACTAAGCTCGCTTTATAGAACAGCTTGATCATCCCAGCTCTACTTTATGGCGCAGAAACTTTAACGTTAGGAAAGATGGATAAGGAAGCCTTTAGTCTTTTCGAGAGAAAAGTTTTGCGTGCGATTTTTGGTCCTGGTTGCGTTGATGGCATCATCACATACCTCAATCTTCCCCAGGGAATTCGGAAATGTCAGAATTGTCACACTATAGCTTATGGCTAAGTAGGATACAGTTTAAGATAAGTAAAATAAATAAGTGCTGCCTTGGGGCAAACTAATATTAAAGATTCAACCACATCAGCACCAATCCAAGAAAAGGTGTTTCTGTGCAGTGCCTTCAACTTCTCCACAGGTGTTATCAAAAGCTCGGGCACACATAAGTGCTAAGCGAATATGAAGTGTTCTCTTAGTCGCTACAGACGTAGGCGCTGATACTTCACCCCATGTTCTTCACAATTTAATTTGTCGTCATTAGAATCAGAAAAGTTTCCGCTTGGAAAACCGACACGAAGTTCCTAAAGAGGTGTGAAGTCTGAAAGCCCTAGCTGCGGATGCCTTGATCAACTTAGAGCCGTCCGTGAATGGACGAGGACGCTCCTTCCGCGTCCTGGATAAAGGAAAATTGATTTTGTATAAGCAGTGCAGCTGTGTTTTTGGTGTCCTCGCATTAGACGGCATATGCGTGAGATAGTTGTCAAAGAAGATGCGATGGGCAAGGGCATCATAGCTTCAGTGCAAGTTCAACCAGAGACCACTTCATTTCAGGTCGATAGACGGCCCTGATTGTGCATTGCATAATGTGAATACGAGAGTTGAGAGCTCGCGTTGTACTGATGATGAGTCATCCGTCTTCGGCAGTTGGTTTTCCTGATTTCTTGAAAGACAACTGGCAAACAAATGGTTGTGTACCACTCAGAATTGACTGTTCTGCGTTGTTCTTGTGGTACGGTTGCGACATGTCCAGTTTTTCCGAAAAAACAGGCGACCATTTGCTTGGAAGTGCTTCGTGCGCGAGTAATTTTTGTTGGATTTGGCTTATTGTGAAACACACATACACACACATCACCTGTCATTATGTCATACACGTGTTTTGAAGCATCGCGATCGTATTTTTGGAGCATTTCTTTCGACCAATCGACACGAGCCATTTCTTGAGCGATTGACGAATTGTGTGGGATCCAACACGAACAAATTTTTTTGACGGTCCAATGTTCATGCAATATTGAATGTATGCTGGTCCCACTAATGCCAATGTCTCAATCTCACGATAAGTAACATAACGATCTTGCAATATCAGTTGGCGCGCAGCATTAATGGTTTTCGGAACAACAACTGATTTTGGACGACCTTCAAGAAATTCGTCTTAGAGTGAGCTACGACCTCGGTCGAATTCACTATACCATTGATAAACACTGGTCCTTGATGGAGTTTCATCCCCAAAAATTGAATTAAGTTCATCGATGCACTGTTATTGAATTAATCCATATCGAGAGTTGTAAAAAATAATCGCACGAAAATTTTCACGATTTAGTTCCATTTTTTGGGCAAGATGAGTCTTTTAAGTTACTATAGCTTGCAGTTACTGCAGTTGCCAAATTGTAACACTAGGGCTGCCCAATACCAAAATATAAAAGGCAACCTTCGTATCAAGGGAGATTTAGAAACAGAATCAAGACCAATGGCGTGCTAAAAAGTGCCTTTGCGCAGTCAAAATAGAACGGTCTTTGAAACTGGGTGAAAGCAGGAGTCACGTACATACATGGAAGCTTGTTACACCAAACAACTGATGGATGTATATGAGATATTGGGTCTAATCATTGCCGTGAATATCATATCGGATCTTCTTGGTGATAGATTCCAAGTTTTCCAAAAACTCCTCTACATTGCCAGAAAACTGACGGTGCTTCGGAAGTTTTCGTTTTAGTGGGTCTGTTCCAAGTGCTCTGAATTGCTACGAATGTCTACGAAATTCGCCGAAAAACTGTCAAGAGGTGTTCCACTTGCTGATTACGTCGTAGAGGTCAAGAGAATAAAATATTTCCATTCCCTACGAGTTTCAGCAGAAGAAAAATCTGTGGGCACCAGTTGTCTGTCAAAGTGAAAATAAAAAACTCACATTTGAAGTATGATATATATGAAATATGATAGCTGCTTATATTAAATCCTTCAAATTTAAATGAAAAGTAGTTTTACAAGTTTCGGCAGATTTACTCTCTCCAAGTTCCTAATCACCGTAGCGTTTTCCAAGCTGAAGTAATGGCCATTCGCGAAACACTGTCTTGGCTGAAGAGGAATAGTATATCCTCACCTGATATCCTTATTCTTACGGATAGCCAGGCAGCACTCAGGGCCCTGGAATCTGTCTCAACAAACTCCAAGACGGTCATGAATTGCCCCACATCCTTAGATGAGATGGCTGAGCAGTTCAACATTAGCCTGTCATGGGTGCCAGGTCACAGAGACATTCCGGGTAACTGTAAGGCAGACGAATTGGCCAGGCTTGCCACAATGCAACCACTACTTCAGGAACACGAACACCTCGGTATCCCTCTCGCCACATGCAAGTTACTACTGCATTTGAACGCGATCCATCAGACTAATCAAAGGTGGTCTAACCATAATCTTTGACGCGTCTCCAAGGAGGTGTGGCCCTCTCTTGAACCCAAACGCTCCAGACTCCTACTATCGCTCAAAAGATCTGACATAAGCCTGGTCATGAGAGCCATAACCGGACACTGTCTAATCGGTGAGCATACTAGCAGGCTAGGGGCTCCCTCAAACGATTTGTGCAGAAGCTCCAGGGATGAGGAAAAACCAGAAACTCTCCTACACCTGTTGTGCACATGCCCGGCGCTCTTGCGCCTCGGACACAAACACTTTGGAAGCTATTTCCTCAACGGCCTACATGACCTCAAAAAAACCCCTCCAACCGACATTTTAAACTTTATCATCGGCTCCAGCTGGGTTTAGGTTCTTCCCACATGGTGTGGTAGCACAATGGTCCTGTATGGGACTTATTGCATTCATCAGCCACCTTAACCTACCTATTTACCTATTCTCTCCAAGAGAGATTTTTACACAAAGTACTCAACTACGAATTTCTGTACACAAATGAATTGGAACAGACCTAATGTGTTTTCTTCAAATAAGTTTTTTTTTATCAAAAGTTGACGGTTTTCACTCATAGATGTTTTTTTTTTTTTTTTGATCGGTTGTAAAGCGTTTGTTTGGCGTCTCTTAAAAGATGGAAAATCAAAGCAAATATTTTCGTCGATCTTACTTTTTTATTTCTGGAAAAAAAAGCGCATTGCAAGCTCACAAAAACGCATGAGAGAACGGCCGTGTCAGAAAAGGTTTGCCAAATTTGATACAAGTGGTTTTTCACTCAAAGATGAAAAACGCTCTGTTTGTCCAGTTGAAGTTGATGACGACCAAATCAAAGCAATAATCGATTCGAATAGTACAACACGTGAGATTGCAGAGAAGCTTCAAGTATCACATACACACATTATTCAAACATTGCTCAAAACAACTTTGCTATGTACGAATACTCGATACATGGGTTCCCGACAAACTGAAAGAAAATCATTTAACACAACGCATTAAAATCTGAGTTTTTTTTAAGAAACGAAATGGAAATGATCCATTTTTAAAACGATTTATAACTGGTGTTTACAAGAATGTAAGTCGCAAAAGAACCTGGAGCAAGCTAGGTTAACCAGCTCAAACAGCATCATATGCTGATATTCATCAAAAGAAAGTTGTGTAATTGCTTACTTTGAACTTTTACCACCCAACGAAACGATCAATTCACATATCTACAAATCGAACAATGCAGTTGAAGAAAAGCGGCCCGATTTGAAAAATCGAAAAAGTGTTCTATTCCATCATGATAATACAAGGCCACACAAAAATTATTGGGACTTGGATGCCATGTTCATATCCACCATATAGCCCTAAGATTTTACTATCTGACTACCTTTTATTTCGATATTTGTAAAACTCCTTGAGTGTTAAAAATTTCAATAATAATGATTATGTCAAATCGTATATAGTTCAGTTTTTTAGTGATAAAGACCAGAAGCAATGAACGTGGAATTTTGATGCTGCCTGAAAGATGACAAAAGATCATTGCTCAGAACAAACAATACATTACAGAATAAAGTTACTTCGTTCCATGAAAAAATTGTCTTTTAATAAAAAAAAGTTGCAATTGCTCACATAATAATTTCATCAGCAAAGGAAATGATAACATGTTCTTGTGTTATTTAAGTCAGACCTGAGTGATTCGTTCTGGTACACCAGTCATCAATCACGCCCTGAGCCGCCTTCTCACTTGAGTATACAGCCGCTAGACATGGTTCGGTGTCAAGCGGGGTTACCTACCTGGGTGAACACCCACGCGTAAGCCTGAGCGTGGATATTCGATCTATTCAAGACGACAAGCAAAGAGTCAACTGAAATGTACCATAGGAGACGAGACTGGACGCAATCTTTCAGGCAGCGTCTTTTTGCATCTGCGATTATAGATCTATTCATAAGCAGCGTGTTTACTTTTTGTTTTCAAGTACACGTTCAACTCTGCGGACGAGATTTTGAAGTGTAATCTCGCAAGATTTATAACGTTGGTAAGCATGTTGATTCTGAGATAGAGAGTTGATTCAAGCTTTTCAGCATAAAGGAAGGTAGGCTTATAAATTTGAACCTTTTGGCGACAGATAGTTAGTTTACACTGTTATTGACTTCACAGTGTGGAACCTAAGGTAGTCAAGAATTATTGCTCTGGGGAATTATAGTTGATCATATTGTGGAGCCTTCAGGCGTTGGAAACCGCAGACGAAAACATGGAATTGACTATGTTCCACAAACATTTTAAATTTCAATCGATTAAGTATTTCTGCTTTGGTCTTGGATTATATTATTATATTATTACCCATATTTGGATTATAATTCTTGACCAAAAATGACTGAAGTGTAATCACCTTTTTGGTTGTATCGTATTTCACCGTTTCGCAATATAGCACAATCGCATCATATCGTATTTCGATATATATCGATTTTATATCTAGTGTAACTTTTTACTTTGTCTTTTTACATCTAGTGTAACTTTATACTTTGTCTTTCTTATTTATGAGGGGGAATAAATTGGTAATCAAAACTATTTCTGCTATGTTTTTTAAAAATCATTGTAAATGTAAATTTGGTTAATGACATTTGCTAAGTCGGCTGTTGAATACTCTGAAGTGTTTATCTTGCAAGACCAGGCGTGTTCCAGTAATTTCTGTACAAAACTCTGACGTCTGTCATTTGTTAAGGAGTGGGGGTAAATCTCTCTCACAAAAAGGGAACGCATCTAGACTATATGTGTAAAGTATGTCATTAAGAAATATCAAATTCCCTTTTTCAATATAGAAAACAAAATCAACAAAAAGATTTGAGTGCTCATTTGACGTAAAACGCATTTTTATAGAATACGGGAACGGATATTGTGGTGTTTTGTCTTTTTTGTGTTGTTTCTTCGGATACGGGAACGCTCCTACTTACTCATGGCTTACGTTAAAGTTGTCAGAAAGATAACACGATCATTCTGATATCAGAAATCCGAAACCACTCTTGAACCATCAATTCTAGAGCAGGAGTCAAATTGATGTAATAATAATAATTGTTGGTACGACAGTGCACAGGGAGACCAGGGCCTAACTTGCTCATGAAGTACTCGTGTTGTGCGCGCTACTATTCTCTCGCGAGTAGAAGGGACCTACAGTTTTTTGCAGACTCCGAACGGTGAAGTTTGAGAAGCTTTCTTAAACAGATATTACTCTTTAGGTGTTGTCACCAACTCGAAAGAGGTGGTGCCGTGAAAAGTTCGAGATGTTTAGCCGAGAATCGAACCTAGACACTTTGGCGTGTGAGCGTCGCACTCTATCCACTACGCCATGGCTATAAATTGATAAAAACAAACATTTTATCCCCGCCGGTCACGTAGTCCACCGTTGGTTGACGATATGTGCACTAGTACGCAGTTCTTTTAGAAAATAACTGCTTGTGTTTGACAGCACACATGATCCCATTGCGCTTTCCAAATTAAATCAATTCTTATTATTGCTTATATGTGTATAAAAGTTGTATAGAAATATAAAGAGACTAGAATTCTTGTAGGCATATGGTTTGTATCAAATAAAATTCAAAAATAATATGTATTTTTTTGTAAACTAAAGTAAGGAAATATTTTTGACAGGAGACAAAACGAGAAATGTTTCAAAATGTTTTCGTGTGTTTTCGATTTAAAATTTTTTTATATTTGCAATAATTTAATTAACAGCACTGTTGAATTAAAAATGCAGATAACATTTGTCTTGACCGTAAACATTTAACAAGGGCTACAAATTGGTAGTTATGGTGGTATGTTTCCCGTCAACTTTTGACCCCTCCACCATGGACTGGAATGCCAATGGTCCCAGATTCAACTCATATACTGAACAACTTGCATCCTCACGACATCAGCAACAGCTGTTTTCAACACTCAAAAATAACTTTTTGTGTAGGCGAAAGCTTCTCAAATTTTCCCATTCACGGTTGGCAAGAACTATAAGTCAACAACAAGAGTAATTGTTCAAGAAGTCAACCCTTGGTCCCCTTGTGAGCCCGTTTGTAAACGTCAAAAGGATTTTTTCTTTAAATTTTTCTCATTCAAATGATTTGTTTTCTGATTTCTCTGATAGTTTTTCTAAACTATGAAACCCGTTTCGATTTGCAACTACCGTAGTAAGTAATCGCTCTCAAGATCTGCCACAAGTTGCATGGTGCAAGTTGTGGCACTTATCATTGATGCATAGCGGCTCAAATGAGAGGAGATAAATGAGGCCAAAATGAATCATAGTCTGTCACCAAAAAAGCGCAACACCATCGATGTGTCGGAAACAGCATCACAATGAACGGCAAACATTTTAAACAATAAAGGAACTCGTCTAGAATCAACAATCGCCGTCTCTATGGGCTTAAAATGCACTCGATCATCTAACGTGACAATATTTAAGATTGCTAAAATTGTGTATTATACTTCTCAGCTCGTAGGTACGTTAAAAAACCAATGGCCTTCTTTGAGATGCAGCAGGCAAGTGAGGATACACCTCAGACCTAATTAGCCTTCACAAATTAACACAAGCCTGGCTAGTATTGTAAAACAAGAAGAAGGAAAAACAAAGGGATTTACTTTCTCTCTCCCAACTCGTGGTCACGTTCTTTACAGCATGTTTGGTTGCAGCAAATACAAACTACAACATTGTGTCCGAAAAAACAATCGTCATCACAAACTATTTCTGATTACTCCCTTAAACGGCCTGTCTTTTGGCCAGATTTAACTCACAATAGACAAGATAAGAAACAACAACAGCGGAAACAAAAAAAATTCAACAGGCTTGGACAAAACGAAAAACAAATGCACACTCTAACCGAGCATGTACGAAAATCGATAAAGAGTAATTTGTAACCTTCATGTGGCGTGCACTCCTTTCACCTCATCATCGCCACCGCTGTTGTGACACTAATCAAGGGTAATCGCAGTTTAGTACACCACCCACCAGAAATTAACACTAAAAATCGATACTGCGTCTGTGCGTGTGAGTTCCTCGCACTTACCCACGATCCTCATAGATTTTCGAATACTTCATCAAGTACCGATCCTGGCAGCCAGCCCACCCTAGCAGCATCACAATAGGAACGTTGGTCTCCTTGTAGACGAACACAAAGTCCGATTCAGCAGAGTCAATGTTATTCCTAAAATTGGGAGTGGGGAACTTGATAAAATACTCGAGGGTATCCTCCGGATGCAGGATTGAATGTTGTTGCTGCTGCTGTTGCTGTTGTGTTTGCCGATGCATCAGGGAGCCAGAGTTTCCCCCACCGCTGCCAACGGCATTGCCGCCACCAGATCTAGAGGGTGATCCAGTTAAAGAACTGCCACTCTTCTGGTAGTATCCACCAGATGACTGTGCACTTCGTCTGGCGCTTGCAGTTGAACCGTAGGCGTTTGGATGATCCATGTACGATGCAGTTCCGTGCGTAGCCATTTCAATGATTTCCTTGTAAGCGAATCCCTTGCAAAAGGATTATTGAATTTTCTCACAGGAAAACACTGTGAAAATTGATTTTTTTCCTTCACTCTGTTCCGTTGTACTTTGCTTTGACAGCCGGCGCGGGGCTCTACAAAACAGAACTTCAAGGATATCCACGCGAAAAGTAACCGAAATTCTCCGCTCGCATTGATTTTTTTCTCACTCCACTTTCATTAACCTATTCCTGATGAAACTGTCTATAAATTACTGTCACTGTCGCAGAAGGGTTCGTCTAAATTCGGTGAACACGAGACTGATATTTATTTTTGAAAATCACCAACTTTTCGTTTGCTTTGCAATTTCTTTCTATGCAGTATGGCAGGTGGCGTAGGCAGCGACGGCAGACTAATCCATTGCGAGACAGATGAACGAGTGAAAGACCGATTTTCCAGGTGTCAAGTAAGTTTCCGCAGAGTTCCACTCATTTTTGCTCTCCCTTTAAGCGCCGTCCGGTGGATCCGGGGCATGCGTAGAGTGCAGGACACGCTCAGTGAGTGGATGACAAACCACATGGGGTAGTTATGGTGACAAATGGAGAAAATTGAGATGAATTTTAAAGGAAAAGGGCACAGCTGGAAAATATGCTCATGATTGTGTAAGGTTAGGGACACCTAATAACGGAAGTTGAATTCAAATTGTGAAACAAGAAAGTGGGATTACCGGGCGTATGAGTGATATTTTTCGGGTTTACGAGTAAGTTGATGGAATTTGACTTCTGTGTGCTTGTTGAAGATAAGAGTTTGAAAAATGTACAGGATTTATGTATTGACTTATTTCACAGCAGGCTGGTGCCAACCAGCAGAGAATTTTACGTACCTCAGGAGTTGCAAGATTTAAAACTTCGGAAGATGGAGTATTCTGCTCATTATGTCAGGGAACAATGAGCTGGCTAGCCAAGGTGATCGAAGCCATTTTCAAATTTTATGAGAAAAAGTTGTCTTTTGTGGCCCAGGGGGTTATTGTGTATTCCTTTCTTCTGATTTCCTTCAAATTCTGTCTGGCCAAAAATGCATTAATAATTCATCTGGAGTTTCAACTCATTAGAACTAATAGCAGGTTATGTCGGAATTTCAATTGGCCATTGTAATCTCTGATTTTCTGAATTTTCCTAATTATTTTAAAACTCAATCGGTGAACATTTGCTGTTTTCTATAGCTCTCCTGTGGGAGAATTTTTTACCAATGCCATATTTTTGCAAGTCCGACAACAAGTTTTATTTTCTTAGCACAAAATAAGGAGTTCTCATAACTTTTGAACAAACTTGCGTTTTCATTCAAAAGATGATGAATGATATTTAAGAAATAAACAAATTATTAATCTCAAATTTTCATTAGATAGGAACTGTAAGCGCCGTCATACTTTCTTCAACTTTTTTTACATTTACACTTATATTTATTAGGGATAATAATTTCCTGGCGTTAAAACATTGGCTGGGTCCCGGGATACATTGGGATTAGATCACAGATGAATTTGCTAGGCAAGGATCAAAAAAGGCCCTTAGCCCATTTCAGAACTGCCCGTGTGATCAGTGTTTCCGTCGGCAGTTAGGTCTCGCGACAGTGCAATCTGGTATTTTATCACTTTGAAAGATGCAGGCTGACCAAGCGCCTACTCCCTAGATAGGTAGGTAGGTTAAGGTGGCTGATGAATGCACTTAGTCCCATACAGGACCATTTTGCTGCCACACCATATGGGAAGAACCTAAAACAAGCTGGAGCCGATTATAAAGTTTAAAATGTCGGCGGGAGGGGTTTTATTGAGGTCTTTAGGCCGTTGAGGAAGCAGTTTCCAAAGTTCTTGTATCTGAGGCGCGAGAGCGCCGGGCATGTGCATAACAGGTGTTGAGAGTTTCTGATTCTTCCTCATCCCTGGAGCTTCTGCACAAATCGTTTGAGGGAGCCCCTAGCCTGCTAGTATGCTCAACGATTAGACAGTGCCCGGTTATGGCTCTCATGACCAGGCTTATGTCAGATCTTTTGAGCGATAGTAGCAGTCTGGGTTCAAGAGAGGGCCACATCACCTTGGAGACGCGACAAAGATTATGGTTAGACCACCTTTAATTAGTCTAGTGGATCGCTTTCAAGTGCAGTTCTGACTTGCATGTGGCGAGAGGGATACCGAGGTGTTCGTGTTCCTGAAGTAGTGGTTGCATTGTGGCAAGCCTGGCCAATTCGTCTGCCTTACAGCTACCCGGAATGTCTCTGTGACCTGGCACCCAGCACAGGCATATATTGAACTGCTCAGCCATCTCATCTAAGGATGTGCGGCTGTTCATGACAGTCTTAGAGTTTGATGAGACAGATTCCAAGGCCCTGAGTGCTGCCTGACTATCCGTAAGAATAAGGATAACAGCTGAGGATATAATATTCCTCTTCAGCAAAGACAGTGCTTCGCGAATGGCCATTACTTCAGCTTGGAACACGCTACAGTGATTGGGAAGCCTGAATTTTAGACTTAGGTTCAGATCCTCAGATTAGACTCCGCAATCAACGCCTTCGTTTGTTTTTGATCCATCGGTGTAGATGTACGTAGCGTCAGCAACCCATTGTGGGTTAGCCGACCACACCTCTCGTTCAGGGATCATAGTACGGTCATGAAGACCTTCAGCGCTGCGCAGTCAAGGTTTTGGTATGCAAAGTTTACTCTTTGAAGGATTTTTGAGTGTCGCGTTCCATTGTGATGAGGAGATCAGTCTTATGACTGTACTAGCCGCCGCCTGTTGGGCAAACAGATCTATTGGCATAAGGTTGAGAATGATGTCCATTGCATCTGATGGGGTGGTTCTTAGAGCACCGCACATACATATGGTGGCCAGTCGCCTGCTCCCAAACATCTGCAAGAAATTCGCATCAACTTCAGTCAAGAAAGACTGCAGATGGCTTATTGGCGTACTACGTGTAAGTGTGCAACGCCTGTAGATAAGACTAAGGCACTGCAGACCATTTCCTTAGTCAAAGTCCCACCTTTGTTTTGGAGGTGAAAACCAAGGCACTTAATCACAGAAGTGTTTGTAGTCTTCGGAAGAACAAAAAATTATATTAAATGTAGGTTACTGACTGGTAGTACAATGGACCAGTTTCCTAATCCAAGAGTTCTTGTGTAGCTCCCAGAGTAGTTTTACAATGTCTACACATTTATTTATAAAATTTGCATTCAGTCACTGCAATGTTAAGAGCATGAAGATACATCAACCAACAATTTGGGTCTTATTTACTAATGCCAGTGACAAAAATATGTTTCCTTAGAGAAGAATATTTTCCTGCCACTAGCGCCTCCGTTAAAATGGGGCAAAATTAACCGCTCACAAAATTCTCAGCACATACACACTTATCCTACATCCGTATTAGGATAAGCTAAGCCATTGTTCCATTCCATACGTCTTCTTCTTCTTCTTTTTGTGGCGCTACAGTCTGGGGTGGACCTGGGTCTCAACTAACATGCCTCTCCAGCCAGCACGATCTTTCGCCAGCTGCCTCCGATTGCGCACTCCAAGTTGGTTGAGGTCGTTCTCCACTTGTGTGCGTCACCTTAGTCTAGGTCGTCCTCTGTTGCGTTGTCCCAATGGCTCGGATTCAAAGACTGGATTGCTTGCATATTTTGCCTGTTGACAAAAACTATTCGACCAGAAATAAGAGTCAAGAGTCATAGCTGAAGGTGATTTTTTTATGAATATGAATTGGTGACGTATGAAATGCGTCAAAAAATCACCTTTAGCGATGACTCTTATTTCTGGTCGAAAATTTGTTGTCAACAGGCAAAATATGCAAGCAATCCACAGGCACGAGGCTTCATTACATACCGCAACTGTTTGATGTCAGTGTCAGGTCATTGGACCACATTCTTTTGTTGCTGTTGCCAGTGTGGTATTGGACTAATTTTGGTTTCACCAGAACGGCGCCACAAGTCGCACCACAAATGTTTTAATCGATTAACTAAGTTGTGGTGGTCGCCGTGGAGGAGTGGGTAGAGTGCAACGCTCACACACCGAAGGGTCTAGGTTCGACTCCCAGCTCAACAC
Organism: Eristalinus aeneus; assembly: GCA_955652365.1. Lineage (NCBI taxonomy): Eukaryota > Metazoa > Arthropoda > Insecta > Diptera > Syrphidae > Eristalinus > Eristalinus aeneus. The sequence continues at coordinate 66,662,564 of OY019133.1, forward strand.
TAATTTTTCGAATTTTTCAAGGCACCACCTCTTTCGAGCTGCTGACAACACTCAAAGAGCAATAAATGTCTAAGAAAGCTTCTCAAATTTCACCGTTCGGAGTCGGCAAAAAACTGTAAGTCCCTTCTACTCGTGAGAGAATAGTAACGCGCACAACACGAGTAGTTGATGAGCAAACTAGGCCCTGGTCCCCCTTTGGACCGTAGTGCCAACAATTATTATTGTTAACTAAGTTTGACAAATGAATCCCCCTATGGCCGGCCATTAATGAGTTTAACGACGGTACTTTTGCAATCCCGTTGTGAATTTGATACATTATTGCACTGAATGTTCTTGAACACTTAATCTATTTCTGTTTGATTAAATAGTTTAATTTCACTTAATGAGAAACCCCCTACATCAACCTTGTCCTAAAAATGTTAAATGAAAACACATTTAATTTTACATTTATCCATACATCGCATTTATTGTATTCATATACTTTATTTCAAATTTAAAGACATATATAAAATCTCTAATAATACATATAATAATATCCGTTAAAACATACAATAATTTTGTTATTTCCTCTTAGTATCCTCGCATCATTAGCTGATCTTAAGATCAGTGAACTCTTTCATTTTGTAGTATTCTCTGTTATTTTATATAGCGATTAGACTTACATGCAATTTGTTTTTCTTTAAAATTATACAAAAATCGAAAAACGAAAATACTGACACTACACATGCTAAACACATTGATACAAAATAGAGAACAATGGTTTGATATATCCTTCTGACCGGCATTGTCAGCTTTCGGAATGCGATTCGGAATGAACCCACCAAAACACAGTCTATCAGTGTTTGGCTAATAGTTACTTAAGCTCTACAAACTCTTAAAATATGAAAACAATCAAAATACATGCATATTCGAGAAACTTATTGATGAATCGTGATGCGATGATAGAGTGAATAAAAGAAAACTAAAACAAAACAAAGTAATGTAAATAAATAAATTGCTTCAGTTCTTTTTATTTTTCGATAAAACATAGGTGTTAACGAAATAAAAGATCGAAACGCACATAATCTCTGATGATGCTGCAAATCAAGAATTAGAATCAAAATAATTATTGAATTTTCAGTCCGTAAACATGGAGACAACAGATGTCATGAATAATGAAACAAAACAAACAAACAAACAAAAACAAATAACGCTATGTTAGACAACTACAGCACCGGCCTCGGAGCGGCTGGTTGGAAGATCTGGACAATTTTTCCACGTATCCGATAGTGGATCGTAGCACTCGACGGCACTGATTGTAACCTGAGCGCGATAGAAATTCACTTCGCAAGGCTGAAAAGAAAAGAAATAATAAATACAATTGAAGGACGGAAGTAGAAAATGACTTCAACTGGAAATACTTTTTTGGGGAGAAAAAACATATTCCAAAATTTTCCGAACCTTTCTCATGCCTACCTAACTTTGTAGAGAATTTCTTATGCACACAATTGTCAATTCAAAACTTCTCACTACTCGTTTGTACTGTTTCCTTCGTTGCATAAACTTAAGATGGTCGCGTTTCAACGTCAACCATAAAATTTAAAACTAGGTGTTCTTGGTGTGCGTTGATTGCACTCAGGAAGAAGATTCAGCGTCGAATTTAACAGCCTGCACGGCGTCTGATAAAGTCCCATACATAAAGCTATTAAGGTGTTTGGTTTATGTAAAGCGGATGGATAATGTTGCTCTAACCCAAAGGTTTTTCGAATTCGTAACAGTGGGAAACGCAATAGAGGACTTCCACAGAACCAATGAGGCACACAAGTGGAAAATGATCCAACAAACTTGAAGCGCAATATTGTTACTTGCTGCTGTTGGAAATTTGCTCTTCCTGACTTTTCATGGAGATTGAAGGCTTCAAAAGCGAGAATCGATATTGATTATATTTTTATCCACAGCTAAAAATTGGATTGCAAAATCCAGCCAAAGACTTGATTCACCATTCATTTTCAAACCTCCATCTATCTTAAGATCGTTCTGCAGATCGTGTGGCCCAAATCTATTTGAAATCGAAATCGGCAATCTGAAGTAGGAATTCATTTTTATAATTTTATGGGAAAAGCAATCTAAAGAAAAAAAATGAGGAAATAAACTCGCCGCCAAGTTTTTTTGAGGTATTTCTATATTTGCGTGCAGCATTCAAGATCACAATACCCTTCGTTTTTGATGGGCATGCTGTTGTCCTTTTTGACGAATGGAGTCTCTGACTTTCGTAAAGTTTTTGCTCCGCGTCGCTAGTGTCTTGCGTCTTATCCTAATGACAGACCCTATTTACCGAAAGACCGATTTTATCCGATTCTATTTCAATCCTGATGAACAGCAAAACGAGCAATAATTAGAAAATATTAGCTAAGGGAATACAGGAATAAAATGTGGTGATGCGGTGTCCAGCCTTAGAATTGAACCTAGAGCCTTTGACATATTAGCAACTCACCTACCTAATAATCCGCAGAAGTTCACGGCATCTTACATAACCACTCTATATATTAACGCTTTTGACCTGCTGCTTTTAGGATATCAAGACTGTGAAACTCCAGTGGATTGTTAATCTTTGGTATAAAATATCTTATTTCTAGCTCAGAGAATTTCCTGCCCAATCTTTTCATTATCGTTAAATTTTAGCAACTAGTAAAAATGTAAATACCAACTTACCTGATCACCGCCAGCGACATAGAGTAATCCATCAGCTGCGGCAACAGCTGGTATGGCTCTACTCACTGACATAGGACTGACAGTCGTCCATTTGTCCTCATCGAAACTGTATCGTTCAACCGAACTAAGCACATCCTGATGACTACTATTGCCCCCAACCACATAAAGATAACGATCCAGAATTGCAACACCCATCTGGCATCTAGCCATTTGCATACGTGCTAATGGAGTCCATTCTCGTGTCACTGGATTGTAACTGCAATCAAAACACGAATGAGCAGGCATTATAAGGATTTCATTTGAATAAATTCACCTTATGAGATCGGGTAGGTGCCTTGTCGAGGTAGTGCATCCTCCGACAATGTAAATTAATCCCTCAAAACTAACTACTCCCATGCTGAACCTAGCTTCAGGCATATCCCCCATCATCGTCCATACATTCGTTTCTGGATCATAGCATTCCATCGAGCCGCCAATGTCATCTCCAATCCATCCACCAACTGCAAGCAGTTTTTGACCAAGTGTGCATAAACCAAACTCACACCGTGGAACGATCATCGGCGCAATTGGACTCCAGTTATCGTTTTGTGGATCGTATACTTCTCCGTTGGCCAAAATCTGGCTGCCCCTTTCACCCCCAATCACGTAGATCTTCCCATTTAGTGCTGCCACTCCAGGTAAGATCCTTCCAATCTCCATTGGTGCTGTCTCGCTCCATTCCCTGCGGAAGATGTCGAATTTAGCTACAGTTTCAAAGATGCAATCGGCGGGGTTCCATGTCCGCGGTGTCTCCCGCCGCGATCCACCAATGATGTAAATATTCTTCTTGGCCAACTGCCTAGGACATACGCGCAGCGGTACCAGCTGGCCTCGTTTTGACGCAATATCGCGGCAGATCGACCGCAGTGCAACCTTCATTGACATATCACGGCAATCCTTTAGTGCTTGATCGATCACTTTTACTGGCACCAGGGCAAGACGGACATGAGAGAGGATATCGAAGACATAGCATCGTCGTTGGGTTACATCATGCTTTATCCAACGAAGGGCGGCCTGGAAAACTTGAGATTCACTATCGACGCGCAACATTTCTGAAGTTAACAGCTGTGAGAGCAATGACTGCGGAGTGTCGAGAAATTCATCTTCAACTGAAATCTGCAAACAGAAATAAGAGGGGAGAGAGATAAGGAGAGTAAAAAATATATAACAGAGGGTAATTGAAGCCAAACGAAGTGCCGGACTTACAGCTGGGAAGTTAGAGTGAACATAGTTCAAAGCACTCTTGGCTAGTGCTGTACAATTATGAGCTTCAGCAAAGCGTAAGATCCCTAGTGCATTCGTAGAGTGCAACTCACGGCACAAAAACTCACAACATCCATCGACCACCTCCGGTAATTGAAGCATGTCTGCTGCTGCCAATAATTCCTGGACATTTGACTAAAAAAAACATTAAAATTTCCATTAAATTGTGAAAGACGTGTTCGCAATGTACTAACCTGCATGATTTCACATCGTCCCGTGTAGATAAAGTCCAAAAGAATGCTGAAGATGTCCCCATCGATTGTATGGAGTATCACCGACTTTTGTTTCCCTTCATTCAGACCCAGTTCCGGACGAAACATCGCTTCGAAGTATGCACTTGAGGCACTAAGAACAGCCCTATGCGCATTAAAAGTACTCCCACCGGCAATAATTTCCACATCACAGAACCGGGACTGTTCACGTAATTTATTGAGATTCGCCAATACTTTAAATGGAAACTGGGCATTAGAGTATGGAGGCGGACGCCTGGATGAATCTGTATTGGAATTCGGATCACTATTGAGGAAACTTCCACTGCTACCACCTCCGCCACCGAGGCCACCAGTTCCACCCCCACTGCCATCGGAGGTACGGCAAAATTCCTTGTGTAACGAATACGTCTTCAGTGGTGGCATATTGTCACTATTACTTTGTGGCGCAAGAATTTTCGCTAACAGCTGGGGACGGTAAAGAAGGGCTCGCTTCAAGAGCAAACCGTGCACACTAGTGGTAACCAGCTATCGGTTGCAACACAAACAACCACCAACCACCGACCACCACCCTCGTCGATGTGTCTATTTTTGCAAATACAATACTTTTTTCGTTTTGGCCAAATCCACTTCTCCTCAATTTTCACACGCAACGAACGATAATGGCACCTACTACAGCTTATCTGCGTGGATTATTTCCAGATTACTGCGCGCACACAATTGGTTCCTTCAACTTCGCGTATCTTGTTTAATTAACTCTTAATTGGGTTTAATTAAATTGGAAAAATATGTACAAAAAAACTTTGTTCTTATTAGAAACGCCCATGCACATACAGCTGATTTTGAGATATAACATTTTTTAACTGGCTCTCTCTTGGTTCTCCTCGACACGTCAAAATTGACAGTGCGGGCTTCTGAAGGGAAGAGGAAGAGAGAGCGCATCACAATGAGGATGTTTCACGATAGAAGGGGTCAACTGGAAAAGGATGGAAATGGCTGGATGTTCAAAACAAACAGGTTGCTGAAGCGAGAGAATCATAATAGCCAAGAACGTTTACGAGACAGATTTTGCTTGGCCCCGAAATGGTTGGCGGAGGAAATTAATTTGATTGGTTTTGTAATATGCTCAAAGCGACGGTTATGGTTTAAACAATAACAACATACATAAACAACACAAGTCTCTTATTCGTCAGACTTGTTGTTTATAGAAAAATTTAGTCGAAAGTATTGAAAGTACAAACACGCACCCGTAGATCGAAATAAATAAATTTGAAACAGCAGCTTAAAAAATTGAATATAAATGCACATGTCGCTCTAAGGAAAAAAAAAAAACATGTGTAACCTGAGCATAAATTTTCCAAAATCTATGTTACGTACCTGGCAGAGGCAAATAAGGGAAGGGCGCCTCATTCATCCCTGGTACCTGGCTATAAACTCTTGGTGTACTGGTACGTATTTTCGAACGCAGGATGGAATATGGAATTCGCACAAATTACGCGCTCATTACTACATGCATAATTACATACATCATGTACATATACATAGTTGCATTTGGCATATACAAATTCACCAACGGCTGTTCACGATCCACAGATACTGGAAACAGAATCCACAAAAAAAATGCTGCCGGCAGAATGTCTGTTCCATTTCAATTTTTTGGCAATAAGTCAGAATGAGATGAAAGGCGTCGCACACGCTAGGCGGGCTTGTAGTCAGTTGCTGTCTGTTATTTTGTGTTCCACACTAAAGTTTTCCTTGTTTTTTTTATTCAAAAGCGTTTTAAATCATTGCAAGATTTTCGTTTCACGGAAGCATCCTTTTTACAGTTTTCTGTGTAAATTTTCGGATTTCAATTGTGTCGAAGGCGTGCTCTGTGCTGTGCTTAGTGGATTTTGAAAATTCATAACTACTTGGATTTTATTTTGAGTGATTGGATTTGAAGTGAATCTATTGAATTTTCAGAATGGTTGCACGGGGTAGAGGCAAAAAAGCCGCAGCAGCTTCAGAAGCTGCAGTAGCGTTAGCCAATGGAGACGGTGAGTGAATAAATAGCCCGTAGGGAGTGAATATTTGGAGCTGTTTCATAAATTGCAGGCGAGACACAAGGGAATGATGAGGTTGCCACCACTAATGCAGTCGCACCGGTAGTACCAAAAAAAGGCCGTGCGCGCGGTGCCAAAAAAGAAGTAAAAGAAGAACCCGAAGAGTCTCCACCAGGTGAAGTTGCAGAAAAGCCAACAAAAGCGGGAAAACCAACTAAAGGTATGTCTACGCAGCAATTTCACTTGAAATTTGCTTCTTAACACGCAAACACTGCAGGAGCAAAAAAGATGTCAAAGGGTAAAGCGGCAGCATCAGCAGCTGAAGAAGAAGCATTTCCAACTGATGTGAAAGAAGAAGATGCTTTAGAAAACAATGAACCGGTTGAGGAAAAGACTAAAAGTATGTAAAGAGATTTCGATGCGTGATGCGTGTAAATTATATGATACATTTTTCATAGCAGCAGCTGTAGCTGAAAAAAAGACGCAACCGCGCAAGAGGAAAGCGGATAATGTGGACAAGGTAGAGGAACCAGCCATAGGTATGAACTCATGTCTCTAATTAACAATTAGTTGTTTCATTGTGTTAATATTTTGTAAAACAAAGCAGCGAAAAAAACTTCCAAGACCAAGACAAAAGCTGCTAAAAAGGAAACTGTAGACAGTGCTGGCGTTCCAGAGAATCCAGCTGCAAAATCAAATCCTGTTTTACCAGAAGTACAAACAAGTAAGTGCCAGTTTTTTTTTTTTTTTTTTTTTGTAGTCTTCCATTATAGATCTGTCGCGCTATCGGGAGTTTTGTTATTAATCACATAAAAAATACCAATATTTTCAAAACCTACTATTTCTGGTTGTTCATGGGGAAAAGATTTAAAAGCGATTATCGATATTTGATACGTTTTCAACCACAGCACGAATGGGTTGCAACGACTAGCTGTGTAGCGAACTGATTGATGCTTAAAATAACTCTTAATTTCCACTAGTCCATTTTGCCGAACGAATTTTGGAATGCTTATCTAATTTGACTTCTTCGTAAGGCATTTACTTTTCTAACTTAAATTTCTGTATAGTCAATGATTACTGCCTTACAATTCAACCATTCGCGTTGCTTTTCGAATACAGTTTACACTCCACGTGTTAACCGACAATGAAGTTCCAAATTGTTCAACGGCGTTCACGACGTTGGCAAAGTGAAGCGTATCGAAGCAATTTATTGAATAATTCAATTGAGAACGTATGCAAATCTCCAACAGAGCGTTAAACGTCCACGCATGGGAATCGTCATCCCACATTATACTTTAACCCAAAGTACAGCGCTCTCCAAATAGAAAATAAAACCTATAAGAAAGGTTCCATGAACTCGCACTTACTTACAAATCAAATGTTTTTGCATAAGTTCAAGATTGCCAATGAATTAATAGATGATGCAAAATGAACCGTTGCCAAATACGTATTTTAATATTTGGTATTTTCTTGGATCCATCAGGATGACAGCCAAGCAAATCATGTAGTGAAAATTATTGGACTGTGACAAAGATCAAGATCTAGACTAAAACCAAATTGTAATTGTATTTCTTCTCTTTCCAGATGGCAGCAAGAAATCTACTTCAAACAGAAAACGTGCGGCGCCAAAAGTTGAGGAAGCTCCAAACTCTGCAGATGAAGGAGAGCCAGCTGAAGAAGAAATGACAGCAAATCCGCCAGCTGCTAAGAAAACATCCAGAGGTAGAGCAACAAAAAAGGATGTCAAAAAGCCTGCGGTTAAAACAACAAAGGGCTCGAAAAAAGTCGCAAAAGTACCCGAAGATGAAGCACCAGAAGACGATGTGCTCCCTGAAGATGAGTTCAATCCAGAAGAGGATAAAGAAGAGGAACAATCATCAATTCCCGAGCCAGAGCCAGAACCCGAACCAGAAGTAAAAGCAAAAAAACCCGTCAAGTCGAAGGGTTCGCGAAAACAACTCAAGGACGACATAGCCTCTGCCGAAGTGGAGGAAACAGAGATCAAAGATGAAATTCCAGAATTACCAGAATCGGAAGGTAAATTTCGCAAATCAAAGTTGAATCTTCTAGTTCTCATAATTTTTCTTTTCTCAAAGAAGAAGTAGTAAAGAAGCCAAAAGGAAGAAAGCCACCAGCAAAGAAGGCCCCAACAGCAGCAGCAAAGGCCTCGTCAAAGAAAGCACCGAAAGCTAAAAAAAATGCTAAAGCTGAATCCGCCGAGGATTCTGTCAATGATGACCAAGACGCAGGTGAGTTGATCTCATAATGCGATCAGTTACATGGATATGCGCACATCTCATTGGGAATAAGGGGAACAACGATATCATCATAGAAACGAAGATTCACAAAAAATATGTTTGAATGTCGTGTGTAGAACAACGTTCACTTATCGGATGTGTTTCATCGTCGACCACTTCATCTTTGTCGTCGTCTTAATTAATTTATTTTGTATGAACTTTATGATATGTAATTAATCACTTTGCCCATATTTATTCCTAAAAGTACGGTTATTGTGTTTTATTTGTGTGCATCGACGTTGTTCGTAGAAGGCGTGATCGTTTGCGAATTAAGCTTTTTTTGAGATAGCATGATGGTGGAGTGTACTAACCACGTAAGCTGTAGACTAACCTAAACCATTGATTTTAGAATAGAAATGTCTATAAGAAATGTAAAAAATGTCTACAAGAAATTATTCGTTTCTCTTAATTTGACTTGTCACGTAGCGGTGTTAAAATATATTTCGGACAGCATTTTTCTCCTCCTCCTCGTCACGAAAAGGTAATGCCCTTCGCAAATTTCCATAGATTTTGTTTGTGCGTTTAAAAAGTTCGTATTGTTGCTTTGGTAGAAATCTTAAATAATGGTTTTCAATTAATCTATTTAATATTTTATTGATGTTGCCACAAAGGAGACTTATCTGCTCATAGGGGTGTTTTAGTGAACGAATTATGGAATTGACTTCCACCATATCATACGGTTTCCAATTTTGTGTCGAATTCATCTGTTTCTGCACCCCAATTCACAATCTCGTGAAGGTAAACTTGCTACTCACGAACTTCTGTGCATTTGTCCCTTGTTAAATAAACAATTGATAGGTATGCCAAGTTATAGGTTAGTATTTCTACTTATCTTATCCAAAATGTCTACAATTCGCCGCGCTTTTACACGCACATTTATTCGCGCTTTACCAAAAATCCCATGTTGACGAGCGGTAATAAATCTGAGCAGAACTAACTAACCTACTAAGGACTTCAACCAACTTTGAGTGTGTAAATGGAGGCAGTTGGCGAGAGATCGTGCTGGCTTCAGAGGCAATTTCGTTGAGCCTCAGGTCCATCCCGGACTGTAGCGCCACACACAAGAAAAAGAAGATTTAATTAACACTCATTTTAAATATCGTTTTTTTCGCCCGTATTTGTGTTTGTCCTTAAGCGAACGGAATACAGTTACCGAGGTACAGAGGAAGAAGTACCTCCTACCGGTACACATTGATTTTAAATGCCTGTGGATTGTTGTGAGAGGAAAACTTTGAGCTGGGAAGAACGTTCCATATTTCTGTAGCATGGCTTAGTCTCTAAACTTTACAGTACGTTCAATGAGGACATTCTTGCAAGGCTTGTACTCCGGTAGATATTTGGCTAACGCTACTGAAAGAGCAATAGATGGAGTGATACAGACGCGAGATTACGATTGGAAGTCAATTGATTTCCCACTTTTTAAAATTATCTACAAATTTTATCTCTCACTGACTCCTTTAATAAAATCTTATATAATTTCTTCGACAGATGCAGAAATACTGGAGAAGAAAACAAATGGAATTGTCAAGTCAAAAGTAGAACCAGGTAAATAAAACATTTTCACTCACAATCATATATACTCAAAAATTGTATTCACTTCAACTGCAGAAAAGAAGAAAGGACGTGGCTCTAAACGTGCTGCAACCACACCATCACAAATCGATGAGGCAGATGGAGGCAAAAGTAATTCATCAATATATCCAATGCCCATCTTTTCTTACAAAATTACTTTACAGTTGCAAAACCGGAAGGTTTCATGAATGCCACAGAGACCGATTTTAAAACAGAAGACTTCAAACTTGACAAAGAATTCAAGCTTAAAATCTCTAGTTGGAACATAGCTGGTCTACGTTCATGGCTAAAGAAGGACAAATTGGCATATTTGCAGCACGAACAACCAGACGTATTGTGTCTTCAAGTCAGTGTTTCTCTAATACCTTCTCGCTGTATTTGTTTGACTCACTTTTACGTTCCCTTTTAGGAAACCAAGTGCACAACAGATCAACTTCCTGAGGAAGCGCGCATACCAGGCTACCACCCATACTGGTTGTGTATGCCCGGCGGACATGCAGGAGTAGCCGTCTACTCAAAAATCATGCCAATAAACGTCGAATACGGGATTGGTAATGCAGAACACGATGACGATGGTCGTATGATCACTGCAGAGTATGAGAAGTTCTACCTCATCTGCGTGTACGTGCCGAATTCTGGACGTAAGCTAGTGAATCTAGAAAAGCGTCTCAAGTGGGAGCAACTCTTCCGTGAGTACGTGCAGCGATTGGATAAAGTGAAGCCGGTTATCATAGCAGGGGATATGAATGTGTCACACAAGGAAATCGATCTGGCCAATCCGAAGACGAACACAAAAAATGCCGGCTTCACGCCGGAAGAGCGTGACGCTATGACAAAACTACTTGAGTTGGGCTATGTTGACACATTTAGACATCTGTATCCAGATAAAAAGGGTGCATACACATTCTGGTCGTATTTGGGCAAGGCGCGATCCAAGAACGTTGGATGGCGTTTGGATTACTTTATCGTCTCGGAGAGAATCACTTCGAAGGTGGTTGAAAATACAATTCGGGCACAAGTTCTGGGCAGTGACCACTGTCCCATCACATTATTTTTAAATATTTAATTTATTTTGATTTTTATAAATTCCAATAACCTGACGGTCTCTAAATACGCGGACCGCGGTATTGTGTTTTTTATGTAAGAGGAAATTGTGTAGCAACTGAGCTACATGTAATTATTTTCTTTTCACATGTATTTGCGTATAAATTGTACCGTAATAAATGTGTAGAAATTATTTTGGCGTTTATTAATAATTTTATAATATTCGTTTTCTTCGTGTAGCTCTACAGTCCTCCAGGCAGCACCATCTCTCACCGGCTGCTTCCAGTTGCGCACTCTAAATTGGTTGAGATCCTTCTCCACTTGTGTGGAGAAGACTTTTCAGTGGTGTCCATTCACTCTACAGACGTGTGCTGATGTGACGGTGTGCAGCCCTCAAAGTTCGTCATTGGATCTTCTCGCAATGTCACCAAAACAAACAGGACCGAAAATTATACGCAGGAGTTTTTCTTTTAAAAAGACTAAGGGCCTTCTTCATCCACCTTTAGTGGCTCTCATTTTTCCATGCCATAAAGCAGGAGTTGGATAATCAAACTATTTTACAGGACCAGCTTAGTCTATCTTAGAAGAACATAAAATCCAGTGTAATCCTAGATGCTGGGTAGTTTGGCAAACGCACTAGACAGTCAAGGGCAAACCAATAAGGCAATAGAAATCGATGCCAAGCCTCTTTGTTTTAACCACCTTTAAGGGTAATTGATGCCCTGTTAGTAGTTATTGTTTTACCCTCCTTAACTTAAGTAAGAACCAATTATAAGTTGCTACAATTTCCAAACCGTTCTTGACAGTGAGCTCAAATTTTGACCCATGATAATTTTAATGATTACAAGGCTCTTAAAAGCTTTGCGTTTCAATTGTGTCGAATAACATTTTTATCCATGATGGAATTCAAACAAGAAAGTGTTATTTCTTTATATTTGGCTGGATTGCCAAATGAATCTAAGTATCGTTAGAACACCTCAACGTGAAAAATTATTTGTATATCGAACCATACCTCGTTACCGAAATACTGTCAGCCTTGAAAAACACCATGGAAGTGGTCCTAAAAAACGGCAACATCGACAGAAATGGTTCGATAAGTAAAGGCTCGAATTGAACGAAACACGTGTGGAAATAGAAGAAAATTGGCTAGCAAGTTGAATATATCTTTGGAACGGATGCTACACATACTGAACAATGAGCTTGGGATCCATCCAATGAAGTTCCAAAAAGTTCGATCTTATACCGCAACAGAAAAATGTTAGAGTCGATTTTGTCAAATTTGTTTTTTTTTTTTTCCACTGAAACGTGTCACAGAGCTTTGCAAAAGTTTACAAATTCAAACTTAAGCAGGCTGCACTGATAGTGGTGGTTTTAGCGCCCTTAAAAGTTGGCTCAAGAAAATATCTTGGTTTGGACCGTCTTCAATAAAAACATCACTGGGAATGGGCAAAAATACTGCAAATTCTCTTACGTGCTGGAAAGAGAGCCATTCACTCTGTATTATAATATGCAAGTTTGAGTACTATTGGAACGTTGGCAATAAGACCATTATCAACTCAACAACCGAACCAGATCACGAAATATAAGTAAAAAACGAAAACTGTCAGGTCGAAGGGTCAAGGACGAAATACCCTCTGGCGAAGTGGAGAAAATTGAGATCAAAGATTGCATCTTTTAGTACTTATTTTTTTTTCTTTTCTCAAAAAGGGATTAAAAAGCTAAAAGGACGAAAGCCAGCAGTAGAGAAGGCACCAACAGCAGCAGCAGCAAAGCGGACCAAAGAAGGCACCAAAAGCTAAGAAAAACGTTAAAGCTGAATCCATTAATAATGACCAAGACGCAGGTGAGTTCATCTCATAATGCGATCAGTTACATGGATATGCGCACATCTCATTGGGAATAAGGGGAACAACGATATCATCCTAGAAACGAAGATTCAAAAAAAAAATATTTTTGAAGGTCGTGTGTAGAACAACGTTCACTTATCGGATCTGTTGTATAAACTGAATGTAACCAAAGGTGCTACTAAGCAAGAGAACAGTGAAAGGACGAGACCGTCAAGGGTAAATGATTAAGGACCTTTCCCTTCACTGGCTACGTAGGTAGGGTAAAGGAATTTTAAGTGAGAACGAAGAAGTAAGGTATGCATTATGCGTTGGGTAAAAGATACACTTTAACCTGAAATATGCTATGCTTTCTTTCAAAAGTCGGTGTAAAGTTAATTCTTCCTAAATGTAAAACCGGAGACCATTACGAGAAGTTTAATAATTAAGAACAAAAAAAATGGGAGATGGAAGAGGATACGTAAACCAAAACATATCTCTTCGTCACAAACTGTAGGTCAGTTCCAATTCATTTGTATACAGAAATTCCTAAAAATCCCTCTTGGCGAGAATAACTGACCAAACTTATGAAACGACGTTTCTTAGAAATTCGCAGAATTAATTGTAAACAGCTATCAGATATATGAAATGTCAGAGGTTTTATTTTTACCTTGACAGTCATCCACTGTTTATAAATTCGTAGAGAATGGAAATATTTTACTCTCTATCTTCTACGAAAAAATCCAGCCTTTTGGTAGTTTTTCGGCGAATTTCGAAGGCATTTGTAGCAATTCAGAGTAATTGGAACAGACCTTGTATATGCTACTGAGCAATAGAAAGTGAAGCCAAAGACTCTTAGTTCTTATCATTGGTGCTTTGATCGCGTCTTATGTGTTGCTTTCCACAAATATATAAAAAAACAATTTAAAACCTAGTTTTCTGAAATGTGTGGCCGCTGTGGGGTAGTGGGTAGAGTGCGACGCTCACAGGCAGAAGGGTCTAGGTTAGATTCCCAGCTCAACACCAATTTTTCGAAAAATTCACGATTGGAATGTGCTGCGTTAAATTTCTTACTTTTATTTGGCACACATTAGGTATACGTTTCTTATAATTTTAAAGGACTTTAAATTAAAACTTTCTCGGTTCTAGTAGAAATTAATTGCATCCATTTGTTTCATTTTGTTTAAAGATATGCAGTTTTGTCTTGTTTTATCAATCCAAACAAATATCTAAGAAATGAAGTCAATGAACTTTATGACCGCTTAAGGAAGTTATTTGTAAAACTATTGTGTTCATTAACTACCTAAGTACACTTTATTAAGTCTCGAGCTTTGATGGTATTTACAGATACTAAAAAATCTATTGGCATGAGCTTAAATTATCTGGAAGTTGGCCCATTCAGAATATTTAAAATCCTGAAATTCATATGTATTGCCAAAAATCTGATTTCTTTCTCTTGTCTTAGCAAAAATTGTAGTTTGTCCACAAACAACAAAATTCTATATTGCCAGAAATGTTGTCATTCTTGGCTTCCAAATCTTCATTAAACAAGAAGCGATTAAAAATTTGATCTTAAATTCAAATTCGAATTGTTTGTTGCTGCGTGCATCCCACCACACAAAGCTTCCACAACGTCCCCCAACTTATGGAAAAAAATCCACAGATGACGCCAGCAGAGATGACAGCCAGTCGTCGGATTTCTGTGGAATCTGCAAAAAAGTTGTAATCTGCCGGCGCTCCGCTTTGTTTTTGTTTTCACTTCGTTTTGGCGCAAACCAAATGCAAGAGACTGTGGTAAGTGTTCGCGTAGATTACAGAGAACATGCACATCTGATATTCACGTCATTTCAGTCGATTATAATAACAGTGTTGAACGGAGAAAAATGGATTGACAAGTGCTTCGAATCGATTGCAAAACAATCAGCTGTTGACCATCAGCGCCCACCCACATCCAAGCGTCTACCAGATGATGACAGCTCTCAGAATGAGTTCCACATTGAGGTTTGCGTCTTTGACGATGCTAGCGTGGACAGCACGGCGCTTCTTTTGCAGAAGTGGAAACGGAAATTGGAAGCCAATGGAATGGATGTGGTGATTTTGAAAAATTCCACCGGCAAAGCAAAGGGTGGTGGGTTTGTTATTTGAATTCTTCGGTGGTTCAATTTTAAACATTATTTTCCAGTTGGTTATGGAAGAAATATGGCAATCGCAAAATCTAAGGGGACGTACTTGTGTTTTCAAGATATTGATGATGAAATGCTTCCAAACCGAATCTCCAAGCAACTCGCGCTAGCTGCAGATAAAAAGAATGCTGTAAGTTGCTGGGATTTTAATAGTCGCTTTGCAATATCACCTCCTACATTTCTTTTTAGATTGTTGGTTGTAAATTCATACGAACTCCTGCAAACTCAACGTGTAGATTTTCCCGATGGGCCAACGAACTGGAAAAGAAAAAACTCTCAGTTCAAATTTACACATCCCACGGACCGACTGTGATTATGCCAACGTGGTTGTGCCATCGTTCGGTTTTCTTGCGGGTGGGTGGATTCTGTGAGGATGGCAAAGGCACCCCGGAGGATTTGATATTCTTTTACGATCATCTCGACCGTGGTGGGACAATTCAGAGAGTCGATGAAATACTACTACGGTATCGCTATCATCCAGACGCAACGACATTCTCTATCAAAGAGTCGACTATATGGAATATCCGTCTACAGCGCCTTATAGACAAGGTTCTTTGCAATGAACCTTGGAAAAGCGGGTTCACGATATGGAACGCAGGCAAGCAAGGGCGACGATTCTTCAGAGATTTGCCAAATAATTTAAAATCTAGCGTTAGGGCATTTTGTGACGTTGATAAAAGTAAGAATGTTAAAGTTCGATTATATCTCACCTAACCAGACTCTGTTTGTAGATAAAATCAGTTCAATTTATCAGTATTACGATGAGGTGCATCGGAAGATAACCCATTCGATACCAATTGTTCATTTTTCGGACGCGCAACCGCCGCTATTGATCTGCATGAAGCTGGACTTGACACATGGTGTCTTCGAGGCGAATTTAATGAGCTTGAATTTGATGGAAGGCGTGGACTATATACTCTTTTCTTAGAATCTAACTTTAGTTCATTTTACTGCTGTGACTAAATTATTTGACTTAAAAAGTCTTTATCAATGTATAGTATAGTCCCTTTTTAACTTTTAATAAGCTATAATAAAGTATATTTATGTACCAGACGTACTTAACCAAGATATGTCTTCAGTTTAATTTGGCATGTTGGTCGGCAGATATATGATTTGACTTGTAGTTCAAGTCATAAATTATTTGTTCTTTTGATGGTGGGCACACCTCATTATGGCCTGGAAGTAATTTTAGGTATCCGTCAATTTATTAAAAATTATTTATTAATTATTCTAAACTCTTCTTTTATAAGAACTGTATCCGGTGGTTGTTTGTGAGTAAAGAATGTGAGAAGTAGAAGCATGAGAAATGAGAAGAGGGGACGTTTGCCCTCCATTGATTTGACCAGACGATATAAGAACCGCATTTCATGTCGATAGATAAGACTGATCGCTTGATAGTAATTTTTGGAACCGCAAGGAGATATCTACTTTGTAGATCTTCATCATATGAACACCCGCTTATCCTGTCCACGACAAGAACAATTTTTAAGACAACTGTGGACATAAGGACTGGCTTTCACAGAGATAAAGAAATGGTCATCTTCTTTAATTCCTTCTAGATTTTTTTGACAGAATTTTGCATGACTAAAATACAGTTGGGAGTTTTCAAATGAAAATGTCTTCAGAGGCAGTCTGTTAGCGCTTGTCGTAGGCTACCATTTAACCTGGAACTTAAGCTGATAGATAGGTAGGAAAATAGAAACGTCCCAATTCTCAGATCCAGTCCTTAAATGTGGGGTAGGTACTAAAATTCTGTTCTTCGTGTTCCGTGGATCCTCTCATACATACGGAGCTCATACAATAGTCGCTTCACGAAACACCCACCCGAAGCACATGCGTTCTGATGGGACAATGTCAAGGTTTTCGGTCATCGGCTCTTTGTACAGTACATTTTACAAGTCCCAAACTTTGGAAGTAGAGGTCACAACAATAACTATACTAAAATCAGTTGACATCGAGCTAAGGATGCTTAAAAGGAAACAAACGCAGGACGTGTGGTATTTTCAAGACGTGTATGCGATCAACTAAATAAATCGTTCAGTGCGAATTTAACTCAAAGGGTTTCACTTTTTCGTGCAAACGAACCTAATGAAATTAAATTGAATTGCCTATTTTAAGGGTAATTGGGATTAAATTGTTTGGGCCAGAATTTATAGAAATAAATGGAAAGGTTTTTTTTTTTCCAATATTGAGCTACAGTGTATTCGTATATATTAATTGTGTCAGCTTAGTGGTCGACTGGAAAGAATAACGATTTGGAGCGGAAATTTCTCAATTTCTACCGTTTGTAATGAAACTCTTAAACAGAGAGCTGTCAAATGAACTAAAGAGATCCATTGATTGAAATTTCATAACCTAGTGAATCGTGTAATTTAAAGTTTTGCCTCAACTACACGTGTATGAAAACAAAAGCACTGATTGTGAATTTATGTTAGGGACTGGTTGTGCAAAAAGTAATCGAATTGAGTTTAGGTGCTAGGTTTTGTTGATACGGCATAGTCTTACGGGATTTGCAACATCGATTTATAATGAAAAGTAAAAACATTGGCATTTCTGGCTCTTGAGAGCCTTTTGTCTGTTTAGGAAGCACTCGCATATTCTTGTTCTTCTCGTGGCGGTACAGTCCGGGATGGACCTGGGCCTCAACCAACAAGCCTCTCCAGCCAGCACGATCTATTGCTAGTTGCCTCAAATTGCTCACTCCAAGTTGGTTGTGGTTCTTTTCCGCTTGTGTGCGTGTTGTTAGTTCAGGCCGTCTTCTGTTGCGTTGTCCCAATAGTACTGATTCGAAGGCTTTTCGGGCCGGAGCAGTGGTGTCCATACGCTCTACATGGCCTAGCTATCTTAAGTGCTGTATCCGGAGACGCTTGACCAGGCGCATGTCGCTGTACAGCCCATAGAGTTTATCGTTAAATCTTCGCCTCCAGATGCCGTCAAAGTAAACAGAACCAAAAATCACACGCACGTCTTTTCCCTCGAACAGGCTAAAGGCTTCTTCGTCCGCTTCTAGTGTGGTTCAAGTTTCCGAGCCACAAAGTAGGCCTGGGATGATCAAGCTATTATATAAAGCGAACTCAGTCTTTCGAGAGAGGGCTCTGTTTCTCAATTGAGCTTGTTTATCCCAAAGAACAAGCGCAAGAGTGATTCTGCGTTTGATTTCGGTATTGATATTGTTTTCCCTATTTACAGCGAAGCCGAGGTAGACGATGTCCTTGACTACCTCGAAGTTTCTTCTGTCTAGTGTGACGCTTTGTCCGAGACGTCGATATTATGTGTCCTTTCTTGATGACAACATGTACTTTATTTTGCTCTCATTAACCACCAGACCCATTTTAGCCGCTTCCGCTTCAATGCTAGCAAACGCCTCATCGACGGCTGTATTAGTCCAATCACGTCAATGTTATCAGCGTAAGCTAGCAATTGAACTGACTTTTGGAAGATTGTGCCTCTGAAGTCACAAGACAGTGCGTCGCCTTGTCTAAAACCATTTTTGACATTGAAGATCTCGTTACCGACCTTGACGGAGCAGCGAGAGTTCTCCATCGTCATCCTACACAATCTGATGAATTTGGTAGGAATGCCAAAACTAGACATGGCACTGTATAGCACTGCCATATGCGTCCTTAAAATCGACGAATAGTTTGTAAGTACCGTATCTGTACTTCTTGGATCTCTTACAGGATTTGCCGTAATGTGAAGATCTGATCTATAGTGGACTTCCCTACCAGGTCATGGACAAACGGTTTCAGACGCTCACACAATACGGCAGAGAGGATCTTGTATGCGATATAAAGAAGACTAATCCCTCGGTAATTGGAGCAGTCAAGGAGGTCTCATTTCTTGTGAACGAGTAAACGACGCTGAGTTTCCACTCATCGGGCATGCTTTTCTCGGACCATATCTTGCAGATGAGCTCGTGCATACGCCCAACCAGCTGCTTTAAAAAGTTTTGCGGACATTAGACTTCAGCTTTTATATTGCTATCTTCACCTCGTCTAAGTCGGGGGGAAGGAATGCTTGTCTATTATCGTCCAAATTAAGTGGAACATTCTGCCTAACAGCGGGATTTGGGCCGTCATCGCCGTTAAGGAGTCTGCAGAAATGATCCTTCCAGATTCTCAGCACAAACCGCGACTCTACTACGAGTTGTCCACTTTGGTCCCGGCAGGCCTTGGTCCGAACCTTGTATAGTCGGGATAGCTGTTTTACTTTCGGTAAAACTTTCGGACTTCATTCCTGCCATAACACCTTTCCATTTCCTCGACCGCGCGCTTCTCATGCTCCTTCATTTTCCTTCTGAGAAGCCGGTGCTTTTCCCTTCTTTTGTGTTCGTATAGCTCACGAACAGCTCCCGTTGTTCGATGCGGCGTTGGCGTCTTGTTTGGCTGCATGCGCTTGCCTGCACTCGTCAAACCATGGGTTCCTTCTGGGTGGTGACGTGACACCCAACCCATAAGTGTCAGCTTTTTTGATGGCTTCATGGCAACGTTTTCAGTCTTCCTCTATAGCTGCTGCGACAAACTCTGAGCGAATTTCAGGGAATCTTGTACCTCGGAAGGTTCGGACATCGAGAATATGGAGAATATGACGTCGATCGTAACGTGATCAATCTGGTTGCCAGGTCCCTTTGTGGATGCTCAGGTGTGGGAACCGCGTGCTAGTCACAGAGAGGTTCCGCCCCGAGGCGAAGTCCAACAGCCTGAGTCCGTTTTCGGATATGTTGTCGTACAGACTGTGTTTACCGACGACTCCAGCGAAGATGTCCTTCTTTCCCAGCTGAGAGTTGAAGTCTCCTAGAACGATCTTGGTGTCGTGGCTGCGACATTGGTCATATGTTTTTTCTAGGAGATCATAGAAGTCATCCTTAGACTCGTATATTAGGTTGACGAAATAAACCTTAACAAATCCGGTACAAATTGGAAGGAGTTATCATCATCAAAGTTATCCATCAATTATTCGAAGTTTTTCTTTTTAAAAAATTTGTATCCGCGGGTTGTTTCTGAAAAAAGAATGAGAGGAGTAGACGAAAGGAAAACAATAAGAGGAGTATACCAGCTGCCATTTGCTCTCCATTGGTGTAACCAGACCTTCTGAGAAGCTTTTTATATGGACAAGGATTGGCTTAGTCAGCTGATGCCAAAGATTTTCTATGGGGGTCCAACTACACCCCTTCCGAAGGTGTTATTATACTTACGGGACTTGTAACGTGAAAAATGCTTGACAGGCATAATGTAGAAGAAAAATCCGACTTTTGATGATTTTCTGGAAAGTAGAAACGTTTACAGAACCAGTCTCTTGGTCACATGAACAGAGATGTAAGTCCACACCGAACAATGGCACATTTCTTCGATTCTCAGTTCAAAGAAGCAAAGCAATTACTCCCCCTGAACAAAAACAAAAAATCTCAACTTCTGCGAAACAAGTTCACATTTCTTGGCAATAAAACCTTCCAGGTGGCAAGCGGACCAAATTGAACTTAGTGTCAGTGTGCAAAACAAACAGCTTACGGGCAATTGGTTCGTGACGCAAATTGTGTAACGCTGTGCAAGCAATGAAGTCATTCAAACTTACACAACGGTGGTGTTTTCAAGGCAATTATGCAATCGTTGAACATAACACTCGTTTTACTCAGCCAATCACAGCCACCAACGCCACACTGCCCGGAGCAACATCACGCAGCTGTCGTTCTCCTCATTTAAATCAGTTAACAAATTCAAAGCTCTAAACAAAACAAAACGAAAGCCCATAAGCCCACCCCACGGAGGCGCGTGCCACCCTCAGAGCTGAAAGGGTGGCGCCGGCGGTTTGAGCGAGAATCCCTTTATCCGTTTTTCCTTTGGCAGATAAACACAAACGTGCCCTCCATCAACAGCCTCGCAGTGAGAGTGAGAGGCAGCGTGAGTCTAACAATGGTCCCCGCTTTAATATACAGGACAACAATAGTGTGGTTTTGCAACAGCACAATTGCCATGTCATTCGAATGCGAAACATTAATTCCACCTGAAAGCATATTCCTCCGTGTCGTCTCCACAACTGGCAGAACCGCCAGCACCACCATCCAACAATGAGGATGTTTTACAGGAAAACCCAAACAAACTCGTTCCCCCACATGCATCCTTCTCCCCAGACCAACCGCCCTTTGAACAGTCGCCGAACAACAATGAGTCCTGTCAGAGTAACAAACAAGCTTCCCCAGTTAAGGACCGACAGCAGCACGAGTGAGACTAGAAGCAGCTCCCCCCTCGTGGAGTAGGAAGGTCGGTAGCTGCCTAAGCAGATGCCTCCGACTGCCAACTGCTTTTTAGTTAATCACATAATGAAAATCCGTTCATCCATCAGCGCCTGTGATAATCCCCGCACTGGAATCATCCACACAGAGGACGCAAAAAAGACACTCTGCAGCAAGAACGGGGAAGAATGAAAGAATGATTCTGAATCCAGCTTTTGTTTGTTGATCAAGTATTTTTCCAACCGAAATGATTTGAATGGGAAATTCGCGGGCCACTCCCCGCTCGCCGGCTGCCCTGTCCTGACCGTCCTTTGGGGCGCACTCGATTACACTACGCTGAAGTTTGAGGCTCATGTGAGTGTTCATTTTCGCCAGCGCGAGAGTGTCGGGAGTCCCAGTACAGCACGGGACTCTCGGTTTTGGATTTCATATTTTTTTTAATAAAGATAATAATTTATGCAACATTTTTTTCCCCGTGAAGGACGACAACTGCGATGGCGATGACGATGATGGGTGAGGAATAAAAATGTGCTCTCTCTCTCGGTGTGGCTTAATTCATGCGGAAATGGGAGCTCCACTAGTAACTAGTAGTGCGCGTCGTGATGTGCAAGGATGTCGGATCCCGACTGCAGGCAGGCCGTCCTCTGCGGGAAGGGCGTATATGGCATATGCCATGGCCATGGTGATGTGTGCATGAAATATGTTATTTTTGTTGCCTCTGTGCACAAGGGCGCCTGTTGGCGCGCTGCGAAACAGGCCGATTTTGTGTTGTTTTGAAATAAGAAACAGAATGAAAAATTCGATTATACAAAATCTTTGTTCAACTTTGACCAGCTTTGTCTTTGCATTCGATGAACCAGGAAGTGACTAATATTAAATAATTGCTTAAACGAAAACTCAAAGTTAAGGTAGATTGAATTTTGTCCCTGTTTTTGTACCCCGTGAAGAGATAACTTACTTTGTTGCATCTGCTTAAAGGGAAAGTGAATAGTCTCGATACAATGTTAGCATTAGGAGCGTGTGCCTTAGCGCTTTACAGTGTTAAACTTGAGTTGATATATCGAATGAGGACTTAGTGGGTAGCTTGATACACTTGGCATATAACTTTGGATACAAGAAATTGATTATCCCAGTCCTGCTGTAGTGCAAGAGGCAATGACGCGTCTTAAAGTGTGCCATAATGCGAGTGTGATCAATGAACTTTCTATGACATTTGCTGTGTCGTAACGGAATTCCTAAATTGGAGGCATTGAAACGACCGCCATATTTAAGGATTTTGACAGGCGGGAAGGATTTTAGGTTAAAAAACTTGAATGACAACGCTCAATAATTCAAACGCACCAAAAAGGGAAAATAAAGCTAAAGAAGATTAAGAAGACTAAGAAGATCAAGAAGACCAAGAAGGCCAAGAAGAGAAAGACGACCAAGAAGACCAAGAAGACTAAGAAGACCACGAAGGCCAAGAAGACCAAGAAGAGACAAAAGATCAAAAGGACCAAGAAGAGGAAGAAGACCAAGAAAACCAAGAAAACCAAGAAGACCCAGAAGGCTAAGAAGACCACAAAGGCCAAGAAGACCAAGAAGAGACAAAAGATCAAAAGGACCAAGAAGAGCAAGAAGACCAAGAAAACCAAGAAGACCAAGAAAATCAAGCAGACTAAAAAAGCAAGAAGATCTAGTAAACAACGAAAGTAAAGAAGATGAAGAATTGGAGGAATCTGTAGAAGACCAAGCATAAAAAAAAAACAGGGAAAGAAGAGAAAGAAGGCGAAAACAGACAAAGAAATGAAGAAGATGAGAAGAATAAAAAAGGCAAAGGTATAAGAGAAGAAGAAAACGAGGAAAAATAAAAAAACGAAGAAATGAAAGAAGAGAAACAAAAAGAAAACAAAATAATAAAAAGGAGGTGGGGTCTTATTTGGCCATACATTACCACAGTTAGCGATGCTTTCGTTTTTACACGAAATAAACAAGCAAATGACTAATTTCTCATTTGCATTGAAAGATGGTTGATCTTTATTTGCCAATCAAATTTCTCTTTCTCAGCTGACTCGACTGTCCCCTATTCGAAAAGAAGTAAAACGTTGCTTTACGAGGGTTGCCTTTTATATTTTGGGATTAGAGAACAAAAAACAAATATAAATCATCGAAAATGGTTTCATTGTTTTTAAGACCTATATACTTGTGAATGCGTTTGAACCAATTGTAGAAGCACTTTTGCCACTCTGATTAAGGTATCTCCAAAACATGCATTCTGAACGCATCAACCGCTTCTTCAGATGTCGAAAAACGTTGACTTCTCATTTTATTTTTTACGTACGGGAACAAAAAGAAGTCATTCGCTCCCAAGCCAGAACTATACGGCGGATAACTCATCAAATCGATGTTTTGAGTGCTCAAAAATGCAGTTGTTTGAGCCTATGTGTGAGAGCCCGCATTGTCGTGGTGAAGAGTGATCCGTCTTCGGCGGTTGGTTTTCCCGATTTTTTGGAAGATAACTGGCAATGATTGTGTACCACTCAGAAGTGACTGTTCTGCGTTGTTCTAGTGGTACGGTTGCTACATGTCCACTTTTTCCGAAGAAAAACTTCGTTTCGTGCGCGAGCAACTTTTGTTGGATTTGGCTCAATTCGTAACACCCATACAGTCGAGTGCTGTTTACTTCTGGGCTCATACGAGTAAATCCACGATTCATCACCTGTCACGATGTCATAGATGTGTTTCGGAGCACTGCGATCGTATTTTGGAGCCTTTCTTTCGACCAATTTGAGACGAGCTTTTTTTTGAGAGATTAACAAATTATGTGGAATCCAACGCGAATAAATTTTTTTGACGGTCAAATGTTCATGCAATATTGAATGAATGCTGGTCCCACTAATGCCTAGGGTTGTCTCAATCTCATGATAGGTCACATGATGTTCTTGCAATATCAGTTGGAGTACAGCATCAATGGTTTCCGGAACAACAACTGATTGTCGACGATCTTCACGAAATTCGTCGTGGAGTGAACTACGACCTCGATTGGATTCACCATACCATCGATAAACACTGGTCCTTGATGGAGCTTCATTGCCAACTAAGTTTATCGATGCACTGTTGTTGAGTTAATCGATGTCGAAAGTTGTAAAAATAATCACACGAAAATTTTCACGATTTAATTCCACTTTTTGGGAGAGGTGAATCTTTTAAGTTACTGCAAACAACAATGTCAAAACGTTCTGAGTACGTATAACCTCAAAATTATCAAACTTTACGATAGAGCTGGTAGTTGCCAGATTGCAACACTAGGGTCGCCCAATCCCAAAATATAAAAGGCAACCTTCGTAGTACGACGCGTTAAAAGTATTCAATGCATAGTTCAGAACAATCCTAGGAGAGCAGGTCAGTAGTAAATTTTCCTGAATAAACTCTTGAATTAGTGAACGTCGTGGCGGAGTGGGTAGAGTACCACACTCCCATGCTTAAGGTCTAGGTTCGATTGAGCGAACGTAGAATTTTTCTGGCGAATATTTTTGGAACCTCGATGGATGCATGGAATTTTGACAATTTACGACCGGGGTGAAATTTGTATGAAAAGTTCGAAATTAGATAAAAATTAAATTAAATATTATAAATACAATTTTTAAATATTTTTAATTATTATCAGTGTGTCGCTGGAAAAGGATTAATTATGTAATAAAAATGCTGTCATACAACTACAGGCTTTCTTTTGCTCATAAGAGTGGTTTGAAAATATAAACAAACCAAAAAATGTAAATAAACCTGATAAATGGAATATGTGTATACAATATAAAGTTTGTCAAGAAAGTGCTTACACTGGGTAAAAAAAACTGCAATTTCTACTTTCTCGCTATAAACTTTATTTCACCAATTTTTTTATTTCCATACTTCATGTTTTAAAAAGTAAATAACATAAACAAAACTACATATACCATAACAATAAGAACAACAAAAAAACAAAAACCAGAAAGGAACAAAAATTTAACTGTCTTACACATCTTAATACTATACTAATACTATACTTAATTATAAACTTATTGTGATTTAAAAGCTTATGAATTTTGCAAAATTTGGTGTTACCACCTTTAGCATCAACAACTGCCTTAAGCCGTTTTGCCATTGATCCAATTAACTTTTTTGTATCATAATTATTTGGAATGTGGTCGCCGTGGCGTAGTGGGTAGACTGCGACGCTCACATGCCGAAGGGTCTAGGTTCGATTCTCAACTCAACAACAATTTTTCGAATTTTTCACGGCACCACCTCTTTCGAGCTGCTGACAGCACTTCTTCTTCTCAAATTTCGTCGTTCGGAGTCGGCAAAAAAATTGTAGGTCCCTTCTACTCGTGAGAGAACAGTAGCGAGCACAACAGGAGTAGTTGATTAGCAAGCTAGGCCCTGGTCCCCTGCGGCCTGTCGCGCCATACAATTATTATTATATGTCTATGTATTAGATGTGTCTAATATTGAAGCCAGAAAGTAGAAATTGCTGTTTTTTTTACCTAGTGTAAACACTTTCTTGACAAACTGTATATTCTTAGATTTCATTGTTATAAATTGAATACATAAGATTAAATCTAAACGTTGTTTTTTTCTTAATAAACTGTGTAACACTTATCGTTCTTGTTGGTTTTGTTGGGCGATCGTTGTAGGCGTTTTGCTTGGTCTACCCTGAAATATAAAGTGTCTGTCCACTTAACTGCTAAATTTCATCATTAGTTTCAACTTTGGTCCACCTGCAATAACATTCAAAATTTGCATTTTGCAAACCTCAATAGAGTCAATCAACCATTACCGAGTTCATTTTTCTGTAAAGTGAACCTTCACTTTTTTAACCAAGTTGCTGGTTCTCGTAGAAGTCAGGTCTGTCTGCAAACAACAAATATTATTAAAATGCAATAGCTATACCGTCAGCATTGGTATTGGAGTTCTACATCTTTCGTGTGTGCCTGTTTGGCAGTTGACCATAAATTTGTGCAGTTAAAGGAACATTGCTCAACATCCAGCATACATGACATAAATTAAAAGTTAAAATAAAATACAATTCTCATTCTTATAGTTTTATACATAAGTACCACTTTAAAGTATTTTCAGAACTGCAGTATTTTGTCTGAAAATTTTACTTTTAACAATGACCCATAAGATATCGTCGTCTGTTTTGTGTGACTTAAACCTATTGCATGTACAGAAAGTATAAGTTACTCCATCTTCTGCGTACTCTTCCACCTCTTTCTTTTGTTCATTTGGATTATTCAATACCATTATAAGAATTGGGATTCCACAGAGAGAAGTATTCCAACCTTGTCGGATTTATCTTTTCCAGGTAAACCGATGTATGCAATCATACTAATTAATCCTGTTTCACTCTTGTTTACTTTAAGTTTAAGCTTAAAAATGTATTTTATTTTTCTCTAACTAATGATATCTTAAAACTAGGAACAAAATACTTAGCCTAGCCTAGCCTGTCCTTCGGCGTCAATACCTTTTTGTTTTTTTTTAATTTATTAAAGCTAGTACTATTTATTCACTCTTGTTTATGGTTTTGCAACCTTCAATTGTTTTGATTTTAATTAAATTAAACTTTCAACATATCTTGTTTACATACAATTCTCCATACTAGGGCAGAAAATATTAAAGTTGCGTCTAACCGAGCAGACTAAAAAAAAATCACCAGGATGCGTTGGTCTCCATGTTGATACTAGTCAATTCTCGGCTAAACAATTCGAACCTAAAGAGTACTAACTGCCCAAGCAAAAGTTTCTCAAACTTCAACACAGCAGCGCAGCGCAGAACAGCAGCGCGCACAACACGAGTAACACGAGAAGGCGAGGTCCTGGTTATATCATACCGAAAATAATAATATAATTTAATGTGTGCCAAGGAAGACACTTAAAGTAGTGTGGGGGAGGGCATAGGCGAACTTTGGACAATAAGTAAACAACAAGTACTTAGTGACGTGACAGTTTATTGCAAAAGAGAGAGAGAGGTATATATACCATCGCCTAACCTAAAGAATATGCTATCGGGAGGATCAGCCGATCATGAGACTCGTTCTTTAAGTTAATTGTAATTATCTTTTACACGAATGTTAATTATTAGATCTCGAAGAGTGTAATAGAAGTGTGATGACACTGTTTCTCAAACTTTTAAAATATTCTTCTACAGTAGTAAACAAACCGAATTTGAAAAAACTACTTTCTGTAAAAACCACAATTTTTAGAAAATTAGAGCGAAATTTAAGAAGGGGCAGTAGTTTTGATGGTTTTTTAATTTTATTTGTGTGCTTGGAATCTTATATTTTAGTAATGGGTATATCCTCCTTTGTTACTTATAACCTCAATGATTCTACTAGTCATTGAACTTATAACCAAAAAAAGGTATTCGGCATCCAAGTTCCTTCAAACATCTTGAATGGATTGCTTAAGTTCTTTTACCGTGTTATGCTGCCTCCCATTCGTTTAAATTTTTCTTGCCATTATTTACCATATACTTTCAATAGGATTTAAATCGGGGAATCGCGATGACCACTCTAAAACACGTTTATTTGTATTAACAAAATACTCCCTTACCACTTTGGCAAAATGGACCACCGCATTATCCTGTTGAAAGATGAAATCTTCGCATACTCTATTTCTAAATATGTTCATTTTCATTTGTGGGGGATGTTACAGTAAAGGCATCATTTCATTGAAGTTGAAAGCTCCTCATATCATCACACTACCTTTTCCAAAGTTGCGGTTCATACTTACTTACTACTTGCTGACGCGACAGTCCACAGGGGAACCAGGGCCTAGCTTGCTTATCAACTACTCGTGTTATGCGCGCTACTGTTCTCTCACGAGTAGAAGGGGCCGACTCCGAACGGCGAAGTTTGAGAAGCTTTCTTAGACAGTAGAAGGGACCGACTCCGAACGGCGAAGTTTGGGAAGTTTTCTTAGACGGTTATTACTCTTTGAGTGTTGTCAGCAGTTCAAAAGAGGTGGAGCCATAAAAAATTCGAGAATCAAACCTAGACCCTTAGGCGTGTGAGCGTCGCACTCTACGCACTACGCCACGGCGGCCAAAGAGTTAAAAAAACACATTTTTTCTCGTGCCACGGTGCACAGTATACTTGTTGTCAATATAATTTCGTTGTTCTCTCCTCCAAACGTTACCACGGCTCATACTTACTTCCGGTTTATCCCGCAAATCATGCCAATTGCATTAAAAACCGTCCGTTCCATTCAAATTAAACTTTTTCTCATCACTAAATATCACATTGTGCCATTCTGTAGTCCACGACATGTGATTTCTGGCGAACAAGAGACGACTTTCCTTGTACTCGAGAGTAAGTGTGTAACACCAATGTTGGAATGGCTTACAGTATTTATTGGACACGTCGTACTCCATTTTGAAGGCCCGATTTCGCCTTAATTTGTGATGCATACAGTTTGTCTTTACGTGCTTCTTGTATTATTTTTTTTTTCGATTTGTTAGCTTTTTTGGAGCTCATGTGACCTTTTTAGCCCCATAGCACTCACCCAAATTGATGAAATGATCGAAGACGTTAGCGAATCTTTCAATTTTGGCAGCGGTTAGAGTAGCTATTTACTTTTGGGTGCCACAAATATGAATAGCTCCAAACATCTCTGAACTACTCTGTTAAAGACTAACAGAAAAACTTACCAAAAAATTGATATTTAAAAAAAAAAAATAGAGATAGCCTCTATATTTATTTCGCAGTAAAATGAATGAACACCACCACTTTTTACAAAAAACACGCATGGTAGTAGAGCACGACAACTCATATGGAACTGCACATGTTATACATGTAGGACTTTTAAGTAATTCGAAATAAAATAATGCAAACATTTCTCGTGGTATCACCAATTACTCACTGCGTACGTGCACATAATCGTGTTTATGTTTCCTATGTACTACTGTAACATTACCCTCCAATGATGTCAAGTTTAGTTAAGATAACATTACTGTAAGCTCATGCTATGTACGAATCAGTTATGCTTTATGATATGCTATGTATGATCGTGGTGAATAACAGATCAGTCGGTAAGTTGCAATAAAGTCATCGTCGAATAAACACTTGCTCTTCTTTTATTTGTGGTTACCTTACATACATGATCTCATAGCTCAACAGCAAAAAAAAAAAAACAAAAAACGGATATTGCACCCAATGGAAAATTACGTCTCATGTCTCATTTAAATTTTAAAATGGCTAGAATCGTACCCCCACATATGATGGCAATTTCACATATGAGGCGTTTTTACTCTTTTTTATGAGAGCCAACCATTGCAAATCGCACGACCCGGAACTGCTCTTAGTGACGACTACTGATGATTTTCTGAATTAGCGGCACAAAGAGTTAAAAAAAGATTTCACATTGTTTCTAATGACATTGTATACAGTGTACTTTCTGTTCTCTGTGGGTTGTCAATATAATTTCGTTGTTTTCTCCTCCAAACGTTACCACCCAGTACCACAAACTCTACTCCCTTGTACTGGACTTTTGTCTATGGCGCCCTTAGGGCCTTGACATTCTCCACCAAAGCCGCCCCTCACTCGCATCGCTTTAACATATGCATCCACAAAGAATGCGAGTGCACACAAAAGAGGTCGGTAAAAAATATTATAAACAGATTTGCTAGAATATCCCGTAATTAAGTTATAAACTGGGACATCACTCGCCTTCACCTCTTTGTGCTACCGGTTGTCGGAAGTTTTAATATCGTCCACACACAGATCACATAATATTTGCACGACTGAACCGCTCCACTTCCACTCCCACTGCCAATCCAATCTCCCGCCCTGAAATCTGTTCGCCTTCCTCTACCACATGGGATTGCGTGCAGAAATGCCACGGAACCAGACGAAAAATAACTATTCCCACTGCACCCTCGCACCCCCGGAACATCGATCTTCAGCTCCAGCTAACAGGCCGATCGCCCCACCTTCAAGTCCACTGAAATTATGACAAGAGTCAACGATAATGTCATCGAACACAATTAATCATCAAATTTCGAATCACCCCTGCGAGTGAGGACGGCGCGCCCAGCGCAGCAGCAATCTGTGGACTGACATGGGAAACTGTGGAAAAGGGACGATTAACAGGACGTCATCATTTATATAGAGAGGAAAAGGAGGAGCAGCAGGAGCTGAAGCCCAGAATGAGGACGAAAAACGGATTTTTCTCTTGCTAACCACGTCGCTATTAATCTGTCAAAGCAAAGTGACAGCATCGTGATTTTCCCTTATGCCTCGAGGGAGACAGCCGGAGCGGAGTCAGCAGGAGGCGGTATGAACTTCAAGGACCGTCGACGCCGAAGAGCGCGGACAGGGAGAGAAGTGTGACATCAGTAAGGCGGTGGGGGATGGAACAGATGACTTAAAAGTTATGAAACAGCAGAAAAAGTCAGACGCAAAATTATCTCCCCCAAGAGTTTGCTTTTGGGCTCAATGAAGACGGTGGTAGTTTGTGCGAGTCTGTGGGCGGGGTGTAGAGTGCGACGGGTGTTTGAGTGGGGCGATGAAAGTGATTTTATTGACTCGCAAATTGATGGATGGCTTGATGGGGGATTCGTTGGCATACACCAGCGCGGGGTGCTGTTTCAAAATTTTGATACTCCCAAGGGAGCCGATAAATTGAGGTGTCGGTGATGATTGGACGGCGTGCCACTGGGGAGGAGGAAGTGAATGAATTGATTTTTTGTTTTGTGTTTGAGGAGGACTTGGGGAAGTTGAGGTAAATGGAAATCAAGTGCGAATTGGATGGTGTGGGATGACGGCATATTTCCGTGGTGCGATTTGGAAAATGAGGAATTTTTGTGTTGTCAATGATTTGTTCATAATTGGAAGAGAATTAGAGAAATATTGTTTGTGTAGTATAGTTCAAGGTAAGGCTGCAAGCAGTATTCAAATATCGGGAGGCAAATAAAACGAAGTTTTACAAAACCCACACCGACTGTGGGGGAGGTTCTCTTAACATCAATAAAGGAAATGGAGACATAGCCCACCTGCAAAGTGTTTTGATATTTATAAATTGACAAGATGACTTAGCTTGACGACAAGAAGTATCTCATTTTGATGAAATCGAATATTAACATTATTGTCACTTTATTTCCGACACCACTATGTTTTGAAGCTGCAGAATGTTGTTATGCCTGGGAACTGTAAAAAATAAAAAGAAATACGCGGGCTGCAGGGTCTACAGGGGACCAGGGCCTAGCTTGCTCATCAACTACTCGTGCGCGCTTCTGTTCTCTCACCTCCAGTGTAACCGTTGTGTATATTTGTGGAACAAACGATAAACGATGAAGAAAAGATACGATTAAAAGGCACAGATTACTTTCGAAATTTACTTTATTCCATATTCAGAAGAGCTCAAAATTAAGCTCGACATTTTCTATTCTCTTACGTCTACTTCCAATCGTCGTAGTTGGTGGTGTCTAGTATCAGCTGTCGTCGGAAGGCCACGCAAAGGTAATCGTAAATTGAGCTTCAAGATTAGACTACATTTGAATTGAAACTGCTATGCGCCATAAAAAATATTGAAGGTACAAACTATTAATTCGTTTTCAAAAGATGGCGCCACCTGTAAGCTGTGGCTGATCTAGGAAGCGATTAATTTCTTCATTAGAAAGTAGTGACATTTGTGAGCAATAATTAATTTTCATGAGTTTCAACAGAAAATGTCTGAAATTGTTTAAAAAAAAAAACAGTATTTGTGAGCCTT
Source organism: Eristalinus aeneus (assembly GCA_955652365.1). Classification (NCBI taxonomy): domain Eukaryota; kingdom Metazoa; phylum Arthropoda; class Insecta; order Diptera; family Syrphidae; genus Eristalinus; species Eristalinus aeneus. The sequence continues at coordinate 66,694,683 of OY019133.1, forward strand.
GAAGAAAAGTGCAGCTGAAGTTCATCTTAGCGTCTGCTCCGACAGATAAATGAGACAATGAGTTGTATCCACACTTCCAAAATGGTGATTTCAGCGTTTTGGATAGTCCATTATTTGAAGAAGACGAATTGGAGGCTTAACTGGACCTAGATTGTGTCAAACACAAAGTGAACTTCCAGAAATTTTGGGCGCAACTCAGCAAATTCAAATTCAAAAGCAAAGTCGGGTGCTGGGAGTTTCAACCCAGAGACATCAAAAGGCGTCTTTCAGACTTAAAAGACATCAAGGGAAGGGACTTTTGCGTCTGATCGTGCCTAGATATGAAAAGAGATTTGTTCCAAAAATTAGATTAATTTTTAAATTTTCAAATTTGTACAACTATTACCCCGAGAAGAAGGAATACTATGCAGTCTGGTGAATCCGTTTCATTATTGTCTATATCAACACAAAGAAAAATATTCTAGGTTTCATATGGTAGAACAAGACAGATATGGTGCCGGGCTAAACCACTGATGGGATACATTATCGATTGCAATTGATATTCTTGAAACGACCGAAAGTTGAGGTTGCAACGTGATAACGCTCGGTGCCACGTGACTGCAGGGGCCAAAAACTGCCTGAAAATGCTTATATGGGAGGTTTTACACCGACTGCCGGCTTTTTCAACGGAAGCAAAACGATTTGGTCAGGTTCGGGTCATGGATTTTGTTCATGGGTTCGGTCATGGGTTCGGATCTTCGGAAGAAATCGAAGAATGGGTCAATGATTGGATCTATGACAGAGAGGACTCAATTTTCAGAGATAATAATAATAATTGTTGGCGCTACAGTCCACAGAGGGACCAGAGCCTAGCTTGCTCATCAACTACTCGTGTTGTGCGCGCTTCTGTTCTCTCACCTCCAGTGGAACAAACGATAAACGAAGAAGAGAAGATACATTAGAAGGCACAGATTACTTTCGAAATTTACTATATTCTATATTTAGAAGAGGTCAGAATTAAACTCGACATTTTCTATTCCCTTACGTCTACTTATAAACTAATTCCGATCATCGTAGTTGGTGGTGTCTAGTGTCGGCGGTCGTCGGAAGGCCACGCAAAGGTAATCGTAAATTGAGCTTCAAGATTAGACTACATTTGAAATGAAACTGCTATGCTCTATAAAAAATATTGAAGGTACAAACTGTTAATTCGTTTTCAAAAGATGGCGCCAGCTGTAAGTTGTGGCTGATCTTGGAAGCGATTAATTTCTTCATTAGAAAGTAGTGACATTTGTGAGCAATAATTAATTTTCATGAGTTTCAACACAAAATGTCTGAAATTATTAAAAAAAAAAACAGTATTTGTGATGGTTTTGAAGAAAAGTCCAGCTGAAGCTCATCTTAGCGTCTGCTCCGACAGATAAATCAGGCAATGAGTTGTATCCACACTTCCAAAGTGGTTTTTTCAGCGTTTTGGATAGTCCATTATCTGAAGAAGACGAATTGGAGGCTTAACTGGACCTAGATTGTGTCAAGCACAAAGTGAACTTCCAGAAATTTTGGGCGCAACTCAGCAAATTCAAATTCAAAAGCAAAGTCGGGTGTCGTACGAGTTTCAACCCAGAGACATCAAAAGGGGTCTTTCAGACTTAAAAGACATCAAGGGAAGGGACTTTTGCGTCTGATCGTGCCTAGATATACAAAGTGGATTTAAGAGGTTTGTTCCAAAAATTAGATTAATTTTTAAATTTTCAAATTTGTACAACTGTTACTCCAAGAAGAAGGAATACTATGTAGTCTGGTGAACCCGTTTCATTATTGTCTATATCAACACAAAGAAAAATATTCTAGGTTTCATATGGTAGGGCAAGACAGATATGGTGCCAGAGTAAACCACTGATGGGATACATTATCGATTGCAATCGAACTTAGATCCTTCGGCGTGTGAGCGTCGCACTCTACCCACTACGCCACGGTGGCCAAATGGTATTCGAAAATAATTAAAGAAATTGGAAGGAGAAGTCGCGTCCGGCGGACAATGCTTTGAGCAGTGTATGTTTTTATTCACACACAATCAGTAAGTAAAGTAAATTTAATATCAATTTAACGAGTTTTTTCTCAATCGCCTTTGTTTCATGTTGTGAAAAAAAGATCACTTTTACAGTTCAAATAGAATGTAAAATGTGAGTAAGGAAATTAAAGCTCAGAGGTATACTAGGTGTTACAGCGTGTGTAGTTGGACTAAAGAATATACCAGGTGTACCGGTATGAAAGAAGTTTTTTTTTGAAAATAAAACACTAATTATTAAAGGGAAAGTAAAAACATTTTATTCAAAGTATTGGCCATTGTTTTCTACACATTTCGACCGCCTTTCTGACAATTTGTGAATACCACGCCAATAAAATTTGTTCGTCTTTTAAAGCAAACCAATCAGACACCCAATTTTCGACCTAATCGTAGGAATCAATGTGTGAAATGCGTGTCCCATCGATGAAAACAAATGGTAGCCGGAAGGAGCCAAGTCTTGCGAATACGGCGGGTGGGGTAGCTGCTCCCAGCCAAGTGTTTTGATTGTGTCCTAAACCGGTTTTGCTTTGTGTGCAGGTGCATTGTCATGGAGCAAAATTACCTTGCCGTGTCTTCTGGCCCATTCTGGTCGTTTCTCGATCAATGCATGGTTACAATTGTTCACTTGTTGTCGGTAGCGATCAGTATTAACGGTTTCACCAGGTTTTAGGAACTCGTGGTACAGCACACCTTTCTGGTCCCACCAAACACACAGCATTGTCTTCTTGCCGAATCGATCTGGTTTTGCAGTCGATGTTGATGGTTGTCCCAGATTAACTCATGATTTTTTCCATTTAGGATTCTTAATATAAATCCATTTTTCATCGGCAGTGACAATCCGATGCAAAACCGATTTTCTTTCGTCTACCGTTTGCAATTCGGCGTCTTCAAACTTTTTTGGTGGTCTTCCACGTTCTTCATTTCTCACATCACAATCATTATTTCTGAACCATTGAAACCATCTGATAGACCATGATCACCATATGCCTCGACAAGCATTTGATGCGACTCTGCAGCACTTTCCTCAAATGAAAACAAAAAATTAATGCTTTCCGCAAATCATCACTTTCTGGTGCAAAATTCGACATTTTTAACACGATGAAAAATATGATGTTGTTGTTCAATGACTTGATGTATACTAAATATTTTTCACAAATGTCATAGCAAACAAACAAAAAATAAAAATAAGGGCTCGTTCACAACAAATGTTTCCTATTGAGACATTTGTATATTGACGCTCACTTCATACGGGTATAACTGGTATTAAGTAATATAATTCAACATTTTATTTTATGCAAAATTTGTATGCCTCTAAAAAATAATCTTTTTCGAGTTTAATCTTTCTTTGAGTTTAAATCATCTTTGAATATATTGTCAACTTCTAATTATCATTGAAATTTTCTTTGAGTACTGACATGCCGGTTGGCACTAAACAGACGGTTTAATTGAATTCGTTAAGGGATATTGATACGCATTCCTTGCCGCTTTAATAATAATTGTTGGTGCTACAGTCCAAAGGGGGACCAAAGCCTGGCTTGCTCATCAACTACTCGTGTTGTGCACGCTATTGTTCTCTCACGAGTAGAAGGGACCTACAGTTTTTTGCCGACTCCGAACAGCGAAATTTGAAAAGCTTTCTTAGACAGTTATTACTCTTTGAGTGTTGTCAGCAGCTCGAAAGAGGTGGTGCTGTGAAAAATTCGAAAATTGGTGTTGAGCTTTGAATCGAACCTACACCCTTGGGCGTGTGATCGTCGCACTCTACCCACTACGCCACGGCGGCCACCTTCCTTCCTTGCCGCTTTATCGTATCAAATAGGATAAAGTTTGAAAATTTCGCTTTTACAAAATAGTCAAAGAAAAAAATATTGAAAGCCTTACTTCATCTCAAGAGTAATTACCTTTCTTCCACTTAAGTTTCAATTAGATGTCCGCAAATGTCATCCACCCACGAAACAAGCCCAACTCCTTAAGGCAAATAGTTTAAAATTTTCGAAAGCTCTTCAAAAGTCCTGGTCTTACCACCTTAACCGCATTCTCCTATGACGCACTCACGGATTCATGGGATTTATTAACATCCACTTAGAAGGTTGTTCCGTAAAGACTTCCAAACTTCCCTCCACGGGCACTTCATCATTCACGCATCCAGCGATTCGTTTCCCCACTCGTAAATCGCTTCTAATAAAGTGAACTTCACCGCAGCCGGGAGATAAGTCAACTCACCGAGGAAATAGTTTAAAAGTTATCCGTCCCCCACTCCGCTGCGCTCGCAACGAGACTTTGTTACACACACCGCTTAACAGATTCCCATTGGGGGCTGTAACCTCCCGTAAAAGGATCCGCGATTTTGTCACCCAATAAACACTAAATTTTTATTGGGATCCATAAATGCGGTTCCCTTTTGAGGCATCTCTCACCTTAATTCACCGCACCCGCACTCAGGGGAGGCAAGCAACAGCGGCGACGTCGAGAACAGGTAGCACGGGGTAACATATGTGTCGGACAAGGATGAAAGGAGAACGTATGGAAAGGACTTTTCAATGAAGAAGATAAACGGGATATGTCGAGGTTGCGACGAAGAAGGAGAGCAGGCAGAGGCAGCGAACATGAAGATGTAACAATAAATGATTTAGTGGGATCTAAATAGAGTTCCGTGCTGCGGATCCTGGAGATACCGCAGGTGGAGTTTAAGGGTTTGAAGGGAAGTGGAACCGTGGTGGGCAGGAATATCAGAGAATGGAGGATGGTGGTGGGTTTGATTTAATGGCACGAAAAATAAATGAAAACCGACTCAATTGAGCATAAGTTCGAAGAATAATTTTTGAATTTCTGTACAAAAATGGATCTCGGATTGGCTATACATGCGTGGAGTCAAAGAAACTTTATGCACATGACAGAGAAAAATCGCTAGTTAGTTAGTTAGTTAGTTAGACTTTTATTTTCAATAAATGTTTTACAATGTAAAGTTTAACCTAAGTCATTTATGGTTTGGCCTATGGCCGTCTACAAGGTTGACAAAATACATACATACGTTTTACATTAAAAATCTCCATCTATGATACGTTTTTTATAACAAAGTGCTGCTACTGAATAATCGTATAAGGCCTTCCATCCCTTTTCTCCATTTAAGATGCACGTTACTTCATATTCGTTTAAAACAAGTTTTTCGAAAATTGCTAGTCGAAATTCTTTTAGAATCGGACAAACACCAATAAAATGTAAGATGTCTTCTCTCTTCCTCATGTTACATAGGTTACAAAGAATTGGTAAATCTGGTCTGTGGGGGATAAAGTTTAACTGAACGAGTTCTCCTCTCAGTTTACAAATTGTGCTTATTTTTTCGATTGAGTGACTGTCAAGGAAGTATGTTTTTTCATTTAAAAAATGGTTTAGTTTGCTGTAGTAGTTCCTAAACGGTGAAGATTTAGCTTCTTCGACATATTTGTCATATGTGTGTCTACCAAAATTCTCCAAAACAGAGTAAAATTTTTTTCTTAAAAGATGAGGAGGCTCGTCCGCCTCAATAGACAGATTTAGACCGCATTCAGAAGCTGTTTTTTTCCATTCCTCGCAAATGTATCCGTTTGTTCTAATTATACTTCTTAAAACTACGTTTGGTAATCTGCATTCGCTCATCGGTAGTATTTTTAAAATATAGTTGAAGTGCATTTTGATGGTATACAAGAGCAACGGAGGAGTTCCCGTTTCAATATGTAGCATATAGTTGGGGGTATTTTTTGGTAACCGAAAGATCTTCTTCAAAAAGTAGCGAAGGAGTTTTTCCACACCATCATAGCCTTTGTAACCCCATACCTGAGCTCCGTAGAGCATTATTGAAGCTGCAGTTGAGTGGAATAAAGTTTGTTTTGCACTTTTCGATACATATTTATTTTTGAAGCAACGTTCCCAAATCGAACAGCAGCTAATTGTTCCTCAAAGTGTGGTTTCAAATTTAAAGAGGACGATATTAGGATACCTAGGTACATATATATATATATATATATATATATTTTTTTTCAGTATAAATGTTGTGTGTGGTCTTAAGCCAGTTTGTTTCAATCAAATGTTATGTAAGGAAATGAATTCACTTTATTCGAAAGAGGCCGATAACCGTTTCTCGAATGAGACGAAATCTTCTTCTTCTTCTTGTGGCGCTACAGTCCGGGGTTGACCTGGACCTCAACCAACATGCCTCTCCAGCCAGCACGATATTCCGCAAGCTGCCTCCGATTGCGCACTTCAAGTTGGTTGAGGCCCTTCTCCAATTGTGTGCGCCACCTTAGTCTAGGTCGTCCTCTGTTGCATTGACCCAATGGCTCAGGCTAATTAGTTCAGAAAGTTGCAGATAAGTTCGCTCTGAAAGAGAGTACACTTAATAAAAAAGTTGCGTTTAAATTTATGAATGAGACATAAAATAGTGTTAATGCCAAAGTAAATTTAAAATTAGTTTTAGCACGTTGTTTCGACAAATTTGTAGCTTTCTAATGTGCGTATCGGCACAATCTGCCTACACAGGTGAAGCATAAGTTAGAACTGCTTTGAACATGGTTTTAAAAATCAATAATTTGTTTTCAATACTAAGCCTCGACTTTCGATTGATAAATGTTCAGAGTATCTTAACCATGAGATTTACCTTATGTACTGTGTTCGATATATGTTTTTGAAAAGAGAGTTTTTTTTATCAAAAGTTACTCCTAAGTACTTGCAGTTTTCAGACCATTGAATATTGATTGAGTTCAATTGCAGGTTTGATTGGAGTAGAAACTGATGTTTTCTGCGTCTAGTAAACTACATAGCCTGAGACTTGTCAGCACTTAGCTTTATTTTTCATTTGCTACAGAAATTTTGAAAAATGTCACGTGAATTCTGCAACGAAGTCCTGTGCTAAGATGTTGAATGAGAACAGGGCTGTATCATAAGCAAAAAAAACAAGAAAAGTGTCTTCGGCAGGTATTGGTACATCGGACATAAAGATATTAAGCAGGATGGGACTAAGAACGGAACCTTGAGGTACTCCAAATTCATTTATTTATTATGACGAGTTCTGTGGTGGATTTTCACCCTTTTCAGCCTAAAATTTAAAAACACAACATAAATACTAAAGTTTTCTATGAAACTTGACACATGACTTGATAAATTTCACGGGTCAACGCAATCATCTGTGTACGATTCGACTTGGATTTCGAATCCGTTTACTACCTTCGATTATGCCCACTATATGTCTACTTTAGCATTTGAGTTTAAATATTTCGTCCACTGTCTAGCCTTACGTCGCACTAGTAAGTACATGGCGGAGAGTGCGATGAAAAACGTACTGATAACAGTTAATAGCTGTTGGCCATTAACCTTTTTTTTTCATTTTGCAGATGCATTTGGAGAAACAAATAATAATCAGATAATAGCCTATTTCAAACAAACAATGAGTAACTTCCTCATCTTCGAACGGTTGCCTTTATTTCGGTACCTTTAATATGAAGTATACATATATTCCTTTCTCCGTTTCTTTGCTTCAATTTATAAATATTTTCCTGGGATAGTCTAACAGCCATCAAGAATTTCGTATGATTGACGCATTTGACATATATTAATGATATATTACAACCCTGCTCAAATATACAAGCGTCCGTCATCAACTTTTCATTTTATGTAAATTCTTCTGTATTTCAAGAAACTATTAAACGAAAGTTGAAAATATAAATAGTGACAGTAGAAAGCGATATTGATTTGAACTTGTTGGTGATATATAGTAGTATATTTCTTCATCTATAGAGAAGCCATTACTCGGAATTGGTGAAAATCGACGATCACCACAACATTGCGATGTTTTGATAATATATTCCCTGCAACTATGTCAATTAAATGCTAGTAAATTGGGTTGGGAAGAGCATTTCATATTCGTGTCGTGCGGCTGAAGAACGAGTGAACATTCCTAGCGAGGTGGGTATTGCGGGTGAATTCTTGAAGGGGAGGAATGCAGCTGGCTAACTCGTTAGACCATTTTTTGTTACGACAAAATAGTCATAGAGACGCAACATTTCGTCGATTTTCAAGCGAATCGATTGACTTCTTAGCATTATTATCACCACTAAGTTTTATCGCTCGCTGTTGGATTTTATCTAATAGGTGCAGGGAGGTCTTAGGAGCACCGGACCTGATAGGAGCGTTGTACTCAAGCTTTGGACGGATATACGCCTTATATATTGCTGCCAGGTCAGAAGGGGTGGAATATTTCTTGCATCACTTAAAGAAACCTAGATATTTTGCTGCATTTTTGGCGATCTGGAATATGTGATCCTTCCAACTTCGTGTTGAGTTGATAAACATACCGAGGATTGAAGGTCGTTTAGTTTCAACAATGCAGGAGCCATTCCTAGGTACAGGCAGGTTGTTTTGAGATCGCTTGTGTGACTGTAGACAGCACTGAGTTTTGGCATCAAGCAGTCAATTTCACTCTATTCTTTTTACATCAGTGCTACCAAGATCGGAATTTAATGAGCTTAACATACACTGCCGTTCCAAGTTAATGGCGACGAAAGGAGTGGAAGGAGGAGAAGCGAAGGAGTGAAATAGATTAAAAGTGAAACACAGTCTATGCAAATTTAAACGACCATTTGAATAGTTTGTGTTGGGGGCACTAGTATTTGCTTTTAGAAGAAATTATATTCGCTTCCAACAAAGTGCCGAATAATGAACATATTTATGCTGATATTCGATCTCAAGAAGTGATATTTGCTTCGATTTGCACTTGAGTCTTGATAATCTTGCACACCTCATCTCTTCTTACAAAAGCCGCTTACAAATAGACAAAAATAATCCAATCAAAAGTTGAAATTATTGTCACCAGAACCTGATCGATGGTTCTTGTTAAATTCAAGTACTTATTGAATTTGAAATTCGATAAGACTTTTGAAAGGATATTGATTCGGCGATAAACAAGTCGTAATAAGAGAATAAGTTCAGGAGCTGAACCCTCACTTTGGCTGTCCGTATCCGTTTCAGGTGATGTAAGTGGATTTTATGAAACACATGATGTATTGTATTGTATTGTGTTTTAATTGAGGTTCTTTTTTGAATACAATTTCACGTATATTATTCCATTATATAGCTATAAATATATTTATTACATAAAATGAGGTAAAATGGCTGACTTAGTATTGGTCGGGCTATCAGTTAATAAGTTTTTTGGTCTTTGATATAAAATTCAGTTACTTAAATTGGATTCTAGTTTCACAATAAGAATGTTAAGAACGCGTCCACTCAATCAAAGACGTGAGAAAAAACAAAAATGAAAAACAAAAAAACTTGACCTAAAATTTGCTTAATCTAGAACAAATAGGAAGAAAAACAAAAAAGGAGAAGATACGATAGACGCACAAAACTCAGGCAAAAATTTATTGTGCGATTAGGCGTGTATATACGCCAGAAGGGTTGAAATTAAAAAGAATGCGTAAGTTTAATAATTTACAACGTATTTATGTATGTAAGTACATGTTTATACTGAGTTGGTATACTGGTTATACGTTTAAGTTTAAAATAAATATAGAGAGTATTTAATAAATAATGTTGTGCAAATAAGTACAATCATACTTAATTGCGTACATTGACGTACTTAATGTAGGTCTTACCAAGTACACCGCTTTTTTTTGAAAATGAAACTTTAATTAATAATGGAAAAGTAAAACCATTTTATTCAAAGTATTGGCCAATGTTTTGTACACATTTTGACCACCTTTCTGGCAATTTGTGAATACCACGCTAATAAAATTGTTCGCCTTTTAAAGCAAACCAATCAGACAGCCATTTTCGACCTCCTCGTAGGAATAAAAGTGATGCTCAGCCAATGCGTGTCCCATCGATGAAAACAAATGGTAGTCAGAAGGAGCCAATTCTGGTGAATACGGCGGGTGAGGTAGCTGCTCCCAGCCAAGTGTCTTGATTGTGTCCTGAACCGGTTTTGCTTTGTGTGCAGGTGCCATGTCATGGAGCAAAATTACCTTGCCGTGTCTTCTGGCCCATTCTGGTCGTTTCTCGATCAATGCATGGTTCAAATTGATCATTTGTTGTCGGTAGCGATCAGTATTAACGGTTTGACCAGGTTTTAGGAGCTCGTGGTTCAGCACACCGTTCTGGTCCCACCAAACACACAGCATTGTTTTCTCGCGGAATCGATCTGGTTTTGCAATCGATGTTGATGGTTGTCACAGATCTACCCATGATTTTTTCCGTTTAAGATTCTTAAAATAAATCCATTTATCATCGCCAGTAACAATCCGGTGTAAAACCGATTTTCTTTCGTGTCTTTGAAGCAAAATTTCACAAGTGTTTTTTCGGTTTTCCATCTGTCTTTCATTCAATTAATGTGGCACCCATTTTCCACACTTTTGGATCTTTTCTATAGCTTTTAAATGGTCAGAAATTGTTTGTTGTGCAACACTTAACATTGCTGCCATTTGCTTTCGACTCAAAGTGTCATCTCAATCCAATATCGTTTGCAATTCGGCGTCTTCAAACTTTGTTGGTGGTTTTCCACACTCTTCATTTCTCACATCGAAATCATTCAATCTGAACCTTGGAAACCATCTTTTGCATGTTGCTTCTGATAGAGCATGATCAGCATATGCCTCGACAAGCATTCGATGCGACTCTGCAGCACTTTTCTTTAAATGAAAACAAAAAATTAATGCTTTCCGCAAATCATCACTTTCTGGTACAAAATTCGACATTTTTAACACGATGAAAAAATATGATGTCTGTTCAATAACTTGATGTATACTAAATATTTTTCACAGATGTCATAGAAAACAAACAAAAGAAATAAGGGCTCGTTCACAACAAATGTTCCCTATCGAGACATTTGTACCTTGGCGCTCACTTCATACCGGTTTACCTGGTAATTACATGCTTATACTAAATTGGTACATCAGGTTACACGTTTAAGTTTAAAAGGAATATGGAGAGTATTTAATAAAAAATGTTATGCAAATAAGTACAATCATACTTAATTGTGTACATTGGCGTACTTAATGTCGGTCTCAAGTTTAATTTTAATTCATTTAATTCAGTCGGGGTATAAACTGAATTTAAGAACAATTTGAGGATCTTATAACTAGTATGAAAAAACACATTAATCTAATGACAAAGGTACTTACCATAAGTCTACTACTAAGGGGCTTCGCTCTGTTCATCCTCTGTAAATATTTGCATTTTTGTATGTAGTAAGGTGCAGTTAAAATATAATCTTCTGCGTTTGTGTTAAAGAATGGGTCAGAGACCACATTAAGGATATTTATCGGCGAAGGATAATAATGATTATTTATATTTAATCCAATATTTTCCATGTAAATGTCTCTCATAAGAGGTTGAAAGGTCTTAAAGTTTCGCAAGTCTTTTTTTGCTGAGGCAGGTGAGATAGTCGGCGGGATAGTGGTCGCCGTGGCGTAGTGGGTAGAGTGCGACGCTCACACGCCGAAGGGTCTAGGTTCGACTCCCAGTTCAACACCAATTTTTCTAATATTTCACGGCACCACCTCTTTCGAGCTGCTGACAACACTCAAAGAGTAATAACTGTCTAAGAAAGCTTCTCAAATTTCGCCGTTCGGAGTCAGCAAAAAACTGTAGGTCCCTTCTACTCGTGAGAGAACAGTAGCGCGCACAACACGAGTAGTTGATGAGCAAGCTAGGCCCTGGTCCCCCTTTGGACTGTAGCGCCAACAATTATTATTATTAGGTGAGATAGTCAAGTAGAGGTTAAATACCAGATTCTTGGTAAACCGAAAAATTGCTAAACCATCTTCCGTCAGATCTCTTTCTTTTAGATATACATTTCCTTAAAATTACTCGATCAATTTTTCGAAGTTTCATTGCAACATTTGGAGTGATGTAGAACCAAATTGGAAATCCATAAGCTAGGATTGGCCGAATTAGTCTTTTATAAAAAAGAAGCTTGGTTTTTTTCAATGACGTTGGAGTTGAATAGAATTTTAATTTTATAGCAGCGGCTTTAGCTTTATTTAGTCTTAATCTCACATGTGGGTTCATTAAAAGTCTTTCAAAAAGATGTAATCGATTTTTTGACAGGAATTTCGTTTCCTTCTTTAATAATTTTTAAGTGTTTGCTTTCTTGAACAGCCGCGTAATGGCCTTTGCCAGAAGCATTTCTACCGCATATTAGTTCGCATTTATTGAAGTGATAGAATGCTGTTCAAATGTAATTCCAGGGGATGTGACTGGATTTTATGATTCAAACATCACATCCGAATCACTATTTATGGTGGAAACGGAAACACTGATGGAGAATAGACCATCTTGTGGCGGCATGGCGGCTAACAGATCCGGGTTTTGAGGGAGCCTGACTGGTAATGACAGCTTGACGAGAGGCTATATTCTTGTGCCACGGCAGTTCAGGAGTCCTTGGAACTTCGGTTTCACCCTGACCGAGCGGTAGGCTTCCTTGTGAGAGTATCGTGGGGGCTGTGATTTACCACCTAACATCGCGGGTAGAATCGAGGATCGTGTACTGAGCTGACTTCTCTAGGTAATTGTTAAACCCATGGCTAGTGAAGGCAGTTGGGGGACAGTCCCGGCTCAGTGTGGAGTTGCATTCTCAACCGGGCGCTGCGACCCAAAGAGCGACAGAGGTTTTGGGAAGGCCTCGCATCAAACCAAGGTGGGGTGATTGTCCCTCATGCATGATCTCAATTTGGTACTTGGATAACTTAGGTGTTTAGTCATTAGTTATCTACGACTCTTGGGAAAGTGGATCCCGTTATATAAGCCGTCATGGCAGGTGTTCACGTAAAACCAAATCCAACATCTGTGGTTGGGGTCTTTGATTACAGGGCATCTTTAATGGAAAATTATAGGTGGCATGGTTTCCTAAAGTCTAGAGCGCAAGGTCTGCAAGATTTAATAATTCTTTTTATCTCTTCCTAGATGACTGCGGATGTGTTTCTCGGTGAAACAATGGGCTAAACTTAATATTTGGCACATTAGCGACCTGTGAAAAGGAGGAAGTCGCTGAAAAGCATTTTTTTTAAATTCACCCTCTTTGTTTGGATCAACTGATAAATGTTTGGGACTGACATCATGATTCCTTGTTACAGTAGCGCTCCCTAGTTTGTTTAGAAAGGGAAAGCAGTGAAGGTCGATCCTTAGCAAAACAGCCTTTGAGTCTTCGTGTTCCAGTAAAATATCTCCACCAAAAAATGGTGTCGCTCTATTAACTCCTGTGAAAATCTGTGTGACACATCAAAGCATGAACTGTTAATTTCAAATACGACGTTTCTCTGGCTCTATAAACAACGCTCGAGGAATTAAAGATCTACCACGCCACACTTTAAAATTAAAACAAATTTGTACACCACAACTTAAAATTCAATTGCTTCGAACATCAAAAAAGCAGACTTTAAATTCCGACCATAAGGCTCTATTGGCACCAATTTATACAGAACGAAACAAAAAACAAGACACACCTGCTCCAAATCTCCCCATCGATTGCCGTCTTCATCGGAACAAATAAATTCACTTCCTTTCGTTTTTGATCGACTACGACTACTACACGGCCGCACATCAAAGTCATCGTCTAGCCCGTAACCATCGTCATTACGAATTCATAAGTCTCCCCCAGCAACGTGTAACCGTTGCCTTATCAGTCGCGAACACCTCTTAAATTTCCAGAATCATTACAATTTCATAAATCACACTCCATTGCCTTTGACTGTGACACATTCGATTCTGAGCAATCGGCAACCAAAAGAACGAGGAAAGGACGGACAACGAGGTGACAATGTCATCAGAAAATAATCTCTCGTCGTCGTCATCGTCGTTGTCACAGTGACGAGCTTGAAAGTGTAAAAAGAAGAATAAACGAATATTCGGATCCCACAGTCACCAATCGCACTCAATTGCAGCCGAGCGAGAACGTGTCTCCAGCGCACCTCGGTCTCGTTACTCCAAGCAAACAACCCAAGCGCGGAAATATTGACTTTGGTTGGCTCGATGACTAAGACCGAACGGAATACAAATGACACCAGTTAAAGCATGACACCGATCCGGAAGAGGCTGTCAGATACCCATATGGGAAAAAATCAAAGCTCCATCTATTCCATCCACTTCACCCAGTCGACGGTCCAGAGAGAACGTCAGAACAACTAACTGCTGCCTCTTTGGCTGGTGACGGTGGACGCTTTGCAACACGATGTCCAAGGAACTATCACTCGTTTCCGGTCGCAGTAGATGAGAAGATAGATACTGGCCATGGACATGTGTGTACCTGAAACCGAAAGACACCCGTCCACATACATCCCGTGACACAGAGTCAATGTGATCAATGGGAATGAAATTCTTCCGAACTGGTAAACACACACTGAATGTCAAATTAATTATTCCACGGGCTGGTCGGTGACCGGTGCCGGGTTTCGGGTGACGGTGCTGAGAAGGCGTCCTGTCACTGGAGATGAAATCAAACCGAGTGGAAGTACAAAATCGGTGAAAAGAATCTTGTGCAGAGGGCGATAGGGACGAAAGTGTGACATGGATAGGTGCAACATGAGTACATGAGTGGTTTGACTGCAGCGAAACTTTTGAAAAGGGCGCCATTTTAGTTAGAACTAAAGGAACAGTGTCTGTTGAGAGCAAAAAAAAAAAAAAGAAATATTAAAGTATAGATTTGTAAACCATTCATTCGTGGATTTGCTTATTCAGACAATCAACCATTTCGCTTTGGTGTGTGTGAACTAGAATTGGTTGCATAAAGAAGTTGAGAAAAATGTTTTTTAAACAATTTTGGGGTTCGTCGTAAAATGAAAAATCTGAAAAATCTGTGTTTCGAAGATCCTGAAACACATACCCTTTAAAACACACCATTTTGTAAATCCATACAGAACTATGCAGAGAATAGGGAGAAGAGAATACAGAATTATACGGAGAGTCAAAGGTATTGTGGACCACTTTTAGTGTAAAATAGTTTTCAAGGGTGGATAATTTGGGCCCGCCATTTTTAATATATGATGTGCACTTTTTTTCTGGAGGGCATGGATTCGAAATCACAAAAAGTAAGCAAAATGAAACATACACCATGGGATCCGGGGAACATGACAAAAAGGCGCTGAGACGGAAAAGAGAAACATGTATGGTTATTTAAAAGCCTCAAAAGTATGTCTTACTTCAATAGCTAAGCTCATAAGTTACTAGTTAAAAATGAAAATACTTATATTTGAACACGTTCTACTTAGCGTGAACAACTGGTGGTTCATGAGCACTGTGCTTATCTGCGGACCACAAATGTTTACAATTTCATTTCAAAAACCATTTTCTTGTGTTTCTTGTCACAACACATCACGAAGGTATAGAGGAAGAGTGGGAAAGGAGGTACCGATGCACATTGGTTTTAAATGCCTGTGGATTGTAATGGGGGGAAAAATTGGGTTCGGAAGAGCATTCCATATTCGTGTGGTTCGGCTGAAGAACGAGTCTCTAAACTTAACTGTACCGTACGTCCGAAGGTGGGCTTAAGGGTGAACGGGTGAGCATTCCTAGAGAGCTGGGTATTGCAGGTGAACTCTTGAAGGGGAGGAATGCAGCTGGCTAACTCGTTAGAGTATTTTTTGTTGAAATAGCGATAAAATAATGATAGAGACGCAACATTTCGTCGATGTTCAAGCGAGTCGATCGACTTCGCAGCATTTTTATCACCAATAGGCTTTATCGCTCGCTGTTGGATTCTATCTAATAGGTGCAGAGAGGTTTTAGGAGCACCGGACCAGATAGGAGCGTTATACTCAAGCTTTGGGCGGATGTACGCCTTATATATTGTTGCCAGGTCAGAAGGGATGAGGTATTTCTTGCATCGCTTTAAGAAATCTAGACATTTCGCTGCATTTTTGGCGATCTCGAATATGTGATCGTTCCAATTTAGTGTTGAGGTTATACACATACCGAGGATGAAAAGTCGTTCAGTTTCAACAATGCAGTAGCCATTCATAGATAATGGGTGGTTATTTTGATATCGCTTGAGCGGCTGTAGACAGCACTGAATTTTGGAAGCATTAAATTCCACTCTATTCTTGTTACCCCTATAAATTATGCTGTCAAGATCGGAATACTGTGAGCGTCAAAGTGAATAAACAAAATGCAATAATTTTTCCTTTCTTGAGAATCAGTTATTTTTAACGCTAAAATTTGTGATTAATATTTTTACGATGACAAGTTTTTGCATTTGCCTTTGTTCAGAGAGGACGCTAATTAAATACAAACGTGTTTAAGTTCAAAAATATAATTATTTTAAAATACGAAGTGAAATTTCTTTGGAAACTAGGAAAATTATCGTGGATTTGAGAAAAAAAGGAAAACCGTTTCGGAAAATTGGAGAAATTGTGAACAGGCATTACGCGCCTTGTAAAAAATTATTGACGAATTTGAAAAATATAAAACCTTCTAAGCAAACCGAAATTTTTAAGAGCCATATGAATAAAAAAATTTGGAGAGCAAAATATTAAGAATTTACTGAAAAAAATATTAGACCGGTCGTGAAACATGGGGGAGGTTCAGTGATGGTGCGGGGGTGTGTAGAAGCATCTGGGGTCGGTAGTAGTACAATGAGGAAGGAAGATTATCTAAATATTCTCAGGACCAACCGAGCGTGGGTTTAGCTAGGAGTTGGATCTTTCAGCAAGACAATGATCCTAAGCATGCCTCACGTCTTGTTAAGGAATAATTGCTTTATAGGACTTCAAAACAGCTTGATCATTCCCCGCAACCACCGGACCTTAACCCAATAGAACACTTATGGGAGCATTTGGATAGAAGAATTCGACAGAATACTATTAACAACAAGGAAGACCTGAAAAAGCTATAACAGAAGAATGGTCAAAAATTTCCCCCGATGTTACCAATAAACTGGTTATATCTATGCCACGTAGACTCAAGGAAGTAATAAAGTCTAAAGGAGGACCAACAAAGTACTAAATTTAATTTTTTAAGCAATAAATAAGTACATTTGTTGATAGAAATGTATACTGTTTACTCAATTTTGACTCGTAATATATGAAGTAGTTATAATTTTCATTAAAAACATGTATTTGTTTTTGTTTTTACCGTACTTTATTTTTTGAATAATTGACCACATTGAATAAAGCTGTATTCGTGTATCAATGGAATTTGAGTTTTGTTCTTGTTTTGCCCCAATTTTCATCTTTATACAGTAATCAAATATTTGTTTACTCACTTTTGACGCTCACAGTACGTTCCGGTTCCAAGTCTATAGCCGGGGAGGACGGTCGAGATCCGAGGAACAAATATGAAAGGCTGAGGGTACTGTCATCAGCTGTTTAGTGTGACGCTCTGTTCGAGACGTCGATGTGTGCATTTTTAATTGCAGTATGAATATGCTTTTGCCCATTATCCACCCGACCCATTTCAGTCGCTTCCGTCGCGCGTAAGATAGCAATTGAACTGACCTTTGGAAGATTTTGCATTTTCTAAAACCTTTTTTGACATTGAACGTCTCGGTGAGCTCGTTACCGAACTTGACGGAGCAGCGAGAGTTCTATACCCTCATCCTACAAACTAGACATGACACTGTATAGCTCGTCCTTATGCACGCTGCCACTTTCGGCCTTGAAATTGGAAAATAGGTGAGGAAGTGTTTTTTTTTTGGATTTTTATCAGTTTTCCTTACATTTACATTTTTTATGACTAAAAATAAATTTGTTAAAATATACTTTAAAAATTCCGGCCCCTTTTTAATCCGACACCGGCCTGCCACCATCGACTTGAGATCGCTCCGTTCCCCAAGCACCAACAGTAATCCATCGATAGTAACCGACGGGAATGTCAACTTTCCACAATTTCCTAATAGACAGTGCGCTTACTGCGCGCAATAGAAAGGATTCATCAGTGGACCAGGATAAACTGGGTTTCCAGTGCGTGTGTGCACATCCTTTCGAGAGAACTCCTTGTAATGGTTTGCCTTCTGGTTTGGTTTTCGTTTTTTTTATTTTTAAAAATCGTTGCAAAAGAGGATGATGATGACGACAGCAATTGAACGTGACTCGAATTCTTTTTCGAGTGGATTCGCTTCTGCGTTTGTTGTTTGCCGATTTTATTTTTCATTCACTTCCACGCTACACTCTACCAAAGCATGCTTTTTTCCAGTTTACCCAACTTTGCAAGTCGTGCGATTCAGGTCCACATGGAGAAACGAAGAGGATGGAAGTGAACATTTTTTCCTGTGATCCTCCTCCTGCCGAATCCTATCAAAATCTTGTTACAAAGTTGGTTAGTGTTCGTCTTTCATGTTTTTCCTCACTGAGCATACACACACGTATGTACGAGCACATGCACACCGCTTCTGACCATAATCTCTTCCGTTTGGCATCGTTCAAGTCAGGACCTTCGAGAATGGGGCGCTTTTGCGATTAACAAGGCTAACTCACTCACTCGGTCTTTTACTCAATTCGTCAGTCTCTTTGGTCGGCTCCGTACGGGGCGAAGGTTTTTCGACGGAAATCCCATTCATGGACATGTTCCCTACCAATTAGTGAACGAAGGAAAATTGAGACATTGATTGGTAAGTTACACGCAACACAAGAAATGAGATTGTAAATCGGCTTTTTGTGTGTGCTCCTTTTAGGACGATGAAAGCTGCTGGAGACACGTTGCTGGCAAGCCTGCACATATCCATTGTTCTGGATGAAATTAATTGGAAGCTGGTGGTTATATGCTTGTGTGTGTTTCTGTGCTTTTTTCATCCCTTTCTCTATCGCTCAGGTCGTTATTTTTTGCCAATGGAGTCGATGGTGTCGAGAAAAAGGATACTGAGGGAAAAGAATTTTTTTTTCAAGTTGATTGTTCAGAGGCTGAGCAGAGTTTAGTTAAAACGATCGGCCCGTTTTTTTTGTAGTTTAGCGGGACTTGTTCGTTTATTGGCACTGTGAACTAGATGGCAAAGTGTTAAGAAAAAATAAACTAACTGAAGGCAACCAGTGCATTAATTTCTTTTTCATTTGAGAAGTTACGGGGTTGTGAAAATTTTGAACGGTGGAAGCGAAATCGTATGTAGTGGAAAATAATTGAAAACGGGTTATGCGACTGAGAAAGGCAGAAACAAAGACGATGGTACGCTTACTCGAAATCACTCTCCTGATTGAGTGCAGTGATTTTGGGCACATTGTAACATCTGAAACTGCAAAAGAAGAATGAGTCGAAATAATTACAGTGTATGACAACGAAGACAAGGCGACGCACTGTCATGTGACTTCTTTAACATCATCCTCAAGAAGATCGTGCGTAACTCACAAGTCAACACCAGAGGCTTTACCTTGTTACCTTACGCTGATGACATTGACGTGATTGGACGAACACAGCGAGCCGTCAATGAGGCGTTTGCTGGCATTGAAGCGGAAGCGGCTAAAATGGGTCTTGCGGTAAATGAGGGCAAAACGAAGTACATGCTGTCATCAAGGAAGGACACACAACATCGACGTCTCGGACGGAGCGTCACACTAGGCAGCAGAAACTTCGAGGTAGTTAAGGACTTCGTCTACCTTGGCTCCGCGGTAAATAGGGACAACAACATCAGTACCGAAATCAAACGCAGAATCACTCTTGCCAACCGCTGTTTCTTTGGGCTCAAGAGGCAATTGAGTAATAAAGCCCTCTCTAGAAGGACTAAACTAGCTTTATATAACAGCTTGATCATCCCCGTCCTACTATATGGCGCAGAATCTTGGACGTTAGCAAAGGCGGATGAGGAAGCCCTTAGTCTTTTCGAGAGAAAAGTTTTGCGTGCGATTTTTGGTCCTGTTTGCGTTGATGGCATCTGGAGGAGGATACAACGCTTAAGATGGCTAGGCCATGTAGAGCGTATGGACACCACTGCTAGGGGCCGGAAAAGTCTTTGAATCCGAGCCATTGGGACAACGCAACAGAGGACGACCTAGACTAAAGTGGCGTACACAAGTGGAGAAGGACCTCAACCAACTTGGAGTGCGCAACTGGAGACAGCTGGCGAAAGATCGTGCTGGCTGGAGAGGCATGTTGGTTGAGGCCCAGGTCCACCCGGACTGTAGCGCCACAAGAAGAAGAAGAAGAAGACAACGAAGACTTAACACGAAAAAAAAAATTTGCTGAAGGAATTATACAACCAAAACTTTCTAACTTCGAATCAATGTGGAAACATACAGTTCTTTCCTGAAGTAAGTATACCAGTAATTTTCAATCATGACAACGCCTGGCCCCACGTTGTTATTTCGTCTAAGAACTATTTGGAAAAGAGTAGAACTTCATATCTATCCTTTAGCCCTGATCTCGCCGCTTCTGACTACCATTTGTTCCGGTCCATGCAGAACGTTCTCAATGAAATACAGTTCACGTCAGAGCAGAATATCAAAAATTGGCTTGATTCATTCTTGGTTACCAAGCCGGGGCAGTTCCTTTGAGATAAGATCCACAAATCGCCAGAAAAATGGGAAAAAGTCATAGCTCCAGATGGGCAATACTTTGAATAACACATTTGTACATATTTTTCATAAATAAACGTTCTAATTTTGAAAAACAAAACACCCGCACGAATTAAGTTACACACATATTCAATAAGTCTTTAGGAATTGTGAATGTTTGGATACAAACAATTTCTGGCCAGTTCTTGTAAACAAGAAGCTCCTCACTCTCCTGTCCACCGCACCGTTAAATCACAACCAAAAAACCTGTTCACTGAACAAGAAGATTCCCACGAAAACTTTCACGAGCTGCCCGAGCAGCCGGCACCATCGTCATTTCGCCGTCTTCGTCGTCGTCGCCGTTACAAAACTTCGAAACAAACAGAACAACATGCTTGCGCATCTGTCAAATGGAAGTGCAATGTATCCCCATCTCCACAGACTGTCTTCCGGAAGTGGAAACAGTAAAATAAAAAAAAATCCAGGAACAAAAATCAACAGTGAATCCAGCATCGGCGTGGACCATGGTGGCGCGGTTGTAGACTGAGAGTCATAGAGCCTCTTGCTTCGGACAAAGTCAAGGGGAAATTCTTGCAGCGTAGACTTTCCGTTATTCCCGGGAACCAGATGCTGAAACAACGGTAAACTTTATGAACAGTTAATTTGTGTGTCTTACTGTGTACACAAGTCCAGCATGTAGGAGGGGACTAGGGAATGACAGGGAGGACGACAAGGCATGCGGCATAAAATTCATATTTGATGCGATGTCGCCTCGAGAATCTCTGCTGTTTGCCGAATCCACGCGATGGGGTTGAGCACGTGTGTGTATGGCGTGGAAGTGTAGTCCATTCTATTTTGTCCTGTTGCAGGGGCCGCGTAACAAGTAGGGAAGGGAACGAATTCTGGACGGGGTCATGTGGCTCTCTCGTTGGCATTTATGCAATTTTAAGCAACCAGCCGTGGATGGTCTTCACTATGTCCAGGGAGAGAAGGAATGCTCAACGACACTGATATTCAGTTAAACTTTTGTCACGGCTACTAGAAGAACGACGCGCGAAGCAGGATGCCTCCGTCCTCCGTGGGTTGCTCGGCCTCCTCCGCCTGCTGTGTCTTTGAGTTATGATGAACTGGGAGAGATTTTCCGGGAGTTAAACATTAAAACCAGTGGGACGGCCTGAACTGAAGTTCCTGAGTCGCCTGACCGCAGGCGAAGAGATTCCAGTGGATTTGGGCTGGCCTTTTTGTACACGGGGGTTGAGTGTCGTTAATTGAAGGATGTAGTGGCTGTGGAAGAGTGAACTGGTGGACTAGATACTTAGAAAAGTAGGTCGTGTTAGATATTGAGAGCAGTGATCAAATGGACGGCTAATGGTGCTGCTTCAGGGCAGTGGATGTGGATGAGTTGTGGTACAGGATATCTTTGCTTGAACATAGGCTTAAAAAAACTATTTGTGAGCCACCACCGTACAATGTGGGTAAAAGGCGTTTGCTGTCCGTTGTGATGCCCTGTTCCAGAAGTGTGTGTTGTATGTCCTTAATTGATAGTAACTGATTTTTGTCTTCAATTACCACCAGACGCGTATTTCCTGCTTCAGTTTTATGTCAACAAATGGTTCATGGACTGCTGGCTGCACTCGACCAATTAAATTTGTGTCACGTTAATGCTTTACTGCAGGCTCGTTGCATTTGCCTAATCACGGATGTGAGTTTTAATTTGAACTTCTTATTTGCTCTGAAATCTGCACTAGTTTGAAAACGTGATCTAAACTTTCAAAGTCGCGCAAAAATGAAAAGCCTACAACATATTTGAGGAACGGCTTCAGGAGTTTGCACAAAACTTCAGCCAGGATCCTTTACATGTAGGTAAGGAGCACTGTGAGTAAGCAGTGAAGTCTCTTTTCGTGTGAACCTAATAAACGACACATAAATGCATCAAGCATGTTTTTTTGCATATTAGCTAGCTCCACAAAAAGAAGAAGTAGAATTAATTTCCAAAGAACTCTGAAATCCTATACAAAATGCTTAAAATTGGTCAACAGAATTGTTGTTTGTTTTAATACAATCTTACTAGCCCTTCGAATTCTCTTAACCCATTTGCTACCACTGTACCCGCTTGGGTACAGAAATTTTATCAACTTTATGGTTTTACCATTGTCCTCCTTCAAATTTGTTTGCATGAAATTTGATTTTTTTTGGTTCGTTAACATGTGTTCAACAAGTAGGCGTTGAGTTTATTGTAAAAACAAGAACGGATGTGCTTTTGTATTATTCCGCATTGGGTGCGATTGCGATTTTCTTGATTTTTCGGAGGCTGTGTTGTGTTTAGAAATAGAAAAAATATTCGTATTTCAATTTTCTTTTCATTTCTTGAATATTGTTAAAAGAACTGATAATAAAGACAGAAAAAAAGTGAAGAATCAAGTGTTCATTATTTTTACGATAGGTAAGTACGCGTAATGTTAGGTGTACCCGCCTGGGAACAATGGGAAAAACTGGGCAACTTTTTTTTTAGAATGGATTTCAAAGCTTTCTCAACATCATTATTTTATGGAAAGAGATTCGATAATCTTCTTACGAGTATGTTTTTCAATTTCACAATTTGTTTCTTGTAAAATATTCGTTTATTGCTATGTTCTATTTAAAAAAAAAAAACTTAAAAAACAAAAACATAAAAACTGAAACGTTTAACTAAATCTACTGCGAAGAACTAAGACTTGAACTATTTCTTAAACCTAAACTGTTGCCATTACTTACTGAAGGTATGTACGCACTCCAGTTGCCTTTTATATTTCGGGATTAGAGAACAAAAACAAATATTAATCATCGAAAACAGCTTTATTGTTTTTCAAAATATTCCCCAGTAAGATCTCTACACTTTTGCATGCGTTTCAACCAATTGTCGAAGCACTTTTGCCACTCTGATTGAGGTATCTCCAAAACATGCATTCTGAACGCATCAAACGCTTCTTCAGGTGTCGAAAGGGTTTTGGAAAAAGTTGACCTCTCATTTTATTTTTTATGTACGGGAATAAACAAAAGTCATTCGGTGCCAACTCAGAACTATATGGCGGATGATTCATCTAATCGATGTTTTGAGTGCTGAAAAATGCATTTGTTTGAGCCGATGTGTGAGAGCTCGCATTGTTGTGGTGAAGAGTTATAAATCTTCGGCAGTTGGTGTTCCTGATTTCTTGGAAGACAACTGGCAAACAAATGGTTGTGTACCACTCAGAATTAACTGTTCTGCGTTGCTCTAGTGGTGCGGTTGCGACATGTCCAGTTTTACGTTTAGTTTACAGGCGACCATTTGCTTGGAAGTGCTTCGTGCGCGAGCAGCTTTTGTTGGATTTGGCTCAATTCGAAACACCCATACAGTAGACTGCTGTTTACTTTCGGGCTCATACGCATAAGTTCACGAATCATCATCTGTCACGATGTCATAGACGTGTTTCGAAGTACCGCGATCGTATTTCTACAGCATTTCTTTCGACCAGTCGACACGAGCCGTCTTTTGAGCGATTGACAAATTGTGAGGGATCCAACTCGAACAAATTTTTTTGACGGTCAAATGTTCATGCAGTATTGAATGTATGCTGGTCCCACCAATGCCTAAGTTTGTCTCAATCTCACGATAGGTTACATGACGATCTTGCAATATCAGTTGGCGCACAGCATCAATGGTTTGTGGAACAACAACTGACGACCTTCACGAAATTCGTCTTGGAGTGAACTACGACCTCGGTTGAATTCACCATACCATCGATATATATTGGTCCGTTATGGAGCCTCATCGCCAAAAATTGAATTAAGTTCATCGATGCACTGTTGTTGAGTTAATCTACGTCGTAAGTTGTAAAAAATAATCGCACGAAAGTTTTCACGATTTAATTCCATTTTTTGGGCGAGATGAATCTTTTAAGTTACTGTAAACAACACAAATAGCGCTCGTATGTCAAAATGTTCTGAGTACGTATAACCTCAAAAATATCAAACTTTTCGATAGAGCTGGCAGTTGCCAGATTGCAACACTAGGGTTGCCCAATCCCGAAATATAAAAGGCAAACTTCGTACATGTATGTGCGTGCTTTCGTTTTTTATTTTTTTTTGTATTCCTTCGTATATTTTATACTACCTTAGAACCTTGACTCTAACATGGAATCTTACACTAAAATATTACAGCTTGTATTTGGTCCGTTAAAAAATAACAATCGACCGCCCACTGTCGGTTCAAGTGATTGTAAGCTTTACGTGCCAAACCGGAAATCATTGTCCTTTGTTTGTTCGTCGGGGTTGTCGATAGTGAGTCCATCTGTCTTCGAGGCAGGCATTCGGTTTTGAACTGGCCTCATTTAAGCTTTAAGTTTCAAATGCATATTTTGACATTCATCTTCTTGGATGTTAGACAAAAAATTCTTAAAAAACTTAACTCGAACTTACTGACTCTTAACAAATGTTATAAGCTTACTTAGGATTAACTTCTTATGCCTTTGGGCTGCTTTTAGAATTGTTGTTCGTTTTTTACTAAATTGTTTGGCCTCATTCAAGGGGCGGGGGGGTAACCTAAAGCGAGGTATGTACATAACTCATTATGTTAAGCACCTATGAACAGAGTAACAACAACTCAAGACTGCTATCAACGTGTAGAAGGTAGATTGCGAAACTCAATGAAGAAAAACTACTTCCTTTCAGTCTGAACTCACTTTTAATAATGATCTGTATTTTTTTCTCATTTTGACAATCAGTTACATACTATTCAGTGGAGACATTTCGGAAAAATCATTCGATCGGATGGTGCGATTATTCTTACAGAAAATTGTCTTGATACATTACACGACAGTTGCGTTTAAAAACAGTGAACTAAATTGAAAATGCGACTACAAACGACATGGTTCAATCATGAGTACTAGAGAGAGGAGCGAAGTGACATTGTTAATTCGTTTCCACACTCCCCTGAAATGGAATGTTTTCTAAGAAGCACCACATCGAAGTCAGTCAGTGGAGTTAAATAAATAAACGAGCTTTATTGCAAATTAAAATACGTTACTCTGTTTTTTTTTTCTTCATAAAAGCTGCGAAACCTTAACTCGCGCTACCCACATCAGGCAGTCCTCGCTTAATTTGCACACACTCGATCAGTAAAAGACTGTGTAACTGTGGTTGAGTGCGATTAATTTGTTTGCCCATAGAGAGAAAGCACATAATAATAATTCTTGGTACTACAGTCCACAGGCGGACCAGGGCCTAGCTTGTTCATCAACTACTCGTGTTGTGCGCGCTACTGTTCTGTCATGAGTAGAAGGAACCTACAGTTTTTTGCCGACTCCGAACGGGCAAATTTGAGAAGATTTCTTAGGCGGTAATTACTCTTTGAATGTTGTCAGTAGCTCGAAAGAAGTGGTGTCGTGAACCGGGAATCGAACATTTCGGCGTGTGAACGTCGCACTCTACCCATTACGCCACAAGCACATACTCCTCTTAAATTTTATACAGTCGGTATATATGTTTCCGACCAAAAACCGGAAACTGTGTTTTCTGCCGCCCGGAATAGATCTGGACTGCAAATAATGCTCTTCTCCTTTTGGTACTGTCTTTCGCCAGCTTTCTCCAGCGCCGATCATCAAGTTGATTATGGTCCAAGTCTTTGGTGATACCAAATTAGTCAAGAACCTGTTTAACACGTGCGATCTTTAACAAGGATTATTTCTATCACCTGTTCAGACTCTTTGACAGGATACAGAAAGTGGAAGTCCAGAATCTGACAGTATACAGAAATGTTAATAAATTTGCTCTCTATCGCACTTAATTTCAGTTCAATTTTCAATTCAACTTTGTCTAGAGTGAATTTAAATTGTCAACTAGTGCAAGGAACGGAGAAAGGACCAAAAGGTCCCCACGTTTGTATGAAAGGGCATTTAAAAGTTTAGATAAATTTATACTTCCCATTGCCTTAACTGATTCTGACATTGTTGCTTCGCAGAGCTGCGACTTTAAGCAAGTCCTCGAACAAAATCTCCGCCACCGAAATCGCACACAAAAGAAATCACATGTCATAAATTAAGGACCTCCTTTGGAGTGCGTTCCCTTCTCGCTTCAAGACTTCACCGCACAGTTACTGTCTCCATTTGGTTGAACTTCACCAACAAACTCCTCTTCAATCGCTGCGTGCATTTGTCTTATCGAAGTCCATTAAATCCAGTTCTGCTGCATTTTGCGATAGCGTGTGGCAGCTGCCATTGGCAAACGAACGCCCTGAGACGACGACGGCACACATGTAAGCCCCCAACACAACGTGATTTATCCCAAGCGAACAAGATAAATGGCATCAAATCTCGAGTACATCAACCGCGTAACGAGACCAGAATTGCGTCCAATTTGATGTCAATGCGCTCCTCTCTATGCCCGTCAACTGCTTGCTAGCAGTACAGGCTTGTGTGCCATGTTGGTGGCACACCCACTCCACCGGCGACCGCGTGCATGCGGGGCCACAACTCAGTGGGCGGGGGACATTTTTCAATAGCCGCCCTCAATGACACACATGCACACAGAAAAAACACACACACAAGATTAACGGTGAGTCTAAATCAAAGTTCTGTTGTTGTGATAACACGGGGATATGCGAGCGTGGAAAAGTTTTCACCGCCCACCCCAGCTGGATGAGTGAATAAATTCCTAAAGACCGCAATTTATTTAAAGAGCTCCACTCGACTAGGACCTCGACATAAACTTAGAGGACGTCAAGGAGCGTCACCGTCGTCGGCGGTGGTGTGACTGACGCACACATACGCCTAAGGTGAGGTTCCGCAAAGTAAACTCGTCGAGAAGAAAGACATCTGAAAGTCTGGAGATAAATCTTAAGCCGGATGGGTAGCTTCATCGTTCACTTGCTTCGTGTCCTCTTGTCCTTCTTGCGTTTGCTCGTTTGCTTTCATTTTGTTCTCGAGTAAGGTTTTGGGTTTCATTCACTGGCAGAGTGGAAGATTTAGGACATCTCGTTGACAATGATTACTTGACACTTGCTTTGAAATCCTATTAAACGTCCTCTTTTGTGGGTTAATGTGTGTGCGTGTGTGCAGAGGATATGAGAGCATACATTTTGTATTCAACGGGCTTAAAACAAATTGCAATGCATATTTTTTCTGCTTTAACGGCTTGACATCATAGAAATCACCCGATGATGGGCTAGGCGGTTACAATTTGAAAGGAACCTCAAGAAAAGGAGGTCCGTTGAAAGAGTTAAAAAATGGCTCTAGAATGGCGTCATGTAGACAAGCTGCCTAAGTGCCAAACTCTGCTCATGCTTGAGAAACTCCGTACGTCTGTCGTGTTGCGGAGTAGGATGTTTTTAATAGTTCCGCCGTTCTATGGATCACAATACCCCGTTGAAACTTCACACTAAGCTGAAGAATCTCCTGCATGGCTCGGAACGATGCAGCGAGATGAACGCAACTGCTTTAGCGCAGTCAGCAGTCCGTGATTTTGGGAGCTAGAAGATTGCAGGAACGATACTTCCTACCGCACAGTTAAACTAAAAGTTTGGTTTCAGAGGTATCAGGACATGGCTTCCGACAGAGTTTTAGATCTTGGTGAGTGCTGCTGATACTCTTTCCACTCCACTTCAGTGGGAAATATATTGAAAACTCAGCCGTATGATGCATCGGATCTATTAAATGATTTTTTTAACAGAGAGGAGGTCAAGAATTATGTCTTGAAAGCAGAGAGCGATAGGGAGACAGTCAACTCCCTTGTCTCCCGCCCTTGAATTCATTTTGACAGCGTTTTTTATAACATTTCCCCTCCTGAACAGCTGATTCACAGCCATGATTTTTTTTTTGTTTTTAAATGAGCCTAAATAAATTTAAAGAACCTAAAACACTGTTAGAAGGAGGGGGCATATAAATCAAGAAATTGGAAGAGAGAAGGTATAGTGTTTTCCAACGCAAAGTAATGGTTGACGATAGCTGCGTTCAGAAATGATGTTTGTAAGGCAGAAGTTGCATCACAAAAGCAATATACTTAACATTTTTATGATTATTTCAAAAACAAAATAAGGACATAAACTTAGTCTAAACGCAAAAAATTTCTTAATAGTTCTTATGAATTATTGAAAATTACAAAACACTGAAAAACTGCTTCAGATTTAAAACACTAAAACCCGTTTTCAATACATAACTATTGTAATATTCTGTCTGAAATTATTTTTGTTCTTATCGCCTGAAATAATACTCAAAAGGTATTTTGAATTTGTAAATATGTTCTCATTTTGAAGCGACTTACTTGTTTTAAGTGTATTTAATGTGTTACGATTGCCATATATCTTCACTCTGAGTTAAATTAGACAAATACGTTTCGCAAAATATATTCGTTTTATTTTGGTTGTTGTTATTTTCATTGCACGAAATATGTTTAATATTCGTTTTTGTGTTAGGTTTCATTATTTTTATTGATTACAACACCTTTCATATTGAATGGATGTCATTTGGACAATAAAAATAACATTTTGTAAGAATAATATGTAACACCAAATATATATTTTAATTATAATACGCGTAACTCGATACATCAATTGATAATAAATCTTTTTCCAATGGTGCGACTTTTCAGCACCACTTACTCTCCTGTTTTTCTACATATTTCATAAGTTATTATAAATATAAATGCTATCGGATTATCAATTTATTAAGAATAATTAATTTTAAAGTTTCGGTTACACTTACTTCCGTAAACAATTTGCAGTCGATTTACTGAACACGTTTTATTGACTGTATACAAAATGGCTGATGAATTCACGAACAGTTGACAATTTACGAGTGTTTGACACTATTGAAGGCATAAATTCACAATTTTGGAGGGGAAACGTAAACATGTGTGAGTAAAGTGAGACAATTCTCCATGATACGCAAATAACTTTCAGAATTTGAGGTTATGTACGGGTTATGGCTAATAGAACACGTAAATAACAGTCAAACGGTCGATGGACAAAGGGGAAATCTGCTGTTCAGTTGTCCATCTCCTTCCTTATTGGTTTCTGCTTGAAAGTAAGAAGCCTTGATTCATAATGAATGTGAGGCCGCAAAACAATTTCATGAATGAGAATCGCCTTGCAGTAACAGTTACTTTGAAGTCTTATAATGGCTGCCTTTCCTACTATTTGTTGGAAGAGAAGCTCTTCAAGGACGTTGTTTCGCTTGCTAAAGGCCAGATCCTCCCGGCTTTTTGCATTTCGTGGCATCTCCTAAAAAGGCAAATCTGCCTTCTAAAAATTAACGGTTAAGTGCCAGTTCATAAAACGTACAGTGCTTCATAAACACAGTATGTCAAGCTGAGATGGAAACAAGAACGCCACTAGTCTATCCTTACTGTTGTTTTGTTTTTCTTTTTCAATTGGAACCAATTTCCTTGCTTTTGAATATATCCAGCTTCTTTTAAACTTTTTGCAATGGCTCCTTAAGTAACAATCAAAGATTCTGCATGGTCTTTTTGTGTTTGGCAGCAATTTTCAAAGAGTAATGATTCCAGTTCTTCTACTTTAGCTGCTCACGACTTTTTAATCGTGCAAACCACTTTTGGCATGTCTCCGCACAAATGTTCTCCATAAACTACCACCAAAATATGATGACTTTCGGCAGCTTCTTAATACTAATGTAATGATGAATAACTCCCCGCAAAAACATTTTTTCAGGCACAAAGTTCGACATGTTTGAGTGAAAAGGAAATTATTGCTGCTTACGCTTTAAATGGTATACCGTATGAAATGAGTGTTTTTTGAAAATAAAACACTAATTATTAATAGGAAAGTAAAAACATTTTATTCAAAGTATTGACCATTGTTTTCTACACATTTTGACTACCTTTCTGGCAATTTGTGAATACCACGCCAATAATGTTGTTCGTCTTTTAAAGCAAACCAATCAGACACCCAATTTTCGACCTCCTCGTAGGAATCAATGTGTGAAATGCGTGTCCCATCGATGAAAACAAATGGTAGTCGGAAGGAGCCAAGTCTGGCGAATACGGCGGGTGGGGTAGCTGCTCCCAGCCGAGTGTTTTGATTGTATCCTGAACCGGTTTTGCTTTGTGTGCAGGTGCATTGTCATGGAGCAAAATTACCTTGCCGAGTCTTCTGGCCCATTCAGGTCGTTTCTCGATCAATGCATGGTTCAAACTGATCAATTGTTGTCTGTAGCGATCAGTATTAACGGTTTCACCAGGTTTTAGGAGCTCGTGGTACAGCACACCTTTCTGGTCCCACCAAACACACAGCATTGTCTTCTTGCCGAATCGATCTGGTTTTGCAGTCGATGTTGATGGTTGTCCCAGATTAACCCATGATTTTTTCCGTTTAGGATTCTTAAAATAAATCCATTTTTCGTCGCCAGTAACAATCCGATGCAAAACCGATTTTCTTTCGTGTCTTTGAAGCAAAATTTCACAAGTCTTCTTTCGGTTTCCTATCTTTCTTTCATTCAATTCATGTGGCACCCATTTTCCACACTTTTGGATCTTTCCCGTAGCTTTTAAACGGTCAGAAATTGTTTGTTGTGCAACATTTAAAATTGTTGCCATTTGCTTTTGACTCAAAGTGTCATCTCCACCCAATACCGTTTGCAATTTGGCGTCTTTAAACATTTTTGGTGGTCTTCCACGTTCTTCATCTCTCACATCAAAATCATTATTTCTGAACCGTTGAAACCATCTTTTGCATGTTGCTTCGGATAGAGCGTGATCATCATATTCCTCGACAAGCATTCGATGCGACTCTGCAGAACTTTTCTTCAAATGAAAACAAAAAATTAATGCTTTCCGCAAATCATCACTTTCTGGTACGAAATTCGACATTTTTAACACGATGAAAAAATATGATGTTGTCTCTTTAATGACTTGATGTATACTAAATATTTGTAACAGATGTCAACAAAAAAAAAAAATTAAGGGCTCGTTCACAACAAATGTTCCCTATCGAGACATTTGTATCTTGACGCTCACTTCATAGCGGTGTACCTGGTACAGTACCTTCTACTTCCAACAAGATAATGATCCGAATCACACCTCCTATTAAGTACGCTAATGGTAGCTTTATAACGCTCCAAAGCAGCTTAAAACATTCCCACAGTCGCCGGATCTTAATTCTATTGAACATCTATGGCACGAAATAAATGTGCGGGCTAAAGAAAGTACCTGCTCCAATAAGCAGGAGCTAAAAGCTGAAATTCAGGCAGCTTGGGAAGGGATTCAGCCATCTTTTACTGAAAAACTGGTAAAATCCATGCCATGGCGGTTACAAGCTGTCCTAGATGCTGAAGGAGGTGCCACACGTTACTGAAATTTTATTTGTAACTGTTTTTGTTTTTTGTTTTAGTCGTAACTCGAATTTACTCTAAAATTTTAAATGAAGGGCTTTTATTATTTTGCTAAGAAATAGAAAGTTTTTTTTTTAATATTCATATTTCTTTTAGCAATTGAAATATGTGGGTCTAGGTTCGATTCCCAGCTCAACACCAATTTTTCGAATATTTCACGGCACCACCTCTGTCGAGCTGCTGACAACACTCAAAGAGTAATAACTGTCTAAGAAAGCTTCTCAAAATTCGCCGTTCGGAGTCGGCAAAAAACTGTAGGTCCCTTCTACTCGTGAGAGAACAGTAGCGCGCACAACACGAGTAGTTGATGAGCAAGCTAAGCCCTGGTCCCCCTCTGGACTGTAGCGCCAACAATTATTATTATTATTAATTGAAATATGTCAATTCGAACTGCATTTAAGTTTTATTAATTAACTCCTTTTTGTAAGGCGAAAAAGATAACAATATGTTTAAGCTGTGAGTGTATGCTCAATTTTGTGAGGCGGTGTATACTGAAATGACGTACAATGACAGTAGCGTTCCTACGCATGTTCTAATAGATGAATTACAATAGAATAATACACGCCATCCTTAGCAAACTGCGCGAATTAAGTTATAGACTCAAAATATTTTGTCTCATACCACAAGCAGCATTCAATCGAATACTTTATGGACTCTGTACGCGCACGCAATAAGTAGACTAGCTTACATTGTGCATACTGACGCAACATTCAAGCCCCCATTTAAGCCCCCATTCAAGCGACCAGTTTCCCTTCATTGCCGATCTCTTAGTTAAAAAATAAGAATCGTGATATCTTTCTTGAACGACCATAATTACACGTTTGTCCTCATTCACGGTTTACAATAGAGAGCCGAGGACGATCATGGATGGTGATGGGAAGCATATGGCTTGCCATTGTGTAACATGTGTAAAATAAGCAAACTCAAGCCATACTGATGGACAAAGGCCATTAAGCCAGTCGCGCTTATTCAGATCGAAATGACGTTCAATCTAAACTAAGTGATGTAAAGTAAGTAAATACAAATGTTCCCAGTTTTGACTTAAAAATCTTGAATCTTGTTCATAGAACAGAACTTAGGACTGTACTTTTATTAGGGCAGTATTTAAAGAAAGGGAGGCCGCCGTGGCGAAGTGGGTAGAGTGCGACGCTCACGCGCTGAAGGTCTAAGTTCCATTCCCGGCTCAACACGAATTTTTCGAATTTTTTACTGCACCACCTCTTTTTAACTGCTGACAACACTCAAAGAGTTATAACTGTCTAAGAAAGCTTCTTAAACTTAGCCGTTCGGAGTCGGCAAAAAAAATGTAGGTCCCTTCTACTCGTAAGAGAACAGTAGCGCGCACAATACGAGAAGTTGATGAACAAGCTATTTCCTGGTCCCCTTGTACTCTGTCGCGACAACAAAAACTGTCGCGCCAGGGGTGGACCTAGGCCTCAACCAACATGCCTCTCCAGCCAGCACGATCTTTCGCCAGCTGTCTCCAGTTGCGCACTCCAAGTTGGTTGAGGTCTTTCTACACTTGTGTGCGCCACTTTAGTCTAGGTCGTCCTCTGTTGTGTTGTCCCAATGGCACGGATTCAAAGACTTTTCGGTCCGGAGCAGTGGTGTCCATACGCTCTACATGGCCTAGCCATCTTAAGCGTTGTATTCGTAGACGCTTGACCAGGCGCCCATAGAGTTCGTCATTAAATCTTCTCCTCCAGATGCCATCAACGCAAACAGGACCAAAAATCGCACGCAAAACTTTTCTCTCGAAAAGACTAAGGACTTCCTCATCCGCCTTTGCTAACGTCCAAGATACCGCGCCATAAAGTAGGACGGGGATGATCAAGCTGTTATATAAAGCGAGCTTAGTCCTTCGAGAGAGGGCCTTATTACTCAATTGCCTCTTGATCCCAAAGAAACAGCGATTGGCAAGAGTGATTCTGCGTTTGATTTCGGTACTGATGTTGTTGTCCCTATTTACCGCGGAGCCGAGATAGACGAAGTCCTTGACTACCTCGAAGTTTCTGCTGCCTAGTGTGACGCTCCGTCCGAGACGTCGATGTTGTGTGTCCTTCCTTGATGACAGCATGTACTTCGTTTTGCCCTCATTTACCACTAGACCCATTTTAGCCGCTTCCGCTTCAATGCCAGCAAACGCCTCATTGACGGCTCGCTGTGTTCGTCCAATCACGTCAATGTCATCAGCGTAAGCCAGCAATTGAACTGACTTCTGGAAGATCGTGCCTCTGGTGTTGACTTGTGAGTTACGCACGATCTTCTCGAGGATGATATTAAAGAAGTCACATGACAGTGCGTCGCCTTGTCTAAAACCTTTTTTGACATTGAAGGTCTCGTGAGTTCGGTACCGACCTTGATCGATCAGCGATAGTTCTCCATCGTCATCCTACACAATCTGACGAGTTTGGTAGGAATGCCAAAACTAGACATGGCACTGTATAGCTCGTCTCTATGCACACTGTCATATGCAGCCTTGAAATCGACGAATAGGTGGTGAGTGTCAATTTGCATTTCTTGGATCTTTTTCAGGATCTGCCGTAATGTGAAGATCTGGTCTATTGTGGACTACCCTGGCCTAAACCACACTGATAGGGACCTATAAGGTTATGGACAAACGGCTTCAGACGCTCACACAATACGGCAGAGGATCTTGTATGCGATGTTCAGGAGACTCATCCCTCGGTAGTTGGTGCAGTCAAAGGGGTCTCCCCTTTTTGTGGGCCGGGCAAACTTTCGGACATGCTTTCCTCCGACCATATCTTACAGATGAGCTGGTGCATGCGCCCAACCCGGTCATCTCCAGCTGCTTTAAATAGTTCTGCGGACAGTCCGTCCGCTCCAGCAGCTTTGTTCGACTTCAGCTTGGATATTGCTATCTTCACCTCGTCTAAGTCGGGGGGACGGAATGCTTGTCTATCATCGTCCAAATTGAGTGGAACATTCTGCATAACAGCGGGATTTGGGTCGTCATCGCCGTTTAGGAGTCGGCAGAAATGATCCTTCCAGATTCTCAGCACAGTCTGCGACTCCACTACTAGTTGTCCATTCAATTATTATTATTATTACTTATATTTAACAGTCGTCTCTTATCTTAAAGTCATTTACTCAATCGGCATGCTTAAACTGTCACCCACCGGCGTATCCTCAATAATGCGTATATCATTCAATTCAGAACCGCTTGCAAAAGATGGCACCACCTGCAATTTGCGGTTTATCTTGAATGCGATTGCTTACTTCACTAGAAAGCTGTGACGTCTGTCAGCAATAACGATTGCGCAACAACGTCTGTTCTAGACAAGAGTATTGTTGCTGCTTCGTCGAAAATGTACGGAGTTGTAGGTCCTGGTCCCTCTGTGGGCTGTCGCGCCAACAATTATTATTATTATTTAAAGACAGAGCTAGGAATTGAGAGGGCGTCAATTCATTTAATGGTTGACGAAAGTAGCACGAAGCGTGAATGCATCGATTTTGTGATGCACCGAGAATAACCAAAACCACCAAGCGGTAAACATTGCAAATACTCGTTTGGGAAAAATACGATACAAACTACTCTCTGCAGAAACCTTAAATTAAAAAATTTATAACTAATGTACTATATTTAAGTATAAATAAATAAAAATAAAATAAATATTCTTCCCACTTTGATTCGGCTCGTTTTCGAAAGATGGCGCCACCTGCAAGCAGGAGCTGGTCATGGAAGTGATAAGTTACTCCATTGGAAAGGTTTGACATTTGTCAGCAAGGTTTATTTTCGACAAAAATATATTCGAGGAGAAACCTCGAAAGTATTTTGATTTGTCTTAAATGAATAGCATATGTTTTTCCTGTCCATGGAATGCAGGGAATGGTTCGACGCATCAAAAGTGCTGATTTTAGCGTCGAAGAAAAGAAACGTCTTGACTAGAACACAAAATTGGAAGATGAGGAATTAAAGGCTTTACTGGATCAAGATCCATGCCAAATGTGAACGCAGAATTGCTCGGTTAAATTATTATCTATTCAAAGGGAAGGAAATTAAAATAGAAATTTGTCAAAAGGCAATTTTTCACCTTGCAACTTCTACTTCAAAAACAACAAGGGAATGAACTTTGCAAAAGTTTGTAATTGAATACACAAAGAATACAACAAAAGGACTAGTGGACACATTCTATAATAATAATTGTAATTGTTTGTGCTACAGTCCAAAGGGGGACCAGGGCCTATCTTGCTCATCAACTACTCGTATTGTGCGTACTACAGTTCTTTCACGAGTAGAAAGGACCTACAGTTTTTTGTCGACTCCGAACGGTAAGATTTGAGAAGCTTCCTAAGACAGTTATTACTCTTTGAGTGTTGTCAGCAACTCGAAAGAGGTGGTGCCGTGAAAAATACGAAAAATTGGTGTTGAGCTGGGAGTCGAACCTAGACCCTTCGGCGTATGAGCGTCGCACTCCACCCACTACGCCACGGCGACCACTGCAGAGACACATTCTATCATCGTCTATATCAACGCAAGGATTATACTCTGCGTATGGTGGGATCAGACAGAATATTTCCCATCGACTACAACCGGCACGTTTGAGGCGTGAAAAACACCCAGAAACGTCCGAAATGCATGACAAGTCTTTGTGAAAAATGATATCACTCGGCCCTATGTGGCTGTAGCGATCGAAAACTTTTAAGTAAAGCGAAAATGGGTGGCGGGTTGGAATGAAAATAAGGAAAAAAATTTATAACTAATAAGTTATTTATTCGGTTCATGTCAATGAGTTTTACAAAAAAGGAATGATCCGTTTACAAAAATTCTATCCGAGGGAAATCTTGTACAACGAGGAGAACCTAATCAGGACAGATAACTTTGTTATTGAGCTGTTCTCTAGAATCAGCAATTACCAGAGCGATGACTTCGTTCAAAATCTTTGGGCTTTTCTTTTTTTTTTAGAGGTTGAGAAACACTCGGCTGGAGCACTCAGACTCGAAAATTGGTCCATTGTAGTATTTGTCAGTAGCCCCCGTTTAATGTAGTTTTTTGGTCTTCCGAAGAAAAATCAGCAACCGCTTCTGTGATAAAGACCTTCAGTTTTTAGCTTCCCCCACGTCAGCGCGAAACAGCCGCCACCTTATACGAGCAAAACAGGGACTTTGACAGAGGAAGTCCTCTGAAGTTTTTTAATCTTCTCCACAGGCATCGCAAAGTGTGTCATAACTAAGCCCAAGCAGACTAAAGTGCTTAGCGAAGATGAAGTGTCCCGACCGACAAGTGGTCTGAAGTCTTGTCTATCAGAAAACTGAAAAGCTGCGGATTTCTTGCTGACGTTCGGGAGCATTCACTTGGTCAGCCTGCATCCGTGAGAGTCATGCTGTCATCTCTGGTTGTGCTGTCTGGCGACTTAACCATCGACGGGAGTCCTAATCAAGGACGCGTGTAGTCCCAAAGTGGGTTCGGGAACTACGAATGCCTCGTTTGAACCTTGCCTAGCAAGTTCATTAGTAATCTCCACGATCCATGATCCTGCAGTGTTGGGGAATCTAGATAACTTTGCCGACTAACAAAATATAACAAAATGTAAATGTAATGTAATGTAAGGTGAGGCAAAACAGCTCTATCCCGCCGGAAGCAGTTTTCTATTTAGGCTCCAAAGGGCTGATAAAGAATACGGAAGGATGTCCTATTATCTTTTATATCTTCACTTCAGTAGGGTGATCTTCGCCTGAGATAGGATCAGTTAGGGGAGTGTCGAGTCATCCTCCGACGCATGCACAGGTCCCGCCGCCGCATAATAAAATAAATAAAAATAAATTAATAAAATCTGAAAGAAAAAAAATCCCCCGCGCCGGATTAAAAATGCGTCTCCACCTCATCGTGAGTGAAACACCTTGGACAATAAAAAAAAAAAAAAACTAAAACAAAAAGTCAAAGTGTAGTGCACTGAAGTGATCTAGTAGAGCAGGTGCGGTCCCGACCCTCCCCCTCACCATCCTTTACAAGCCACTGCTACGCATTCTCGGTCGTAACTCCCGTTTGTTTTCCAAACGGGCCGGGGCGATGACTGAATTTGGTTAGCATCTACTAGCGGATTATGAAGTGTGAATTTTTGTTAGTGTAGGTCAATGTAAGGGCATTTTTGTCGTAGAGCTGTAGCAAAAATGTGCACTTCTAAATTCTCCTTTTACCAATTTCAATTTTTTGAGTTGGTTACAGAATATATGTGACTAATATGGGAGGGCTATTCCGGATTGATGTGAGCAACATTCGTGGGCTTAGAGGAAATCTATTTGCTGTGTACGTCCCTCTCTATACCTCTCCCGCTATAGACCATCTCTCTTGGCACTAAATGAAACACAGGTAAGTGAGATTACTGAGTTGTCGAATTTGAACTATCCTGGATATAGCTTAGTGCCTTTGTTTTTCCCACATCGCGGTCTCGGTACTAGCGTGCGTAGTGATGTTGCTTACCAACTTCAACCACAATTACTCCACTGTTGAAATCCGGAATTTAATTTCCTGTGGCTTAAACTCCATGTCCGTAAGCAGTTAACCCACTACTGCTTTACTATAGAATTTCAAACCTGGAAAGCAACTCAACTTTCAATTGATTTAATGCGCACTTCAACTCCGTCACAAGAAATGTATCCTTGTATCCTCGTACTGAAATCGCTATTGCGGGCGATCTCAATGTACTCGATTCTTCTTGGCTGCGACATTCAGGCCAGACAACACCCGAAGGAAGGAATGTTGAAAACTTTGCTGAGATAAACAATTTGACACAGCTTGTGAATAAGCCACCACGAATACCTGAAATTTGGACCTATTTCTCACATCTCATCCTGAGAAATACTCAAACAAAAATAATTGTGTCGGGTATGAAATCCTTCATTCCCCACAGAGTGAAGAGTATCAAATTTAAGACAAACGCGTGGTACGACTAGAGCTGCAAAGAAGCCATCAGGATAAGGGAAATAAGCTCCCGGCCTTTCAAAGCCAATCCTACTGAGAAAAATCGGAAGAAATTCAAAAGGGCTTGAAATGATTGCAATGCGTTAATAAGACGTGTTAAATTCTCTTATGAGCAAAAGTTGAGGGAAAAAGTGCTGCGTGCTCCCAAGGGCACGCAAAAACTTTTGGTCATCTGTAAAAAACGTAAAGAATTCCGCCTCGTCTTCAACGCTTATTTGCAATGACATTCCAGCTGTTTGGACAAAACAAATCTGTTAGCTGCGAATTTCGAAGCCAGCTCAACGCTTCCAGATTGTTCTATGTCCGCGCCTATACTCGAAAGTAAGCATTTCTACAGTAAACGGTATTTCGTCGGGCGGAATTCACTTCGATTGCATTCAATTTTGCAGAGAGGCGACCCTTAATTCTTATTTCATTATGAATACCAAAAAACCCACTTCGTTTGCGCAGCTGATAGAATCCCACCTCAGCGGAGCCACATCATCGATCATCGCTCATCTTATACCCATTCACCACCTCTCAGTGGTTCATTAAAAAAGAAAATCGTTTGATGGAGATCCAGTTCTTAGCTCCTCGCCGTTCAGACAAAGGGATTCAAGCACTACACCATAATCCGCTCAACTCTTGATCAGAACCAAAAGTCCCTCGCTCATGGAATCCCCTAAATCACATTCACCCGATTTGGCATGCCATGAAATTGTCTTAAATCGCACCCACACTCGCACGGTCGAGTAGAGCAAACGATAGTCAAAAAATGAAACCACTTACCCACAACGCAAGAGGAAGACAAACGAAGGATCCTAGGTATCAAGACCAAGAAAGGACTTAAAGAAAACTGGAACACCACCGTTATCATGTCGATAATAAATTTTAAATCCCATCACAAATATTTTATTTTTAGCCAGTGTGAGTGAAAGAGAGAGTAAGAGAGATTGAGGAGAGGAGTGGCCCTCTATCGACACCGCCATTCATCCCTTGTCAGCCGGCTAAGGGGCATAAGGGGAATATAATTCACCAACAAAAGCGGATATGAATTATAGAGGATACCATTATGGCATTGGAATTATGCCAAGAAGACAAGCAGGACCCCATTCCGTGGTCCTGCCATCCAGAAAATTTGTTTTAAAGACAAGTCCTTTTTCGGTCGTGTTTCTGATTTGTTTCTTTTCCTTTCTCGAAATTTCCTGGGAAAGGTCAAGAAACTATAATTGTGGCACACGAAATGCGCACGAAAAACAAGAGAAGCCGCACGAAAGAATAAACGGCGACGGATGGATTTATTCTGTTGTTTGGACAGAACACTTGGCTGTGCCTTCAAATTAAATGGAAATTCCTCCCATTCAATCTTGGGGGCTATTCTTGGCTCGCTTAATGTTGCATGATGTCAGTTAATGGCCTTCAATGCAGTTGAATGATGGGTTGGCTGGCTATTCGGCATTGATCCCGTCTGCTTTCTTTTCTCTGCGCATTGTGTGAAGTTGAGTCGGCTGGTCTTGTGAAAAACACGAAAATTGAGATTTATTTCTTGAGAAGCACTTATGTAGGACTTACAGAGGTAAAGATAAAGGGCCAACTAAAATGCGCATGAAGAGACATGAGCCAGAGTCAAATTTTAACGAAATGCTTCGTCGTGTTTGCACAAAACAGCGATATAGCTGTAATGAACACATGTGCGCAAGTCAATCTGTCAGAAATTCTTCAGTCGAAAAATGTCATACAATGACAAAATAGTGTTATTGGAACAGTAAGAATTAGCACTTAAAGTTGTTTGTGTTCTTAAAAACATAAAGACTTAGCCATTTTGTTTGATTTCTTATTTGTTTGTGTCCCATCTGTCAAATTCGCATGTGCGAGTGCGATCCAGAGCGCACTTAACGTAACATTTGTATTCACAGACAGTACCTCAAAAAATTTAGCTTACACTCACAGCTTAAACGTCTTACAAAAAGTAGTTGATTAATAAAACTTAAATGAAGTTCGAATTGACATATTCCAATTGCTAAAAAAATTATGAATATTAAAAAAACAAACTTTCTATTTCTTCTTCTTTTTCTTCTTGTGGCGCTACAGTCCGGGGTGGACCTGGACCTCAACCAACATGCCTCTCCAGCCAGCACGATCTTTCGCCAGCCGTCTCCAGTTGCGCACTCCAAGTTGGTTGAGGTCATTCTCCACTTGTGTACGCCACTTTAGTCTAGGTCGTCCTCTGTTGCGTTGTCCCAATGGCTCGGATTCAAAGACTTTTCGGGTCGGAGCAGTGGTGTCCATACGCTCTACATGGCCTAGCCATCTTAAGCGTTGTATCCGTAGACGCTTGACCAGGCGCATGTCGCTGTACAGCCTATAGAGTTCGTCATTAAATCTTCTCCTCCAGATACCATCAACGCAAACAGGACCAAAAATCGCACGCAAAACTTTTCTCTCGAAAAGACTAAGGGCTTCCTCATCCGCCTTTGCTAACGTCCAAGATTCTGCGCCATATAGTAGGACGGGGATGATCAAGCTGTTATATAAAGCGAGTCCTTCGAGAGAGGGATTTATTACTCAAGTGCCTCTTGAGCCCAAACAAATAGAGATTGGCAAGAGTGATTCTACGTTTAATTTCGGTACTGATGTTGTTGTCCCTATATACCGCGGAGCCGAGATAGACGAAGTCCTTGACTACCTCGAAGTTTCTGCTGCCTAGTGTGACGCTCCGTCCGAGACGTCGATGTTGTGTATCCTTCCTTGATGACAGCATGTACTTCGTTTTGCCCTCATTTACCACTAGACCCATTTTAGCCGCTTCCGCTTCAATGCCAGCAAACGCCTCATTGACGGCTCGCTGTGTTCATCCAATCACGTCAATGTCATCAGAGTAAGCTAGCAATTGAACTGACTTCTGGAAGATCGTGCCTCTGGTGTTGACTTGTGAGTTACGCACGATCCCCTCAAGAATGATGTTAAAGAAGTTACATGACAGTGCGTCGCCTTGTGTAAAACCTTTTTTGACATTGAAGGTCTCGGTGAGTTCGTTACCGACCTTGACGGAGCAGCGAGAGTTCTCCACCGTCATCCTACACAATCTGACGAGTTTGGTAGGCATGCCAAAACTAGACATGGCACTGTATAGCTCGTCTCTATGCACACTGTCATATGCAGCCTTGAAATCGACGAATGGTGGTGGTGAGTGTCAATTTGCATATCTTGGGTCTTTTCCAGGATCTGCCGTAATGTGAAGATCTGGTCTATTATGGACTTCCCTGGTCTGAAACCACACTGATAGGGACCTATCAGGTCATGGACAAATGGTTTCAGACGCTCACACAATACGGCAGAGAGGATCTTGTATGCGATGTTCAGGAGACTTATCCCTCTGTAGTTGGCGCAGTCAAAGGGGTCTCCTTTTTTGTGAGCCGGGCAAACTTTCGGGCATGCTTTCCTCCGACCATATCTTACAACTGAGCTGGTGCATGCGCCCAACCAGTCATCTCCAGCTGCTTTAAATAG
Organism: Eristalinus aeneus; assembly: GCA_955652365.1. Taxonomy (NCBI): domain Eukaryota; kingdom Metazoa; phylum Arthropoda; class Insecta; order Diptera; family Syrphidae; genus Eristalinus; species Eristalinus aeneus. The sequence goes on from OY019133.1 coordinate 66,736,956, forward strand.
TTCTGGGGACAGTCCGTCCGCAACTTTGTTCGACTTTAGCTTGGATATTGCTATCTTCACCTCGTCTAAGTCGGGGGGACGGAATGCTTGTCTATCATCGTCCAAATTGAGTGGAACATTCTGCCTAACAGCGGGATTTGGGTCGTCATCGCCGTTTAGGAGTCGGCAGAAATGATCCTTCCAGATTCTCAGCACAGACTGCGACTCTACTACTAGTTGTCCATTTTGTTCCCGGCAGGCCTTGGTCCGAACCTTGTATCCTCCGGATAGCTGTTTTACCTTTTGGTAAAACTTTCGGAATTTATTCCTGCCAAAACACCTTTCCATTTCCTCGACCGCGCGCTTCTCATGCTCCTTCCTCTTTCTTTTGAGAAGCCGGTGCTCTTCCCTTCTTCTCTGTTCGTAGAGTTCACGAACAGCCCGCATTGTTCGATGCAGCGTCGCCTTATAGGCGTCTTGCATAGCTGCGTGCGCTTGCCTGCACTCGTCGTCAAACCATGGGTTCCTTCTGGGTGGTGACGTGAAACCCAGCACATCAGTGGCAGCATCTTTGATGGCTTCTTGACAACGTTTTCATTCTTCTTCTATGCTTAGTGCAGGAAGCGTCGAACTCTGAGCGAGTTTCAGGGAGATTCGGTCGGCAAAGTTCCCAGCAATCAGCTGCGATTGTAGCTTTTCGACGTCAAACCGTTTTGGCCTTTCTCGACTCCGTTGCTCTATCCGGGTTCTTACCTTGGCTACAACAAGGTGATGATCCGAGGCAATGCTTGCACCTCGGAAGGTTCCGAAATCGAGAATACTGGAGGAGTGTCTGACCTCGATCGCAGCGTGATCAATCGAGATCGCCAGGTTCCTTTGTGAATGTCCAGGTGTGGGAACCGCGTGCTGGCCACAGAGAGATTCCGCCCCGAGGCGAAGTCCAACAGCCTGAGTCCGTTTCCGGATGTCTTGTCGTGCAGGCTGTGTTTACCGATGACTTCAGCAAAGATGTCCTCCTTTCCCAGCTGAGCATTGAAATCTCCTAGAACGATCTTGGTGTCATAGCTGGGGCATCGATCGTATGTTGTTTCTAGGAGATCGTAGAAGTCATCTTTGTGAGCGCATATTAGGCTGATGTTCCCGAATTTAGCCTTGATGCGGATTGTCATTAGGCGTTCGCTGACTAGGTCGTAGCTCAAGACTTTTTGCCTAAGTCTGCCTCGAACAACAAATCCGCATCCGAATAAGCGCTGTAGTAGATATCGCAGTTCTTCATCGCTTTTATGCCAGGCCCATCCCATCGCACTTCCTGGATGGCGGTTATGTCAGCTTTGTAGCTGTCAAGGGCCTCCGCAAGTTGTTCGCCTACACGTGGCCTGTTAAGGGACCTCACATTCCACGTGCAAACCCGAAAATCATTGTCCTTAAAACGTTTGCTGGGGTCGTCAACAGTTGATCCGTCCTTATCCGAGGCATGTTGTTGTTGTTACCCTCACGCACAGCCCACAGACTGGTAGGCCAGGGCCATTATTTAAATCCTCGGGCAGAGGGGGTCGCTGCATACATTAGTTCACCATACAACGGGTGTTGTGATGGCTATCCAGTGGGCGCCACTTGGAGGCTGTATGTCAACTTGACCTGTCCACTAACGAGGATTGCCTTGGCAGCTCGCCATGTTGAGCGCAATCAACGACGTTAGCTCGCGTGCATAGGCCCATGCCCACCACTTTCTATTTCTAAGCAAACTAAAAAAAGCACTTCACTTTAACACACAAAATTGAGCAAACACTTAAAGTAAATTCGAGTTACGACTAAAATAAAAAACAAAAACAGTTACAAATAAAATTTCAGTAACGCGTGGCACCTCCTTCAGCATCTATGACAGCCTGTAACCGCCGTGGCATGGATCTTACCAGTTTTCAGTAAAAGAAGGCTGAATCCCTTAAACTTAAAACTTTATGATTATTTCAAAAACAAAATAAGGACATAAACTTAGTTTGATCGCAAAAATATACTAAATACTTCTTATGAACTAATAAACATTACAAAACACTGAATAACTGCTACTGATTTTAAATACTTACTTGGTTCTCATTTCGAACCAACTTAATTGTTTTAAGTATACTAATGTATTACAATTGTCATAGATCTTCGTTCTGAGTCAAATTAGACAAAAATGTTTCGTAAAATATATTCGTTTTATTGTGGTTATTTTCATTGCACGAAACATATTTGATATTTGTTTTTGGGTAAGGTTTCATTGCTTTTATTGATTACAACATCTTTCATATTGAATTAATGTCATTTGGACAATAAAAATAACATTTTGTAATAATAATATTTAGCAACAAATATTTATTTTAATTATAATACGCGCAACTCGGAATATCAATTGATAATAAGTCTTTTCCAAATGTGCGGCTTTTCAGAACGCGTTACCCTCTTATTTTTCTACCTATTTCATAAGTTTTTATATAAATGCTTTCAAATTATCCATTTATTAGAAATAAATCTTATTTAAGGTTTCGGTTACACTTACTTGCATAAACAATTGGCAGTAGATATTCCGAAAGCGTTGTGTTGAATGTACACAAAATGGCTGACGAATTCACGAAAAGTGGGAAATTTACGAGTGTTTTTTGAGGGCAAAAACTGACGTATTAGCCGCCATCTTGCCAATTTTGAAAGAGAAACGTGAAGATATGTGAGTAAAATGAGACAATGGTTGATGTTACGTAAATAACTTTCAGAAATTGGGGTTTTTTCTACAAGAACACGTAACTAGCATTCAAACAGTCGATAGACAAAGGGGAAAACAGCTGTTTGATCAGCTGTTCAGTTGACCATCTCCTTCCTTAATGATTTCTGACGTGAAGGAAGGAGGTGACACAATGAATACTTCAACGCACAGCTGATTTCATTTGACAGTAGCTTTAAATTCAATTTGTTGCGGTTATAGTGTAGAGCGGTTTGATATTTTTTTTTTGCAAAAATTACTCCAGACGAGTTACTGGATTAACTAATGTGTTAAATGACACCATATTTGTAATTCAGTTTTATAAATTTATTACACATCTTTAACAAATATAACAAAAACAAAACATAAAATGTGTACGATGATTTGTACCACACAATCGAATAGTTTGTCGATTCGTGATGATGTCTCCAGAGTTTCTGTGCGTTTTGGTAGCGGCGTGTAGTAGGAAGTGGGGCTGCTTGTGGTGGTTGTTGTTTCCTTTTCCAATTTGTATAAAGACTCACGGTAAAAAGGAGAAATTCCAGGTTCCCCGCATGTCTCTGTGAAAGTGCTGCTGCCTTCAGCTTCCCACGATAAGTTTGAAAAACACCTAAGAGAACAAAATAGGTTAATAGGAAATAAAATGTTTGTTTTGAGATATCTAGAAGAGAACAGTACTTACCTTCAGTGTGCCACGTGTCTCCTTACAAAATACTGAATCCAGTTAGACTCCTGCTCATCCAATGCAGAGCTTCCAGAGGCCGCCGCTGTTGTCAATATTTCACTAAAATGTGGGATAAATTGAGACATAGGACAATATACTACAGTTCAAAAACCTTACCATCTATTAAAACAACAGCAGTTACATACTCTCGGTCCTTTTGTTTTAAAATTTTGTTACGATAAGATGCATGGCTCTTATTGTAAAGAGAAATATGGGATTTAACGGCCTCAATTTTGCCTCGGTCATCTACATAAATAAAACACAATTTAATTTTTGTATTTTATTTAAGTTGTGCAATCACAAACCTTTATTATGTATTTTGTTCCCACTCAATATAGGATTTTCTTTCTACTTTTCCTGCTTCCGAATGTTTTTCCAAAACTTCTTCCAATCCGGAATGTCTCGAAGCTCCTGCTCACAACGTCCTGTGTTAAGGAGAGAGAAAAGTTAAAAGTTAAGCTTCTACACCCGTCGCGTGAGCGGCAGCGTTTGTCTATGGGGTACTTCCCATAAGAATACATGTGTTTCGATGCATCTGTCAAAGTATTGCTGACGCTACCGCTAGTAAAGAATTTTATGTACTGGATCCTATAGGGGTAGGAGTATTCCCTCGCTCACCCATGTGCATTTGACACTAGCTCACGAGCATTATAGTCAACCCCTAATATTTCTCTACGAAATTAGGTAATATGCAAGGAACATAATTGACTTACTTCTTAAAAAACTGGCAATGCAAGTGGATTTTATACCCTTCGTCCGATGTGGGATCTTATTGTGGCTCCTTTACGAACGAAACATGCCTCACAGACTACTGATCGTTCACGAGAAGAGGGGATCTACAGTTTATTACCGACTTAGGAAATCGGTGGTGCTGTTTACGCCACCAACCCTTTTTGCAAATTGCTTTGCCAATTTCGTGGCAGCCGTGGCGTAATGGGAAAGAGTGTGACACCCACACGCCGAAAGTCTAGGTTTATACCCGGCTGAACATCTCAAATTTTTCGCGGCACGACCTCTTTCGAGCTGCTGACAACACTCAAAGAGTAATAGATGTATAAGAAAGCTTCTCAAACTTGCCTTTCGGAGTCGGCAAAAAACTTCTACTTGTAAGAGAACAGTAACACGCACAACACGAATAGTTGATGAGCAAGCTAGGCCCTGGTCCTCCTCTTGACTGTCATGCTATTCAATTATTATATTATTATTGCCAATTTCGGGATTATAGTTTTATCTTCATGTACATGGTTTGCAATTCAGTGCGGATTTTTTTGAGAAAATAAAAGACAATTTTTTTCATGAAACTGAATAACTGTATTCTGTAATATATTGCCCATTTTGAGTAATGACCTTTTGCCATCTTACAGGCAGCATCATAATTCCACGTTTATAAAACTTCTGATTTTTGACAAAAAAAAAACAGGTCCAGATGCGATTTAACATCAACATTTTTTAAATTTTATCATTCAAGGAGCTTTGCAAAGATCGAAATAAAAAGTAATCAGATAGTGCAAGGTCAGGACTATGTGGTGGATGTAGTAAAACGTCCCTACCAAGCTACGGATGTGGGATTTGGTTTGACATGATCACTTGCCTTGACGGCAAATATCACGGGGTCCATTTTCCCAAGAGTTGCAGATAAGGCAAGACTAAAGGCCTAAGCTACCCAGGTACCAAATTAAGAACATGCTTGAGGGACAATCACTCTACCTCGGTTTGATGTGAGGCCTTCGTAAAACCTGTGCCGCTCTCGGGGTCGCAGCACCCGGTTGAGAATACAACTCCAAACTGAGACGAGATAGTCCCCTAACCGCCTTGCCTAACCCAGGGTGAACAATACGAGGGTTGTCTTTTATATTTCGGGATTAGAGAACAAAAACAATTATTAATCATCGAAAATAGTTTTATTGTTTTTCAAAATATTCCCTATTAAGACCTATACATTTTTGCATGCGTTTGAACCAAATGTCGAAGCACTATTGCCACTCTGATTGAGGTATCTCAAAAACATACATTCTGAACGCATCAACAGCTTCTTCAGGTGTCGAAAATCGTTGAGCTCTCATTTTATTTTTTACCTACGGGAATAAAAAGAAGTCGTTCGGTGCCAAGTCCGGACTATTCGGCGGATGACTCATCAACTCGATATTTTGAGTGCTCAAAAATGCAGTTGTTTGAGCCGTTGTGTGAGAGCTCGCATTGTCGTGGTGAAGAGTGATCCGTCTTCGGCGGTTGGTTTTCCTGATTTCTTGGAAGACAACTGGCAAACAAATGGTTGTGTATCACTCAGATTTGACTGTTCTGCGCTGTTCTAGTGGTGCGGTTGCGACATGTCCAGTTTTTCCGAAAAATCAGGCGGCCATTTGCTTGGAAGTGCAGCAACTTTTGTTGGATTTGGCTTAATTTGAAACACCCATACAGTCGACTGCTGTTTACTTTCGGGCTCATACATAAGTCCACGATTCATCACCTGTCACGATGTCATAGACGTGTTTCGAAGCACCGCGATCCTATTTTTTGAGCATTTCTTTTCATTTCATTTCTTTCGACATGAGCCGATTGACAAATTGTGTGGGATCCAACGCCAAAAAAATTTTTTGAAGGTCAAATGGTCATGCTATATTGTATGTATGCTGGTTCCATTAATGCCTAAGATCTCAATCTCGCGATAGGTCACATGATGATCTTGCAATATCAGTTGGCGCACAGCATCAATGGTTTCCGGCACAACGACTGATTTTTTCACGAAATTTGTCTTGGAGTGAACTACGACCTCCGTTGAATTCACCATACCACCGATAAATACTGGTCCGTGATGGAGCCTCATCGCCAAAAATTGAATTAAGTTCATCGATGGACTGTTGTTGAGATAATCCACGTCGAAAGTTGTAAAAAATAATCGCATGGAAATTTTCACGATTTGTTTCCACTTTTTGGGCGAGATGAATGATTGAAGTTATTGTAAACAGCACAAATAGCGCTCGTATGTCAAAACGTTTTGAGTACGTATAACCTCAAAAATGTCAGACTTTTCGATAGAGCTGGCAGTTTCCAGATTACAACACTAGAGTTCCCAATCCCGAAATATAAGAGGCAACCTTCGTACACTATACAATTCAAAACCTCTTCGCCTCTTCCAATATGGGAGGCAGTGGAATTTAAGACCTAGATCGGACAGTGTATTCCAGCTCTCTGCAAAAGGCAAACGAGCGGATGGTGCAATTCGTTACTTGTACAGTTTGTACACAATGTACAGAATTGCCGTCGATGACGGTGCTCACCAGGTTTAACATAGAATATTTTCTTCTTGGGGTTTTGTAACTTTTTATCTCCAGCAACGATCCGATACAATAGTTCCTTCCTTTGATTTTTTTGAAAAAACAGTTCCGAGGTGAAAATCACCTTTAAACGGCTGTCGGTTTTAACGTTCGTTTGTGTTTTCCGCGGATCCACAGCTACCATGATACCCCGACTAGGAGGCCTATCGCTTGGTCAGGCTGAAACCGAAGTTATAGGGGCTACTGATCTCCAGTAAATCCAGTTCCGCCATGGGCAACTCAGCTTTAGCCCGATAAACTTTTTGATCTAAAATATGGATGATCCCAACCGGCTCTTTTTGCGCCTGTTACCCGCTTCTGACCACGCACTTATCTCTGCGATTGTCCCCGCTGTGTCCATGCCTGCTCTTCGCGTCTATCAACGAGTTTGTCCCTCCACCGGCCACAGCGCATGTTCTTGCGCCAGGCCCTGAGCTTGTCTTCGTACCTGTCATCCCTCCTTTTTCATGCGGCTATATCCGTTTCTGATCACGTGTTTGTACCAGAGCCTTTTCCTGAGCATATGTCTGCGTCCGTCCCCAAGCCTGTCCTCGCGCCAGCCCCACACTTGTCCTCGCACCAGATTTCACCCCTGTCCCGCTGTGTCACCTCTTCACCTCTATCCTCGCGACTCTATCGCGCCTGTCCTCGCACCTACCATCAGTGAACGATACAATTCTTAAAGTTGCTTCTGGACAAACCCATCTTGGCTTTAACCAGTTACTCTCCTTTAAACCAGAACATCATGCATTGAGGCACCAAGAACTCTGTCAAACTTGTCCCTTTGATGAAGGAGAGGAACAAAGCTAAATAAGGCACAAGAGCGGTTTCAGAATCAAGCGACAGTATTCATTTCTTATCAAATATGTCAAACTTGTCATACTCCCCACACGGCTCCAGAACTGCACGGAAATACTTCTAATCCCTCTTGAAAGGAATCACCATCCCTAGTCCGCAAAACGTCTAGGAACTCACTTCTTCGTAGTTTGCCAACTTCCTGCTTTTGTTTGAGCTGGCTCCATCAGGCTCTCTTACCCACACCCCGGGCAGAGTTGAAATTCCGTTTTGAAATGTTTTCCACTGTCAGTCAGGTGAAGTGGAAACTAAAGTTCTGTAGCACTTTGCAATACAATCACCACTTAACATCATCATCGTCGCCATCATCCGGCTCTGGCACGGCGACCGACGGGAACGTTGACTTAAGCCGCTTCCACCATCGCCACCGACGCCACATTGTCGTTCTCCGGAGATCATCGCCCCGTCTCTCGAGCCCACAATCTAATGAACAGAACTAAACGCTCTAATCTCCTCGGGCCCCGTTCGATTCGTGAGCGCTACGCCCACTTGATACATGTGTTAAGCACTTTGCGGCTCTGTAGTGTGCGGAAGCGGAGCAGGATGAAATTCCTTTTCAATCTGCCAAACTAGTTGAAATGTTAGACTTGTGTGCGCACTCCCCGTCCCACTCCGCATCAGCGGAAAGAACTTAATCCACTCGAAAGTTTCTGTATATCTTCCTTAAAATCTAATGTACCCTGGCCCCTCACCGAACCCACGTGCACAATTCATTTCCATACCCTAAGCAAATACATCAGGCGTGCAGTGTGGCGCCCCAATCCTCCCACTGAACACGGCCACTCCCGTGCAGCACGCCTACGAAATTTTAGTCCTATTTGATTTTGGAAACATCAGAGGATATGCTCATCAAATATCCTTTTGTGGCCGCGCCAGGAATCGCTCGTGCTTCGATGTTATTGATTTCCATTCGCGCACTATAGATACACGCCCGTGCCGCCACCGCCGCTACTTTCATCCCGCCTCACCCGCACCCGCACGGAGGAAGTTCTAATTGAATCCATCGCTCCGACTGTATCAGCGCTTCCTGCCGAATCCTTGGTTTGGCACGTTGCGCTTTCAACACTTTGGCCGGAATTCGCACGGATCCTGCTTCTGACGGGTCTGTGGCGTGAGGCGGGATCGGAGCGGTGAGTGAATGCCCGCTTGCGGTGTACGAACTTAATCTGAAGTGGAAATAATCAATTCATTGAGCTTCCGGGCTGGCGCGGAGCTCTGGCTCCTTCCATTTAGTCGTGTGTGCGCGGGGAGGTGGATGGCGGTGGCGTAACCTATTTCCTGGTTCCGCTTTGTTTTAAAGTTTTCCCAACGTACACTGTCTGGGGACTGACTATGGGTTGAAGACCCGTCAAATCGAGAGTGTTTCCTCATCGGTTTCGGCAGATTTGAGGCCTCCTGCGTTGGGTCACATGCTGACTTGGCGGTTTGCGACATACGACTGACAGGTGGTTGACTGCGTGTGCCCAACGGGGGGCCGGCTTGTCATAAAGTATTCACACTCAAAATCGAATGATTAATGGCATCGATTAATCCTTAGGGAGACCTCCTCCTGCCTGCCATCGCGCGACCCCTGTCAGCCGTGATTAGCTAATTACGGTCGGCTGGACGAGAAATGCACTGAAGTGTGGGTTTCCTTGGTGTCGGTGGAGGCGACAGAACACACAACACGTGATGATTAATTATGGAATAGCAAACTTATTCCCATCTGCTGTGCGTTGGGGTTAGAGGAGGACATAGGGCCACCGGAAGATTTGCATAGGCGTTCGTTTTTGAAGAGAATATGGGCATTGCCGTGAGGGAGAGTGATCGGTTTCAATTTGAAGGTCAAGTGGCAGGAAGTTGCAAAAGAACCTAAATTGGGAACAATAAGCTAGCATCACTTGTGTGGCATCAAGTTACGCGGAAGTTCTCTTAAGGTCACTTTATAAGGGACGCACAACAATTATATCTGCGAGGTTCCTTGCAATGATTCTCGTCAGATCTGAAGTTTGAATTGATACACAGCACGCTTATGAGCCCGAAAGTAAACAGCAGTCGACTGTATGGGTGTTTCAAATTGAGCCAAATCCAACAAACCATCCAAGCAAATGGTCGCCTGTAAACTGGACGTAAACCACTAGAACAACACAGAACCTTCAATTCTGAGTTGTACACAACCATTTGTTTGCCAGTTGTCTTCCAAGAAATCAGGAAAAAAAAACCACCGAAGACGGATCATTCTTCACCACGACAATGCGAGCTCTCACACACTGCTCACTGAATAATGAGAGGTGATGTTTTCCGACACCTGAAGAAGCGGTTGATGCGTTCAGAATGCATGTTTTGGAGATACCTCAATCAGAGTGGCAAAAGTGCTTTGAAAATTGGTTCAAACGCATGCAAAAGTGTATACATCTTACTGGGGAATATTTTGAAAACCAATAAAGCTTTGATCGATGAATAAATTTTGTTTTTGATCTAATCCCAAAATATAAAAGGCAACCCTCGTACCATCTGAACGGCGCTTACTGAATCCCTCTTCATTAAAGAAACAAACAGCATTCTAAATGGGACAAAGGATTGGAAACTGCTTTTTCGTTTTCGCTGTCATGCCATAAAAACCGTAATAGCTTTAATTGATGATGAATTTATGCCGAACATAATAATAATAATTGTTGGGGCTACAATCCAAAGGAGGACCAGGGCCTAGCTTGCTCATCAACAACTCGTGCTGTACGCGCTACTGTTCTCTCACGAGTAGAAGAGACTTACAAATTTTCGCCGACTCCAAACGGCGAAATTTGAGAAGCTTTCTTAGACAAGTATTACTCTTTGAGTGTTGTCAGCAGCTCGAAAGGGGTGGTGCCTTGAAAAATTCGAGGAGTTCAGCCGGGAATCGAACCTAGACCTTTCGGCGTGTGAGCGTCGCACTCTACCCACTACGCCACGGCGGTCACAAAATGCCACATTACCTTTACTAAATAATCAGCATCTGCCTTCAAATTTCTAAGGTAAATTTGAGAAAGATCAGACTTAATATAATTTGCATGTGAAGGAGTTGTTTGGAGTTTAGAAACTGATCTACAGAAAAACCTTTAAAGCGCTTCGCACTTCAAAGAACTTGAAGCCAAAGACTTGCTTTGAGTAACAAAGACATGCAATAAGAGTAGCATTAAACGTTGTGGCAGTGTAAATGCTTAGTTGCAAAAAAAAAAAAAAAACACTTCCACAATGTATTTAAAGCTGTCTAGCGGTTACTGACTTTTATAGAACATGATCATTTATATCTGAGTTAGACTTTATGAGAAAGCCCAGATAGTTGTATTTCTCGATAAACACCAATATTCTCGAGCAGTCCATCAGAGCCGAAAATAATGGTATTTGACTTTATATATTTTTTTTATTTTTCTTTAAATCCCACAGATTACAGTAGCTTTTCAATATTTTATTATATTTAATTGTAACTGCAGAGTCAGTGGTCTCTCAGTCAAAATGACAAGATCATCCGCATACATAAGAACATTTAGGCCAACATCACCAACTCTAACTCCTCCCGGTTAACACGTCCTCTTTTTTCTTTCCTTGTGGCGTCACACGCCTAGGTGGACCTGGGCCTTAACCAACATGCCTCTCCAGCCAGCACAATCTTTCGCCAGCTGCCCCCAGTTGCGCACTCCAAGTTGATTGAGGTCCTTCTTCACTTGTGTGCGCCACATTAGTCTAGACCGTACTCTGTTGCGTTGTCCCAATGGCTCAGAATCGAAGACTTTTCGGGCTGGAGCAGTGGTGTCCATACGCTCTACATGGTCTAGCCATCTTAAGACGCTTGACCAGGCGCATGTCGCTCTACAACCCATAGAGTTCGTCGTTAAATCTTCTCCTCCAGATGTCATCAAAGCAAACAGGACCAAAAATAGTAAGTAAAACCTTTCATTTGAAAAGACTAAGGGCTACCTTATCCGCTGTTAGTAACGTCCAGATTCCACCGCCGTGGAGTAGGCTGGGATGATCAAGCTTTTATAAAAAGCGAGTTTAGTCCGTTGAGACTGGGCTTTATTACTCAATTGCCCCTAGAGCACAAAGAAACAGCGATTGGCAAGAATAATTCTACGATTGCTTTCGGTAGTGATGTTTTTGTACCTAAATACCGCGGAGCCGAGGTAGACGAAGTCTTGACTACCTCGAAGTTTCTGCTGCCTAATGCGACGCTCTGTCCGAGACGTCGATGTTGTGTGTCCTTCCTTGATGACAGCATGTACTTAGTCTTGCCCTCAGACCGCCAGACCCATTTTAGCTGCTTCCCCTTCGATGCCAGCAAACGCCTCATTGACGGCTCGCTGTGTCCGACCAACCACGTCAATGTCATCAGCGTAAGCTAGCAATTGAACTGACTTCTGGAAGATCGTGCCTCTGGTGCTGACTTGTGAGTTACGCACGATCTTCCCGAGGATGATGTTAAAGAAGTCACATGATAGTATTTCGCCTTGTCTAAAACCCTTTTTGACATTGAAGGTCTCGGTGAGTTCGTTACCGACCTCGACGGAGCAGCGAGAGTTCTCCATCGTCAAAATCTGACGAGTTTGGTAGGAATGGCAAAACTAGACATGGCACTGTATAGCTCGTCTCTATGCCGCATATGACAACGGCCTTAAAATCGACGAATAGGTGTTGAGTGTTAATTTGCACTTTTTGAGTCTTTCCCTGAATCTGGCGTGAAGTGAAGATCTGGTCTATTGTGGACTTCCATGGTCTGAAACCATACTGATATGGACCTATCAGGTCATGGACAAACGGTTTCAGATGCTCACACAATACGACAGAGGACAGAGAGGATCTTGTATGCGATGTTAAGGAGACTGAACCTTCAATAATTGGCGCAGTCAAAGGGGTCTCCTTTCTTGTGGACCGAACAACCGACACTGAGATTCCACTCATCGGACATGCTTTTCTTCGACCATATTTTACAGATGAACTGGTGTATGGGCCCAACCAGTCAATCTTCAAATCGCTTAAGGAGTTCTGCGTGCAGTCTCCAGCAGCTTTGTTCGACTTTAGCTGCGATATTGTGATCTTCAATTCGTCTATGTCGGGGGGATGGAATTCTTGTCTTTCATCGTAAAAATTGAATATTGAATGGAATATTTTGTCTAACAGCGTAACATAGCCCGTCATCGCCGTTAAGGAGTATACAGATATGATCATTCCAGATTCTCAGTACAAAGTGCGACTTAACTACAAGTCCCGATAGACTTCGGTTTTTCTGAGAAGCCGGTGCTCTTCTTTTCTTCTCTGTTCGTAAAGCTCACGTTGTTCGATGCGGCGTTGGCGTCTTGCTTGGCTTCATGCGCTTGCCTGCACTCGTCGCCAAGCCATGGGTTGCTTCTGGCTGGTGACGTGAAACCCAGCACCAGTGGCAGCTTCTTTGATGGTTTCTTGACAACGTGTTCAGTCTTCTTCTATGGTTAGTGCAGGCAGCGTCGAACTCAGAGGGAGTTTCAGGAAGACACGGTCGGCAAAGTTCCCAGCGATCAGTTGCGATTGTAGCTTCCCGACGTCAAACCTCATTAACTTTTCTGGACCCCGTTGTTCTCTCGATATCCGCGTTCTTATCTTGGCCACAACAAGGTGATGATCCGAGTTTGTTCCTCGGACATCGAGAAAACTGGAGGAGTGTATGATTGTTAGCAACTGCAACTCTCCCAAAACTCAGAATGTCGTCAGATGAGCTGGTGCATGTACCCAACAAGGATATCTGCATCTGCTTTAAATAGTTCTGCGGGTAGTCTACCCGCTCCAGCAGCTTTGTTCTTGTTCGACTTCAGCCTTCGATATTACTATTTTCACTTCGTCTAAGCCGGGGAAGAATATATGGTAATGACATCGAAATCAAAGTAAAGTCGTCCTAGTGGTAGAGCTCAGGATAGCCACGGCACAAAAAAGGAAACAAAGTTCGATCAAATGTGAAGGTTTTGCAGACTGTTTGTTTGGATTACCGTGGAGAAGTGCATCGGGAGTTCTTAGGGCATGGTCGTTCGGTCAGTAAGGGATATTATCTTGAAGTTATGCGCCACTTTTTAGAAACAATTTGTAGAAATGGAAAAAAAGAAATGGTTTTTGCATCACAATCATACATCTGCTCACTCGTCATTGCTTGTTCGTATTTTTTTTGTCCAAAAACAAGACTGCAATCATGCCTCAGCCATCGTATTCACTCAAAATGGCCTCTGCGACTTCCTGTTCCCGAAATTGAAGAGACCCATGCAAGGCCGGAGTTTTGTGATGATTGAGGGCTGGATCGAAACTACTTCGAGAATTTCAAAAATCACTGGGACAAGTTTATTATATCTGAAGGGGACTATTCTGAGGGGGGAAATTAGAAATTAATGAAAAAATAAAAAAATTTTAAGAAAAATGTAATTTCTTTATTTTTAAACAGATCCCGGCGCAACAAAGAAATGGCAGGTGGTGCGATTCATAAGCTCATCTGTAATCATAATGGTTTTTTAATTTAGCTCAACTAGCTCCCCTATTGGTAAGGTGCTACAGTTGCAAGCTTTAGAATGTACGTTTGGCGCTATAATCCGAAGTGGACTCGTCTCTACAGTAAAACGTCTCTCCAACCAGCTGCCTCCTAGCGACCACAAAAAGTTGGTTGAGGTCGTTATCCACTTGTATACGCAATTTCGCTTGAGGTCCTATATTGCGTTTTTTAAATGTCTTGGAATGGTGGTCGCCGTGGCGTAGTGGGTAGAGTGCGACGCTCACACTCCGAAGAGTCTAGGTTCGACTCCCAGCTCAACACCAATTTTTCGAATATTTCACTGCACCACCTCTTTCGAGCTGCTGACAACACTCAAAGAGAAATAACTGTCTAAGAAAGCTTCTCAAATTTAGACGTTCGGAGTCGGCAAAAAACTGTAGGTCCCACAACGCGCACAACACTAGTAGTTGATGAGCAAGCTAGACCCTGGTCCCCCTTTGGACTGTAGCGCCAACAATTATTATTATTAATGTCTCGGAATGACAGACTCTTTATGGTGGAGGCTTAAGCGTCTATTCGCTTTGCATGACATAATCGTCTTAGGCGTTATATTGGAAGACGCTCAACTAGTTGCTTGCAGCGCTACCGTCTGTTCAGTTCGTGGCTGAATCTCTTCTCCAGAAGCCATCAATGGAAACAAGCGCGAAAACCGCACACAAAAAAACTTCTCCCAAAACGACCAAGAAATTCTTCATCCGTTATCAATACCGTCCATGTCACTGCGGCACAGAGCGAGACGGGGATGATAAGAGTGCTATGTTGATCCGACAAGGTGTTTCAAGAGATGACTCTTCAGCAGTGGAACATATGCTTAAAAATTCGTGCCCCTGCATGAACACATCCCTTGCTGAGTTAAAGTTCATCACCGAACTTAATAGAGCAGCCAAGTCATCAAAATCCCCTCTTTGGGGACTGCCTTCGCACTTCATTTATAGTTCTGTGAATACATTTTTCCCCCAAGTTTTCGGTCAGGTTTCTGCAGCTCGCAAATTTGGGGAAAGAATGAAATGCTAGAGAAAATTCCTTACATCACATCACCAGACCACTCGTCTGGCAACAGCAACAGCCAAAGGGTAAAGGTCCCCCTAACAGAATGCAGTCCAGCTGATGTGTGGTAAGACACGTTCCTCACACTGCTCAACGCAAGCATAAAAAAACACGTAATGATGCACATCCCTTACTTCAGCTTCTCATTGAGGATCCTTCATGAGAATTCATGAAATTCAGCACAACCACTTGAATGTCCATTATGCTCAAATCAAGACATCCTGCGATTACAGCCCCATTCCCACGCAGTAGCGAAGAAACCCACCTCAAGTGGCACGCCAACCATATGCAACCTAGTTTCCCCCACCGTGCACTCGTCGCACTATCCGCCCGCAACGCTCTTCATCTGTTTAGGGCGTAATTTCTAAAATAATGGCATTTCACTCGACATAATTCCAAATCAACTCTAAGGAGCTGTCATCGTTGTCAGCATCGTCACCAGCAGCAGCAGGGGAGAGTAGGCATCCCCCATGGAAAGGAGGTGACTGAATAGCCCAAGAATTAGGTTAAAGTCCTTCTCATGCCATTCTCCGTTTCAATGGAGAAAAACAAATCAAATTCCGTTCTCCCCAAAATTCCAATTGACTGCCGAGGCATAGGACTTTCGTCCGGGTGAAGTGCTTGTCGTCAAACCTCTGCTCGGATCAATGTCAAAGGTCTCCTCGAGGCTCAAAGAAGGATGTTAAATTCAATTTCCTGTCATTTGCACACATTAACAGTTCCGTCCGGTGAGTGTGGAGTGGACCAGCCTTTCCATATCCGTCCAATC
Organism: Eristalinus aeneus; assembly: GCA_955652365.1. Taxonomy (NCBI): domain Eukaryota; kingdom Metazoa; phylum Arthropoda; class Insecta; order Diptera; family Syrphidae; genus Eristalinus; species Eristalinus aeneus. The sequence continues at coordinate 66,752,901 of OY019133.1, forward strand.
GACAATAATTAAGTTGATCTGTCTGCTCAAACTGCACAGAATCCTTTTCTCACAGTTTGTGTGTGCGGAGGCATGGGATGACAACAGGGACTAACAGAGTGAAAAATCGAAAATCTCTTCATTCTTGAGGCAAGTTTATCCCAAAAATTCTTGTGTTTGTCCTTGGTGCACACAAACAAAATCCCCTCCGTCACCACTGAGTGTGTCTGAGTGCAGGGGGAGAATGAGAATGCCTTTGAGGGACAGTGAACGTGTGCCGGGGACAAACAGAAGCATATTTTGCCAATAACTTGATGCTCTGGGTAAGTGTGTAGAAGAGTGAGGGGACAGACGAGGACTAGAGTGGTAACAGAGTGGACACGGTGGCCTTGGCCCAGTGGGGATGTTGAGCTTTAGACTGAACCGAAGTGGTTAAGTGTGTGTCCAAGGGAGGCTGTGTCAATGCCAGAACTGGACTTGGAGATGGTGCTGGAATATTTTTTTAAATTGCAACACGATATATTTCATAGGATCACAGACTTTAAAGCATTGCGGCTTGTTCAATTTATGACTATCACAAGGACTGTTGGCATTGCAATATAAGATTGTGTGGCTCTTTTAAGAACAAGAACCTTCCTATTATTCTTTCTGTGGATCTGCAGTCTGGGGTGGACCTGAATCTCAACTAATTTGCGTCTCAAGTCTGAACAAGCTATAACTCTCCAGTTCCGCGCTCCAAGTAGATTCAAGTCCTTCTTCTCTTGTGTGCGCCATCTCAGCCTTTCCCGCTGTTTGTTGCGTTGTTCCAGGGTTTGGAATCAAGGGAATTTTTGGGCCTGAGCAAAGGTGGCCATATGCTTTACATTAAGTCCAGCCATTCTCAATGAAGGTCCAAATAGAGCCGTGCCACAGTCGATTACAGAAATCCGTTCTGGAAGGACGTGTGGGGTTGCCACATAAATGTACAAAAATATCAAAAATCAAATTTCGAAGAAAAAACAATCAAAATTAATAAATTTAATTCCCCGAAGCAAAAATACAATAAAAAACATTTGGAGGAAATGGAGGGAGAGCTGATTTCCAGTGGCAACACGGAAATCACTGAAGACGACGTGGGCAGTAAAAGGAGAAAAACAATGAAGCCGCAGCCGCAGTTTAAAAGGCGGATGCGCCCAAAACGACGAAATTGCAATGTTTTCACAAGTCTCGATTCACCCAATGCCGAAAACAAGGCCGAGGGAGAAAAGAAGTTGGCGGACAAAATAAAAGAAAAGCTCTCCAACTTAAACTGGAGGTCAGGTAAAAGCTGGTCAATGAAAAGTTACAGTAAAAACTGCAACAACCACTGAACCATCACCAATAACATCCACATCAACATCAACATCAACATCAACATCAACATCAACATCAACATCAACATCAACATCAACATCAACATCAACATCAACATCAACATCAACATCAACATCAACATCAACATCAACATCAACATCAACATCAACATCAACATCAACATCAACATCAACATCAACATCAACATCAACATCAACATCAACATCAACATCAACATCAACATCAACATCAACATCAACATCAACATCAACATCAACATCAACATCAACATCAACATCAACATCAACATCAACATCAACATCAACATCAACATCAACATCAACATCAACATCAACATCAACATCAACATCAACATCAACATCAACATCAACATCAACATCAACATCAACATCAACATCAACATCAACATCAACATCAACATCAACATCAACATCAACATCAACATCAACATCAACATCAACATCAACATCAACATCAACATCAACATCAACATCAACATCAACATCAACATCAACATCAACATCAACATCAACATCAACATCAACATCAACATCAACATCAACATCAACATCAACATCAACATCAACATCAACATCAACATCAACATCAACATCAACATCAACATCAACATCAACATCAACATCAACATCAACATCAACATCAACATCAACATCAACATCAACATCAACATCAACATCAACATCAACATCAACATCAACATCAACATCAACATCAACATCAACATCAACATCAACATCAACATCAACATCAACATCAACATCAACATCAACATCAACATCAACATCAACATCAACATCAACATCAACATCAACATCAACATCAACATCAACATCAACATCAACATCAACATCAACATCAACATCAACATCAACATCAACATCAACATCAACATCAACATCAACATCAACATCAACATCAACATCAACATCAACATCAACATCAACATCAACATCAACATCAACATCAACGTCAACATCAACAACAACATCAAAGACAAAAACAGCAATATAAGCAGGAGCAACAGCAGAAGCAAAAATAACACAAACAGCATAAAGCGGAACATCAGACCAGTCGAAAACGAAATAATAAGAAAAGAGGGCCGCCGGCCAACGTAAGCGGAATGGACGCATCAGATACCATGAAGGTATGTAAATTTCTGTAGGGGATGAATTTATTATAGAAACTAAAGGTTTTCAAAAACAAACTCCTTACTGTTTATCAGTGAACAGTTTAGAGAAACTAAAGAAGTGGCGTGGAGTTTCCTACCTTCACACCGAAAAAGTGGGGGCTGTATGCTGGGCTGGATGTTTCAGCTGATCTGAAGGACATCTTAGAGTCTCTTCTAAGGCTGAAGATTGAGTACGTGGAGTTTGTTACGGTAAACCGCTTCTCCACTTTCCGATTCGGGTTGCCGCCTGAGCGTCTGCTTTCCCTCTTCCTCGTACAAGGTTCACCAGGAAGCAGAATGGAAAGTTTGAGGAAGATTAAGATCCTTATCTCCCTAATGATTTCCGAGGAAAGACTGAGAAGTGCAAGACGGATGCTTCTCATGGGCAAGGTGATAAGTTTTTGGACATGCGGCATCAAACTGAAATAGGCAGCCTAGATGCAGCAAATGCGCGGAGTTGCATCTATAGGCGCGCTGTCCGTTGGCAGAGGGGAAAGTGGAGGATAAGACACGCTTGAAGGGCGTGCATTGTGGAGGAAAGGGACATCCCTCCAGCTATCGGGGCTGTCCAAAAGTGAAAGATATCTCTTACGATAAATAAAGTAAAAGTGGAGGATTCAAGGTCGATGCCAAGAACTTCAGCCACACCTGTTACGCCGGTTATCTCCTACGCCCAGATGGCGTCGGGTAAACGACCGGCACAACAGACAGGGTTAAAAGTGACGCCAGTACCGTTGGAGGCTCTGAATATGGGGAGGAGGCTGAATATGGGCTTGGCGGAACGGTTTTCTATGATGGTCTCAATGAAGGCCTCAGTGCAGTCCCAAATGGAGCAGTTCCAAAAAGATCTTCTGCGAATGGGCTGGATACTTTCGTCAAGACCTGCTTAATCGGGTGCGTATTTGTTTTAATGGATACGCCAATAGTTGAAGACCTTTCGATTCTAGCGGTTAATGCAAATTCACCTGTTAGGATCGAAAGAAGGTTGATTTTACTTAACCTGTTGGAGACCCATAAGTCTGATGTGTTAATGGTTACCGAAACTAAGCTAAACCGGAAACACAAAATCAGGTACAAAGACTACGTAGTTATTCGAAGGGACCGCCCCAACTCCATACAAGGGGGTGGGGTCGCTATCTTCATTAAAAAGGGCATTCGCCATAAGATGGTGTTTGTGGTGAGGTGCGAAATTTCGGTGTACTGGAAGCGTGTATTGCGAGCGTTTATCTATAAGGTAGGAAGAAATTATACGTAATGGCGGTCTATGCACCAGTCGGTTCACAAGCTCGAAACTCTCTTTCGAAAACTTCGTTTATGCTCAGAGGATAACCATTTTGTTGTCGCCGGCGATTTGAACGCGAAGCATGAGGAATGGGGTAACTCCACGATATACAGAATAGAAGGTAATGTACTTCTCTATGTGTCAATTTGTAGTGACGTCATTTGCGGAGAACTAAATTCCAATTTGGTGTAGAATTCGATTACTTACTCGACGTGTGTATTTTGCAGCAAGAATTAAAAGTTGTTTGTTATTTAGCAATTAATGAAAATTTTTTTTATTATTCTTGAGTTTTATTTTCTAATGTGTGGATATTTGCAAAATGTATTTAAATTAGTTTTAAATGTGTATGAATTTTTTAAACATGGTTACAGCAGGAAAAGGATATACCTTTTTTTAACATGAACCTATATGCTTTCGGACCAGTAGCGTGAATGGCTGTACACTTGGATATGTCATCCAAAGTCCATCGCACTCCTACTCCAAGACTTAGCCTTTTTTTCTGTGTTGACGAAACAAATTTTGTTTACTGTACTGCACTCTTGCCGTAGCATATAATTCTCGTGAGTTTACTTGAGAACTTGTGCATGCAGTCGATCTTTTTCTTTCTGTAAAGATTTTATTTCAGTTTACAGATTTAATATTATATTCTGCAGGTCTTGTTCTCTGGTTCTAAATTATTTCAATAATAAGAAATCTTATGTGATCGAAAGATTCCAGACTTACGTTATTTGTTCGAAATTTTCTTCAGCGACGTCCTCCTCGAAGTTCTCTTCTTCCTTCTATATTCTTCCACCAAAGACTCCACCACAGCTTGGTTGTTTCGCATTTGAATCCTTTCTTCCCTTTTAAAATTTTATTCCTGTCTTGCACTGGAATTAGCACTTGTATATGGAAGATCTTCTGACGGACCGCATCGTCTTTCAATGATTTGGCGTTTTTGGGGCAATAACTTAGTAGCTCATGCCGCAAATTACGTGCATACTTATCTTTATTAAAATGCTTTGAGCATATGTAAGCGTTTTTTTTAAATTAAATTTGTATAAATTTTCGACCACTTGCCAAACTTTTGCCATTTTATTGTTTCGCTTAAAACGAAAGAATTTTGGCTTCTCTTCACAATTTTTTTTTTGCTTTGTTTTTTGCTTGTCTTATTATTACAACCAAATACGGCACAAATTGTCATTTTTTATTTAATTTTCACAAGATTATCACCAATAATAATTCACAAGTTTATCAAAACAAACTTTAAGTACTTCGCGCCAATACAAATGTCGACTTTCCATTCGGCAAATGACGTCATGAACAAAACGAGAGAAAAAAATTCATGACATTTGTCCATTATCTTGTATTCTGTATATCGTGGGGTAACTCAAATCCCAGGAGAAATTCAGTCCTTTAGTGGTTGACGCAGCACTCTAACGAGTTCAAGCTGAACTTGCTTGCAACCGATAGACTGCCTTCCCCACAAGTGGGTCTTATCTAAATGTAATGCTTAGTGACAGACAGACGTTACAGAACGTAAACAGACAGGTTAGGAACTGCTTTCAAACGGTGGAGTACGACAGTAATCACTGTGAGCTTGCGTGAATTATTCGCTTCCCGAACGTGATGGTAGAACTTAAATCATTCCCGGAAGCGTACCCTTAAAATTATTGTTTTTTTTTTATTTTTATAATTGGCGCGCATTAAAGGGATTGTTTATACCCTTAAATGACTGGTATTAAGTCACAGCACTGGCCGATGGTAAAGAGGAAGAGAGGGAAAGGAGGAACCGATGCACATTGGTTTTAAATGCCTGTGGATTATAATGGGGGTGAAAAATTGGGCTGGGAAGAGCATTCCATATTCGTGTGGTGCCGCTGAAGAACGAATCTCTAAACTTAACTGTACGTCCGAAGATGGGCTTAAAGGTGAATGGGTGAGCATTCTTAGCGAGCCGGGTATTGCAGGTGAACTTTTGAAGGGGAGCAATGCAGCTGGCTTATTCGTTAGAGCTTGTTGAAATAGCGATAAAATAATGATAGAGACGCGACATTTCGTCGATGTTCGAGCGAGTCGATTGACTTCGTAGCATTATTATCACCAATAAGTTTTATCGCTTGCTGTTGGTTTCTATCTAATAGCTGCAGGGAGGTCTTAGGAGCACCGGACCAGATAGGAGCGTTGTACTCAACGCAACAATATATGTAAGCCTTATCTGTTGTTGCCAGGTCAGAAGGGGTGAAATATTTATTGCATCGCTTTAAGAAACCTAGACATTTCGGCGATCTCGAATATGTGATCGTTCCAACTTAGTGTTGAGTTGATACACGTACCGCGGATGGAAAGTCGTTCAGTTTCAACAATGCAGGAGCCATTCATAGATAATGGCTGGTTATTTTGATATCGCTTGAGCAGGTGTAGACAGCACTGAGTTTTGGAAGCATTAAGTTCCACTCTATTCTTTTTACTCCAATCAATTATGCTGTCAAGATCGGAATTTAATGAGCTTAACATACGCTGCCGTTCCAAGTCAATGGCCGAAGAGGAGGGACGAGAGCCGAGGAACGAATATGAAAAGCTGAGGGTACTGTCATCAGCGAAGGAGTGAATAGGATTAGAAGTGACAGACAGGAGATCATTTATAAAAATGAGGAAGAGTGTCGGAGACAGAACGGATCCTTGGGTAACACCAGCATTAATATGGTGAATATCAGGCTTGAACCCATCCAATACAAATTGTATTGAACGGTTCGAATGATAATTTCTAATCCATTGAAGAAGAGACTCATCGACACTAAAAGCACGCATTTTCGACAAGAGAGCCTGATGCCAGACCGTGTCAAAAGCCTTTGAAATATTAAGCGCAACAATCTTTCTTTCTCCTCCATTGTGCAAAGATTGGTTTCACTTTTCAGTGAGATCTGATGGCATTATCACCAGTGGAACGGTTGCTTCGGAAGCCGTACTGCCGGTCATTAAGAAGCTTCCGGGACTCAAGATATTTCATAAGCTGACGGTTTATCAGCGTTTCCATGACCGTTGAGAGAAGGGACGTTAGTGCTATGGGTCGGTAGGAGGTGGGTGACTAACATTCGCCCTTTTTAATGACGGGCTGGACAAATGCAGTTTTCCACTTACTCGGAAAGAGCCCTGAAGAGTAGGACAGATGGAAAAGCTTACGCAGTGGTTTTGCTAGCGTAGAAAAACACCTATTCAGAAGAACGGGGGGTATACCATCCGGGCCAGCGGATTTGTGCACCTTTAGATCTTTAAGTACTCTTGCTACTGTACGAGTGCGAAAATGGACTTGTCCCATGGAAAAATTTACGCTCTCAAGTACAGGCGGGGACAGAGCGCAATCTGGAAGCGTTGAGCTGGCTGCAAAATGTGCAGCTAACAGACTTGCGTTGTCCAAAGAGCTGACAGCGGGAATATTATTGCAAATGAGTGTTGGGATCGAAGACGAGGCTGAATTCCTTATGTTTTTTACGAAAGACCTTGGTCTGCTACCCTTCGGGCATTGTAGAACTTTTTGCCTCAACTTTTGGTCAAAGGAGAGTTTAACACGTCTTATTAACGCATTGCAATCATTTCGGACCCTTTTGAATTTCTTCCGGTTTTCCTCAGAGGGGTTGGCTTTGAAAGTCCGGAAGCTTTTTTCTCTCAACCTGATAGTTCCTTTGCAGCTCGAGTCATACCACGCGTTTGTCTTCGGTTTAATACTCTTCACTCTGTGAGGAAGGAGGGATTTTATACCTGACAAAATTATTTTTGCAATCATATCAGCTTCGGCATCCACGTCACTTTTGAAGAAACATGGTGAAAAGTTTAAATCCCTAAAGAAGTTGCTTAGGCCGTTCCAGTTGGCTTTTCTCGTAGAGCCAAACTGTTCTTTCAGAGATTTGCTCTCTAACCGCTTGGGATCAGTAGGGCAAATTGACTGATATGACAGAGTGGTCTGACGAGCCTAGAGGCGACAGTATGTCAACTGAGTATTTCTCAGGATGTGATGTGAGAAATAGGTCCAAGCTGTTGGCGGTATGATCGGCAATGTTAAGTATTCTTGTTGGCTCATTCACAAGCTCGGTCAAATTGTTTACCTCAGCAAAGATTTCAACATACCTTCCTTGTCTGGCCTGAATGTCGAAGCCAGTGCGAGGATACAGGGATACAATTCTTGTGATGGAGTCGGATAGCACATCAAATTCATTGAAAGTTGAGTTGCTATCCAGGTTTGGACTTCTATAAATAAAGCAATAGTGGATTAATTGCTTACGTGCATGGAGTTTTAACCACATGAAATTAAATTCCGCATTGGAACAGATGTGGGATTTGGTTTTACGTGATCACCTGCCTTAACGGCTTATATCACTGGGAACCTTTTTCCCAAGAGTCGTAAGTAACGCAAGACTAAACGCCTTAGTTACCCAAATACCAAATTGGGATCATGCTTGAGGGGCAATCACCCCACCTTGGTTTGATGCGAAGCCTTCCTAAAACCTCTTCCGCTCTTTGGGTCGCAGCGCCCGGTTGAGAATGCAACTCCACACTGAGGAGGGATAGTCCCCTAACCGACTTGCCCAGTTTTGCTTAAACAATGGGCTAGACAAGTCAGCACAGTACACTATCATCGACTCTACCCGCGATGTTAGGTGGTAAGCCACAGCCACCACGAAACTCCCACAAGGGGCCTACCGCAATGGTCAGGCTGGAACCGAAGTTCCAGGGGCCCCTGACCTCCTGTGGCACCAGAATATAGCCTCTGGTTAAGCTGTCACTATCAGTCAGGTTCCCTCTAAGCCTGGGTCTGTTAGCCGCCATCCCGCCACAGATGGTCTTTCCTCCATCAGTGTTTCCGTTGTCACTATAAATAGTGATACGGATGTGATTTTGAATCATGTGATTCATAAATCCAGTCACATCATCTGGAGTCCGGATTGGAACAGTAGCCGTATTATGGTTAATTGCAAGGCTCGTTGGCCGCGTATCTCCAGAGTCCTATCCAGAGAACTGCGATCAAATGACTTAACGCCACCCTCGAAGAGAAACCTTACGAGTGAGGATGTTGACAGGTTTCTGATACAAATGGACACTACGATAAAATGTACTATGTGCAAAACGATTCCCAATGTATCACCGAAACGATACTATCGACGCACTGCACACGCACAAAAGCGGACTGCTGTCGAGAATCGAAACATTTTACAGACGATTTACAGTCAAAGACGATCAGGAACTGAGAGGTTGTTTGACGTCCAGAGATTGACACAGCTGAATTACAGAATTGCCATCAATTCATACTGGAGGAACAAGATTCGGGCTCTTCATTCGAACGGTCCGGGAATGTTCCCCAAATCAACCGAATCTTTCAAAGGGGGGATCATGGAGGCTGTTCGACTTGACAGAACAATGGAAAACCAAATATACTAAATTGAGTTCGAACAGTCCGGGAATGTTCCCCCAAATCAATCGAATCTTCCGAAGGAGGGGTCATTGAGGCTGCTCGACTTGACAGAACAGTCGACAACGCAAATATACTAACTTAAGTTGGCATCCTCATAAAGTCATGCTTGACTGAGTTATTCATTGTTGATGATGCCCAAGAGAAGGTGGAAGCAATAGGAGCAGTTTTCCAGGAAGTGTATATGGTCGAGGCACGATTTAGGGAACGGAGCTTGGCTTAACCATTTCCACCTTAGAAATGAAATACAAAAATGGATTTCTGAGAATCATGGATTTGCCAGATTCAATGGCGAAAATAAAGCAGCTAACGCCGTCGTCCGAGATGGCTCTAGTGGCATACTTAATTCGAAGGAGGATCTCAAAGGCATTTTCAATTCTGAAGAAAAGAAAGTTCACCGGAATAGACAGAATACCGAATATTGTGTTGCGTCATCCCCCAAAGAGGCGAACAATCCTGTTTAACAATGCTTTTAGGAATGCACCTTATCCAGAGCATTGGAAGACGGCGATAGTGCAGCCCATCCCCAAGAGGGACAAAAATTCCTCGCTTCTGCATAATCATGGGTCGATAAGTCTTCTCCCCTTACATAAGCGAAATGATTTTCAATAAAGTTCTGATACGTGTAACTAAGGACAAAACTGGATTTAGTGCGGGCCATGTGAAGGGTGATTTTTAGCTAATATGTTTTTGGCAACGATGGTTTAAACAGCTGGCGGACGTTTCGTGTTTTGTGTCACTGTCAAACATCTTCAGTTCGGTCTATAATTTAACCATGAACCGTCTTACAAACGAACAACGCTTGCAAATTGAATTTTATTATCAAAATGGGTGCTCTGTTAAAAAGGTTCACATCGCGTTTCTACCATTTTATGGCCAAAATTGGACGAAGCTCGTTTTTGGCTCGATGGGTACATACATAAGCAGAATTGTCGATTTTGGAGTGAATATCAGCCAGAAGCATTGCAGGAGCTTCCAATGCATCCAGAAAAAGTCACAATTTGGTGTGGCTTATGGGCTGGTGGCATCATTGCACCGTGCTTCTTCAAAGATGATGCGAATCGTAACATAACTGTGAATGGTGAGCGCTACCGTGAGATGATATCCAACTTTTTTTTTGCCTATAATGCAAAAGCTTGCATGACATGTGGTTTCAACAAGATGGTGCCACATGCTACACAGCACGTGCAAAACTGGGTTTATTGAGAGGTGAGTTCGGTGAAAATTTTATTTCACGTTCTGGACCGGTTAATTGGCCGCCTAGATCGAGCGATTTAACGTCTTTCGACTATTTTTTTGTGGGACTATGTTAAAGCTCATGTCTATAGAGATAATCCCGCTTCAAATAACGCATTGGAAGACAACATTGAAGCATTTATTCGTGAGATATCGGTCAAAATGTTGGAAAGAGTATGTCAAAATTGGACTAAGCGGATGGACTATTTGAGGCGCAGTCAAGGTCAACATTTGCATGAAATAATCTTCAAACATTAAGTTATATGGACCGTACTATCATGTGTTTTTTTAACGTTCCTATAGCTTTAGAATAATCACCCAAATTGGTTTCAGACATACAGTGGAACAAGGCTAAAACCCGCTGCCCCAGGCCCGGTGTTTATTGATTTGGAAAAGGCATTTGAGATCGTCTGGCTAGAAGGACTCTTTCTTAAGTAAGTGAGACAAGGTATGAGCTAAGCACTGCTTTACTTCTTCTTCTTCTTGTCGCGCTACAGTCCGGGGTAGACCTCGGTCTCAACCAACATGCCTCTCTAGCCATCACGATCTTTCCCCATCTGCCTCTAGTTGCGCACTCCAAGTTGGTTGAGGTCCTTTTCCACTTGTGTGTGCCACATTAGTCTAGCACGTCCTCTGTTGTGTTGTTCCAATGGCTCGGACTCAAAGACTTTTCAGACCGGAGCAGTGGTGTCCATATGCTCTACATGGCCGAGCCACCTAAAGTGTTTTATCCGTAGACGCTTGACCAGGCGCATGTCGCTGTACAGCCCATAGAGTTCGTCGTTTAATCTTCTCCTCCAGATGCCATAAACGCAAACAGAACCAAAAATCGCACGCAAAAGTTTCTCTCGAAAACAATAAGGGCTTCCACATCCGCCTTTGGTGACATCCAGGTTTCTGCACTGCTTTACATGATCAACAGACAGAAAATTGATGCTCAAAAGTGGCAACAAAGATTTACTTTTGTTTTCAAACTAAATAATGGGCTCCAAGAGGGAGCAGTAAACTCACCAATTCTGTTCACAGTCTTCACCAGTGACCTAATTGGCTCTATACAGCATCTGGCCGCGTTCGCTGACGATTTGGTCATACACAGAACAGCGTCAGAGATTTAGGTTATTTACACACTCCAGCAGTGGCCGCCGTGGCTTAGTGGGTAGAGTGCGACGCTCACATGCCGAAGGGTGTAGGTTCGATTCCCAGCTCAACACAAATTTTTCGAATTTTTCACGGCACCACCTCTTTCGAGCTGCTGACTACACTCAAAGAGAAATAACTACCTAAGAAAGCTTCTCAAATTTAGACGTTCGGAGTCGGCAAAAAACTGTAGGTCCCACAACGCGCACAACACTAGTAGTTGATGAGCAAGCTAGGCCCTGGTCCCCCCTTGAACTGTAGCGCCAACAGTTATTATCATTATTAACACACTTCGGCAACTCGACTTCGAAACGATTTAGCGATTTTGAGTATCCGAATACCATTGACCAGATGCATGCCGCAGCAAAACTTATAAGGTTCGACGTAGAAACTTCACCATAAAATGACATCAACTCAAACAGAACCAAAAATCCGGCACCGAAAAGAGAATAGGAACATGTGAAAATTGCAGATTCACACGTCTTGTTCCACTCCCCTACAGTCCCAATTGACAGGACCACCGATTGACACTGCCTTCCACACTATGTACTGCACTGTCTGTCCCTTTCAGTGGGACAATCACTACCCATCCACATCCCTTCGCGCCAGCTTCAAAATTCGTGTGCACATCAACTGCGACTCTCCGCGACAGCATGTTTATGATTACATTCCCCTCGCTGCTTCCACTCAGCCACAAAACAATACAAACCCATCCCCATCCGCGACGTCCGTCGCGGGCAAATAATGTGGGTGGGCAAAGAAAAGGAAGCGAAAATCCTCGAAAAGGATAACAAACAAGAGCCGAAAACTCCACTGCAAATGCCTGCGATGTTACTTAAGTTGACTTGAATGGAACGCAAACTTCCTTCCGCGGTTACCTCTTCGCATGCGAGTCACGTTACTCATTCGCAGATCCTCACACACACATGAGAAGGGTTCTGTGAAAAGTTTAGCGTAAAACAAAGTTTTCCTATTTGCAGCAACAACTCTGACTCTGGTCCCGCTCCTCACCCACACACGACGTGAAAGACGATTCGTCTTCGGTAACACCAGCGACTTGCCCAGACCTACATAACCGTCGCCGTCGTCTTCATCGGACAGACATGGGAGGAGCGCCGTGCGAGTGGCAAAAGACGGCACAACTTAACCTCAACTGTTTATCATATAAATGAAGTTAATTCCATCTCAGTTAGTATCCCGGGGGCCAAGTGCGCGCGTATGCTTCATTACGAAATTAGTGGCACCTTTTCCTTCTGCCCTTTGCGATGGCTGTAGCTGTTGCCTTTGCCTCTGACTTTGGCTCATCCTCAATCTGCTTGGTATTCAACCTTCCCCCTGCCGTCTGACTCGCAACTTTAAGCGACTGTCTGACCCCGTTTCCCTCCCTGAACAAGGACGTGGGAGATGGTGAAGTTTTCTTTACTGGAGTTGGAAACGCTTTATGGAAACATAATTTCCCCCTTGATAGGGTGCAACATCACCTGGATGACTAAAGGAGTGGAGCACGCATCCAAGCGGGGATGATATGGAAAGTTTTGTAAGCGCGTACCGCATGTGTGTTTGTGTGATGCTTTGAGGTGCTGCTTGTTCTTGGCGTTCAAAGTTTTGGGACGCGATGAGAATTCTCCGCGTAGTCGTGCCGTGGTTTATGGTCTCGTCGAGGTCGTAATGCCATGTCCGCTGATTAGCATTGCACGGCCTAAGTGGATCTATGTTGGGGCACGTCAGCATCTTGTGGAGTGTTGTCACGTGTTCTGTGGCGAGTTTCTAGAGGGGGCCTCCATGGGGATCTATTTGTGAGGATTAGCTTGACAATTTCGGTTTGAGAAAGTTTCCGTTGACACAAGCACCTCAAAGTTGGTGTGGCTTCAGCTGATGTGTTGTGTGACAAGCGAGTCTCGGTTCTGATGGAGTTTATGGAGTCTTGTTGACTGTTTTCGTGAGATGCGCTTGAATTCTTAGGAGGCGGCAGGTGTTGTGTTTCAGGAGATATTGACGGTTCCTAGAGTTCTTTCTTTTTGTTCAATTGTAAAATATGAACCTAACACTTCCGCCCGATGAAGACACTTCATTCAATAAGTCCTGGGACTGGCATATAGTAGGTTTTACTAACAAATCATCCATATTATTTTTAGGAAGTACAAACATTCAAATCTATTGCTATATCTATAGATACGGATTTGTTGTTCGAGGCAGACTTAGGCAAAAGTTTTGAGCTACGACCCTGTCAGCAAACGCCTCATGAGAATCCGTGTCAAAGCTAAATTTGTGAACATCAGCCAAATTTGCGCTCACACTCCGACCAGAGGAGAAGGATGACAACATCAAGGTCCATCCATGATCTCCTAGAAAAAACATAGGATCGATGCCCCAGCTACGACACCAAGATCGTTCTAGGAGATTTCAACGCTCAGTTGGGAAAGGAGGACATCTTTGCTGGAGTCATCGGTAAACACAACCTGCACGACAACAGATTTGGAAACGGACTCAGGCTGTTGGACTTCGCCTCGGGGCGGAACCTCTCTGTGGCTAGCACGCGGTTCCCACACCTGGACATTCACAAAGGGATCTGGCGTTCTCCTGATCAATCCACCGTCAACCAGATTGATCGACGTCGGACACTCCTACAGTATTCTCGATGTCTCAGTTTTCTGAGGTGCAAACATCGACTCGGATCATCACTTTGTTGTGGCCAAGGTAAGAACCCTATAGCTCGGATTCAAAGGCTTTTCGGGCCCGGACAGTGGTGTTCATATGTTCTTCATGTCCCAGTCGTCTTTAGCGTTGTATCCGTAGACGCTTGACCAGGTGCATATCGCTGTACAGGCATTAGAGTTCGTGATTAAATCTTCTCCTTCAGATGCCATCAACGCAAACAGGACCAAAAATCGCACGCAAGACTTTTCTCTAGAAACGACTAAGGGCTTCCTCATCCGCCTTTGCTAACGTCCAAGATTCCGCGCCATAAAGTAGGACGGGGATGATCAAGCTGTTATATAAATCGAGCTGAGTCCGGCGAGGAAGGAATTTATTACTCAATTTCCTCTTAAGACCAAAGAAACAGCGATTGGCAAGAGTGCTTCTACGTTTGATTTTGGTACTGATATTGTTGTTCTGTTTAACACGATGCCGAGGTAGACGAAGTCCTCGACTTCCTCGAAGTTTCTGCTGCGTAATGTGATGCTCTGTCCGAGACGTCGATGTTGTGTGTCCTTCCTTGATGATAGCATGTACTTGTTTTTCCCTCATATACCGCGAAACCCATTTTCGCCGCTTCCGCTTTAATTCCAGTAAGTGCCTCATTGATGGCGCGCTGTGTTCGACCAACCACTTCAATGGCATCAGCGTAAGCTAGCAATTGAACTGACTTCTGGAAGATCGTACCTCTGGTGTTGACTTGTGAGTTTCGCACGATCTTCTTGAGGATGATAACAAGGAGGTGCCTTGTCTTAAAAATTTTTTTCAAATTGAAGGTCTCGGTACCGATTTTGACGGATCAGCGAGAGTTCTCCATCGTCATTTTACAAAATCTGACGAGTTTGGTAGGAATGAAAAAAATAGACATGGCACTGTATAGCTCGTTTCTATGCACACTGTTATATAATAATAATTGTTGGCGCGACAGTCCACAGGAGGACCAGGGCCTTGCCTGTTCATCAACTACTCGTGCTCGTGTTATGCGCGCTACTGTTCTCTCACGAGTAGAAGGGATCTACAGTTTTTTACCGACTCCGAACGGCGAAGTTTGAGAAGCTTTCTTAGACAGTGTTGTTAGCAGCTCGAAAGAGGTGGTGCCGTGAAAAATTCGAGGTGTTCAGCCGGGAATCATGTGGCCACGGCGGCCACACTGTCATATGCGGCATTAAAATCGACAATTAGGTGATGAGTGTCAATTTGCACTTCTTGGATCTGTTCCAGAATCTGCCGTAAAGTAAAGATCTGGTCTATCATGGATTTTCCTGGCCTGAAACCACACTGATAGCGACCTATCAGGTTATGGACAAACGGTTTCAGGCGCTCACACAATACGGCAGAGAGGATCTTGTATGTGATGTTAAGAAGACTGATCCCTCGGTAGTTGGCGCAGTCGAAGGGGTCTCCTTTCTTATGGACCGGACAAACGATGCTGAGATTCCACTCATCGGGCATGCTTTCCTCCGGCCATATCTCACAGATGAGCTGGTGCATGCACCCTACCAGCCGCTTTGAACAGCTCTGCGGATATTCCGTCCGCGCCAGCAGCTTTGTTCGACTTCAGTCTCGATATTGCTATCTTGTCCTCGTCGAAGTCGGGGGGACGGAATTGTTGTCTATCGTCTTCCAAATTGAGTGGAACATTCTGCCTAACAGCAGTTGTCCATTTGGGTCCCTGCAGGCTTCTGTTCGAGGTTTGTAACCGCCGGATAACTGTTTTATCTGCGGTAAAAATTTCGGACGTCATTCCTGCCATAGCACCTCTCTATTTCCTCGACCGCGCGCTTCTCGTGCTTTTTCGTTTTTCTTCTGAGAAGCCGCTTCTCTTCGCTTCTTCTGTTTGTAGAGCTCACAAACAGCCCTCTTCGTTCGATGCAGCGTTGCCTTGTATGCTTCTGGTTTGATTGCATGCGCCTGCCTACACTCGTAATTGTAATTATTAAAAGATAATATTTCAAAGTGCAACGTTGTTAGCAAAGTAAAATGGGTCGTGGTGTGCACTGTACTCCTGAGAAACGTGCCTTAATAAAAACATTGCTTTCTGAGGATGAAACTTACGAATTTTTAAGTGCAATTGTTGGGTGCTCAAATAAAACTCAAATAAAAAACATACACTCAACAGGAGATTTGAAAAGCTATTTTTAAAATACGATTTGAAGTGGATACAAAGTGGATGCAATTAAATCGTTAATATTTGGAGGGGAAAGCGGGGGAGAATTGTGCGGATATCGGAAAAGTCCTAATCTCACAGAGGTTAATTTTAAAAGAGTAGACGATTCGTATGTCCTTGATATAAGAATGAATAACAGTGCCTTTTTTATAGTTCTCATTTATTTGAACGCAAATCACTGGCAACGCGATTATGAAAAGGAAGTGCCACAGAACTTGAGGGAAACAAATCTGATGCTCATTGGTGATTTTAATGGTCGGCTAGGACTATCGCAAAATAATTTTGGTTTTGGTTAAGTGGTTACAAATCACCCACAGTGAGCGTAAATCGCACCTCCAAAGACGAAATTTGTGACCATAAGGGTAGAAAGATACTTTATCTTGCGGATGCATACGACTGCAATATTCTAAATGGAAGTTGTGAAGGCGATTATCGTGGAGAGTTCACATTTATCCGTGGAAAAGCATGTTCTGTAATTGATTACTGTTGTACTCTCTGGAAACTGGAGCTTTCTCCTCAGCGACTTTCGAGTAGGATTGGAGATTTTTTCGGACCATACGCCACTTGAAGTAAATTGTTTGGTATCTAGGCCTACAAATGAGAGGAGTATAAGGCAATTATGACTTCTATCAAAACTAACTTGGAATGACCGAACGCGAAATATGTATCGCAGTAATCTGAACCATGAACTTGAGCGATTATATACAGTGGATATTAAACCGGATGTCGATGCCCTTGTTAATATTATTAAAAATGCAGTTCCGAGCATACTTCCAAGAAAAAATATAATCCCAAAACAAAAGTGGTTTGATTATGAGTGTCTGAGAGCTAGAAATAACTCTTTTAAGTTACTAAAACTTTTTAGGGAATATAATATCAGCCTCTTTAAAACACTATCTGGCGAAGCAAATAAGAACTTCAAGCGCATTTGCTATGCAAAAAGGTGCAGTTGAGCAACAGCGTATCGCTATTATAAACAACTCAAGATCCTCAGCGGAATTTTGTTAAACTGTAAAATAGCCAAATGAATAGCATCGTCGCTTAGAGCATAGAAACTAATGGACCACTTTATTAATCTGCTTAACTCTCCACAGATCTCACCGCCAATTATGCAGCTCCACTAATTATGGACGAGTTCCTAGATAGCCCGTTTTCATTAGAGTAAACCAAAAAAGTCATTAACAAAGCAAAGACCAGAAAGGACCCCGGTGATGACAGAACTCCATATGAGTTCTATAAAAACTGTACACTCGAATATATGGAGCACAGGTGTGGGGATACAGTTCCTTTGATGAAGTTGAGAGGTTTCTTCGATACCTCTTAAAACGAATATTCCGTTTGCTAAGTGCTACGCCTAATTATATGCTGCATTTAGAGACCGGTACTCTACCTGTTTTTGGAAACATTAAGACTAGATTTTGCTTATATAGTAAAAGTTATGGCAATGAGTGACGATAGACTACCGAAAGTAGTACTCAAGAATGTAATAAGGAATACAAAAGGTTTCGTTCGAGAATGGGAACGCCTTGCATCAGATTGTGGAGTCACCTTAAGGATAACACCCGATGGACATTGGACGATTGGACAGTACATCTCAACGTTCTATTGGAAAAAGTAGGTCGAAATTTAGAACGGATGCACAGTCCTCCAATATAGGACATATTACAGTAAATTACTGAAGTACGACCCAGAAGACAAAACTTATTTTTAAATTGCAATAGAAAAAATTAAAACCATTTTTAAAGTCAGAGGAGAGCTTCTGAGCCTGAATTTCGTTCCATATCGTCTAGAGGTACCTATCATGTGTAATCTATGCAATATGAAGATACGAGGGGGTGTATTTCACTTCCTTGCAGTATGTACAATTTTTAAAAAAATTCGAGTGAGATTCTTTAATTCGTATATCTTGGAAATTGATGAAACAATTCAAATCTTAAATGGGGTCCGAGGGTGGGATTTACTTCACAACTACTGCACAAATGCAATTGGTTAAATAAAATGTATAGTTGAAGAAGATTTTTAATTTTCATTGTATAACTTGTTTGTTTTCTTTTAAAAGCAAAAACATAAATTGAAAAAAGAAAAAACAGAGAAATATTGCCAATCTGGTAGACGGCCATAGGCCAAACCAAAATAGACTTAGATTATATATTTAATGTAATGAATTTCAAATCGAAATAAAAGTCATTCAACTAACTAACTAACTAACTACGCTCAACAGGAAGAAAAAAGAGAATTACCCCCGTCGATGAACGACAAATAGTAAGATCAGTCAAACGTAACCCGTTTATGAACGCTAGGAAAATAAAAGAGGAGTGAAATTTACCCGTGGAGACACCAAAAATAAGAAGAATGCTGGTAAAGAAGAATTTATCTGCCAGGAGTCCCAGAAAATTACCACTACTCTCAAAAATCAACCTACTAAATTGAAAAAAACACCTGAGCTGGGAATCTTCTAAATGGCGCAAAATATTATGGACGGACGAGTCCAAAATATTTTTATTTGGTACTCCTGGGACCAGGACATTTGTTCGCAGGCGAAAAATCGAAGAGTTTCAACCGGAGTGTACTATCAGGATTGTAAAGCATGGAGGGGCAAACATTAAAATATGGGGATGCTTCTCCTGTTATGGTACTGGTCCAATTTTTTGGATAAAACCGACGGTAATCTCCGGCGTTTATGTCAGAATAATGAGGGAAACTATGCTAACTTACTTAGATGGAGTCTTCACCAAGACAATATTCCCAAACTGTACATACAGACTGGATAAAGAATTTTTCCAAAGCAATGGAGTTCAAGTTATGAAGTCGCCGCCTCAGTCTCCGGACCTGAATCCCATTCAAAACCTTTGGACAGACGTTAAGAAGGCTGTATATAGTTACGTCAGAGACTTCACTTCCCTTCTCTACACTTTACTCCTCCCCTAACTCCAGTTTTATTTGCATAATTGCAAACCCCCTTTTTTCCCCCGCTACACTAAAGCCCATGTGCCATTGGACACCACCAAGCCACACGCGCATCCGTTATAACGGGAACCACCTCGTCACCACCTCCCCTCTTACCCAATCCGAAGTCAGTGCGCGGACCGTATTCAAATTTGTTTCCCACAGATGAGGAACTGTGTCAGCGATTCTATATTGTAAATACCCGCAGAAAACTTCATTTCGTGTTCTGGATTTTGATAGTCTTAATTTACACTTCAGGTGAATAACAACGAATTTTCTTTGAATACAAATATTATGTTTATTTTTGTCACATAGAGGTTTTTACTCATAGGTTTTCCTCTGACATTTCTACACTTGCATAAATAAAAATTGCACGTTGAAATCAAGTGATTCTATTTTCAGTAGGAAGATAGTAAATTATCATATCTCTGTGCAAGCTGTGCTTCATTATTGTAAACTCTGTATCAATCTATGTACAATAAAAGTATCTATCAAAAAGTATCTATCTATCAAATATTATGTTTGTAAAAATGTAAGGACTCGTGTTCTACTTGTGCCATCGTTGAAGGGACACACTTTATTGTCGTTTTTTTTTATGTCACCGTTAAAGGGACAACGTAACTTTATGATTCAAGACCCAAAAATACAAAACAACTATGGGATGTTGTGCAGGTTGCGTGGAAGAATAGCCCTGTTCAGCGATGTCAGGCCTCAATCGACCCTATGTCAGGACGTTGTGACGCTGTACTTAAAAATAAAGGTTATACGAACAAGTACTAATCCAATAAAAAAAAATTAAAAAACTTCCATTGACTTTTCATATTCATGAATTTTTGATCTTGGTGCTATTATTTTGCACCCACCGAAATTCGGTGTCATTCCGGAAACGGGTCTTTTCTATGTTCAGAATGCACTTTGTTCTTTATTTGTTTACAGGTATTATTACTGATGGAATAAGAATGTTGTGCCATAAATATGATGTGTTTACATGACGGCAGGAAAAAATTATTAGCAAAATAGTGACGAAATTGTGAAAAGGTTGAACATGGTGCTATTATTTTGCACAGTGTTGTAAGAACTAAGAGCCGGGAACTTGGGCTGAGCCACGACTGACACCGATGAACAACTCCGACGAATTAATTTCCTTCTGATTTAAGTACTGGTTCTTATATCAGGTTCCATACTCGCAGCGTATGTAGTAATCGGTACTATCCGCTTAACTTCCAAGTGACGCCCCTGCGACTAAGAGATCAGCTGCTATGTTGATCGTCCGCAACATTGTTTTCTTACTGCTTGCATTCTATTGGTTTTATAGCGCAGCGGCGATCGCCCCAATTAATCACCAATGTTCCCCAAGTGGTATCCACTATTCGAGTAGAAAACAAACCCGATCGTCTGTTCCAGTAACGAAGCATTGCTTCCATCGGCAGCGTATGACTTAAATAAATAAACAAATGGTGACGACGACGACAACACCGCATTGCTGACTCCTCACTTTTGACCTACACCAACGCGATGAGAACTGATCTAAAAACTATTGCTTAACTTCCAAGCGAAGGCGGGCACCGACCCTGCGACTAAGAGACCAGCTGCTATGATGATCGTCCGTTTCTTAATGTTCGCATTTCAATGATTTTATAGTGTAGCGGCGATCGCCTCAATCAATCACCAATGTTCCCCAAGTGGTATCCGCTATTCGAGTAGAAAACAAACCCAATCGTCTGTTCCAATAACGAAGCATTGCTCCCACCGGCAGCGTATGACTTAAACAAATAGTGACGACGACGACGACACCGCATTGCTGACTCCTCACTATTGACCTACACCAACGCGATGCGATGAGAACTAACCTATTTGGGTGTCAATATCAATTCGTTCGTCGCTTCTTATGTCCACAGTCGTAGACCCTTGACCTCAAACCCTACATAGATGCTCTTTTCTTAAAACAAATCCACACATTTTCTAAAAGGCAAACAACAAAGTTAATGTCAAAAACAGACTCTGATGCACACTTAATGTTGGCACTGACAAATGGCACACTTTTCCAATGGGGCAGGTAATCGGTTTTAAAATTAGCTGCAAATTGCAGGTGGCGCCATCTTTTATAAGTGTACCCTCCAGTACTTAAGTTGGTCAACATTTAGCGGTCTTGATGTCTGAAAATTTGTAAAAACTCCTTCAAACTTGCGTGAGTAATACAATTCCTCAAATAACCTCAAAATTCTGCAGCAAGTCGGTAAAATAGACTTTTTGACAGATGTTCTGTTTGTTTTAAAATGTTTAAAAATCAATCGGAAATTTAAATTTTTACTATTTTGTTTTTTGACAGTCACAGTCCTTGTTTCACGCCAACGCTTTTCATTTTCACCATACCGTGACCTATTTTCATTAAAAATACTTTGAAATATTAATGGATTGATGGACGGATGTTTCACTTCAAATGCTTTTGCAAAAAGTTCACAACAAAAACCAATTTGAAAAAAAAAACAAAAAATCATTCCAATCTACAGCAGCAGTCGTGCTTTCAAGGATTCACCAAAAAGTTCTACGCTCCAGAGGAGCAGAATGAATTATTGAACCAGAAAACCAGGCCATCATCGTCAAACGCAATGCGCTGCGCCCAGCCGTTTCTGCTGTGCTCCCTGTGCGTTTGAATGTGTGTCTATGTGTGTGTGTGTGCCAATTCACATGCAATAACTCAATTGTTCTCAGAATCATTTGTTGTTCCTTGTTGCTTGCTTGTGCTCCTCTCGCTCCAGCTTCAGTGATGTATTTCACAGTCGAGTCGAACTCTTGAACCGAAAAACAGGTCGAAGCCCAGTAAAAGCAAAACAAAAAAAAACAATATTAACTGAAAAATCTAGAAAAAATCATAATGAATGGTAATCCGCAAGGGTAATTGGAGTCGTTCCTCTACCTCCTCTGTGGCATTGCCCTAATCCAGCACGGCAACGGGGAGAAAGTCAAGCGTCAAGTATAAGGCATCTAGCGTAGCGTGTAGCGTTTTGGTAATCATTGCGGGGATTTATGAAAATTCATGTTGATTGAGTTTTGCAATTTTCCAATTCGCCTTCGTGGCCGATGAGTGAACCGGCGAGAGATGTTTGGGGTGCAAAAACTTTCGTTTTCCATTCCATTTCACGATGAAGTGCGCAGGGGGCGCGCAAAACTTTGCCCTTTCCGCACAAAATAGCGTCTGCAATTGTTCGTACCGGATCAGAGGGAAAGAGAGAGAGAGAGAGAGTGAGCGCGAGAGTTGGGGAAAAAGAGTGGAACCGATGGAGCAGCAAAAGGGGGCTAAAAGTAGAACAAGGATTCATCCAGCTGCAAAGCGTTTTCAGATCGTTTTTCCCCTCAACTTTTTTCCTGCTCTTCCATCATCTTCTTATCCCCTCGCCGAGCACGGATGCCACTTCACATTTACGGTTGTGCCGGCAATCATCTCGTTTTTTGGTGTTGAATTGATTGTAAAGTTGGATTTTGAACAGAAGTGCAAAACACCAGAAGGATGCTGGAGAGTCGTTTGGGCGGGTGCTCGCTCCTGTAAAACTATTCAATGGAATGAAATTTATTGGAAAATACTTTCTCCCCCTCCATCTGCCGTCAAACCTTCTTTTGCAATCCCTCCTCGTTCGAACGCATATAGCCCCAGAGGGTTGCACAAGTTGATGGCGCCAGAGTCAGTGGCAATGGCGCGGTGGTTTGCGAAATTCTGTGGCTAAACAATGAGTCAAAATTGTTGTTAGCCGTACAAGTTGAAGTTGAATTATCGCTGGGTTGAGGTCCAAAGTTGGCCGTACTGGTACCTCCCTGCTTTCGGTTTCAGTTTGTTTTTGGTTAATCGCTTGAATGAGTGCACGATCAGAGGAAACTGATTAAATGATTATCCATTCGAGGAAATCGCTGCTTGAAAGTTGAGTTGATGTGAGAGTGCAAGGTAGTTGGTAAGGGAGGGTGCGTTTTTTTCAGGAACTTTTGGGGCTTGTAAGTAGTCTTGGGAGATTTTGGAGGTGCATCAAGCGGTTTAAAGTGATATGGTGAGAGAACGAGGATGGGAATAAACGGTTTTTCCAGCCTCACTGTGCGGGAATGAACAGTTTTAAGGTTCTAGACTCTCGTCTGATCTTTGCCATCCAAAATGACTTCACGTCCAAATCAATTCTCATCCCACCCACAGTTCACTGTTTCTACAACAACGACAATTGACGAGAAAATAAAAATAAACAGAAGTCCTTCGGGGGACATGAGTTCTGCTTATTTGTTGCGCATTTCATCCTCTCCCCTTCATGCTTTTGTTCGTCCTCCCTTGTTGACTGAAAACTTTGACAGCATTCAACGAAATAAAAGGATATCTGATTACGTTTGGGACACATGCACACAGAGCAAAACAGAAGAGGAACAATTTCCCCAGACATTGTGCACACTTTCGGTTCGGTTTTCACTTCTCTTATCCTTGCTGCCTTAAATGCAACAACGACTTTTTCACACTCTTCAAGGATTTGGATTCATTCACTCCCACATTCGTATTCATTGTTGATGCCTTTTGAACTATCTGCCGGCGTTGTGTGTGTGATGCACGTTCGTGCATCCTTTGACGTCGTCGTGTAGCGTTAAAAATAATCACAAGAGTTGAGATTATTGTCATCGTCATTTCCATGATGAGTTCGAATGGGTGGCGTTTTAGTCACCGGGTGTGTGTGCGTGTGATACGAAGGCTCCAGCAGTGCACGCTGTGTTGTATTGATGCGCATGCAGGAGTGCAGGGAATATTAATTTCCTGTCCTTGATCTTATTACCTGATGCGAAGTAACAGCCTGGCGCAAGTGAATGGGGGGTGGGGAGTGAACCAATTGTATTCAGCTCTTGAACGAAGTTCATCTTGGAATTGATGTCATCTTCTGATTAATGAGAGTGAGAGAGAAAGAAAATAGCGAGGACAATGGATGAACAGGAGGTGAGCTATTCAAGGACGTGCACTGGGTGGCGACGGGCGAAATGGTGCGAACAAAAGGGGATGAACAGTGAAATGAGGTCATTCGGATTCAAGACTTTTATAGTCTTCAGCCGTTTAAAGGTGTTCGAAAATTGTGAGTTTGAAGTGTGATTTCAAGCTTTCCACACACTTGTACAGGCGTTTTTAAAAGATATTGATATATTTCATAGGACACAAGTGCAATAATAAGCCTGAAAATGTCTTTAAAATTTGTCAATGTCCAAGCATGCTCAAGAGCATTGACAATTTTTAAAGACATTTTCAGGTTTATCATTCTGAAGAGGACCCGGTTCAATGTGCTTAGGACTCAATACCAGCTTAATAGTCTGTTGAAGGATATTGTGGTCACCTTAGCGTAGTGGGTAGAGTGCGACACTTACATGCGACACTTCTTCTTCTTCTTCTTCGGATGGCGCTACAGTCCGGGGTGGACCTGGGCCTCAACCAACATGCCTCTCCAGCTAGCACGGTCTCTTGCCAGCTGTCTCCAATTGCGCACTCCAAGATGGTTGAGGTCCTTTTCCACTTGTGTGCGCCATCTCAGTCTAGGACGTCCTCTGTTGCGTTGTCCCTGTGGTTCGGATTCGAAAACTCTTCGGGCCGGAGCAGTTCTGTCCATGCGCTCTACATGGCCTAGCCACCTTAAGCGTTGTATCCGTAGACGCTTGACTAGGCTCATGCCGCCGTACAGCCCATACAGTTCGTGGTTGAATCTTCTCCTCCAGATGCCATCAATGCAAATAGGACCACAAATCGCACGCAGAACTTTTCTCTCGAAGAGACTAAGGGCTTCCTCATCCGCTTTTAGTAGCGTCCAGGTTTCTGCGCCGTAAAGCAGGACTGGGATGATCAAGGTGTTGTACAAAGTCACTTTGGTCGTTCGGGAGAGGGCTTTATTACTCAATTGCCTCTTGCGCCCAAAGAAATAGCGATTGGCAAGAGTGATTCTGCGCTTGATTTCGGTACTGATGTTGTTGTCCCTATTCACCGCGGAGCCGAGATAGACGAAGTCCTTCACTACCTCGAAGTGTCTGCTGCCCATAGTGACGCTCTGTCCGAGACGTCGATGTTCTGCGTCCTTCTTCGATGACAGCATATACTTCGTTTTGCCCTCGTTTACCACCAGTCCCACTTTAGCCGCTTCCGTTTCAATGCTAGCAAACGCCTCATTGACGGCTCGCTGAGATCGGCCGATCATGTCAATGTCATCCGCATAAGCTAGCAATTGAACGGATTTGTGGAAGATCGTGCCTCTGGTGTTGACGTGTGAGTTCCGCACGATCCCCTCAAGGATGATGTTAAAGAAGTCGCATGACAGCGCGTCGCCTTGTCTAAGTCCTTTTTTGACATCGAAGGTCTCGGGGAGTTCGCTACGGACCTTGACGGAGCAGCGAGAGTTCTCCATCGTCATCCCACACAATCTGACGAGTTTGGTAGGGATGCTAAAACTAGACATGGCACTGTATAGCTCGTCTCTATGCACGCTGTCATACGCGGCCTTGAAGTCGACAAATAGATGGTGGGTGTCGATTTGTACTTCTTGGGACTTCTCCAGGTCTCCTTTCTTGTGGACCGGACAAACGATGCTGAGATTCCACTCGTCGGGCATGCTTTCCTCCGACCATATCTCACAGATGAGCTGGTGCATGCACCCAACCAGCTCATCCCCAGCCGCTTTGAACAGCTCTGCGGATAGTCCGTCCGCGCCAGCAGCTTTGTTCGATTTCAGTCTCGATATTGCTATCTTGACCTCGTTGAAGTCGGGGGGACAAATTGAGTGGGACATTCTGCCTAACAGCGGAATTTGCGACGTCATCGCCGTTTAGGAGTCTGCAGAAATGATCCTTCCAGATTCTCAGCACCGACTGCGACTCTACCACTAGTTGTCCATTTTGATCCCGGCAGGCTTCTGTCCGAGCCTTATAGCCACCGGATAACTGTTTTATCTTGTGGTAAAATTTTCAGACGTCATTCCTGCCATAGCACCTCTCCATTTCCATTTGGGTGATGTGGGAACAGGGTAGGCACTGATTAGTATCGACCTGGCGATGCCCAGCTGCTGTAACTGTCTTCCACACACCAATTGTGCTTATTCTACCTCCACGTTGGTAGCCCGAACTCAACCTGCTAAACCTATAAGAGCGACCTCCGCCCAAGAGGTATAAAAAAGAGCCTGGTCCTCCAGGTTGGGGGTGTGCGTCGGGGTAACTGCCCGGCCACATTAAAAATAACCAGTTACGAAACAACCGAATGCCTCAGATATGGATGGATTCACATGCGACACTTACATGTTCGAATTCCGGGCTGCTGACAAAACTCAAAGAATAAGAACTGAAAAATCTTTTCAAACTTTGTCGTTAGAAGTTCGAAACAAGCTGTAGGTTCCTTCCTCTCATGGGGTACAGTAAAGCGTACAACACGAGTAATTGAAGAAAGGAGGGAAGGACCTGGCTATCTTTCGAACTTTATTTTTATTGAATCGAGGATCACACACAAGTCGATGTTCTTATTTATGTAATAGATAACTCAATAAGTCCCGGGACATGTTTGTGCGTCATAAGTCCCGGGACATGTTTGTGCGTCATTTTGTGGCTTGGGTGAAACATGGATTCACTTGGAGATCAAGAAGGAGTTGAAAAAATGGACTTTACACTCCGAACATGCATCGAAAAAGGTGAAGACTGTCTTGATAACTGGAAAGCTGTAGACAAATGTTTCCAGGGCCATCTACATTCAGTTTTTGGAGAAAGAAAAATAGTCTCGAGGCTCTTGGGTGGGATTGATGCCAAATTACTGGCACAATGGCGCCATTAAGTAAATACAGCATCCTTCTGTTAAAGTTGGGAAGTAAAGGGAATTCAAAATAAGAACATACGAGGTCTGGTCAATTTTCGTTATGTCGGTATACTCCTCTTGAACATATCTTTACAGTTTCAGCTAATTAGCATATTTTTTTGTTTTTAGTGAGAGGCATAAAAGTTAGTTTGGCCTCGGCTCTCCTGGGCTCTTCCATTGAGTCGAATGGACTTTGGTTTCGAAGTCGTAACAATACACTAAGTTGACGTGGTCTAAAAATTTCTGAGCGATGTTCATGGGACATTTTTTTCTTTGGTCAGATTCAATTTTTCAGCTCAATGCCAAAAATTCCTGAAAAAAAATTCATGACATGCGGCGACCGATATGTTGACATCTTCAGCAACCTCTCTGATAGAGATTCGGCGATTCTTCATAACAATTTTCTGTGTTTTCTCAACATTTTAATCGGTTGCTCATGTACAGCCCGAGTTTCGTCATTCACATCTTCTCGACCTTCTTTGAAACAATTTTTTGACTCACAGTATGCCATTGTCAATATTTCAAGTTCGCAGTCAATTATTGTGGGATACTAAGCCATTTGGGGGGGGCATGGGCCTGTTCACGCGAGGCAACGTTGTTGATTGCGCTCAACAAGAAGAGCTGCCAACACTATCCTCGTTAGTGTACAGGTCAAGCTGACATAAACCCTCCACGCGGAACCCCCTGGATAGCCATCACAACACCCGTTGTATGGTGAACCAATGTATGCAGCGAACCCCCTTGGCAGAGGGTTAAATAATGACCCTTGTCTACGTTTTAAGGACAGCGATTTCGGTTTTGCACGTGGAATGTGAGGTCTCTTAATAGACCACGTGCAGCCGAACAACGCCAACCGCCATCCAGGAAGTGCGATGGGATGGGCCTGGCATAAAAACGATGAAGAACTGCGATATTTACTACAGCGATTGCTATAGAGATAGAAGGCAGCGCTTATTCGGATGCGGATTTGTTGTTCGAGGCAGACTTAGGCAAAAAGTCTTGAGCTACGACACAGTCAGCGAACGCCTCATGAAAATCCGCATCAAGGCTAAATTCGGGGACATCAGCCTAACTTGAGCTCACGCCCGGATATCGAGAGAGCAACGAAGTGGAGACAGACCAAAACGGTTTGATGTCGGGAAGCTACAATCGCATCCAATAGCAGGGAACTTTGCCGACCGAGTCTTCCTGAAACTCGCTCAGAGTTCGACGCTGCCTGCACTAACAACAGAAGAGAGCTGGCAACGCTGTCAAGAAGCCATCAAAGAAGCTGTCACTGATATGCTGGGTCTCCCGTCACCACCCAGAAGGAACCCATGATTTGACGAGTGCATGTAAACACATACAGCCAAACAAGACATTTTTAAGGTATTTCATCAAACAACAGGGGCTGTTTTTTGAGCTCTACGAACAGAGAAGAAGGGATGAGCACCAGCTTCTCAGAAAAAAAAGGAAGGAGCATGATAAGCGCGCGGTCGGGAAAAAGGAAAGGTGTTATGGCAGGAATGAAGTCCGAAAGTCTATCGGGAGGATACCAAGTTCGGACCGAAGCCTGCTGGGACTAGAATGGGAAACTTTTGGTAGAATCGCGGTCTGTGCTAATTATTTAAAAGGATATCTAAAAGGATTCCGAATTCCGCTGTTAGGCAGAATATTCCACTCAATTTGGACGATGAAAGGCAAGAATTCCGTCCCCCCGACTTAGACGAGGTGAAGATAGCAATATCCAACTGAAGTCGAATAAAGCAGCTGGTGGATGATTTGGTTCGGCCCATAAACCAGCTCATCTGTAAAATATGGTTCTAGGAAAGCATGTCCGATGAGTGGAATCTCAGCGTCATTTGCCCGGTTCACAAGAAAGAAGACCCCTTTGACTGCACTAATTATCGAGGGATCAGTCTTCTTAACATCGCGAGCGTCTGAAACCGTTTGCCCATGACCTGATAGGTCTCTATCAATGTGGTTTCAGGCCAGGAAAATCCATGATAGACCAGATCTTCACTTTACGGCAGATCCTGGAACAGACACAAGAAGTGCAAATCGACACTCACCACCTATTTGTCGATTTTAACGCCGCATATGACAGTGTGGCCGCTGTGGCCACACGATTCCCGGCTGAACACCTCGAATTTTTCACGGCACCACCTCTTTCCAGCTGCTGAATACATTCAAAGAGAGAGTCTTAGAAAGCTTCTCATACGTCGCCGTTCCGAGTCGTCAAAAGACCGTAGGTCCCTTCTACTCGTGAGAGATCAGTAGCGCGCATAACACGAGTACGAGTAGTTGATGAGCAAGCAAGGCCCTGGTCCTCCTGTCGACTGTCGGGCCAACAATTATTATTATATGACAGTGTGCATAGAAACGAGCTATATAGTGCCATGTCTAGTTTTGTCATTCCAAACCCATCAGATTGTGTAGGATGATGATGGAGAACTCTCGTTGCTCCGTCGAGGTCGGTACCGAGCTCAGCGAGACCTTCAATTTAAAAAATTTTTTTTAGACAAGGCACCGCCCTGTCATGTTTCTTCTTTAACATCATCCTCGAGAAGGCTGTGTGTAACTCACAAGTCATCACCAGAGGTACGATCTTCCAGAAGTCAGTTCAATTGCTAGTTTCCGCTGATGCCATTGAAGTGGTTGGTCGAACACAGCGCGCCATCAATGAGGCGCTTACTGGCATTAAAGCGGAAACGGCTAAAATGAGTTTGGCGGTATATGAGGGAAAAAAAAGTACATGCTGTCATTAAGGAAGGACACACTACATCGACGTCTCGGACAGAGCGTCGCATTAGGCAGCAGAAACTTCGAAGTAGTCAAGGACTTCGTCTACCTCGGGACCGCGGTAAACAGGAACAACAACATCAGTACCGAAATCGAACGCAGAATCACTCTTTCCAACTGCTGCATCTTTGAGCAATTTGAGTAGTATTTGGGAAATTGAGTAATAAAGCTCTCTCTCGAAGGACTAATCTCGCTTTACATAACAGCTTGATCATTCCAGTCCACTTTATGGCGCGGAAAACTGGACGCTTCTAAAAGCGGATGAGGAAGCCCTTAGTCTTTTCGAAAGAAAGGTTTTGTGTGCGATTTTTGGTCTTGTTTGCGTTGATGGTATCTGGAGGAGAAAATTTAAGGACGAACTCTATGGGCTGTATAGTGACATACGCCTGGTCAAGCTTCAAGCGTCTACTGATACAACGCTTAAGAGGGCTAGGCTAGAGTGTATGGATACCACTGCTCCGTCACGAAAAGTCGTCGAATCTGAGCCATTGGGACAACGCAACAGAGGACGGCCTAGACTAATGTGGGACACACAAGTGGAGAAAGACCTCAACCAACTTGGAGTGCGCAACTGGAGACAGCTGACAAAAGATCGTGCTGGCTGGATATGCATGTTGGTTGAGGCCCAAGTCCTTCCCGGACTGTAGCGCCACAAGAAGAAGAATGAAAAAGAGCAATGAAATTCTCATTACCGGGCCTATGTTCTTAAATCTAGAGACCACTGACATCTATGATAAGCCAATTAGTACCAACACCGCATCCCTTTAAAATGCTTGAAATCTCTTAGCGGTTAAGGCCGTATATTAACAACTTTAAATTATTTCTAAATCCGGACAACCTCATAATAATAATAATAATAATAATTGTTGGCGCCACAGTTCACAGGGGGACCAGGGCCTAGCTTGCTCATCAACTGCTCGTGTTGTGCGCGCTACTGTTCTCTCAGAATTAGAAGGGACCATCATTTTTTGCCGACTCCGAACGGCCAAATTTGAGAAGATTTCTTAGATAGTTATTATTCTTTGAATGTTGTCAGCAGCTCGTAAGAGGTGGAGTCTTGAAAAAACCGAGGTGTTGAGCCGGGAATCGAATCTTTTCTTTTCACAGTAGCATCATCAAATAACAATAATAATAATTGTTGGCGCGACAGTCCACAGAGGGACAAAGGTCTAGCTTGATCAGCAACTACTCGTGTTGTGCGCGCCACTGTTCTCTCACAAGTAGAAGGGACCTTCTTCTACCTACAGCTCGTTGCCGACTCCGAACGGCGAAGTTTGAGAAGCTTTCTTAGACAGTTTTTACTCTTTGAGTGTTGTCAGCAGCTCGAAATAGGTGGTGCCGTGTAAAATTCGAGGTGCTCAGCTGGGAATCGAACCTAGATCCTTCGGCATGTGAGCGTCGCACTCTACCAACTACACCACGGTGGCCACTCAAGTTTCAAAATCAGAACTTTCCCAAATCAAGCTTCGTACCCCCTGAGTGTCTGAGTTTGAGACAGAGGATGAAGTGTATTTATACTATAATACAGTAATTTTTGGTTATGTAATCTTTAGTTATGTAAGCTCTGCAATGTCCTTGAAAAGTAAGCAATGCCGATCAGCAAGGTTCTATTTTGGCTTTGATAAAACCTGATACGAATGCCTGTCTTTTTACGAAATTGTTAACTTCCAGAAAACTTGAGACACTATGTTGACTGTCGACCAGCTCTTCGTAAGCTTTCCGAACATGACTGTGTTGTCTTAGGGTACAGAGGCCTTATAGGGAACTGTAGAATTGAGAAAGTTACTTGTTCTTATGCCCGGAGGACGGCAAACGAAGAAAATTGCGGAAATCAAATTCCGGAGCTTCAAAAATGACCGAAATTATAAGACTTTATCAAAATTCAGCATCTATTGACTCTGACACTTCTCTGACATGTTCCCTCTTCGATTACGTTTGCAAAATTGTTGTTTGTGAGATTTTGGACATTTTTGTATTTTTGTATTTTTGAACTTTCTGAACTTTTGTATCCGGGTACTTTGCTTTGTGAGGATTTTGGTCTTGAGGGATTTTGGGTTTCAAGATCCCAAGATCCCCCACAAGATCACGAGGTAAAGAGTTCCAAGATGAACAAGTTGAACATGATGAACAAGATGAACAGGATGAACAAGATGAACAAGATGAACAAGATAAACAAGATGAGCAAGATGAACAAGATGAACAAGATGAACAAGATGAACAAGATGAACAAGATGAACAAGATGAACAAAATGAACAAGATGAACAAGATGAACAAGATGAACAAAATGAACAAGATGAACAAGATGAACAAGATGAACAAGATGAACAAGATGAACAAGATGAACAAGATGAACAGGATGAACAAGATGAACAAGATGAACAAGATGAACAAGATGAACAAGATGAACAAGATGAACAAGATGAACCATTAGTAGGGGTATCTTGTGTGGAACTGTCCTATAGTCAGTCTTCTACCGCAATCTGC
The DNA here is from genome assembly GCA_955652365.1 of Eristalinus aeneus. Classification (NCBI taxonomy): domain Eukaryota; kingdom Metazoa; phylum Arthropoda; class Insecta; order Diptera; family Syrphidae; genus Eristalinus; species Eristalinus aeneus. Next base: position 66,785,424 of record OY019133.1, read on the forward strand.
AAGTGACCTTAGCCAAGTCACTGGTTAACTCTGATAGAGTCCGATCGCCCCAATAGAAATCAACCTTTAGTGGCAATGAAACGTGTTTTTTTTATTCATCTGGACGCCAAACAGCTTTGGAGCGCAAATGAACTGCCATTTCGCAAAAACTTTCATTTTTTTGAAAAAATAAACGTGTTGTTCCTAGTTGGCTTAACCCTCATCTTCGAAAAATGATGAACGGACAGGGGGGTTGAACTCACAGCAACGAAATTTCCCGGAAATTCCTAGTGGAATTAACAAAATGCACAAATCACAGCCTCCAACTACAACAGTCAGCACTGTTGCCATTTTACAGATTCACCAGTGCCCGCTCATTATTTAAGCCAATTGCCTGTTCCACACACGCATTCTCGCTACCCAAAAGCGTGTCAGAACGCCTCCAAAATTAATAGAAATCTCGCGTCAGTGCACACGAACGTACACCTCCGATTGAGGTAAACCAATTTTCGCATTTGGCCCCGTGCATTACAACTCGTGTCGTTTCTGTGTCTGGTAAAGCCGCTGCAGCTGGCTGCGTGTGACAAGTGCACTGAGGTTGAGGTTAAATTAATGAAATAACGTCAATCTGTGTCCAGAGTGCACACCTCTGCACTCCGGGGTGTGCTGTGTTATTCGTTGCCGTCAAATTGTTGTTTTTTGGAGGTTTACCTCTCTCTCTATCTGCCTCTTTCTTTCTCTCTCTGTAACTACTTTTTGCCCCCCACTCTCAATAAGTGCGGTGGCGGAATGACGCGCTGGCTTATTCAGTGACCGTGAACAGATGCGTTCGAGGACCTCCACCTTCGTGCCACCGAGTTCGATATAATTAACGAGTCCAGCCCTTTCTTGCCGCCTCGCTGCGCACAATTTGCCACACAACATGTCCCCACGCACGTCACATGTGCACACTCGCACAAACACACCCACTCTCCAATGGCTCTGACATTTGCACATTTGCCTGGCAGCCCGTTCGCTGTCGCGTGCACTTCGTGAGACGATACTTCGTGTGTCAGCTTTTTAATGCAATTTCAACGACGCGTCCCGACTGGACGAATGTGGCGTTTGCCGGCCAGGAGCTGGGTCAGCGGGCCAAACTGCAATCGCAGCCGACAACTCTGTGCGTTGTTCGTAATAAATTATTCCAAAGTAATTGCGACTGTTGTCGGGATAATTAATTGCGCCTGAGGAGATTTTTTTGTTGCTCTCCTTTCGATCGTTGGTTGTTGGCTGTTTTTTTGTTTGTCCCCGACGTTCGCGTCGTCGTCTAGTGGCTCCCTATTCAGGGAGCGAGCAGTAAATTTGCCCTGATTTGGAGAACGTTGTGTGTGTGTGTGTAGATAGTCGCAACGATTGGAAGATTTGTTACTGCTCCGCTTTGACGTGGCTGTGGACGATTTGACTTGTCAAGTGCGGGATAATGGAGTACGGCGCGGTCGGTGAACTCTCTTCTAATTGCCAGCTGATGCAATTTGCCGTCTAGACACGATCAATGTGCCATGATGGTCTGCCGAAATGCCACCAGTTGATTGGAGTTCGTTTCGGACAGGTCGCACTGGCAGATTTTCAGTGGTTGAATGTACTGGCAGACCGTGACACTGAGAAGACATAATGACATGACAGATGAACGGAGACAGGCTTGAAAAAAACTGGCAGTTCCTTGAGGTCTTAAAAGAGTGGGATAAAGAATATAGGCGAATTCATCTCCTTACCAGCAGAAAGTCCATCAAACAAATAATTATCACCAATAATCGGGAGGTGAATGTCGCCCGTGCAAATACTCAAGGGCTGAACATTTAAATTCTCTCAGTAAGAAATCCTCTCACGCAATCAGTGTTGTGTTTCGAAAGTAAACATTTGCCCAGGCACCCCTTCGAATTCCATCATCACATCTCCCAAGCCAGAGCCAGTCGACGAGCCATCGCAACGCTTTCACTCCCAATACAGAATCGAGTCGGGATCCCCTTCCCGCGGGAAAACAATCATAAGGCAGAGAACAAGGAATCAATAAGGAGAAGATAAATTCCCAAATATTTACATACAAGTAAATAATAATAATTTCCTGCCAGCAATCCGCATCCCTTCCGCAGGAAGTTGCTTTCCCGACACACATATACACATTCGCAAGGGCACACTCCCGAGTGTGTCAACTTTATTTGATGCGCAAATATTTGCGGGTTAACAGCTTTTCTACCAGCCACCCCCTTCAAATAAGGACGAAATGGTGTGTGTATGCGGCGTCGTGTGGCGCTATTTGAGTGCAATGTACGGATGGAAGTGTGAGATACGACTTCCGATGTTTGCTGAAAGAAATGTTGATGCTAACTGCTTCCACTTGACTTTTAGTCTTTTCCTTCATGTGCGTGGGTGCGCGAGTGGGTGAGCGGTTATGGGGCTGGGGAATTGCTTGGAGGAGATCTCTCGTAATGCCGCCGTTGATCACATGGCGTTTATAGGTGCTTTGACAAATTGCAACCGCCGCTGCTGAGATGTTGTAACCGGAGGCATCTTATCGCCTGGATGATAGCTCTCTTGCCTCTGGTGCTGATTAAGGTGGGAGAGAGAGAGAGAAGAGAATTTGTGCTGTGCAAGATGAAATACATTTTAATTATAGTGATGTCGGCAAGGTAGTCAAAGAGCAGACGACTTTTCGCGAGTCCTGGATGTCGATGATATCTTGAAGGGTTCACTCCTTGTGAGTTCAACATTACAGTCTGATGATTTGTTACTACTGAGCTGTGCTTGCATTAGGTTGCCACTTTTAATGTGGGTGCCGCAAATTTCTTGACTTGCAGAGAAGCTTTCAGTTCTCTGACGGCTTCGAAAGTTTGTGTATTGAAAGGGAGGAAGGGGAAAAGTGGTGAGAATCGTTGTGGCATGGGTTTCCTTTTCCATTTCAAATAGTAGAGGTTCTTCCATGGTAATTGTTAATGAAGAAAAATCACTCAAGGAAATATTTTTGATTAAAGACAAAGTCCTGCATTGGGTTAGGAATTGCTGAAATGCAGTGATGTGCATTTTACGCTTTGAGTACATACTGGAAGCTGCCAATAATGGGAGAGAAACAGTAGTAGAAGGGAAGTTACGGACCAATTCACATCCGATTTTCGTCTGTTTCAGATTTCAGATGTCAGGTGACGGTCTACAGATTTCGTAAGCTTGTATAGTTGTCAAAGGTTGGGCGTATTCGTCTGCTCGTTGTTCGTCTGCCTTTACAGATTGTGCTGTAAATGTCAGACAGGGTTCTATGTAGTCCTTTTGCCAATCTTGCTCATAAGACGATTGACTTTGAAAATAATGTTTTCCAGATCATTCCGTTTTCGTCGAATACTCTGCTTAAGAATCCCACTGGTCTAAAAATTTATCTGGTATTCAAAATGGTTTGATTATGTATCTGCAACAGTTCCTGGATAAGGATGATTTTACGGTTGTGACGAAGGTTGCCTTTTATATATCGGGATTGGGCAACCCTAGTATTGCAATCTGGCAATCGCCAGCTCTTTCGTAAAGTTTGATATTTTTGAGGTTATACGTACTCAGAACGTTTTCACATACGAACGCCATTTGTGTTGTTTACAGTAACTTAAAAGATTCATCTCGCCCAAAAAATGGAATTAATTCGTGAAAGTTTTCGTGCGATTATTTTTTACAACTTGCGACGCGGATTAACTCAACAACAGAGCATCGATGAACTTAATTCAATTTTTGGCCATGAAGCTCCATCAAGGACCAGTGTTATGGTGAACTCAACCGAGGTCGAAGTTCACTCCAAGAGGAATTTCGTGAAGATCGTCCGAAATCAGTTGTTCCGGAAGCCATTGATGATGTGCGCCAACTGATGTTGTAAAATCGACATGTGACCTATCGTGAGATTGAGACAACCTTAGGTATTAGTGGGACGAGCATACATTCAATATTGCATGAACATTTGCAAGTCAAAAAAATTTGTTCGTGTTGGATCCCACACAATTTTTCAATCGCTCAAAAAAGGCTCGTGCCGATTGGACGAAAGAAATGGTCCAAACATACGATCGCGGTGCTACGACACATCGTGACAGGTGATGAAGCGTGGACTTACGCGTATGAGCCCGAAAGTAAACAGCAGTCGACTGTATGGGTGTTTGAATCATCCAGGGCAAGATGTCGACAGCGCAGCTGATCGACCTAGCGGCTGTCATAAACGCACATCACCCCACACCAAAACACATCCTAAGCAAACAATATAGAGCCACGGGCACACTCATTATAAAATGAGCATGAGCAGCAAGCAACGGCATTAGAACAGCCTATGGAGCGCAGTCACCGATACCTACATGTGAGAGCAATTTCAGACTCGAGATTCAAGGAAGTTTTCAACCCAGCTGCAATATTTTATGCAAAGAACACCTCGGGACACTATCGAGGTTAAGTCTTAAATAATTTGTATAACCTTCCCCCCCTAACAATAAACCGTCAGAAATATATACCTTCAGATATATTTAAACCCCCACCACACATACAAAATTAGCACGCCAAATATATTATAATTGATAGAATAGTTTTAAGACAATTGATATACGTTGGGCCCCTGTTGTTGAGCCGACACTTTCTTAAACTTAGATATAAGTCTAGCTATAAGTCATATTGTAAATAGTACGACATCTTATAAATAAAGCTAATTAATAAAATTAATAATAGCAACGGCATTATGACATGTCTACGTGCTAGAAATCAGCACGTGCAGAGCAACAGCGACGAGCCAACCCTTTTGTGAGGCGCGAAGAAGAATCACCGAAAGGAGACGAGCAAAGCATCCGATCATCCCGTACACACCAGCGCGACAACCTTGCGGGACCGATCATCGGTACATTTCTTGTGTGCATCATACGTGCCGACGATTGGTGGTTGCTAGGAAATCAAATTTCCTAACTCCAGATTTTGCTTCCAGGGAGAGCAGCCAGGAGCATATTTTTGTGCAACATTTTGTGTAATATTTTTAGCGTGCAGTATTTTTCGTGTTATACAGATCACAAATTTTATTATCGAAATAGGAAAAATAAACAACAATGTTTGTCCGCTTGAATATTCTTTTATTGATCCTAACAATGGGTGTTTCAAATTGAGCCAAATCCAACAAAAGTTGTTCGCTCACGAAGCACTTCGAAGCAAATGGTCGCCTGATTTTTCGGAAAACCTGGACATGTCGCAACCATACCACTAGAAAAACGCAGAACAGTCAATTCTGAGTGGTACACAACCATTTGCCAGTTGTCTTCCAAGAAATCAGAAAAACCAACCCCCGAAGACGGATCAGTCTTCACCACGAAAATGCGAGCTTTCACACATCGGCTCAAACAACTGCTTTTTTGAGCACTCAAAACATCGATTTGACGAGTCATCCGCCGTTTAGTCCTGACTTGGCACCGAACGACTTCTTTTTATACCCGTAAGTAAAAAATAAAATGAGAGGTCAACGGTTTTCGACACCTGAAGAAGCGGTTGATGCGTTCGGAATGCATGTTGTGGAGATACCTCAATCAGAGTGGCAAAAGTGCTTCGACAAATTTAATGCACAAACTATGCCCAAAGGCAATTTTTAAATTACATCAAGAATAACTTAGAAAACCTGCCAAAGGTCAGTAAGTTAGATTTAAGAACTACTGTTAAGATAAATGTAAGCTAGTTTTAAGTATTTTTCTAGAATTAAAATAATTTAACATTAGATAGTTAATAAAATATGCAAAAAAATTAAGTCTTCCGAGCTCGCAATCCTGAACTAACTAAGAAGTGGTTAGAGGGTTGCGTAAGGCTTTGAAAACAGATTGACTGTCGCTACAGACTAAAATACTTAGACCCTTCAACCGTTTCTTCGTTAAATATAGTTTTTGGCCATCATGTTCGCAAAGGTGTTTGCTTGGGAAGCCGACGCGAAGTTATCTAAGTAGTTCCCAACGTTGGTATTTTCCACGAAGGTCCCAGCTTCAGATATCTCCTTTGTCCTGGAGTGGTCCTCAAAACCCGAATGAACTTCTTTTCTGGCTTAGTTCCTGTCCAAAGCCAGGCCGAGATTTTGCATAAGCGTAGCAGCTGAATTATTGATGTCCTCGCATAGACTGTATATCCAGCAGATTAGTGTTTTAATAGATGCCGTTCGAAAGGTAATCAATGTTCCACTGCGAGTAAAACCAAAGAACACTCTTCTAAGTTGGAACATGCCCTTGATGATGCATCCCATGATGTGAATGTCAAAGTGGAAAAGCTATGCGTGATATGGAGAGTCATTGTGCATTCATGTCGAGTGCTTGGTGGGACCAGCAGTCACACAGCAGCGTGAGAACATACGATCTCCTCCTTGAAACAGCGCAAGCTTCTGTGTAGCTTGAGGCCCCATTGAGGCTCGTTCACAACAAATGTTCCCTATCGAGACTTTTGTATCTTTACCCTCACTTTATACCGGTATTGGCCAATTCTGCACTTTGTAATTAAGGCGATAAGTAATTGATCATGGTGCGATATAGGTTTCTATTCACAGTAGCATCATCAAATAACAATAATAAGAATTGTTGGCGCGACAGTCCACAGGGGGACTAAGCCCTAGTTTGCTCAGCAACTACTCGTGTTGTGCGCGCCACTGTTCTCTCACGAGTAGAAGGGACCTACAGCTCGTTGCCGAATCCGAACGGCGATGTCTGAGAAGCTTCCTCAGACAGTTTTTACACTTTGAGTGTTGTCAGCAGCTCGAAAGAGGTGGTGCCGTGAAAAATTCGAGGTGTTCAGCTGGGAATCGAACCTACATCCTTCGGCGTGTGAGCGTCGCACTCTACCCACTACGCCACGGCGGCCACATCATCAAAACACAACAAATATGGAGTGTTTTCTGTTCGGGATACTTACGTGGGAATTGGTGCCGCAAAGCAATGCTCATTTTGCTTGTGGACAAACCAGTTCAGTAAGAAATAAGTCTCCTTTCGATGTTGACATGTTGGAACCACAAAAAAGCCCATCGCACCAAAAGAGGAAGTCCACTAGCCTTAGCTCCTTCTTCGACTTCCTCATTGCAGAATCGATTGACACGTTTTAGAATGACCTTGGCTAAGGCGTTGATAGTTCGTTTTTGTGAGTGTCTGTGGAACTTATCCCAGAATGTCATCCCGTCCTCTTTATTTTTGTCCTTTATCCTGAATTTACATTTGATGCGGGTTGAGAACGCATTAAATTTGGCCCGAGTCTGCCAGCAGATTCACATGCATATTCGAGGACGTGCTGACGAAAATGCAGCAGTTTTCATTCTTATCTTGCCCGGCTCATTTTGTTACATTTCCTGCAGCAGCTCAGGACCTCAGGTAGTTCTTCGGCTTCACGTGGTTTGTTGAGGGACCTCTCATTCCATGTGCAGAACAGAAAATCATTGTCCTATGTCTTTAGGTGGGTTTGTCAAAAGTAGATCCATCCACGTAGTTATCTCAAAACCACAACTCAGAGATTTGTAGGCCAAGCTTATTTTGAAATGTCAAACTTTACTGGCAGTTGCCAGATTGCAACACTAGGGTTAGCCAATCCCGAATTAACAACCTTCGTATCTCTGTCTCACGATGGGCAGATCGCGTGTAAAAGTGGAAAGAGAGACCATTTCGGGGCGCCATCGTGAATTTTATTTCTATCGGAATAAGAAAATGCTCCCTAATCCCCATGTGAAAGGTGAAGCCCAGCAACTGATTGACAAGTTCAAAGCGTCCAAGCCATTCTGTTAAGATGGACGAAATTACACTCTTACCAATCTGCAACAAAATGTCTTCAGCAGAAAACATCGCGTGAAGCCCAATGAATAAAGGCTTTTCGCCTACAGTAGAGAAAGAGAAATAGAGGAAATAAAAATCACGTCCTCATCCAAATCCAACCACAAAATGATCCTCTTACCAAATCGACTCTTCTCAACTCCACTCGGAGTTTGTTAATTTTTTTCTTCGTCTCGTTACTTCAACTATTTGCTGAGCAAATTAAACTTTCACGCCAGTTGGTCTGTCCGTTGGTTGGTTCGTCCACAGATGCGACGCGGACCTATGGTACCGCACTCACTCACTAAATCCATTGTCGCCCTCCGGATCAACAAATTACCTCGGTGCAGCCCTTCATGAATATGAAATTGAGTCTCAACTCGAAAATTACCATTTTGCAGAGTGTGTCCTGCGGATGGTGAGCGAAAGGACCCAAAAGCAACAGCGGCAGCAGCAGTAGCAGCGAAACAAAACAAAAATAAAACAACAGCCCCTCGACTGGAGTGGAGAGGGAACGGGGCAAAGAAAACGAACTGAAACTGAAGAAGAACCTCTCGATCCTGAAACTTTTCCCATTTCACTCCTGCTGCCTTGGCTGTTCCTTTGTGTGCGCGGATGCTGTTGTTTTGTATTGTTTGCTTGGATCACCTCCAAAACTGTCAACTCTCTGCCCCCACCATGCGCGACCGCTGCCGCCGGGCTCTAAGATGACCTTCTTTACGGGAATTGGAAGCCACTTTAATCCGGTTTAAGCCATTATTGTCAAAACACTGGGCACGACTTTAGCAGATTGTTTTCGGGTATTGTCCGCGTCCCTCCTTGCCGGCAGCAGTGAACGGCGAGTTCTCTGAATTTCCGCCGTTGTCGTCGACGGCGCCTTCGATTCCCTAATTAGGAGCGGGATTGGTTTGATTCAGTTTTGCGTTGTTCCTTTGGTGTCCCTGACGTCGCATCGTTTAGCGGACGTCGTTGTCGAAGAAGTAACGTCGAATCCGTTGGCATTATGTCGAATTAACAAAGCAAGCAAGAGGGCACAATGCCGGAATACGACCGACACAATGGCGGCGAGAGTGTCGAAAAGCGCACTGCTTGCACGAGGAGAGAGAGAGAGAGTGAGATATTTGGACAAAAGTTTTAATGGCAAAACTTTTTGAACACGCCAGCGCCATTTTTGAAGATTTGCGTCCGGATATCCCATGGTGATGAGTCGTTGTGTTGTCCTCTTTGGTGGTCGACACTGACAACGTGCAGGATGAAGGACGCACACAGTGCTCTTGCGGTGGACTTGCACTTTTGTATCCTTTCTGGTGCGCAGGAGAGTAATAAAATTATTGTAATGGCGCAAGAGATTTGTATCCACTGGGGGATGCAGGCAGTCGTTTAGCGGGAGAAATGCCATTCGAATAAATGAATTGGATGACAAGTTCAGAAGTAAGTTGGTTTAGAAGAGCCTCGCAGGGGAACTTTTGGTTTTATAAGAATCTTGTGGGGTTTCTGGATATTAAGAGACAATGAAAATGAAAAGGTTTCCCGCCACAGACGATCGCCTTGGACACACAACTTTTTTTGGAAATTGAGAGGCAGATATAAGGTTGTCAAATATCTTCCTCCCGCTTTTTTGCTCTTCATCCAATGCTTCATAAAAAGTGTTACAGTGATCGGATTTAGTTCAAATATGCTCCGTTTTGTTCAATAGTTTGTTTCCATCTAGACGGCAATTTCATAACACCCCCTCGTAGAAGCCCCCCTCCTTATTTGCGAAGAACTCGGACAGCCACTTTTCACAAGCCTCTTTTGAGTTCAACTTCACACCACCAAGGGCGTTCGCCATGGACAGGAAAAGGTAGTAATCACTTGGCGCTATGTGGATGCAATAAAATCTCCCATCCGAGCTCCCGTAGCTTCTGACGAGTTTTCACCGAAGTGTGTGGTCTGGCGTTGTCCTGGTGGAACACTACACCTTCCCGGTTGGATGCTTCGGTTCGAACGCCTGCTTCAAGCGGTCCAGTTGTTCGCAGTAGATGGAAGAGTTAAGCGTTTGGCCATATGGAACCAGCTCATATTGAATGATTCCCTTCCAATCCCACCAAGCACACAGCAAAACCATTTTGGCCGTCAATACCGGCTTGGCCACTGTTTGGGACGATTCACCGGCCCTTAACCTCGACCGTTTTCGCTTGATATTTTCGTCTGTGATCCATTTTTCATCGCCAGTCACCATCCGCTTCAAAAATGGGTCGAGTTCATTCTGTTCCAGTAGCATATCGCAGGCGTTCAATCGGTCCAGAAGGTTTTTTGCGTCAAATCACTCGGCACCCAAACATCAAGCTTTTTTTTTTTTGGTAACCAGCCTTCTGCAGATGGTTTAAAGTTGTTTGGTGACTAACTCCCATCTCCTAGGCGATGTCACGAGATGCTACATGCCGGTTTAACTTGATGATTTCCATGATTCGATCGGTATTCGTCGTCACAGGTCTTCCGCCGGCTGGCTTATTAATGGTGTCGTTTTCACCGGTTCTGAGTCGTAGAAACCATTCCTCTGCTGTTCTAAATGATAGAGTACCATCCCCCAAAACACCAATAATCTCACGGAACGTTTCTCTAGCGGTCTTAAACGAAGGAAAACTTTAAAATAGCGCCAATTTCGGCGTTAGTGAACTCCATGGTTACACGTCTTTAACAGTTGAACGCAATATCCAAACTAATCATGCATGCAGCGTTGTTTTGTAAATTATGTCAAGACCTTTCAAATGATAAATAGTATTGCCAGATACGAGCTCTGTAGCGCTTTGTACATAGCCGGAAAATTCAAAAGCCAAAAAGGCGGAAGGGGGATATTTGGCAGCCTTCAACTAAAATTTGTTCATAATACAAAATAGTGCGAAGTGAAGGAGGGTGCTGTTCTGGAATATTTCTGCAAGTTTGGAGTCATTTTCGGAGTATGAAATTGGGCAGGGGTATATCCCGCGTTTATGTCTGATTTCTATAAAAGTCAGAATTTTTCGTATCACTGTTTAAGAGGTTCAAGCATGCCCAAATGGGCCCTGACTGACCGCTTGATCTAGGGAAAGCTCAGCGTGATTGCTGGAAACGGTTTTGGAACCAGTGATCGTCACTGGGGGAGATGGTCTGTTTGAGCGCATGCACCTGCTCGTCTGTTAGATATGGTCGGAGGAGAGTATGCCAGATGAGTGGAATCTCAGTGCCGTTTGTCTGGTTTACAAAATAGGAGAACCCATTGACTGCGTCCATTATCGAGGGATCAGCTTACTTACAGCCTACAAGATAATCTCTGCCGTACGAGTATTGTGTGAGCGCATGAAGTAATTTGTCAACAACCTATGAAGTTATTATCGGTGTAAGCTAGGCCATGGAAGGTCACAATAGACCAGTTTTTCAAAAAACGGAAAATTCCGGAAAATATTCAAGAAGTACACGTTTGCGCCAATTTTAAGTTGCATATGACAGTCTGCGTAGGGATGAGCTATACAATGCCTAGTCTTGGCACTCTTGCCAAACTCGCCAGTTTGTGAGTGAGAGTTCTCACTGCTCTGCCAAAGTCGATAGCGAACTCACCGTTTAGACAAGGCGACGCATTGTCATTTGACTTCTTCACCATCATTCTTGAGTAGATCGTGCGTAACTCACAAGTCAACACTTGAGACATGATCTTCCAATAGTTAAGCTCAACTAATAGCTAACGCGGAGGACATTGACGTAGCTGGAGTGCCACAGCTAGCCGTCCAACAGGCCTTTATTGGCATTCAAGCAGAAACTACTAAATAAAGGTAGGAAAAGAAGGCAAAACGAGGTTGGACACAGATCCTCAGCGCATCGGATAGAGTGTCACACCAGATAGCAAATCCTTTGGGAGTAGCCAAGGTTCTTGTCTAAAACGGCTATACGGTAAATAAAAAACAGCAGACCCAAAATCAAAAGCAAAATCGCTCTTGCGGATCTCTGTTTCTTTGGTCTCAAGTAATAGAGCTTTTTGTTAGCTTGCTTTGCACAATAACTTGATAGTTCCAATCCTGTGTAATCCTGAACACTACTAGAACTCATGAAAATCCACTTAGGCTTTTCAAGCGAAAAGTTTTCCAGATGAATTTTCGTCCTCTTTGCGTTGATGACATTTAGAGAAGAAGATACAACTACAGAGTCTATGGGCTGAATGACAGCATGCACCTCGTCAAGCGATGCAGAACGTATGGACGGCACTGCTTCGGCTGGAAATGTCTTCGAATCCGAGTCATTGGGACAACCCAAAAGAGGAAGGCCTAGGCTGAGATGGCGCTCATAGATAGAGAAGGACATCAAACAATATGGTGTGCGGAGTTGGAAACAGTTGTCTGGAGATCATACGAGGTGGAGAGGTATGTTGGTTGAGGCTCAGGTCCACCTCGAACTGTAGCGCCATTCAAAGAAGCGGAAGAAGAATATCTTCAAATGGAAGTACTTGCTTACTATGTTTCACACCACAAGCTGATTTGGACGCAGGTAATTTATGAAGTTGTTCGCTTTCTGTTAGTGGAGCCGGAAGATGATGGACCGTTTGTGCCGTTGATAGATTTAAACGTTAAGTTAAGTTAACTTATGCTCTTTACTGCTGAAAAAAGGAACCTTTTCAACAAATGGGCAAGATAGGAGGTGCCTTTAGGACTCTTCCTGCAAGAAGCAAGAATGCTGTAGGACACCTACCAACCTTTACAGATAAGGCAATAGTTACACATCTACTTTTGTATAATTGGGGCGCACTAAAGGGATCTTTTGTACCATTAAGAGACCGGAATTACGTCACAGCACGGACCGGAGGTATAGGAGCGTTATACTCAATTTTTGCGGAGATGTACGCCTTATACTTTAGAGCATTTTTTGTTGAAATAGCGATAAAAAAGTGATAGAGACGCAAAATTTCGACGATGTTCAAGCGAGTCGATTGACTTCGCAGCATTATTATCATCAATAAGTTTTATCGCTCGCTGTTGGATTCTATCTAAAAGGTGCAGACAGGTCTTAAGATCACCGAACCAGATAGGAGCGTTATACTCAAGCTTTTAGCGGATGTACGCCTTATATATCGTTGCCAGATCAGAAGGGGTGAAATATTTTTTGCATCGCTTTAAGAAACCTAGACATTTCGCGGCACTTTTGGCGATCTCGAATATGTGATCGTTCCAACTTAGTGTTGAGTTGATGCACATACCGAGGATGGAAAGTCGTTCGGTTTCAACAACGCGGGAGAAATTCATAGATAATGGCTGGCTTTTTTGATATCGCTTGAGCGGCAGGAGACAGCACTGAGTTTTCGAAGCATTAATTTCCGCTCTATTCTTTTTACCCCAATTATGCTGTCAAGATCGGAATTTAATGAGCTTAACATACGCTGACGTTCCAAGTCATTGGTCGCAGACTAGGGACGAGAGCCGAGGAACGTATATGAAAAGCTGAGGGTACTGTCATCAGCAAAGGAGTGAATTGGATTAGAAGTAACAGACAGGAGATCATTTATGAAAATGAGGAAGAGTGTCGGAGACAAAACGGAGCCCTGGGGAACACCAGCATTAATATGGTGAATATCAGACTTGAACCCATCCAATACAACTTGTATTGAACGGTTCAAAATATAATTTATAATTCATTGAAGAAGAGTCTCATTGACACCAAAAGCACGCATTTTCGATAAGAGAGCCTGGTGCCAGACTCTGTCAAATGCTTTTGAAATATCAAGTGCAACGATCTTGTTTTCTCCTACATTGTGCAAAGATTAGTTCCCTTTTTCGGTGAGATATGCCATCAAACCACCAGTGGACCTACTGCTGCGGAAGCCGTATTGCCGGTCATTAAGAAGCTTCCAAGTTTACAGATATTTCATAAGCTGACGATTTATCAGCGTTTCCATGACCTTGGAAAGTAGGGACGTAAGTGCTATGGGTCGGTAGGAGGTGGGTGAAGATGGTTTACCTTTTCTAAGGACAGGCTGGACAAATGCTTACTCGGAAAGAGCCCTAAGGAGTAGGACGGACAGAAAAGCTTACGCAGTGGTTTTAACAGCATAGAAGAACACCTCTTCAGAAGAACGGGGGGGATACCATCCGAGTCAGAGGACTTGTGCACGTTTAGATCTTTAAGTACTCTTGCAACTGAACGAGTGCGAAAATGGACTTGTCCCATGGAAAAATTTACGCTCTAGAGTACAGGCGCGGACAGAGCGCAATCTGGAAGCGTTGAGCTGGCTGCAAAATGTGCAGCTAACAGATTTGCTTTGTCCAAAGAGCTGACAGTTGGAATGTCATTGCAAATGAGCGTTAGAACTGAAGACGAGGCGAAATTCTTTTCGTTTTATACGAATGATTAACAATTTTTGCTGCCCTTGGGACAATGCAGCACTTGTTGCCTCAACTTTTGATCAAAGGGAAATTTATCACGGCCAATTAATGCATTGCAATCAATTCGGGCTCTTTTGAATTTCTTCCGGTTTTCCGCAGAGGGATTGGCTTTGAAAGTCAACCTGACAGCCTCTTCGCAGCTCGAGTTATACCACGCGCTTGTCTTTGGTTTGGTACTCTTCACTCTGTGAGGAATGAATGAATCTATGGTTCTGTCTTCATGTTACAGGCTTTTGTTTCCAGTGAATTCAATAGGAAGGGCTTCATATAGGTGAGTGATTCTAAGACAGGAAGATGGCTAGATACAAATATAATAATTTTGGCGCTACAGTTCAAAGGGGAACCAGGACCTAGCGTGCTCATCAACTACCGTATAGTGCGCGCTACTGTTTTATTACTAGTAGAAGGTACCTACAGTTTTTCCCGACGCGTAACGGCGAATTTTTGGGAAGGTTTTTTAGACAGTTATTACTCTTTGAGTGTTGTGAAAAATTCGAACAATTCGTGTTGAGCTGGGAATCGAACCTAGACCCTTCGGCGTGTGAGCGTTGCACTCTACCCACTACGCCACGGCGACCACGAAATATTTAGATATGTGGCCATTAATATACATATGCTAACCAAACCTTCTGCTTGAAGAAGTCGCGTGAAAAAGGATCAGAGGGAGAGAGAGGGAAATGGAGAGAGAGAGAGGGAGAGAGAGAGAGGGGGAGAGAGAGAGAGAGAGAGAGAGAGTGAGACAAGAGGCCTATGAACCATTGGAACAATGTATGGTAAAAAGCTTTAAATGGAAAAAATGAAGCACGCTAGATCAGATTCAGAATCCAGAAAGACAAGAATCCAGAATACTGCCAGACTAAATTGTCTTCTACAATCGTTGCGACGCCGTAACATTATCGAGATTGAATTGATTTAGGGCGAGAAAGTGATCATTTGCTACAAGGTCGTTTAGAATTGGTCGCCGTGATTTGCCACAAACAACAGCCAAGAGAGGATCGAGCAAAAATGGCCGCCGTGATTTGATTCAAACAATTAGCAAGCCAATATTAGGGCTTCGAAGGAAACTAACTTCAAATCTGAATTGTATTGGAACATTTGAAGAAATTCAGCTTCAGCCAATTTAAGAGGAATTGTGCTCGGTCACAGCTTTGTTAGGGTACTCACCTGCAGAAATTCTGGATGCATGTATATTTCATTTCTTGTTCAATTGTCACAAGAAAGTATTGTGCAGCAGTCCTGAATCTTGCACAAAAAAAAGTTTTACTAAATCGTATGCGGAATTTAAAGTCAAAACCTTTTTTTTCTTCCCTTTCGTCAACGCTCTTGCAAGAGCCTGAATCGTATGCACCATGAGAAGTGATGGTACAGACGATTCAGGTGAATCAGAAACCAAACTTTTGGTAATTTCCGTCTAAGTTCCAATAAATGCTGAGCGAAATTGAGCAAAATTTCCCAAATCCCACCCCCTGCGACAAATGTGGAAAACGCTCCACAAATGACCACAATCCCCAGCAATTTCCCCAACTGCTTATAAACCAAATCGGAAACCTAAGTGTTAACCTCATTTAGGGGAAATCCCCAACTCTGCTGCTGTCATAATTGGTGCACACATTCCTTGGACTTAATTACGAATTTCTAAGGAACGCACTCCACCACCTCCAATGCTACTGTTGCCCTCAATAAATAACAATCGTTCAGCTCCAATCAAATTTCCCAAGTAAACACAATATTCGAACTCGAAGCGCCCCCGCAGACAACACACACGTCCTGTTAAGTTGGTCTCCAAAGCCCCACAGCCCGAGTGCCAAGAGAACATCATTCCCGTTCCTGGTCCAATTTCCCAGCACAAACGGACGCCATAAATCAATTGGCAACATATGCCAATCATAACCTCAACTCAGTGCTTTCCCTCCTCTGCAGCCCTTCAAATAATCATGGTCCACTTAACGCCTTCAATCCTGGCCCTGCATGTGGGCGTGCGGATGTGTGTGGTCGCTCCCATTCATCATGTCACACAATAACACTCCTGAGCCACTGCTGCCACTCCTGCAGGGTGCCCGGGACGGAACTGGACTCTCTCACTCTAGGACCGAATGCGGACGGATGTCATATGAAGTTTGCTGCAGAGTCAGCTCCAATCTACTGCATGGGTCCTGTTGTGACAGACTCAGGAGAACTTTTCTGCAAGCCCTGCTCATATCCTGAAGTGTAATGGAAAACTTTCGCAAGCCTCAAGTAGCGCACCCCCGTTCTGTGCCAAAATGCATCCAAAACTCACACCGCCGTCGCTCCGGCAAACGACGCCCGTGTTTTGTTGTATGCACGAGGAAACCAAACAATAAAATATTTTGAATAGGATATTTGGGATTTTGAAATCCGGAAAAGTTTCCTCATTTTGCGATCCGTGAAGTTATTACAAAGAAACCATCTTGGCCCCCAAACATAGACATCCTATGGAGGGCGAACGCTCTCATTTTTGGGAAGGAAGGAGGGATTTGTGTGACTTATAATTGGTGGTTGCTATTGCAAACAAGGGGAGAAAATCCTTTGCCTGCAAGACGTGAATGCATTCACCGAGATGCGCCTGACGATCTTGGGAAGTTTGGCTTGCCTCTGAACCATGAAAATCTCAACTTTATGGTCATTGAGCGGTCCATCGAGAGCGTGTGTATGTCCTATGAGGTGGTTGTAAGGAAAGTCATCAAGAAAAAGCCGAAAGTTATCCTCTAATGCAGTCCTTCAGATGTGACTTCATCGATTTTCAAGTTGACTCCGTGCATTGAGAGCGTGGGGGAGGAAGTGGTTTTCGGTTGAATGGTTAGCTTTTCAGTGCTCTTCTAGTGGAGAGGGGTGTGCCGGATGGGAGAAGGAAGAGGGTTTTCTGGAGAAAATTGTAACGAAATGAATCTAAAGGATACTCAGTGATTGGACATTGACGATTTAACATTTCAATGAGGGAGAGACGAGGGGAAATCGATATTATGCCGATCATCTCTCTTGTTTCGCGTTCATGTGTTTTTGTTTGTTTTTTGGTTTGTTGGGATGCTGGGAATCCAAAACTTTTCACGCCGCCTAGAAAGAATTTACTGATTTAAGGACTTCTCCACCAACTGTTTCGCGTTTATTCGTTTGATTCTTTTTTCTCATTTTGAGGAGTCTCTCATTATTTATTAAGTCTCAGCAGCCTCCAAACTTAGTTGTTGTTTGAGAGACTCCTCCTCCTTCTACTGCTTTCAACACAAGCCCTTAAGCAATCTGTTCCACGTTCACTTGTTTTCATAATCGTTTGAATGGCTCTTTAAAATTTAAGGTCTTCTTGGTTTCAGAAACCCGCCTCTGTATCGATTCAAAGACCTTAACGTAAAGTTGTTTCTATGTTTTTTTCAAAGTTCCTTTGTTATTTAAGTGGTGGGATGTCGTGTGGAGTTCTTCTCCCTTTTCTCATCCCAACAAAAGTAGCAGGACATTGCTTACCCTATCATCAGCTCTGTCAATGAGGAGCTGCACTTTATAAAGTTGACCTAAATTCAAATAGAATAGATGAAAAGCAGGCCCAGTAACGTATCGTCGTCAGAATACTAGCCAAATGCAAATCTTCTTCCTCAAGGTCGACAAACACACATCCTCGTTTTTATTGAAGGAAACGATTCGATGCAAGGTCCTGGAGTGAGTTTCAAATTCAATCTAACAAATTCCTTGTTCCCCATTTGTAAGTACATTCATTTCATAAATTCGCAACAAAGCATTTCAATTACATTACATTTCTCTTCATCCATCCAAAGCCACACCATCACCGCAGCCCACACGCGCACCGGTAGGATGTTAAGGATAAGGGGACCACAAGTAGCAGTCGAGCACACAAAAACCTCATGATAATTAATTTAAAATAATTCCATAACGTTTCGCTGCAAAATCATTCATCGCCGAGTATTGGTGGAATAGGAATCGCGCCCAACGTGTGTCGCGCTCTGTGGGAAGTCTGTTTTTGTTCGTTTTGCGTGTGTTTTTTTTTCCTTTTTGAAAAATGGCATTGCATTCGGTAATAAATGCTTTTCGGTTGCATTTGTTCGTCATCGAGGAGATTTATATTTTCTACTCTATCTTGTGCGCTAGTTGGTGGCTGTGGTGCTGTGGGGAACATGGAAATATGGTCAACATCCGGTTTTGAGTTTGATGCTGTTGCCCTTCCGTCAGCTGACAGTGGGCGAAACGGGTTCTCGTACTTCTTCACTACCACTAATGATGATGATGGAATCCCCGTCCATTTCAAATCGTATGGCAGGGACTGCAGGCCAGCAAAAAATACGATTTTAATGGAAAACCGGAAACTTTAACAGGATTAAATCGTTTTTTCCTGCTTTTCCGGTAATTTATTCAATTTTATTTTCTTTCTCATCAACTTTCACCCGCTGCCGCCGCAAACAATGGGCTGTCGTGTGGAGAACGTCATCGTTCACTGTAACTTGTTCCATTAATTCCACATCCCTAATTAACCTCCCTGCGAATGTAAATCGGCAGCTTCCAGCTGTTTCGTGCACACTCGCACACGTACGCACACGGAGGAAGTACGAGGACGTAGTGCCTGTAAAACAACAGTTAATACTGCGGAAAAACTAACTAAATGATAAAAAGGATATCCACTCATCTGCCTGTGCTGCCCTTGCACCCACCCGCAATCATCCCAGTGCATACGGAAATACAGTCGCGTGTGGGATGATCCGAAGCAGCAACAGCAGCAGCGAGGGGCTCTGCTGCAGACAACAAGAACTATTTTCAAGCTCAGCGGAGCGAGAAAATTTGCATTTTCATAACGAACCCATGCCCAACCCATTCACCGAGCAGGGATATAGAAGTTCGACTTTATGAAGGCTCAAGCCCAACTCACATGTGTAATGAGAGCGGGCGATGGCGGGTTCGGGTGGATGATGATGACGACCACGACGACGATGATGTAGCCCGACATGCCCGCTGAAGGTTGGAGTGCCAACAGCAGATGTGTGGTGCCGGTCATGTAGGTGTAGTTAGTTGGCTTAATCTGATGCCCCACCCCAGCACCTCGTTATACGCGCCCCATCGCGTCACAAATGAACGAAATGGACGGGATGGTCGGGAATAAAAACATGCTTCCGTCGAGGAAGTACACAGAGTCCGATGTGGCGGGGAGAATTGGACGGGCGGAGAGCAGCAACGGCAAAAGAAAAAAACCAACAACACAGCCGGAAATGATTTTGATGAATTTTCCTGATGGGAAATCAATGAAACAGAAGGTCGATGTGAGAGCAAAAAATAAAAAACGGCATGCTGGAGATAATTATTGGAATTTCGCGATTGGGCTTAAACGGGGTTTTAATCATCATTGAGTGAATCTGACTGCTGCGATGAGTGATGTTTGGATCGAATTGAGTTTAAAGTAAATTCAGAGGTCAACCTCGGTCTCGGCCTCTTACCACCACTTTCGAAGTCAGGCGAGGACGACAATAAGCTCTGTGTGGCTTCTTAGGGAGGTGCATGCTATTCCTTGCTGATGCTTTCGGTTTGAACAACGTAAGCTGGATAAAAAATCGAGGGCATGCTGGAAATCATGATCGACCGACTGGCCTGTCACTGCAAAAGTTGACGAAATTTTACATCTGAGGTGCAAACTAGGAAGCCGCTTGGGCACCAAACTATTTGGTAGAAACACATTTAAAACTTAAAAATCAATTCATTGCTGTCGTTAAAAAAATGGCTGGAATGCAACACCATACAACTCAAGCGATTGGGCGAATACAAGTGACTTTAAAGCGCCAGGTCTTGGCAAACAATCATTTCAATCTGAATGAAGCAGTTAAGAAACACCAACCAGAAGCAGCTTACATCAGAAGAGCTACCTCCTATCATGAAAGTGTCACTTTCATTTGAATTTGAATTTGAAGGAGCTTGATTGGGAAGTTTGTCCACTCTGTTTCAGGAAGCTAACCGATTTTAGTTCTGCTGAGAGTTATTTGGCCCCTTTCCTGGCCGGTTGATTACCTAAGTTTCCGCAAATAAGGCAAAAGCAAAAGAGATCGTTCACCACGATTTGAACGACAACTTCGACAGTGATTTAAATCAAGATTTGGATGAATGCTTGAACGATGATTTGAACCAAGATTTGAGCTAGGATTTGGATAACGATTTGGACGAAAATTTGTTCAGTGACTTGGACCAAAATTTGAGCAAGGACTTGGGAGACGATTTGGACGACGACTTGGCGAATGATATAAACCAAGATTTGAGCGAGAACTTGGACGACGTTTTCGACGACGATTTGGACGGCGACTTGGACAATGGTTTGAACCAAGATTTGAGCGAGGACTTGGAAAACAATTTGGACGAAGGTTTGGATAGTGATTTGGGCCAAGATTTGAGCGAGGACTAGGGAGACGATTTGGACGACGACTTGGACAATGACTTAAACCACGATTTGAGCGAGGATTTGGAAAACGATTTGGGCGAAGGTTTGGACAGTGATTTGGACCAAGATTTGAGCGAGGACTTGATAGACGATTTGGACGACGACTTGGACAATGACTTGGACCAAAATTTGAGCGAGGACTTGAGAGACGATTTGGACGACGACTTGCACAATGGTTTGAACCAAGGTTCTGGCGAGGATTTGGAAAACGATTTGGACAAAGACTTGGATAGTGGTTTGGACCAAGATTAGAGCGAGGACTTGGGAGATGATTTGGACGACGACTTGGACAATGGATTGAACCAAGCTTTGAGCTAGGATTTGAAAAACGATTTGGACGAAGGTTTGGACAGTGATTTGGACCAAGATTTGAGCGAGGACTTGGGAGATGATTTGGACGACGACTTGGACAATGACTTGGACCAACATTTGAGCGAGAACTTTGGAGACGATTTAGACAATGATTTGAGCGAAGACTTGGAAGGGGAGACATGGATAATGATTTGGTTAAAAATCAACCAATGTGCTTCTTTGTGTCCTTCTCCACTTGTGTGCGCCACCTTAGCCTAGGCCGTCCTCTGTTGCGTTGTCCCAATGGATAAGATTCGAAAACTTTTCAGACCGGAGCAGTGATGTCCATATGCTCTACATGGCCTAGCCATCTTAAGCGTTGGATCCGTTGACGCTTGACCAGGCGCATGTGGCTGTACAGCCCATAGAGTTCATCGTTAAATCTTCTCCTCCAGATGCCATCAACGCAAACAGGACCAAAAATCCCACGCAAAACATTTCTCTCAAAAAGACTAATGGCTTCTTCATCCGCTTTTGCTAACGTCCAAGAAGTAGGAACCATAAAGTAGTAGGAGCCATAAAGCGCCATAAAGTAGGAACGGTATGATCAAGCCGGTATATAAAGCGAGCTAAGTCCTTCGAAGGAGGGCTTTATTGCTCGATTGCCTCTTGAGCCCAAAGAAACAGTAATTGGCAAGAGTGATTCTGCATTTGCTTTTGCGGCTCTAATGTTGTTGTCCCTATTCACATCACATGATTCAAAATCACATCCGTATCACTATTTATAGTGACAACGGAAACACTGATGGAGGAAAGACCATCTGTGGGGGGATGGCGGCTAACAGACCCAGGCTTAGAGGGAACCTGACTGGTAGTGACAGCTTAACCAGAGGCTATATTCTGGTGCCACGGGAGGTCAGGGGCCCCTGGAACCTCGGTTCCAGCCTGACCATTGCGGTAGGCCCCCTTGTGGGAGTTTCGTGGTGGCTGTGGCTTACCACCTAACATCGCGGGTAGAGTCGAGGATAGTGTACTGTGCTGACTTGTCTAGCCCATTGTTTAAGCAAAACTGGGCAAGTCGGTTAGGGGACTATCCCTTCTCAGTGTGGAGTTGCATTCTCAACCGGGCGCTGCGACCCAAAGAGCGGAAGAGGTTTTAGGAAGGCTTCGCATCAAACCAAGGTGGGGTGATTGCTCCTCAAGCATGATCCCAGTTTGGTACTTGGGTAACTAAGGCGTTTAGTCTTGCGTTACTTACGACTCTTGGAAAAAAGGTTCCCCGTGATATAAGCCGTTAAGGCAGGTGATCACGTAAAACCAAATCCCACATCTGTCCCTATTCACCTTGAAGCCGAGATAGACGAAATCCTTGACTACCTCGAAGTTGCTGCTGCCTAGTGTGGCGCTCTGTCCGAGACGTCGATGGTGTGTGTCCTTTCTTGATGACAGCATGTACTTTGTTTTGCCCTCATTAACCACTGGAACTCACTCTACCCATTATGCCGAGGCAGCCACAGTGCAAACAGATTAGCATTAAAATCAGCTTCTTAGCTTAGACTTCGTTAACTTGTGTTCGAGTTTTCCGGACTTGGCTTTCAACTGAGGCTTTGCCAACTAAATTTGCCTCACTTGGCTTGTTTCTATAAATATCAGTTCGTTGGAGATATTCGAGCATGATTGCTGACAAGGGGTATTGCCTTGTAAAATGGCCCCACAATTGTATTGTAAAATGATAACCTCAGTAAAACTTACTACACCCTATAAAAGAAGTCTTTAAATTCACTTTTATCACGAAATGACAAAAATTCAACTCCTTAAAGCATGTATTTATTGAACTCATCCACAGGAGCTGACTCTTCCTGCAGCAAAAATAAAGACGAAGACGAAACAACAGTCTCTCTCTTCCGAAACACACATCGTCGTTCCATCCTCAAGGAAAAAGGAAAACCCCACTTCTCACCAATCTGCTTGTAATCCGAAACCAAATGTTTCTCGTAATTGCGTCAAAATATCCCACGAGCGAGCGCGCCACAAAGTGAAGCAGTGTTGTGAACTGAAACAAGGAAGATGGCTGATAAACGATTGGGATCAATCGATAGTTATGCAAATGCTTCCCTGCAGGGGAAGGATAAGGGGCAAGGAGAAAAGAAAAAGAACGCCACAGTTTAAGATAACAGAAAGGCAGCCAGCAAGGACAAATCCTCAAAGGAACCGGCTCGAGTCCCAGCAGGGAAAACGAATTCAAATGTGAAAACAACTCAACCCCAGGAACAACGCTCACAAACATATTCAAATCCTTTTGATATGCTAAACATCCAGTGTCCCCAACCGCAGGGAAGTGATGTTCCTTCGGTGAATCGGTCCGGTTTCCTTTTAAATTCCTCCTCCGCGACGGCATGCTTCGCAGAGGGGCAAAATGAATAATGCATCCTTGAAGACATTTACGCGCGCAATATTCCCGGTCTTATCCAACCGGGGATGCCACTGATTTCCGCCGTATCGTTCTCCACTCGTGCTGGACTCTACTGTGTCTGTGCACTGTAATTTAATGTAACGGTTGTGCTGTAATTGGATTAAGAAACCGCATGCCAGCGAGTCACGAAAGTTTCTCGGGGAAAAAAATTAAAACAAAAAATATTTAATTAGGGAAGTGATTATGCGGTCCTTACCGCAAGGCGCGGAGGTCCAGAGCCACGGCAGCGAACCGGCATCAGTAGCTTTTGGAGCACTTAAAAGCATTAAACTGTGCAATCTTGCTCGTCTTGGGATTACAGAGCGCTCCTCTGGACGGATTTGCTTGGTTTCATTATGGCTGAGGATGACACTCTTGCAACGTTATATGTCAGAGAACTGATCCTTTTTGGGAAAAGAAATTGAAAGCAATGGAGGAGTTCGTTAAAAGGTATAGACCACTTCCGTGTGGATGACGATAGTTGCCTTGGAGGTGGGCTTTGCCGAGCTATGGTAGATTTCGAAGGAATTTAAGGAGTTTAAAGACGGACGGCACAGATGGGTTTGTAAGGGGATTACACTGTTCTGAAAGAAGTGCAATGAGTGTTTCTATAAGGCGCAGCTTATCGGCGAAGTTGTATAAAGACTATCGTTTGAATAAGGGTTAAAGAAATATCTTTGCAGCCTTTATGCTGAGCAACAAATATAAAAGTAAATAGATGTCGCTGCGCTTGCGTAGTGGGTAAAGAGCGACACTCACACTCCGAAGGTCCCAAGGTTAAGTTCCCGGACTAAACACGGACGGACGGATGGAGTCGTCAACAAATATAGGTTCAATTTACATGTAAGAGAACGGTAGGATCCACAACACAGTAACATCCTGGTTTCCATGTGAATGCATGGAACTTCAGCGTTATTAAAGGGTGTTTCAATAGAGACGCCCAGATCCACATTTCCGCTACACAATGACCTAACGATTGTGAGACAAGGAAAGAAGTGTACACGATCATTCTAAAGGCCTAAAATTATTCACTCACACGACGTTCTCAATGTGACTGTCTGTGCTGTCTTTCTGGCGAATTTTTCAAAGGGAGTTTAAACGAGAAAAGTCGATAAACCACTTGAAGCGTCGCCAACTCAAAAATTCAATTGTGGCAAATGGGTTTATCAACAAGCAAAATATTCGCCTTTAGGCAGGCAGCCCAGGCCCACCCCGGACTGTAGCGCAACAAGAAGAAGAAGAAGAAGAAGAAGAAGAAGAAGAAGAAGAAGAAGAAGACGAAGAAGAAGAAGAAGAAGAAGAAGAAGAAGAAGAAGAAGAAGAAGAAGAAGAAAAAGAAAAAGAAGAAGAAGAAGAAGAAGAAGAAGAAGGCAGGCAGCAATACACCCGTGTTCACGAGACACCCCGAAAAAAACATTATTTGGTTGGGATTAAATGTCGGAAGTGTCATTTAATTTATTGATGATAGTTTAGCGAATTGAAGTCAATATCGCATCACGATAAGTGTCAATTTAACTGTAAATTATAGCATTGGCTAATACTCAATAAACAAGACCATGTTACAAGAGACTCAGCAAAGGTTACAATCGACTTACAGCAAGGTAGGTTTGGAGAGCGACAAAGACGCGGCGAATGTGCAGGACAATGAATAGAATTCCTAATTTTTCCAAGAAAAACCACGAAAATTTAAACCATTTATTTGTGCAAATATGCTGGGGAAATTTTGCTTTAAAATATATACGCATTTAAGTTGGCGCAACAGTCCACATGGGACCCAGTATCTTGCTTCTTCCGGAACCACCCGTGTCGGCATGCTATTGTTCTCTAATGAGGCGTAGAGATGTACAGGTTTTTTACCGTCTTCAAGCGGCAAACTGCTCATTGAGTGTTGTCCGTGACGCGAAAGAGTTGGGGCTGTGAAAAAGTAGGAATTTACTGCAGGAATCGAACTTGGAAGCTTTTACTTGGAACTATGTCACGACAGTCAAAAAATTTTAACTTATGATCTATTTTATAGGAACATTGCAAAGACATTCTTTGCACAAATTTTAAATTTTAAGAAATTGGGAATTTTGTAGTCGCCTTGGCGTAGTGGGTAGTGTGCTGCGCTCACACGACGAAAGTACAGTTTCGATTCCCGGCTGAACACCTCGAATTTTTATCTCTGTAGCAGTCATCCTTTTAAGAATATAGCAAACTTGCTTAATTGTGAACTAATGTGAATTATATAAATTACGTTATTATTTACGCAGTGGCGTAGTGGGTAGGGTGCGACGCTCACACGCCGAAGGGTCTAATTTTGATTCCCGGCTAAACACCTCAAATTTTCCACGGTACCACCTCTTTCGAGCTGCTGACAACACTCAAGGAGTAATAACTGTCTAAGAAAGATTCTCAAAAATTCGCCGTCCGAAGTCGGCAAAAAACTGTAGGCCCCTTCTACTCGTGAGAGAATAGTAAACATAGCAAAACACGTGTTGTTGATGAGCAAGCTTGGACCTAGTCCCACTGTGAACTGTCGCGCCAAAAATTATTATTATTATTTTATTATGTATAACGTGCTTGAATTACCACAGATTTATTGCGTATTACCTTTATATATTATTAGATTAAGTACATATTATGTAAAAACAAATTCATATGCTGCACCAATGAACCGTGCTGCTTATTCATACGCACAATCGAATTTCGTGGAAAGAATTTAAAAGCAAAGAAAATGAAGAAAACTGAAGTCCGAACCGTTACAACTGTGCGTATAAAAGGGCACCACGATTTGCAGATCATTCGCAGTCTGACTAAGTGCGTCGTATGCACACAATTAACTTTGGAAGCTATGTCACTAGCAGAGTGTAGCGAGTGGAGAAAGAGAACGAGCAATCGGTCATATGCCCCCCGAGTTTGTGAAGATTCTTGCGGATCTAAACTTTCAGAGTAAATAAATGTTTTTGTAATGAAATCAGCGATTTTTTGCCTTTCCGCCACAAGGCTAAGAATAATAACTGTCTTAGAAAGAGCTTCTCAAACTTAAGCCGGCTAAAAACTTTAGGTCCCTTCTATTCGTGAGAGAACAGTAACGCGCACAACACGATCAGTTCATGAGCAAGCTAAGCCTTTGTCCCCTGTGGACTGTCGCTCCATATAATTATTAAATTGGGAATTTCTATTCCTCGCATCATGCAGCTGCTTTAACTAATGAGGGCATCGTTTTTGGGTCAAATTTTAATATCATGCCTTGCCAATTTATGTTGCATCTTTCAACAAAATTCGCGATCAGTATTGAAAACATTTACGAATAATAATTTCTGATTTGAAACCGTCGATTTGAAAAAATTCGTTCTTATTTTTTGATGTGTTAATCTCATTTATAACGAATACATCCACTTGAGTCAATACGCGCTCGATTTCAGCTATAAAATTACCTCAATACTTTTCAACTTTGTATTACTTATTTTTATTTTCCCGTTTTTGAAATTGTAATAAAATTTAATAAAAATGATAAAAGTTACAAAATGCTTTTAGTTTTTCTACGAAAGTTAAAATGATATGCGGTGGTCCTTTCTAAAGACCCGGAAAACCAAGAAGTTAAAAGCGGTAAGACCTGAAGCTAACCACCAATGACAGTATTTTCTTCAATTTATTAAAAGTTAATTAATGTCTGATGTATTTGACAAATCTTTAATTATGTGATGACGACTAGAGACCAATTTAAACTTTCTAAACACTGATCTTTCGCCTCGAAAAAATATTCTTCGTCCTTCTTCATGTTTTCCACTAAACATTCTGGGAATCACTTCCATATCCCTGTGGTTGTATAAAAGAAAAGAATTGTGTTTGTTTGTTTTATTATCCTTCATCACTATCAGAAATTTCTCTCACTCTTTTTTTCGAAATCGAAGGTTGGAATTCACTTTCATCACTCAAAGTTATTTGTGCTGATTCGTGTTTAAAGCAGAAATATTTTCATTCTGAGAGACGATAATAAAATCTGTTATTAACAATTGCTTCGAATTTTCTATAAGATCTTTGTAAACTTCTTCATATTGAGCCAAGCAGCGATTTATTTCACGTTGGAATCGTAAGGTCCTCCCATAGCTTGTGTCATTTTGTATAAAATTATTACCCAGCTTTTTTCCCAATGCGAGTCCCTCGCGGATGACTTTAGCAGTGAATGTTACTAGTACTGATTCCTCTTCATCAGATTTGTCAGACTCACTTTCGCAAACTAAGTCAACTAAATCATCCTTACTTAGTTCTTTATCAGCCATTAACTCTGCGAGCATATAGTAGAGTGCGAAAAAAACAAAAAAAAACTTATTTGGAAAACCGTGTAAAGCCGAAAACGTGTAAAACAAGTACCGTGTAGATCGGGGAATAGGTGTAATACTATTTTAGTGCATTCATGTAAGATTCCATATAAATGTGATTATTAATTCGCGTTTTATCTCTAGTATAACATATTCATCCGAAGGTTGCCTCTTATACTTCGGGATTGGGCAATCCTAGTGTTGCAATCTAGAAACTGCCAGCTCTTTCGTCAAGTTTGACATTTTTAAAGTTATACATGCTCAGAACGTTTTGATATACGAGCGCCACTTGTGTTGTTCACAGTAATTTCAAGATTCATCTCGCCCAATAATTAGAATTAAATCTTGAAAATTTTCGTGCGATTATTTTTACAACTTTCGACGTGAATTAACTCAACAACAGTGCATCGATGAACTTAATTCAAATTTTGGCGATGAGGCTCCATCAAGGACCAGTGTTTATCGGTGGTATGGTGAATTCAACCGAGGTCGTAGTTCACTCCAAGATGAATTTCGGAAGGTCGTCCATAATCAGTTGTTGTTTCGGAAACCATTGATGCTGTGAGCCAACTGATATTGCAAGATCATCATGTGTCTTATCGTGAGATTAAAACAGACTTAGGCATTAGTGGGACCAGTATACATTTAACATTGCATAAACATTTGACCGTCAAAAAAATTTATTCGCGTTGGATCCCACACAATTTGTCAATCGCTCAAAAAAAAAAAGGCTCGTGCCGATTGGTCGAAAAAGATGTTCCAAACATACGATCGCGGTGCTTCGAAACACGTCTATGACACCGTGACAGGTGATGAATGGTGGATTTACGCGTATGAGCCCGAAGGTAAACAGCAGTCGACTGTATGGCTGTTTCAAATTGAGCCAAATCCAACTAAAGTTGCTCGCGCACGAAGCACTTCCAAGCAAAAGGTTGCTTGTTTTTTCGGAAAAACTGCACATGTCGCAACCGTACCACTAGAACAACGCCATTTGCCTTCCGAGAAATCAGGAAAACCAACCGCCGAAGACTCTTCACTACGACAATGCGAGCTCTCACACATCGGCTCATACAACTGCATTTTCGAGCATTCAAAACATCGAATAAAATGAGAGGTCAACGTTTTTAGACACCTGAAGAAGCGGTAGATGCGTTCAGAATGCATGTTTTGGAGATACCTCAATCAGAGTGGCAAAAGTGCTTCGACAATTGGTTCAAACTCATGCAAAAGTGTATAGATCTTAATGGAGAATATTTTGAAAAACAATAAGGCTATTTTCGATGATTAATAATTGTTTTTGTTCTCTAATCCCGAAATATAAAAGGCAACCCTCGTAGTAGTACAGACCAATGTTGCTTGTGAACCGTCTGTTACATAAACTCTGGACGTTTGGAGCGCGTTTTGTCACCAACGCATTTGCTTATTTGGCGTGAGGGTTACCGCGTTCATAGGGGAACACTAAACACTAACCAGTAACGCCAATTCCTCCGTGATTACTTCTAGGACGAATCTCTAGTGTATTTTTTCTAAAGCAAGTGGTAGTTACAGCCACACATATATATGCCTCGTACAATAAGGCATAACTTCTTGTGTAAAAAGTGACATCTTGAGCTTCATTTTGTAGAGCTTCCTTCTTTTGCTAAAAGTACTTTCAAAATTAGTACAAATGCTGAAGGTTGATTGTCTAATATCAAAGAGGCAATGAAGCGTTGCAATCCACAGGAAATTTGTCTAAATTTGAAGAAAAGATGGAAGAGATGTGGCTGCGATGGAGGTTGTTTGTCTCAAGTAGGAGAAGAGCTAAAGGATACACATTTCAATGTTGGTACCAAAGCATGTATTTCTTGCGATTTTCTTAATATTTCGTGTTTTTTTTATTACCCCAGTGAGATGAGGAGTAAGGGAGGGCTATTTACGCAGAGTTGCATTGGTATTGATAATTTGAAAGGAGCTAGGTATATATGGACTCACAGGCAAGTGTTTTTCTTTTTTTTTATAAATTGCGCGCCGTGGCGTTGTGGGTAGAGTGCGACGCTCACACGCCGAAGGGTCTAGGTTCCACTCCCAGCTCAACACCAATTTTTCGAATTTTTCACGGAACCACCTCTTTCGAGCTGCTGACAACACTCAAAGAGTAATATCTGTCTAAGAAAGCTTCTCAAATTTCGCCGCTCGGAGTCGGCAAAAAACTGTAGGTCCCTTCTACTCGTGAAAGAACAGTAGCGCGCACAACACGAGTAGTTGATGAGCTAGCTAGGCCCTGGTCCCCTTTTGGACTGTAGCGCCAACAATTATTATTTTATTATAATTCGCGCGCACTAAAGGGATTGTTTTTTTGAAAATAAAACACTAGTTATTAGTGGGAAAGTAGAAACATTTTATTCAATGTATTGGCCATTGTTTTCTACACATTTTGACCACCTTTCTGGCAATTTGTGAATACCACGCCAATAAAATTGCTCGTCTTTTAAAGCAAACCAATCTGACACCCAATTTTCGACCTCCTCGTAGGAATCAAAGTGCTGCTCAGCCAATGCATGTCCCATCGATGAAAACAAATGGGAGTCGGAAGGAGCCAAGTCTGGTGAATACGGCGGGTGGGGTAGCTGCTCCCAGCCAAGTGTTTTGATTGTATCCTGAACCGGGTTTGCTTCGTGTGCAGGTGCATTGTCATGGAGCAAAATTACCTTGCCGTGTCTTTGGGCCCATTCTGGTCGTTTCTCGATCAATGCATGGTTCAAATTGATCATTTGTTGTCGGAAGCGATTAGTATTAACGGTTTCACCAGGTTTTAGAAGAACGTGGTACAGCACACCTTTCTGGTCCCACCAAACAGACAGCATTGTCTTCTTGCCGGATCGATCTGGGTTTGCAGTTGATGTTGATGGTTGTTCCAGATTCTTAAAATAGATCCATTTTTCATCGCCAGTAACAATCCAATGCAAAGCCGTTTTTTTTTCGTGTCTTTGAAGCAAAATTTCACAAGTGTTTTTTCGGTTTTCCGTCTGTCTTTCATTCAATTCATGTGGCACCCATTTTCCACACTTTTGGATCTTTCCCGTAGCTTTTAAATGGTCAGAAATTGTTTGTTGTGCAACATTTAACATTGCTGCCATTTGCTTTTGACTCAAAGTGTCATCTTCATTCAATATCGTTTGCAATTCGGCGTCTTCAAACTTTTTTAGTGGTCTTCCACGTTCTTCATTTCTCACATCAAAATCATTATTTCTGAACCGTTGAAACCGTCTTTTGCATGTTGCTTCTGATAGAGCATGATCACCATATGCCTCGACAAGCATTCGATGCGACTCTGCAGCACTTTTCTTCAAATGAAAACAAAAAATCAATGCTTTCGGCAAATCATCACTTTCTAGTACAAAATTTGACATTTTTAACACGATGAAGAAATATGATGTCGTCTGTTCAATGACTTGATGTACACTAAATATTTTTCACAGACGTCATAGCAAACAAAAAAAAAAAAAAAAAAAATAAGAGCTCGTTCACAACAAATGTTCCCTATCGAGAAATTTGTATTTTGACGCTCACTTCATACGGGTATACCTGGTATATTGCGGTCAGGTCAGAAAGGGTGAAATATTTCTTACATGGCTTTAAGAAAAATAGACATTTCGCTGAATTTTTGGCGATCTCGAATGGGTGATCTTTTCAACTTAGTGTTGAGTTGATACACGTACCGAGCATGGAAAGTCGTTCAGTTTCATTGCTCACAGACAAGTGATCTTATCTTACCTAAAGGAGTGGCTGTATCTAAGTTTGTTTTTATAATAGATCTATGACTAATTTACTGTTACTTTCTTTGCCCTTTACATGAAATCTTAATGTCAATAAGAACAGCGCTTCAGAAGAACGTTCTCAAGACGAACCAACACCTAGAGCACCAAACCAGACAAAAATATCCGATCCACAACACAGAAGTTGTCGTTCAAATGATCGCCAAGCACTCTGTGAGTCCCATCATCATGCCCTGCGCAGCGAAATTCTCCAGTGTTTGCCATAAACACGCGCAAAATTCATCGCAAATGCCCCACGACTATTAACTGAAATTCATGCGGTGCCCCATCCAATGAAATTACTTCCACGCGCCCAGTGCAAAGACTCATTTCTCTGTCATACACCGCGTACCTGCAGCCTCCGTGCCTTGCCCTCCTTCAAAATATTTTCGTCTGCATATACGAGAATGCGGTAGCAGCAACGCAATAAAATTTTAATTAACAAACACCCACCCCAGGGTAGAGAAGCGGCAACAAAAGCATTAAATCCACAAACATTCTCAACGTTAATAATTTTCAATAAAGCAACGACAAATACTCGTATGCAAACATTTGTGTACATACCGCACATCCGTAACGTCCCCACCATCCAAGGCAACCTGCCCTTAAATCAGCCAAACGCCAGACGTCTGCATCAGTCGCCGCTGTCGCCACTGCCGCCAAAGATAAAGATCCGAAGGCATCGAGCACAATGCGAGGACTTCTATTTGACTTTGACACTTTATCGCCTCCTCACCCTCCATTGCGTCCGCATCATTCACCGCAGGGAGGGGGGAGGCGCACTTCACAGTGGTTACACTGCATCCATCCTGGCGTCATCCTTACGCTCGTCATTATGGAAATATTTACCCCGTGGAGAAATTTTATGAAATTCCATTGCATTTCCTCCCCCAAACCGTTATCCGGAGAAGCCGTCTGCATGCATTGTCGGATAAGGCACGCGAAATGAGACGCCCGCCGCGCTGTCGACAGGGATGAACAGAGGTGTGGATTAATAAATTCAATTTCCTCGAAATTTCGTTTCTTCACCGCACCGGCACCGACATCCTGCTCCGAAAACCGGATCGTCTGGCTCAGCATGTGTTGTTGAAAGGATATTAAGTGCACCCTCATCCTTTCTCTGCTCTTCACCCCCACCGACTGCAGAATGCACTTCTGGCTGGATGTGTGCATTTCAAGAGCAAATAAATGAATAAACCCGCTGTCTCGACGCAACAGGTGACGACGATAACGACAGCAGCTATGATGAGGATGACGATGATGTGGAACTGGAGCTGATGACTAGTGAAGAGCGGGAAAGGCATCAGAGGCAGTGGTAGTGCCGGTAGTTAAGGAAGTTTAGCATTTGCGAGTGGGGCGCACATGTGTCATAAGCGCACTTCACAGCGGATGTAAGTGAGGCAGGGTGACGATGGTGTTAAGTGGGGATCGTCCTTAGCCTCTGATTGAGTCTGCGACGGGGATTCGAGTCTGAATGGAAGTGACAACAAGTGTGCAAGGTGACAAGGATGTCACTTGAGTGTCGGTGGAGACAAGAGAGAGAGAAGGAGCGACTGCTCGGAATGACATCTCGTTTGGTTGAGCGGTGACATGTGTCTGCAGGCAATGGAAATGACATTGCGTGAGGTCCTGATTGAGATTTCAAATTGATTGACGTTATTGGGAAGTGGGGAAATCGAAACGAAACGAATGAAGGAAGTTGTGAAAATGACGGATAGCATGAGAAGAATGCAGTCTAGACATTACGTTACAGGAAAAGAAAGAAGCCCTAAAATGAGTTGAGAAGACTACAGGTGATCAAAACGATTGCAACTTTTATGGGGGTCATCTACCGCAGCGGCTACCTATACCAGAGGGATCATCGACCAGGTAAAGGAAGGCTGCTAATTTGCGAAGGTGATGTGGCTGGAAGATCGCTAGAACAATTTATGTCTTCTTATGTCAGAGGGTTGTCTATTCTTCGGATATTACCGGTGAAACGACCGTTAATTTTATAAACATGATCATTGCCATTAGGATCATCAACATAACAAGAAACGCAAAGACAATCCACTGACGTCACGGTGGTGATCTGACGGATGTCTTATTTTCTGCAGAAGGAGATCAAAGATGCGTGAAGACGTTGTCCTCACTGAAACGATCGGTTCCATGAATATCATTGACATAATGAACATATACCTTTTGACAGAGCCCTACTATCTTCCATGCGCTCTTTCGGAATAAGTTGAAAATAGCAAGTGCTCTAAGAGATTGTTTGGTACCCTTAAGTGACCAGGATTAGGCCACAGCACGGGTATAGGCGAAAAGAGGGAGAGGAGGTACCGGTGCGCATTGATTTTAAATGCCTGGGGATTGTATCAAAGGAAAGAAATTGAACTGGAAAGAGCATTCCATATTCGGGTTGTGCTGTTAAACAACGAGTATCTATACTGTGCGTCGGAATGTGGGCTTGAAGGTGAACGGGTGGGCATCCCTAACGAGGCGTCTTTTGCGGCTAAATACTTAAAGGGGAGGAATGCAGCTGGGTAATTCAGTAGAGCATTTTTTGTGAAATAGCGACAAAAGAGTAATAAAGAAGGAAAATTGGGTCGATGTTCTAACGACTTGCAGCATAATCATTCTCAATACGTTTTATGGCTTGCTGTTTTGAGTTTGAGTTTTGAGTTTGAGTTTTGAGTTTGAGTTTTGAGTTTGAGTTTTGAGTTTGAATTTTGAGTTTGAGTTTTGAGTTTTGAGTTTTGAGTTTTGAGTTTTGAGTTTTGAGTTTTGAGTTTTGAGTTTTGAGTTTTGAGTTTGAGTTTTGAGTTTGAGTTTTGAGTTTGAGTTTTGAGTTCGAGTCTTGAGTTTGAGTTTGAGTTTTGAGTTTGAGTTTGAGTTTGAGTTCGAGTTCGAGTTCGAGTTCGAGTTCGAGTTCGAGTTTTGAATTTGAGTTTTAAGTTTGAGTTTTGTTTTTTGATTTTGTGTTTTGAGTTCTAGTTTTGAGTTTGAGTTTTAAGTTTGAGTTTTGAGTTTGAGTTTGAGTTTTGAGTTCGAGTTTTGAGTTCGAGTTTTGAGTTTGAGTTTTGAGTTTGAGTTTGAGTTTTAAGTTTTGAGTTTTGAGTTTTGAGTTTTGAGTTTTGAGTTTTGAGTTTTGAGTTTTGAGTTTTGAGTTTTGAGTTTTGAGTTTTGAGTTTTGAGTTTTGAGTTTTGAGTTTTGAGTTTTGAGTTTTGAGTTTTGAGTTTTGAGTTTGAGTTTTGAGTTTGAGTTTTGAGTTTGAGTTTTGAGTTCGAGTTTTGAGTTTGAGTTTGAGTTTTGAGTTTGAGTTTGAGTTTGAGTTTGAGTTCGAGTTCGAGTTCGAGTTCGAGTTCGAGTTTTGAATTTGAGTTTTAAGTTTGAGTTTTGTTTTTTGATTTTGTGTTTTGAGTTCGAGTTTTGAGTTTGAGTTTTAAGTTTGAGTTTTGAGTTTGAGTTTGAGTTTTGAGTTCGAGTTTTGAGTTCGAGTTTTGAGTTTGAGTTTTGAGTTCGAGTTTTGAGTTTGACTTTTGAGTTCGAGTTTTGAGTTTGAGTTTTGAGTTTGAGTTTTGGGTTTGAGTTTTGAGTTTGAATTTTATTGTCTTAATTAATTATAATGTACATTATTATATTTTCACAATTTTGGTGCTAATACCTAAGGGCCTACCAATATCTCCACGGAGCTGTTTTTTCAATGCTAGTTAAGAACCTTGAAGAGGTAGAAAAGAGTCCATGTAAGACGTCAGTTGGCCTAATAGTGCTATTAACCATTCTATGTGTTTATTTAACTTAAAACAATGTAAAATCTGCGAAGCCGAGAGCCTTTTCTGTAGAAGATTATTCATAAGGAATCAATCATTATTTATGAGCAACTTATGTTATTCTTGGAAACACATATTATTTACATTTTTAAAGACTTATATTGTTTTGTAAGATACATTTTTTAAGTTTTCGTTTACTAATGTGTATCGGCCAAATATTCTATAGATAGTGTGGAAGTTGGTTGAACATCGTTGGCCCCATAAAGGAAAGCTGTTTTCTTCCATAGGAGTTGTGGATTCTCGGAATTTTCAAATTCCGTTTGCCCTTTTCCTTGTGTTGACGCAGTGATGAATAGGATGTTTGAAACGCTGGTCGTTGTAGGTCTCGTGTATAACAATAAAAATAAAAATTTTTGTATAGTTAATAAATGTAAGTCTTCACTAATATTCACTTACATATTTTCTATTTTATAACTACCATACTTTGACCGTAAGATCATTTTAAGTATTCTATTTTGAGCCCTTTGGAGTTCCATGATTTTGTAGCGCGCTGCATTACCCTACGGCGTTATTCCGTACTGAAGGGTGGATTTTACTAGAGAGTAATATGCCAGCATCAGAACTTCAAACGACGCGTAATTGCTAAGATGGCAAAAAGCGTATGTTGCCTGTCTAAGTCGCTTACATACACTGAAGAGCAAAAGTGTAACAATGTTACAGGATTCACGTAAAACACGCATAGTGCTCATAGTTTGTTGAAAAATATCTATTATATTTCAATTATATTAAACAAAGTGCAAGGAATTCTCTACCTAGTCGAGTAAGTTTTTTGCATTTACAGTTAACTGTACAAAAATGATAAATAAAAGAATGTAAAAGATGCGTTGTTACAGTTTTGCACCGTAGCAAAGCAGAAAATAAGAATTAAATTGTTAATAATCAGTCCATAGTCCTTCGGACTTTTTTAACGCATTAAGTCTTCGTGGCATACCTACCCCTTCGGCATGTGAGCGTCGTACTCTACCCACTACGTCACGGCGACCACGACCGGTGTTAGTGGCATACCATCGTATAATTTAAGTACGATTTCCGGTGGGTTAGCGTACCATTCTTCTTGCACTCGATCCTATAACTCCGTCATTCCTTTAGGCACATTGTCATACCGTGCCAGCCGCCTTTTCAAATAAGCCCAAAGGTTTTCGATAGGATTCATGCCTGGACTCTGTGCAGGCCACTGCATAGTGTCAAAAAGTTGACTATTGAGCCAATTTTTGACAATTTTGGAGGAATGTTTCGGATCATTGTCCTCTTGGAAAATTATCCGATCTTCCTCCATTCCCATCATGTCCACAGCAACAGGCAAATTCTCTTGCAAGATACTCAAATACTGCTTCTTTTTCATTAAGCCTTCAATTTTTACCACTGGGCCGATGCCATTAGGCGTAATACACACCCAAAACATCAAAGAACTTCCTCCAGGTTTAACAGTTTGTTTAACATTTTAAGGTCTTAGAGGGCCTGAGGAGTTTGGCCAGTACCATGAATGCAAATCTGCCTTCTTCTTCTTCTTGTGGCGCTACAGTCTGGGGTGGACCTGGGCCTCAACCAACATGCTTCTCCAGCCAGCACGACCTTTCGCCAGCTGTCTTCAGTTACACACTCCAAGTTGGTTGAGGTCCTTCTCCACTTGTGTGCGCCACTTTAGTCTAGGTCGTCCTCTGTTGCGTTGTCCCAATGGCTCGGATTCAAAGACTTTTTGGGCCGGAGCAGTGGTGTCCATACGCTCCACATGGCCTAGCCATCTTAAGCGTTGTATCCGTAGACACTTGACCAGGCGCATGTCGCTGTACAGCCTATAGAGTTCGTCATTAAATCTTCTCCTCCAGATGCCGGAAACAGGACCAAAAATCGCACGCCAAACTTTTCTCTCGAAAAGACTAAGGGCTTCCTCATCCGCCTTTGCTACCGTCCAAGACTCTGCGCCATATAGTAGGACGGGGATGATCAAGCTGTTATATAAAGCGAGCTTAGTCCTTCGAGAGAGGGCTTTTTTACTCAATTGCCTCTTGAGCCCAAAGAAACAGCGATTGGCAAGAGTGATTCTGCGTTTGATTTCGGTACTGAGACCATCTGACTGGAAACGGTTAATTTTAGTCTCATCAGACCAAATCATCTAAAAAGCAAGAATAGGATTACAGGAAAAACCTGAAAACAATCACAAACTGAATATTACTCGTTTCCAATAGTTAGAAGTCCAGTTTTTGTATGTTTGCAAAAAGGCTTTTCTCGCCGAAACATTTTTGGGTGACAAAGCTTGCTTCTGTTTCTTTTCCTTATCCTTGTTACCGACTCTATTTAGCGCACGACGAAGAGTCCAAACACTTGCATTCTGTGTCAGCAATGGAAGGCCATCCCTTGACACAGATATTTGACCTGCCATCAATAGCTTCCCAATGTGTCTTGCCTCCCTATCTTCAACTTTCTTTGGTCTTTCTCCTTTGTTCGAGATTGCTGGATTTTTTTATACTCGACACAGATATGTGGTTTATTTTTAATGCTTTTGTGATTTGTTTAGTAGTTTTTCGGTCCTTCAACAAATCCATAGCTCTTTTTTAATCATTCTTTAAATTTCTCATTTTGGTAAAATGTTGCACTTACACTGCCGATCACTTCAAAATTACACCACAAAATGATCAACAGGCGACCGACAAACGCGAAAAGATAAGCTAATTTGTAAGCCCGTTGCACTGGTAAAAAAAACTGTAACAAAGCATGCGTTAAACTCTTATCTTTATCATTTTAGTACAGTTAACTGTAAATTGAAAAAACCTACTCGGCTAGGTAGAGAATTCCTTGCACTTTGTTTAAAAAAAAAAGACAAAATTTTAGATATTTTTCAACAAACTATGAAGACTATGCGTGTTTTACTGGAATCCTGTAACATTGTTACACTTTTGCTCTTCAGTGTAGGTACTTTAAGTGAGTATCCCATTTAAAGTAGCAATCTGCCTCCACTCCGAGATACCGATATGCATTAACTGCATCGATATATTCTGCGCAGTTATCTGTCACAGAGATTTGATAAAACCTGTGCAAGCAATCAAAATTATGGAATTTTATTTTTACAGGGCTACTTGCAATGTAGTAAGGTCGGAAATGCATAATTTTGGGTTTCTTTGAGTTTTTCATAAGGCCATTGTCATGACACCACCGAAGAATATTTTCAAACTCTGACTGCAGTATATGTGTTGCGGTGTTGGTATCTTTATGACTCACAATTATGGCTGTGTCATCTGCATATTGGAAACCAACGCTTTTTCCCAGAACAGATAGCATGTCATTTACATATATGATGAATAAAAGAGGCCCTGGGATGGATCCTTGGGGCACTTCGAATTCAACATTCTGAAGATTGCTGTAGCTGTTGGATACTTTCATCCAAATAATACCTTAAGCGAGTGACATTAAGAAAAAAAGAAATTTCTTGAAAATCATTGACACGATCACGGTCGTCTATGTTACAAGGCCTGTCAGTGCCATATTACTTACCAAGGCGATAAGGGGATCCGATGCAATGGGTGGCTTCTAAAGCATGTAAACGATTAAAGCTACACACGATGGAGATTTTCCTAATATTGGAAAACTCCTCTATTATAAAGGCAATCGATATCATGGAGACTTGTTACAAAAACCGAAGACTATAGACATAATGTGAGCGTCAAAAGTGGGTAAATAAATATCTGATTACTGTATAAAGATGAAAATTGCGTCAAAAGCGAGACCAAAAAATTTAACACAAAGAGAAACAATGGCATTTCGTTTTAGAAAAATATTTTATTTAGTGATGAAAGCAAATTCGAAATTTTTAAGAGCCATATGAATGACAAATTTGTAGAGCAAAAAATGAAGAATTTACTGAAAAAAAATATTAGGCCGGTCGTGAAACATGGAGGTTCAGTGATGGTGCGGAGGTGTGTAGCAGCATCTGGGGCCGGTAATCTTGTCTTCATTGATAGTACAATGAGGAAGGACCAACTTGCAGCCGAGCGTAGACAAATAAGATTAAGCTAGGAATTGGATCTTTCAGCAAGACAATGATCCTAAGCATACTTGACGTCTTATTAAGGAATGGTTGCTTTATATGACTCCAAAACAGTTTGACCATCCCCCGCAATCACCTGACCTTAACCCAATAGAATACTTATGGGAGCATTTGGATAGAAGAATTCGACAGAGTACTATTAACAACAAAGAAGACCTGAAAGAAGCTATAACAGAAGAACGGTCAAAAATTTCCCCCGATGTTACCAATAAACAGGTAATGTCTATGCCACTTAGACTCAAGGAAGTAATGAAGTCTAAAAAAGGACCAACAAAGTACAAAATTTAATTTTTTAAGCATAAATAAGTAGATTTGTTAGTAGAAATGTATACTGTTAACTCACTTTTGACTCGTAAGATATGAGGTATTTATTTTTGTTTTTACCGTACTTTATTTTTTGAATAAATGATCAAATTGAATAAAGCTGTTTTGTGTATCAATGGAATTTAAGTTTTGTTGTTGTTTTGACCCAATTTTCATCTTTATACAGTAATCATTTAAACAACATTTAGAGGAAGAATAAGTATTTTTAATTTAGGTAAGGCAGGAAACAACAAGACACACAAGTCTGCTATCCATTCTTGTCGGTAACATTTTACTCCGAACGCCCTCCATCTCCTCCAATACATGCAACATTCAAAGATTCATCAACTCCCCCACCTCGTCCTAAGTTATACCCCTGATCCAGGTTAATGCCTCCACCTTGGTGACAAATCCTAATGTGCCCTGTCTCTCCCCTAACCATCACACTCGGCAACAACGAAATGTGTGTACTTGAAAAAGTCATTCGCAAGTCAGATAATCGTTTCGAGAAACTTTAATCCTTAATCCGCTTCCATCATCATCATCATCAGGGGCGTTGCCAGATTCATCAGCATCATCATTGTCGCCGCCGTTGACGACAACCCCCTCCAGCCGCATAATCATCCCTAAACAATGAAATTAAGAGAATTTCCTCGGCAAACAAAGGAAATATAATTCTCTTGCAGAAACTGTAATCCCGTCACGAAATCTCCGACAAAGAGGACCAAACAAGGATAAAATTGGATCAATTCAAAGAGCGAAAGATGATGAGGGAAGTAGAGACAGAAAGAGTGAGTGAGAGTGCAAAAAACTTATCCCCAAGCGACAACTCGCACGCATTTTGCGGCCAAAAAGCCGCCCGCTTTCGATATCATTAACCAAAGTTTCCAAAACCTCCAGCCATCATCGCCGCCGCCATGGGATACAGCTAGGACTCACAAAAGAAATTAATGAATCTTAAGTGGCAGCCCGCATCTTTACTTATATGCTCGGCAAGCGTCCTTCTTCCGCGGTGTGGGAGTTATGAAATAAGTTT
Source organism: Eristalinus aeneus (assembly GCA_955652365.1). Lineage (NCBI taxonomy): Eukaryota > Metazoa > Arthropoda > Insecta > Diptera > Syrphidae > Eristalinus > Eristalinus aeneus. The sequence goes on from OY019133.1 coordinate 66,826,053, forward strand.
TCCTGAAGAGAGTACACACATCCTTCCACGCGAGGAAACTTCATGATAATCCCGGTGCGTGATACTTCCTTCCAAACTTTCTCCTTCACAAGAAGACGATCAGCTTGGTGTTGTTCTTTCGAAGACTCTTCGACCGCCCACCCTTCACAACGCTGCAGGAAAACGATCCAAAGTCACTTGAAGTTCAATCAGGGCAATGTGACGCGTGAAGTGCGCCGCAGTGCGTCGAAATTCTTCTCTTCCGATGCAGGTTTGACAGTGAATTCCAGGAACTTGATGGAAGTGACGGGACGGGACTCACCTCCCCATCGAGAAGTTACGTATTTCACGTCGGAAAGCTATCGTCTTATTGTCAGCAAGATAAATTCTTTCGCAAGCACCCTCGCCATCCACATCGCCAACACAGGGGAGGGAAACATTAAAAAGGCTGTTACCCTCCAGTGAGACGAACATGAGACTGAATTCAATTTCCAATAACAAATGACAATTCGCAATGAATGCGATCCGTTCAGTCGGGGAGTTGGCGCGGGCTGGATAATGACGATTTTCAGTTGAATTCAAGCATGATTCAGCGCCGCTGCCGCCTGAAGGACTGACACAGGCGGAATCCGATACAGGATGCTGGACTGAGGCAGTGTTCCAATTACACAGACAGGATCTTGTTATTTCATCCTTGATTGTGGGTAAGCGTTATTTGTTCTTTCCGCTTGTCGTCGAAATGGCAACAACGTTGTTGTTGGAAAAAGAGGAGGAAGTGGTCGATTTGCGAGAGAAAAATGCGTGTAAACGGCCCGTCAAGGGCAAGGACAATGTGGCAGAGAAACTGCCAATTTAACATGAGTCATTTGCGGAAGGTGGTCTGGTATAATGGCGGTAGTTTCATGGATGAGGAACGGGAATTAAACTGCTGCGAGTTCCTAAATTCGCTCTTTGATGGGCGATTGAGAAACGTTTGGAAATTGGCCTTCGCTGAGGGAGAACACATGGGACGATGCTCGAATTTTAAACAGAGTTAAGAGAAATCGTTGAATGCTTCGGATTGTATTTTGTGCCTTAAGGAACATGTGCCCAAATTTAGTCTTGAGCGAGTCTGCAAATTTTTCTAAGTGAATGTCTCGCTTATAGATCTTGAGTTGGTTCTTTTCGCTGCGGGGTTTCTAAGCAATCTGTGGATCTATTGAGCTTTGTTTCACTTATTTCACCCTGTGGTTATCGCATGGACTAACAATACGGAATATACTGAACAAATTTGTAGATCATAAGTTGCTCTCTGGACTGCGTGCTAGGTGGAAAAGTTGGCTTACATCAAACATAAAGCCTTTTTGAATGTTGGATATGCAACATAGTTCCCAAAGACAGATATTTTTAGTCCAATTGAGTGTCTCTGCCTCTCCTTCTTATTCTTTGTGTGGCACTACAGTCGTGGGTGAATATTGTCTCACCCAACGTGACTCCGCAACCAGCACGATAGCTTGCTAGCTGCCTCTTTTTGCGGACTCAAGTTTGGTTGTCCTGCTCCGCGTGTGCGCGCGACCGCAGCTGAGGCCATCTGTTGCGTTCTCCCATTGGTTCGGACTCGAAGACTTTTGACGTTCGAATAGTGTCTTATCGTTACATCTTCTCCTTCAAATGTTATCAAGGCAAATGGGACCAGAATTCTCTTGTAGAGTGATCAGTTATTGCCAGCTTAGCCTTCATTGAGAGGACTTCATTTTTCAATTGCCTCTTTAGCCCAAGGAAGCAGCGGTTGGGAAGAGTGAGTCAGCAGTTGACTGATGTTGTTGTCCCTATTCACGGAAGTCGATGAAGTACTTTAATAATAATATAAGGTGGTTCCGCTTTTTTGCTCTTCATTCAATGCTCCATAAAAAGTGTTACAGTGATCGGATTTAGTTCAAATATGCGCCGTTTTGTTCGATAATCTGTTTCCATCTAGACGGCAACTTCATAATACCCCCCTCGTAGAAGCCCGCCTCCTTATTTGCGAAGAACTCGGATAGCCATTTTTCACAGGCCTCTTTTGAGTTCAGCTTCACACCACCAAGGGCGTTCGCCATGGACAGGAACAGGTGGTAATCACTTGGCGCTATGTCCGGGCTATATAGTGGATGCGATAAAACCTCCCATCCGAGCTCCCGTAGCTTCTGACGAGTCATCAACGAAGTGTGTGGTCTGGCGTTGTCCTGGTGGAACACTACATCCTTCCTGTTGGCCAATTCTGGACGCTCTTGGTCGATCGCCTGCTTCAAGCGGTCCAGTTGTTCGCAGTAGATGTCCATATGAGAGCAGCTCGTAGTAGATGATTTTCGTTCAATTCCGGCCAAACCCGTCCAATCCCGTCCAATCCCACCAAACACACAGCAACCCTTCTAGGCCGTCAATCCCGGCTTGGCCACTGTTTGGAACGATTCACCGGGCTTTAACCACGATCGTTTTCGCTTGATATTGTCGTATGTGCTCCATTTTTCATCGCCAGTCACCAGCCGCTTCAAAAATGGGTCGAGTTCATTCCGTTTCAGCAGCATTTCGCAGGCGTTGATTCGGTCCAGAAAGTTTTTTTGCATTAAATCATGCGGCGCACAAAAAAATCAAGCTTTTATTTGTATCCAGCCTTCTGCAGATGGTTTCAAATAGTTTGGTGACTAACTCCAATCTCCTGGGCGATGTCACGAGATGCCACATGCCGGTCTAACTCGATGATTTCCATGATTCGATCGGTATTCGTCGTCACAGGTCTTCCGCCGGCTGGCTTGTCCATGTTATCGTTTTCAACGGCTCTGAATCGTTGAAACCATTCCTCCGCGGTTCGAAGTGATAGAGTACCATTCCCCTAAACACCATTAATCTCATGGAACCTTTCTCTAGCGGATTTGCCTTTAACGAAGGAAAACTTTAAAATAGCACGAATTTCGGGGTTAGTGAGTTCCATGTTTACATGTCTATAACTGTTGAAAGCAATATCCGAACTAATCATTCTAAGCGTCGTTTCGTAGGTTATGCCAAGACCTTTCAGATGATGTATAATATTGATGTATAGTTTTGATAGATACGAGCTCTTTACCACTTTGTACATAGCCGGAAAATTCAAAAGTCAAAAAGGAGGAAGGGATATATTCGACAACTTTATAATCATAATGTGGTGGCGCCGTGGCGTAGTGGGTGGAGTGCGACGCTCACACGCTGGAGCGCCTAGGTTCGACTCCCAGCTCAACACCAAGTTTTCGAATTTTTCACGGCACCACCTCTTTCGAGCTGCTGACAATACTCAATAACTGTCTAAAAAAGCTTTTCAAACTTCGCCGTTCGGAGTCTGCAGAAAAGTTTAGGTCCTTTCTACTCGCGCACAACACGAGTAGTTGATGAGCAAGCTAGGCCCTGGTCCCTCTTTGGACTCTAGCGCCAACAATTATTATTTATAGTCCACAGGGGGACCATGGCCCAACTTGCTCATCAACTCGTGTTGTGCGTGCTACTGTTCTCTCACGAGTAGAAGAGACTTGCAGTTTTATGCCGACTTCGAACAGCGTAGTTTGAAAAACTTCTTCTTGGGCAGTAATTACTCTTTGAGTGTTGTCAGCAGCTCGAAAGTGGTGGCCCCTAGAAAAATGCGAGGTATTCAGTCGGGAATCGAACCTAGACCTTCGGCGTGTTAGTGTTGCACTCTGATCAGAACGCCGCGGCGGTCACAGGCGAAGTTCCTTACCACCCCTAATTGGTGATGAATGTCGATTTGTATTTCTTAAGTCTTTTCCAGGACTTGCCGTTAAGTGATGATCGGACAGTCCAACAGCCGGACTTAGTTTGCAATTGTGATGTAGTCCAGACTGTGTTTCCTGATTACTCCAGAAAAGAGATCCTCTTTTCCCAGCTGGGAAATCTCCTAGACCGATCTGAGTTTCATTGATGAAACATCGATTGTGTGTTCTTTCCAGGAGATCATAGAATTCATCATTGTTCTTGTCAGTCTTATATTCTGAAGGAGTCTACTTGCATATCAGGCTGATGTAACCGAATTAAGCCTTGACGTGGATTGTCATTCGATGTTCGCTGACAGGGTCGTAGCTTTAGACTTTTGTCTAAGTCTGCACTGCCTTTTCTACACTCGAAGCCGCAAAACTAACAGAGATCCTGCTCTGCTGCGGGAAGTGTAACAAAATAAGAGGAGCGAGAGAAGAATGAAAAGTTGCTGCATTTTCATCAGCACATACTCGTATTTGTTTGTGAATCTGTTGCTGCAGGCAGACTCGGCGAAAATTAAATACGCTCGAAATTCTAATCAAGTATGAATTCAGGAGAATTATTCAGACAAAGGGATGGATGAAGGAGTAAAGGATGACTTTCATTTCACAGACTCCTAGAAAGACGAACTATCAGCGTCACAGCCAAGGCCGTCCTAGGACATGTCAACCGATATTAGGATGAAAATGACATCTTTACTAAAGTCGTCGAAAAACAGTGATGGAAGGGGCTCCGGCTGATGAACTCATTTCTAGGGGCGATTTTTTGTGGTTCCAAGATTTCAATATCAAAAAGAGACGTCGGTTAGTCTTCTGATGAGTCGACCATCAACAGGGTTGATTTCGTTGTAAACGCCGTCATGGATTCGAAGCAGACTCTTTTTTCAGCCAAGGCATGAAATTGAATTTCGAGGTAACAACGGACAACAAACAGTCTTGAAAATTAATTTCACAGGTGACGACTACCTTAACATTTTTTCCATTAAACTTTCAAAACTGTGACTTAGATGAGGATGTACCAACAAAGAGAAAGCTGCTGGTTTGGTGGATTATCCACCACACTTTTAAGGCTGCTGGAGGGGATTTGGCACGACGTAATCAGCGTATTTGCAGAGAAGAGTAAATCAGATGAAAGGAATCTCACAAGAAAGAAGACAGCTCCGAATGCACATGCTGCCGCGGAAGCTGTCTCCTTAACATCGCGTACAAGATTTTCTCTTGGACTCGGAACTAGCGTGATGACAACTCTAAAACTGTAACTCCATGCAAGTTAGGACAGCTAGACAAAATTGCTTAAGTCTGATTTGGATTGTATGGTGCATTGACGGTTGGAGTAAAGTGTAATTTCGATTGTTTCACTAAATTTTGCACGTGGTCCAGTGCTGGATTTTTACTATTTCAGTTTTTTTTTTTGAATCGGTGAGACGAACGCGAGTATTTCGAGGCATTTCCTTTCATTTCTTTTGTTTGGTGGAGCAAACAACTGTGACTGGAACCGCAGCAGAATTTGATTCAACGAGCTGTACACGCCTTATATCTCTGAGCAACAGAACAGAGGAGACATACGTCCGATAACTTGATGGCCTCGGTATCAAATAGGGTGTAAGTAGTATTTGTACGCACTCGTCAGTTTTCTAAATCCATCTCAGAAAACGAATTTGTACTCAGTTCTAGAGGAAAAACAGCAGCAATGACAGGAAATAGATTGTAAAGAGTTACAACACCAGGCGTTTATATATTATTAAAAATTCGACAACACTTCGTTTTCTATTAAGGCCAATAAAGGACCCACCGATCTTTGACAGTGAAAAGAGCTATCAGCTGAGGATTTTGTTTTTTAATTAAGAAGATTGCACGAAAATTGCACATACCAGGTATACCGGTATGATACAAATGTCTCGATAGGTACATCACATTTGTTGTGAACTAGCCCTTATTTTTTTTGTTTGTTTGCTATGACATCTGATAAAAATATTTAGTATACATCAAGTCATTGAACAGACAACATCATATTTCTTCATCGTGTTAAAAATGTCGAATTTTGTACCAGAAAGTGATGATTTGCGGAAAGCTTTAATTTTTTGTTTTCATTTGAAGAAAAGTGCTGCAGAGTCGCATCGAATGCTTGTCGAGGCATACGGTGATCATGCTCTATCAGAAGCAACATGCAAAAGATGGTTTCAACGGCTCAGAAATAATGATTTTGATGTAAGAAATGAAGAACGTGGAAGACCACCAAAAAAGTTTGAAGACGCCGAATCGCAAACGATATTGGATGGAGATGGCACTTTGAGTCAAAAGCAAATGGCAACAATTTTAAATGTTGCACAACAATTTCTGACCATTTAAAAGCTATGGAAAAGATCCAAAAGTGTGGAAAATGGGTGCCACATGAATTGAATGAGAGACAGATCGAAAACCGAAAAAAACACTTGTGAAATTTGGCTTCAAAGACATGAAAGAAAATCGATTTTTCATCGGATTGTTACTGGCGATGAAAAATGGATTTATTTTAAGAATCCTAAACGGAAAAAATCATGGGTTAATCTGGGACAACCATCAACATCGACTGCAAAACCAGCTCGATTCGGCAAGAAGACAATGCTGTCTGTTTGGTGGAACCAGAAAGGTATGCTGTACCACGTTCTTCTAAAACCTGGTGAAACCGTTAATACTGATCGCTACCGACAACAATTGATCAATATGAAGCATGCATTGATCGAGAAACGACCAGAATCGGCCAGAAGACACGGCAAGGTAATTTTGCTCCATGACAATGGACCTGCACATAAAGCAAAATCGGTTCAGGATACAATCAAAACACTTGGCTGTGAGCAGCTACCCCACCCGCCGTATTCACCAGACTTGGCTCCTTCCGACTACCATTTGTTTTCATCGATGGGACACGCATTGGCTGAGCAGCATTTTGATTCCTACGAGAAGGTCGAAAATTGGTTTGATTTAAAAGACGAACAAATATATTGGCGTGGTATTCACAAATTGCCAGAAAGGTGGTCAAAATGTGTAGAAAACAATGGCCAATACTTTGAATAAAATGTTTCTACTTTCCCATTAACAATTAGTGTATTATTTTCAATATTTCAAATCGCTAAAACTGGTATATGGCCTACTCGTTATGACATAACAGTCGAATTCGGGATCTTCGAAAGACTAATCTCACTGTGTCGTTCAAGGTTTTAAAAATCGCTATGCACTGTGCAGAATAGGTATAGAACCTCAGGGTCATCTAGAACCTGCAATAATACGCTTTCGTGGGATTTCTTTAATCTTGTACTGGTGGAAGATCCCTCTAGACATTTCTAGATGCACTAAATAGACAGATTAATCAAAAAACAAAAACCGCATACAAAAGTTCTTAAAATGTGTTGATTAACCTCCTGGTCTATAGTGGGATGCAGTACCTCGTTGGCATTCGGGTAAAGCGTGTGCTTCGAGCTGCTTATCCAGCAAACGATGCTGTTCTAAAAAATTTTACATTCACATCCTGTCGGCACTGTAACAAGTCCACCCCCTTCCTATCCTACTCTCACACACAATACAAACCAAATTTTACTGTGTGCCTGAGCACTTGCCTCGTTTTATGTCCTTCCCTGCTCCATCGTTCGATTGACGAAAAGACTATAAATCGCCAAAAAGAAAAAGAGAAATCCTTAAATGCCCAGACAATCGAACTCAACCCGAGACCCCGTTCGGATACCTCCACGGCCGACGCCACTGCCACCACAGTGAAAAACGACCCAAGGATGATGATAAGCAATAAAATACACATGTGCAGAGGTGGTTGTTACAAAATATAAAGTATATCATCGCATTTATAACACATAAAAGGGCAATCGTCCTTCATCCCTTTGCGGGCGCCCATTGTTCGCACACCCATGCACACTGAGGCAAGGGAAATCAAAGGAATCTCCGACAAATAGCCTCAAATAAAAGCGGAGGCCTGTGCGTTGCCCTGGTGGGCTGGCGGACCTTGGGCAGGAGCAAATTCCCTCGAAATTGATGTGGGTGCAAAACGGAATGCTGTTCCGCTTATTTGTTCCGAAGGAATCAAATGAGGTAATGATATATTGTTGGGTGGAGGGAGCGGGCTAACGTTCGGGATACTTGCGGCGATGGATGTGTGGAATGCGCCGTCTTTGAAGGCCTTCAAGTTTGTCCGGGGGTGGGGCGACCGTATGTGAGATTATTTCGCATATTTCTTGCGGCTACTGGGTGGAGAAGGATTTGGGGATCCTTGGGTGTAAATGAAGAGGTTGGATTGCGTTGACAGTTTTCCTTGCTCCTTTCGGAGAATCGATTGCGGGTCGTATTGAAATAATCGAGCCTGGAAACGAGTGAATTATCGCGATTGATTGGGGTGCTTCCTGAGGTACGTAGGCACATTTTGTCGATGATGAGATTATTCGTTTCTATTTTCTTGATTTGAAACAGCTGTTGCGATGTTGTCAAAAGTTTGTCCTTAAGGTGGTGCAGTTCGAGGTGAAAAAGAGCAGAAGTTGACACTCAAAATGTGATCTCTTGCCTATTGGAGGAAAGCGTGCAAAGTCAAATGTTGTAAGTCCCGATAAAATGAAACGTTGGGCGAGTTCAAGTGAGTTTGAATTTTTACCCAGACATCGACCGTCACACGCAAGAGAAGTTTATGACAGGGCTCACTAAAAAGCAATTTGCTTATGAAAAATGATTGAAACAACCTTGGAAATATAAAATTTATTGCATTAAATTAAATTTTAAATCAATAAGCGCTTCAATCAAGGAGAATATTATGGAAAGTTAACATCAAAAGGAACTGAAAAGAAAATTGAGGAACTTATTCTTTTCCAAGTACATTTTCGACCAAACAAATTCAGAATGTTGGTAGTTTCATTTATTTTTATTCACCACAGCTGCCTTCATTCAGTAATTCTTTTTTCTTCCAAACTTTTGCAAGGTTTGGCAACACAGTCCGTAATAATAATAATAAATAGATGGGGCGACAGTCCACAGGGGACCAGGGCCTAACATGAACCTGAACTTAGACCTGTTGTCTACTCTCAAGTGGGATCTGAATCTGTTGTGGCACTGTTATTTTTTTTGTTTGAGGTTGGGATACACTGCACTTGAGCGCTCAGATGGTTTTGCGAAGAAAGACCAGAAGGCGCTTCTGTGATATAGAACATAGGTTTCCCGTTCAAAGCGCATCAACGCCAAACAGCTGCCATCTTAGGCGAGCAAAGGCTGGACATAGACAGAGAAAGTGCTCTGAAGTGTCTTCATCTTTTCCACAGGCGTCACAAAGAGTTACACCACTAAGCCCGAGCCGACTTGGGCGCTTAGCGAAGGTTAAGTATACCGTAAGTACGCCGTCAAATCGTCAGCACTCATATCTGTCTAAAGATAGCAGAAAACCCGCGCATTTCTGGAGCGTACACTTTGTCATGCTGCAACCTGGAGAGTCATGCCATCTCTGGTTGTTGGGAGACTCAACCGTCGATTGAGGCCTTAACCAAGGATGCAGTTTGTCCCAAGGTGTGTTCGAGCCCAACGAATGCCTTTTCTTAACCTTGCCTAGCTAGTTCATCGGCAATCTCGTTTCCCAAGATCCTGTGATGTCCCGGAACCCAAAGAAGTCTTAGCGAATTCAGCCTACCGACCAAATTAAGGGAATATTTGCGTTCTTGGAATGTCTTGGAAGTGGTAAAAGGCCTCACTCAAGCCTTAAGCACGGCTTGGCTGTCGCTATAGGCATATACTTTGCCTCTTTCACCAACGAGTATTCTGGGCAAAATAGTTGATCGCCATTAGGGTCGCGAACGCTTTCACCTGAAAGACTGCCGAGAAATTACCTAAGAAGGCGTGAAGTCTGATGTTGTCTTCTTCCACGAAGGCCCCAGCTCCAGAACCCACCCCCGTCTTGAAGCCGTCCGTGAAAATGCGACTGAATTCCTTTCCCGGTTCAGTTTCTCGCCAATGATAGTCCAGCACACGGGGAAAGTCGACTTTGTATAAGCGACGCAACTGTATTATTGGTGACCTCGCATCTCGTATGACACCATGAGGCTAGTGTCATAGGAGATGCGGTGTGCGAGGTTATGAAAGCTCCAGTGCGAGTGGAACCAAAGACAATTCCTTTTTTATCGAGAAATGGCATTGAGTGCCCATCCCATGATGTGGTGATCAAGGTGGGGGAGACTAAGCAGTTCATCAAGAGCAGAGCCAGGCGTGTCGGAGGAAGCCCCTGTGCGGCTGAGAAAAACTGTTCTTAGAAGCTTGGTAAAAGCAGCACTTATGCATTTGTTCTGACATTGGCTGGCAACACATAATTTAGTAATAAGCTCCAAAATGTTCCTTAATGTTTTTTAAATTATCGTCAATCGCCATGACTGTGAAATTTCAAGATTTCTAACTGTAATTATCTGCCTCTCTCACTTTTCTATTGGTCTAAATTGTAGTGATAAACTTTTCCTAATAGAAAAACAATAGTAGCCAAATTTATTTATTTGGGGCTTACCCCTGGTGCAAATCGAGTTTTTCGAGCCACGTAGACTTTCTCAAAAAGGATTTTCTTTGCTTAACGAATCTATTTAAGACGATTTAGTTAACTTGTGATTCTAAGTTTTAATAGGGAATGTTGGAGAGGTATCTTCATTTGCTTGTTTGTTTATCAGAACCGCGACCCAGTATCTGAATCTGAGCTATAACTGCCTTCTATTGTTGACGGTCCCGGGAACGCCACTTGCAACTGTCAAGACCAAGCCCTATAGCGTCCGCAATCACTTGGTCTCTATACCGGGGGTTCATTATCCCTCTCCTTCTCGAACTGGGAGGCTGGGCTTCGAAGAGTCTCTTAGCTGCAGCATTGTTGTCCATTCGCTCGAAGTTGAACTACATCACTTGAAGTCGAACTACATCTTGTGTCTTATCCTCCATTCGCCTTCTTTGTAGACAAGACCAGCAGAATTTTCTTTTAAAAGAAGCAAGATTTCATCGTCTTTCAACTCGATATACGATGGTTGAATTTTATATTTCAGGTGTCGAAAAACATTTAGCTCTCATTTTATTTTTTACGAACAGGAATAAAAACAAGTCATTCGTTGCCAAGTCCGGACTATACGGCGGATGACTCTTCAAATCGATGTTTCGAGTGCTCAAAAAATTCTTTTGTTTGAGTTTATTTTTCACTTTAAATCTTAAGTAACTTATGCATGTAAATCTGCGCGTACCAAAATTAAAATATATATATTATATTATTTATTTTAAATTATATATAATAAATTACGTTTTTCCAATTTTTAAAATCTTTTTGTGGAAGACGCTCTATGTTAAAAGAACTCGTAAGTTCACCTCAGAGCAATCTGCTATTCCTTCTGCCTTCAGCACTTTTTAAACTGCCTTTTGCCAAGTCCTTATGTTGACTCATGAAGCTAGTCAAAATTTCTATTTGGACTTATTTTGTTTTATTTCTATGTTGACGGAAAGAGATTTTTCACTGAAATCGACAACTTTTTCCTGCCGACTAAACATTTTTTTTAACACCATGTTCCAATTTGAATGCTGCCTCCGTTGACGATACAAACGAGGATAGACGATTGAATCAAAATTGGTGCTTTCAATGTTCAATTGTATCGTGCAGGCTTGATTGTTTCAAATCACGTGCTGGCACTCCTGCTCTGCCATTTTGTTTATCTTCCACCAATCGGTTTGTTTAAAAGCACGGGTAAGATTAGCTTCTTGTAGAGCATTGTCTTAGTCCTTCGAGTCAGTAAGTTCGACTATAGCTGTTTTGATAAACCGAAATAACACCGGTTGCCAAGAGTGATTCTGTTCAGAATATCCACTAAGGTGTCGTTTGTGGAGTTCACGTTTGTCCTGATGTAGACCAGCTCCTTAACTATGTCAAAGATTAAGCTGTCAATTGTAATATTCCGACCGGGGTATTGTTCACCGGATCGTTCTTTGTCGACAGACAATAAGACCACCTCGTTTCTTCTCTTCAATAACCGTAAACGCTTCTATAACGGCTTGCTAGAAACGGGCAATACGAAGGTTCTACAAATCGGGATTGGGCAACCATAGTGTTGCAACTGCCAGATTTAGATTTTATTTATTGTGGCAATAGATTACATTTATGTGTTTGAATATTACATTTTTAGAGATGCGGTCATATTACCTTACTACTAAAATATAAGTACAAGTCCTTAAATGATATAGCACAGATTAATTTGAAGGAAAAGTCACAAAAACCTTCATTAAGCGGCAACTGCCAGCTCTATCGTAAAATTTGACATATTTTTTTTTTTGAGGTTATCCGTACTTAGAACGGTGGTGGCCGTGGCGTAGTGGGTAGAGCGCGACGCTCACAGGCCGAAAGGTTTAGGTTCGATTCCCAGCTCAACACGAATTTTTCACGGCACCACTAGCGCGCACAACACGGGAAGTAGTTGATAAGCAAGCTAGGACCTAGTCCCCCTTTGGACTGTAGCAAAAACAATTATTATTATTATAATTACGTACTCAGAACGTTTTGATATACGAGCGCTATTTGTGTTGTTTATAGTAACTTGAAAAATTCATCTCGCCCAAAAAATGGAATTAAATCGTGCAAATTTTCATGCGATTATTTTTTTACAACTTTCGACGTGGATTAACTCAACAGCAATTCATCGATGAACTTAATTCACTTTTTGGCGATGAAGCTCCATCGACCGAGGTCGTAATTCACTCCAAGACGAATTTCGTGAAGGTCGTCCATAATCAGTTGTTGTTCGGGAAACCAGTGCGCTAACTGATATTGCATAATCGTCATGTGACCTATCGTGAGATTGAGACAATGTTAGGCATCAGTGGGACCAGCATGCATTAAGTATTGCGTGAACATTTGACCGCCAAAAAAAATTTGTTCGCGTTGGATCCCACACAATTTCTCAAAAAAAGCCCCGTGTCGATTGGTCGAAAGAAATGCTCCAAAAATACGATTGCGGTGCTTCGAAACACGTCTAGGACATCGTGACAGGTGATGAATCGTGGACTTATACGTATGAGTCCGAAAGTAAGCAGCAGTCGACTGCATGGGTGTTTCGAATTGAGCCAAATCCAACAAAAGTTGCCTGTTTTTTTTTTTCGGAAAAACTGGACATATCGCAACCGTACCACTAGAACAGCGCAGAACAGTCAAATTTGAGTGGCACACAACCATTTGTTTGCCAGTTGTCTTCCAAGAAATCAGGAAAATCAACCGCCGAAGACGGATCACTCTTCACCACGACAGTGCTAGCTCTCACACATCGGCTTAAGCAACTGCATTTTTAAGCACTTAAAACATTGATTTGATGAGTCATCTGCAGTATAGTCCTGACTTGGCACCGAATGACTTCTGTTTATTCCCGTAAGTAAAAAATAAAATGAGAGGTCAACGTTTTTCGACTCCTGAAGAAGCGGTTGATGCGTTCAGAATGCATGTTTTGGAGATACCTTAATCAGAGTGCTTCGACAATTGGATCAAACGCATGCAAAAGTGTATAGATCTTAATGGGGAATATTTTGAAAAACACTAAAGCTATTTTCAATGATTAGTATGTGTTTTTGCTCTCTAATCCCGAAATATAAAAGGCAACCCTCGTTATACCGATGTCATCAGCATATTTCCACAATTGCACTGATTTGTAGAAGTTAGTGACTTCCTTGTTGACAACTGCCCTCCGCACTATCATTTCCAGCACAACATTGCCGAAATTTGGTGCAGGTTTGAAATGGTTCAGAGGTTCTAGAACCAAAGTGCTTGGTGCATTGCGTTTATGTAGGCGTTGTGCGACACAACCAGATTTGTTTTCTCGGGATCGATATTTCGGCTATCGCGTCAAAAATTTTTTTGCGATGAATGCTGTCGTATAAATAATAATAGTGATTTTTGGCGCTACAGTCCAAAGGAGGACCAGGACCTAGCTTGCTCATCAACTATTCGTGTTGATTGAGTTACTATTCTCTCACGAGTATAAGGGACCTACATTTGTTTGCCGACTGCGAACGGCGAAATTTGAGAAGCTTTCTTAGACAGTTATTACTCTTTGAGTGTTGCCAGCAGCTCGAAAGAGGTGGTGCGGTGAATAATTCGAAAAATTGGTGTTGAGCTGGGAATCGAACCTAGACCCTTTGGCGTGTGAGCGTCGCATGCTACCCACTACGCAACGGCGACCGCTAATGCTGTCGTATGCGGCTTTAAAATTGATGTCCAAGGTGGTGTGTATCGATTTGAAAATTGCTGGTGTTTTCCAGGGCTTAAATATTTGCCAACTTACTTTCAATACATCAGTATCTACCTGGTTTTGTTGCAAAAACCATCCTTTCCCAAATTTGGTAAAACTGTTTTGCGATAAATGGTTTTTGATCAACAAGAATCGTTTTACAGTCAAGTTGAAACATTAAGACGACTGACATAAAATTTATATACTGCTTCTCCTATAAAAAAACCCTGTTGTGGGCCTTTCACAAAATTTCACTAAAACTGATTTTGATGCATGCACATGTTTCAGAAGTACACAATCTGTCCTTTAATCAGACCTGAAGCTTTAAAACCCTGATTACTTAAGTTTTCGCGTTACCCAACTTAATCCAAGGCGCTGTATGACACATTTCTGGAATGTTCCGATTGGTTTTATTTTTGCACTTTGCGTCTGTCCCCTACGCTGCATTATTAGTACAGTCGTGTGCATATTAATTGGGACATGAATTTTTTTTATATTTTTTGCTAGTAGGCTATGATTTGAAAAAACAACTGTTGACCGAAAACATGAGGAAGAAGCCGACCCGGGCATATCGTTCAAGCGCTAAAACACCCTTTCACAGTAATGTCTTAGGACTGTTTTGCAATTGAAGGCCCTGAAAGTCGTAAGACATTGAACAGCACCGGACACGCAGAGGTTTTAACTAAAATGATGCTTCCAACCATACAGAGGAGACGTTCCGTAGCAAATTTAATTTTCCAACAGGATCTTGCACCAGCTCATCTGTAAGATATGGTCGGAGGAAAGCATGCCCGATGAGTGGAATCTCAGCGCCGTTTGCCCGGTTCACAAGAAAGGAGACCCCTTTGACTGCGCCAATTACCGAGGGAGTCTACTCAAAACCGCATACAAGATCCTCTCTGCCGTATTGTGTGAGCGTCTGAAACCGTTTGTCCATGACCTAATAGGTCCCTATCAGTGTGGTTTCAGGCCAGGGAAGTCCACAATAGACCAGATCTTCACATTACGGCAGATCCTGGAAAAGACCAAAGTAATGCAAATTGACACTCACCACCTATTTGTCGATTTCAAGGCTGCATATGACAGTGTGCATAGAGACGAGCTATACAGTGCCATGTTTAGTTTTGGCATTCCTACCAAACTGGTCAGAATTTGTAGGGTGACGATGGAGAATTCTCGCTGCTCTGTCATGGTTGGTAGGGAACTCACCTAAGCCTTGAATGTCAAAAAAGCTTGTATATAAGGCGACGAACTCGTCATGTGAATTTTTTAACATCATCCTCGAGAAGATCGTGCGTAACTCACAAGTCAACACCAGAGGCACGATCTTCCAGAAGTCAGTTCAATTACTAGCTTACGCTGATGACATTGACGTGGTTGGTTGAACACAGCGAGCCGTCAATGAGGCGTTTGTTGGCATTGAAGCGGAAGCGGCTAAAATGGGTCTAGTGGTAAATGGGGGCAAAACGAAGTACATGCTGTCATCAAGGAAGGACACACAACATCGACGTCTCGGACGGAGCGTCACACTAGGCAGCAGAAACTTTGAGGTAGTCAAGGACTTTTTCTACCTCGGCTCCACAGTAAACAGCGGTAAAGAGGGACAACAGCAGCAGTACCGAAATCAAACCCAGAATCACTTTTGCTAATCGCTGTTTCTTTGGGCTCAAGAGGCAATTGAGTAATAAAGCCCTCTCTCAAAGGACTAAGCTCGCTTTATATAACAGCTTGATCATCCCCGTCCTACTATATGGCGCGGAACCTTGGACGCTAGCAAAGGCGGATGAGGAAGCCCTTAGTCTTTTTGAGAGAAAAGTTTTGCGTGCGATTTTTGGTCCTGTTTGCGTTGATGGACACCACTGCTCCGGCCTGAAAAGTCTTCGGATCCGAACCACAGGGACAACGCAACAGAGGACGACCTAGACTAAAGTGGTGCACACAAGTGGAGAAGGACCTCGACCAACTTGGAGTGCGCAACTGGAGACAGCTTGCGAAAGCTCGTGCTGGCTGAAGAGGCATGTTGGTTGAGGCCCAGGTCCACCCCGGACTGTAGCGCCACAAGAAGAAATATAAGAAGAACAGGATCTTGCTCCATATCACACATCAACAAAAAATGAAACATAATTTTGCAAACCACAAAATTGATGTTCTGGATTGGCCTGCGCACTCCATCAATTCAATTGAGTATCTGTGGGCAATTACCAGGATGGAGGAAGAGAAGAGAGACTGCACCACAAAGCTAAAGTGATTTCATCTATTATTGATATTTGGTTACATGACGAAGGAATTTAAAATTTATGCGAACGACCTCTTTCATTAATGCCAAAAAAAAAGTCAACGTGCTTATAAACGTCGAGGGAGACCATATAAAGCATTAAAATTGGCATGTGTTATTGTTTTCTAATTTTAACTGAAAATAAGGCAAAAATATATTGAAAACTTCGTTTGTCCCATTTAATTTGCGGCTGTAATTTTCACTGCAGCATATTAGGTTCGGGCTTGATGGGCTGCTCTCGTCTAGCTTCTTCTGATTTTATTTTTGCTCCAAGTAACAAACCACGTGGTTCCAGCATCTAAAGAAACGCGCTGATATTGTGACCCTACAGATGTTCCATTTGCTTTGTTGTTAGCCAGAATCAGAGGTGGGCGCAAACTTTTTCCCATCGCTTGCAATCAATCAATCCTGCTCCGGTTTCGTATCCTCTTCCAAATGACTCAAAGAGAAACCAATTAAAATAAAACAACCCTTTTCCCAGTTGGTTAACCATATCCCAGTTCACCTCCGCCTGCTGTCGATATCAGAAAGGATTTTTCTACAGCACGCGAACACTCACATGCCCACATTCATTTGGCATCAGTTAACGTTCAGGATACTCCTTCAAACTTCCGCTTCCCGCAGCCAGAGCCCGCGGCAACAACTGCAATCCTGCTGACAAATTCAATTGAACCCTCGCCCACCGTCTGTGATGGATCTATGCACGGCAACGTGTGTGCGGCTGTGCTAAAACTCAATTAAAGTTTTGCCCAAAACAAAACTATTGTTTTGTGGGCCAACCGTCTGATGCAGTGGAAAATGGAGAGTCGGGCATTTTTCGGAGGACGATCTGCTGGCAACTATCCCTGCTGCATTACAAGCTCATTTCGAAGTTCCATCTTGATTACCAAACACTCGGGCACACATACACTGGCTGGGGCGGCGAAGTTGTGCCGTGGCAACGTTATCCTGGAAATCTTTCTTTTGCTGTGGAAAACTTTCAATTCGTGTTCTTATCGTTTCCGCCATCGCTCGCTCCTGCCATCCAACCGTGCCCGTGTGTGCGGACGGGAGGCGTCTAAGGGGGCTGGTGGATAAATATTTTATTATTTTTCATGCGAACACATCGAGGGTAAATGGAAAAACTTTGCTACCGCGTGGTGATTTCTTTTTTCGGATTCAATCTCTTCTCGTGTGGCGTGGGGGGCACTTGGCAGATTAACGGTAATGCAATTAATCAAATTTTCGATTTGGCATCGCGTCGAGGACATTTTGATGAATTAATTGGAAGTTTGAATTAATGATTCATTGCTCTTGGTAATGAAGTTGAACTCCTTGTCGTACAAACTTATCCACTTCCGTTGTAGGCGTTGTCGATTCTCTGCCTCGGTATGTGTGACTTCTTTTGTCAATGTGCGGGGGTGTGAGGGCGGTTTGTTAACGACTTGTGGTAAATTAAGTTTGTCGCTCTTCCCCCATACGCACACACTCGCCGCCTGGTTGGAGGCAGGGAATCATCATCATTTCGGTGGACATCAGTAAAATATAATTCTTTGGTTGGCGGAGTGTGCGTCCTTGGGGAGAATCGATTCCATCTAATGATGGGAAACTTTTTCTATTTAGTCCGCTCCGAGGACCGATCCTCTGTGATGTTTTAGTTGGCCTAATGTTTCTATGCCGACAGTGAGTCTGTGAAACAGTAATTAGGTTGGATATTGTGTCAGCTGCAGAGCCGGGGAATGAGCGGGGAACTGACTGATTTACTTGTCGTTTTTGTGTCAACATCGGTTTGTGAAGAAGGTTCGGGTGAAAGTCTCCACTTAAATATGGACAGATGCATTGAAACGCAGATGTAAAATTTTTTGTATTGGGTTAGGCTGCATCCACCGGGGGATATTTTAAATATCAATCGCAGATCTCACAGGAGACTGCGTCCTCTAAGTGCTAACTGCGCACAATGCACAATGACACCGAAGTGTCTATCGTTTCTTGTCACGATTCGCTGCAAAAATTACGTTCTTTGACGTCTTTCGAAAAGCAGTTCCGAGGTGAAAATCTTCTTTCTTCAACCGAACGGAATTTGTTGGCTGAGTTACTGCTTTGCACATTGGGAGTTCACTTTGCATTTGGCACGGAGCTTGATCCAGAAAGCATCTGTTTCCTTACCTTCAAACATTTTGGACTGGCCAAGACGTTTTTGGTCTTCGAAACTCAATCCGCCACATTTGAAACATCAAAACCTCCTTCTTCTTCTTCTTCTTATGGCGCTGCAGTCTGCTCTGGACCTGGGCCTCAACCAACATGCCTCTCCAGCTAGCACGGTCTTTCGCTAGCTGCCTCCGATTGCGCACTCCAAGTTGGTTGAGGTCCTTTTCCACTTGTGTGCGCCACCTTAGCCTAGGTCGTCCTCTGTTACGTTGTCCCAATGGCTCGGATTCAAAAACTTTTTGGGCCGGAGCAGTTGTGTCCATACGCTCTACATGGCCAGCATGATCTTTCGCCAGCTGCCACCAATCGCGCACTCCAAGTTGGTTGAGGTCCTTCTCCACTTGTGTGCGCTGCCTTAGCCTAGGCCGTCTTCTGTTCCGTTATCCCAATGGCTCGGATTCAAAGACTTTTCGGAGCAATTGTGTCTACATGGCCAGCACGATCTTTCGCCAGCTGCCTCCGATTGCGCACTCCGAAGTGGTAGAGGTCCTTCTCCACTTGAGTGCTCGACCTTAGCCTAGGCCGACCTCTGTTGCGTTGTCCCAATGGCTCTGATTCATTTCGGGCCGGAGCAGTGATGTCCATACGCTCTTCATGGCCCAGCCATCTTAAGCGTTGTATCCGAGGACGCTTGACCAGGCACATTTCGCTGTACAGTCCATAGATCTCGTCATTGTATCCTTCTCCTCCATTTACAATCAAATTTGAAACATCAAGAAAATTGTCTGTATAATTTGTCAGTCGGAGTAGATTCATCATAGACATCAAAGGGCTCCAACTGCACTTTCTTCCAATTAAAAATGAAAATTGAAACTTTCCCCAAATGGTGCTTAATTATGACCAATCGGGGCATTTTCCAAGAGCTCAAAAGCAGTGTTGTTGTCTAAATCAGACTTCACTGAACACAAATTGCTGCTGATACAGTTCACATCTTTCCAGTGAAGTAGGTAATTGCTTCCAAGATCAGCCATAACTTGCAGATAGCGCCATCTTTTGAAAGTAGTGGAAAGAGAAGTGACATGCTGTAGAAGAGACTCAAGAAAAGAAAAAGAAAGCTCAAAACGAAGACGCGCATTATTTGATGAAAATAAAGTGCTCATTGTCCCAACCTTGTTTAACGTGTCTAGTAACACGATGCTTATCTTAGACCAAAGCGATCTTGACTGTACCCATTCATAAGGCATTAGACCATCCCTGTATGTAGCTATTGCTAAATAAGAATGCCGTCTGCTTTTGATGATCTGACGGCGAGAGATCGATTGTGCATGCTGGTTTAACGTGATGAGAGGTTTTGAAGGCAGTGTCTTGAGACGTCCCTTCGCTTGTATCGAATGCCTAAATGCCAGTCAAGATGGATTCAGAGAAAGGTTGCATAAGCTACTACTTTAACGAAATGACCAAGTTTTTATTCATATAACGTGATGCACCAATATTCCTAAGTTTAATCCAAAATATTTAAGAGAAGGCTGTTCTGTCTTGTCTTTCAAATCGATCAATCAGCGAACAGAAGTAAAAAATAATTCCAATACAAGCTTCGTTGTTCATAGGCAAGGTATCGCCTTGATCACGATTTCTGCTAACGATAGAGTAGTTTATTGAAAGAGACGGCTTCTCTATTAGAGGCTACATCAGAACAGGTCTTCTTTACAGCTAACTCCAGAAGCCCCTAAACGAAGTAATTGACTTATTCTTCTTTGTGTGGTGCTACAAACGGAAGGAACCTTCACTTTTCATCTATACCTGGAAAAAGACCTCAATCTCCAAGCTTAAGTCTCTGTTTGCGCCATCTCAACCCATTTCGTCCTCTGTGGCATTTTCCCCAAGGGCCCGGAATCGACAACTTTTCGTGCTGAAGCTCTGGGTCATCGTTGAATCATCTCCTCTAAACGCCGTCAATGCAAACAGGACCGAAATTCTCAAGCAGAACTATAAGCTGCTATACAAACCTGTTATACAAATCAGTTATACAAAGCCCCCTTTATTGAGGGGCTTTACTATTCAATTACCTTTTGGGCCCAAAGAAGCAGCGATTTGTAAGAGTGATTCTGCGCTGGATTTCGGGACTTATGTTCTTGTCCCTGTTTACTTTGGAGCAGAGCTAAATGACGTCCTTTACTTACTCGAATAGGTATTGAGTTCCGATTTTTATTTCTTGAGTCTTTGTCAAAGTCTGACGTGGATATGGTCTGTTGTGGACTTCCCGGTCGGAGTTCGTTTCCTAATATGATGTCTCGTGCAAGCAAGCTTCCCGATCGGAGTTCCTTACCTAATATGATGTTTCATGCAAGCTGTATTCCCCGATGACTCCAGCAAAGATGTCCCATACGACCTCCAACGGTGGAAGTCCGTTTCCTAATATGATGTCGTTCGTGCAAGCTGTATTCCCCGATGACTCCAGCAAAGATGTCCCATACGAACTCCAACGGTGGAAGTCCGTTTCCTAATATGATGTCGTTCGTGCAAGCTGTATTCCCCGATGACTGCAGCAGAGATGTTCCAGCTGGTCGTTTAAGTCTCCTTGAAAGATTTTGGTGTCGTAGATGGAAATGAAAGTCGTCGTAGTTCTTGTCAGCCTTCCCCTCTGTCGGGGCCTGACCGCAGTTTTGGCTGATGTTCCCGAATGTAGCTTTGATCCAGATTTGGCGTTCATTTACGGAGTCGTAACGTAAGTTTTTAGCCTAAGCCCGCCTCGAGCAACAAATCCGCATCCAAATAAAAGCTGCCATCTCTTCCAGTAGCAGTCGCTATAGTAGATGTCGCAGCTCCTCACTGTCCTTTTGCCCTGCCCATGCGGTCGCATTCCCTGGATGGCGGTGATGTCTGCTCCAGAGCTTCTCCTAGTTTTCCGACCTTTCACGTACAGAACCGAAAATCCTTTTACAGTTTATTACTTCATAACTCATATATGGTAGTTGCCTCGAAACAATATTTTTTTCTATACATCCTGAGGCACTTCACGGCACATCACGCAGCCCACAGACTAAAAGGCGAGGTCCATTATTTAACCTTCGGCCAGAGGGATTTGCTGCATACTAAGCTCCACCACAGAACGGGCGAATTGATGGCTATTCAGGGGGCTGTGCGTCAGCTTGACCGAAGCACCAACGAGGATAGCATTGACAGTATGTCTTGTTGAGTGCGATCGACGGCATTACCTCGTGTGCACAACCACATTAGTTTGAATAAGGACGTATTCCATATTCATACCTAAGTCCCCAAATGTTTCTCTCTTCATTAGCTAATCATAATCCGTCACTCAATCCTAAATGAAGTGAAAGTGAAAGACAGGCTGATAAATGGACATTATAATGGTTTTGTGACAACGAAACCCTAAAAGATGTTTACCAGTGTTGATGTTTTTAAATATTCTTCTTTCCATATCCAGTCGGAGTGTGAAAAATTGACGTTCAGTGCGGTTAACAAGCTGGAACCCACTAGGGCTTTAGGCTGATCAGCTTTAAATGGACATGCCGCAACAAAAAAAAAAAACAGAGAACAGCAATTAATCACACCATGTCAACATGTTTCCACACATGTTGATGTGTTTGTTGGTTTAAGCCACATGCGCTCTAATTAATTGGTAAATGAAAACGAATTAACTTGAAGAGCTTACACACTGAGCTGCAATCTGTGAAAACTTAAATTTAATTTCTCCCATTAATTATTAATTAACAAGAGCGAGCGAAAGCAAAAAATATGCACCAGCAACAAATTATGCAAAAACAAATCGGAGAGAAAAAAACGGGTTTTTGTAAATTTTTCAAGTGGCACCGGTAGAAATTCGTTCGCTTTATCTGCGAAATGAACTATTGACCGGGTGAAGTCAACCCCCTTTGCTCGTTCCAATGGCTTTTGTGCATCGATGCAATTAAAACCTCGTTCTGTTGAGAGGGAGTGGGGTGGCCATGCAAAGGAAAAAACTTAAGTACCTCGGAACCAGCCGCCGGGGCATATTTGCATTAATGGCACGCATTTAATCATCGAGCGCTTGGAGGGCTTTGTGTGCGCTTTAGAAATGCAGATGATGCCATGTGCGGCAGTGCCCAAGAAACATGACAAGAGTGATCAATTAAATTTTAAATGCAATCGATTTGAGTTGGAGTACGTTTTATTCATCGAGCTGAATGAAAGGGCATTTGCGCGTTTGCTTGCCGAGGAGAGGGTAGGCTCGCATTTACAACGCTTTCCTGCATTTACAATACTGCTAGTCATACAAGCGTTTCACAAGTCTGAAAGGCTAGTTGCCTGAATGATGCATTAATTAAAGATTATTTTGCTACACGCATGCTCTAAGTTCAAACAGGTCCTAGGATGTCCTTTTCGACAGCGAAGTCTAAGGGTTTGGCATTTTCACCCGTGGGCAGCAATGCCTGAGCGAAGACACTCTATCATCAGGCACTGACCACAGCATGCCAGATAGCGATGACTGGAAGGAACAAAGCTACTCGTATCTCTCACGAGAAAAATGGTTTTTTCTTAAAAAGAATTAAGGACGAACTCTATGGGATGTATAGCGACATGCGCCTGGTCAAGCGTTTTCGGATACAACGCTTAAGGTGGCTAGATCATTTAGAGCGTATGGACACCACTGCACCGGCCCGTAAAGTCTTCGAATCTGAGCGTCTGGCACGCGTCTGGGCCAAGGTGGCTTAGGTGGCGCACACAAGTGAAAAATGATCTCAACCAACTTGGATTGCGGAGCTGGAGGCAGCTGGCTAAAGATCGCGTTGATTGGAGTCGCATGTCCAAGTCCACCCCGAACTTTAGCGCCACAAGAAGAAGTAGTAGAAGATATTTACATTTGGAAGACGATGAACGTCCTGGGCAGCCAAAAACGTTTGGAGATGAAGAACTGGAAGCATTACTCCATGAAAGCTATTTCCAAACACAAGAACAGCTCGCATAATCTTTGAGTGCCACTCAAGCATGTATTTCAAAGCGTGTAAAAGCAGGTGGATGTATACTACATACATCAAGGAAATAGTGTTCCACATGAAAAACAAAAAAATATGTGTATATAAAAGGAGAAGAGTCAGCAGCTTGCAAAGCAGTGTGGCAGTGCAGATGAGGCTCCTCCACAAAAGGTAGATGGAGACATATGCTCATTCCAGTCGTGGAGACCCGAAAGTCAAGACGAACCAACTCTCGAAATTCCTACCTGGACACACCAGCTACCAAAATTATCGACACAATTGTGGGGCAGCTCGCCGCCGAAGAACAGAGTATGTATTTTTTTGGATCCGCTCTGTGCAGAAGAAACATGGAAAATCTACCAAGAGCAAACGATATAAACCTCCACATAATGAGATCTGTAGCAAACTGGAATAAGGTATGCTTATTCATTCTGAAAGTCCACTTAAAACTAGGACAGGTTGAAGCAGAATGGGTTTTCATCTAGAGTAGAGCGTAGGTCGCTAATCAACCCCGGTAGGTAATATCCAAGCAAGAAGTTGTATTTCATACACAGGCGTCATCGCGTTAATGAATATTTCGAGAAGCTAATCTTGCATGCTGGTCTTATCTTTAGAAGAGTATCACATTCCTAGGGCAAATCCAAAAAATAAAAGGTTGTCAAATATCTCCCTTCCGCTTTTTTGCACTTCATTCAATGCTTCATAAAAAGTCTTACAGTGATCTCTAAGCTCGACACACCAGTCGCTGCCGATATATCGGCTTCTCACTCAATTCACGAGCTATCAGACGTCAGTCGTTTGGCACTTAAATTACTCCTCCATGTCACTCGCTTCGCCAACTTCTCACTCTGTGACCACTTCTCCGCTGTGCAGCGTCCATTCGAAAATCAATGCTGTGTGGTGCTGCAGATTGTCAGAGTATTTTTTACGTCTTCGATTTACAATATCTGGCGCAGGTCAAAGTCTGTCAAATTCGATCCACACACAAACACACACACGCACAACAAAAGCCAGTCAAAGTTCGTCTCCAATTAAACCTTCATTACGCCATCCATGAGTCCCTCATCCCTTCCTCCGCACAAGGACTCCAACCATCATCGAAAGCGCATCGCTTAAATTCACTTCGCCCAGTGACCCAGATCCTCGAACGAAGTCCGAGTGTGTGTGCGATGACCTGCCAAACCAAACGGTGCACCGCTCAGCTCCATGGTGCTGCCGCACAACTGTCAGTGCTCTGCAACCGCCGCCGCCGGCTGTCACTGGTTTTGTGTGTGCGCTGCTCGTTAAATGCCAGAGCCGTGTAGTGCAGTCCTCATCCTCCGACTGGCCAACCGACAGGAATGACCCGAACTTACCCTCATTTCGCCCGAAAAAGGAATTTTACGGTTTGGCAGGAGCAAACAACCGAAGTACGAAGGATACAATGGGGCAAGCAAAAAACGCCAGAACACGAAAAGATACCCATAGGATCCTTTAAATACACATGCACAAGGCCGCTCGGATGGGGTGGTGCCACCCACGGCCAGCGTTTATCTTAAATTGCATTTGACAATTCTGTCAGACTAAATGAACTGACGAGGCATGTCTAGCCTTCATCACGATCCCACATCGGCCCACGCACACACACCCGCAAATGGGGCAGGAGAGCGTTCAGTCGCTTGTAGTTATGCACTTATGACACATAGAGCACAAACGAGGTCACAACCGACCGGGACTTGGTTGTTAATTCTGGAGAACTGTGCAAGTCGAACCAAGTTTAAGGGATCCAGCTGCACAGGAGTCGTGATGCTCTTCCTGTGTGTGTGTGTGTGTGGGCGAGAGAGACTGAAACGAAACAAAGGACAGAATGACTGGAGGATTCTTTGTTGTTGCGGCCACGGGCGGCGGCATCGGTGCTGGGAAGCAGGAGCGCGTGGTAAGTGCAGACACTTACATAAGCATGAAATGATACTCTGAGGGACATTAATGCAAACATACACAAGGACACCCCCACACGGGGATACATTGTTGCTCGAAAGGCCCTGAAGAGTGCTCATTGCAACGAGAAGTTGTCGAGTGTTAAGTGAATGAGTGGTGGCTGTTGTGGGCGGCGTCTGCGGCATAGGCGGTGGCAAGGGACAAAGGCGACCATTTCATGGTGATTCTTCTTCGTTCAGTTGGAATGTTTTTAGCCTGCTTCTGGTTTTAAAGTTTAGTGCTGTACTTACGACAGGATGGGACGGACATGTTTGCTTTTGATTTAACGCACGCTGGGGGAGGGGGGCTGTTTGAATGGCCGTCGATTCATGATTTGTTCGATTAAGTGATGGGCATGCAGGTGGGATGGCTGGTTGGCAAGTGTCGGGATGGAAGTAAGCTATTGGTGATGTTCTTGAGCCTGTTGAGGCACTTATGAAATTTCTGTTCAACGATATAGGACATGGATACTGCTTACGATTGAGGAAATATTTGCGTGAGGATGCAATGTAGTTGGGCACTTTGTTTAATCAATTCCTATCGCTGTTGTTCGTATTTGGATTTAATGAAAGGAGTTGGTCTCCACTTTCTTCCTAGGTTTGGAGGGCACCTCGATCTCTGTGGTTATGTAATTGTGTTCATATCCTTTGTCGGGAGCACTCATTATTTCAATCCGTGAGATTCAGGAACACTCAGTTTCTGAAAGGAGTGGAATTGTGACAGATTCCTCGCATGGAATGTAGCTATGAAACTATTGTTTTTTTTTTATTTTTTTTTTAAATGCATTTTTTTTTTTTATTTCATCATAGTTTCCTTAAATGCTAGACAAAAATACTTAAACTAGCTTACTTTTCTAATCTTTGATCTTAATTCTAACTTACTGACTTTTCATAAGTACTCTAAGCTAACAAAGGATTATTTTTTTACTTCCGCCTTTCGGCCTATTTCAGTTTTCAATTTGTGTTTCTTTTAATTGTCTACATTCCAGCTTTAATTTGTCCCAAGAAAACTTTAAAAACTTGGACATTAAGGTTATTAAGTTTACTTAATACTAAGACTAAAACCTAAGACCTAAAACCTAAAACTAAAACCTATGATAAAACTATCTAACTCTAACTTACGTCTAAACTTATATGTACTTAACTATTTACATTATTCTTAACTGTGCCCGTAACGTAATACGGACGCGTGCACCCGGAGGTATGTGTCATTTATATGCCTTACATATATATCTAATACACCCTGGTGCACCTTTTTTTTGGTTTTAGTTTTGTTTGTTTTGTTTTTTTAAATGTTTTTATATATATATATATTTTTTTTTTGTTTTTGTTTTGTCTGTAATATCTTAAAACTACCTTAACCTACATATGTGAGCTGGCCCTTGTGAATCAGCTGTCCTGTCTTTTGCTTTAAAAAGTTAGCGGCATCGAAAGCTGATTATGGTGTAACCACCAGTAGAAATGCCGTTCCTTATCAGAAACTGCTCTGTCTCGGGTAGAAATCGCTCTACTGAACCGTAGGAGATCCTCATGGCTGCGAGCGACATCCGGCTCGTACTGGAGTTGCCTTTCTACTGTTCGGCGTGCGACGTGGAAGATGATAGGGCAGCCTTCCCTATCTTGTATCAGTCCGTTCGAATCCAAATAAAGGAAAGCTTCAGGTGGAATGAAGCCGTTAAGACGTACTCTTTCATGGTACATTTCATTTGGGTAGTAAGCCCCAAAGATCAGACTGTTGGTTGAAGCCATGGCACGAGCAGTGTGACTCCGAATCAACTTAATAATAAAATTATCTATCCTTATAAGGTTTGCCTCGTTGTACAGAACCTCGTTGGGGTAGAATTTCTTGTGCTGAGATTCTGGTGTTCGATATAAACGAAGACAGGCTCGCAGGCACCGCCTCTCGAATACCCTCATCTTTTCCATCTGGGAAGGACTCACGTTGAACCACACAGGACAACCATATACCATAATTGGCCGGATGAGGGCTATGTAGCAGATTACCTTCACCCTGGTGTCAAGTTGACTGCTGTAAAACAGTGCTCTTGCCATAGCGAAGGCATTCTTAGCCCTGGTCAGAGCAGTGTCTACATATATATCAGTATATAAATACTGGTCCAACCAGATGCCTAGATATCTCACTACATGTTTCAAAGTCAACGGCCGTCCCAGTGGGTCAACTATGCCGAACTTGCGCTAGTTCATTTTCGTGTCCCTTGAGGCTCTGGACAACGGGGTTCTGAAGAGTATAGTTTCACACTTCTGGAAGTTGATTTTCAACTTCCAGTCGTCGCAAAATCGTATCAAAGTCACTCTGCAACAAACCGTTTATTTCTTCTACCTTCGGACCTGATCTGTACGCGATTAGATCATCGGCAAACGCTATTATATTAGGCATAGAACTTATAAGATCGCTGGTGAATATAGTGAACAAGATCGGCGAACCCACCGCTCCTTGTTGCAACCCATTTTTTATGTGGAACACAGTGGTGGAAATTTCGTTGCCATTTTTCACAACGAACTTCCTACCTGTTACCATGTCGTAGATCATATATAGCAATGCTTTATGAATACCAAGCCTGACCAACTTAAGGAAGAGTCCTTCTAACCATACGGTGTCGAAAGCTTTTTCCATGTCGATCAAGGAGGCCCCTGTGATGAAACTATTGTTTGCAGTCAGGCATGTCAACCTCTGCTAGCAGCAATAAATGGAACCCGTACTCACCAAATAAGCTCTGAACAACGACGCAGTATTTTAAGTTCTGATATACATATCCGATATTCAGTCCGAGGTAGACCTGGGCCTCAGCCAACATGCCTCTCCAGCCAGCACGATCTTTCGCCAGCTGCCTACAATTGTGCATTTCAAGGTAGTTGAGGTCCTTCTCCACTTGTGTGCGCAGACTTTTCGGGCCGAAGAAGTTGTGTTCATACGCTCTATTTTGCCAGCCCGATCTTTCGCCACTTGCCTCCGATTGCGCACTCCCAGGTGGTTGAGGTCCTTCTCCACTTGTGTGCGCCACTTTAGCTAAGGCCGTCCCCTGTTGCGTTGTGCCAATGACTCTGATTCAAAAGCAGTGGTGTCCATACGCTTTTCATGGCCTAACCATCTTTAGCGTTGTTTCTGAATACGCTTGACCAGGCTCATGTCGCTGTACAGCCCATAGAGTTCATCGCTAAATCTTCTAATCCAAATGGTATTATTGCAAACAAGACCAAAATTGGCGCGCAAAACTTTTCCCTCGGAAAGACTAAAGGCTCCGGCACATAGAATACTTTACTTGCGTAGTGGCAATTTATCCGTTGATGGTGAAGTACGTGAAGGAAAGGAGTGACACAATGAATACACACATTCGCACAGCTGATTTCATTTGACAGTAGATTTAAATTCAATTCGTTTCGCTTATAGTGTAGAGCGGTTTGATATATTTTTTCTTTGCAAAAATTCCTCCAGAGGAGTTACTGGATTAACTAATGGGCTTAATGACACCATATTTATAATTCAGATTTATAATTTTATTATTACAAACATGCTTTTTCAATAAATACGACAAAAGCTAAATAAATAAAATGTGTGTTGTTCTACACAAACGACTAGTTTGTCGATTCGTGATGATGTCTCCGGAGTTTCTGTACGTTTTGGTAGCGGCGTTTAGTAGGAAGTGGGACTGCTTGTGGTGGTTGTTGTTCCCCTCTCCAAGTTGTATAAAGACTCACGGTATTAAGCATAAATTCCAGGTTCCGGGCATGTTTCTGTGAAAGTGTTTCTGCCTTCAGCTTCCCACGATAAGTTTGAAAAACTCCTAAAAGAACAAAATAGGTTAATAGGAAATAAAATTTATGTTTTGGGACCCTAGAAGAGAACAGTACATATCTTCGGGGTGCCACGTGTCTCCTTAAAAAATAGTGAATAAAGTTAGACTCCTGCTCATCCAACGCAGAGCTTCCAGAGGTCACCGCTGTTGGCAGTGTTTTAATAAAATGTGGGATAAATTGAGACATTGAGCAATATACTACAGTTTAAAAAAAGTTACATATATTTCAACAACAGCCGCCACATGCTCTTAATCATTTTGTTTTATAATGTTACGATAAGATGCATGGCTTTTATCGTAAAGAGAAATATAGGACGTAACGGCCTCAATTTCGCCTCGGTCATCTACATAAAAAAAAAAATCTTGTCCTGCAAAAAATGCTGTTCCCACTCAATATAGGATTTGCTTTCTATTTTTTTCTCCTTCCTTATGTTTTTCCAAAACTTCTTCCAATCCGGAATGTCTCGAAGCTCCTGCTCACAACAGGACGTTGTTAATGTCTTTAATAAGTTAATGCTATCGTTATTATTAACAATTGCAAATACAAATAGCCCCAGCCACGAAACCAAGATGGTTCTAGGAGATTTTAACGCTCACCTGGGAAAGGAGGACATCTTTGCTGGAGTCATTCGTAAAGACAGCCTGCACGACAACACATCCGGAAACGGACTCAGGCTGTTGAACTTCGCCTAGGGACTGAACCTCTCAGTGGCTAGCACGCGGTTCCTACACCCGGACATTCACAAAGGGACCTGGCGATCTCCTGATCAGTCCACCGACAACCAGTTTGATCACGTTGCAATCGACATCAAACACTCCTTCAGTATTCTCGATGCCCGAACCTTCAGAGGTGCAAGCATCGACTCGGATCATCACCTTGTTGTAGCCAAGGTAAGAACCCGGATATCGAGAGAGCAACGAAGTCAAGAAAGGCCAAAAGGGTTTGATGTCGAAAAGCTACAACCAGCAACCGATTGCTGGAAACTTTGCCGACCGAGTCTCCCTGAAACTCGCTCAGAGTTCGACACTTCCTGCACTTAGCACAAAAGAAGAATGGAAACGTTGTCAAGAAGCCATCAAAGAAGCAGCCACTGATGTGCTGGGTTTCATGTCGCCACCCAGAAGGAACCCATGGTTTGACGACGAGTGCATGCAAGCGCACGCAGCTAAGCAAGACGCCTAAAAGGCGACGCTGCATCGAACAAGGAGGGTTGTTCGTGAGCTCTACGAACAGAGAAGAAGGGAAGAGCACCGGCTTCTAAGAAGGAAAGAGAAGGATCATGAGAAGCGCGCGCTCGAGGAAATGGAAAGGTGTTATGGCAGGAATGAAGTCCGAAAGACGCATCGAAGTGTAAGACACTTATCCGGAGGAAACAATGTTTGGACCAAGGCCTGAAGGGACCAAAACGGACAACTCGTAGTAGAGTCGCAGTCTGTGCTGAGAATTTGGAAGGATCATTTCTGCAGACTACTTAACGGCGATGACGGCCCCGATTCCGCTGTAAGGCAGAATGTTCCACTCAATTTGGACGGACGACACACAAGAATTCTGTTCCTCCAACTAAGAGGAAGTGAAGGTGGGAATATCCAAGCTGAAGTCGAACAAAGCTGCTGAAGCGAATGGACTGCTCGCTGAACTATGTAAAGCAGCTAGAGACAAGTTGGTTAGGCGCATGCACTAGCTTATCTGTAAGATATGGTTCGAGGAAAGCATGTCCGATGAGCTGAATTTCAGCGTCGTTTGCCTGGTCCACAAGAGACCCATTTGACTGCGCCCACCGACTACATAGGAATTAGTCTCTTCAACATCGCGTACAAGATCCTCTCTGCAGTATTGTGTGAGCGTCTGAAACCGTTTGTTCATGACCTGCTAGGTCCCTATCAGTATGGATACAGACCAGGGAAGTCCATGATAGACCAAAACTTCACATTACGGCAGATCCCGGAAAAGGCCCTAGGAATACAAACCGACACTCACCACCTATTCATCGATTTTAAGACCGCATATGACAGTGTGCATAGAGACGGGCTACATAGTGCCATGTCTAGTTTTGGCATTCCTACCAAACTCGTCAGATTGTGTAGGATGACGATGGAGAATTCTCGCTGCTCCTTCAAGGTCGGTAACGAACTCACCGAGACCTTCAGAGTCAAAAAAGGTTTTGGACAAGGCGACACACTGTCATGTGACTCCTTTAACATCATCCTCTAGAAGATCGTGCGTAACTCACAAGTTAACACCAGCGGCACGATGTTCCAGAAGTCAGTTCAATTGCTAGCTTACGCTGATGCCATTGAAGTGGTTGGTCGAACACAGCGCGATATATATGAGTCTCTTACTGGAATTAAAGCGGAAGCGGCGAAAATGGGTTTCGCGGTATATGAGAGAAAACATTACATGCTGTCATCAAGGAAGGACACACAACATCGACGTCTCGGACGGAGCGTCACACTAGGCAGCAGAAACTTCGAGGTAGTCAAGGACTTCGTCTATCGCGGCTCCGCGGTAAACAGGGACAACAACATCAGTACCGAAATCAAATGCAGAATCACTCTTGCCAATCGCTGTTTCTTTGGACTCAAGAGGCAATTGAGTGATAAGGTCCTCTCTCGAAGGACTAAGCTCGCTTTATATAACAGCTTGATCATCCCCGTCCTACTATATGGCGCAGAATCTTGGACGGTAGCAAAGGCGAATGAGGAAGCCCTTAATCTTTTCGGGAGAAAAGTGTTGCGTGCGATTTTTGGTCCTATTAGCGTTGACGGCATCTGGAGGAGAAGATTTAATGACGAACTCTATGAAATATACAGCGACATGCGCCTGGTCAAGCGTCTACGGATACAACGCTTAAGATGGCTAGGCCATGTAGAGCGTATGGACACCACTGCTCCGGCCCGAAAAGTCTTTGAATCCGTCAGATTGGGACAACGCAACAGAGGATGACCTAGACTAAAGTGGCGCACACAAGTGGAGAAACAACGTAAATTTAAAATTCAAAAAAATTCTCTTGAAATGTTACAATGTTCGATTGTCAACGCTGACGGATAGGGAAAAGTTATAAGTTGAGCTACTACATCCGTCGCGTGAGCGGCAGCGTTGGTCTATGGACCACTCCCAAAAAGAATACAGTTATTTCTATGCACTTGTCAATGTATAGCTGACGCTAACGCTATGCGCCGGTGCCTTAAGGGCTTCCTCGTAGGCTGTCAAGGTCTGTTTTCACTTAAATTTTCGAGCGACTATCGTCCTGACGATCAACTAAAACGATATCGAAGATAATTTGCATCACATAACCCAGCTACTATCGGGTTGATTTCGGTACTGGTGTTGCTGTCCCCATTTACCGGGGGGCCGAAGTAGACAAAGTGCTTGACTACCTCGAAGTGTCTGCTGCCTACTGTGACGCTCTGTCCGAGCCGTCGATGTTGTGCGTTTTTCCATAATGACAGCATCTACTTCGTTTGCCCTGATTTTAGTCGCTTAAGCTTCAATGTCAGCAAACGCCTTATTGACCGCTCGCTGTGTTCGTCCAATCACGTCAATGCCATCAGCGTAAGCTAGCAATTGAACTGACTTCTGGAACATCGTGCCGCTGGTGTTAACTTGTGAGTTACGCACGATCTTCTAGAGGATGATGTTAAAGGAGTCACATGACAGTGTGTCGCCTTGTCCAAAACCTTTTTTGACTCTGAAGGTCTCGGTGAGTTCGTTACCGACCTTGAAGGAGCAGCGAGAATTCTCCATCGTCATCCTACACAATCTGACGAGTTTGGTAGGAATGCCTAAACTAGGCATGGCACTATGTAGCCCGTCTCTATGCACACTGTCATATTCGGTCTTAAAATCGATGAATAGGTGGTGAGTGTCGGTTTGTATTCCTTGGGTATTTTACGGGATCTGCCGTAATGTGAAGATTTGATCTATCGTGGACTTACCTGGTCTGCATCCATACTGATAGGGACCTAGCAGGTCATGAACAAACGGTTTCAGACGCTCACACAATACTGCAGAGAGGATCTTGTACGCGATGTTGAAGAGACTAATTCCTATGTAGTCGGTGGGCGCAGTCAAATGGGTCTCCTTTCTTGTGGATCAGGCAAACGACGCTGAGATTCAGCTCATCGGGCATGCTTTCCTCCGACCATTTCTTACAGATGAGCTAGTGCATGCGCTCAACCAACTCATATCCAGCTGCTTTACATAGTTCTACGAGCAGTCATTTGCTTCGGCACCTTTGTTCGACTTCAGCTTGGATATTGCCACCTTCGCTTTGTCTTAGTTGGAGGGACGGAATTCTAATGTGTCGTCGTCCAAATTGGGTCGAACATTCTGCCTAACAGCGGAATTGGGGCCGTCATCGCCGTTAAGTAGCCTACAGAAACGATCCTTCCAAATTCTCAGCACAGACTACGACTTTATCACAAGTTGTCCATTTTGGTTCCGGCAGGGTTCGTCCGAACATTGTATCCTTCGGATAAGTGTTTTACCGATCGTTAAGACTTTCGGACTTCACTCCTGCCATAACACCTTTCGATTTCCTCGACCGCGCGCTTCTCATGATCCTTCTTTTTTCTTCTGATAAGCCGGTGCTCTTCCATGTTCGTAGAGCCAACGAACAGCCCTCCTTGTTCGATACAGTGATACCTTAAAGACGTCTTGTTTGGCTGTATGTGCTTGCATGCACTTGTTTTCGAACCATAGGTTCCTTATGGGTGATGGCGTCAATCCCAGCACATCAGTGGCAGCTTCTTTGATGGCTTCTCGAAAACTTTTCCAGTCTTCTTCTATGGTTAGCGTAGCAGGCCTCTGAGCGAGTTTCAGGGAGACTCTTTCGGCAAAGTTCCCAGCAATCGGTTGCGATTGTAGCTTTCCGAAGTCAAATCGTTTTGGCCTTTCTTGACTCCGTCGCTTTCTCGATATCCGGGTTTTTACCTTGGCTACAACAAGGTGGCCTTCTTTCAGTAGTGGGTACATTGCGACGCCGAAGGGTCGAGGATCGATTCTCGGCTAAACGCCTCGAATTTTCCAAGGCACCACCTCTTTCGAGCTGCTGACAACACTCAAAGAGTAAAACTGTCTAAGAAAGCTTCTCAAACTTCGCCGTTCGGAGTCGGCAACGAGCTGTAGGTCCCTTCTACTCGTGAGAGAACAGTGGCGCGCACAACACGAATAGTTGCTGAGCAAGCTAGGCCCTGGTTCCCCTGCGGGCTGTCGCGCCAACAATTATTTGGTGATGTTACTGTGAAAATAAACCTATATCACACCGTGGTAAATTTCTTATCGCCTCAATTACAATGCAAAATAAGCCAATACGTGATTTTAACAGAACGGTGCCTCAAGCTACACAGAAGCTTGCGCTGTTTCAAGGAGTAGATCGTATGTTTTCACGCTACTGCGTGACTGCTGCTTACGCCAAGCGTTCGACGTGGATGCACAATAACT
Organism: Eristalinus aeneus; assembly: GCA_955652365.1. NCBI lineage: Eukaryota > Metazoa > Arthropoda > Insecta > Diptera > Syrphidae > Eristalinus > Eristalinus aeneus. The sequence continues at coordinate 66,860,619 of OY019133.1, forward strand.
CTCCATATCACGCATGGCTTTTACACTTCGACATTCACATCATGGCATGCATCATCAAGGTCATGTACCAACTTGGAGGAGTGTTCTTTGGGTTTATTCGCAGTGGAACATTGATTACCTTTCGAACGGCATCTACTAAAACAATACTCTGCTGGATATACCGTCTATGCGAGGACATCAATAATTCAGCTGCGACGCTTATGCAAAATCTTTTCTCGGCCTGGCTTTGGACAAGAACTAAGCCAGAAAAGAAGTTCATTCGGAGTATTCCAAGTATTTTCGTCTGTAGCGACAGTCAATCTGTTCTCAAAGCCATACGCAACCCTCTTACCACTTCTTAGTTAATTCAGGATGGGAAGGCTGGAAGACTTTCTGCGAAAGCAGATGAACTTGTTCGGCAGGTATCAAAAGGGGCATACATAGATCCCGAAACGACTTCCCCCTTCGTTTGGTCTCTTATGACCAAGCGCATGCTCCGTAGAGAGCAAAGGCAGCAAACTCCTTCTTGACGTATTAACAGGGTACTCCACATTCGCTTAGTACTTACATAAGTGTGCTTGGGATTAGTAAGGAAAGAGAGAGAAGTTGAAGACACTGTACTTCCTCTGTCAATGCCGCACCTATGTTCAGATCAAGTGGTGACCCTAACTCTTTATCACAAGGCGATTGTTGGCATTTCCTCGGAGGACGAATAAATTGCATAAAGTGTTGTCAATTGCCTGGTGCCTAGACCAGTTTTTGAGTCTGAGTGATCCAGTGTATTGTTTCGGAATACTATACCAATCACATGAAAGTCTCGAATGCTCAAGTTAACCACATTTGATAGATTGACGTGTTGGGAGAAGTTCGTCTTGCACTGCAAACCGAATTTTGTTTTTTCCCTAAAATGGGATTTTGGTTTAAAATTGTTCTTGTTGACCGCAGTCTCATACGTAGGTTGCCTTTTATATTTCTAGAGTGGGCAACGCTGGTGTTGCAATCTGGCAACTGCCAGCTCTATCGTAAAGTTTGACATTTTTGACGTTATACGTACTCAGAACGTTATGACATACGAGCGCTATTTGTGTTGTTTAATAATAATATTTGTTGGCGCTACAGTCCAAAGGGGGACCAGGGCCTAGCTTGCTCATCAACTACTCGTGTTGTGCGCGCTACTGTTCTCTCACGAGTAGAAGGGACCTACAGTTTTTTGCCGACTCCGAACGGCGAAATTTGAGAAGCTTTCTTTGACAGTTATTACTCTTTGAGTGTTGTCAGCAGCTCGAAAGAGGTGGTGCCGTGAAATATTAGAAAAATTGGTGTTGAACTGGGAGTCGAACCTAGATCCTTCAGCGTGTGAGCGTCGCACTCTACCCACTACGCCACGGCGACCACGAATGCATGGGTGTTTTAAATTGAGCCAAATCCAACACAAGTTGCTCGCGCACGAAGCACTTCCAAGCAAATGGTCGCCTGTTTTTTCGGAAAAACTGGACATGTCGACAGATAAGCTAGTGCATGCGTCTAACCAACTCGTCTCCAGCTGATTTACATAGTTCAGCGAGCAGTCCATTCGCTTCAGCAGCTTTGTTCGACTTCAGCTTGGATATTGCCACCTTCAGTTCGTCTTAGTTGGAGGGACGGAATTCTTGTGTGTCGTCGTCCAAATTGAATGGAACATTCTGCCTTACAGCGGAATCGTGGCCGTCATCGCCGTTAAGTAGTCTACAGAAATGATCCTTCCAGTTTCTCAGCACAGACTGCGACGAATAAATTGCATTAATTGTTGTCAATTGCCTGGTGCCTAGACCAGTTTTTGAGTCTGAGTGATCCAGTGTATTGTTTCGGAATACTATACCAATCACATGAAAGTCTCGAATGCTCAAGTTAACCACATTTGATAGATTGACGTGTTGGCAGAAGTTCGTCTTGCACTGCAAACCGAATTTTGTTTTTTCCCTAAAATGAGATTTTGGTTTAAAATTGTTCTTGTTGACCGGAGTCTCATACGTAGGTTGCCTTTTATATTTCTAGATTGGGCAACGCTGGTGTTGCAATCTGGAAACTGCCAGCTCTATCGTAAAGTTTGACATTTTTGACGTTATACGTACTCAGAACGTTATGACATACGAGCGCTATTTGTGTTGTTTACAGTAACTTAAAAGATTCATATCGCCCATCTCGACGTGGATTAACAACAGTGCGATGCAACAGTGCATCGATGAGCATAACTTAATTTTTGGCGATGAAGCTCCATCGAGGACCAGTGTTTATCGATGGCATGGTGAATTCAACCGAGGTCGTAGTCCAAGACGAATTTTGTGAAAGTCGTCCAAAATCAGTTGTTGTTCCAGAAATCATTGATGCTGTGCGGCAACTGATATTGCAAGGTTGTCATGTGACCTATCGTGAGATTGAGACGACCTTAGGCAATAGTGGGACCAGCATACAGCATTGGCATGAACATTTGACCGTCAAAAAATTTGTTCGCGTTGGATCCCACACAATTTGTTAATAGCTCAAGAAAAGGGTCGTGTCGATTGGTCGAAAGAAATGCTCCAAAAATACGATCGCGGTGCTTCGAAACACGTCTATGACATCGTGACAGGTTATGAATCGTGGATTTACGTGTATGAGCCCGAAAGTAAGCAGCAGTCGACTGTATGGGTGTTTTAAATTGAGCCAAATCCAACACAAGTTGCTCGCGCACGAAGCACTTCCAAGCAAGTGGTCGTGTGTTTTTTTTTCGGAAAACTGGACATGTCATATTCGTACCACTAAAACAACGCAGAACAGTCAATTCTGAGTGGTAGACAACCATTTGTTTGCCAGTTGTCTTCGAAGAAAACAGGAAAACCAACCGCCGAAGGCGGATCACTCTTCACCACGCCAATGCGAGCTCTCACACATCGGCTCAAACAACTACATTTTTGAGCACTTAAAATATTGACTTGATGAGTCATTAGCCGTATAGTCCTGACTTGGCACCGAATGATTTCTTTTTATTCCCGTACGTAGAAAGTAAAATGAGAGGTCAACGTTTTTCGACACTTGAAGAAGCGGTTGATGCGTTCAGAATGCATGTTTTGGAGATACCTCAATTAAAGTGCCAAAAGTGCTTCGACAATTGCTTAGATCTTAATGGGGAATATTTTGAAAAAGAAGAAAGCTATTTTCGATGATTATTATTTGTTTTTGTTCTCTAATCCCGAAATATAAGAGTCAACCCTCGTATTCAGATGTGTCTCATTTTAATTAGAAAGCATTATTTGACACATGTTTTGCTTTTGCTTTTCCATGAAATTACGTATTTCTGTAACCAATGGATTTTTTTTTTCAAAACACCAGAGCGACTTTTCATAAGGTGGAAAAGCCTACAATGTCGACAGTGAAATTTCTGTTTTTTGAGGTCCCCCTACTGTCTGGATTATATTGAGTCTTAACTGTAGGGACCAAACCGAACAGGTAAGCGGAGAAGAAAAAAAACAATGTTGCTACATTTATACTCTTGTTATACTTGCTTATTACAGTACATTGAACGCTATTAAAATCTTTGGAGCCATTTCGGTTACATCACACGATCAGAGCGGTCATAAATACACTCTTGCAATAAAGTATGCCACCAAAATTAATTTGTTCGACTTTACAACCAACATCTCTCAAAATTCTATGCTCTGGACGTTTCACTGATGGATGTTAAAATATCTTCCCTTGGCCATTTTCAAACGAACTCATACTATCGACTCTTTGTGTTACAGGGTACCACCTCTTACAAAGTCTGGGCCCTTCTAAGAGAACCTTCGTGAGAGAACAGCAGAACTCATAGCACGAGAAGTTGAGGAGCAAGCTAGGCTCTGGTCCTCCTGTGGACTGTCCACCATATAATTATTATTATTATTTTGTTCCTGCGGCGAAATGATTTTTTGTTGCCATCTTAAGGCGAGATGGAACTGTTTTCAAGTTTCATGCCCAACGAAGAGGTGTTGCGCTAAATTCCAAGAATAGTCTTCCTAACAAGAAGCTTTCAAAAGAATCCAAACCACAGTTCCATGTTTAATTTATATTTTATTTATATTCTCTATGCACAGCGTTATATATTCAATTTCATTCCCTCGATCCTTGTCCCAACAGCGCCTCGCACAAACAACAACCACTCTGTCGCTTGCCTGTTTCTGTTCGTATTGTTTCAAAACAAACTATCCTGCTCGGAACTGAGTTCTTCTTCCCTCTTCTTCATTACAAGAGTATTGGCTTATTGTGTGACAATTTCTATTGGTTTTGTCTGAAGGACGAGGACCTTAACAATTTAATAATAATTTTGAGTTCCTTTGGGTTTCATATTGTTTTGTTTGTTTTAATGAAGTTTTATGCAATAAGATTTGTTTTTGGATTTTGTTTTGGTTCTAAGCACTTAGAAACGAATTGTATATATATTTTGTCGATTGTTTGATTACATAGTTTTCTTTCTTCTTCTTGCTTACACAATAAGTTTTGTTTGTTTGCTTAAGTATTTTACAGGTAAGCGTCCAGTTTGGCCCTAAGGTTTAATGTCTACAAGTTCAATTGGTTTCCTTTGAGTTTTAACATGAGTTTTTGTCTTTGGTTTCTGAGTTTATTTACAAGATCCACTAATTTCTATGTTTATGCGATGTAGTTTTGTTTTTAATTTTTTAGGGATAAATTTAGTTTAGGTATGAATATTTACAAGATTAACAAATTTTTTAAGTGTGCTGAGAATGTGTATGCGTATGTAGGCAGATTCAAAAAATTGGTTTATTTTAGGAAATGAATTAAAAACTCTGAAAATGACTGCTGGTGAGATCAGAGCTGGAGAGCGACAAATATTCTGGGGAATGAATCATGAAAATAACAATAAAGCACAAAATCCTTAAAAGTAAAAAATACATTTTTTGCAATGCTTATTCTATCTAATGGACCCCTTGCAACATCAGTCGATGAAGAGGGCAACGGTGATTACATGGAAAATTCTTCAAATGGACCGTTATCAAAACAAGCTTTCGGGATGAATTTCAATTAGTCGGAGCTACGAGGGGCGTTCAATATATTCTCGGTATCGGGGTGGAGCTGTGGTTCTAAAAGGGTGTCCCACCAAGAACGCAAGATTTAAATTTTAAATAAAACGCAGATGAGAAAATCGTGAATCCGTTATTAAATCGTAAAGTAGACAGGATCAGGTTATGTGTGGAATAACATATCGGTTAGATGGCCGCCGCGGCTTTGCTGGCACATACGCGATCTTCTAGTGAAATTTTCAATTACCGTTTTGCATAAATGCTGCGGTATTTCATTAATGCAGCGTCCAATTTCCTCATTTTAGGCTTGAGTCGTCATCGGCTTATTCGCATAAACCATCGATCTTAAAAACCCCAAAGAAAAAAGTCCAATGGTGTTAAATCACACGATATAGGCGCCAATTCTGGTCCCCGAAACGCGAAATAACACGGCCAGGGTATGAATGATGCAGCAATTGATTTGTTTCTCTGGCTGTATGAGATATGTTGCCGTCTTGTTGAAACCACATCCTTTCCACATTCATTTCTTCAAATCTTGGCATTCACTTCACGATATCATTTCACGATACCGAACACCATTGACTGTTTGCGCTTGACCTGACTTATTTTCATAAAAAAAGTCCAATGATTCCTCCAGCCCAAAATCCAGACCACACAGTGACACGTTGAGGATGCATTTGCTTCTCGTGAATCTCTCAAGGATTTTCCTCGCCCCAAACGCGGCAATCCTGCGACAATTGACGAAGCCATCAACATAGAAATGGGCCTCTTCACTAAAGATGAACTATAGCCGCAAAACTTTCACCATTTTGTTAACACAATTTCACAATGAGAATGCGTTGTTCATTCGTGGAGCGCTCCATTTTTATTAACCTTATAACTTCTACTAACAAACAATAATTGTTCAAATGACGAACAATGACAATTTGAATGGAGTCAAATTTAAATTTTGCGTTCTTGTTGGGACACCCTTTATATAGAAATTGACTTATTTATCAAGTAATACTATTATTTTTTGAAATTTCATAAAGATGTGATTATTAATTAGCGTTTTATTCTAGTTAAACAGAATCTTAATGGCAACTGAGACGATGATGGTGAATGATTGAACATCGCGCTGCACTTAAGTTTCTCACTAAGCAAGGAAAAAGTCAAAAACCTAGTGATGAGAAGATGGTGATTGTTTACCAGGGTTCCGGACCTTTATTATCAGCTGTGCAAAAGTGGTCAAGTGAGTTCAAGAGAGGCAGAGAGAGCATAGAAGACGACCCCCGCACCGGCGCCCCTGCTACTGCTTGTACGGGAGGAAGAATCAAAGAAGTCGAAAAACTTGTTCTTGAGGATGTCCGAATAAAGTTGAAATGATGGCCGAGATCACCGAGCTATCAACTGGTACCATTCAAATCATTCTTCAAGATCATGCACTTGACCTGTCAAAGGTCAGTGCCAGGTGGATACCACGAATACTCACAGCGCCTCAGAAAGAGGTGGAAATCGCATGCTGTAGAGAGCTTTTAGAGATGTGTTGTGAGAACGCCGACGGTTATGGATCGAATTTTTACTGGGGCGAAACATGGGTTCACCATTATGACCCTGAAATTAAACAAGAGTCCATGCAGTGGCATATAAGAAGAACAGACCCCCCGAAGAAGTCAAAGTTACTCCGTCTGCCAGGAAGCTCATGGCCACCCTTTTTTGGGACACAAAGGGAATCTTGCTCATTGAGTACAAAACAAAGGTGAAACCATCAACGCCACATCCTACGCTTCCACTTTGCATAATTTGCGGGAGGAAATTACTCGTAAACTCGTAGCGGGTGTGTTGCTTCTTCATGACAACGCTCCTGTTTACACAGCGCGAGTTTCCAAGACTGCTGCGCGAGACTGTGGTTTTGAAGAAATCCAACATCCACCGCATAGTCCAGACCTTGCCCCTAGTGATTATTTACTATTTCCAGACTTAGTGTCTTCGTGGAAAAAGATTTTCGGATGATGAAGAACTCAAGTCGGCAATAAATGTGTACTTTTCAGAGAAAGAGGAAATTTATTTTTTTTGAGGATTTAAAAGAGGTTATCTCAAGATGTAACAAATGCATGTTTGTTAGGTTAGATTATGCTGAATAATAAACAACAACTTAAATTGAATTCGCATTTTCCATCATATTGATACAGAGAATATATTGTACGCCCCTCGTAAGGAAAGAAGCAGCTCCTAATATTGCATTTTCTTGAAAGTTTTCTGAAAACTATACTGGGGCACTGACACTCAATGACCTGGTACCTTCTACTACTGTTTTGTTTGCTTAGGAAAACTAGTTTAAACTGATACTCTTTTAGAAAGATGAAACGAAATTGCTGCTAGTTGTCGAAGGTATAAACATCCAGTGTCCTTCTAAATTTAAAAATAACTTTTTGCCTCGTAATCTTGGGTTTCAGAAACTCCTCGTCATGTTCAACGTCGGCTTAAAATTCAGATCTCATATCTAACCAGGCTATGTAACAAACTCACCTCGGGCTTCGGGGCTTAGAATTGGGCCACCAGTGTCGCAGTGTGCGAGGTTCAATAATTATAACGCAAATAGCCTGCCGAAAGAAAGCTGTCTGAATATAACGAGTGACAGTGTACACGATTTGAATATATATAGGTCTAAGTAAGGTAACCTGAGGTACCTATCAGAATTTTGCACTAGTATCGGGTAAACGTGTGGCATTGACAGAGGAAGAGCTTGTCGCCTTCACAAGCACAGGAGTGAATTAATGTTTAGACATAGTACATTTTGTAAAAGCGCTTCTCAATACTTCTTCTTCTCAGAACATAACAAAAATGCTGAAAATGTTCAGACAATAATGGTCGGCATGTTGGCGTACTTTACGGGAGAGTACTTAAACCGAATCTAGGAGCCAAGTCTTGTTTGCCTGATTCAGTTCCGAAAATTTGAATATAAGAATGCTCACTTGACACCTTTTTTCCAAACTGAAGAAGACGATGACATTTTGTCACTATCACATCTAATCCTGCACCGGAAAGCTGTTTAGAGAGAGAGAGAGGGAGTGAGATAGAGAGGGAGAGAGAGGGAGTGAGAGAGAGAGGGAGTGAGAGAGAGAGGACAGAGAGAGAGAGCGAGAGAAAGAGAGAGAGAGAGAGAGGGAGTGAGAGAGAGAGAGAGAGAGAGAGGAGAGAGAGAGCGAGAGAAAGAGAGAGAGAGAGACGGGAACACTAACTAGCAACTGTTTGACAGTAAGCAATTGAAAAACGAATTACTGTCTCTGGAACAATGTAAAATGGAACCCTTTTTGGAAGTGATTCACGATGCTGTCATTAAAATCCTCGCCTAAATATTTAAATCTTGGACATAGTAGTATCAGGCAGCAGTTTCAAGCAGAAATTATGCGAACAGGACACACAACATGAAAATAAATGAACCAATTCCGGGCTAATAGAACAATGTCGGTAATCTGTCCACAAAGTTACCATAGGCTGCAATGAAATACCTCAATGTTGAAAAGTTTTATATTTGAAAGACAGTCAAGAGCATGTGAAACTGACTGGCTCCATTGCTTGCACTCGTGTTATCGATTTCACATGCTCTCCTTGTCAAATCTTAATTTTGGTACGTTTCGAAGCAACGACCGTAACAAAATGCATCCCAAGATCGATTCCAGCGGTGCCAACTGCTCCGACTCCGCTCAACGAGCTTCTTTAGTTTCGACGTTCAGAGACTTAGTTTTGGTTGCTGGGGCCTTCAATTCGGGGTACAAATTTACTTGGTACGCTTTTTTGTGGTCAATTCTTTTTATTGAAAATAACGTGAAAACTGCAGTAATCACTCGAAGTATTGCTCATCGGAAGCGGCAGCCTTTTTTCCAATTTCTGTGATATTTTTCGAATACTCTCTCTGAGAATGAGTCGTCTAATTATTAAGCCATTCTTTGATTTCTTTGTAAAACCTGACCCGGTGACTCTCCCAATCGTTCCGCATGCGTCAAAAAAAGCCATTGGTCGAAAGGAGCAATGTGTGTAGAATACTGCATTTCACCGTGTCCAAGTAGATTTTTGCTACAACAGTCACATGGCCGCCGTGGCGTAGTGGGCAGACTGCGACGCTCACACGCCGAAGGTCTAGGTTCGATTTCCAGCTCAACACTAGTTTTTAGAATTTTTCACGGCACCATCACTTTCGAGCTGCTGACAACACTCAAGGAGTAATAAGTGTCTAAGAAACCTTCTCAACTTTCACCGTTCGGAGTCGGCAGAAAACAGTAGGTTTCCACAGCTCATGAGAGAACTGTAGCTCGCACGAGTAGTTCATGAGCACGCTAGGCTTTGGTCCCCTGTTGAAAGTCGTGCCATACAATTATTGTTATTATTAACCAACTTTTTATAGGGTGAAGGATAACTATGGAGAACTCTTGCTGCTCCATCAAAGTTGTAGCTCAGTGTTGCAAAAGGTTTAGACAAGTCGACGTGCTGTCATGTGACTCCGTCAACATCTTTCTTGAGAAGATCGTGCTTTACCCACAACGCCAGAGGCACGATCTTCCAAGAGTCAGTTCAACTGTAAGCTCCACACAGACAACCACAGCGATCTGACAATGCCGATCAATTAAGCTTCATCAATCAACAGGCAACCCAAGGATTGACAAACTTTGGTTTTGACCTGATGGCATTCAAGATCGCTATGTCGTAAGACAAGGCTCCAGCTACAACAACTTCCGTAGAAGTCACCACTTCTAGGGGACTGCAATGGTTAGGAGCATAGTCGATTTGAAAGGAAACGCGTTTCACTATCTAAATTAATTCAGAACACCTTTGAAAATTATACAGGGGCTACGTTGCTGATGCTTCTGTGTTTTTGAGCCTTGGTGTCACCTTTTTCAGGGGAGGTGTGACCTCCTCCGGAGACGTCTCTAAGCAAAACGAGGCGAACCACTGGATGGTTCATTTGTGTCTGAGATTATATAAGGTTGCCAAAATCTCCTCTCCGCCTTTTTGATTTTTGAATTTTCCGGCTATGTACAAAGGACTACAGACCTCGTACTGTTCTATACATCATTTGAAAGGTCTTGACATAACCTAAAAAAAACAACACTATGCATGATAAGATTGGATATTGCGTTCAACAGTTATTGACGTGTAAACATCGAGTCCACTAACGCCGAAATTCGCGCTATTTTAAAGTTTTCCTTCGTTTAAGGCCGCTAGAGAAACGTTCCGTGAGATTAATGGTGTTTTGAGGGATGTTACTCTATCACTTCGAACCGCGGAGGAATGGCTTCAACGCTTCAGAGCTGGTGGAAACGGCACCATAGATAAGGCAGCCGGCGGAAGATCTGTGGCGACGAATACCGATCGAATCATGGAAATCATCTAGTTAGACCGAAATGTGGCATCTCGTGACATCACCCAGGAGATGGGAGTTAGTCACCAAACCATTTTAAACCATCTGCAGAAGGCTGGATACAAGAAAAAGGTTGATATTTGGGTGCCGCATGATTTAACGCAAAAACTCTTCTGGACCGAATCAACGCCTGTGATATGCTGCTGAATCGGATCAGACTCAACCCATTTTCGCAGCGGATGGTGACTGGAGATGAAAAATGGATCACATACGACAATATTAAGCAAAAACGATCGTGGTTGAAGGCCGGTGAATCGTCCGAAACAGTGGCCAAGTCGGACTTGACGCCCAGGAAGGTTTTGCTGTTGGATTAGAAGGGAATCATCCACTATAAGCTGCTCCCACGTGAAAATACGCTTAATTCTACCATCTACTGCGAACGACTGGACCGTTTGAAGCAGGCGATCGACCAGAAGCGTCCAGATTTGGCCAACAAGAAGGGTGTAGTGCTCTACCAGGACAACGCCGGCCCACGCACGTCGTTGTTGACTCATCAGAAGCTACGGGAGCTCGGATGGGAGGTTTTATCGCATCCACCATATAGCCCGGACATAGCGCAAAGTGGTTACCGCGGTTACCGCCTGTCCACGGCGAACGCCCTTAGTGGTGAGAAGTTGAACTCAAAAGAGGCTTGTGAAAAGTGGCTGCCCGAGTTCTTCGAAAATAAGGAGGAGGGCTTCTACGAAGGGGGTATTATTATGAAGTTGCCGTCTAGATGGTAACAGATTATCGAACAAAACAGGGCATATTTGAACTAAATCCGATCACTGTTACACTTTGTATGAAGCATTGAATGAAGATCAAAAAAGGGGAAGGGAAATATTTGGCAACCTTATAGAAAAGGAGAAGTCTAAAGATGGACACTTCAGATCGCTTCTTAGTACTTGTGAAAGAGCCAATCGGAGACCATAATTAGCTGCACAAGTTTCTAACCCTGATTCTTCTTCTTCTATACATCCTGTCCTTATCTTGGGTTCACACCAACGTGGTATTTTTATCTTTTGTGTGCGCTAATATCTGCAGGAATACTTCGACCGGCGAAACTCCAGAGCACTTCTTCCTCTGAAGCTGTTGTACAAAAGGGGACAATTTTTTACAAAAGCTTCAGCTGAGCATGGTATGCTCAAATCGTTGTTGAAATGATAGCCATTAGGCGCAGTTTAATCATTTTATCGCCTCTGTTGGACAAAACTCAATGTTGTTGCCTCTACATAGCTTCGCTATCTACCGCTCAGTCATTACCTCAACTTATCCCGCCATCGCGAGGCATTTACGCGTCACCTACGGCTTTTGGACCAATTGTGTCAGAAGTAAGAAATAAGCTTAAATTTTAAACTTAAATCTAATGTAAATAAAACTCGCTCTCCAGCTTCAACAGAAAACAATAAATCAGAACATAAATAAAAATTCTTGTCATTCAAAAAATAATTAATTTTTAGTAGGATACACATCGCTCTTGATATTTGTACAACCAACACTTACGCCTGAAGGTGAACTCTTGGAATCATGCTTTTATTTTTCTCGTCACTTAACCGCGAAATTTTAAATTTTAAACATTTTTAAAATACTTTTTACAAACCCTTATGGAAATTCTATTCGTCTATTCTCTAGGAGGTTATGTACATTTTTCTTGTTTTTTTTTCTTTTCTCAAACACAACAGATTTCTGTTTGACAGAGTTCGGTAACAATGAATAAATAAATGATGGGATAAACAATCGAGAGGTCCGCTCTTGGGTGGGGGGAGAGTGTTCGCCTTTGTCGTGGTTGAGTAGGTAAACAGTCCTTGCTGGTGATTTGATTATGAACAGTCTCCAATGGCTGACACCCCCTGCAATCACCCACAGCTGCAGTGCGAGGGCAATTATTTTCATCTCTTCACCCGGTCGCAAGACGCGGACGCTGTTGTCGTTCCCCATAGCTGTGTGGCGATTGAATTGAAAAGAAAAATTATGAAAACTTCCAAGCCCATCGCGGGCGAGAGGAGAGCACCGACAAAGTCAATTATCAGCAGCCTGTCGCGGTCTCGGTCTCGGTGTCGCTGTCGTTGTCGGTGGTGGCCACGATTGTTGGTGGCGGTGGTGAACCGGGAAGATGACACCGCTGTGCTGTCGGTGGTGGAGTGAGTCGATGGATTCTGACTGAAGGGCGATTTACTTTTGATCCAGCGAATCATGCCCTCAACGATGTGATGGGAGCGGTGTTGTCCTGCTCGCAGGGACACCGCCGAGTTGTGATACGCTCCTGGGGGGTTGCGCACCGGAGGTTGGCCGTTGTCGCCTGTGAATGAAAAGAATATCGGACAATGAGAAGTGAGAAAGACTCAACATTTTTGAGGGGGCGGTGGGAATTTGAAGAAGACTTTCATTGCATTGCAATCGGTTTCATTTGAAGGTATAATTAAAATTCAATGGTCGTGATAAACTCAAAGGGGAGGTAGTTTACGGCTTTGGTGGGTGGATTTAGAAACGTCATTCATTTAGGTTTAATGAGATTCGCTGTTTATAGGAGGATGGTAGTGGGCGAGGCTCCTCCGAATGAGCCAAACGTCAAGACATTTCACAGAAGAATTCGCAGTCATGACACTCCATCCCGTGGGTGGTAGACGTCTTCCAGCCGGAATTAAATTCGAGGAAGGCTCTTGCGGAACACCCAAAAAGAGGCTGCGAATTCAGCTGTTCCTATGAATACACGAAGTTGTAGGACAACACCGCACAACTGCATAGCAATATTGAGCCTCCACCGGTTAACCTCGTCGCCACTTCATTAATCTCAATACCGGACTGATGATGAATTTTGCATGCGCTCACCACAGATGCCACAGGAATTCATTAGTATCACGTATTCAGTTAAATTGTTTGAATAATTTCCCATCAGTGTGCAACATCATCGGATTTGAATTTAACATCTTCTGCATCTCATGGTCGCCCCATTTTCAGGCCGGAGCAGCATCAAATTCCAATTAAAATTCTATTCAAAAACCACACACTAGTGGGTGGGTGGGTGTCTCTGGCCGGGGGTGGATTTTATCTTGTTGTTGGGTTTTTTTGCTCGAATTTTGTTAATTATTTTCGCATTGATTTTGTCAGATTAGATAATTGCCGTCATGGAATCTAATTAAAATGTTAAATCGAGTCTTGATTGGCAGCAGTTTAGTAGGGGGCGGGCGTGTGTAGGGGAAGGAATTTGTGCATGCTATTGTACGTCAATCACCCATTGGAGTTTGGAGTTTTTTTTGGTTACTTAACGGTCCCATCTGACGGAGATTGGGCAATGATTTGGATAATTTGTCAGAATTGAAGTGGACTTTGATGGCCATTTTGATGGAGTTTGTTTGTGAAGGACCTTAATTACGTTTACCGAGGACTTTACTCAATTTTTAAATGTTCAAGTATTGCGGACGCTTTTTTTTAAACCAAATTTATGGTTTCTCGAGTTACGCTCCTGTTCCCAGCGATTAAAATTAATGGAATAAACTCCGCTTTTATTGGTAATATTTGAATAAATCATTGGCTAACCCTTTGGGGAACTTTGATGACCAAGTCCTAAGCAATTTTAGTATTTTACGTGAGATGTACAAACAGGAAGGAAGAGCATCGTCTCTTCGAGGGAAAAAGAAGAACAGGCAAATTGCACACCAGGTATACCGGTATGAAATTAATGATTTTTTTTTAACAAAACACTTATTATTAATGGGAAAGTAAAAACATTTCGCCGTGGCGTAGTGGGTTGAGTGCGACGCTCACACGCCGAAGGGTCTAGGTTCGACTCCCAGTTCAACACCAATTTTTCTAATATTTCACGGCACCACCTCTTTCGAGCTGCTCACAACACTCAAAGAGTAATAACTGTCAAAGAAAGCTTCTCAAATTTCGCCGTTCGGAGTCGGCAAAAAACTGTAGGTCTCTTCTACTCGTGAGAGAACAGTAGCGCGCACAACACGAGTAGTTGATGAGCAAGCTAGGCCCTGGTCCCTGCTTGGACTGTAGCGCTAACAATTATAATTATACCTCTAATACTTAATGCGTTAAAGAAAACCAAAGGACTATGGACTGATTACTAAACATGTAATTTATATTTTCTGGTTTGCTATGGTGCAAGACTGTAGCAACGCATCTCTTACATTTTTTTTATTTATCATTTTTGTACAGTTAGCTGTAAATGCAAGAAACCTTGTCGACTAGGTAGATAATTCCGTACACTTTGTTAAAAAAAAAATATAATAGATAATTTTCCACAAACTATGAGCACTATGCGTGTTTTACTTGAATCCTGTAACATTGGTACACTTTTGTTCTTCAGTGTATATCCCGGTGGAATTGCCTTACAATCGGGACTGGTGGTCTTATGGTCTGCTGCATATCGGTAACTCTAGGTTATAAGAACTCGAGTGACATCATAAGTCCTATCAGTGAAATTTGTTTTCAAACCGCTGCATGTTATTGTTTGAATTGTTGCAATTCGTTCAACCACCTCAACAACATGCTCTGAACTCTGAAATGCTTAGATGAATTCTTACAATACAAATACAAAACAAGAGTCATACTCATCTCGTGGGATCTCTTTTTAATTACTATTAAAGCACGATACTGTGGTCGCCGTGGTGGGTAAAGTGCGACGCTCACACGCCGAAGGGTCTAGGTTCGACTCCTAGTTCAACACCAAATTTTCTAATATTTCACGGCACCACCTCTTTCGAGCTTGCTGCGCAAAGAGCAATAACTGTCTGAGAAAGCTTCTCAAACTTCGCTCTTCGGAGTCGGGAAAAAACTGAAGGTCCCCTCTACTGGTGACAGAATAATAACGCACACAACAAGAGTAGGTGATAGGGAAGTTAGGACCTCGTCCCCCTGTCGACTGTCGCGCTGCACAATTATTATTATTCTCAAGTATCTGACACCGTTGGATGTCGCTATTAAACTGTAAATTTCCTTACTTCTTAAGTGAGCAAAAGCACATCCAATCAAAGTATCCGCTGCGAAAGCTAGGCCTTGCTTTTCAGTATGGTGCGTTGCCCCTCAATTGTTTGTTAAAATGTTCAACAGTCGATTTTTCGTTCTGGCCCTCGACCTTTGATACAGCAAAAAATGCTCGTCCAATGTCCTACTATTCGTAAGATTTGTTTTGGCTTCTATTCAATTTTCTGTCAACTCTGGAGGGCCTCCACTGACTTTGCCGCGAATGGAATTCCAACACACTGCCTTCCCCAAATGTCGAGGACCTCGTCATTCTCAGTTGAACGCTCTCTCCCATTTTAATTTATTTATTTATTGGCGGTGGTGCGCGCCATCCAGCGGATGATGAAAAATGAAATCCCACAAATTGCAATTTTGGCATGTCTATTGAATTAATCGAATTCTGTGATTGCTGTGTTCTGTTGCTCCCCCAGACTGCCGCCCAAATGGACATGTGCGGAGCTTAGGAGTGAAATTTTTGTTGCTAGACTTTGGGTGCTAGCCGTGGACGCAGGTAAAGATAACCCTCCAGCTAGCGTGCATCGGAAAACGTCGACTGCAAAAAAAAACGGAAAACACCCCACATGGATTTTCCACGCTGCCGAGGGAAATGCAATTTCCCTCCGTCGAGTTTTTCCTTTTTCATTCGACTTTTTCGTTTTTTGCTGTGTCCTGGACTATCGCATGGTCGGTCGTTTATGCCTCTTAGATGAGGAGGGGGGCAATGGGCTTAGCGTGTCCTTGTTAGCTTGATTCCCATTGTGAATGTGTCTATGGATCGTGATGGACAGAGCCTGTTGGGCAGATTGAATTGTACACAATTCAAGGCAATTCACAATGGGATATTGATTTGTGGAGTGCAAATTGGAGCTGGGCGGACGGGTGGGTGTCGAAATGATTTCAGAGGATGAGGAGTACTTTACATGAACGTGTGTGTGGTGTTTTTTCATATTTTTTTCTGTCCATTGTTTTGATTTGAGATTTGGATTTGAAAATTTGTTGGTCAATGTTGCACCCGTCTCGGCTGTCGGCGGACATTTGTGCCCGCGTGCATTTGGCCAGATTGATTGAATGATGTGCTGTTTGCGATGGGAGATGATTTTTGTGCAGTTGGCCGGCATACGAATAACTTAACCTCCAATGTTTTGCATTTTAATTGGTAATTTGTGGCCATAATGGAAATAAATATTCTGCCGGTGGCAGGCTACGTCAAATACGGGAGATTAATGGTCTGGCCGGGGGTTGGAATTTGGTGCCTGGATCGTGATGTTGGTGGCCCTAAATTGCAGTGGAAGTGCAAATGACGTCCAGTGAGGGCGAGCTGTGAGCGTTTGAGTCTCTAATGGATTGCGCTGTGTTTGTGACATCACTGGAGAATTTCAAATGCGGCAGTGAAATGATGGCGGCCACTGTGACTTTGGTTTTCATATTTTTTTAAACGACATTGACGCTTTTGTTCACGGTTTACATAAATTGATTTCAACTTTGAAGGTATGGGAATGTGTGAAATTGCGGTGAAGCCTGTGGGGGGTCTTTCCATGCATGAAAATAGTCTGCTGTTGATTTTTAGGCACGCTAGGTATACCGGTATGAAGTGAGCTTCAAGATAGAAATGTCTCGATGGGGAACATTTGTTGTAAACGAGCACTTATTTTTTTTTTTGTTTGTTTGCTATGTCATCTGTGAAAAATATTTAGTATACATCAAGTCATTGAACAGACAACTTCATACTTTTTCATCGTGTTAAATATGTCGAATTTTGTACCAGAAAGTGATGATTTGCGGAAAGCATTAATTTTTTGTTTTCATTTGAAGAAAAGTGCTGTAGAGTCGCATCGAATGCTTGTCGAGGCATATGGGGATCATGCTCTACCAGAAGCAACATGCAAAAGACGGTTTCAACGGTTCAGAAATAATGATTTTGATGTGAGAAATAAAGAACGTGGAAGACCACCAAAAAAGTTTGAAGACGCCGAATTGCAAACGATGTTGGATGGATATGACACTTTGGGGCAAAAGCAAATGGCAGCAATGTTAAATGTTGCACAACAAACAATTTCTGACCGTTTAAAAGCTATGGGAAAGATCCAAAAGTGTGGAAAATGGCTGCCACATGAATTGAATGAAAGACAGATGAAAAACCGAAAAAACACTTGTGAAATTTTGCTTCAAAGACACGAAAGAAAATTGGTTTTGCATCGGATTGTTACTGGCTATGAAAAATGGATTTATTTTAAGAATACTAAACGGAAAAAATCATGGGTTAATCTGGGACAACCATCAACTTCGACTGCAAAACCAGATTGATTCGGCAAGAAGACAATGCTGTGGGTTTGGTGGAACCAGAAAGGTGTGCTGTTCCACGAGCTCCTAAATCCTGGTGAAACCGTTAATACTGATCGCTACCGATAACCAATGATCAATTTGAACCATCCACTGATCGAGAAACGACCGGAATGGGCCAGAAAACACGTCAAGGTACTTTTGCTCCATGACAATGCACCTGCACACAAAGCAAAACCGTTTCAGGATACAATCAAAACACTTGGCTGGGAACAGCTACCCCACCTGCCGTATTCACCAGATTTGGCTCCTTCCGACTACCATTTGTTTTCATCGATGGGACACGCATTGCCTGGGCAGCACTTTTATTCCTACGAGGAGGTCGAAAATTGGGTGTCTGATTGGTTTGCTTTAAAAGACGAACAATTTTATTGGCGTGGTATTCACAAATTGCCAGAAAGGCGGTCAAAATGTGTAGAAAACAATGGCCAATACTTTGAAAAAAATGTTTTTTTCCAATTAATAATTAGTGTTTTATTTTCAAAACAAAACATTCATTTCATACGGGTATTGGGACAGGATGTATGTTTGCTGAGAGCTGTCCCAAATACAAAATTATTTTTTTTCATGAATTATTAGTACTTCCTTCATTCAAGACAAGAATCCCCTCGACTTAAACGAATCTAAGATAAAAGCATCGAAACTGAAGAAAACCAAAGCGATAGGAGTGAACGGAATCTTCATATAATGTGTGTTCCAACAAAAACGCAAGATTTAAATTTGGCGCCATTCGAATTGGAATTGTGTGACTTTTGAACAATTACTATTGTTTGTTTGTAGAAGGTATAAGGGTAATAAAATTGGAGCGCTCCATAAATGAACAACGCATTCTTATTGTGAACATGAAAATGCTGATTTTGCCGATAAAATCGTCTTTAGTGGCGAGGCCCATTTCCGTCTTGATGGCTTCGTCAATAGGCAGAATTGTAGCAATTGGGGCGAGGAAATTTCTCGAGGGATTCACGGGAAGCAAATGCATCCTCAATGTGTCACTGTGAGGTGCGGATTTTGGGCTGAAGGGATCCTTGGACCTTTTTTTAATGAAAATGATTCCGGTCAAGTGCAAATAGTCAATGGTGTTCGGTATCGTGAAATATATCCAATTTTTTCGTGCCTAGAATTGAAGAAATGAATGTGGAGGGGATGTGGGTTCAACAAGACTGCGCCACATTTCATACAGCCAGGGCAACAATTCAATTGCTGCATCAATCATTTAAACAGCCAGAACTGTTTAAAGCAGCCGGAATTGATTTGCTTGAGAGCATGTCCCAGTTCATCGGAAGACTATGGTCGAAGGAAAGTACGCCCAATGAGTAGATTTTCAGTGTCCTTTGCCCAGTTCACAAGGAAACAGAGACCCCTTTGTTTACGCTATTACTATCGAAAGACCAGCCTCCTCAACATTGTGTACAACAGTTTCTATGCCGTATTGTGTGAGCGTTCGAAAACGTTTGTCATGAACCTAATTGATCCTTGTCAGTGTAGCTCCTGGCCAGAGAAGACCACAATAGACCAGATCTTTAAAATACGTAAAATCCTGGAAAAGCTCTCAAGAGCACTCATCAGGCTTACGTCAATTTTAAGGCCACATATTATGGTGTGTATAGGGATGAGTTACACAATGTCATATCAAAAGTTGGCACCTTTGCCAAACTCGTCAGGTTGTGGACGAGAGTTCTCGCTGCTCCGCCGAAGCCAATAATGAGTTCATCGAGATCTTCAATGTCAAAAAATGGTTTACACAAGGTTGCACTGTCATGTGACTTCTCAAAACCACTTTTGAGAAGATCGTGCGTAACTCTCAAGTCAACACCAGCGGCACGTTGTTCCAGAAGTCAGTTCAATTGCTAGCTTACGCTGATGACATGGACGTGATTGGATGAACACAGCGAGCCATCAATGAGGCGTTTGCTGGCATTGAAGTGGAAGGGGCTAAAATGGGTCTGGCGGTAAAACAGGTCAAAACTAAGTGCATGCTGTCTTCAAGGAAGGACACACGCCATCGATATCTTGGACAGAGCGTCACGCATCAGCCGGATTAACTGCCAGCTTTCGTGGACGACATTAACGAGATTGTACAAACGCACCATCTATGAGGCGTTTGCTTACATTGAAGATGAAATGAGTACAGGTCGGGAGAAAATGGGGCAAAAAAAGTACATGGTGTCGTCATGAAATGGCGCACGACGTCAACTTCCCGGACAGGGCGTCACATTAGGTAACAGAAACTTCTTGGTAGTTATGCATTTCGTCCTTCCACTCCGCGATGAGTGGGGACAATAAATTCAGGACTGAAATCAAACGCAGAATCAATATTGCCGATTGCTGTGTTTTTGATCCATTGAGTAGTAGAGCCCTCTCTCGAAAGCCTAAGCTGGCTTTGAATAACAAATTGATCATTTCAGTCCTGCTTATGGCGCGGAGATGTGGTACTTCCAAGGTCAAGACAAAAAAGCAAGCCCTGATTTTTTCGGCGTGCGATGTTTGGTCCTGTTTACATTTGTGGCATTTGGGGGAGAACATTCAAGGACAAACATTATGGGCTGCAGGACAGCATACGTCATTGATCCTAAACCATAGGGAAAACGCAACAGCTGGTGGTCTAGGCTGAGATTGCGAATATAAGTGCAGAATGTCCTCAACCAACTAGTGCTGGCTGGAATGGCATGATGATTGAAACCCAAGTTCACGCCAATATATAGCGCGGATCAAAAAAGAAGGTCGTTCAAATTCATACCTTGGATGGATTTCCAGAAGCACACTCTGTCACCTGAAATTTACAAACAACAAACAGCGTGCTAGGATGATATGGTCTGAATGTTTCCGAACTTCTGACATTTCAGAGCTTCTCAGAAAGGCAGCCCAAACAGTCGGGCTCTTCGTTTTGAACAGTTTAATTGACAATTTTGTCAGAACTGCTAATTGAAATCCAAATTCTCCGTTCGAATCTGATATTCTTTCACTTTTCGAAATCCAAAAATGACAATTCTCCATTCGAATTCGATCCACCACTTTTCAAAATCCAAAAAATTCAAATTCTCCATTCAAATTTAATCTATTACTTTTCTAAATCCAAAAAATCCAAATTGCCATTTGGGTTGCCCTCAGCTTTCGGAAAAGTTCGCGTGAATCCACAGATTTTGACTATATATCACCTGTTAAAGGCTTTAGGATAAAATCAAGGGAAAATACATTGATAAAATTTGTTTCTAGTACTCCCCTGGTTTTCTGTCAAAATTTGAGGAAAATTCGTCTGCTTCAGTTCTTTGCAAAATAAAAGAAATTCGTAGCTCACATTGCAGAATGTCAGGAAATCCAAAAACATACTCGGGCTCGAGCTGCTGTGAGTTTTCTTCCCAGCGCTGAAATTAGCAACTTACACACGGAAAAAGTCATTTAAAAAATTCTCACACAGTTACCTTACAAGCACATCAACCACATCGGAAAATAAACTTGCCCAGCAACACGTGTGTCAGGCGTCACTTGGAAGTGACAATCTCTTTATCATCCGAGCGCGAGCCACCTCCCCACAGACCCGCATAGGCAGCGTTTAAGTCATTAAGGACTTGCACATTTGACTTGTTGTGTTTATTTACCAAAAGATTACCGTCGCCACCACGACCACCTACGCACACGCCGTGCCACCGTATCTCAGCTGCGGCGCAATAAATCACAGCAGTTAATCGTTTCAACATTAACATGACTTTTATATCGCCATCAACAGGGCGGACGGACGAGAGTCCTGATTCCGAAAGGCCAGATAATTTCCAACAGTAATGGAGGGACATTTGTTATCCATTCAGGGATCATTATAATAGAATTCTCCCGACCGCAGTGGTGTGTGTGACTGACAGAAGTTCTGTCACCTCCGGGACTTGTCATCTCCCACCTCAAGGCAACTGTATCACAGCGGTGTGGGTAGGGTCCCATACCCCAGTCACTGCAACAATAGCGACCTCTTGTGTGAAGAAATAAATGATTGATGGGATCTTGTTGGTTTTTTGCCCCTCGCTTTGCTGAGCCCTTCAAGGCGGTGACTTAATAGGGTCGAAGTCGTAATAAACGCTCATTCAATCATTTGCCTTCATTCGCACACAAGCGCAAGCCCTGAGAGAGGCATACACACGCTTCAAGTGCTCATTTGGATTAAAAGAAGCGGAAGTGGAACTCTGGAGCGATGGAGAGACTACGGTGCTCTGCACACGACTAATGGCCGGCAATCGATCAAATTGTGAAAGGATACACACAGCGAAGGATATTCCTAATGAAATGAATGACTTCGGTGAAGGCTATGGCCCTTAAATTGTAAATGGGACTGCCTAGCCTACATTTACATCGGTTGTCGGTTGGGAAGGAGACCGCAGAAGGGATATGGAACGCACTGTGTGCCTCCCTTTCTCCCAGGCATTCTATTGCAGAGAGAGGGGTAGTAGTTCGAATTAATTTCTCTGAGAAATCATGTCCAGTCATGGGTAAATTGAAATAAATTACGAGTGGATTTTAGGACAGAGGGACGAGTGCTAGAGATTTGATTAAGCAACCCTTTCTTGGTGGTGTCCTGGGCGATGATATTCAATCGTCATGGGAAGTGGTGTAGCCTTTATCGCAACCACCCAGGAGAGGTTAATCAATTTTGGTGGTTTTAAGTTTCGGCTTTGAGGAGGACTGCTGTGCTGTTTTGTGGCCTAGAAGATTATGTGTGATGGGTGGGACTTTACAGCAAGTCGGGCACATGTCAGACGTTGTTGGACGCACGAAAGGCTTAATAATTTGAGAATTTTTCTGTTTTTGGGAGAAATCCAAGTGTAGTATCTCTTGGGAAAAAGGTTTTGAACGGCGACGCACTATGGGGCAGCTCTATGGCAATTTTTAAAAATGTAACCGATCTTAATAAAAGTTACCTTTCCGGGTAGCTGATAATATGGGCCATATGCTTTGGGAATTTTTTTTCCAATAAGTTGCTGAATCACTCAGCGTTTGGCATCAAAGTTGTAAAAATAGGGAAGTTGCGTTCATTCAAAAGTACTTGACGCAACTTTGTTCAGTTGGTACGTTAAAAAACAAGTGTTTGTTACAAATGTTTTGGATGGAATTTATCAACTGGAATATGTTCTTTGAATACAATTAGTTTTCACTTGGTTATAAAGTACTGTTAGCCCAAAAAAAAATGGCGGATTACAAGAACTTAAAAGTTGTTTTTAAATAACGGTACTTTTTGAATAGGCAAACATCGACCTGAATTTGAACTTAATTTTTTTAGCCTAATCATTTCTTTACCGAAAACCGAAGTCAAAAGTCACCGATGTTTGCCCAAACTATTTTTTTTTTAATTTTTTGTGTATATACATCCCTGTTTAGAATAATGGCACCATTATTGATTTTGCTAATAACTTCTTCCCATGGTCAGGTAAGCGCTTCATATTCATTGCACAACATCTTTATTATCTTCTTCTTCTTCTTTGTTACGCTACAGTCCGGGGTGGACCTGGGCCTCAACCAACATGCCTCTCCAGCCAGCACGATCTTTCGCCAGCTGTCTCCAGTTGCGCACTCCAAGTTGGTTGAGGTCCTTCTCCACTTGTGTGCGCCACTTTAGTCTAGGTCGCCCTCTGTTGCGTTATCCCAATGGCTCGGATTCAAAGACTTTATTATATTAGTCAAAAAAGTAATAAACAATATAATAATAAAAATGCATGTTTTCATAAAAAAAAACATCCGAAACCGCAAATGCAACATATTTTAAGTTGCGCAAATTAATATCGGCACGTTATTCTGAAGAGCCTTCTCGTAGCGTACACCAATAGTTAAAATTTCTTGACTTTAAACCTTATTTTATACAAATTATTCTAGATACAATTTCAAAAGTGCAAGTGCAAGTACAAGTGCAAGTGTAAGTGTCGAAAATATTGAACTATTGTTATTATATTCAAGGTGTCACAATGCAATTTTTTTTCTTGCGAAAGACAGGAGCTTTTCGAAACATTTTTGAATAGTAAATTTAGGACTTTTGAGAAAAGAATTGAAGTCAAACGGCCATTTCTGCCCCACTGTGCGATGGCGTCCTGATCCGTCCGTTTTCTTGGTTGTCTCCACAGAAGAGAAGTCATACAGTGCTAAATAAAAATACTCAATTGTCATATACAGGGGGCGCCACTAACAAAAAGTATTACTTTTAGGAACTATAAGCATTCAAATGATACCTGTCCCTTTTTTATGACAACCTGTTTATTGGGTTATAGTTACAGTGCTTCAAGTGATGGCAAAAACCAATTTATCGTGTTGATTAAACACTGCCTTTTGATGGAAAAAAATACCGTGCACGCTCAGCAATGGCTTGAAAAGAGTTGCAGGGACTCTGTTCCATAAAAAAAAACTATTTTCCGGTAGTATGGTCACTTTCTAGCCGCCGTGGCGTAGTGGATAGAGTGCGACTCTCACACGCCGAAGGGTCTAGGTCTGATTCCCGGCCGAACACCTCGAATTTTTCACTGCACCACCTCTTTCGAGCTGCTGACAATACTCAAAAAGTAATAACTGTCTAAGAAAGCTTCTCAAACTTGGCCGTTCGGTGCCGGCAAGAAATTGTAGGTCCCAGTAGCGCGCAACAACTGTACTGTGACGAGTAGTCGATGAGCAAGCTAGGCTCTGGTGCCCTGTGGAATTTCGCATCAACAATTGTTATTAAATATTAATATTATGGTGAGAAAGTTAAGCATTCAGTTTGGACATCGGGTTCGCGGAAGACACAGGACTTGATGTCAGTTTTATATGCACCTTTCCTCTCACCAAATTGTTTTTACATTGTCAGTGCGACGCTCACACGCCGAAGGGTCTAGATTCGATTCCTGGCTGAACACCTCGAATTATTCACTGCACCACCTCTTTCGAGCTGCTGACAACACTCAAAAAGTAATAACTGTCTAAGAAAGCTTCTCATACTTTGCCGTTCGGAGTCGGCAAAAAACTGTAGGTCCCTTCTACTCGTGAGAGAACAGTAGCGCGCACAACACGAGTAGTTGATGAGCAAGCTAGGCCATCTGGATGTTGCCAGAATCTGAACCGGGAAAGGATTTTCACCGGCGGCTCCAAGACAAAGGAGGGTTCTGGAGCTGGGGCCTTCATGGAAAACGACAACATTAGACTTCACGCCTCCTTAGGTAATTTTTCGTCGGTCTTCCAGGCGGAAGCCTTCGCGTACCTAAGGGCCACCAACTATATTGTGAAGAATAGGTGGAAGGGAAGAAGTATCTGCGTCTGCAGCGACAGTCAAGCTGTGCTTAAGGCCTTACTCAACCCTTTAACCACTTCCAAGATAGTTCAAGAGTAGCTGAATTGAAAGATAGCTGAATTCGTTAAGACTTGTCTGGGTCCTGGTTCATCACGGGATCCTGGGAAACGAAACTGCCGATGAACTAGCTAGGCTAGGTTCAGCAGAGGTATTCGTAGGGCCCGAACCCACCTTTGGGTTACCCGCGTCCCTGGTCAGGGCCTCCGTCGATGGTTGGGTCTCTCTACAGCACAACCAGAGATAGCGTGACTCTCCAGGATGCAGGGTGCAGTAGCGTTACGATTCGGTGCTAAAATCCCCTCCTTTGAAGAAGCAATTCCGACGTGAAGAATGGCTTTTAGAAATCTTACGGTTTCAAATCGTACATCACCCATTTAACGTACAGCCTTTACAATGTATTTCCAAATTTCTTCAACCGAACGGAAATTGTTTGCCGAATTGCTCCCAATGATTCTGTGAATTCACTTTCGAGTGAAGCTTCCAACTCCTGATCGTCAATCTTTTTGGGCAGAGGAACGTTCGTTGTTTTAAAAATTAAAATCCCAACTATGGAAGCTTCGAACTAACGACTACTAGGTCGGAGCAGCTTCTTCAACACTCAATGATCTTCGACTGTACTATTCATCCATTAAGAAAATGAAATCAAAGTTTCTCGCAAATTGTGTTTTTTCAAGTCAATTCTGGGTATTTTTGAAGCGGCAAAAAACATTGTTGTTGACTGAAGCAGGCGCTGATGCACACCTATTATTGCTGACAAATGTCGCGTCTTTCCAATGAAGAAGGTTGCCGCTTCCTAGGTCAAGAACAACTTGCACGTGGCGCCATCTTTTATGAACAGAAAAAAATAGTCGGAACGTTTCTGTTGAAACACTCTTTATTAAATGAGAGTTTCGTTATTTTGTTAAAATCGGTTTCTGGTGTATACCAGTAGACGCATGCTTCGTCAACGACCACCAGAGGGCGTAGCAGCTCCTGCAGACGATGGGAATTTATCGAAAAATCGCATAAACACGTTTATCGCCCAACAACCCTTCCTGTCTCTTGCCACTGTCTAAAAAGACACAACAGGCACTTTCAATCAGAAGCCTGCTGCTATGAACTCGAGGACTTTCGTCACGTTTTAATTTTTTGATACCCCATTTGCCGTCGAACCTGGAACTTCCTTATCATAGGTCTCCTAGTTAAAATGCATCTAACAATTTTTTGCCGATATACCATTAAATGTTTGTTTCAGCATCTTAGGAGCTGTGGGATCATAAGCTCTTGAGGCTTCGTGTGTTTAAAAATGTCTGAATTTCGACTCAAACCCACTTTTAACAGATGAAGAGGCAATGATGGGCAAGGGAATAAATCCTGGCTTCGAAATACTTCTACACAGATCGTTCTTCGAATTTCAAACGTCATTCAACACGAGACTTGCGTCGACTAGGCACTGGTGGTAGTACACTTCCAGCAATGCGGTCTGTGGAAGTTTGCAAAAAGCCCTCGAATCAGTTCAAACTTTATACTTCACGATTCCTGAGGTCGAATTTGTTCAAAAGGGCGTGATTTTCTATGTTTCTCTTCACTTGTCCGCTGAGCAGTCTAATCAGGGTATTCCACAGCGCGTCTCGCTCAAGGATGCTTGTTGCACTTTTCTTGCGAAAACTGTTTCAGGTTTCCAACAAATTGGACACTTCGTCGGTTTTATGCTCATGCAACACCGCTTCATCCGTTTGGCCTCATTCCGGGTGATGACCGCAGTTTGAATTTATTAATAGAAAATATTGCACGAGCAGAGAACGCTATGAAAGTTTCAGTCTTCATTCGAATGACCATCACTTCAGCTAGAATGCGGTGAACATTTTCTTCTCCTCCTCCGAGCAGAGCCCCATCACCATCACTTCACCGTCATCACCACCACCACCGCCACATCGTCGCCCTGTTAACAGTCTCAATTTCAAATTGAAACTTCTGCAGAGAATGCTTTGCTCATTTTTTCCTCGGCACCATCACAAGTGGCCAATTAGTTTCGAAAACTCAGGTGAATACAAGGACCCGGGAAAACCCAACGAGGGGCGACGCTAACAGCGAATCTCATCATTCGACCATCAATTGTCGTCGTTTCCCCAGACCTGACCGTCACTTGGGGGGCGTCGCAGCGGCGCGCCGGGCCGCTGATGACCGTCCACTCAACACATTAATTAAAAACTTTTTCTTTTAAATTTTCAAAGAATTTTTAATTAAGTGCTTACTTTCGAGACGAATGAAAATGGGGGAGGGAACAAGACAGCCCCTCGATCATGCTAAAATTTAACTCCACCACACCACGCGCCCGCCAGGATATTTCGCCAACGAGGACATGGTTTAAACAAAAACGAGAAACTACACAGAAACAGATTTTTTTTCTTCTTCAACACTTACCACTTCCACCGCCACCATTGTTGCTGCTGCCACCGCCGCCGCCGCCGTCCTTCCACTCCTCCACCCCGTAATCAGGCAGAGCGTTTGTGTCGAATTTATTCCTGTTCGGACGCTTGCCATCTGGGTGTGTTTGTGTGTTTTCAAGTGTTTTCGAGGATTTGCAGGATGAGAGCAAATTTTTCCCGTTCGGTTTTTGTATTTCGGGTTATTTTTTTGTATTTTTGGCACAACCACCCGAAACCCGTCGCAAACACCATCAGTCCACAGCCGCAGATGAATACAAGAAGAAGAAGAAGAAAAAAAAAATGAAGAGTTAGGATTTCCATGCCCAGAGAGCGTATAGCGTAACCAGTTCGGTGTTGAGGAGTGTGAGGATGAGGAGGATGAGTCGGGGAAGGGAAATGCGGAATCACCAAAAAAGGCAAATGACGACAACGATGATGATGATGATGGCGATGATGATCGTATCCAGATGGAAAATGAAAATGTATTGGATGACGGAGGACGGGAATGCACTGCACAGGCCCACCGCAGTACAGTGGGGCACAATGTGAATCCGAGCGGATGTGGGGACTAGGTGCAGAGAATGCGGAAACATTCATTCTTATTAGTTAACTACTCTCGGGTGCAGGAATGTGTGTATTTCCTGCACTAGACCAGCGTGTGTGCATTTTTTGCGGTTTAAGTGCAGCTTTCAAATATTTTCCACTTATCCCTGGTCTCCAAGGTATTAGTTGGTGACTACTTTGAGATTGTTTTTCCCCCGGAACAAATTTTCGGGGCGAATGCATGAAGGGAGGGAAACATTTTGGAATGTGTTCGGTGTCAGAGTTGTGCCCATTCGGATGGGGGCTGACTGATAAGTGATTGGGTGTACCAGGGATGCTGACATTTTGGGATTCTTGTAATGGAAGAATGCACAGATGTCAAGATTCTTGATGCATGATGAGTGGTGATTGTTCTTGTTGTAGTTCAATGGCTGAAAATATTTTGCGAACACTTATCGACTGTGTGGCCGCAGTGGTGTAGTGAGTAGAATGCGACACTTAGACGCTGAAGGTCCAGGTTCGATTCCCTGGCTGAACTTTTTGCATTTTCGTGACACCATCTGTTTCGAATTGCTGACAACTCTCAAAGAATTATATTGTCTAAAAAAAATCACCGTAAGTCTCTTCTTCTCGTGAAAGAGTTGGCTGAGGAAGCTAGACACTGGTCCCCTTGTGGACTGGCGCGGCATCCAACATAAACACATATCGGCTGTAAGCAACTTCTTCAAATTTTGATATATTTAGTTATCTCCTCCACCAGTGAGATTTCCCGAATCCCACCTTAGTTAGTGGTTAGTGGGACAAGAACCCGCACACCAACCTGCCTGTAAGCAGATAAAGCAAGCTGGTAGGGTTCGAATTACTCTTAAATTACGCATTTTTTCGCAATCGGATGGCTCGTTTTGAATTGGCTTGGGAAGGCATGGACTTAAACCAAAAATTATTCCACCCGACGCACTCGTGCTTGATATATAAGTTTGTCCATTTGTTTGCTTTGATATATATGTATACACATAAGTACCAAGATGTCTGATCAAATTAAAATGTGTCCCACAGCTTCAGAGGTATTAAAGTCCAAGCACTTGTAATGAGAGTTCACTTCAAAAGCTGTGTTTTGTGAGTTTTTCCAATTTTGTACCTACTTCAGTGTGGAGATGGAAGAAATATGTATGCGGTTTTTGGAACTTCCCAAATTAAATTTTTCCAATCTGTTCATTGAATCAAAGGATTGGCTATGAAGAGTTCGTTTAATTTAAGGAACCAGTCGACTGATATGCCGTATGTTTAGGTCGGCTAAAATTATTAAATGGTGCCCGACATTTAGTAAACGACCCACATTATCAGCTTCAAATGATTGCAAGGAGAAGTTTATATCCTTTTGAAATCCCATTCGAATTGCTTAAGATTTAAAATGAGATATTGAAACTTTGGGTAATAGACAGATGGGTAAATTACTAAATTGAGGTTATGTATAAATGAACGAAACCCTAAATGAGGCAGGCTCCACTGATAAGATCAGACATATATCAAATTACACACCACTCAATACGCCCTGGGGGCGCCACTAGTTGTTATTATATACTATTAGAAATTACAAACATTCAAATTTTCATGACAATCTGATAACGAGGTTACAAGTTACAGTGCTTCAAGTGACGCTACTTTTGCGATTTTTAAAACAATGGAAAAACAGAATTTCGTGCTTTTCGATGGGAAAAAATACCGCGCAAGCTCAGCAATTGCTCACCCAGCTACAACAGACACAACTTTTTGTCGGTGTATGCTCACTTTTAACGTGGCGGCACAGATCCCAACGATGCAGAACGCTCTGGAAGGCCAATTGAGGTGGTTACAGCTGAAAACGTCAAAGAAGCACACAAAATAGCAAAGTGAAATTGCTTGAAATAGCTGACGTCTTAAAGATGTCAGAGGGCAGTGTGTACAATATCTTGCATGAACCATGAGAAAGCGGTTTTCGAAATGAGTGTCGCGTTTGCTCACAATGAAACAAAATCAACAACGCATCGATAATTTGGAGAGCAGCTTGGAACTGCTTCGCCAGAATAAACGGAACTTTTTGGGTGGATGGATGGATCCATCTCCACTGAACAAAATGCACAAGAACATTAAGGTAGCCGACCTTTGGCAAGGTAATGGCATCCAAATTAAGGGATGCGCACATAATTTTATTTATCAATTATCTCAAGAAAGGCCAAAGGATCAACAGCGAACACTATGTGGCATTATTGGTGCATCTGAAGTAAGAAATTGCAAAAAACGGTTCCATATGAAGAGGAAAAGAGTTCTCTTTCACCAAGGCAATGGAACGTATTACAACCTGTTGGCTTCCACGCACGAATTGGGCTATGAGTTGCTCTCGCACCCTTCGTATTCTCCAGATCTGGCCCCCCTCGACTTCTATGGCTTTTCAGACCTCAAAGAGATGCTCCCCAAACAAAAATATGTATTAATTGAGGAGGTGATCGCCGAAACTGAAATCTGTTTTGATAAATCGTGTCTTAAAAATGGTATCGTGTAAGAGCCGCGTTGGACGAATTGTATCACTCTTAAAGGAAACTATAATAGTAATAATGGGGGACCAGGGCCTTGCTCATCAACTAATCGTGTTGTGCGTGCTACTGTTCTCTCACAAGAAGAGAACCTACCGTTTTTTGCCGACTCCAAACGGCGAAGTTTGAGAAGATGTTTCTTAGACAGCCTTAGTGGTGCCGTGAAAAATTCGTGTTAAGCTGGAAATCGAGCTTAGACCTTCGGCGTGCGAGCGTCGCACTCAACCCACTACGCCCCGCGGTCAATGAAGGAAACTACCGGTATGAAAAGAATTATTTTATTTTTGAAAATAAAACACTTATTATTGATGGGAAAGTAATAACATTTTATTCAGAGTATTGGCCATTGTTTTCTACACATTTTGACCACCTTTCTGTCTATTTTTGAATACCACGCCAATAAAATTGTTCGTCTTTTAAAGCAAACCAATCAGACACCCGATTTTCGACCTCCTCGTAGGAATCAATGTCCTGCTCAACCAATGCGTGTTACATCGATGAAACCAAATAGTAGTCGGAAGGAGCCAAGTCTGGTGAATAAGGCGGGTGGGGTAGCTGTTCCCAGCCAAGTGTTTTGATTGTATCCTGAATCGGGTTTGCTTTGTGTATAGGTGCTTTGTCGTGGAGCAAAATTACCTTGCCGTGTCTTCTGGCCCATTCCGTTCGTTTCTCAATCAATGCATGTTTCAAATTGATAATTTGTTGTCGGTAGCGATCAGTATTAACGGTTTCATCAGGTTTAAGGAGCTCGTGGTACAGCACACCTTTCTGGTCCCACCAAACACACAGCATTGTCTTCTTGCTGAATCGATCTGGTTTTGCAGTCGATGTTGATGGTTGTCCCAGATTAACCAATGATTTTGTCCGTTTAGGATTCTTAAAATAAATCCATTTTTCATCGGCAGTAACAATCCGATGCAAGACCGATTTTCTTTCGTGTCTTTGAAGCAAAATTTCACGAGTGTTTTTTCGGTTTTCCATCAGTCTTTCATTCAATTCATGTGGAACCCATTTTCTTACTTTTGGATAATTCCCATAGCTTTTAAACGGTCAGAAATTGTTTGCTGTGCAACATTTAACATTGCTGCCTTTTGCTTTTGACTCAAAGTGTCATCTCCATCCAATATCGGTTGCAAACTTTTTTCAAACTTTTTTGGTGGTCTTCCACGTCAAAATCACAAGAACCGTTGAAACCATCTTTTGCATGTTGCTTCTGATAGAGCATGATGACCATACGTCTCGACAAGCATGCGACTCTGCAGCAATTTTCTTCAAATGAAAACAAAAAATTAATGCTTTCCGCAAATCCTCACTTTCTGGTACAAAATTCGACATTTTTAACACGATGAAAAAGTATGATGTTGTCTGTTCAATGACTTGATGTATACTAAATATTTTTCACAGATGACATAGCAAACAAACGAAAAAAATAACAAATGGAACAACAAATGTTACCTATCGAGATATTTGTATCTTGACGCTCACTTCATACCGGTATGCCTGGTATACCTGTTCATGAATAAAGTCGAATTTTACCTGGAAAATGGGTTTTTATTGGTTAGTTTTGGGACTTATTGATGTGTTATCTGTCCGTAGACGGTGTTTTTATAATGCCTTTCTGACAGTGTTCACCGAAACGATTACAGAATTTCAGAAGTTTTTTTTTGAAGGGAATAATTGTGTGGCTCTTTGCTCTCGTTGAAAAGTTTCGGGGGTGAAGACAACTTTTTTAAAAACTTTGTAGATTTTAAATTTAATATTGCTTGTTTCCCATACGTTTACAGTTTGGAGTCATTACCGAAAACACGTCATTAGTCACCCTATGTTGGCAAAGAAACGCCTAAAACATGTACTTGGGCAATTATCTGTTATTCTTCGGTTACATGCCTCCCAACCGACTGTCAGGCCACTGGAAGAAGACATCAAAAAGACTTTATTTGACTTTCTTTGAGAGCTTCGAATGAGGAATTTAGTGTTGTGCAAGCTACACTTCTTCCACGCCGCTAAGTTCATCAGCGACATAGTGACGAGATGAAAAACACCTCAATTTGAGCAGTAGAGTGAAAAGGTCGTAAGGACAGTGACTGATAAAGTGCAAAAATGCAGTACACTGAGTTTAATTTATTATTGAAAACAACCAACAGTAAGGGCTTGGTTTTCCTCAAACTTTTTATTTTCTGTGAAGTCGGTCGATTATGATGTGTTGTTCTCAAGAACTGAATCCGTATGGTTCCCAAGATGTGACTATGAATGAATCAGAAAATTTGTTGTGAGTCTTAAAAATTTTAACCTGTGGCTTAGGCAATCGGTCGCAAACATTCAAACACAATAGTATTGTGGCAATCCATATGACAGCTCAGTTCGCAAGGCATGAATTCCATTGCTACCAACTTACAACCACCAAATAAGTTCTTCGGCACATTTGAGTACCACACACAAAATGAGAAAAATATTTGCTGAAAAGAAAGTCTGTGGAAAAACGAACCAACAGGTCTTCAGTTTCTAAGTGAGTGCCTTTCTCCTTATGATCTTCATCGAGGCAGCTTGTCCTTAAGTCAGAAAAGATGATATTTGTCATTCGAGAAGTTATAATCTCTGCAGTGCTTGTCATGAATCTCTCCCTTTTTACCAAACGAAACCGCGAATGCTCTCATATCTGACAAACATATGCCTATAGTGTATGTGCTACAGATTAAAAGCAGAGTAAGATTCTGAATTTAACTTTTGAAACAAATCAGACAAGATCAGCTGACGGTTTGTTGGACAACAACATCAAACGGAATTTTCGCCTTCACTAAAGTTCCAACAAAACTTTAGGAATGTTTGCCGTAAGAGACGAATGAATCACCCCAACACAAGGATATGTACGAAAGCAATACACAATCTCCTCATGTCATAGAGAACCAGAACACAACACTTTTTCATAAACCTTCACAGCCCTGCCAAACAGTGGTAATTGTTTGCAGTCCTTTAGCGTGACTCAGAGAGCAGGGCCCTTCCTGTGTGATGGCTTAAGAATAGTCAAAACTGCCGAAAAACACGAATGGGAACAATGTGCAGTGCAGTAAAGTTCATTTCGAAAGGAAGGCGTCGTAAACTCTAGCGAATGTGTTTTCTCTGAGCCATCATCGACACTGTGTCCTCCATTCAGAGACTGTCTGGTGACTGCCTGAAGAACAACGAAGGCGAGGATGATGATGATTATGATGATGATAATGAAGACGACCACTGTGAAGAGGATGATCAGGAACAGCAGCAACGGAACGAGTAGCAGAAGCAGTAGCAGAAGGACGAGATGCATTTGAATACCAGAAGCAGACGGTGGCGGTGATGGAGAAGGACAAGCAGAAAAACCCGGAGAAACCCGTGTTTCATGGCGAAAAAAAACAAATTCAAGCGATATTATGGGTGCAAATCCCGTTAAATCACAAGGGAGAGGAAAAACTAGGAAAAACGTTGGATTTCCCAGCGAGATACTAGTTTTTTCTCCGCCTTGTCTCTTGGTGCCTCCTCCTTCCGAGCCACAAGTCCTGGTTTTCGTCTTGCGATCCTAGAATGCGAGTGAGAAGGGAGAGTGGGAGAAGTTGGCAAAAGCGGAAGGATAAGTAAAGTGAACAAGGGAGAAAAAAATGAAAAAGAAATTGTGGAAGCGGTACTTGTGCCGAAGGATAATCATATTTTTTGCTAGTTTCTGCGCGGCTTGATGGGGTGTGCATAGGACGGGGAATGTAGGAAGCAACACCAACACAAAAAAAACACAAAATGAAAAGAGTAAAGCGGAAAATTTACATACCTAAGGTCCGATTGTACATGGTAATTTCTGACATAACCGCAGTTGTTGGCGCAAGGATTTCTGAAAAGAAACAGAACAAGGATTGGATTGGTGAAGAAAGGATATGAGAGTACACGAGACTGCAAATGCCAGGGCCTCCCCATTCTCAAGAAAACCGTGCTGTGTGTCTGCGGTTGGAAAGCAAATTGGAATTATAATGGAATTTTCTTTTTATTTATGCTTATGCTTGTGTCATGGGTGCCGGGAAGGATGATACCTTGGATACCTTTGGATACCTTGGACTGTTTTGTTGGTAAATTGAATTTCGAAACAGTTTGTTGCGTAGCTTAGAGGATGGAGTGGGAAGCGTTAAGCTCTGAACTCTCTGCAGAGAAGGTTCGTTGATATCCTTTCTGAGAGAAGTGATTATGGCAGCTGGCTGAGTCGGGAAGTCATTACAATTTCAAAGTGCCTGGGTGATGGTAACGGCGGTTGGTTTCGTAGGTAGTGGTTGCTCAGTGGAGTCTGTTTTCACTTGAAGTGGGAATTTTGTGGAATCCTTTGACGGATGGAGGGACCATTTGAGCAGAATTGGATAATATGTCTTTTTTGTGTTTTTCTCTGCAACTCATTAAGGTGCTTGTCAGTTCGTTTTTCATTTAAGGAACCCGCCTTTCATAACTGAGACCCTGAATTATCTATATTTATCATATGCCGTCCACATGAAGTTGCTATAGGACCACTTCCTTCGCAAATTTTTGGATGTCAACAAAAAATTGGTGTGAAAACTGTTTCCTTTAATATGTTATGATCATGTAAAGTGCCTGGTAATATGCATTTTATCAGGAATCGATCTTAGACGTCTAACAGTCACATGTTCAAACTGGCCCCCGACTAAAGCCATAAATTAATCTTTCATTTAATTCTGATTTTTCAAAAACAGAAAAATTAAGAAACTGAGTACCTTTGGGACTTTTTGCAGCAATTATATATTTTTTAAAAACTGGCGCCCAACCATGGACTGTTGCCTCGAACAATTCCAAGTCTGGATTTACTGATATTCTTTCTTGGAGCCTTGTTATAGGTGAATGTACATTCATCTCTTTGCTTAAGGTATGCCTCAGACGTTAGGGATTTTGATAAAAGCTAGGACCTACATATGGCTTTTTCAAACAAGACCGAAATTGACTTCATTCTTTCTTGGAGCCTTGTTATAGGTGAATGTACATTCATCTCTTTGCTTAAGGTATGCCTCAGACGTTAGGGATTTTGATAAAAGCTAGGACCTACATATGGCTTTTTCAAACAAGACCGAAAGTGACTTGGAGAGTGTGAAGAATCTACAAATCTGTAGCAGAAATTAAACTTCTTTGTACAGGCCCTAGACGGTATGTCACCTGATAACTTCTTCGGAAATCGTACAATAAAACACATACATTATATGTAGGTCCCTCAAATCAGTCTTGCAAAAATAATGAGTGTCGAATTCGTGTATTTGAGAATTTATAATTTAAACTATGCCGCAGTGGTTAGAGTAAGGTCCAGGATAAATTCCGGACTGAAAAGCTCTCATTTTTCACGACGCCACCTCCTTCGAGCTCCTGAAGTTACGTAAAGAGCAATAATCCCTCAGAAAAAGCTTCTTAAACTTTGCTCTTCGGAGTTATCAAAAACTGTAGGTTCATTCTACTTGAAATAGAACAGTAGGACACATAACGCGAGTACCTGAAGATCAATTTACGTCCCAGTCTCCTTATGTAATGTCACTCGATTCTCTGGAAAAGACTTTTCTTAAAAAGTGGCGCCCAACATACGTTCTCAACAAACTTTTCGTGAAGTTTTAATCCGTTGCTAATCTTGTCTTTCACCAATCTCTTAAAAAGCAAGTCCCTGGGGTTGTTATACAAAGCAGCAGTTTCTTTAAGATTTTCCACATCGAGCGTTTGCATGAGGATTCTCTTTTGATTTCTTCAGAGAGGGAATGTGAGCCATTCATTAGATGTGAATGCAATATAATAATTGCTTCGAATATTCTCTCAGGCTCTCTTACTTAGACGTTATCGCAGAAAGTAGTATCTTCCTAAAATTTTGCCAGATTCTACCTTTCAAACTATTTGAACGTAGTCTCCTTCGAGAATGAGATGTGTTTAGAACAGATCACAATGTACGTCTTAACTTGTGTCCTCTAAGCAGTTCTAGTGGATACTGTGTCAATTTGAAATCATAGAAGAAAACAGCGTTGTCTTTCTAATTTTACCTTCACTTTTATTTTAAGTTAATGTCCACAAGATTTTCAGCAAAAAATAAAGGTCCGGCATTTCTCCCTATCATTGGGAAGAAATTGCTCGGTGCCCTCAGGTTGAAAAGTCTCAGATTTCTTTAACTTGTGGCTCCCAATTTACGTTTCTATTCATGTTGTCGAGGGCCTGAACTTAATCAATTTACACCTTCCAGTGACCGAGATGAAGCTGTATTGCATCTGCGATGACTTTGGTCTCCATATCGGATATTACTGGTTGGTTGTTACGAGTGCCCTCAATAGGGCTGACCCAGTGTAAACGACAAATATCACCTTTCCGCCTTTTTGTCTTTTGCATTTTCCGAACTCGAAGGTCTCTCGTCCTTTAGCCTTTTTATGGCTGCACCACTTGTGGCTACGGACGGTGCTCAAAGATGACTTAATGTTATAAAATAGCCACAAGTCCGTCGGCATTAAACCGTGGGTATCTTCTACCACACAAATCGTTACATTACATCAGTCAACCCGCCCCCAACGGTCCAATCCACCCTTTTTTAGAGTGCACACAGTTATATCAAAGATTTTGTGGTCATTCCAAGGATTTAGTATTTTATCGTGTTTATTTATATTCGATCGGCAATTTATGGCTTTAAGCCTGTTTGTATGACGTTCAACAATTTATTTTGAGTTGTCCCCACAATGTACACCAAACAGGGTGCAAGCGTTAGTAGCCATTTTTCGCTGCATTGTTTTATCACTTCAGAGTGGAAGAAGAGATGACACTGAAGAGACAATTAAAAACGCACAGTGGGTGTCGTAATGCAGACATCACATTCTCGAGTTAGTCCTTAGTTGAAATGACTTAAAACGCGGAACCCGAAAGAAAACTTAGGGATGGCCTCGAAATGGGAGACACTAAGAAAATAATTGTAACAAAGGATTCCGGAAGTTGGGCTCTCCTTCTCTAGAAGACACCAAAAAAACCTCAAACACCTCAAAAAATATTAGACGCGCGATGTGAAGCAACTTTCTCGGACGACCCTATTGACTTTCAATTTTGCAAAATTATCCGAATTTAAGCTCAGTCACAGATTACAACTTCATTAAGAATGTATTAAGAACGCATATTAAGCTCCGCTTTGTAACAACACTCTTTTTAGGAGAATCGTAAACATCGACTGCACGACTAAAAATTATAAGGTTGCCAAATATCTCCCTTCCGCCTTTTTGTCTTTTGAATTTTCCGGCTATGTACAGAGCGCTACAGACCTCGTATCTGGCAATACTATACAACATTTGAAAGGACATAACCTACAAAATGACGCTGGGCATAATTAGTTTGGATATTGCTTTCAACAGTTATAAACGTGTAACCATGGAGTTCATTAACCCCGAAATTCGCGCTATTTAAAAGTTTTCTTTCGTTAAAGGCAAATCCGCTAGAGAAACGTTCTGTGAGAATAGTGTTTTGGGGGATGTTACTCTATCACTTCAAACCGCGGAGGAATGGTTTCGACGATTCAGACCCGGTGAAAACGACACCATGGGTAAGCCAGCCGGCGGAAGACCTGTGACGACGAATACCGATCGAATCATGGAAATCATCGAGTCAGACCGCTATTTGGCATCTCGTGGCATCGACCGGGAGATGGGAGTTAGTCACCAAACCATTTTAAACCATCGGCAGAAGGCTGGGCTTGATGTTTGGGTGCCGCATGATTTGACGAAAAAAAACCTTCTGGATCGAATTAACGCCAGTGATATGCTTCTGAAACGGAACGAACTCGACCAATTTTTGAAGCGGATGGTGACTAACGACGAAAAATGGATCACATTTGACAATATCAAGCGAAAATGGTCGTGGTTGAAGGCCGGTGAATGGTCCCAAACAGTGGCCAAGCCGGGATTGACGGCCAGGAATATTTTGCTGTGTGTTTAGTGGGATTGGAAGGGAATCATCCACTATGAGCTGCTCCCATGTGGCCAAACGCTAAATTCTACCATCTACTGCGAACTACTGGACCCTTTGAAGCAGGCGACCGACCAGAAGCGTCCAGAATTGTCCAACAGGAAGGGTATAGTGTTCCACCAACACAACACCAGACCACACACTTCGTTGATGACTCCTCAGAAGCTACGGAAGTTCGGATGGGACGTTTTATGGCATCCACCATATAGCCCGAACATAGCGCCAAATGTATACAACCTGTTCCTGTCCATGGCAAGCACCCTTGGTGGTGTGAAGTTGAACTCAAAACAGGCTTGTGAAAAGTGGCTGTCGGAGTTCTTCGCAGATAAGAAGGGGGGCTACTACGAGGTGGGTGTTCTGAAGTTGCCGTCTAGATGGAAACAGATTATCGAACAAAACGGCGACTATTTGAACTAAATCCGATCACTGTGACACTTGTTATGAAGCATTGAATGAAGAGCAAAAAAGCGGAAGGGAGATATTTGGCAACCTTATATTTAGCCTGAATCCTAGTGACTGCATTTCCTGAAGTTATTCAAAACTGCTTGTTGAGTGGCACATCTAAATTCTCTTTCCGAAAAGATTTCGCCCAGTTGATGTCTCAGACTCATGTGTCAACGACTCCTTATTTGTATAGTAGTGGCACCTTGGAATCATTTCAGTTATGTCTGTCATAGTTCTGTCAATTCTGCCCTAAAATTGTAAGCAAATGTGCACAATAAACTCTTCTGTATCTCTTTCTCTGACTAAATCTCGGTTGCTTTAGGGTACCAAATAATCCCTTTAGCCAGCGCCATTCATAAATAATGTTTTCATAAAGCGGAGTGCACCCTAAATCCAAGGTGGAGTTAAGCTTCTACTAAAAAGTGCCTGAAAGAGTCCTTCCACGGGTCTTGAAAGTTTCCTTAAAAACTGAAACCCACGTACGTTGTCATCTTTCGCAGCTGTTTTTGCAGCTCCACCCAAACCCAAACTGTTTTCTGCAGACACACATCACTAGATTCGCCCTCCGTCATTTGACTTACCATCAAGCTTTATAACACCATCCGTCTCGCCGAGTGAATTCTTCGCGACGCACCGATACGATCCAAAGTCGTTGCTGCTCACATTCCGTATCTTCAGCTTCATGTACTTGCTGTATCCGTGTATCGACGAGGTTGTCTCGTACTTGTCACCCGCCCGAGATGTATCTGGAAGCGAAAATGGAACAAAACAAAAAACTCCGAAATTAGACACTGACATGTGACTGGCGTCATAAAATCATTTGTATCTCATAAAATTAAACGACAGTCGCTATGCGCAGGCACAATTAAGATTCACGACGTCTGCTGCGGAGGGTTGTAATTTTTGGCAATTAGTGCGAGGTATAAATACATTAACCCCATTGTCTGTTAACTGCTTGCATCTGTGTTTGGGAGGGAGGGCGAGACACGCAATCCACGCACTTCTCCACTCGCATATGTGACCGGCTTTGGTCGGGAGGGTGGGGGTGGCGTAATTTTTCATAAATTTTCCCGTTTTATTGACCAAACAAGGCGAAGCGCCAGGAATCCTTGTTAGCGGGTGCGGTGGGGAGGGTGGGAGGAAGAGAACGATCCCCATGTGGGGACACTTATGCTAGTATTTACACTTGTGTTTGTGTTTCAGTACCAGGACACCCCCCTCTGCGACAGTGGCACGCATTTTTTTCCTGCAACTTTCTTTCCCCGACACCCTTCCTGTTGGCTCGGTTTACTCCCCGCAGCGCCCCCATACAGGGGTACCGTGCAATACCCGTCACGGAATGTCAAATCACATTACACATGTCATTGTGAACACACAGTTATGGCAGTTAAGTTGTGAGTCCCTCTCCTTTGCTGTTGCTGCGCGAGGGTTCACTGTCTTTCTCCTCGTCGTCATCGCTGATGTCCTTGAATTCAACACATACGCTGTACAGGTTGGCTGTGTGTGACGGGCGAGGGAAGGAGGAAGGGAGATGAATTGATATTTTTTGAATGACAGCTAGTGACATGACATTCGTCGTGGGGTCTATGAAAGGGATAACGATTTTCACCGCAACCGACCGGCATGAGCGACGTCGTGTGGCGCACGGGGAATAGGTCACACATTGTTGATTTGAAACGGAAACAGTGGCAGTGGCGCTGGCGGTGGGAATGCGATATGAATGTATTTGCATTTTCGTTTTTGGGGCTAATTTAAATGGATTCCCGTTACTTTTTTGTTCTATTTGAAATCATATGCAAGCACAATTGTGGCGGAATCGGTGTTGTTTACTGGAACTGAGAACAGGGCAGACGAAGGTGGTTTTATTGCAGGTATCCTCTTTTATGTAGGAGGAGGGGGATTATTTCGGGACACACGAGTAATGGTTGTAATGTTGTTGAATGACTAGAGGCTGTTTCGGATGAATGTTTCGCTATATAGATGGCGCATGACAACGACAAAGACGGGGAGTATTCTTTGTGCGGATGGGAGAGACTGCAGGGGTTTTAGTTGAGTTGACATAAGGGAACCTTAGTTGTATGCAGTGGGAAGAATCATTGCCAGTTGATATTTCAACAGCGAACAACGCACGATGGAACGGTGCGATGATAAATAATTTGAAAAATGGCGCCCAACAATTTTAAATTGTCTAGCATCATGCAAATGTGTAGCTTTCTATCATGTATCATTGACGTTTTGCTAACTAATAACTTAAAGTAATACATACAACAGCCTAGAACCATCTTGGAAACAAACATTCAATGCCTAAGTTCATAGAATCAAGGATTTGTAATATAAGGTTGCCAAATATCTCCCTTCCGCTTTTTTGCTCTTCATTCAATGCTTCATAAAAAGTGTCACAGAGATCGGATTTAGTTCAAATATGCACCGTTTTGTTCGATAATCTGTTTCCATCTAGACGGCAACTTCAGTATACCCCCTTGTAGAAGCCCCCCTCATTATTTGGGAAGAACTCCGACAGCAACATTTCACAAGCCTCCTTTGCCTTCAAACTTCACACTTCCAAAGGCGTTCGCCATGAAACAGGTGGTAATCACTTGGCGCTATGTGTCCGGGCGATATGATGGATGCGGTAAAACCTCCAATCCCAGCTCCTGTACCTTCTGACGAGTCATCAGCGAAGTGTGTGGTCTGGTGTTGTGTTGGTGGAACACTGTACCCTTCCTGTTGGACAATTCTGGACGCTTCTGGTCGATCGTCTGTTTCAAGCGGTCCAGCTGTTCGCAGTAGATGGCAGAATTAAGCGTTTGGCCACATGGGAGCAGCTCATAGTGGATGATTCCCTTCCAATCCCACTAAACACACAGCAAAATATTCCTGGCCGTCAATCCCGGCTTGGCCACTGTTTGGGACCATTCACCGGCCTTCAACCACCACCATTTTCGCTTGATATTTTCAAATGTGATCCATTTTTCGTCGCATACGCTTCAAAAATGGGTCTAGTTCGCTCCGTTTCAGCAGCATATCCCACGCGTTGATTCGGTCTAGAAAGTTTTTTGTGTCAAATCATGCGTCACCCAAACATCAAGCCCAGCCTTCTGCTGATGGTTTAAAATGGTTTGGTGACTAACTCCTATCTCCTGGGTGATGTCACAAGATGCCAAATGGCGGTCTTACTCGATGATTTCCATGAATCGATCGGTGTTTGTTGTCACAGGTCTTCTTCCGGCTGGCTTATCCATGGAATCGTTTTCACCGGCTCTGAATCGTCGAGACTTTTCCCCCGCGGTTTGAAGTGATAGAGTGTCATCCCATAAAACACCATTAATCTCACGGAATGTTTCTCTAGCGGATTTGCCTTTAACGAAAGAAAACTTTTAAATAGCGCGAATTTCGGGGTTAATGAACTCCATGTTAACACGTTTATAAGCAATATCCAATATCCATATTGAAAGCAATATCCAAACTAATTATGCACAGCGTCATTTTGTAGGTTATGTCCTTTCAAATGATTTATAGTATTGCCAGATACGAGGTCTGTAGCGCTCTGTACATAGCCGGAAAATTCAAAAGACAAAAAGGCGGAAGGGAGATATTTGGCAACCTTATAATTTTTAGTCGTGCAGTCGATGCTTACGATTCTCCTAAAAAGAGTGTTGTTACAGAGCGGAGTTTAATATGCGTTCTTCATACATTCTTAATGAAGTTGTAATCTGTGATTGAGCTTAAATTCGGATAATTTTGCAAAATTGAAAGTCATTAGGGTCGTCCGAGAAAGTTGCTTCACATCGCGCGTCTCATATTTTTTGAGGTGTTTGAGGGTTCTTTGGTGTCTTCTAGAGAAGGAGAGCCCAACTTCCGGAATCCTTTGTTACAATTATTTTCTTAGTGTCTCCCATTTTGAGTCCATCCCTAAGTTTTTTTGCCACATTCCGCGTTTTAAGCCATTTCAACTTGGGACTAACTCGAGAATGTTATGTCTGCAGAACGACACCCAATGTGCGTTTTTAATTGTCTCTTCAGTGTCATCTAGAAAGTGCAACTGGCATCTCTTCTTCCACTTTGAAGTGATAAAACAATGCAGCGAAAAATGGCAACTAACGCTTGCACCCAGTTTGGTGTACATTGTGGGGACAACTCAAAACAAATTTGTTGAACGTCATACAAACAGGCTTAAAGCCATAAATTGCCGATCAAATATAAATAAACACGATAAAATACTAAATCTTTGGAATGACCACAAAATCTTTGATATAACTGTGTGCACTCTAAAAGGGGGCGGATCGGACCGTTGGGGAGCGGATTGACTGACGTAAGGCAACCATTTGTGTGGTAAAAGAGACCCACGGCTTAATGCCAACGGACTTGTGGCTATTTTGAGGCATTAAGTCATCTTTGAGTACCGTCCGTAACCACAAGTGGTGCAGCCGTAAAACTATTAAAAGACGAGAGACCGTTGAGTTCCAGGAACCATATCATTTCTATGGAACGATTGTATTTCGTTGAAAGAAACCAACATCTGGTCTGATTGCTTGTAATATGTCGAAAGTTAAAATAAGGGAAAATTCATTGGTGGAGGGATAATGCGAAAGTGTACTATTGATTTTTCGACAAGCATTGACACAGCATCTCTGCAAAGAGTCCTACTGCCTTAACGATTCAACTTGTTATGCAGTCCTCGTTAAACGATATAAATCGGAGCCAACTACATCAGAAAGCTGATCTGCCTAAAACTAAGTTTGAATTGTCGGTGTGGAAAATTAAACAAGGCGGAGCCTTAACACTTGTCTCATCACTGGATTCGCTGCTATTAGAGCACATGCATGAAGGGTAGACCTTGACCACAAGAGACTCTGTCGTTATTATCGAGACAAGGAAAGAATGATCTCCTTGGTCATGGGTAGTTCTTCAAAGTAAGGAAGGATATGATTACGAAGGTTGCCTTTTATATTTCGGGATTGGGCAACTCTAGTATTGCAATCTGGCAACTGCCAGCTCTATCGTAAGGTTTGACATTTTTGAGGTTATACGTACTCAGAACGTTTTGACATACGAGCGCTATTTGCTTTGTTTACAGTAACCTAAAGGATTTATCTCGCCCAAAAAGTGGAATTAAATCGTGAAAATTTTCGTGCGATGAAGCTCCATCAAGGACCAGTGTTTATCGATGGTATGGTGAATTCAATCGGGGTCGTAGCTCACTCCAAAACGAGTTTCATGAAGGTCGTCCGAAATCAGTTGTTGTTCCGGAAACCATTGATGCTGTGCGCCAACTGATATTGCAAGATCGTCATGTGACCTATCGTGAGATTGAGACAACCTTAGGCATTAGTAGGACCAGCATACATTCAATATTGCATAAACATTTGACCATCAAACAATTTGTTCGCGTTGGATCCCACACAATTTGTCAATCGCTCAAAAAAAGGCACGTGTCGATTGGTCTAAAGAAATGCTCCAAAAATAGGATCGCGGTGCTTCAAAACACGTCTATGACATCGTGACAGGTGATGGATGAGGGATTTAGGCGTATGAGCCCGAAAGTAAACAG
This sequence comes from Eristalinus aeneus, assembly GCA_955652365.1. Lineage (NCBI taxonomy): Eukaryota > Metazoa > Arthropoda > Insecta > Diptera > Syrphidae > Eristalinus > Eristalinus aeneus. The sequence continues at coordinate 66,905,109 of OY019133.1, forward strand.
CAGTCGACTGCATAATAATAATAATTGTTGGCGCTACAGTCCAAAGGGGGACCAGGGCCTAGCTTGCTTATCAACTACTCCTGTTGTGCGCGCTACTGTTCTCTCACGAGTAGAAGGGACCTACAGTTTTTTGCCGACTCCAAACGGCGAAATTTGAGAAGCTTTCTTAGACAGTTATTACTCTTTGAGTGTTGTCAGCAGCTCGAAAGAGGTGGTGCCGTGAAATATTAGAAAAATTGGTGTTGAACTGGGAGTCGAACCTAGATCCTTCAGCGTGTGAGCGTCGCACTCTACCCACTACGCCACGGCGACCACGACTGCAAGGGTGTTTTAAATTGAGCCAAATCCAACACAAGTTGCTCGCGCACGAAGCACTTCCAAGCAAATGGTCGCCTGTTTTTCGGAAAAACTGGACATGTCGCAACCGTACCACTAGAACAACACAGAACAGTCAATTCTGAATTGTACACAACAATTTGTTTGCAAGTTACCTTCCAAGAAATCAGGAAAACCAACCGCCGAAAAAAAATCACTCTTCATCACGACAATGCGAGCTCTCACACATCGGTTCAAACAACTGCATTTTTGAGCACCCAAAACATCGATTTGATGAGTTATCCGCCGTATAGTCCTGACTTGGCACAGAAGAACTTCTTTTTATTCCCGTACGTAAAAAATAAAATCAGAGGTCAACGTTTTTCGACACCTGAAGTAGCGGTTGATGCGTTCAGAATGCATGTTTTTTAGATACCTCAATCAGAGTGGCAAAAGTGCTTCGACAATTGGTTCAAGCGCATGCAAACGTGTTTAGATCTTAATTGGGAATATTTTGAAAAACAATAAAGCTATTTTCGATGATTAATATTTGTTTTTGTTCTCTAATCCGGAAATATAAAATTCAACCTCCGTAGAGCCTCAAACTTTGCTATGGAATATGGCATGCCCTATCTACGTGGCAACATTATGCGCAATCTCAGCTATCATGCGAGTGCCATAGCAAGATTGCTGATCCCCGATTAGCCTACAAATGCAATAATTTTGAAGCCACTTCACTGGACTGCTGGTTTTGTCCGTCTGCCTGGTTCCTATATTAGAATACACATCTGTCAATTTCCGATTGGCTTAGCTGGACTAGTTTCCAACTGTCGCTTGAGATGGAAAGGCTCTAAGGCAGCGAAGGACGGTCTCCTCCTTGTTCTCGTCCCAACAACAGCTACAAAAGTCATTGTATGGTATGATTCAAAACAAAAGGTAAAAAGCAACATTCCGAAGATTCATTCACTTTAGTCCTCGTTTAGTGGGTTGACGATGGCCCCCCAGTTTTATTCGAATGAACGACACACAGTGGGAACACGTTCCACACAGACCCATTACCTAAAGCGAATAAAACCCAGTTATCTAGTGAAAAACAAAATTAAGTCCGGCCACAAAATCCCCTTAAAACAGAGCCAAGCTTATGTCCAAATCGAATTTTTGGAAGCGCTCCCTAATGCGGGTAACAAAATGAATTCGCTCAAATACCGCCACCAACGCCAGACAAACGAACCTCAAATTTCGTTTGACTTCAACCACCCGCCGCCACACTGTCCCCGGTCACATCCTCCGATATCCGTAATACAATTTATTTCGCAAGCTTTCTGTTAGTCCGACCGCTGCACAACGTTCGCTCCCCCTTCACGGCAGCCGCAGCCATCCAATTCCAGCGCAAACGGATTACATCAAACAGACTGTTGAGTCCTGCCAAACCGAATCCCAGTACAATGCACGCAATCGCCCTCAAATCGCGTGCACACCGAAGCCGGCCGAACTGCAAGCCCCAAATTGAATTAGCCCCCACTAACGAAAGGTTAACTTAATCCAGGGAAATGCATTCAAATCACCATTCGGCATTTATTAACCCCTTTCATCATCTCGATCCCGCGGCGTAGCTCGCATCCCCACGGTATTCTACCCGGGCACCGATTAATTTCTCAACCCAGGTGGGGTGGTGCATGAGGGAAGGGTGACTGCACGCCTCGGGAGATCGCATTGACTTTCCAGAGCGCATTCATTTCATTGAATTGAGCGGAGTCAGTGCACCCATAATTGGCCGCAATTATTCATTCGATTTCGATTACAGAGCAGAGCGTCCCTTTTTCCACTTATCGCCTCATAATCCTGTAACGACGCTCGTTGATGATGCAACCTTGCCGCCCGTCCGCCATATTTAATGGGTAATTCAATGAGGGCTAATGAATTGCAGGTCTGGCCGCAGTCCTGCGGGGCACGTTCCCGCTCCGTCCGGGACACGCTGCATTACGGGGATTCTCGAACTGTCGGGATTTTATGAATTTCGCGTGAGCTGATTGTTGTGGTTTTTGAACTTTAATGCGTCGCGAGGGCGCTTTCAATCGGTTGGCAAATGTTTGCCCAGCCTCGGTCGTCCGGACAATTGAGTCGGGTTGGTGATGTGTTGCCTGGCAGCGCAGATTTTCGGCGCTAATTATCGAGTGGCACTGAGGCACAGATTCTCTGGTAATTACTTGATTTACTTGGCGGCGAATTAGTTGTGCGCTACTGCGACGGTGGCTGAATCATTCACGAATGGGATGGGCTTTGATGAGTTTGCGTTCAGTCAGGCGCTCTTTGTTTCATTTGGAAACATTTTGCATCAGGCTTGTTTACGGGAAGAGATGAGTAAATGGAAGTCAATGAACGGGAAAATTAATTAATATAAGCAAGCGGGGGGTTGTGATTCAAATTTGACTGTTAATTCAGAAGCGTCGCAAAGTCAGTTTAGCTGGTTACGCATTCCGGACCCTACAATTGCAAAAAAATGCCCGTGGGTTATCATTGCTCTCGAGAAGGCTCAGCTTTCATAGCCGGCATGTTTTTAAGTAATACTTTCGCTCCGCCCCAAAAAAATCTTTGCCCGAGTGCAGGAGAAATCGCTGATCCACCTGGGGGTGGAATATAGTTTTGACATTTTTCGTTTTTGATTTCCTTAAACATGGCGGACTAGCAACAAGGGGTAATTCACCTGCACTGTCCGGGCTGCATCGCGAAATTAAGCCTGCTAGAATACCGTGGGTGTGGTCGCCGTGGCGTAGTGGGTAGAGTGCGACGCTCACATGCCGAAGGGTTTAGGTTCGACTCCCAGCTCAACACCAATTTTTCGAATTTTTCACGGCACCACTTTTTTCGAGCTGCTGACAACACTCAAAGAGTAATAATTGTCTATGAAAGCTTCTCAAATCTCGCCGTTCGAAGTCGGCAAAAATCTGTAGGTCCTTTCTACTCGTGAGAGAACAGTAGCGCGCACAACACGAGTAGTTGATGAGCAAGCTAGGCCCTGGTCCCCCTTTGGACTGTAGCGCCAACAATTATTATTAGAAAACCGTGGGTATGCAGGCTACGTCGCGGGATATAGCTGACCGTTCCATAACCGAAACTTTTGAGAGGCGAAACAATGAGTTGGGGATTTTTGTTTGATTGCCTTCACGCATATCCCATTTAGTCGCCATCAAGCCGCTTCATGCTATAAACACAGAGCACGTTTCTCGACTCAGGGCACTTCAGAGACGTAAATGTTGCTGGATTTTGCCGCTCAAAAGAGAGAACTTGTGTTCAGTGTCTTAAAGACTGAAAGCGCGATTGAAGCGGATATTCACTTCGTTTCCACATTTTGTCGACAGATGTGGGACTGGGGTTTACGTAATAATCTGCCGTTACGGCTAATATCACGGGGTCCACTTTCTAAAGAGCCGTAGATAACGCAAGACTAGACGGTTTAGTTACCCGAGTACCAAATTAAGACTATGCTTAAGAGACAACCACCACATCTCGGTTTGGAGACTTTCTAAAACCTCTGCCACTTTTTAGGTCGCAGCACATGGTTGAAAATGCCACACTGAGTATGAAAGATCCTCTAACCAACTGGTCTAGCTCTGGGTCAATCCTGAGCTAGACCACGCAGCGCAGTACACTAACTTCGACTCTAGCCGTGATATTGGGTTTTAAACGGCAGCCAACATGATATTTCCACAAAAGTGTTTACGGTATGGCTGCTGACTTCTTGTGAAACTAGAATATAGCCTCAGGAAAAGTCGTCACTACTAGGCAGGTTCCCTTAATACCTTCGTCTGGTAGCCACCATCCTGTTTTAATGGTTTTGGGTTTTATAAAGACTTCCGCTGACACTAACCCTAATTCAAGTAATTCAAGTAACCTAATGTCAAGTGATTTACAATTTCAGTCACATCGCCTGAAACATTTTGGAGACTCCTCTTGAAACATATTTCCATCTTAAGAAGGCTTTGTGTCTTCTCTATGGCACGTTGCAGCACCGCGCGGCTCTCACCTTCTTATACTAACCTTTGATAGCCTGCAGAGCACATGCCTCTACTTATAGCCGTCTCCATTTCAAAGCTGATCATTTCTGACACATCATTAATGGCTGCAAATTTAATTTCATTTGCCCTCTCCACCAAAGGAATCTTCTTTAAAGCAAGTTATACGTCCGCAAGTCATTTAGTCTACGATCGGTGGATTTATTTTTGAAATTTTTTCGAAGCGTGCTAATAAGGGTAAATGGGGCGATGTTCTCATGAGTTTTTATTTTGTGAGAGTTTTAATATTTGTTCAAAACAAACCGTAAGTACAAAAAGACTTGGTTTTAAAATAAGTTTTAGAGATCCAAAGTCTGAGCTTGTGACCCGTAATTTGGCGGCTGAAACATCGTAAAGCTTATTTTTCGAAAGACTTTTATAACAAATTTAGAGTGACTCTCATCAAATCGTCTTGTCATTTCTGTCCACTTTCGTTCAGCAAACCATCGTGGAAAAATTCGTAGTATAAGAGCTCTTTAAAATTGTTCACATTCATTGAAAACGTAAGGGCTTGGTGCGCATACTCTATCTTTTGACATTTTCTTCTTCTTTTTGTGGCGCTACAGTCCAGAGTGGACCTGGCCCTCAACCAACATTCCTCTTTAGCCAGCACGGTCTTTCGCTAGCTGTCTCCAATTGCGCCTTCCAAGCTGGTTGAGGTCCTTCTCCACTTGTGTTCGTCATTTTAGCCTTGGCCGTCCTCTGATGCGTTGCCCCAATGTATCTTAATCGAAGTCTTTTCGTACTTTTAAGCAAGCATGATCTTTCGCCAGCTGTTTCCAGTTGTGCACTCCAAGTTGGTTGAGGTCGTTCTCCACTGGTGTGCGCCGTCTTAGTTTAGGCCGTCCCCTGTTGCGTTGTCCCAATGGCTTAGATTCCAATATTTTTCGGGCCATAACAGTGCTGTCCATACGCTCTACATGGCCTAGCCATCTTAAGCGTTGTATCCGTAGACGCTTTACAAGGAGCATGTCGCTGTACAGCCCATTGAGTTCGTCGTTAAATCATCTCCTCCAGATGCCATCAACACAGACAGGACTAAAAATCGCACGCAAAACTTTTCACTCGAAAAGACTAACGACTTCTTCATCCGCCTTTAGTAACGTCCAGGCTGCCGCGCCATAGAGTAGGACTGGGATGTTCAAGCTGTTTTATAAAGCTGTCTATGTTCAGTGGCCGCTGTGGCGTGGTGGGAAGTGTGCGACGCTCACTCGCCGACGGGTCTAGGTTCGATTTCCAGCTGAACACCTCCAATTTTTTACTGCACCACCTCTTTCGTTAACAACACTCAAAGAGTAAAAATGTCTATGAAAGCTTCGCAAAGTTGGCAGTTTGGAGTCGGCAAAAAACTGTATGTACCTTCTACTCGTGAGAGAACAGTAGCGCGCACAACACGAGCAGTTGCTGAGCAAGCTAGGCCCTGGTCCCCTGTCAACTGTAGCGCCAACAATTATTATTATCAAGTTCTTCGAAAGAACCCTTTTACGCAATTGCCTCTAGAGCCCAAGAAACAGCGCTTGGCAAGTGATTCTGCGTTTGATTTCGATACCGATGTTGTTGTCTCTATTTGCCGCGGAGTTTAGGTAGAAGAAGTTCTTTACAACCTCAAAGTTTCTGCTGCCTAGTGTGACGCTCGACGTTATGTATCCTTCCTTGATGATAGCATGTAGTTTGTTTTGACATCTTTTACCACCAGACCCATTTTAGCCGTTTCCGCTTTAATGCCAGCATATGCCTTAGTGACGGCTTGCTGTGTTCGCCAATCACGTCAATGTCATCAGCGTGAGTTAGCAATTGAACTGACTTTTGAAAGATCATGCTTCTGGTGTTGACTTGTCAGTTACGCACGATCTTCTCGAGGATGATGTTGAGGAAGTCACATAGTAGTGCGTCGGGTTGTTTAAAACGTTTTTTGACATTGAAGGTCTCGTTGAGTTTGTTACCGAACTTGATGGAGCAGCGAGAGTTCTCCATCGTCATCCTACAAAATCTGACGAGTTTGGTGGGAATGCCAAAACAAAACATGGCACCGTATAGCTCGTCTCTATGCACACTGTCATAGCAGCCTTGAAATCGACGAATAGGTGGTGAGTGTCAATTTGCATTTCTTGGGTCTTTTCGAGGATCTGCCGTAATGTGAAGATCTGGTCTATTGTGGACTTCCCTGGTCTGAAACCACACTGACAGAGATCTATCAGGTTATGAACAAACAGTTTCAGACGCTCACACAATACGACCGAAAGGATTTTGTATCCGATGCTGAGTGGACTAATTCCTCCGTAGTTGAGTCAGTCAAAGGGGTCTCCTTTCATGTTAACCGGGCAAACGACGCTGAGATTCCACTCATCGGTCGTGCTTTCCTCCGACCATATCTTACAGATGAGCTAGTGCATGCGCCAACCATTTTATCTCCACCCGCCTTAAATAGTCTACTACATGTAGTTACATGTGCTGACATCAATAATAAATAATTGTTGGCGCTACAGTCCAACGGGGGACCAGGGCCTAGCTTGCTCATCAACTACTCGTGTTGTGCGTGCTACTAGAAGGAACCCACAGTTTTTGCCGACTCCGAGCGGCGAAGTATGAGAAGCTTTCTTAGACAGTTATTGCTCTTTGAATGTTGTCAGCAGCTCGAAAGACGTGGTGCCGTAAAAAATTCGTAAAATTGGTGTTGAGCTGGGAATCGAACCTACACCCTTCGGCGTGTGAGCGTCGCACTCTACCCACTACGCCACGGCGGCCACAATATCATTATTATTGCTGACGTCACTCTTGCCCATAATAATAATTATATGGCGCGACTGTCCACAGTGGGACCAGGGCCAAGCTAGCTCATTGTATATTCGTGATGTTTGCTACTGTTTTCTCACGAACAGGAGGGACCTAAAGTTTTTTTTCCGACTCGGAACGGCGAAGTTTGAGAAACTTTCTTAAACAGTTATTACTCCTTGAGTGTTGTCAACAGACGGAAAGAGGTGTTGCCTGCAATCGAACCTCGACTTTCGGCGTGTAAGCAGAGCAATCCACTCACAACCCTACGGCGGCAAACACACTTGCAAATAGCAACTACAAATTTAAATCAAAGTTGACAACAGTGGATGCGAGTTTTCGGTAAAACAACATCCAGCATTTAGGGACCTGGAACTCTGTACGCAAGATTGTGTACGAAAAGACCATGGCAAATAAGCAACTTGGCTTGATTTATTGCAGAAATGATTTAGGCCCCAAAACATTCAAAATAGAACTGTTAGAGCTTTGTAATTTCAGTTCATGTGGCTTATTCAGCGTATGGGTTCTGAAATACAATGTAATACAAAATTTCTAATTTTGTAATTTTGTTCAGCGATGAAGGATATTTCTGGCGCAATAATAAAGAACTAGGCCAATTAGAAACAATTCAAGCACAAAGTTGTTATCATATCCAATCATATCCAATCATATCATGTAGGTTCCATCGTCTGAAGAAATCGTTAATTTATATTCTTTCAAAAAGAAGCAAATCACAATACGGTGAAATGGTAGTCGTTGTAGTGTCACTAACGAGCTTTCTGTTAACCCCAATTCATGTACATGGTGTCATGTAAAGTCGTGCCTTAAGCATGATGACACTACGATCGAAATAACGCCTGCAAAATGGATTTGTTTAGAATTAAATTTGGTTTGAACTTTATTTCACGTTTTCCCTTCGTTGCGCCTCCTAGTTTAGGAGGTATCACTTCTTCAAGTTTTCAGGAATAATCCATCTTCTTCTTGTGGCGCTACAGTCCGGCGTGGACCTGGACCTCAACCTTGCCTCTCCAGCCAGCACGACCTGTCGCCAGCTGTCTCCAGTTGCGCACTCCAAGTTGGTTGAGGTCCTTCTCCACTTGTGTGCGCCACTTTAGTCTAGGTCGTCCTCTGTTGCGTTGTCTCAATGGCACTGATTCAAAGAATAATCCAGCTGCGATTAATACAGAGGGATCTAATAAAGGATGATTTCTTAAAAGTTGTAGGAAAGATTTTCAAAAAAAAAAAACACATAAAATTCAAAAAATTGCATAAAATCTTCATTTGAGTCGATAATACGGTCCATATAATTTAATGTTTGAAGATTATCTCATACAAATGTTGACCTGGACTGCGCCTCAAATGGCCCATCCGCTTTGTCCGATTTGGGAATATTCTTTCCAACATTTCGGCCGGTGTGTTAATAATAATATTAATTGTTGGAGCTACAGTCCAAAGAGGGACCAGGACCTAGATTGCTCATCAACCACTCGTGTTGAGCGCGCAACTTTTCTTTCACGAGTAGCAGGGCCCTACAGTTTTTTGCCGACTCCGGCGATATTTGAGAATGTTTTCCTTGGACAGTTATTACTCTTTGAGTGTTGTCAGCAGCTCGAAACAGGTGGTACTCACTACGCCACGGTGGCCACTGCTGGAGTGTGTTAATAACCTAAATCTCTGACGCTGTTCTGTGTATTGCCAAATCGTCACCGAACGCGACCAGATGCTGTATAGAGCCAATCAGAGTACTGGTGAAGACTGTGAACAGAATTGGTGAGTTTACCGCTCCCTCTTGGAGCCCATTATTTATTCTGAAAACATAAGTAAATACTTTGTTGCCACTTTTGAGAATCAATTTTCTATCTGTTATCATGTTGTAGATCGTGTAAAGCAGTGCAGAAACCTGGACGTTACCAAAGGCGGATGTGGAATCCCTTTGTATTTTCGAGAGAAATGTTTTGCGTGCGATTTTTGGTTCTCTTTGCGTTGATGGCATCTGGAGGAGAAGATTTAACGACGAATCATATGAGCTGTACAGCGACATGCATCTGGTCAAGCGTCTACGGATACAACGCTTTAGATGGCTAGGCCATGTAGAGCGTATGGACACTACTGCCCCGGTCCGAAAAGTCTTTGAGCCCGAGCTATTGGGACAATGCAACAGAGAACGGCCTAGACTAAGGTGGCACACAAAAGTGAAAAAGGACCTCAATCAACTTGGAGTGCGCAACTGGAGGCAGCTGGGGAAAGATCATGATGGCTAGAGAGGCATATTGGTTGAGACCGAGGTCTACCCCGGATTGTAGCGCCACAAGAAGAAAAAGAAGAAGAAGAAGTAAAGCAGTGCTTTGCTCATACCTTGTCTCACTTACATAAGAAAGAAGCCTTCTAGACAGACGATGTCAAATGCCTTCTCCAAATCAACAAGCACCGGGGCCTGGTGCACTGGGTTTAAGCCTCGTTCCACTGTATGTCTGAACCCAATTTGGGTGATTATTCAAAAGCTATAGGAACGTTAAAAGAAACACATGAAACGAAATATTTAGTTGAATTGATAGTACGGTCCATATAACTTAATGTTTGTAGATTATTTCATGCAAATGTTGATCTTGACTGCGCCTTAAATGGTCCATCTTCTTAGTTCAATTTTGACATACTCTCTCCAACAGTTCGGTCGGTATCTCACGAATAAATGCTTCAATGTTGACTTCCAATGCGTCAATTGAAACGGGCTTGTCTGTATAGATATGAGCTTTAACATAGCCCCACAAAAACACGATCTAGGCGGCGAATTGACCGGTCCCGAACATGAAATAAAATGTTCACCGAACTCGCCTCTCAATAAGTCCACTGTTGCGCGTGCTGTGTGGCATGTGGCAACGTCTTGTTGAAACCACATGTCATGCAAGTCAAGCTCTTACACTTTGGACAAAAAAAAGTTGGATATCATTTCACGGTAGCGCTCACCATTCACAGTTACGTTACGATTCGCATCATCTTTGAAGAAGTACGGTCCAATGATGCCATCAGCCCATAAATCGCACCAAACTGTGACTTTTTCTGTATGCATTGGTAGCTCTTCCAATGCTTCTGGCTGATATTCACTCCAAAATTGACAATTCTGCTTACATATGTATGTACCCATTGAGCCAAAAATTAGCATCGTCCATTTTTGACCATAAAATGGAAGAAGCGCTTGTTGCGTCATCCACCTACCCTCGCCAACGTCTCGTTACCAACAACATCTTATCATGCGATACAGTTACCACGAGCGAACAACATCTGCGTCGTTTACAATCCACAGGCATATAAAACCAATGTGCATTGGTACTTCCTCTCCCTCTCTTCCTCTATACCTTCGAGCGGTGCTGTGACTTGATCTGGTAACTTAAGTGTACTCGCAATCCCTTTTGCACGCGTCAATTATAAAAATAAAAGTGCAAAAAAAAGCAGCGAGTTATCTGTTCTCCGGACACATGTTGCATAGACACTTAAGTAAACAACAGATATTCTGACCTGCGTCTGGCTGCATGGGACGTACACTTAGTATTTAAGACTGAAGTATTCTTGGTCAGCACAAGTTGGTCTACGAAAAATCGCGCATCATCCCTCTGCAACAGTTCTTGGTGCAACTTTCCAAGAAGTAGTTATGCGAAACGGAAATCCATTCTAACCCAATCGTCAGGAGCTTAAGGAGCTCAATCCCTGGACAATGATTTCTCAATGCACACAACATGTTAAACGAAGAGATTTTCCCCCCGACATCTTCTGCATGCGAGCCGTATCACTTCTTCTCCAGCAGTGATACAACTTACCATCGAGGTTGACCCTGAAAACAACCCCCCCACCACAACAAAGGAACATCATGGACACACGGATCTGAACACTCCGATGTTGAGACAGGACATCGTTATATTGTAAATAATTCACTTGTACACACTCAAAATATGTAGGACAGTTGTTCATCCGTCGGCCCCCTATTGTTGAGCCGACATATATATATGTATATTCACTGTAGTCTTAAGCTTAAAATTTTGTATTTGTAAATATTTTTGTTCAATAAAAAAATTGAATTGTCAGCACAAGTTGCAAGTAAGTCGCGACGGCAAGCAGTAGGTTTCATGTTAAATAAATTATAACAAAGTTCTTGTAATTTGGCAAACGACAAACCAATTTGTGTTTTTGTTTTATCAAAGTGAGATCGTAAACTTAACTCGCGCGATGAACTTTCTCAACAGAGCAAGCATTTCGATAATTAAATTCAACAATTTGCAAGCGTTGTTTGTTTGTAAGACGATTATAGACCAAACTGAAGATGTTTGCCAGTGCAACAAAACACGAAACGTGCGTCAGCTGTTTAAACCAGTGTTGCCAGAGAGATAATAGCTAAAAAATCACCCTTTATTACACGAGTAATAGTATAGAGGCTATGCCCGAACAACTTGACCGAAATCGAACTCTCCGGCAACAAAGTCAGGAGGATGTCATTTTTCGAAAAGTTAACGAGTTTTATTTCAAATTTAGTATCAGAACTAACGATGAATTACGCTTTTTACAGGCATTCAAACTGTGTCACTAAAAGAGGGCCGAGATTCCATAATATCTGTTTCTGCTTTCTACAGATTGTGTCATATAATCTGCGAGTAGTCTTCAACAGTACATCTAAGCTGTGTAAGGCTCCTTTCAGCTTGGTAATACGAGGGTTGCCGTTTATATTTCGGGATAAGAAAAAAAAAAAAAAACATATATTAATCATCGAAAATAGCTTTATTGTTTTTCAAAATATTCCCCATTAAGATCTATACAATTTTGCATGCGTTTGAACCAATTGTCGAAGCACTTTTCCCACTCTGATTGAGGAATCTCCAAAACATGTATTCTGAACACATCAACCGCTTCTTCAGGTGTCAAAAAACGTTGACCTCTGATTTGATATTTTACTTACGGGAACAAAAAGAATTCATTCGGTGCCAAGTCAGGACTATACGGCGGATGACTCATCAAATCGATATTTTGAGTGCTCAAAAATGCAGTTGTTTGAGCCGATGTGTGAGAGCTCGCATTGTAGTGGTGAAGAATGATCCGTCTTCTGCGGTTGGTTTTCCTGTTTTCTTGGAAAATAATTGGCAAACAACTGGTTGTGTACAACTCAGAATTGACCGTTCTGCGTTGTTCTAGTGTTGTGGTTGCGACGTGTCCAGTTTTCCCGAAAAAACAGGCGACCATTTGCTTGGAAGTTCTTCGTGCGAGAGCAAATATTGTTGGATTTGGCTCAATTTGAAACACCCATATAGTCGAGTGCTGTATACTTTCTTACTCATACACGTAAATCCACGATTTATCACCTGTCACGATGTCATAGACGTGTTTCAAAGCACCGCGATCATATTTTTGAAGCCTTTCTTTTAACCAATCGACACGAGCCTTTTTTTGAGTGATTGACCAATTGTGTGGGATCCAACGCAAACAATTTTTTTTGGCCTTCAAATATTCATGCAATATTGAATGTATGCTGGTCTCACTAATGCCTAAGGTTGTCTCAATCTCAACCTAGTGTTGCAATCTGGCAATTGCCAGCTCTATCGTAAAGTTTGACATTTTCGAGGTTATACGTACTCAGAACGTTTTGACATACGAGCGCTATTTGTTTTGTTTACAGTAACTTAAAAAATCATTTCGTCCAAAAAAATGGAATTAAATCGTGAAAATTTGCGTGCGATTATTTTTTACAATTTTCGACGTGGATTAACTCAACAACAGTGCATCGATGAACTTAATTCAATTTTAGGCGATGAAGCTCCATCAGGGACCAGTGTTTACCGATGGTATGGTGAATTCAACCGAGGTCGTAGTTCACTCCAAAACGAATTTCGTGAAGGTCGTCCGAAATCAGTTGTTGTTCCGGAAACCATTGATGCTGTGCTCCAACTGATATTGCAAGATCGTCATGTGACCTATCGTGAGATTGAGACAACCTTAGGCATTAGTGGGACCAGCATACATACAGTAGTGCATGAACATTTGAACGTTAACAAAATTTGTTCGCGTTAGATCCCACACAATTTGTCAATCGCTCAAAGAAAGGCTCGTGCCGATTGGTCTAAAGAAATGATCCAAAAATACGATCGCGGTGCTTCGAGACACGTCAATGATATCGTGACAGGTGATGAATCGTGGATTTACGCGTATGAGTAAGAAAGTATACAGCACTCGACTATATGGGTGTTTCAAATTGAGCCAAATCCAACAATATTTGCTCGCGCACGAAGCACTTCCAAGAAAATGGTCGCCTGTTTTTTCGGAAAACGCACTGTCGCAACCGTACCACTAGAGCAACGCGGTACAGTCAATTCTGAGTGGTATACAACCATTTGTTTGGCAGTTGTCTTCCAAAAAATCAGAAAAACCAACCGCCGAAGACGTATCATCCTTCACCACCACAATGCGAGCTCTCACACATCGGCTCAAACAACTGCATTTTTGAGCACTCAAAACATCGATTTGATGAGTCATCCGCCGTATAGTCCTGACTTGGCACCAAATGACTTCGTTTTATTCCCCTACAGAAAAAATAAAATGAGAGGTCAAGGTGTTTCGACACCTGAAGATGCGTTCAGAATGAATGTTTTTGAGGTACCTCAATCGGAGCGGCAAAGTGGTCGCCGTGGCGTAGAGGGTAGAGTGCGACGCTCACACGACGAAGGGTCTAGGTTCGACTCCCAGATCAACACCAATTTTTCGAATTTTTCACGGCACCACCTCTTTCGAGCTGCTGACAACACTCAAAGAGTAATAACTGTCTAAGAAAGCTTCTCAAATTTCGCCGTTCGGAGTCGGCAAAAAACTGTAGGTCCCTTCTACTCGTGAGAGAACAGTAGCGCGCACAACACGAGTAGTTGATGAGCAAGCTAGGCCCTGGTCCCCCTTTGGACTGTAGCGCCAACAATTATTATTATCGGAGCGGCAAAAGTGCTTCGACAATTGGTTCAACCGCATGCATTAATGGGAAAAATTTTGAAAAACAATAAAGCTATTTTCGATGATTAATATTTGTTTTTTTTTTTCTAATCCCGATATAGAAAAGGCAACCCTCGTACACTTTTCATCTCCAGTCATGATCCGGTGTACAAATACTGTCCTGCGATGTTCTCAAAGAAGCAGTTCCGGGGAAAAAACTCGCCTGTCAACATTTCCCGGTTTCAACTCGTATGGCTCCCGATTTGCTTGCTTTTGAATAAATCCAAATTGCATTAACTGAACGGAAGTTGATTGCTGAGTCACGTCCAACGATTCTTCGCGCTCACTTTGCATTTGGCATGGATATTTATCCAGTAAAGTCTTGCATTTCATATCTTCAAACTTTTTGGTTGGTTGTGATTTCGACACTTAAATCACCACTTTTCAACATCCGAAACCATAGCCTCTATGGTGAGTCGACCAGAACAAGTGCTACATAGTTTCCTACAATAATTCAAAAGAGTTGAGCTTTATCTTTCTTCCAAGTTATAAAGGAAACCCCTTTTTTCTTAAAAATGATATTTAATAAAGATCAAATGTTCCATGAAACAGACACTGATGCTCCCTGAATCCACACCTTTCCAATGAAGTATGTACTCGCTTCCAACAACCGTCAAAACTTCCAATTGGCGCCATCTATTGAGAATGGACCAAATTTGTACTTCAGTATCGATGTTGATCCATGATCAGAATAGGCATTGGGTCCACTCCGGAGCTAAAACGATTACCTCCGTACCATCAAGTCAACTAAATTTTAGCGCATTCTAAAGAAAAGAATTTGCTCGAGGTACGTTCTGTAGGGTCCCAGTTTCAAAAAGGGTAACAATTTTGCTTTCGTCCTTCCGAAGGATGTGCCACTATATCTCCGCAGGTCAATCACGATGAATTTTTGAAAATTCTATGCAATTCTGCAGATGCATTTTATCAGGAATGAAATTTGCATAAACTTGTAGCGAAATGCCTGAGTGGTAAGAACCTTATGTGAAACGTAAGATAGTCTTGTTCGGCTTGCCTCCGAAGATCTTACGTTTCACATAAAGCCTTGAAGATGATGTAGGGTTAGTTTAAAGTAGAATAGCACCCTGCCACCTGTGCTCTGCCTTGGATCCCTTCTGCCTTTTGGAACATTTCATTTGTTGGGACACCACAAGTATTTCTTTCTTTGATTTTTAAATTTGATGGAGCCTGCCTTTTGTTATCGTAAAGCTTTCCCTGTCCTGCTTTAATCAGTTTTTCAGCAAAACAGAAATCCCCCTCTAACTAAGCCATGCTCTTCTGAGTACCACCACGTATGACTTTGTCGTGCGGAATATTTCAATAAACAGGAATATTTCTACTCCTCATCAAAGTTTCCAACGTGTCTCGCCGACTTCAATACACACGACCAACGCGTAAATATCTGTCCATCAGTGCACAAATTTTCTCTTCTCGAACTCGTTCTAAACTCCATTTCCGCATGTACAACAAAATTCCTTCATTTTCTCAAAGTGAATCTTCCCCATTCGTACTGGGAACATTGAATTCTGTCAACTTTTTGAGCACGCACGAGCTTTTAGTGTCAAGCGCGATCCAATAAAACCCATCCGTCAGTCCATGTCCGTCCTACATTCGATTAATCCTCCGCTTTTTGCCTTAGTGCGCACAAGTCACATTGAATTCCTTAAGCCCCTAAAGTCCCTGTCTCCCCTCTCTTCCACTCCTCGTTCCGCTTCCCAACAGAGCGCTCTCTTAAATCATCTCCCCGTCGTCGCAGCACACCCTCGTGCTTATCTTGAAATCGAATTGCAGCGTCGCCACCGCACCACGCTCGGGGGATTTCACAAATTTATCACCTTCAACGCTTTAAAATTAAATTCAGATGCAATCCCCGAATGGATTGCTCGCACCCCCTTCCAGGAAAAAAAAAACATTACCACATCCGCACACCGAGCTTCCGAGGAAAGAGGAGAAAATCGAACCAAAGCCAAAAACAGCAGAAAAAATCACACACAACCAACGGATGTGCCCACACAGGGAAGGCAAACACTTACCCGAAATGATCATATCCCCTCGTTCTGTGGTCCAATAATTTATTGACGCCGGATAAGCCTCCGTATGGCATTCCAATGTAACATCCTGTCCCACATACGCTCCCTCCAATTGATTCGGAATGGACAGCATCGGCGGGACTGCATCATTGCAGTGAGCAGCAAGCAGCGCACGGGTACGCGTCGGTGTCGACGTTGTTAGGTAGCAGCATCGGCAGCATGTCGGTGGCCAGAGTCCAGTGTCGCAATGAAATTGTATTTTACACACGAAAAGATTCAAGCATTTTACAAAATGTACACGAGTCCACCTCGAGTGTGTGTCAGTGGCTGTATGTGAGTGTGTCTTTTGAGGGGCGTGAGTGTTGGGGGGTATGGGGTTGTGTTCATTGCAAGGCATGAGGCAGGTGCAGGTGGGGTGTCGGATACTCACACTGAACTCGCAGATGAACGCGTTTGCTAATCGACGGTGGCACGCCGTTCGACGCCACACACAAGTAGGCCGCCATGTGCAGCCGGCTGACCTTCGTGATGTGCAGGATTTCTCCGTCGACGACATTGACTGTGGCGTCAGACAAAAAACAAAAAAAACATAGAAACAATTCCGCATGCGGATTAACGTGTCCCCTTCGGCAAGCTTAGGCATGGCTTACCGTTCTCGCCGCCGATTGACATCTCTTCGCCGTCTTCGCGCCTCCACATCACATACGGCTCCGGATATCCCCTGGCTTTGCACATCAACGTCACGTTTGTGCCTTCCCGCACCACCATGTCGTTGCTCGTCATTCCCTCGATAATCAGGGGTGGCACTGCACGGGTGGAGAGGGTGGTGTGTGTTTTTATTTTCATCACTTTGATGGGTGAGGAGATGGGGTGGGGGACTTACCGACAACTTGAAGGTATCCCTTCCTGGACCGCATCGGGTCCGTGTTGACTTGACACATGTACCAGCCGCGGTCGTTCTCCTCGACCTCCTTGATGTGCAGGTACCACGACCTGTGATCGTTGTACGTCAGGCTGATCCTGTTGTTTTGCGTTATGACGTTGTGGTGTATGGACAGGATGGTTTGGGTGTCCACACGCACCCAGGCGACCTGAAAAAACGGACGAACAGCTTTAAAGTTTTTCTTCTCATTCGTGTGCGAGGGCGGGTCGGGGAGAGAATGAATTCATTACAAATGCAAAGGACTTTGGGTAGTTTATGGCGTTACAGTGTGGGTTGGGGAGGTCGGGTTATGTGGTTGTTAACACGTTTAACGGAAAAGTTGTGAATATCGTTTAAATATTTAACAAGTTGCTATGACACTAAAGTGCTCTTGAATGTCAGAAGGAGGGGTACACAAGTGTGTGATGGGAGGGCTTAGTTGGTGTTTCTGGGAGGAGCTTGTGCACCTGTGCACCTGTGCACCTGTTGTCAATTGTATGGGAAGATATGTGGAATTCAAAAGAAAGAATGCACCGAATTCTGATGAGTTGAAAGTCCTGTCATAAGCCAAAATGGTCGGTTTTGGGGGAAAATCATTAAGAAGTTCAGAATGGATTTTAGAGATGGCAGATTTCGTTCAAAGCAACTGGTACTGGTTCGACAAGAAGCTTTCAATTTGTAGAAGAAGGGCGTCATTGACGTGGTGATGCACAAGCATTCTCTGCAAATATGCCTGATGATAAACTTTGTAACAAATTATTCATTAAGTCTTTGGACATATAGGGGGCGCCACATACAGAAAATCCGTGTCGACTATACATTTCTTGTTAGGGGCACCGCCATTATGCCTCGGGACTTATTGAGTGATCTGAAAGGTTATAAAATATATACCATCTCCCTCCATTGTACAAGGATTGGTTCAGATTTCTGATAAAATATGCCGTCAGATCAGGATTAGATATTTCGCTGTTTCTGCGAATCAAGGGTTTTCATTAACAGCCGGCTTTTGTGAGTTTCCAGGGCCAAGGAATTCGAGAGATATAAAATAATTTAACCTTTTGATTTGAGAAATTACATGACTTTGCTTTTCCAATTGATCATTACTGAATTCAGTAATGAAATACTCTTTTACTCTGAAGTCTTAATTGGTTCAGTCTTTACGACCAATCTTATGGCTGAAGTCTACTGAATGCAAGTCTTTTAAATTACCATTGCATTCAATGAAGTCGCTCTGAAGTCTCTGAAGTCACATGCGTTCAGCTGAAGTCGCTGGGACTTTAAAAACTGTCGCTGGGACTTTAAAAACTGTCGCTGGGACTTCGAAAACTGTCGAGAAAGTTTTCGGACATCATTAATTATAGTTAAAGCCCTTGGGATTTAAGCATGTGAGGAAGTTTAGGGAAGTTTGAAAAGATGAAGAATTGCACTCTTTATGGAGTATAACGCGATTTTAGGCCATGTGATGAGTGATGGACATTAAAGAAGACCCGTTTGAATGCATCAATTTAGGCCATGTGATGAGTGATGGACATTAAAGAAGACCCGTTTGAATGCATCAATTATCGAGGGATCAGTTTCCTCAACAGGCTCTTGATACGATCCTCTCCGTCGTATTATATGAACATATGAAGCCTTTTGTCCACGGCCTTCTTAACATAGCCTACGAGATAATCTCTGGCGTATTGTGTGAGCGTCTAAATGCTTTTGTCCACAACCTGATGGGCCTCTATCAGTGCGGCTTCCGGTCAGGGAAACAAATTGACACTCACCACCTTTTCGTGGAATTAAAGGCTTCATGTAATAGTGTGCACAGATACGAGCTATACAGTGCCATGTCTAGTTTTAGCACTCCCACCAAAATCGTCAGATTGTGTAGGACGGTGGAGAACTCTCGCTGCTCCGTCAATGTCGGTAATGACTTCACCGAGACCTTCAATGTCAAAAAAGATTTTAAACAAGGCCACGCACTGTCATCTGACTTCTTTAACATCATCCTTGAGGAGATCGTGTGTAACTCGTTGACTTGTGATCGGAAACACGATCTTTCAAAAGTCAGTTCAATTACTAGCTTACGCTGATGACATTGACGTGATTGGACGAACATAGCGAGCCATCAATGAGGCGTATGCTGCCATTGAAGCGTAAGTGGCTAAAATGGGTCTGGTGGTAAATAAGGAAAAAACAAGGAAGAACACACAACATTGATGTCTCGGACAGAGCGTAACAATAATATTAATAATTGTTGGCGCGACAGTCCACAGGGGGATCAGGGCCTAACTTGCTCATCAACTACTCGCGTTGTGCGCGGTACTGTGTTCTCACGAGCAGAGGGGCCCTACAGTTTTTTGCCGACACCAAATTGCGAAGTTTGAGAAGCTTTCTTAGACAGTTATTACTCTTTGAGTGTTGTGAGCAGCTTGAAAGAGGTGGTGCCGCGAAAAATTCGAGGTGCTTAGCCGGGAATCGAACCTAGACTCTTCGGCGTGTGAGCCTCGCACTCTACCCACCACAGAGCGTCACAATAGGCAGCAGAAACTCCGAGGTAGTCAAGGACTTCGTTTACCTCGGCTCCGCGATAATCAGGGACGACAACATCAGTACCGAAATCAAACGCAGAATCACTCTTGCCAATCGCTTTTTCTTTGGGCTCAAGAGGCAATTGAGTAACAAAGCCCTCTGTCGAACGACTAAGCTCACTTTGTATACATGCTTGATCATCCCAGTTCTACTCTGTGGCGCGGAAACCTGAACGTTAGTAAAAGCGGATGAGGAAGCCGTTAGTCTTTTCGAGAGGAAAGTTTTGCGTGCAAGTTTTGGTCCCGTTTACGTTTATGACATGGGCTGTATAGCAACATACGGATGCAACGCTTAGTATGGCTGGCCCATGTAGAGCCTATGGGCGTCACTGCTCTGGTCCGAGCGAATCAAAGTTATTGGGACGACGCAACAGAGGACGGCCTAGGCTGAATGCAAAGTGTGCACCATTCAGGTGAAAATCAGGTGAAGCTGTCTCAATAGGCATAGTTCCAACAATGATATAGGTCCGGAAGCATGTCATTGAAATTATACTCTAGTAGTTGCAGTAGAATGTTCAAATTCAAAACATGCATCCGTCTCTGAAAGTAGCAGATCACTCAATAAGTTCCGGGATGTGTAGGGGGCGCCACAAACAAAAGTTACTAATTTAATTGTTTGTTGGTTGAGTACCTTATAGGTCCCGGGACTTATTGAGTGGTGTATTAAAAAGAAAGAAGTATGCAAACGATATATGTGTCTGAAGAATATTATTTGGATATGCTCCAACAGAGCGGAGCTAATTGAAGGTATCAACCGCATATGGTCAGCCATTCTTTTGGACTACATTGCTAAATTTTAATTTCAATTAAATTTAATGATATCTGAAAGATTTCAAGCTAATGGAATAAAGTCCGAAGGTGTTCAACTCAATGCGGTTTAATTCAAGTGAATGGAAAAGGCAACGCAATGTAATTCAATCGGCTTGCATGCAATTGATTTCATTTCATAAACTGCTCCAAAAGGATGGTCCAATTACTGACTTCTAAAGGAATGCTGATTTCATTACTGAGGTCTAAGTCCATAAACGAATTGAATTGGATGAGTCGTTAATTTTGAAACGATTTTTTGAAATCAGAGATTGCATTACCGAAACATTGCTTACCTTTGTAACTTTAATCCATGTCACCACCGACAGTTTAAAGTGACTGGTGACTAGTGAATTTTTAGTTTCCACCCCAAATGGCTTCTTGCTTAAAAGTGCCTTATTTTTGTCCCCCAAAAACAGGACAGAAAAAGAAAAACAACACAGTGGTCATGCGAGATTTGAGTCTCAATCTGAATCAGTAATGGAAAAAAGGTCCAAGCTAATGATCTGCAAGTTCCAAGCTTGAACCTTTATGAATCCAGCCGGTTTGTGTCTGCCAACAAGGCTCTTAGTTTCAAAATTCGGATAGTTTCAACTTCCTTTTAATAATGAAATGTGTAATCTTTATGGTGTTCCGCAGGGATCACACTTTGATCCCCTTCCTTACAAATTTTTAAGAAGACTGTGCGAATCATCTCTTCCTACAACAGGGTAGCTCCCCATCACAAAGTCACATCACAATGGTCTTCGTCACATCCTAGTGTCACCTGAGACCCTCGAAAAATTCGAATAATCCATGCCTTTGAGGCATCACTTCTCGATTAGCACGATTACTTCCCGCTCATCAAATATTCAAAAGCATCTGATATTCCTTCACTCAAAGCCAGCCAATTAGATTAGAGGCTTTCCTTCACAGGCACCGCCGCACGCAAAGTCAACCAGTTCTCACGTTTCGCCACACACAGGCGAAATAGAAAATTCATGAGATTCTCTCACCACAATCCACTAACCACTAGCCACATCTTGAGCTAATCGAAAAATTCAATTCAATTTTGTCGTCTCCTTATCACCGGGATGACACAATCCCTCGAGGATAATGAGTACACGTACAAATTTGCAATAGTGAAAGCCCCATTCGTGGAGGAGGGGCTGCATGTGTCACATGTCCCACTGCCAATTAGCTAATCTACAACAAAACTGAATTCTTGTTTTTTTTTTGTTCTTTCCTTTGCCCTATCAGTGCCGTGTCATTCACGAAATTGAAAGCGAACTCTTCCCAAGGGACATTCACACCCACAGACACGGTTGCAAGACGTTGCTGGATAAAACTTATATGAAGATGGCTGGGCGGGTGCAGTGGGCGAAGAAGGAAACTTACGTCTACGTGACCTAGTTTGATGGTGGGAAACTACACAAGGACGACACGGACCTCTTCGCCTCCGTTCCGTTCGTTCGTTTCCAATGTACTCGATGAATAAATGATTTTCTCCAAAATGTCAGCGCCACGATGGGCAATCCTTATGGCATCGAGACAACGACAACGGCGTTTTAGTTCAGCTGAGGGGAGATGCACAGTGCAAGGAGATGGGACACACCATCGCATCACCCGCCATCCAATGCATTGCAAGTGTCGACAGGCTCTTTGCCTGATGGAGTGGGGGGGATAGATGATGGCGAATGGAAGGAGCAACTGTAGCACATTGAAAAACTTTTCTAATTTGCATAGAACACTACGTTAATATTTTTTTCTGCGTTTTTCTGTGTATACGAGTATGTGTGTTAAGTAAGAACTCACCTTGTATCCTTTTAAGTTTTCCACAACACAAGCGAGGAGCGCATCCCTTCCAATTGAAACGGTTACATTCGGAATCGGTTCAGCAAATCTTGGCATACTTATATCTGTTTGAGAAAATATTCACCATGTAACAAGGACATACGCAACAACAACAAAGAAAATAAACTCAAAACCCAAGAGGGGCTGAAAGGATCAAAATGAAAACGTAACAAGTTTTGTAATTTAGAGTGGCATGGCGTAGTGTTTGTACGTATGTCCCATTCACACTGTTTGTCGGTGTGTTTGTCGTCTTGAAAGGATGAAAATGGGGAAGAATCCTTTTCTCCTTTTAATTACCTTCAGACGATGAAGACTGTGAATCGAGGACTTTTGTTTGCTTCCCTGCAAAAGAAAAAAAGAAAAAAAATTGAATTTTCGAGGGAAAAACTTTAGCAAAAGTGCAATAAAATTGAAGGACGAAAAGGAGCAATCGCAATTTCAAAACTGATTGTGAATTGAATGGACGTTAGTGCGGATGTGCTGTTGCCGCCTCCACTGCCCCCAACATAAGAGCACTGCCACATTCTCGAGTGCCGTAATTAAAGGAAATTCGTCCTTTTAGTTTGATGATCTTATCCTGACAGCAACAATGTACAGGCCAAACGATGGGCTTATGTTTTCTCGGGTCGGTAGGGTGTGTGGGGTTACATTGACTTTTATTGTCAAACAAGAAGAATTTCGGTTCGGGCAAGTGTCGTAAGCGAGTTTGTTTTCAGTATTTTATTGGTTTCCCAGGACAACAGAATTTCGGTTGTGTTTGCTTCGGTGCGAGGCGGCCGGCAGCAGTTCATTTCGGAGTATTTTGCTGAAGGGACTTTGTTCAAATGAACTTGTGTCGGTTTATTTACGGAAATTCGAAGGAAATTCTTGGGACTTTGAAGTTTGTCAAGGTTTTGGTTAATTCGTTTGAGTTGTGTATGGGTCTGGCATGGGCGGGGAAGGGGATCTCTATTCATATAGTTTAGGCCACAAACAATTTGACTACTTCTGACTTCGGTTATTCGTGAAAACAAAACTTATGTCAGATAGGCCAGGCTCACTCTATTCTGCTGGTAAAATGTATATGAATGAGTATGTTCGGCTTTAGAGTAGCTCAACTGAAATAGATTCACCTTTGAAATTTGGAATCTGGATCGCCGAAAAGTGTGGCTACGGGGACGGCGCAAGCAAGAGTGCTTCTGTCTCTTGTGCTTGTATCGCTTTTTACGCACAATACAATTTTTAAAACATGCAAGTTGTGAAGATTTGCCCGAGAAGTGGATATTTCGTCTCCCGTCAGACAGCTTCCGTTCAATCGTGTTCCACGGCTAGGATGCCTTTATGAATAGAACAAGGTATATTGTTCCACAATATATGAAACCTTAATTATCATGACAGTGCACAGAATTACGTTGAAAACAAGAACAAAAAAAAAGAAAGGGGTTTGTGGTCCTTGTCCATGGTATCATCTAGTTTCTAGTAGAGGCTTCAGCTGTGTTTTAGTTGAGCTCAGCTGGCCTCTTTTGCATTAAATTCATAGACGCCTCAAAAGACTTTTGAACAGCCCGATTGGTGTCTGAGTCGACCTTTGTCTCCACAAATTATCATCACTAACAGGGCTAACGATTGATTGTAAACAGACTAGAGACTTTGATCCTCTCTGCCGTATTGTGTGAGCATATGAAGCGGTTTGTCCATAACCTGACAGGTCCCTATCAGGTTTCACACCAGGGAAATCCACAATACACCAGATCTTCATATTACGGCAGATCCTGGAAAAGACCCAAGAAAGGGAAATTGGCACTCACCATTTATTCGTCGATTTCAAGGCAGCATAAAACAGTGTGCATAGAGACGAGCTATACAGTGCCATGTCTAGTTTTGGCATTCCTACCAAACTCGTCAGATTGTGTAGGACGACGGTGGAGAACTCTCCCTGCTCCGTCAATGTCGGTAACGTACTTACCGAGACCTTCAACGTCAAAAAAGGTTTTAGACAAGGCGACGCACTCTCGTGTGACTTCTTTAACATCATACTTGAGAAGATCGAAGATCGTGTGTAACTCACAAGTCAATACCAGAAGCACGATCTTTCAAAAGTCTGTCCAATTGCTAGCTTACGCTGATGACATTGACGTTATTGGATGAACACAGCGAGCCGGAGCGTCAGACTAGGGAGCAGAAACTTCGAGGTAGTCAAGGACTTCGTCTATCTCGGCTCCGCGGTAAATAGGGACAACAACATCAGTACCGAAATCAAACGCAGAATCACTCTTGCCAATTGCTGTTTCTTTGGGCTCAAGAGGCAATTGTGTAAAAAAGCCCTCTATCGACGGACTACGGTCGCTTTATATAACAGATTTATCATCCCCGTCCTACTTTATGGCGCGGAATCTTGGACGTTAGCAAATACGAATGAGAAAGCCCTTAGTCTCTTCGAGAGAAAAGTTTTGCGTACGATTTTTGGTCATGTTTGTGTTGATGGCATCTGGAGAAAAAGATTTAATGACGAACTCTGTGTGCTGTACAGCGACATGAGCCTGGTCAAGCGTCTGCGGACACAACGCGAAGAAGAAGAAGAAGAAGAAGAAGAAGAAGAAGAAGAAGAAGAAGAAGAAGAAGAAGAAGAAGAAGAAGAAGAAGAAGAAGAAGAAGAAGAAGAAGAAGCAGAAGAAGAAAAAGACGAAGACGAAGAAGAAGAAGAAGAAGAAGACGAAGAAGAAGCAAGAAGAAGAAGAAGAGGAAGAAGAAGAAGAAGAAGAAGAAGAAGAAGAATCAAGAAGAAGAAGAAGAAGAAGAATCAAGAAGAAGAAGAAGAAGAAGAAGCAGAAGAATCAAGAAGAAGAAGAAGAAGAAGAAGAAGAAGAAGAAGAAGAAGAAGAAGAAGAAGAAGAAGAAGAAGAAGAAGAAGAAGAAGAAGAAGAAGAAGAAGAATCAAGAAGAAGAAGAAGAAGAAGAAGAAGAAGAGGAAGAAGAAGAAGAAGAAGAAGAAGAAGAAGAAGAAGTAGAAGAAGAAGAAGAAGAAGAAGACGAAGAAAAAGAAAAAGAAGAAGAAGAAGAAGAAGAAGAAGAAGAAACAAGAAGAAGAAGAAGAAGAAGAAGAATCAAGAAGAAGAAGAAGAAGAAGAAGAAGCAAAAGAAGAAGAAGACGAAGAAGAAGAAAAAGAAGAAGAAGAATAAACTTTGATTGAACGTTGAACAGCACAAGTTCATGGTTTTCAGAAAGCGGAAATAGCTACATGAAAAAAGTGAAATTTCTACTTTGAGTGTCCACAAGGAATCAAATATATCAAAATGAATATCAGAAAAGTCTTCACTTTGGAATATATTCTTAATGAGAGGCTCAATACAGCTGAATCAGCCATCAGCGCGACTTGGAAAAACTACGATCAATACATCTATATTTTGGATTAGTCCTGCTATATAAGACACACAAGTTTTGGGATATACCGGGTATAACTATATGAAATGAGCGTCTTATGAAAACAAACACTAATTATTAATGGGAAAGTAAAAACATTTTATTCAAAGTATTGAACATTGTTTTCTACACATTTTGACCACCTTTCTGGCAATTTTTAATATCACGCCAATAAAATTGTTCGTCTTTTAAAGCAAACCAATCAGACACCCGCCGTGGCGTAGTGGGTAGAGTGCGACGCTCACACGCCGAAGGGTCTAGGTTCGATCCCCAGCTCAACACCAATTTTTCGAATATTTCACGGCACCACCTCTTTCGAGCTGCTGACAACACTCAAAGAGTAATAACTGTCTATGAAAGCTTCTCAAATTTCGCCGTTCGGAGTCGGCAAAAAACTGTAGGTCCCTTCTACTTGTGAGAGAACAGTAACGCGCACAACACGAGTAGTTGATGAGCAAGCTAGGCCCTGGTCCCCCTGTGGACTGTAGCGCCAACAATTATTATTATTAATCAGACACCCAATTTTTGACCTCCTCGTAGGAATCAAAGTGCTGCTCAGCCAATGCGTGCGACACCGATGAAAACAAATGGAAGTCGGAAGAAGCCAAGTCTGGTGAATACAGCGGTTGGGGTAGCTGCTCCCAGCCAAGGGTTTTGATTGCATCCTGAACCGGTTTTGCTTTGTGTGCAGGTGTATTGTCATGGAGCAAAATTACCTTGCCGTGTCTTCTGGCCCATTCTGGTCGTTTCTCGATCAATGCATGGTTCAAATTGATAATTTGTTATCGGTAGCAATCAGTATTAACGGTTTCACCAGGTTTTAGGAGCTCGTGGTACAGCACACCTTTCTGATCCCATCAAACACACAGCATTGTGTTCTTGCCGAATCGATCTGGTTTTGAAATCGATGTTGATGGTTGTCCCAGACTAACCCATGATTTTTTCCGTTTAGGATTCTTAAAATAAATCCATTTTTCATCGCCAGTAACAATCCGATTCAAAACCGATTTTCTGTCGTGTCTTTGAAGCAAAATTTCGTAAGTGTTTTTTCGGTTTTTCATCTGTCTTTCGTTCAATTCATGTGGCACCCATTTTCCACACTTTTGGATCTTTCCCATAGCTTTCAAACGGTTAGAAATTGTTTGTTGTGCAACATTCAACATTGCTGCCATTTGCTTTTGACTCAAAGTGTCATCTCCATCCAATATCGTTTGCAATTCGGCGTCTTCAATCTTTTTGGGTGGTCTTCCACGTTCTTCATTTCTCACATCAAAATTATTATTTCTGAACCGTGATACCATCTTTTTCATGTTGCTTCTGATAGAGCACGATTACCATATGCCTCGACAAGCATTCGATGCGACTCTGCAGCACTTTTCTTCAAATGAAAACAAAAAATTAATGCTTTCCGCAAATCATCACTTTCTGGTACAAAATTCGACATTTTTAACACGATGAAAAAATATGATGTCTGTTCAATGACTTGATGTATACTAAATATTTTTCACAGATGTCATAACAAACAAACAAAACAAAATAAGGGCTCGTTCACAACAAATGTTCCCAATCGAGACATTTGTATCTTGACGTTCACTTCATACCGGTATACCTGGTATGCATGATTCTGTGGAAATAATACTGAAACGATTTCCAAAGCGGCGCCTGAAATGATTGAGTTAAGTTGATCTCAACTTCGTTATTTTCTACTTTACATACTCACTGAACACATCTTCCTTGGATGAGGAAGCGCTAATAATGCAAACAGCTGATTTAATTTTAGGTTCAGAGATATTTCAGTTAAAAGATTGGCAGATTACAGATAATCTTCTCTCATTCTTCGTGGTGGGCCTGATTTTTGACAACGCCTCTCCACCCAGCACAATATCGGTAAAACGTTTTGGGGCCTATCCCCAAAAAGACCTGTACGAAACTAGACGGCAATTATAAGATCTATTTTTTCCTAGACATCAGTTGATTGATGGAACAAGGTTTTGCTTTGAACAAACTTCAAAGAACCGTCTGTCTCGGCTGCACAGCACGCCTGGTACTGCTCTTGATGCACTGATTAATCTGCTTGAACTACTTCCCCTTGACATTCACATCATCAATCAAGGTCATCTCCCGATTAAAGAGTTTACGGTTCAACTCGCACTGGAGCTTCGATGACCAGGATGCGCATCTCCTGTGGCACTAGTCTCATGAGCATGCCGTCTGATGCGGACTCACCAACTATCCAGCTGCATCGCTCATACAAAGCCAACTTTCCCCGTGTCTATGACGTGTTCTGGTTAGAAACTGAACCCGGAAGGGATTGGAGTCGGATTTTCACGGACGGCTCCAAGGAGGACGGTTCTGGAGCTGGGGCCTCCATAGAAAACAACAACATTAGACTTCGCGCCTTCTTTGGTAATTTCGCGTGAGTCTTCCAAACCAAAGCTTTAGCGATCCTAATGGCCACCCACTACATTACGAAGAATAGATGGAAGAGTCCGGGTATCTTTGTCTGTAGCGACAGGCAAGCTGTACTTAAGTCCTTACTCAACCCTTTAACCACTTCCAAGATAGTCCAGCAATGCAGGTCTTCCCTTAAGTTGATCGACACACTGAATTTGATAAGACTTGTCTGGCTTTTGATCACAGGATCATGGGAAACGATATTGCCGATGAACTTGTTAGACAAGGTTCAAAAGAGGCATTTCAAGTACCCGCATCCTTGCTTAGGGTAGGATGTGTGGACGGTTGGGTCTCCCAGCAGCACAACCATAGATCAGAGTTGTAAAAGACTGCAACCTATTGTATTGCAATTCCTGAATTATAAAAAAGGATTTCATGATTTGTGATTCGATCAATTGACTTCACTTGATGACCCTGTCTTCAGAATTAAAATCAGTAATCATTTTTGAAGTCTTGAATGGAAATTTCCTTCCTTCCGAGCAATCTTATGACTGAAATTAATTGAATGCAAATCTTTAGAATTACAGTGCAGTCACTGGAGTCACTTTTAAGTCTTCAGCATTCACTTGAAGTCACCTGCATTCAATTGAATTCTTTGAGACTTATAAACATTTCGGTGCATTCCTTGGGACTTCAAAAATATTGGTTGAAGTCTTTGGAACTTCAGACGATTTCGTTTGAACATGCCTAAAAAGTTGAAACCTTGCTTTATTAATTTTAAAAAAATTATTGGATAAAAGAAGTTTATTCCCAATGACATGATCCACTGATTCTTCCGATTGTTGTGAAGATTTTGCTTCTGTTTCACTACCACTGATTTTGATGACCGAGGTCGTTGTTTCGGTCCTGCGCTTTTTAAAGCTAACAGAAGGTTTATCGTCTGAGAAGGATCTCTTACGATTTGAACTTTCGGTTTCAATGCAGAAATTGGGGTCAGCCTCGTAGGCATCTGATGAAAAGTCACCTTCCACTTCCATTCTTGTTTACCATAAATTTAGTTGAATTTAATAATACACAACACTTTCGCGCCACAAAATCCAAGCAAGTTATAATGACTCAACTGATAAGAGAATTGCACCTGCTTTTTGTTTACGCAGTGGGTCTCGAAAGAAGAAAACAATTATTTATGATGTTTTTGCTTTTGATGCACCATGCTTGGGCATAACTGCATCTGTTTTCCTTCGTTTGCATTAGTATGGCTGTTATCAGGTATTTTTTCATTCATTCATTCACTTATTTTCAATTGCCAGCATGTTCCACTACTGGGGTCGCGAAGACAACGAACGCACGAGAGATTTCCAGGCCGCTCGATCCTCCGCCATTGACTCTTTCTCGTCAGAAGCAATGCTCAGGCTTAACCAAGTGAGTTTATGGACTTGGTCCAACAACCTCGTTCTGGGTCTGCCAAGAGGTCGCCTACACGATGGAACTGCATCTAAGGCACGGCTCAGAAGTCGTGATGAATGGGATATCCGCGCCACATGGACAAACCATCGAAGGATAGTCCTTTCCGCTCGGAGAAACAGCTGCTCAGCATTAAGTTTCCCCCGCACCGCTATGTTTCGCACCCTATCACGGCGAGAAACTCCAGCAACAGCACGAAGAAATCTCATCTCGGCAGCTTTTATTCGCGATCTATCTGTCATTACCCACGATACTAAGTAGCCTATGTACACTAAAATATATATATGAAGGGAGTTAAACAAAAGTACCGCCCCCTCACCCCTCTCCAACACTATTTGTGTATTCTCACATACCCTATCGATGCAAATTGCAAGGCGTCAGGCTGTCAGTCATGTTTAAACTTGAAACGAAATCGTTTAAGGTCCCAAAGACTTCAATCAATATTTTTGAAGTCCCAAGGAATGCACCGAAATTGTTTGAAGTCTCAAAGAATTCAATTGAATGCAGGTGACTTCAAGTGAATGCTGAAGACTTCGAAGTGACTTCAGTGACTGCAAGGTAATTCCAAAGACTTGCATTCAATTGATTTCAGGCATAAGATTGCTCGGAAGGAATTATTTAGTCAAGACTTCAGAAATGAATGCGAATTTGCTTGTTGAAATCCTAATTCTAAAGCGAAATCATGAATTGAAAAATCAGATACATGAAGTCAATTGATTTCCTAAACCAAAAGATTTCATTCTTTTACATCTCTGCCATAGATGGCGTGACTCTCCAGGATGCAGGCTGACCAAGTGCATGCTCTCGAACGTTAGCAAGACATCCGCGGCTTTTCTGATATCTCTAAGCAGAATAGAGCGCAGATGACTGGCTTGCGTACAATTGGGAAACATCATGTTTGCTGAGCACATAAGTCTGGAGTGAATGCAAGCCTTTTCTGTTTATCTTTTGGGTGTCATAAAATAATTTTAACAGCAAGTAAAATAATTTAAACATAGCCTTGAACCTTTTAAGTGCCTGTAACAGTAATCTCGCAAGGAAGTCGACCACACCGTCTTTAAAGGGATTCAATTGTTTCAAGTATTAAATTCTATCAGCTCAACACACTCCACATATGCACAAAGTCAATTCTTAGAGGGGTCTCATGGCCAAAGGCGTCTTGATACGTTGCCTACAAAAACCTATGTCTCAAATCGGTTATTACTGAAGTGAATACTGGATATTGGAAGTGGCCTGCTGGCTGGTTGGAGTTCTCTCTGTCTTTCGTTTGCAGTGTACCTTTCTTGGGCAGCGCGTCGTTGTTGGGCAGGGTGCCTTTCGTGGGCAGCGTGTCTTTTAGTGACAGCATGTCTTTCTTGGGCAGAGTGTCTGCCTTGGACAGCGTGTCGTTGTTGGGCAAGGTGCCTTTCGTGGGCAGCGTGTCTTTTGGTGACAGCATGTCTTTCTTGGGCAGCGTGTCTTTCTTGGGCAGCGTGTCTTTCTTGGGCAGCGTGTCTTTCTTGGGCAGCGTGTCATTGTTGGGCAGTGTGCCTTTCTTGGGCAGCGTGACTTTCTTGGGCAGCGTGTCTCTCTTGGGTAGCGTGTTTTTCTTGGGCAGCGTGTCAATGTTGGGCAGTGTGCCTTTCGTGGGCAGAGTGTAGTAGTTGGGCAGGGTGCCTTTCGTGGGCAGCGTGTCTTTTGGTGACAGCATGTCTTTCTTGGGCAGCGTGTCTTTCTTGGGCAGCGTGTATTTCTTGGGCAGCGTGTCTTTTTTGGGCAGCGTGTCTTTCTTGGGCATCGTGTCGTTGTTGGGCAAGGTGCCTTTCGTGGGCAGCTTGTCTCTTAGTGACAGCATGTTTTTCTTGGGCAGCGTGTCATTGTTGGGCAGTGTGCCTTTCGTGGGCAGCGTGTCTTTTAGTGAGAGCATGTCTTTCTTGGGCAGCGTGTCTTTCTTGGGCAGCGTGTCTTTCTTGGGCAGCGTGTCTTTCTTGGGCATCGTGTCGTTGTTGGGCAAGGTGCCTTTCGTGGGCAGCTTGTCTCTTAGTGACAGCATGTTTTTCTTGGGCAGCGTGTCATTGTTGGGCAGTGTGCCTTCGTGGGCAGCGTGTCTTATAGTGACAGCATGTCTTTCTTGGGCAGCGTGTCATTGTTGGGCAGGCTGCCTTTCGTGGGCAGCATGTCTTTCTTGGGCAGCGTGTCTTTCTTGGGCAGCGTGTCGTCGTTGGACAGGGTGCCTTTCGTGGGCAGCGTGTCTTTAAGTGACAGCAAGTTTTCCTTGGGCAGCGTGTCTTTCTTGGGCAGCGTGTCTTTCTTGGGCAGCGTGTCATTGTTGGGCAGTGTGCCTTTCTTGGGCAGCGTGACTTTCTTGGGCAGCGTGTCTCTCTTGGGTAGCGTGTTTTTCTTGGGCAGCGTGTCAATGTTGGGCAGTGTGCCTTTCGTGGGCAGAGTGTAGTAGTTGGGCAGGGTGCCTTTCGTGGGCAGCGTGTCTTTTAGTGACAGCATGTCTTTCTTTGGCAGGGTGTCTGCCTTGGACAGCGTGTCGTTGTTGGGCAAGGTGCCTTTCGTGGGCAGCGTGTCTTTTGGTGACAGCATGTCTTTCTTGGGCAGCGTGTCTTTCTTGGGCAGCGTGTATTTCTTGGGCAGCGTGTCTTTTTTGGGCAGCGTGTCTTTCTTGGGCATCGTGTCGTTGTTGGGCAAGGTGCCTTTCGTGAGCAGCGTGTCTTTCAGTGACAGCATGTCTTTCTTGGGCAGCGTGTCTTTCTTGTGCAACGTATCTTTCCCGGGCAGCGTGTCTTTTTTCATAACATTCAAACAACTCTCACTTGTAAAACTAATAAACACAAAATTGGCTTAAGGATTCGGTTTTTAAAGACAATTTTAATTTTACAGCTTTTGACGTCCCACTCTTACTAAACAACGAAAATATTCTCATGAACTTTTCTGGAACGGTTCTCACTGCAGCATCACATCGCTGTACCACGAGACTTTCAACCGACCTTGTTTATTTTTGCTGAAAGGCGCTACACTCATTCCATGGCATCAACATTCAATCTCTCAGCGAAATCAGACAAATTTGATTCCACAACACGTGCCCATCTTCCCCCCAACACCGCATTCCATCACGACGGCATGCTCTGGCACATAATCCACCCGCCGCCGCAACTTCATTTCCGTAGACCCCAAGCACATTTCTTCCTAATCAAATTGAAATGAGTGTACACTACCCCCGAGGGTATAAGTTTCATTAAAACTCGACGCGTACTTACAACACGAAAGCTTTTCAGCCTTCGATTGTACACACCAGCGGACCAACAAACACCGAGGCGTGGAAGTATCACTACTGTCGGAGGAAATCAGCACCCAAGGATGTAAACTAAATAACGTGGCCGCCCTCTAGCCCTTGCGGCATCTTCCGAATCTCAGAGGCAATTCATTTTCAAAAAACAAAAAAGGAGAAGGAAATAAAATCTCAAGGCGGGAGTGTGAGAAAGGGAAAGAAAGAAACCAAAACAACCACAAAATACCAAAGAATTGCCTATCAAGTGTCGTGGTATCTTTGGGGTCGCTTTCTCTTCGGCTTTGTCTTTGGGGAATTTATTAAATTGCTCATGGGTTACATCACACACCCACACAGACGTGAGACGCACAAACACACCAAATATGGAAACAAAGGGACTCTCATAAATTTATGACACAAGTGAGTAAGACCCAAACAATTGTGAAATTATCCCCCAGAGGCACAAAGCTATCAACGTCCTTCTTCATTCGGTGGGCTCTTGTGTGTGTGGTGACCCTGTGTGTGTGTTTGACTTCTTTCCGTCGGACAGCGACACAGATAGGAGCGATGCTGGGAAATGACTGAAATCTTGTTTACAGAACTCAAGCTCCATTTGGTCATAGACGCTGGGGCGAACCTCATTTCCACACAGCCTTCGGGTGATTGTTTGGGCTTGGTCCTGTGCGTTTTTTTATTTTCTTTTGGAAAGATTAGGACTCTCCTCGGTCATGAATATTGGGCGCTATTCGGGGCAGCGGTGGAACATGTCAATTGACACCCCGTCTATGTGCTTGGGCATATCTCGGAGCCATCATCAGCCGCGGCCAAGCAGTGGGTACCTGCGTGTGTTAGGGGAGTGGTGGGACTTTATGGATGGCTTTTATGACAGCAATCATCCATTGTGTCGTAAAGTTGTGCGAAACTTTCGTGGACCAACCCATGGCCTGAGGTCATCGGTGAGGCCTCCTTTCGGTTTCAATCGGCGGCCAAACAAATCGTTTCCCATTCATCTAAACGGGGCATTAAATCCCGGGCTCCTCAAGGATGATTTATATCGTTCAGATGTCTCCTGTGACCGTCTTAATAATCTGCTTCATTATATCTGGCAGTGAGTGTGGGGGTTTATGCGGGCGTCTTGCAAATTAATTTCAAATGCGCTAAAATCCCACAAGGACTCTTGCACTCAAAAAGTCCTTTTAATATTCCTCCGGCGTGACTTCGAAGCCCTATTCCAGTTGTCTTGTCCCTGGAAGAAGCCGGAAAAACACCTCGTGGCGCCCGACAAGAACCAGCGGCACTTCATCATGCCCGGCGAGGACATCTAGGATGATGAACTGCACCGAAAACTGTTTCACATTTTACACAAGGACCCAGCCGAGCTCCGAACAACCGAAGATGATGGAGAAGATGACAAATGCATGGCATGCAGAGCGTGTGGATTATTTCACCACCAGCCCTTTCCACTCGCCGTCCCCTTCCGTATGGCGATGCAATAGCATGTTGTCCTGATGCAGCATCCTTCTGGAAGTTGACTGCTTGCCTTATGGTCCTGTCTCGTGAAGATGACGCTGATGCTGACGACGATGACGATGATGATCATGACGATGTTCCTGAAGGTGAGAGCGGCAGTGTGAGGGATGAGGGCGAGCATAAAAATGCAAAACCATCGCAGAGCGTCAACATTTTTCGGAGTCGTTTCGTTCCACATTTTTCGTCCACATCATAGGTTGTGCCCTTTTGCGTCCTCCCATCCCTCCCATCCCTCCCACCGCCCGGTAGCAAGGATTATTGCAAAAGCATACACCACATCGGAGAGTGCCGGTGGT
Source organism: Eristalinus aeneus (assembly GCA_955652365.1). Classification (NCBI taxonomy): domain Eukaryota; kingdom Metazoa; phylum Arthropoda; class Insecta; order Diptera; family Syrphidae; genus Eristalinus; species Eristalinus aeneus. The sequence continues at coordinate 66,939,767 of OY019133.1, forward strand.
TCGTTCTGTTCTTGAATTGGGCGTCGACGACGGCGGATGGGATATTCCGTGCTGCTGCTGGAGAGTAACTAAATTATGATCCTGCTGAAAATTAATTTAACGTCTTTTTTTCTTTGTTCGCTCTTCGTGCTCATCGTTCTTGTGTGCAATTTATTAATATTTTTCCAACGGAAGCATCCTGCGGATGCCGTGTATGCAGGTGTTAGAGTATGGCTGCCTGGACGGACACAGGCTGCCGGCGTTACTTTGCTGGCAGAGCGAAAGAGAAGGAAAGGATAAAATGCATGAGGCATGAACGAGCATCTGGATGAACTACGGATGTTGGTTAAGAGACATCGTTAGCATAATTTTTCCATCACGTTTCGTGTTTAATTTTTTTTTTGTTTTCTGTTTCTTGTTTATTTTTACTTAAGTCTGCTCCCTATGCTCTGTTTTGTGTTACCTTCTGTCGAGGGGTGGTTAGAGCTTTAACACTGAACACGTGCTTAGCTCAACGGGCGCAAAGTGATTGGGAGGAGGTTAGTTTCAAAATGCGTAACAGGCTGAGGCGATATGACGTCTGGGTCCCAGCAGTCTTTCAGACTTTCACGGCAGTATGCTGGAGACTGAGGAATGGAAGTGACTTCAAAAATTTCACGGAAGACCCATGCACGGTGTATATTTTTTGCGATATAATGTCTCCATTTTGGGGTCTAGGTTCGATTCCCAGCTCAACACCAATTTTTCGAATTTTTCACGCACCACCTCTTTGGAGCTGCTGACAACACTCAAAGAGTACAAACTGTCTAAGAAAGTTTCTCTTACCTCGCCGTTCCGAATCGGCAAGAAATTGTAGGTTCCTTCTAATCGTGAGTGAACAGTAGCGCGCACAATACGAGTAGTTGATGAGCCAGCTAGGCCCTGGTCCCCCAGTGGACTGTCGCGCCAACAATTATTATTATTATATCAGTCAGTCAGACATACATTATTGTCACGTTTAGCAGTATTATTTCTATTTAATTTCTTAAAGACTGGGGTTAGACCAAGCCTGGGTTGGTGCTGGACTAGGGCAAGACTCATGCTGTACTAGGTGTGGACCGCTACAACCGTAGGAAAGTCTATCTTCTGAGTTAAAGCTGGGCGTCGTAGTATACAACGTTCGTATGGAAATCACTGCTCCGGTCCGAAAAACCCTCCAATCTGATCTGTTACCGGAAGCAAGGATTCTGCAGTCTTCAACTCTCTACGGTGTTGTGTGGGATTGCGGCTTGGGTTCCGGCCTTCATTCTAGTTGATGGGAGTGTTCGCGGGTGAATAGCCTAGTAGCTTCTTTCTGTCAGTGCGAGAGTCCATTGGAACTGTTGGATTAAGTTTGAAGGATTGAAAAGGACGGTGTTTCGGGGTATGGAGTCTGAACGTTCAATTTTGTGTAAGGCATGTACGCATACCGCACGCAAAGTGGGGCAGAAATGGCCGTTTGACGGCGATAATTATAAGCCCTTTAATTGAGTTAACCAAAATGTATTTTTCTAAAGGATTTGGGTGTGCTGAATTCAAATCCGAAGTCAAAATAACTGTAACTGCTCAGGTTTCCGAAAGAACCATTATAACATTTTAAAAACGGTACTTGTTTGGTAGTTTTTGCGAAGTGAGGGGTTGGATTTACAAAATAAAGTAAGCAATCATGGACTTATTATTTTTATTTATTCTGCAGTCAATTTAAAATACAATTATTTACAAATTATTTACATTTTAAATTAAAATTTCGGAAGAACAGTATAACTTTACTTTGAGACAATTTACAAAGTTGAAAAATCTGAAAATAAAATATTTTGTGTATCTGGGTTTTAAATAAAAGTAAATCAATTTATTTACGTTTTCCAAGATTTAATTTACAAATTATTCTGAGTCCGAAAATATTTCATGCCCATGTATCAATATCTTGTGAACTGAAGTACTCATATAATACGAAGGATGCCGCGATTCAAACAATCTTCTAGTTTCAAGGCAATAATTTTTAAATTTTTGGCACATCTGTATTAAATCCGCTTAATAAGCACTGCAAAATTAAATTAAATTTTTTTTTTATCAGATTTACGTCTATACCTGTTATTTCGCTTTATTTGTTTGCGTTTTTAAGGAAGCGCCTGGCCACATTTCCAGTGCTCGTATTGCCATATCCTGGCTTTTAAATTTGAGGTTGAGGGGATAAGGTTTCTTCTAATAATTCAGCAGTTCTTCTGTCTCCAGAAGCTCGAAAATTCATTTGAGCAGCAAACACAAGTTCTTCAGCGGATGTGTCCCTAAGGTCGGGTATTCTTTTACGTTTTCTCCGATTACTCAATTGATCAAAACTTAACTGAGGACGGCCAGAGGGTTGCAAACATTGCGAAGTTTATTTTTCTTGTGCAGTGGCTTTTGTTCCATTTAGATTTGAGTTCACTTTTGAAGCGGGTTAACTCTTTCCTTAGCTCTGATACATGGTTTTCAGAGCAGTTTGTGTTTGTTATTAAAAATATCTCAACATTTTCAATTCTTTTCTTAAAAGTCTTAAGTTTACTATTCAAAAATATTTCAAAGAGCTCCTGTCTTTCGCAAGAAAAAAATTGCATTTTGACACTTTGAATATAATAACAATAGTTCAATATTTGCGACACTTACACTTGCACTTTTACTTGCACTTGCACTTTTGAAATTGTATCTAGAATAATTTGTGTAAAATAAGGTTTAAAGTCAAGAAATTTTAACTATTGGTGTACGCTACGAGAAGGCTCTTCAGAATAACGTGCCGATATTATTTTGCGCAACTTAAAATAGGTTGCATTTGCGGTTTCGGATGTTTTTTTTATGACAAGATGCATTTTTATTATTATATTGTTTATTACTTTTGTGACTAATATAATAAAGTCTTTGAAACCGAGCCATTGGGACAACGCAACAGAGGACGACTTAGACTAAAGTGGAGCACACAAGTGGATAAGGACCTCAACCAACTTGGAGTGCGCAACTGGAGACAGCTGGCGAAAGATCGTGCTGGCTGGAGAGGCATGTTGGTTGAGGCCCAGGTCCACCCCGGATTGTAGCGCCACAAAGAAGAAGAAGAAGATAATAAAGATTTTGTGCAATGAATATGAAGCGCTTACCTGACCATGGGAAGAAGTTATAAGCAAAATCAATAATGGTGCCATTATTCTAAACAGGGATGTATATAAACAAAAAATTAAAAAAAAATAGATTAGGCAAACGTCGGTGACTTTTAACTTCGGTGTTCAGTAAAGAAATGATTAAACTAATAAAATTAAGTTCAAATTTAGCTCGATGTTTACCTATTCAAAAAGTACCGTTATTTAAAAACAACTTTGAGGTTCTTGTAATCCGCCATTTTTTTGGGCTAACGGTACTTTATAACCGAGTAAAAACTAATTGTATTCAAAGAACATATTCTAATTGATAAATTCAATCCAAAACATTTGTTACAAACATTTGTTTTTAATGTACCAACTGAACACAGTTGCGTCAAGTACCTTTGAATGAACACAACTTCCCTATTCTTACAACTTTGATGCCAAACGCTGAGTTATTAAGCCACTTATTGGGAAAAAAATTCCCAAACCATACGTCCCATATTATCAGCTAACCGGAAAGGTAACTTTTATTGAGATCGGTCTCCTGCCATAGAGCTGCCCCATAGTGCGCCGGCATGAAGAGACATCCAATGAAAGGTTTTTTGTAGTCTCCGGCCGTTCTTGGACTAAATTGAAATTTCTCCAATCCGGCAACAGTGTCGGAAGCTGCAGATCACCCAACTAATTTTCGTGGAGTTCCCTTAATTGGTTTTCTCAAGCAGCTTATGACCTTCCTTCTGACCAATGTTGAGTTTAACAAAATCATCTAGACAAACGAGTGTAGAAGGCCCCCATGCAGTGAAAAGGAAGGCAAAAGTAATGTCTCTAGGGAGGCATCTGCATCGTGTGGTGTACGAAAAAAGAAGTAGGCCAAATCATCGATCGAAGTGGTGAAGAGGTGCTTGAAACAATAGTGAAGACAGTCGAAGATTGGATAAAACAGCGGAACGAAAACAAGCAACTTGTAGTAGAGTCGCAAATTAATGTCAAATATGAAAAAGAAAAGAAACAATACTGCCGGATGTTACACGCCGACGATGATTTGCACAACGCTATGGTGCGAGGGTTGCCTTTTATACTTCGGGATTAGTGAACAAAAACAAATATTAATCATCGAAAATTGCTTTATTGTTTTTCAAAATAATCCCCATTAGGATCAATACACTTTTGCATGCATTTGAACCAATTGTAGAAGCACTTTTGCCACTCTGATTGAGGAATCTCCAAAACATGCATATTGTACGCATCAAATGCTTCTTCGGGTGTCGAAAAACATTTACCTCTCATTTTATTTTGTACGTACAGGAACAAAAAGAAGTCATTTGGTGCCAAGTCAGGACAGTAAGGCGGATGACTCATCAAATCGATGTTTTGAGTGCTCAAAAATGCAGTTGTTTGAGCCGATGTGTGAGAGCTCGCATTGTCGTCGTGAAGAGTGATCCGTCTTCGGCGGTTGGTTCTCCTGATTTCTTGGAAGACAGCTGGCAAAAAAATGGTTGTGTGGCACTCAGAATTGACTGTTCTGTGTTTTTCTAGTGGTATATGTCCAGTTATGACATGTCCAATTTTTCCGAAAAAACAGGCGACCATTTGCTTGTAAGTTCTTCGTGCAACTTTTGTTGGATTTGGATCAAATTGAAACACGCATACAGTCGACTGCTGTTTACTTTCGGGCTCATACGCGTAGATCGACGATTCATCACCTGTCACGATGTCATAGACATGTACTGAAGCACCGCGATCGTATTTTTAGAGCATTTTTTTCTACCAATCGAAACGAGCCTTTTTTTGACCGATTGACGAATTGTGTGGGATCCAACGCATACAAATTTTTTTGGCGGTCAAATCTTCATGCAATGTTGAATCTATTCTGACCCCGCTAATGCCTAAGGTTACCTCAATCTCACGATACGTCACATGACGATCTTGCAATATAAGTTGGCATACAGCATCAATGGTTTCCGGAACTACAACTTATTTCGGGCGACCTTCTCGAAATTCGTCTTGGACCGTCTACGACCTCGGTTAAAACCATCGAAAAACACTGCTGCTTGATGGAGCTTGATCGCCAAAAATTTAATTAAGTTCATCGAGGCAATGTTGTTGAGTTAATCTACATCGAAAGGTGTTAAAAATAATCGCACGAAAATTTTCACGGTTTAATTTCATTTCTTTGGCGAGATGTATCTTTTAAGTTACTGTAAGTAACACAAATAGCGCTTGTAAGACAAAACGTTCTGAGTACGTATAACCTCAAAAATGTCAAACTTTACGATAGAGCTAGCAGTTGCCACCTCATCCAATCCCGAAATATTAAAAGCAAGCCTTCGTGTATGTGGCTTCGCTGAAGTTAAATGGTAATGGAGAAAAAAACGTCGCCTCTAGAAGGCAGCAAAAATTGACCGTCGAAATCTAATGGATGCAGGGCCCCAGTTTCGATTTCTCGATGAAACACCTCCAGTTTCCTTCTCGACTCAATGGCAACAATCAACAAGCAATAATTGTAAACGCTCATCAAACTTCGTGCTTTGGAATTGACAAACTTTTGTTAGTCTCTTCTACACGTTACAAAAACATTGTATGCCCAAGACCAAGAGTTGCTACGAATGTTTGGTTCTGGTCTCCTCTTCGATGGTTGCGATAATCAGAGTAAACATAATCCAGGACAGAAAAGCAGCACATCTCCAAAGCTTTAACTCTTTAAGGCTGCATTTGGACGAGCATGCACTAGTCATCTGTAATATACGCTCAAGGGGAAGCATTCCTCACGAGCTGAATCTCAATGTCGTTTGTTCGGAACACAAGGAAGAAAAGCTCTTCATGTTTTCTGACAAATCTCTTTCGTAAGGCCACCATCTATTTTTATGGACAGAGTTCTAAAAGTGAACTCAAATTAAACGGTTTTCCAGCAAACCTATTTCCTCCACTTAGCAGATCCATCCCCATTTGCCGGCACCACTTTCCAAAAGTCACTCTCAACCGTAGGCCATGCGGGCAATTTGCTCAATTTTATTGTGAAAGGTTATCGGTCAACCTGCTGAACCTTGTGGGACCCCATAAATATCCCTCTGAAGAATGCCCTTTCCTAAATTACGGCAGTCACTCTCAAACAATAGTGAATCCCCCTTTTTTGTGTGAGTTACGATTCCCCAGCACCAACACCAGATGTTCGGCCATTTACTAGTAGACGCCTAGCGGCATACCCAATCGGCCCCCTACTAGATTTTATTGAAAAAAGGACTCCTACGCATAATTTACCGCCGCTTGCATTAATATTCGAGCAAATATTCACGAGGACGGGGACGAAGAACCGCTCCAAAAATATAAACGAAATGTTTTTCAATATCTCCCGCGTGCCGAATTTATCACCGTCCTTGCGGGTGTCACTAAGCACCGTGCGCCATCTTTTCATGACACCATGCCGCACTGTGTCTCTGCCGCGTGTGTACGTCTGTGGGTGGGTGTGGAACTACCGCCCGCCGAGGGTGCGTTTTGCGAACACATACTGCGCTCTCGTTTTTCAATTTTCTTTTCATTTATTTATTCAACTTTATTTATCATTCTCTAGCGTACAACACACACCTTGCCCCACACGTCCCTCTCCCAAAAGCAACTTCCCCGCACCGGAAATAATAGCCGCCCACTTGGCACTTGCCTGAGCGTGAGTCTCTGTCGCCTCCGTCGTCCCCGTTGTTGTCTCCGTCACCGCCGCGCTCATTGTGCACGAGAGTGTCGAACGAAAGTTATTGAATTTCTAATGATATCCTTGTCGAATGGAGTGATTTGAAAACGACCTCTGAATCCGTTTCCCCTGTAGTCGTCTTGACGCCTTGAACGCCCCCGGCAGCGTTTGTCAGGGACAAAATGAAATATTCATACGGCGTACTAGTGGAATATCTTACAAAAGGCCAACGCAAATGTGCTCCACACTTCGAGTCGGGAAAGGGTTGCGAGGTTTGCTACTTGCCTGCTGATCAGGATGTGTCAGGAAGCATTTCCATTCAAATCGTGCGGATAAATCGCAGGTCCTTAGTGAGAGTTTTTTTTTGTCTGGTCTCTGAGGGGCAAAGTGTTAAGGGTAAGGAAGTGGGAAACAAGCTCAACACAAAAGAACATGAGGCTGTGAACTTTTAAATCGGTGAAAGGTCCTCTCTGGGGGATATTAAGGGACACGCCGTGATTTTTAAATATTTATCCGTATTTAGCTGGATTTTGAGGGATTTCAGACGTGACTGAATGTTGTACCTGGATAATGGGGTGAGTTCTCGGCCTGTACGAAAAGGATTTTCAGGGAAAAAAAAATTATAGGAAATGTAACCACAAGAGGACAACTCAAATAGCGAAAGACGAACTATAACTTCAAACTGCTAGAACACACTCATGAAGACTGTGATCGACATCCACGATCAAATGAAATTGAATGCCGCTGAGAAGAAGTGCTTGTGGACCGATCCTTGTGGAAATTGAATTTAATAAAAGGGGTAAAGGGAAAAAATGGAGGTAGTTGTCAACCACATAGAACAAGCTTGGAATGCTTCCTGTTTCTTCCTTGTGCAACATCTGCAGTAACGCAGAAGGTACCTGCAAACAGGATTGTAGTTAGCGGACAAAATTGCGCCATTGTGAAGAGGTCTCAAATGAAAGGCACATGCCAGAAGAACATTTTGAACCAGAACATGAGAATTTGTCTCTTGAAGTGCGACAAGTAACATGGTTAGAAAATTTGTTTAGCTTTGTGATTTGTACCCGCTACAGGGGATTAGAATTTCTCAATCATCTCAACAAAAGGCGATCAGTCAGACCTTGAATTATTGAATTCCGCTTGCTACCTGGCTGTCCTTGATGGTGGAGGACATCTTTGAGTTGAAAGATCTTCAATAACTTCTCGATCAATCATCGAGTGTCAAGTCAGAGGTTAAAAGCACTGTGCTGTGGTCAAACTTCTTTGACCAGTTTGCTCGTAGAACGCGTCCACGCGTACATTCCCAAAGTGGTTTAAGCATCCCTTTTTTTATACTTTCCCAACAAATTCATCGGATAACTCGTTTTTCGTGATTCCGTGATGTCTCGGGAGCTATATAAGTCTTAGCGTATTCAGACTGCTAACCAAATTCAGGGAAGACTTGCATTCCTGAACTGCTTTGAAAGTAGTTAGGAAGCTGTGTAAGGCCTTTAGTATAGACTGACTGTATGTACGGGAGCAGGTTCTTCATCGCTGTTCCTCGCAATATACTTCCTGTTCATAAGAACGCGAAGATATGCAAAGTGGAAGAGATGGAAGGTCTAATGTTGTCGTCTTCCACGGATCCACAGCTCCTGATCCGTCCCTGAAAATCCAAGTATATTCCCTCCCTGCCTCATTATGTGACCAGAGGCAGCCCTGGACACATAATAGATCCACTTTGTGTAAATGGCGGATGTGGATTATTGGTGTCCTCTCATATCAGTGTGATTTTCGTCATAGGAGGAGCAGTGAGCGAGGTTATCAGCGCTTCAGTGCGAGTAAAACCAAAGACAACTTCTCTTGAGTCGGAACATGGCTCTGAATAGGGATTCCCTGGTCTGGATATCAATGCTGTATACTGAAACTTAAGAGTACATTATAACTTCTTCGAGTTAGGAGTTTTCGCCTTCAATTAGGCAATGCTTTCCAGATGTCAGGAGTCGCAACCCTAGGAAGTGCCTTCTTGGCGCAAAGAATTTTCGGAGTGGGAGAGTGGCGTAAGTGGACCCAGCCCCATGCGGAATCGAAGTCAGTTAACGGAAAATTGTATTTTTTGCAATTGTTTGTTTCCTTGGAACATGTTCTAGTTGCGAGTTTTGTTCGATAGTTGATAGTTGCAGAATCACTCTTGCCAATCGCTGTTTCTTTGGGCTCAAGAAGCAATTGAGTAATAAAGCCCTCTCTCGACGGACTAAGCTCGCATTGTATTATATAACAGCTTGATCGCCGTGACGCAGGTAGATGCAGAGATACACGAAGCCCTTGACTACCTCTAAATTTCTGCTGCCTAGTGTGATCTGTCCGAGATGTAGATGTTGTGTGTCCGTCTTCGATGGCAGCATGTACATTGCTTGAATCGAAATTGCACTTGACAGGAAAAACTTCGCACTGGGCATTTTTATCGACATAGAGAGAGAGCTTTCAAAAATGCGACATTTGATGGCATGTGCAATGCTGCCACGGAGCACGGCGTAGCGGAATCATTGGTGTTCTGGTTAAAAGCAAATCCAATGAATAGGACTATAATCGTGGAGGCGGGGTGTGACCAGTTTGTAATGTCGAGGGTCAACAGTAGCCGTCCCCAAAGCGGCGTCCTGTCAGTTTTCCTATGGTGCATGCTGGCCGACTCTTTTTAATTTCCGCTTTGAAAGGTTCCATCAACTACGCTCAGGCTTATGTAGATAATGTATCCGTACTGTTTTAAGGGCAGCAAGGCATGAGCTGCCCTTAGTGCAAGTGGGCACCTTAGAGGTTGTTCTCTTCACGAGAAGGAGGAATCTGACTAGTACTTCAAAGCATAAATATCCCACTTTCCAATGAAGCCAAATATATAGGTGTTATCCTGGAGAGGTCGCCTTGGCGTAGTGGGTAGAGTGCGACGCTCACACGCCGAAGGGTGTCGGTTCGACTCCCTGCTCAACCCCAATTTTTCGAATTTTTCACGGCACCACCATTTTCGAGCTGCTGACAACACTAAAGGAGTAATAACTGTCTAAGAAAGCTTCTTAAATTTCGCCGTTCGGAGTCGGCAAAAACTATAGGACATTCTACTCGTGAGAGAACAGTAGCGCGCACATCACGAGTAGTTGATGAGCAAGCTAGGTCCTGGTCCCCCATCGGACTGTAGCGCCAACAATTATTATTATTAGCTTAATCATCCCAAAAGATAAGGAAGCCCTTATCCTTTTTGAGAGAAAAGTTTTGCGTGCGATTTTTGGTTCTGCTTGCGTTGATGGCATCTGGAGGAGAAGATTTAACGACGAACCCTATGAGCTGTACAGCGACATGCGTCTGGTCAAGCGTCTACGGAAACAACGCTTGACATGTGTAGGCCATGTAGACCTTATTAACAGCCAACTTCCACTCGAAAAGTCTACGAATCCGAAGCATGGGCCAGTGCAATAGAGGACGTCTTAGGTTAAGGTGGCGCACACAAATGGAAGAAGGACTTAAACCAACTTGGAGTGCACAACTGGAGGCAGCTGGCGAAAGATCGCGCTAGCAGGAGAGGCATGTTGGTTGAGGCCCAAGTTCACCCTGGACTCTTACGCCACAAGAAGAAGAACTCAACCTTGTTTATTTGAATGGTCATCTATAAAAAAAATCGCATAAGCATACCAAACTAAGGCAAACTGCATCGCAGACACAACGAGACTTCTCCAATATCTCCACAGAATTGAAAAAGTTTTTCGAAAACCTCATACAGATAGCTCTTAAAACTGTAAGTTATGGCACTGCTTTACTTTTTAATAGAAAAGTCAAATATGGGAATCTCAGAAAAATTATATGACTACGAGGGTTGCCTTTTATATTTCGGGATTAGAGAACAAAAACCAATATTAAGCATCAAAAATAGCTTAATTCTTTTTCAAAATATCTCCCATTAAGATCTATACACTTTTGCATGCGTTTGAACCAATTGTCGAAGCACTTTTGCCACTCTGATTGAGGTATCTCCAAAACAAGCATTCTGAACACGTCAACCATTTCGTCAGGTGTCGAAAACTAAACGGCGGATAACTCATCAAATCGATGTTTTGAGGGCTCAAAAATGCAGTTGTTTGAGCCGATGTGTGAGAGCTCGCATTGTCGTCGTGAAGAGTGATCCGTCTTCGGTGGTTGGTTCTCCTGATTTCTTGGAAGACAACTGGCAAAACAAATGGTTGTGTAGCACTCAGAATTTACTGTTCTGCGTTGTTCTAGTTGTACGGTTGCGACATGTCCGAAAAAACAGGCGACCATTTGCTTGGAAGTGCTTCGTGCGCCAACAAATTTTGTTGGATTTGGCTCAATTTAAAACACCCATACAGTCGGCTGCTGTTTACTTGCGGGCTCATACGCGCAAATCGACGACTCATCACCTGTCACGATGTCATAGCCGTTGTTCGAAGCAACGCAATGGTATTTTTAGAGCATTTCTTTCAACCAATCGGCACGGGCCTTTTTGTTGAGCGATTGACAAATTGTGTGGGATCCAACGCGAACAAATTTTTTGAGGGTCAAATGTTCATGCAATCTTGAATGTATGCTAGTCCCACTAATGCCTAAGGTTGTCTCAACCTCACGATAGGTTACATGACGATCTTTCAACACAAGTATCAGTTGGAACACAGCATCAATGGTTTCCGGAACAACAACTGATTTCGGACGACCTTCACGAAATTTGTTTTGGAGTCAGCTATGACCTCGGTCGAATTCACCATACCATCGGTAAACACTGGTCCTTGATGGAACTTTATCACCAAAAATTGAATTAAGTTCATCGATGCACTGTTGTTGCGTTAATCCAAGTCGAAAGTTGTAAAAAAATAATCACACGAACGTTTTCACGATTCAATTCCATTTTTTGGGTGAGATGAGTTTTAAAGTTACTGTAAGCAACACAAATTGCGCTTGTATATCAAAACGTTCAGCGTACGCATAACCTCAAAAATGTCCAACTTTACGATAGAGCTGGCGTTTGCCAGATTGCAACACTAAGGTTGCCCACTCCCGAAATATAAAAGTCAACCTTCGTAAAAGCTTTATTAATATCTTGATAAAACTAAGGTAATAATTACAAAATTCCTTTTTCTGTTCAAAACATCTTCTAATATTTGTCTGCAGTCGGATTGTCCAGAAGAGTAAAACAATTTTTAGTTGTCTTTGTGGAAAATAGAATCGCTGATTTATGAAGCAAAATGTCAAAAAGCTGCCTTCAAAATTTCTATCCAAAATATAACAAGAACAATGGTCTTCATTATAAAGTGTACTGAATAATTGACAGTGACAATTTTATGATTAGTAAAAGGTGGCCGCCGTGGCGTAGTGGGTAGAGTGTGACGCTCACACGCCGAAGAATCTAGGTTCGATTCCGGGCTGAACACCTCGAATTTTTCACGGAACCACCTCTTTCGAGCTGCTGACAGCTCGAGTAACAATGAGTAATACTTGTCTCAGAAAGCTTCTCGAACTTCGCCGTTCGGAGTCGTCAAAAAACTGTAGGTCCCTTCTACTCGGGAGAGAATAGTAGCCGGCATAACAAGAGTAGTTGATGAGCAAGCTAGGCCCTGGTCCCCCTGTTGACTGTTGTGCCAACAATTACTTTCGCAAATTAAATTCAACTTTGTGTGTACAAATAAATTTTGAAAATATTCAAAATTCGCGATACGCGGTACAAACCTCGTATAGAACAGACCTCGAAAATCTAGTGACAGTTGGAAGAAAAAACGTTCAGATGGTTCCACAGTGTTCGCAGTAGTTGTCGCAAGTCTGTTCTTGAGTGGGGCGGTACTCTCTGAGTGTTGCTAAAATGTCGGAAGGGGGGTTGCCAATAAAAATACGAGATCAACGAACAGTAATAAACCTGGAACCTCTGTTGGGTAAATCGTGAGAGAACAATGTCAGACGCAGCAGCAGATCGACTCTGGTTCCTTTCCAAACTGAATTACTAATTATTTTATTTTTTTTGTCGTGCTTAAGCCATAAACAGTCACATGTGGGAACATGAAGGGAGTTGTGCCTCAAATTCTGGTACCGAAGAATGATCGTTGATCACGAGCACGTTACCTCTCAACAGAGCCAAATAAATGTCCTTCATAGCTTTGCCATTTTTGATTCCTCCCTATCCTTAAACATTTCAAACTTCTCTCTCCTGGCTCACTCTAAAGTCTCACCATGGCTCACCCCATTTTTTCCCCGGCTTTAAGGAACTTGAAATCCTCTTAACACAATTCTTTGAATTCATCGCCATTGCAGTGTTGAGTCATTTTTTATGATTCGTCCACACCCGTGTACCGTGTCCATGTGTTTCCTTAATTCGGTCGTGTTCAGCTTCGTCCTTAATTCAGTCCTCGGAGCACTTCGAAAAACACTTTCGCATCCTCTGCTTCGATTCTTCGCTTGTTTGTGCTCCCTGCTACCTTTCCGTTGTCGCATTCCCATCGTCCAGGATTCTCGTATTGAATTCAAAACTCGTACCAATGCGATTCATCATAACCTAAAAGGTTCGTAATTTAATACACACCCCTTTCAAAGGCACTACTCTCGGTCTCCGCTCCCCATCACTCCCAGTTGGCACATATCCTTTTCAGGAGGAATGCTTTCAACACAATGATAAATTTTATTTTCTTGGCAAATTCCACAGGAGCCAGGCTATCTGCGAATCAATACAAGTCAGCTCCTTTGATAAGGTGCATTCCATGCTATGCCCCTCTTCGACTCTTTCCAGTGAAGTGGTTGTTTGCCTGATTTTGCTGACCAAACCAAATACCTCGTCAGACAGGGATTTTCTATTTGCGAGGTGTGCGTGTGTGTCTATTTTGTGAAAGGACCAGCAAACACGGACGTGATCCGAATGAATTTCTTGGCTTAAGCCTCAAGGTACACAGATGGCATCGTTTCCTCGACAGACGAATGGACGGTTGGGCGGTTCGATGGATGGATGGTCCGCGGCAGTGTACATCTACCGAAAGGGAATTCTCTGCTTTCGTTAGTCGCTGCATTTCGTGTCTCCTGTCTTCGTCGTCGTTAAATTCTGTAGAGTATTCAATTTAAAAGTATTCCGTCAGCCAATTCAAAGGGAATGCCCTCTTAATTTTCCTCCATTACCCCCGTGTTGGCGCTGCCGGTCGATGTCGTTGTCGTTGTCAAGTCACATCACAGCAGCGACGGGCAAGTGATGCTGAAGCGCTTGCTAGAGCGCCGCGTAGAAATGGCAACCATCAAAAGGATGCACATGCCAATTGGAGCAAGAGAGATGATTGTGAACGGAGAGCATAAAGACGAACTTGGATCCGAAAAGAAGTCTAGCCGCCCCGAACCACCGACAGCGGAAAGGAATAATGACATCAATGTGTCACTGAGAGATGCACAGTGGAAGTGGACCCAAATAACGATGACAACGGCGACGGCTAGGCAATTGAGTTAATAAGATTCTGTCCTCAGTTTGGGAGATGGGAATAATAGAGAAGGGCGGTTTTTCAATAGTTCATTCTTATCAAATTACGATTGAAGAATGACGATTGAAGAATAACGACTGATGAATGAGGAATAACGAATGACAAATGATAAATGACAAATGACAAATGACAAATGACAAATGACAAATGACAAATGACAAATGACAAATGACAAATGACAAATGACAAATGACAAATGACAAATGACAAATGACACATGACACATGACAAATGACAAATGACAAATGACAAGTGACAAATGACAAATGACAAATGACAAATGACAAATGACAAATGGCAAATGACAAGTGACAAATGGCAAATGACAAATGACAAATGACAAATGGCAAATGACAAATGACAAATGACAAATGACAAATGACAAATGGCAAATGACAAATGACAAATGGCAAATGACAAATGACAAGTGACAAATGACAAATGACAAATGACAAATGACAAATGACAAATGGCAAATGACAAATGACAAATGACAAATGACAAATGGCAAATGACAAATGGCAAATGACAAATGACAAATGACAAATGACAAATGACAAATGACAAATGACAAATGACAAATGGCAAATGACAAATGACAAATGACAAATGACAAATGACAAATGACAAATGACAAATGACAATTGACAAATGACAAATGACAAATGACAAATGACAAATGACAAATGACCAAATGGCAAATGACAAATGACAAATGACAAATGACAAATGACAAATGACAAATGACAAATGACAAATGACAAATGACAAATGACAAATGACAAATGACAAATGACAAATGAAAAATGACAAATGACAAATGACAAATGACAAATGACAAATGACAAATGACAATTGACAAATGACAAATGACAAATGACAAATGACAAATGACAAATGACCTATGACAGATGACAAATGACAAATGACAAATGACAATTGACAAATGACAAATGACAAATGACAAATGGCAAATGACAAATGACAAATGACAAATGACAAATGACAAATGGCAAATGACAAATGACAAATGACAAATGACAAATGACAAATCACAAATGACAAATGACAAATGACAAATGACAAATGACAAATGACAAATGACAAATGACAAATGACAAATGACAAATGACAAATGACAAATGACAAATGACAAATGACAAATAACAAATGACAAATGACAATTGACAAATGACAAATGATGAACGACGAATGATGAATGGTTTATGGAGATTTCAAAATAACGATAAATTATTAAAAATATTTTTCTTCTTAAAAACCAGTTCTTCTTTCAGAACCCGCCTCCATCAATCAGGGGGGTTGCATATTTTCTCTGGCTCAACTGTCAGTTGCATGTCCTCCAATTGCATCAAAGTCGACGTATTGCGGCAATTAGCTTGTGTGTCGCCACATTAAACTCCACGACTCCACTCACCTTCGCCTGACGTGGGGCAGCGCAGCAAAGCAGAATTTGTTGGCCTCTCCACCACACACCCAAAGGCCAACCGTTAGCGCACAAACGTTTTGCGTCCGCAAGTGCCTCGAGAAAAGGACACACAATGGCAGCGGCAACGTCAGCAGCTACCGGGGACAGACCATAGTGAGAACCAGAACCAGAGTAAACCCTCCCAACGCCCGAAAGGGACCAGGCTGAGGTCGAGGAAACCTCTAAATTAAGATTGATGTTCGATATTGTGCTGTCGGGATATTTGAACAGGGTCGGCGAGGCCTGAATAAGTTATTTCGTTCCTTCGTGTACGAGTCGCGTTATAATTAGTGAAAGGACTCGGGCTGCCAGAATGCTCTACGGTGAGGGCCACTTGGCCATGCTTGCCATGCCACCAGCGTTGCCGTATGTTTGCCAACATATTCTCCACTGATTGGTGGGCTACCAACAGCGCCACAGTATGCATTGGACTGGAGGACAGAACAGGACAGCAGGGACATACGGTTTAGTCCTGTTTTTTGCTTCGCTTGACTTTGATCAATTAATCAATTAATTATTAATTTGTGCGCGGTGTCAAAAACTGTGTTGCTCGTTGAGTACCTGCCGCTGGCTTCTCTCTCTTTATGGTCGATATTCTCAGTGGGTCGAGTGCGCTCGCGTAGGAGGGTGTGATTAAAGGGTGGAATGAAGATGGCGTGGGCCCGATAAGGCAATCCAAAGTGTCCGTATAGCTTGTGTTTATGCCATTGGACAAGTTTATCTTTGGGTTAGACTTCTTCTTTCAACGTTTTCAGACAGTCTCTGACCGCTACATGAAGGTGGTGCCGAGTGTTATCATGTCGCACGCAGATTAACCTTGTCATGCCTTAAAGTCGTTTCTGGCTAATTTTCACGCAATGCACAACTCAAATGGATTAGTGACTTGATGACTCGATGACATTTCCTATAAATGCTAGCAATGGTTTTGGTTGGTGTTAGCAGCTCAGAGTACAGCCTCTTTAGACCCTAGACGATGACTGAACGTGTTCGCAGGCTTTACAAAGTATTTTTGTGTCTTGGGGATTATATTTTACAACTGCCTTTTATTTGTAAGCACGATCCAAGGCGAAACTTCCTTCCTTTGATGTCTTTCGAGAGGCAGTTCCGATGTGAAAAATCACCTTTCAACATTTCTTGGCTATAAAATTGAAATGATTATAATTTCTACAACGAACGGCAATCGTTTGCTTCGTCACTCTTAATTATTCTGATACTTAGAGTTTATCCTGAATGTTGATCTAGGAAAGCCTTAGCTTATTTTTGTCAAACATTTTCGGCCGGCCAAAGCGTTGTTTCCTATGCTAACATCACCGTTGTTGAACCCTCATAACCAATCTCTACAGTATTTATCGGTCCGAACAGATTCAACGTGAGCTTCAATAAGCATTCCATGGGCCTCATCTATATTTTTGTTTCAATTAAAAAAAAATCTATACGTCTTCCCACAAAACTGTTTATTTAAGGTAAATTAAAAATTTGTTAAGTATATGGTACGTGAACTAACCCAACGGCACATAACCCACGCGAGGATATCCTTCCAAGCAAAATAACATCTGCGATCGCGGTCCGTACGTCGTTGGGTAAACAACCCAACGAACCCAACGGTGCCCGCGACGCACAAGAGGATATCCTTCGCACCCCACCATCGCCGAGGGATGCAACGTGGGCATGTGCCTACGGAGCATTAAAGGAAGGGGTTGGGTCACACAAAAGACACTCGAAATTAGAAAGACCCAAGGATCATAACTAGCAGTGGGATAGTGACACTGATCAATACTTACATTAAAATCGCCGATGATAACTTATAATAAAATATTGTATACATAAATCGACTCCTCGCCTTTTAATTAACTCCAAGTAGGACATACTTGTGGCAACGAGCTACACATAATGTGCAGATGGCGCCATCTCTTGAAAACGAACAGAATTAGTACCTTTATAAGAAGGTTTCATTCTTAAGTGAAGCATTTTGCTTTTTCTGAATGTAAAGACACTGATGTGAATGTCATAGGGACCATGTAAGATCATGATACAAGCAATGTTTTTTTTTTGTTTGTGTTTCATTCCAACATTGAATGTTCATTCGTCATTCGTCATGATAATATCGTTCTGGGCGTCCCAATTCTTCTACGTTTGGATTTATTTTGGGCGAAGCAAGAAGTACGGATTGTACGTCAACTTGTTGAAAACGATGCAAGCGCTAAAAGACATACGTTTCGACTTTTAAATGAAAGTTACGCCAACATAATTGTGGGAATTAATAATGTTCGCCTAATTTAATTGCGCGAGTAACTCGTAATTTCAGACGTCAGACTAAATTTGAACCTAAGAACATAATTTATTTTCACCAACAAATGCAGTGAAGTATACAAAAGTAGGCTACCAGGAATGATACGTTTCATTTTTGTGACAAACGAAACCTTAAAAATATGTACCCAATCTTAAAAAATGAAATCAGTAAAGCTTGATATGCGGGAGGTGACATGATGTTTACGTTCTAAAGAAATACTCAAACTAAAATCAAATTAAAAAATTGAATATTTTAAGTACCAAAGCTAAGACGATTGGATTCTGCAACCGTCCACTAGATACCGGGGTCTATTCTATTCCTCCTTTACGAATGGAAGGGAACTACGGTTTATTGGCCACTACGAACGTCCAACTTTGGAATAAGTTGTAGCCTGTGACAACTACGAAAGACCTTAAAAATTGAACTTGAGGCCTTTGGCGTGTTAATGTTGCACTTTCCTTATCTCCAACATTCCTCCATCAAAAAGCCGTGTCTAGTCGACTTCCACTCAATCGATGTTCGAATGAGACTAGAACTTTATTTGTATCCCCTCCTCATCTCTCTGGTAAACACATCCCGACACAGACTTAATCAACTGGGCTTATTGATGCCCATGTCTGGATTTTGTTGAAATTGACTTCGCTCACGGACCGCATTGAAGAATAAAATCAAACCAAACACCGCCCAGTCGATAAACATCCCCCAAGGGACGCAATCTCCGCGCCAAAAAAAAGAGTTTCTCTAATTGGAGTTCTGTGTACAGAGGATAAACTTTTTGGCATCCGTTCAATAATCACAGTCGCCCGCGTGGCCATCCTCCAGCTGCATCCCTGCTCTCGCCATCAACAAATTTGGTCAGTGGGGGTAGTCGTCATTATGTCTGCAGTGATTTATTCGTTTTTTCAAAACCTTTCATAGTGCTTATGGTACACTCACTTGAGGGTGGCTGCCTGGATCGAAGCGCCCATCTTCCCTGGAGGAGGACCACCGCGGCGATGATGGCTCAACACTCATACCTTTGACTGAATGGAAGCCTTGGTATTTTTATTTGATATCCACTGCAAGGATAATACACTCCTTGCTGCGTCCTTCCGCACTCGTGCTCTGGTCTGATCAATTTCACTCTGTAGTGCGGGAGAGGACTGATGTATTTTTTATTAATATGAAAAACTCATAAGGACTTAGTCCTGCCACCGACTGCATCACAGAGGCATGAATAAAACGTCAGGAAAGGGTGGGTGGTTGAAACAGAAACGTCACTCGTTACGGTGTTTGCATTACCAGGATGATCCCTGTGCGGTCGTGGTGGGGAGAAGAAAGGAGAAGGGGGCAGAGGGAACAGGCGAGGTATGCAATTTTTGTTTATAAAAAGGACGCTTAAGTGTGTTCGTCGGTGATTGTGCACACTCAACGGGAGTGCGCAGCGAGATTATGAAGGATGCCGGAGATTCGTTGAAGTTTTCTGCAATATCCAAGGATATTCCTTTGCTGTGGGGGAGGGGATTGCAATTCAACTCCATTCAGCTGGATTATATTAAATATGAAAACAGAATCCATGGGAGAAGAGACTGAAGATCACTATCAAGGCTAAGGGAGTGGGCATAAGGCGATATTGAATGTCACCTTTAAGATGAAAGGAGTCCTGCTTAAGTGGGGTCCCTTTTGAAATGTTAAACTGCCTCGGTGCCACAGTCCTCGAAAAAGACAGCACCCGTTTTCCATTCACTTCATCGTGAGCTCTTATCTGACAGGGAACAAGGCATCTCTGTTCACCCCTCCACCCATATCCTTGCCCAACGACACTTGCAGAGTTGTTAAGTGAATCTTCACTTGTTCCCTCAAATTGCCTGCGTTCTTGCGTCCTCCCAACGCCATCCACAGCCTCTTGACATATTATCTCTGGGTGAACAGTGAAAACCCCAAAAACATGTGTCGCAACCCCTCTTGCTGCAAGTTCGGTACGCCCGGCGCATTATTTCATCTTCCACAGGACAATCGTGCCCAATGCCGATGAAACATGCTGAAGTCTGAAAATTTCTTCTCACACATGGCTCGGGCGATGCAACGTACACACACATCCTTCAAGGGCCCAGTGCTTAATGAACAAGGCTTCCATTCTTTGCCCCGCACACACCCTCCTTCTGGCTGCTTTCAGACTGTTGGACCGTTAAGCGAACAGAAACTCTCGCAAGCGAGTGGTAAACCAAACTTAAGTATGATACATGGTGATGGAAATCCTTCCTGTCTAATGGGAAACTTTTGCACTATCGAGTCGGACTCCTTGCCCAGGACTCGAGTGTTGTCTTCTTGTGTGTGTGTGTGGAGATGCGTAGTGATGGGAGGAATCCTTGTTGCGGTGGTCCCGTATGCAGCTGCGGTTGGCAAGCATTTAAACAGAGAAACAGGCTTTCTGCTGGAACTATTTGTTTCCCTCTTAATGGGTCAGAGATCTTTATTTGGGATGCCAGTTGGAGCCTGGTTTGCTTCATGGATGTGGTGGAGGGGATGGGCGATCTCAATTAAATCCCGCGATTTAATTCGAAACAAACCATCGACTAATGGTCCACCGCCCACCGACCAGCAGCATGTTCTGCTTTCGAGGAGTTGCAGGGAAACTTCCAAGTGGAGTCGTTTAAATTGAACTAAGGGGTGATTAAGTGATGGCAACTGTTCTATTTGGTGACGTCAATCGTCTTGGTCTGTCAGAAAAGTTTCCCCCTAAGACCACGACGGAAGCAAGTTTTCTGATTACTCTTGCGAAATCTTTTTCCGTCCTCCCGCTGTCCGGCGATGCACTTTTCTCCGGGTGTGGTGGTCAACTTCTGGGTAATTCAAACAAATGCGAACACACTCCCGTGATTCCCCTTACAACCGCTCCTTCAAGGCAATTCCACCTCATCATCATCATCATCGTCGTGAACTTCATCGTCTGGCTGAGGCTCGGACCCAAGTGACCGACAGAGAGCACTTGACTTGTGTGTGGGTGTGGGGAGAGGCTAGAGATGGGGCGTGAGGACTTTGTCGTTCGTCTCGCCGAAGGTGAAAATGCAAATGTTCATGCGCGGAGATAAAAACCTGTTTTGGAAGATCTCCGAGGGATGTTGAGGTCCACCGGCGGCAGGCAAATTGTACCCAGCGGACTAATCCTATTACATAACACTCATCGGGAAGGTTTCCAGGATGCTCGAGATAGTAGGAGGAAGGAAATTATGATGATTTTTTGAGTGATAGCGTGTTTTGTGAGGTTGTTTTGTTTCTCTTACCGCTCACTGGTCAAGGGAGTGATTAATTGACTGGTGAAGGCACGGTGAGCGGCTCTGGTGAATTCAGAGATTAAGGCGAAGGGTGGTGAGTAAAGTGTGTTCTGTCTACACATTTCTTTCCAGACCTTGTGAGTGAGGAAACAGCTTAACTGCAATATAAACTCAAATCGTTTGTCGGAGTTAGTACGACAGGAGCAGTCAGTTTTCACTCATCTATTGCAGGGATAAAAAATCGCGTTGGGAGAGTAGGAAATTCTTTGGAAAGACAGACTATAATCCGGTTACTGAACTCGCTTTCATTGTTCATTATGACAGAAGTATACATATTAAGTCTTAGAGTTCATGAAAGTCGACATTTGAAATTGAATCAAATGATCGCATTCTAGGAATGTCTATTCTTGGAATTCATTTTTCAAGCACGCTACCAAAAGCAAATCACTTTATTTCATCAAAGAGTAGAACAGAACAAAGAGCAATTAAGAGTGCCGCCACGGGTCATTTCTTTGCATGGAACACCAATCCTTGATAAAAAGTTTCATTGGTAAAGCACATTGAGACGAAAATCTTTAAGGCACTCTCAATCTTCTGGCAATGTAAGGGAATTTTTGGACAAAACCTAGGGCCTATCGTCAAAAAGATCTCTTTGGATGCACATATCAATGATGCGACCTCTTTTCTCCTATGCAGTAGGTGTTTGTTGGAACAATCTTTCGTGCCAATACGTAACTGCTACCTTAAACAAGCTTCAAGGAACGGTTTGTATCGGTTGCACAGCACCCCTGGCTCTGCTTTTGATGCACTAATTAATCTCCCTCCCCTTGATATCCACATCATAGTTGATTGTATACAAGGCCATCTTCCGAATAGAAAGGAATGGTATTTCTTTCTTCTAGACTCATCCTTACACACGGAAGTGCTCAATATTTTGTTTTATTGTGCATTTTGTTTTTTGTGATAATTTTAAACAACATTTAGACTCTAACATCCACATTCACTTGTAACAACAACACAATTAACATCCCCTGATGAAGGCAGCAATCCCTGCCCAAACGTTGGGATAATTACAATGAAATAACCTGGTTTCATTCAAAAACAACAGTGATCAAAAAAGCCGACGAAGGAAAGACAGTTTCCCATGCATAATAGGAATGGTATTTGGTTCAACTCCCACTAAGGCTTCGATAACCTCGCGCACCCCATCTCCGATGGCAATAGTCCCATGGACTCGCGTCTGATACGGGGTCAACAACGGTCCAGCTGCATCGGTCATATAAAGTCGACTAGCTCTGGCTAGAAACTGAGCCGGGAAGGGTATGCAGCTGGCTCCAAAACGTCAGATAATCTAGAGCTAGGGCCCTTCCACCATGAATCTTTGCACCACTTTAGATAATTTTGGGTCGGTTTCCCAGGCTGCGAATATAATGGCCACTAACTATGTTGTGCAGAATAGGGGAAAGGATTGGGCAACCCTAGAGTTGCAATCTGGTAACTGTCAGTTCTATCCTAAAACCAAAAAAAAAAAGGAATTACGTCGCGAACATTTTTGTGCGATTATTTTTCACAACTTTCGACGGGATTGTGCATTGTGCATTGCTGAACTTAATTCAATTTTTGGTGATGAAGCTCCATCAAGGAGCAGTGTCTATGGATGGCATGTTGAATTCAACCAAGGTTTTAGTTCCAAACGAATTTCGTGAAGGTCCAGATGCTGTGCACCAACTGATACTTGTGTTGAAAGATCATCATGTAACCTATCGTAAAATTGAGACAACCTTAGGCATTAGTGGGACTAGCATACATTCAATGTTGCATGAACATTTGACCGTCAAAAAAATTGTTCGCGTTGGACCCCACACAATTTGTCAATCGCTGAAAGAAAGGTTCGTGTCGATTGGTCGAAAGAAATGCTCCAAAAATACGATCGCGTTGCTTCGAAACACGTCTGTGACATCCTGACAGGTGATGAGTCGTCGATTTGCTCGTATGAGCCCGAAAATAAACAGCAGTCAACTGTGTGGCTGTTTCAAATTGAGCCAAATTTAACAAAAGTTGCTCGCGCACGAAGCACTTTCAAGCAAATGGTCGCCTGTTTCTTCGGAAAAACTGGACTAGAACAACGCAGAACAGACAATTCTGAGTGGTACACAACTATTTGTTTGTCAGGTGTCTTCCAAGAAATCAGGAAAACCAACCCCCGAAGACGGATCGTTCTTCACCACGACAGTGTGACATCTCACACATCGGCTCAAACAACAGAATTTTTGAGCAGTCAAAACAGACTTCTTTTTATTCCCGTATGTAAAAAATAGAATGAGAGGTCAACGTGTTTCGACACCTGAAGAAACGGTTGATGCGTTCGGAATGCATGTTTTGGGGATACCTTTATCAGAGTAGCCAAAGTGTTGTTATGTCTATTTAACAATGTGACTTAAGACAATGTTAAATCTGCGAAGCCGAGAGGCTTTTCTGCAGAAGATTATTCACAAGGAATCAATCGTTATTTATGAGTAACTTATGCTATTCTTGGAAACGCATATTATTTACATTTTTAAAGACTTATATTGTTTTGTAAGATACATGTTTTTTGTGGTCGCCGTGGCGTAGTGGGTAGAGTGCGACGTTCACACGCCGAAGGGTCTAGGTTCGACTCCCAGTTCAACACCAATTTTTCTAATATTTCATGGCACCACCTCTTTCGAGCTGCTGACAACACTCAAAGAGTAATAACTGTCGAAAAAAGCTTCTCAAATTTCGCCGTTCGGAGTCCGCAAAAAACTGTAGGTCCCTTCTACTCGTGACAGAACATTAGCGCGCACAACACGAATAGTTGATGAGCAAGCTAGGCCCTGGTCCCCCTTTGGACTGTAGCGCCAACAATTATTATTAAGATACATGTTTAAAGTTTTCGTTTGCTAATGTGTATCGGTCGAGTATTCCGTAGAGGGCGTGGCAGTTGGTGGAACATCGTTGGTACCACAAAGGAAACCTGTTTTCTTTCATAGGAGTTGTGGATTCTCGGAATTTTCAAAAGTCCGTTTGCCCTTTGTCTTGTGTTGACGCAGTGATCAATGGGATGTTTGAAACGTTGGTCGTTGTAGGTCTCGTGTATGACATTAAAAATAAAACGTTTTTGTATAGTTAATAAATGTAAGTCATCACTAAGTTTACACATATTTTCTATATTATAACTACCATACTTTTGTAGAGGAATTTGAATGAACGAATACTTTCGTACACCACTATTTGTTGCAGTCAGTTATTTGCTGTATTGTATTCGATCATCTGACTATGTGAACGACCTGAGAACTCTCCACTCTTTTGTTCAAGAAATATATAAATTCTCTGCTTACCGAGAAGCGGTACTCCGTAAAGGGATAACCACATTCTCGATTGTTTTTTTTTCCTCCTACACTTTGACCGTAGAAGAATTTTAAATATTCTATTTTGAGCCCTTTGGTGTTCAATCATCACGTCGTTATTCCGTACTGAAGGATGGATTCTACTAGAGAGTAATATGCCAGCATCAGAACTTCAAACGACGCGTAACTGCTTAGATGGTAAAGAGCGTATGTTGCCTGTCTAAGTCGCTTACATAGGTACTTTAAGTGAGTATCCCATTTAAAGTAGCAATCTACCTCCACTCTGAGATACTGATATTCATTAACTAATAATTGTTGGCGCTACAGTCCAGAGGGGGGCCAGAGACTTGCTTGCTCATCAACTACTCGTGTTGTGCGCGCTACTGTTCTCTCACGAGTAGAAGGGACCTACAGTTTTTTGCCGACTCCGAACGGCGAAATTTGAGAAGCTTTCTTAGACAGTTATTACTCTTTGAGTGTTCTCAGCAGCTCGAAAGAGGTGGTGCCGTGAAATATTAGAAAAATTAGTGTTGAGCTGGGAATCGAACTTAGACCCTTCGGCGTGTGAGCGTCGCACTCTACCCACTACGCCACGGCGGCCACAATTTATATTCATTAACTGCGTCGATATATTCGGCGCAGTTATCTGTCGCAGAGATTTGATGAGACCTGTGCAAGCAATCAAAATTATGGAATTTTATTTTACAAGGCTTCTTGTAAGGTAGTAAGGTCGGATATGCATAATTTTGGTTTTCTTTGAGTTTATTACAACGCCTTTGTCATGCCACCACCGAAGAATATTTTCAAACTCTGACTGCATTAAAGTATTGCGGTGTTGATATCTTTATGATTTACAATTATGGCTGTATCAGAAAGGCACCTGGAAAGGCAACCAGGAAGGTGGCCGGGAAGTCTGTGAGGAAGGCGGCAGGGAAGGCGGCCAGGAAAGCGGTTAGAAAAGTAACCAGGAAGGCGACTTATTGATACAAAGTGTGATTACCGTCACACATGTCCCGATTATTTGAAACTTCAAAATTTTACCCAGGAATGGACCATGTTTGAAAGAATTAGGGTCTCTGGAGCTATCGTGAAAATGTAAGAGTCCCATCGAGATTGTGTGTTCGCCAAATGTCGTTCTCTAAAGAACACTTCACTAATTCTTGTAAACCACATTGACAAAACAAACCTACATATATCTGCAGCAAATCAACCGCAGTTGGATAGAAATTCACTCCCACCAAAGTAAAAACATCCCACAAAGTTTACCCCCACTGCGTCCCGTTCACGTGGATTCAATTAACATAAATGAAAGGCTCCACATTTCAAAATCAATTGCATAGGTGGGCGTGACGTTCCCCTCACGGCAACCCCATCATTTTAAACTCAGCCTGTCAATCAAAATTCATTCTGTCAGACTTGCCAATTATTTACCCAAGGGATTACATCAACAAAAACTCCTCGAATTAAGCACTACAGCCCCTAATTCGTCCGCCATCCGTCATCCGCCGTCCATAGCCGGTCGTGTGCCTCGACATTCCTTTTGTCAAGGCACTTCCTTCTTCGCCTCACCCCGGCGCGGCTCCGCATTGGTCTGTGTTTTCATTTCCTTAACTGAAATGATGATCTTAATTATGTGCTTCCAACCCTTTGGGGGTAAAATATGCTTCCTGCGGAAAGGATAAAATGTTCAACTCCGGCCTTTTTGTGTGAGCTGTGCTGTGCAGGCTTGCTGGCGGGCCCTCCGTCTCACTGTGCTGTTCCGCCCGTCCGCAGTGCTTGGTGTGGGCGAGTGCTTTGGGAGAGGAATGTGGTTGTGTATCCGTTTTGAGGTCATTACCATTGTGACAATATAATTTTCGTGGAAGATACTCCCCGAGCATATATTTGCCTAACCGCCACGCCACGGAGTGTCATTTCAACCTCGCGCCAGCTCCACAACCGCTGCCGTGCCGACCCCGCCTTCTGCTAGTATGCCGCAGACACTGGTCTTCGCCGTCGCCAGGCAAAGTCGAGGATAAAGATTTCAGCGGCAAACAAAAAGGCAAAAGAGCTTCGAGAAGAAAAGCGCACCGAGCGCCGTCAGATTGACAGAATGATGACGGGGGGGAAGTGATAGAGATCGAGGAAGAGGGAGAAAACTTGGTGGAGGCGATAAGGTTCGCTTTGGCTCAGGGCGTGAGGGCGGCCATGGAATGAGTCATTACACCACTGGGAGTAGGTAATGCGGGCGGGACTTTGATTGTCATAAAGTTGTGTACGTGACATTTATGAGGCATTGTGTTAAACGGTTGCGGTAATTAGGAGAACAGTTAATGAGGGAATATTATTCTGTCAGCTGTGTGCCGGCTTAATTCGTTCGTTTTCCTTTTTTCTTCTTCCTTTTTTGCCTTTGTTTCCTGTGAGATGGGTTCAGCGTACAATTTCAAAGCATCGTGCGAAACGGGGACTGGCGAGAATGTGATAAATGCTCAAGGTGAGACCCGTAATCCGCTTTGAATGGGCGGACATAAACAAATACCGGAGACATGCACATGACCGACGTGAAGAGGGTTAAAGTGGTGCAATTGGATTCAGTGGAAATCTTACATATGTGTCGCCTGCAGAGAACTCAGGCAGACAGGGAAGCAGTTATGATTGCTGATGTGTAATGGTAAGCGATACGGGAGCTTTGCAGACTTTCTTGTTTGATCCTACTTAGGGAAGGTGTGTGGCGTACGGGCAATATTTTATATGGTCTTTGGTTTCAGAAAGTGACAGTAGTAAAGTTCATTACATTGCTCGGGTAGTACTGGCGCTTATGGATGTGGACTTGAAGTTGTGTCGGGTGTTCTAAGTTCTCTGGCCTGAAAACCTGCACTCAGGGAAGAGTTTTTCAAACTGTTGGCATTCGCTTACTGAGGAAAAGTTACAAGACTGTTGTGCGAGAAGAAGAAGTATGAAGACTTACTAAAATTTAGGAGGAAGCTAGAAACAATTCGGTTGAACGCATGTATCAGCTCATGGATATCAAGCATATCATTTGACTGGCCCAAATGAAAGAAGAAAGGCACGCCGACTATCGAGTGCTTCATAGTCCCTCACCTGAAATCCTTTGTTTAAAATTTGAAAGTCCTCTATAAGTAGGACTGTGTTTAAAATTACTCAAGCTCACCAAACTCCAGATTTTAATACAGCGGCATATTACAGAGGAGGACGCACAAGCTGTAATTTATCATCTAAGACCACATACGAGGTCTATTCCAAATTTGTTTATGCCCCTCCAAAGTTGTCATTCTCGGATACAGTACACTTGTGCCAGTGTTTTTTTTTTTTCAAATCTTCGGAACAGTTTTGACATGTTTTGCCTTTAAGCTCTCTCAGCGATTCGGTTAACACATCTCTCCTCAATCGTCGCAAAACGCCTTAAAACTTTGGAACGGCAAAAAGTCGCACGGGGACAAATCTGCTGAATACTGTGGCCGGAGAATGATATCTGTGTTATTTTTTTGGCAACAAAAACTACGAACAGGTAATGACCATATGAATTATCATGCCGCAGAATTAATTCCCAATGGTTTTTTTGTATTGGGAAAGAATTCACACTTTGCTTCATTTCTCTAAGGCTTTCGATAGAGTAAATCACAAGATATTTTGCTGGAAGTTGATGAATCTCTTCTCATTAAGTTATAGCGCTGTGAGACTAATTCATAGTTTCCTATACAAAGGACATCAGAAAGTTTTTGTTAAAACTGTTGTTCTTCACTTTTACCTGTTAAACAGGGTGTACCACAGGGTTTAATCTTTGGACCTATTTTGGTTTCCCTATTTGTTAATGATATTTCGTCTGTGTGTAAGCATTGCACTGTTCACCTTTATGCTGATGATGTACAGATCTACTCTTCCCAAAAACCCCAGTAGTTTTGCGGAGTGTTGCCGAATTCATTAAGTGAACGAAGAATGAAGAGCACGCAAATATTCATATGTGGTCCTTAAAAATCGGATAACAACTGTTTCAGACTAATTCCAATTCGGTTGTGCCCTATCGCTCCTTGCTGAAAATAATTCCCTCTGACGATAAACTCGAAATAGTCAGTGAGGTCAAGTGGTTTGGATTCATTTTAACAATAAGTTGTCAGGATATGAAAACATTATCAAGGTTATTGGAACTATTCCACGTATACCGGTATGAAGTGAGCGTCAAGATACAAATGTCTCCAAAGGGAACCTTTGTTGTGAACGAGCCCTTCGTTTTTTTTCCTTGTTTGCTATGGCATCTGTGAAAAATATTTAGTATACATTGAACAGACAATATCATATTTTTTCATCGTGTTAAAAATGTCGAATTTTGTACCAGAAAGTGATAATTTGCCGAAAGCATTAATTTTTTGTTTTCATATGAAGAAAAGTGCTGCAGAGTCGCATCGAATGCTTGTCGAGGCATACGGTGATCATGCTCTATCAGAAGCAACATGCAAAAGATGGTTTCAACGGTTCAGAAATAATGATTTCGATGTGAGAAAAAAGAACGTGGAAGACCGCCAAAAAAAGTTTGAAGACGCCGAATTGCAAACGATACTGGATGGAAATGACGCTTTGAGTCAAAAACAAATGACATGTTAAATGTTGCACAACAAACAATTTCTGACCGTTTAAAAGCTATGGGAAAGATCCAAAAGTGTGGAAAATGGGTACCACATGAATTGAATGAAAGACAGATGGAAAACCGAAAAAACACTGGTGAAATTTTGCTTCAAAGACACGAATGAAAATCGGTTTTGCATCGGATTGTTACTGGCGATGAAAAATGGATTTATTTTAAGAATCTGGGACAACCATCAACATCGACTGCCAAACCAGATCGATTCGGCAAGAAGACAATGCTGTGTGTTTGGTGGGACCAGAAAGGTGTGCTGTACCACGAGCTGGTGAAACCGTTAATACTGATCATGATTTGAACCATGCATTGATCGAGAAACGACCGGAATGGGCCAGAAGACACGGCAAGGTAATTTTGCTCCATGACGATGCACCTGCACACAAAGCAAAACCGGTTCAGGATGCAATCAAAACCCTTGGCTGGGAGCAGCTACCCCAACCGCCGTATTCACCAGACTTGGCTTCCTTCCGACTTCCATTTGTTTTCATCGGTGGGGCACGCATTGGCTGAGCAGCACTTTGATTCCTACGAGGAGGTCAAAAATTGGGTGTCTGATTGGTTTGCTTCAAAAGACGAACAATTTCATTGGCGTGGTATTTACAAATTGCCAAAAAGGTGGTCAAAATGTGTTGAAAACAATGGCTAAGACTTTGAATAAAATGTTTTTATTTAAGTAAATATTGTAGTTATCAAATAAATTCATATTTGCTTCAAACATGCGAACCTTAGACTCTCGGGTCTGCTTCTAAAAAAGCCCATATTTGCCAGAGAAAGACATCAAAACATAAAAGTTCGAGACTACGGGAATGCATATACCTAGAACAAGAAACAGAAGTCGAGTTCTATACATTTTTGACCAAATTGAACAGCAGACATGGTTCTGGGTAAATAATATAACCAGTAGACCTGAACTTAAATGCTATAACTCTTACTTTAATAATCACACAACTTATAAATTAAAGTTGATACGAGTACAGGGCTATGTTGCGAAAGTAATGAAGATGTCGATAATCCCGCCAATTGACTAATGGGGAAAAAAAAAAGTTTTCAGGTAATTATAGGCAAATCATCATTATTGTATTCTGTCACATCATTAACAACAGCACGTCATTAACAACAGATAGCAGGACACACAAAACATATCGGCGGTTTACTCAGCAATGGTAACGGCCTGCCAATTTTGAAATATTAATGTCACTTTTCAACGAACATGAAGGCTGCACTTTGCTCAAGGAAGTGCTAACATTAAGTGCAATATTAGTTTTTAGTTTAAACAGTATACATAAGTTTGTTAGTTTGTAAATGTTAAGTCTTAAAATGTCAACGAATTTGTGTACCAAACCCAAGAGTATTACATAATTGTACGTCATTCAATCCCAATTTTATTAACGTGCACTAATGCTGTATTATTTCTACCGTCTCAATAAACAAAGATCCACTGAAGGTGACAGCATTCCCTGTCGCCACGTCGGGATAACACAAATGATATAAGCTTGTTTCATTTGCTACCATATGACCAAAAGAGCCGACGATGAATTAGATTCTTCAACCACAAAGTGTGTATTTACTGTTCAAAGGTAAGTATTTGGTATTGCACATTTTACATTAAAAGATTTGGCATATTTGCCCCTTACTACTTAAAATAAATGGCCACAGTGGCGTAGTGGGTAGAGTGCGACGCTCACGCGACGAAGGGTCTAGATTCGATAGTCGGCTGAGCACCTCGAATTTTTCACAGCTTCACCTCCTTCGAGCTGCTGACAACACTCAAAAAAAACTGTCTAAGAAATCTTCTCAAATTTCGCTGTTTGGAGTCGGAAAAAAACTGTAGGTCCCTTCGACTCGTGAGAGAACAGTAGCGCGCATAACAAGAGTAGTTGATGAGCGAGCTAGGCCCTGGTCCCCTGAGGACTGTCGCGCCAACAATTATTATTACTTAAAATAAAATGTTTGACTAATTCAAAATACTGAATTGCTATATGACATTACGTCACAGGAGGGAAAAAGCAAACAAAAGACCTCCATTTAAAAATAGAAACAAAGAAGAAAGAACAAAACAAGAGAAAACAATAAAATTTAAGGTCTTTGTCTTTTGAATTTTCCGGCTAGTACAAAACGCGACAGAGCTCGTCTCTGGCAATACTATACATTTTTATATATATAATTTGACAGGTCTTGACATAACCTACAAAACGGCGCTAATCATGAAAGTTATGTAATATTGCGTTCAACAGTTACAGACGTGTAGAAATGGAGTTTACTAACGCCGAAATTCGCGCTATTAAGTTTTCCTTCCCTTCGTTAAACGCAAATCCACTAGAGAAACGTTCCGTGAGATTAATGGTGTTTTGGGCGATGGTACTCTATTATTTGAAAATGCAGAGGAATGGTGTCGACGATTCAGAGCCATTGAAAACGACACCATGGACAATCCAGGCGGCGGAAGACTTGTGACGATGAATACCAATCGAATCATGGAAATGTGGCATCTCGAGACATCGCCCAGGAGATGGGAGTTAGTCACCAACCCATTTTAAACTATCTGCTGAAGGTTGGATACAAACAAAAGCTTGATGCTTGGGTGCAGCATGATTTGACGCAAAAAACATTCTGGACCGAATCGACGCCTGCGATATGCTGCTGAAACGGAACGAACTCGACCCAGTTTTGAAGCGGATGGTGACTGGGGACGAAAACTGGATCACATACGACAGTATCAAGTCGTAGTCGAAGGCCGGTGAATCGTCCCAAACACTGGGCAAGCCGGGATTGACGGCCAGGAAGGTTTTGTTGTGTGTTTGGTAGGATTGGAAGGGAATAATCCACTTTAAGGTGCTCTCATATGGCCAAACGTTTAATTCTACCAACTTCTGCGAACAACTGGACCGCTTGAAGCAGGCGATCGACCAGAAGCGTCCAGAATTGGCCAACAGGAAGGGTGTAGTGTTCCACCAGGACAACGCCAGATCGCAAACTTCGTTGATGACTCCTCAGGAGCTACGGGAGCTCGGATGGGAGATTTTAGCGCATCTACCATATAGCCCGGACATAGCGCCAAGTGATTACCACCCTTTCTTATCCATGGCGAACCATGTCCATGTGGTGCGAAGTTGAACTCAAAAGATGCTTGTGCAAAGTGCCTGTCCAAATTTTTCTCAAAGAAGTGGGGGGTTGCCGTCTAGAACGAAACAGATTATCGATCAAAATGGCACATATTTGAACGAAATCCGTAAAACTTTTTTGAAGCATTGAATAAAGAGCAAAAAAGGGTATATTACACAACCTTATAGTAGCTTCACATGCGGTACAAAACCAAACGACATGGTATCACGAATGGATAGTTCTCGCCGATGGTATTGACCTTGATTTGGACTACGAAAATAGAAGCTAGTAAAATTACTAGAAAGTCGACAGTAGACGAGGAGAAAATCTAAACTGAAACAGCGGTACCACTGCATCGAGCTGTGTATAGTCGGTTAAACTTTAACTTGGGAGTCAGCATACTTCATTAATCGAAATAAATCGCTAGATAAATGTATATATATCTATATAAAAGCATAAGCAGCTAATATGAGTTAAATAAAAAATAAAAACAAAAAAGCAAACAAAATAAATAAATAAATATGTTACTAAATATATAAATAAACAAAGAAATAAATATACAACTTAATAAATATATAAATAAATAAATACCTTAATGAATAAATAAAAATAAATAAATAAATATTTAAATAAATAAAGAGGTTATACAGAACAATCAATATATATGAAAAATATGAAAAATATGAAAAAAAAAACAATTAATATATAGATTTATACAATTAATATATAGATTTATATCACCAAATATTTACAAAATATTTACAATGAAAAACAACAAAAAAGTGACAATCTATAAGAAATAGGATTACGCACTAAGGCAATGTACTTGTGCATAATCAGCAAAAGGACGTGGATATAGAAACTTTTTTGATAATTTTCGATTACGTTCGCATATCAGTTCAACCCCCGCTCTTATGTGCGATTCTCTTGTTGAGTAGTGTCAAGGTTGATTTAAAATAATTTTTAGTGTTTTATTTTGCGAAATTTGTAACCTTTAAAATGACATTTAGCCATACCACTTCCCACAAGACATCCGTACGTCATCACTGATTAAAAAGTAAATTTGAAATAATTACTTTGTTTTCATTAGCCAGCTGCCATTTCCTGCAAATAAGCGGGTGTAAAAGTGCGGTTGCTTTCTTACATTTTCTCATTGTCTGTCTGGTATGGTCATTGAATGTCAGTTTCGTGTCCAAATGTATCCCAAAGTACTGTACTTAAGTATTCCAACTAATCTCTTTTCCGTAAATAAGGATTGTATTTTGGGAAAGGAAGCAAGCTTTCCTGTTTCTACTAATAAGGTTAGCTTGAGATATCTCACCATCAATCGTTATCCCCCATTTTGTAAAATAGTCGCCTAATATCTCACTTGATTTAGTGAGTGCTCTTTCAATGTTAAGAGCGAATTTATGCGAATTTATGTAAATGGCGGTATCATCCGCATGGATTGCGTCTTCACAAACAAGTAAACTAGGAAAGTCTGAAATGTAGATGTTGTATAAAATAGGACCCGAAACTTATCCTCGGTGAACGCCCATTATTAGTTATTGTTATTTAATTACGACGAATAGAAAACTTTGGACAATTTTGATTATATACATCTTATTCTTCATGTTGTGGCGCTACAGTCCGGGGTGAACCTGAGCCTCAACCAACATGCCTCTCCAGCCAGCTATTGGCATGTTGGACTCCGAAAAGCTGGGTTTTGAGAGAGTTTCTTATGCGAGAAAATTGGTTTCAGACGTCGAGCAGTTTCTCCACGATTTAATGGAGTAATCGATGAATGAAAAGTTGCTTTGCTCAAATCTAGTTAGTTGTTGAAGTGATTTAAGTAAAATTGAAGGATGTGCCATTTCAAAACATTGAATACGAAGCTCTAAGCAGTCAGGTGGTGTGAGTCATCATAATTAAGTAGGAGGGGTTTCAACAGGTGCAGTTAGACTCAAAAACTGTTCATTTAAACCACCAGCAGAAAAGCAGTAACTTTTTAGTTTCTTGATCGTCTCGGGCTACAGGACATCGCTCAGTACATCGTCACCATATGCCTGTCATCAGATTAGAAAAGCGGTTTATCGTCGTTATCGTCTCCTCAGATACAACAGAAGGGCTTCATTGCCTAGACGTATCATCATTAGGTGCTTGGCGGTCGTTGCTGTTTGTCCTTTCTTAAGAGAGTCATATCGCTTCCATTTCTACTTTAAAAATACCCAACTGTCGACTAAGGCCCTAAAATAAGAGCGCATTCCATTCCAATGCATGATTGGGTTGTTAAAGTATTTTCGTTGATCAAGTTTATGAACGATCTTCTCTTTACGGACCCGAAACAGTTTCACATTATCATTCAAAGCGAAAGACGGCTTGTCTTCCTGAACTATATTAAAAATGCTTTAAGAACTTTGTCTTTAGCAAAGTTTTTCTGTCCAGAAACATAAACCCAGCCCTTTTCACAATTTTGTAGGATATTCAAGGCAACAATTGTTTTCGCTGATGCGAACAAAGGAGAGCATTCATCGGGCGCCACTTGTAACTCCCAAATAGAAAACCACGTAAAGTCCGTGTCACCTATACTTGGGGAATGTACTCATTTTAAGTTACAGAAGTCCTCTTTATGATGTTGAAAACAAGGACGAAAGCCAACAAAATAGTTCCAAAAATTGTGACGTTTGCACAATCCAGAAGACCCTGGCATAGTTTTATTCGGCTTTGTATATTATATGGGCGTGTCCGAAGTCAAACTGAAGTTTTGTGTTATAGTTGTCTATCATCTGTAGCAATTCATGATGGAATTTTGTTCCCTAGGCTGTTTGAAGTTCCCAGAAAGAGTCCTGCCGAGTCGTGCATTTGCGCAAACGGTTGCTTTCAACCTTTGTTGTGTGAAATCTGAGATGTCTGTTGGTTTCAGAAAATTAAAACAACTGAAAAAAAGCATTATTGCTGCATGACTTGAGTTTTTTTTTTTCACGGTTACTTGCGTGGAGAAATGAAAGAGTGCTAAGGTACTCCGTGCGATAATTCTTCTCCTCCAAAGACGACTGCCAAAGGTGGTGATTTAGCAATTATTGGACAATGGGTTAAAGCGTTGGTGTACTATAAAATGCAACCATGTCACAAAAATGAGTAATCTAACATTGGTCGACTAGCGCACAGTGGAACTCTTGTATTAGGAACGCGGAAATAAATTTGTAAATTTTAAACCCGTTCATCCCTGATGAAAATTGGAATATTATGTTAGTGCCTTAAAATCTTTCCGTCAAAAAGCGCTCGATATAACATAAAGCATAACAAAGTTACGAAATTCAAAAAAAAGACACATCTGCGATAGTAAGCTTAGACTCAAAGTAGAGCCGGAATTCATTCCTATATAATAAATTACATTACATTTACAAACACAATTTCGTAGTACAAACTTCTAGATTTGAGTTTAGTCCAATAAGGCTTCACTACTTAGTGGTCCATGACCATGATATTTAGAAAGGAAACTTAAACAAAAATGCTAAAAATGCCTAAGGTCCACTTAAACGACTCAAAGTCAAATCGATAGGGAATATTTCAGGCTTTCCGAAAAATGAAGCTTTCTGTTGAAACCGCTTAGATCACTTTTATTATGCTCTACTAAACAAGAAAATAATAGTAGTAATAATAATAATTTTTTTTCGGAGTGGACCTGGGCCTCAACCAACATGCCGCTCCAGCCCGCACGATCTTTCGTCAGCCTCTAGTTGCGCACTCCAAGTTGGTTGAGGTGTTTCTCCACTTGTATGCGCCACCTAAGCCTCGGCAGTCCTCTGTTGCGTTCTCCTAATGGCTCCGACTCAAAGACTTTTCGGGCCGGAGCAGTGGTGTTCATACGCTCTAAATGGCCTAGCCATCTTTAGCGTTGCATCACAGGCGCATGTCGCTGTACAGCTCATAGAGTTCGTCATTAAATCTTCTCCACCAGATGCCATCAACGCAAACAGGGCCAAAAATCGCCCACAAAATTCAAACAAATATCTTGCGGCGTTTAGCACAGAGTTTCACATAAATCTGAACATCTTCGAAACAAATTCTCTTCGGTAAAGAATTCTTTAGGCTCAAATGCAAACCTGTTTTGTATATTCTACAGTGGTATGATTTGTTTATAAGGGCACCATTTTATAGCGTTGAAAATACCACTTTAGTTAGGGGGCATGGGCCTATGCACGCGAGGTAACATCGTTGATTGCGCTCAACATGGCGAGCTGCCAAGGCAATCCTCGTTAGTGCACAGGTCAAGTTGACATACAGCCTCCACGTGGCGCCCCCTGGATAGCCATCACAACACCCGTTGTATGGTGAACTAATGTATGCAGCGACCCCCTCTGCCCGAAGATTTAAATAATGGGCCTGGCCTACCAGTCTGTGGGTTGTGCTTGAGGGTAACTTCCTTACCACGTAAAAATAATATAGTTCAGAGAAACCGATATGCCTCGGATAAGGACGGATTAACTGTTGACGACCCCAGCAAACGTTTAAAGGACAACGATTTTCGGTTTTGCACGTGGAATGTGAGGTCCCTTAACAGGCCGCGTGCAGCCGAACAACTTGCGGAGGCCCTTGACAGCTACAAAGCTGACATAACCGCCATCCAGGAAGTGCGATGGGATGGGCCTGGCATAAAAGCGATGAAGAACTGCGATATCTACTACAGCAATTGCTATAGAGAGAAAACAGCGCTTATTCGGATGCGGATTTGTTGTTCGAGGCAGACTTAGGCAAAAAGTCTTGAGTTACGACCCAGTCAGCTAACGCCTCATGACAATCCGCATCATGGCTAAATTCGGGAATATCAGCCTAATATGCGCTCACGCCCCGACAGAGAAGAAGGATGACAACATCAAGGATGACTTCTATGATCTCCTAGAAAGAACATACGATCGATGCCCCAGCTATGACACCAAGATCGTTCTAGGAGACTTCAACGCTCAGCTGGGAAAGGAGGACATCTTTGCTGGAGTCATCGGTAAACACCTGCACGACAACACATCCGGAAACGGACTCAGGCTGTTGGACTTCGCCTGGGGGCGGAACCTCTCTGTGCACACGGTTCCCACACCTGGACATTCACAAAGGAACCTGGCGATCTCCTGATCAATCAACCGTCAACCAGATTGATCACGTTGCTATCGACGTCAGACACTCCTCCAGTATTCTCGATGTCCGAACTTTCCGAGGTACAAACATTGACTCGGATCATCACCTTGTTGTAGCCAAGGTAAGAACGCGGATATCGAGAGAGCAACGGAGTCGAGAAAGGCCAAAACGGTTTGACGTCGAAAAGCTACAATCGCAGCTGATTGCTGGGAACTTTGCCGACCGAGTCTCCCGGAAACTCGCTCAGATTTCGACGCTTCCTGCACTAAGCATAGAAGAAGAATGGAAACGTTGTCAAGAAGCCATCAAAGATGCTGCCACTGATGTGCTGGGTTTCACGTCACCACCCAGAAGGAATCCACGGTTTGACGACGAGTGCAGGCAAGCGCACGCAGCTAAACAAGACGCCTATAAGGCGACGCTGCATCGAACAAAGCGGGCTGTTCGTGAACTCTACGAACAGAGAAGAAGGAAAGATCCTCTCTGACGTATTGTGTGAGCGTCTGAAACCATTTGTTTATGACCTGATAGGTCCCTATCAGTGTGGTTTCAGACCAGGGAAGTCCACAATAGACCAGATCTTCACATTACGGCAGATCCTGGAAAAGACCCAAGAAATGCAAATTGACACTCACCACCTATTCGTCGATTTCAAGGCTGCATATGACAGTGTGCATAGAGACGAGCTATACAGTGCCATGTCTAGTTTTGGCATTCCTACCAAACTCGTCAGATTGTGTAGGATGACGATGGAGAACTCTCGCTGCTCCGTCAAGGTCGGTACCGAACTCACCGAGACCTTCAATGTCAAAAAAGGTTTTAGACAAGGCGACGCACTGTCATGTAACTTCTTTAACATCATTCTTGAGAGGATCGTGCGTAACTCACAAGTCAACACCAGAGGCACGATCTTCCAGAAGTCAGTTCAATTGCTAGCTTACTCTGATGACATTTACGTGATTGGACAAACACAGCGAGCCGTCAATGAGGCGTCTGCTGGCATTGAAGCGGAAGCGGCTAAAATGGGTCTTGCGGTAAATGAGGGCAAAACGAAGTACATGCTGTCATCAAGGAAGGACACACAACATCGACGTCTCGGACGGAGCGTCACACTAGGCAGCAGAAACTTCGAGGTAGTTAAGGGCTTCATCTACCTCGGCGGTAAACAGGGACAACAACATCAGTACCGAAATCAAACGCAGAATCACTCTTGCCAATCGCTGTTTCTTTGGGCTCAAGAGGCAATTGAGAAATACAGCCCTCTCTCGAAGGACTAAGCTCGCTTTATATAACAGCTTGATCATCCCCGTCCTACTATATGGCGCAGAATCTTGGAAGTTAGCAAAGGCGGATGAGGAAGCCATTAGTCTTTTCGAGAGAAAAGTTTTGCCTGCGATTTTTGGTCCTGTTTGCGTTGATGGCATCTGGAGGAGAAGATTTAATGACGAACTCTATAGGCTGTACAGTGACATGCGCCTGGTTAAGCGTCTACGGATACAATGCTTAAGATGGCTAGGCCATGTAGAGCGTATGGACACCACTGCTCCGGCCGGAAAAGTCTTTGAATCCGAGCCATTGGGACAACGCAACAGAGGACGGCCTAGACTGAAGTGGCGCACACAAGTGGAGAAGGACCTCAACCAACTTCGAGTGCGCAACTGGAGACAGCTGGCGAAAGATCGTGCTGGCTGGAGAGGCATGTTGGTTGAGGCCCAGGTCCACCCCGGACTGTAGCGCCACAAGAAGAAGAAGAAGAATGAAAAAAAAAACTGGCCACCAGCCGTTTCCCTGATTGCTCATTGATGCAAACTCATCATTCAGTCAGAAGTCCGTTGTCACTTGTCTCACAAATTTTTCACAGCCATTTGCCCACTCACCCAACTAATGCCAAATTCCTCCATTCCCCCAAATGGGTCCCATTAGTCCGCCATTAGTCATTCAGATCAGATAATCGTTTATGGTTGGCCATCGGGTCTTGTGTGCGGTGCCCAATAAAATCACCAATTATCAGATATCGAATTACAATACAAAATGTCTGCTCGTAGCTCAAGATAATGACTATATGCTCCCCGGCTCCTCCAGTCTACCAGAAATTCGCTCATTCATCGCACAGCAATCAACGAAAAACTCCGGACATCCACCTCGCAATTGACCTTCCACTCGACTGCCGCTCTCCGACTAACCATCGTCACCGTAGTCGTCATTGTGCCGGGCTTGGAATCAATTTCCTCCGCATCGATGTGCCCATAAAATTCGGCATAAGTCATAAATAAAGCTCAAATCGTCATCAGTGAGTGGAGTGCCCCCTAAGCGGACAAACGCACAAGTGAACAAGTGGGCTGCACACTAATGGTCATAGCGTGTGCTCCCTAAACTCAACAAGCCGCCGCGCTATAAAACTATGCCCGTAATCACTTGGACAGGTCGTAAAGGTGACAATTTGAAACAATTTCACTTCACCCAGAGTCGAGTGGATAGATTCGCCTTTCGCTGCCCGCCGCCAACGTTACCGTTCTGTGGCCGTCGTCATCGAACGTCGACGTCCTCGTGTTGTTTGCCAATTAACCCACCATCATGCAACAACTGAGTGGATGGGTGCTGAGGACTGGAAGGGGAGTGTAAACGGAAGAGGGGAGGGAAGGACAAATTATCTCGTTTAATTGCGGCAATTATTGTCGCGGGCCCTTAACGAATCGAAGTGTGGGAACGTTTCCAACACCATTCAGCGAGCTCTATCGTGTTCCGTTAATCGAACTTTATTTTTTTTTTCCACAGAAAATCGCATGTCCAGGATATTTCTATTTCCTCCTGCCGCGGCTGGCGGAGGTCGTGTCTGCTAATTGCCTCTCCACTTTGCTGAATGGAAACATGCGACAGACACCCCATCAACCACTCAATCTCTGCCCACCCACTCGACACTTAGACGACAAGAAAGTTATTCAATAAAATTTTGTGCCCTCCCACTACCAGAGTCAGCCAATTCAATTAAGAGAATATCTAAACATTCCGAGGGAGAATTTTAATTTACTGTTAATAAACTGTGAGGGTTCCTGCGAAAGGAAAGGGTTGAATCCTGGCAACCATCTGGGCAATCCCTTTCATCCCAAGCTCATAACTGGTCTATGTGCCGTCGACATTACCATGTCCGTGGCCATCATCATCATCATCAGCGCTACGCCATGATCCGCTCTGTCTGTAAAGAAGAATCCTTTCGGGAAATACGAACTGA
This sequence comes from Eristalinus aeneus, assembly GCA_955652365.1. Taxonomy (NCBI): domain Eukaryota; kingdom Metazoa; phylum Arthropoda; class Insecta; order Diptera; family Syrphidae; genus Eristalinus; species Eristalinus aeneus. The sequence goes on from OY019133.1 coordinate 66,980,511, forward strand.
CAAAATGTTTGAGCTATCCTTTCAAATTGCTCAGTCAATGGACCCTCAATCTCCAACCGAAGGCCATTTGCAGGTTCTTTACCCCATCATCGAACCCATCCCGCCGCCCCTCGCCACATGTTCCGTTTCTGTTTTTGGAAAGTACGAACAAAACCAATTAACTCGTCCTTTGTCGGCCGATGGCGGGATCTCTCGGTGAACTCGGCACACCACCGCACGGCATCCAACTTTAAGCCATCAAACATTAAACGGTATTTTTCATTTGCCACGTGATGATTATTTATGAACGGGCGATGGTTGGGCGTGGCGGCGGTTGAGTTTAAACAGAAATGGAAACCCTTTCGCTGAATATTTTAACCGTAAAACAAAAACCACTACAAACAGCGGTCAGAATGTACACAATTCTACAATTCTGCAATAACAACAAACGAAACCGGCCGACGCCACCACAAAAAAAAAAAAGGAACACATCATGAAAGGACATCTGTGAGGATTTTGCTTTCAAAATAATTTTCAATATTTGTTCAGAAGCAAAAATCACAAAAAAATCCCCTCTCCTCCAATTGGCAGGGTAGTAAATTAATTCAACGTTTGAAGCAAGCTGGGAGCACAGCATACGCGCGTGAGTTCGCACACGAATTTGAGCCACCATTTGCCAGCTGATGACGGTACCGCCAACGCTCCTGCCCCCGCTGCGACGATGACAGCTCACCAATTAAGCGAACCAGTTGAAGGCACACGCCAAGAGAGGCTCCGAGGCAGGCACAAAGAGGGACAGAGACGGCGCACAAAAAAAATTAAATATGGTCCGGATATGCCCACCAAGGCGTATACGTAACTTTTTGGAAATTTTAATTGTTTTAGCTTCCCAACTTGACCGCGTTGCCGTCGGGGGTGGTGCTGAGGTCTAGCAGTCGTTTTCATTACGAGCAAAGTTTCGAGGTTTGATTTCAATTATTTTTCATTTCGCAGCTTTTGCGTTCTGCGAGTTCAAATGGAAGAGAAAAAGGATGACGTCTGACACAGCGAATCGCTGCCAAGTTTGGGTTTGTGGCACATGGATGCGTGAAGGCCTTTTTGGCGGCGTTTCGTGGCGGTGCTCATGTGCTTTTCAATTGCCATTGCGTTTGACTCAAATGGAAACAAACGTTCGGCCTTGAATAACGAAGAAGGATGAGGGAATGTTGTGGTCTGCAAGACTTAGACTTGTCGAAGGCATTCTTCCAGAGGGACATATCGGGGAAAAGAGCGGGGATTTAAGGGGGAACTGTTGGCAAACAACAGAATGAGGGTGAAACATTGTCAGTAAATGTTGCGCTCGCACAGTAGGTCAATCAGTGGCTAGATTCGTTTCCTTTTTCCCATTTGGCGGAGATAAAAACAAGACTTACTAACCCTAAATATCATCAAAATATGACCGCTCTCTTGTCACATGCAAAACTATCAGGTTAAAGGTAATAAATCTCATTTCTGATGTTTCACATACAGATAATTGAAAAAGAGCAAATGTACCATATATCAAAGTTATTGTTTAAGGTCCATGCTAAAATTAATCATTTAAAGGCGATTAAGTTTCAAAGTTATCCACAGGTAGCTAGCTTCTGAAGCCATAGTGCGAGGTTTCTATTTATTTTATTATTTATTATTTGATTTCATGTGCCATAGCCTAAAAACGCTGAACCTACTTATTTTGAATCTCATTTTTGAGTTACGAAAGCATTCAGTTCTGGGCTGTTTCCCTCGTCGGTTCATATCACAAATCGCACATTTTAGAGTCTCAATTCCGGGGAAAAAGAAACCTTAACTGAATAGAATGATACTAATTTTCATACTGCTGTAATATCCAAACAGTGCGTAGCAGTAGACTTAAAGTTAAATGTACGAGACTTGCCTTTTATATTTCCGGATTAGGGAACAAAAGTAATCATTAATCACCGAAAATAGATTTATTGTTTTTCAAAATATTCCCCCGAGTTAGATGAATACACTTTAAATGCGTTTGAACGAATTGTCTTTCGCCACTCTGATTGAGGTAACTCCAAAACAGGCACTCTGAACGCATCAACCGCTTCTTCAGGTGTCAGAGAACGTTGACCTCTGATTTAATTTTTTACGTACGGGAATAAAAAGAAGTCCTTCTGTGCAAAGTCAGGACTATACAGCGGATGACTCATCAAATCGATGTTTTGAGTGCTCAAGAATGCAGTTGTTTGAGCCGATGTGTGGTGAAGAGTGATCCGTTTTTCTCTTGATTTCTTGGAAGACAACTTGCAAACAAATGGTTGCGTACCACTCAGAATTGACTGTTCTGCGTTGTTCTAGTGGTACGGTTGCGACATGTCCAGTTTTTTTTCGAAAAAACAGGCGACGATTTGCTTGGAAGGGCTTCGTGCGCGAGCAACTTTTGTGGGTTTTGGCTCAATTAAAAACACACATACAGTCGACTGCTGCTTACGTTCGGGCTAATACGCATAAATCCACGATTCGTCACCTGTCACGATATCATAGACGTGTTTCGAAGCACCGCGATCGTAGTTTTTAGAACATTTCTTTCGACTAATCGACACGAGTCTTTTTTTGAGCGATTGAAAAATTGTGTGGGATCCAACGCGAACAAATTTTTTTTGCGGTCAAATCATCATGCAATGTGGAATCTATTCTGACCCCGCTAATGCCTAAGGTTATCTCAATCTCACGATAGGTCACATGACGATCTTGCAATCAGTTGGCGCACAGCATCAATGGTTTCCGGAACAACAATTGATTTTGGACGACCTTCACGAAATTTGTTTTGGAGTGAACTACGACCTCGGTTGGACTCACCATACCATCGATAGACACTGGTCCTTGATGGAGTTTCATCGCCAAATACCGAAATAAGTTCATCGATGCACGGTTCTTGAGTTAGTCCACATCGTAAGTTGTAAGAAGTAATCGCACAAAAATTTTCACGATTTAATTCCATTTTTTTGGGCGAGACGAATCTTTTAAGTTACTGTAAACAACACAAGTAGCGCTCGTATGTCGAAACGTTCTGAGTACGTATAACCTTAAAAATGTCAAACTTTACTATAGAGCTGGCATTTGCCAGATTGCAACACTAAGGTTGGCCTATCCCGAAATACAAAAAGCAATCTAAGTATAATATATAGCTAGTGCTTATAAGTTCTTAAACGAATTCCATTAGCACGAGGCGTAAGGTTGAGGAGGCAGTTAGAGGTCTGAGCGACACCCTAATAAAATGCTTCGAACTGACATGCCCAGTCGAAAACACCTCTGCAGGCCTCCTCTTTCAGGTTGGAATACGGGACTGCAGAGTAATCGCAAGGAAAAAAGACAACTTTTAAATAGGTCACTCTAGAACAATCTGAAGGAGGACTGTGTCTTATACCGATCGGAACATAAAGAGCGTAAGAGGCTTGTTCGGGCTTCGAAATGTCCTCCTATAGAGATTTCTATGGAAAAATCGAAACTTTCGGTGGAATCAGCAGACTAGTGAAAGTCTTTAATCATAATAGTTGTTGGCACAACAGTCCACAGGGAGACGACGGCCTCGCTTGCTCATCAACTTCTCGTGTTGTGCGCGCTACTGTTCTCTCACAGTAGAAGGGACCTACAATTTCTGCTGTGAAACGAAGAATATCGAGACTTAGAGATATAACTTCGCTTCATGTTACGTTAAACCAGTCTAACAGAAGTCCCAAAATGCCTTCCCTCTTGAGTTTACTCAGCAGGAGATATTGGTCAACCATGTCAATGGATTTGATTATGTTGACAATTAAGAGCGCATCTTTTGTCGACTTTCCCATTTTGAAATTCAAACTGATACAGGCTGAAAAAATTAGGTTTTTTAAAAAATGCTCAATGTTCTGTTTTTGATCAGATTTTCGAAAATTTTTCTTATTGCTGGAATGTGTGAAAATTGATCTTTTGTTGCCCAGTTCTATTTAAGAGCCTGTTTTGAAGAAGGAAATCACTTTTGCACTATTCAAATCTCCAGAGACAACTCCGGTAAAGCCCCTACGATCAAATGTTACTGCCAAGACACCAAGTATGAAACATTCAATTTTTTGAGTACTAAATAGGACAGATTGTCGACACCACACGACTTAGGAACATTTAAGCTACCAATAGTTTTATCTATTTCCAACGGAGCTATTTGTTCAAAACTGAAACAATTTTCTTGAATTGGAAAGAGAACAACACTTTTCCGGCTTATCACATTGGATGTGTCAAAAATAAGAAAAGTAGGGCGTCCACCTTATCGCTTATTTCTAAGCCTTAAAAATATAAAATGCTGAGCCTTTCGTTTAAAAGATTCTCGGTAAGTTGGCTATTGATCATGTTTCACTCTTAACTGAAATATCAGTTCGCAGAATCGAAGAAGGAACAACAAAAATTAACCAATCCAGAAGAATTTTTCGTTTTTAATTCTAGTCATAGTTGTTTGAATTTGGCTGCCGTGGCGTAGGGGGTGGACTGCGACGCTCACCCTCAGAAGGGTCTGGATTCGTTTACACAAATTTTTCGAATTTTTCACGGAAACATCTCTTTCGAGCTGCTGACAACACTCAATGAGTAATAACGGTCTTAGGAAGCCTCTCCCTTCTACTCGTGAGAGAACAGTACAATGTAGCTCACCAAATTGTTTAACTGCAAGATGACACTTTTGCATTAGCAGAATGCCGGAAAGCAGAAACGCACAATTGATCAGAAACCGAACAAGAAATGTTTGGCTCTGCAATTTTGTAATATAAAACCAACCGAATGTCAATGGATACCCAAGTCTACAGCCAAGCTATAGACAGCGGCACTTGCTGTGCTTAAGATTAATAAAGAAATCAAATATTAAGAGTGTGCAGCTAAGTTGAAGACAGCGGCACTCAAATAAAAAATTGTCTTTAATTTTTCTTGAATTTCCAGCAAATAATTTAAGTCGCGCACAACACAAGTAGTTGATGAGTAGGCTAGACCCTGGTCCCTCTGTGGACTGTCGCGCCAAACAATTAAATGGTTCTTTGTATTTCACTTTTATTTCAGCATTGTCCGGGTATTTCTTGCATTGTAGTCTTAACTTATTTTTTAACGGTTAGTAGAGAGCAGGATAACCGTAGGTATGTTTTGTGCTCCCAGAAGGGGAGCAGTGAAAGAAGTGCTTCTTAAGTAAAGTAAATCAAAGCACTATACTAAGGTTGCCTTTTATATTTCGGGAGTGGGGAACCCTAGTGTTGCGATCCGGCAACTGCCAGCTCTATCGTAAGGTTTGACATTTTTGAGGTTATACGTACTCAGAACGTTTTGACATACGAGCGCTATTTGTGTTGTTTACAGTAACTTAAAAGATTCATCTCGCCCAAAAAATGGAATTAAATAGTGAAAATGCTCGTGCGATTATTTTTTACAAGTTTCGGCATGGACTAACTCAACAACAGAGCGTCGATGAACTTAATTCAATTTTTGGCGATGAACCTCCATCAAGGACCAGTGTTTATCGATGGTATGGTGAATTCAACCGAGGTCGTAGTTTACTCCAAGATGAATTTCATGAAGGTAGTCCAAAATCAATTGTTGTTCCGGAAACCATTGATACTGTGCGAAAAACTGATATTACAAGACCGTCGTGTGACCTATCGTGAAATTGAGACAACCTTTTTCATTAGTGGAACCAGCATACATTCAAGATTGCATGAACATTTGACCCTCAAAAAATTTGTTCGCGTTGGATACCGCACAATTTGTCAATCGCTCAACAAAAAGGCTCGTGCCGATTGGTCGAAAGAAATCCTCCAAAAATGCGATCGCGGTGCATCAAAACATGTCTATGCCATCGTGACAGGTGATGAATCGAGTATTTACGCGTATGAGCCCGGAAGTAAACACCAGTCGACTGTATGGGTGTTTCAAATTGAGCCAAAGCCAACAAAAGTTGCTCGCGCACGAAGAATTTCCAAGCAAATGGTCGCCTGTTTCTTCGGAATTCTGGACATGTCGCAGCCGTACCACTAGAACAACGCAGAACAGTCAATTCTGAGTGGTACACAACTATTTGTTTGCCAGTTGTCTTCCAAGAAATGAGGAGAACCAACCGCCGAAAACGGATCACTTTTCACCACGACAATGCGAGCTCTCACACATCGATTCAAACAACTGCATTCTTGAGCACTCAAAACATCGATTTGATGAGTCATCCGCCGTATAGTCCTGACTTGGCAACGAATGATTTGTTTTTATCCCTGTATGTAAGAAATCAAATGAGAGGTAAATGTTTTTCGACACCTGACGAAATAGTTGACGTGTTCAGAATGCATGTTTTGGAGGTTCCTCAATCGGTGTGGCAAAAGTGGTTCGACAATTGGTTCGAACGCATGCAAAAGTGTATAGATCTTTATGGGAGATATTTTGAAAAAGAGTTTAGCTATTTTCGATGATTAATATTTGTTTTTGTTCTCTAATCCCGAAATATAAAATGAAACCCTCGCATGCGGTAGACACACAAGAATCAACATTCTCTCAGAACTCATAGCACAAATGATGTTCAATATTGGGAAATTGATTTTCAATTGAATGTGTTGAGATTCTTCAATTGTTTCTGCTTTTCCACCTCCAATATTGAATTATAGACAAGTCGTGCAATGGTCAGTGTTTAGGATTTAACCTAACTCTCTTAATATGGTATCGTTCTTAATATTTTGTTTCAATTATATATTTTCTTCTTTCTATATTATTATTACTACACACTGCTCATTTTCTGTCAACATAATGCGACATATTCTAAGTTCTCTCTAAAAATCATAGAATGAAAATATATCTGTCTCGCTCTATCCTTAAGCTAAGATCATAAATCATTCCATGTTCCCTTAATTTGTATATTGAGAGTGGGTGTCGGGTGGCATAGCAAATATACTCTCGTCAACTTGGATCCCGATCGCCACAAACTTACATTCATATTGTGTATCGCATATACATGTATGTCAATTCGGTGAATACAAATTTACGTGCATAGTATTCAACAGTCTGCATTGACAGCACTGACATTCAAGAAGTCTAATATTTTTGAAGCGAGCATACACTACCTTACATTTTTTCCTGTGGGCACCGTTCTATAACTTGTTAGACTTAGTACTCATGCGACTCTGAAGACAGCTAGCTTAGATTGATTAAATTGTTGATCAACACTTATGTCCACACAGGACGGTGCTAATGCAACGAAGAAAGAAAATAAATAAATAATCCATGAGCATTGTAATTTTAAGTTTGTGAGGGATCAAGACAAGGCCATTTTGGTTGGTCTTCCCAGCCTGAAGTTTCATTCAGATCAGTCTGATTCTGTGGAGTGTGTTATCTCAGCATTGTCGTGAATTGTTCACTATTCACCCTCTGGCTAATTGTTGGTAAATAGAATGCCAATGGGGCGCATTATGAATTCATGTTTCTTAATAAAATCTAATTTTTAACTTCCATCATCATTGAACGTTAATCCATTTCCCTTGTATGCCTTCAAAATCACCATCCTTGTTGTGAACTTTTGATCACAACTTTCATGGACACCAAAAACAGTCAACAACCGAAAGGGTTAGTTTCCCCTTAAAGATAGAAGCACTAAAAATATTATTGTCTCGTCGTCCGTCAGACTCAATGCATTTTAAGGAACATATGAGGTATAGACCTCTGAGAATGTCCACCTTCCCCTCCACCCAAAATTCACCCCATCCCGTGCGCCCACAACTTAGCTCGAACATAAAACATAATTAATTGCCAGGTCTTAAGGGAGGAATGTGCAAGGCATGTCTGGGAGGAATTCCCTTCCGCATTTTTTCTCAGCTTCGTCCGTGTTTCTTTTTTTCTGCAAATATTTCCAAATCATTAAATTTTAGGTCGACTCTTGCCAATTTCTGCACGCCGCCCCCCGAGGCACGGTCCCCTTCATCTGCTCGGGAGTAATTGGTGCGTATTACAAAGTTTTATTTCTTTCGCCGAGGAGCGTGCACACAGACGCAGAATAAAGGCACAAACGACGCCATAAATTCATAATTTGCCGGCATCTCGGGCTACACGCTGCCACTCCACCCGGTCCAGGAACCACATGCGCACCCAAGTGATCATAGACATATCGATGGCAATTTTCAGTGACACGGAATGCGCGCATAATACAAATACAATAGAATCATAAAAGGACAACACACAAGATGCCACAGAAGACGTAGCCATGGCCGGAACGACGCAGCACGGACGGATGGAGAAAACAAGTCCAACGAAACGGGGGCTGCAAACAAAGACTTATTTATGGCTCCTCATAAATTTAATTTTTCCGAATAAAATAAAAGTGCCTAGGCGGGAATGGGGGGAGGGATGAGAGACCAATTTACATCGAACGGGGACCAAACAAAAGTCGTAAATATCCCGTGAGAGGGCTGGTGGATGACTTGGGACGTCTCTGTCAGATGATTGCAAGGCATTCCCGGCGTGTGTGTGTGTACGCTGGGAAAGGTAACTTCGTAGCCAATTTGAGTGAGAAGTCCTCACAGACTGCGCGTCGCACCTTGAGCGGTTTTCATTTGCGTCCGTCCATTCGACACCTTATTGTTCGGAGACGGCCTCCAAACGATTGCCTCGATGGGAGGGCAATTTGTTTCGCTGAGCAGGAAGGATTCAGGTTTTCTTTGACATTTTTGTTTTTCAAGTTTTTTTCTGTCGCCAGTTTTTGTTTCTTCCATGGAAATTGGACTCTTTGGGGAGGTGATTGTGAAAAATCTCCTCTTCCTCGCGGATGCTCTGACTAATGGAGAGAAATGAAAAATTGCGCGGCATCAACGCCGAGAACTCAGCACAAGGGTCTGCTTGTTTTTGTGTCTCCATGGGGATACCGTTGCCACGTCGGGTTTTCCGAGAAGGTCAAGCAGTGGGATGCGAAAGAAAGAAACCCATTGAAGGAGGAGAAAACTGCCTTAAGTGCACAATGGCTATGAACTGCCCGCGCTTTGTACTTTGAAGCGTCGTTCTTGAAGAGCTGTGAGTTTTTGTGAAGTTGTCATTAGTTTGTGTGCTAAAGAAGAATTCCAGAAAGATTTCAATGAGTGGAACCAAATGAAAAGATAATTAACATCGAGGCTAGCGAAGTCACGAAAGACCATCGTTCTGTGAATCGAGTTAAGTTGACCGAAGAATCTACACAGCAGTCAACCGGAGCACCCAACAGAGTGGCGTTTTCTTCCCTTACTTTTGGGTTCAGGGAATAAATGGATGCCTATCCACTAAAAAGGTATACGCATGTAGGTTGTTCAGAATGCATATAATGTTTTGACCGCAGCTTTGGCAAAGTTTCTCGCTGTACAGATTGAAAAGAGCTAGCTTCGAACGAACTTGTAGCTTATAGCAGGATTTGAGCTCTAAGAACAGAAACTTTTCTTTTTAATCCTGGCCAACTCCAGTTCTGTGATAATCTTCAAAATGTAACAAGTTAGCTGTGTTCCCAATATTCAAATATGGAAGTAAAAAACTACGAACTAAAGAAATTATATCGGATGATAATCTGGTCAACAGCTTCGCGTTACCTATATTTGTAAAGATGTTGACCAAGTTAGAATACCTTGTGGTTGAACTATCTTATTCCTCGTCGGCTGCATAGGTCACAAAGTATTTCGACGAAACGTCGTCGGGATAACACAAATGACGTAAACTTGTTTCATTTGTTACATAATGACCAGAACAGCCGACAAGACAAGGCTCAGGATTATCTTCTAATTCCGTTGGTGGACATATTTGTTGCGCTGGTAACTAAGTAATTGCGGATTTCACTCATAGATGGCTTAAGTTCAATGTTAAGCTTTGCTGACGCAATTGACATGTTGACATAGTTGGTATCACAGCTGTCAATCAATAAACATTTTTTTGGATTGGCTGTGAAGTTTATATTTGGCATCTGTTCAAAAGCAACTCAGCCATATACTGCCCCTAAGAACAAAAAATAACAACCCTGCAGTATGAAGACTCCCTAAAGTCACTTGGGTGCAGACTCATTGCAAGCGATGATAACAACACAGAGAGTAAAGATTATTCAATACCAATAGAAGAAATCTGCTAAAATCAATAAGCAACAGAGCCTACCTTAGCACCGCCGATTCTACTTACTGTCTTAGTAATATTTGTTGGCCCGACAGTCCACAGAGGGACCAGGGCCTACCTTGTTCATTAACAACTCGTGTTGTGCATGCCGCTGTGTTTTCACGAGTAGAAGGGACCGTCAGTTTTTTGCCGACTCCGAACGGCGAAATTTGAGAAGCTTTCATAGACAGTTATTTGTCTTTGAGTATTGTCAGCAGCTCGAAAGAGGTGAAGCTGTGAAGAAAATGAAAAATTCAGCCGGGAATCGAAACTAGACCCTTCGGCGTGTGAGCGTTACGCTCTACTCACTACGCTACTGTGGCCACACTTACTGTCTAACTGACCAAAATAAGACACCTAATCGAACAGACTTCGACATTACAGATAAAAAAACTACAAATTAAATCTACCAGGCACACCGGTATGAGTGTCAAAATACAAATGTCTCAATAGGGAACATTTGTTGTGAACGAGCCCTGATTTTATTTTTTTGGTTTGTTTGCTATAACATCTGTGACACTGTGGACTGTCGTGCGGTCCAATTTTTATTATAATTAATGATGGTGATATCAAATCGTACCTGGTTGAGTTTTTTGCTGACATAAGTCAGAAGGCTTTTGAACGGAAGTATGGCGCTGCAGGAAACATGGCAAAACGTCTTTGGTCCAAATGGATAGTACATTACGGAAAAAAGTACTTTCGTTCCAACACAATTGTTGGATGAATGCGAAATTACTTAGTTGCCAAGATATACCTTCTTATTCCCTTTTTACGTAGAACTTGAACTGCACAATTCGTTTTCCTCTAACTTAACAATAAAAGGTTCAACATGCAAATGATTTACTCACATCGAGATGCTGGGGTTCTCAAACGATAGGTACTGGCAGTTTGCCAGCCAAATACAAAACAATTGCACTTTCAAGTCTAAATTCCATCGCAAAAAAACACACTTCAACTCATCTGTGACTCATATAACTTAAGAGCCGTGTACACGAAAAAATTATCTATCATCTATCAATATTCGACCTAACTGTTATGAATGGTTTGGAAATCACAACAGAAATAAGTAAGTCATTTTTTAGCTTTCAAGTCACTCGACAGCCAACGTTGGTTGTAATTTCCGGAAATTCAAAATTTTTACTGTCGGAAGCAGAGATTTTGAGAAAAAAACATATTTACACGTAGTTATGCACGAAATGTGGCGAGTGGGTGGGTAAAGGTCGACAGTTGTACGAGGAAGGTCTAAGGTTTGATTCCTGGACTTAACATATCCAAATTTTATATGGCTCCACCTCTCTCTAGCTGTGCACACGCAATGTTTGTGAGTGAAGTGCGCTCTTACTCTTGAAAACAAAATTCAAGATATGTTTTTTGTTATTATAGCCGCTCGGCCGCCGTGGCGTAGTGGGTAGAGTGCGACGCTCACACGACGAAGGGTCTAGGTTGGATTCCGTTTGGAGTCGGCACAAAAAAAAAACTATAGGTCCCTTCTACTCGTAAGAGAACAGTAGCACCCACAACACGGGTAGTTGATGAGCAAGCTATGCCCTGGTTCTCTGTGGACTCTAGCGCCAACAATTATTATTATTATTATTATAGCCGCTCGCTAAAGAGATTTTTTTACCCTTAAGTGACCGGAATTAATTCACAGTACATGCCGTCGTGGCGTAGTGGTTAGAGTGCGACGCTCACATGCCGAAAGGTCTTGCTTCGATTACACGAATTTTTCGAATTGTTCACGGTACCACCTCTTTCGAGCTGCTGACAGCACTCAAAGAGTAATGCTTGTCTCAGAAAGCTTTTTAAACTTCGCCGTTTGGAGTCGGTGAAAAACTGAAGTTTCCTTCTACTCGTGAGAGAACAGTAGCACGCACAAAACGAGTAGTTGATGAGCAAGCAAGGTCCCCTATCGGACTGCCGCGCCATACAATTATTATTACATGCCGAAGGTAAAGAAAAAGCTAGGCTCTTATGTCTTTTTAGATTGTTACACCATCAACTTTAAGAATATCCCTTCAAATCAATACTACCTCACATCCTCAGCACATGAATACAAATCGAGCTCTTCTCAATATTGAATTTTTCATTTAAGGACCTCAAATTCCTCTACACCTTCACTACCTTCATTATGTAGCCTGTCCTAGTTTACAAGAAGAATCACTCCATTCCTCATTTCAGCAATCCTCCACGAATTATGTCAGCTCGGGAACTCACCTGCGGCATTTTGCTCATTTAAAACGGATTGAAATCATTCCCCGAATCAATGTTCGCAGATCTGCTTATCAAATTGTTAAGAATTTAATTCTGTTTCCGCCAGCTATCACTTCCCAGTACCACCCTTCAAAGAAGACTGATTTGATTACGTTTGAATCCCCTACTGTTTTCCCTCTAACGTCAAGTTCAGCTTATGCTTATGAATTCACAGATAGAATTCAATCCGTTTTTAGTCGGAATGCTGAACTGCTTCAGTTCAAGGGCATTCCTCTGGCTTCGAGTGGCTCTGAGTTTCACGGAGAAAAAAGAAACAATGGACTTTGCCTGGAACTTTGACACATGCACTACCACCTCGTCTCACAGGGATGCCTGCTCAAAGGGACACCCCACCTTGAGTCCTGCAGATGAATGGTATATACATGAGATGATATAATGTCCAGTCGTGCAGAAGTCTGCAGGGGACGGGTGTGTGCGCAGCATGTCGAACGCAGACTCAACCCTCACAGCTCTCTTTGGGCAAGGAGCTTTGAGAAGGGCCACGGGGAAGTCTCTTGCTTTCACAATTCGTCGCCGTGTTCGTCGTACTTAAGCTCTGGTCTGTGAGTGTTTGCAGAAAGGGCACTAGTTGTTGAATGTTACGGGTGTCGGATTTCATCTGAAGAGCATTGTACTCCGTGGTTGCGGATTTTTTTCACATTTTAACCTTCCGCCCTATCACCTGGGCTGGGGGAGAGGAAGTTCTTCTTCTGTTCTCGTAGTGTTTGCACGGTGCCTGCGGGCAATTAAGTGAGAATCAGGGAAACAAATAACTTGCTGCTGACGAAGCCTGCTCCCCCGTCGGTGCCCGGGGCGTAATTCATTCGAATTGTTGATCAGTCATGCGCCCAGGCGGCAGATTTGCGAGCCAAACAAGTGAAATTTCGAGGGCGGCAGCTGGATTTTGGCAACTTTAAGCTACCTAATTGCGTGAGTGACGAATGGGTCGACTTCCAGTGAACTTGTGCGTGAATCTTTCACGGAACACCTGTCAATTGACTCAAAGGGATATTTTCGTAAGCTCCCACACTCCATTTGCGTCGATCCGTTGTTGTTTACAAGTTAATTTGCGGATTCACAGAATGAGTTGACTGCTCATTTAATCATCGATTTCTGGAATCAGTTGCATCAAAGAGATATTTTACGAGCGAATGAATTCGACTTCGTGTGAGGGCGGTGGCAGTCAGACCAGTGCAGCGAGGGTGGAGTCGAGGGGAATCGTTTTCTTTTTCAGGTGCTGTGCATGTTATTGGCATTCTCTTGGGGATTTATGGAAAGGAGAAATTTTTAAATTAAATAGTTTCTGGCTGGAGCTGGCTTCGATTTGTTAGTTGTGAACTCTTGTAGAGGACATGCGGGTGTCGAAGGAGTGGAATAAGGTCACTGAGCAGCAGAAGATATTGAGTATTCGTTGAGGAATTTCCTCTGCAAAACAGGAGGGACTTCAGTATGAGAGTTAAAAACGTTTTTGAAGAATTCGCAAGACTGAATGGAAGTCAATGTTTCAATTGTATGAAAACAGGAAAGCAATCCGTTTTGAAGAAAGCGTTACAGCAATTCTTTCCTTACTGTGACATGGATACTTTGTGTGTAGGGAACAGTCTCTTCTACTCGAAGCTTGTTCTGTGAGTCACAGCACTAAGTTGCAATAAGGCCCAACTCAGGATAAATAATGTCCCTTCGCCTACAGTCGGTGCGATGAGCAAAGCTTCTTCCGACCAGTTGAGTTCACTAAACTCAGATTTTTCAAGGATTTTGTTATAAAACCACACTAATCAGCCACGCACATGCTAAAACGAAGACTTATTGGTTTGAGGTTACCCGTGGCACTGGAGTCTAGGCTGTTACCAAGGTACCACTACCCGTTGAGTTCCCATATCACCTAAATTGGGCAGCCGCTTCGGCTACCATCAGTCTTTGTACTCTTATCTAAGAGGTTCATTCCCAAAATATGTGCATTTTAAAATTTCGAGGCTTGCATTCATTAGATTATCGATTATCGATAGATTATCGACACTCGTCTTGAACACATATCAACAGTTTTAGCTATTTAACAAACTTATTTAGTGTGTGAGTGGCAGTCTTGTGTGTTTAGCATGTTGGGGGTTTTTCAACAGTTTTAGCTATGTAGCTATGTAGTAATCTTGTGTGTTTAACATTTTGGGAGTTTTTCAAAGAAATTTCATTAAATTTTGTGTGAAAAATTCCATTTTGCTTGAAAATACTCATATATATTTGCAATGGCATACGGTGAGTGAACTTAAAATCTCGAAAATATTCACAAGTTGCAGAAGCTTTTCAATGAAGGTCAAGAAGATGTGAATGACGGGGCTTGTTGGACGTCACAGGACCTCAAAACCCGATGAAAATGTTGAAGAAGTGAAGACAAACGTTGCGGAGAATCTTTAAATCACTAGAGAAGTTTCTGAAGGCATCGGCATATTGGTTGCCGTATGGCAGGCAAGTTTTTTTTGTAAATATTGCGCATGAAGCGTGTGACAGCTAAGCTCGTTCTAAAATTTCTGAAATTTAACGAAAAAGACAAACTGACGCATGAGAATCGCTCTGAAATTGTTGAATGACATCAACGTCGATTCAAACTTGTTTTAAAGGTTTATAACTGGTGTCGAATCAGGTTATGACATCGAAACATCGAAACGAATGTACTTCCATCGCACGCACTCTTCTTTGGTCGTTCGTGATTTTGTTTACCAAACAAACAACACGGTATTCATGCCCAGTCCATGGGATTCAGATTTGACTCCCGACTTTTCCCGGTTCTCAAAGTTGAAGAGACATACAAAGGCGCGAAGTTTCCAAACGATTGAGGAGATATTAACCGAATCACAAAGAGAATTCATGAGTATACCAAAAATTGCAACTTCGATCCAATCCTAAAATACACTGACCAACCAATACAATCTGGAATTCATAAGCACTATGGCTTATGACCCAAGCGATCCCAAAATCCAAGAAACCACTTGTATATCGGAATTATTTTCAAACATGTGCATCGGTTCACATTTCAACCCCCATCCACAACACATCAGATTAAGAATACCGAGGTGACTTACTCCGAGCAGCATCCTACAGAAAGTAATCGAGATGCAGACGTCGAACGGTCCAGTCAACGAGATCCAGTTGTCGGACGGTCTAGTCCTTGGACGGCCCAGTTGTGTAGCATTTCCTTTTTTAAATATCTAAATTGTAACGTCTTTTAAATGATGTTTTTTTTAATATTTACGTGGAAACAATTAAATTAATTTGCATATCAGATCTTCTTCGGGGCTTGGGAAAAAGCGCTGACACAAATGTATTGTATCTGAGGAAAACTCGAAATTGAAGAATAAATGAGCACTCTTTGAACAAACCTCGTATTAGTGACTTCATTCCAAGGTACGTGTCGTGCTGTGAATGTGATTTGGAATCATGGATACATAGCCGCCTGGACAAGGGGAAGATCAGATCAGAAGAATCAGAAGTATCAGAAGTATCAGAGGTATGAGCAATGAGAGAGAAGGTAATGCATGTTCCAATTATAAGGAAAAATAATAATTATAATTGTTGGGCCGACAGTCCACAGGGAGACCTGGGCCTAGCTTGCTCATCAACTACTCGTGTTGTGCGCGCTACTGTTCTCTTACGAGTAAAAGGGACCTGCAGTTTGAGATTTGCATTTGAGAAGCTTTCTTAGACAGTTATTACTCTTTGAGTGTTGACATCAGCTCGAAAGAGGTGGTGCCGTGAAAAATTCGAAAAATTAGTGTTGAACTGGGAATCGAACCTAGACCCTTCGGCGTGTGAGCGTCGCACACTACCCACTACTCCGGGTCGGCCACAATGCTTCTGATAGATCTACAAATATTCCTTCAGGAAGTCCTCCGTTTATAGCGTGCTCCGAAATCTCAGAAGCACTTTCTCCAAAAGCAGTAGTGATCTTAGAATCCCTATAATGGTGACTCAGTCGTGGAATAAAATCTCGGGCTTATTCGAATTTATATATTCGCTATGCCACGGTAGAAAAGACATATTAGTCAATAAAATATTATAACATATTATTTACTGACATCCAAAAGAGAAACAAAGTGGCGCTCGACACAAGTAATTATATATTGTGGTAGTAACTAAGTAATTTCGGATCTCACTCATATATTGGCTCTTGTTTAC
Organism: Eristalinus aeneus; assembly: GCA_955652365.1. Taxonomy (NCBI): domain Eukaryota; kingdom Metazoa; phylum Arthropoda; class Insecta; order Diptera; family Syrphidae; genus Eristalinus; species Eristalinus aeneus. The sequence continues at coordinate 66,997,029 of OY019133.1, forward strand.
TTCTAAGATTTACTGACGTGATCGACATGTCAAACACATTTATTTATTTGATAGTTGATACTTCAACTGTTACTCGGTAAAAAAAAAAACTTTACTCAGTTGTGTAGTTTTTAATTTGACGTCTGTTGAAAAACAGAACGCTGAAAACCCTTCGCAAGATCACAAAAAGTTAATAATAATAATTAAAAATTGTATGGCGAGAAAGTCCACAGGGGACCAGGGCCTAGCCTGCTCATCAACTACCCGTGTTGTGCGTGCTACTGTTCTCTTACGAGTAGGAGGGACCAACAGTTTTTTGCCGACTCCAAACGTCGAAGTTTGAGAAGCTTTCTTAGACAGTTATTACTATTAGCAGCTCGAAAGAGGTGGTGCCGTGAAAAATTCGAGGTGTTCAGCAGGGAATCGAACCTAGACCTTTCGGCGCGTGAGAGTCGCACCTTCTTCGCCACGGCTGCCACTATCACAAATAGTTTTCTGCTGTTTATGGTGATGAAGTTTTGAAATCGTTCTGGTGGTTCTTCACGCAAAGGTTGAAAACGGTCTGATCAAGGTAATATTCTATTCGGGTCGTCATAGTACAGCACGTGACATTGCACAAAAGCTTCATGTGTCACAAACATGTGGGGTTTGAGTCATGATTCAAGAGCAGTGGACATCACACGCTACGAACGGGCTGATATTGACATCCAAATAGATCAGTGCGCAACTCGTTAATGTACATTTCGTTGATGTGCAACTTGTTGATGTAGGTCAAAAGTGAGGAGCCAGCAATACGATGTCGCCGTCGTCACCATTTGGGATCAATGCATTTTTAGTAAAAAAATATGATCGGGTCTGCTTACTACTCAAATAGCAGATTCTTCTTGGGAATCATTGGTGATTAATTAGGGCGATCGTCACTACACTATAAAATCAATGGAATGCGAGCAGAAAGCAAATAATGTTGCGGACGGTCATCATAGCATCTGGTCACCCAGTCGCAGGGTCGGTGGCCGCCTTCGCTTGGAAGTTAGGCGGGTGGTATCAATTACTACGTACGCTGCGATTATGGAACCTGATATAAGAAGCAGTACTTAAACTAGAAGGAAGTCAATGCGTGGGAGTTGTCCATCGATAGTTTTCACTCGCCGCTCAACCCAAGTTCTTAGTTCTAAGTTCTCAGTTCTCACTTTATTTTTTATTATTATTATAAACATTCTTTATTGGTCTTCATTTTAACAGTTAGTAACAGAAAAAGAAGTGGTCGCCGTGGCGTAGTGGGTAGAGTGCGACGCTCATTCGCCGAAGGGTCTAGGTTCGATTCTCAGCTCAACACCAATTTTTCGAATTTTTCACTGCACCACCTCTTTCGAGCTGCTGACAACACTCAGAGAGTATTTAACTGTCTAAGAATGCTTCTCAAATTTCACCGTTCAGAGTCGGCAAAAAACTGTAGGTCCCTTCTACTCGTGAGAGAACAGTAGCGCGCACAACACGAGTAGTTGATGAGCAAGCTAGGCCCTGGCCCCCTTTGGACTGTAGCGCCAACATGTATTATTATAATAGAAAAAGAAATGTTATGTCGGAGATTGACATTATCTAAGCTACTTGTAATACAATCGGCCAGATTAATATACTTTAAGTTATGCAAATGATATACCTTACTGTTAGATGAAGCTATTACGGTAATTCAAGGCATGCATCCAAAAACGATAGAGCAGGTTCCACCCCTCCGCGCCGTTCAGTATATTCTTCGTTTCTTCAAGTGTAAGAGATACTTTTGAAAAATAAAGTAAACGTAGTTGTACTAGTATGGGACATATCGCGATAAAATGGTATATATTTTCAACTTCATTGCGATTGCAAAGTGTGCAGGTAGCATTAACATCTTGCAGGTGCGGTATGTAGTTTAGACTCAGCAGTTCAGTTCAAGATCTAAAAATAGTGCTAATTCGTCTATTTGAGAGTTCTGTTTTAAAGTAGTTACTGGGTCCTAGTGTATGGTTAAGGAGCTTCTACATAGATCTCGACGAAGAAGTACGAGCTCGCTCTAATCAATCTAGATACATCTTTTCATCGTCTTTTCTTATACATTCGTACAGTTTATCCTCCCATTCATCTGAATTTGCCTCAGTAAGTCTAAGTACAATGCCATGTGTGGTTGCAAGTTGCCATCTTCAGAAGCCTCTTTGAAAGGTTAATATTCGGCCTACGCATAACTTTAATTAAATAGTCCGCATTCGCCTTCCAGATTTTATGGTAAATCTGCGGCAGACCAGATTCCACGTAGATAGCGTATGAGAGAGTTGTTGGGGCGAGTTTTAAAATTCGCTTGAAGAAAAATCGCTGGACAACTTCACACTCTTCAAAGAACTTAAAGTCAAATATTTGGTTTGCATAACAGCGACATGCATTCACCGTAGCATTGAACACCTTGAACTTTGACGCTGTCTTTGCCACTACAGCGTTCTTATGAACATGTGCGCTCATATCAAGATTCGATTTCAAAACAAAACCCAGGTAGTTGAACTCTTTGACAACTTCAATTGGCTCACCCTCCAAAGTCCAATTATCATGTGCAATCCTGTTACCTCGACCAGTGCCAAGAACCATAATTTTTGATTAAGAGGTGTTTATCTTTAAGTCTCAAAGATCGCAGCAGCTTTTCAATTTATTTATTTGCAGTTGAAGAGCCTGTGGATCTTCAGCCAAAATAACTAAATCGTCAGCAAAACTTTAACATGTACATCGCCAACTGTAACTCCTCATGGTAAGAATGTAGTTATATCATCTACATTCTCACTTCTCACTTCCAAATTATACCAGGTATACCGTTGAGTGAGCGTCAAGATACAAATGTCTCGATAGGGAACATTTGTTGTGAACGAGCCCTAATTTTTTTTTTTTTTTTGTTTGCTATGACATCTGCGAAAAATATTTAGTATACATCAAGTCATTGAACAGACAACATCGTGTTAAAAATGTCGAATTTTGTACCAGAAAGTGATGATTTGCGGAAAGCATTAATTTTTTTGTTTTCATTTGAAGAAAATTGCTGCAGAGTCGGATCGAATGCTTGTCGAGGCATATTGTGATCATGCTCTATCAGAAGCAACAAGCAAAATATTCAACGGTTCAGAAATAATGATTTTGATGTGAGAAATGAAGAACGTGGAAGACCACCAAAAAAGTTTGAAGACGCCGAATTGCAAACGATATTGGATGAAGATAACACTTTGAGTCAAAAGCAAATGGCAGCAATGTTAAATAATGCACAACAAACAAGTTTTGACCGTTTAAAACATATGGAAAGGACCCAAAAGTGTGGGAAATGGATGCCACATGAATTGAATGAAAGACAGATGGAAAACCGAAAAAACACTTGTGAAATTTTGCTTCAAAGACACGAAAGAAAATCGGTTTTGCATCGGATTGTTACTGGCGATGAAAAATTGATTTATTTTAAGAATCCTAAATGGAAAAAATCATGGGACAACATCTGGGACAACATCTGGGACAACATCTGGGACAACATCTGGGACAACATCTGTGACAACATTTGGAACAACTATCAACATCGAGTGCAAAACCAGATCGATTCGGCAAGAAGACAATGCTGTGTGTTTGGTGAGACCAGAAAGGTGTCCTGCACCACGAGCTCTTTAAACCTGGTGAAACCGTTAATACTGATCGCTACCGACAACAAATGATCAATTTGAACCATGCATCGAGAAATGACCCGAATGGACCAGAAGACATGGCAAGGCAATTTTGCTCCATGACAGTGCACCTGCACACAAAGCAAAACCGGTTCAGGATACAATCCAAATACTTGGCTGGGAGCAGCTACCCCACCCGTCGTATTCACCAGACTTGGCTCCTTCCGCTTACCATTTGTTTTCATCGATGGGCCACGCATTGGCTGACAAGCACTTTGATTCCTACGAGGAGGTCGAAAATTGGGTATCTGATTGGTTTGTTTTAAAAGACGAACAATTTTATTGGCGTGGTATTCACAAATTGCCAGAAAGGTGGTCTAAATGTGTGGAAAACAATGGCTAATACTTTGAATAAAATGTTTGTACTTTCCCATTATTAATTAGTGTTTTATTTTTCAACCGTTATACCTGGTAAATTCTATTAAATTAAGCATTTTTTTACATAAGATATTATCAGTTCCTATATACATGCGTTGAAAATCGCTTAAAATAATTCTGCTGTGTACAAAACCTCGATATATAGGTTCGTCATGAACTGAAAGAAAATCATTTATTACAACACATTAACATCTGTGATCTGTTAAAGAAACGAAATTAGTATGATCCATTTTAAAAAAAATTGAAAACTGATGATGAAAAATGGTTTGTTCAGAACAATGTCAATCAGATGTTAATGTTAATGTGTTGTGTTAAACTGGCGATGAAAAATGTTTTATTCACAACACTGTCATCGGGAAAAGATCGCGGAGCAAGGCAGGTGAAGCAGCTCAAACAACATCAAAAGCTGATATCCATCAAAAGAATGTTAAGAACTGTCTATTTTGAACTTTGACCATCCAAACGAATGGTTGATTTGAACAATGCAGTTGGAAGAAAAGTGGCCTAAATTGATAAATCGAAAAGCTGTTGCATTCCATCATGACAATGTAAACCCACACACATATTTGATCACTAGTTGTGTAATTGCAACGTTTTGTATAACCTCCTTTTAAACCTGATTTTCGGCATCTGATAACTTTTTATTTTGATTTTTGAAAAACTCCTTAGATGATAATAATTTAAGTTTTGATAATGATATCAGATCGTACCTGGTTCAGTTTTTGCTGATTAAAACCAAAAGTTTAATGAACGAGGAATGATGATGCTGCCCGAAAAATGTCAGGTCATTACTCAAAATGGACAATATATTGTAGAATAAAGCTATTTCGCTCCAAAGAATATATTCTTTTCTTCCTGAAAGCCTAGATGGATGAGCAGATATTTAAAATTGTACAAAACCTTTGCAAAATTTTAATTTGTCCTAAGGCCTTGGACCACATTCTATAAGAATAATAATAATTGTTGGCACTACAGTCCAAAGAAGGACCAGGGCCTAGTTTGCTCATCTACTGCTCGTGTTGTGCGCGCTACTGTTCTCTCACGAGTAGAAGGGACCTACAGTTTTTTGCCGACTCCGAACGGCGAGATTTGAGAAGCATTCTTAGACAGTTAAATACTCTCTGAGTGTTGTCAGCAGCTCGAAAGAAGTGGTGCCGTTAAAAATTCGAAAAATGTATGTTGAACTGGGAGTCGAACCTAGACCCTTCAGCGTGTGAGCATCGCACTCTACGCACTACACCACGGCGATCTCATTCTGCACTTATACAAAAAAGCAACAGAATTCTTCAACGCCATTGCGTTGGCCAAAAATTCGCATAGGATATGTTGAGTCAAAAGTCTTCAAATCGATTTAGTAAAATTTACAGCAACTTCTTTTATGGAAACCAAAATTCATGCTTACAGCAAAATGGAAAATTTTGCGGTGTCCGAAACGTCAAAGAGGGACAATTACAAATTTCCTAAATCATACAACCCTTACGACCGTGTAATCTTGAATTACCCGGATTCAGCATAAATCCAAACCCCCGATCAAAGTCAAGCAGGAAGCTAGCGTTGGCATTATGCGTCTTTCTGTTTGTTTCGAGATATTGGGTGTATCATCCTTTTTTATTTTCGCAACCTACGCTATATTCAGTACTCTGGTCCACGTCTGCAAGAAAACTTATCTGTTTCCCAAAACCTGAATTCCAAGGAGGAACTCTGTAAGATTGATGGCCCTAAATTCGGAAGCCATGTTTCAAGCCTACTTTACTATACATGAGTTGTGTCCCAAATGGGTCCCATACTTTTTTCGTCTTTCTTCTGTCAGCTTCAATGATCATAAGTTCTCAAAAATGTGTTATGAAGGGCCATTCATGTTCAACAATGTACCCAAAACTCAGTCAGTTAGTTCATCAAATTTCGCTCTCTTTCGCCGGCAATCTTTGTTCTTCAAAACACAGAGAACTTTTCACTTACCCTTCGATGGTATCTCGGGCAATGCAGCAGCACTGATGAGAAAAATTATCCACCCGGCTGCCCAGAGGACATCCATTTTCCCGTACATTGGCGTCGTGTACTGAACAGAAAGACGAACGCACACCAGCTCAAAATAAAAACAAAATCAAACTTTCACTTCCGCTCAGCACTCAAAACATAATTTCCACAAGAACGAACCTAATCCACGCACCGTTTAGCCAATAAGCCGTGAGCCCAATGGAAGTGCTTTGTGCGTTCACTTGTGCGACGAGTGTTCGGGTGTGCGTTTGTGTGTGACATAAAATCAGCGGCACACTGCTTCGCACATAATTTTCCAGACGATAACGACAACGTGCCAATGCCCGTCCCAACGACAAGTCATTCAGTTTTCTGTTTCCTCGTTTAATATTTCACACTTAATTCAATTTGCGCCCGTGCCAGGACACTAGGCATTGCATTTCAATTTATTTTTCAATTCCTTCCTCGTTCCCTGCCCGGCACACTTTCACTCAAGACGTTCGCGGCACCAAGTCAGTCGGCAGAGGCAAAAACGCGACCGAATCCTTTTTTCCGTTTCCGGTGCACGCTAGCAGCACTTAGCACTCAAATCACACACAACGCGAACGAGGACGACAACAGTGAGAGGACGTGGTGCGACGACGAGGGCCTAACAGCCGGCGATTCTAAAAGGGCTTCGCTAGCCGTCTGTGTGCTGCGAATTCAAATGCCGTGACGAAATCCTTCTTTAAATATTTATAACGCAAATTATCCGCTAAATTGGGATCCACTCAAGTGCCTCGGCCACACGTTCGAGGCGGCGACAGCAATGACGACGATGGCGGCCCTCGTAATATGTCAAAGTTCAGGGGAACCGGGAGAAAGCCTCGAAATAGTTTGAGAAAATGAGCATCAGCAATAAAAGCAGATGCAGACTGCTCCGATTTGGTGCACAGAATATTTGACGAGCTCCAGCGAGTCCCGCACGCACACACCACACAGTAATCAGACACTAAAGCACCGGGGGGCAGCCTCAGCAAACAAGGCAAAAAATCTCACAAGGATGTGACAGCGCAATTCCGTACAATGCAAAACCGTACGACACACTGAATCGTCCATCGATGGAAAATTAGTTTTTCCTCGTCATTTGGGAAAATCACGAGCCTGCAGAAGCAACCACCAACCACCACCACCGCACCGCACTACCAGTAGCAGAGCGGCTCCAGTTGCAGGGCGAAAGGGAAAACCTCTTCGGAGCCGCGGCGGAATCTACTCTTTCAGTGGTGGGCCAGAAGAGAGATCGCCGTATAGAGAGAGAGCGAGTGCTCTTTTCGAAGTCGATGGGCACTCCGAATGTGTCCGAAAAAGCGCCCTTGACACGAGTTAAGAGCAGTCAGCCGGCTGACAGCGCATGTCCTCGCGCAGAGAGTGGCGGGATATAAGGCAGGTGCAGGGCAGACTGTGTCTGAAGTGTCGGATGAAAATTTGCTGCGGACAGATTGGTGGCAGGCTCGGTGAATGCGAATTGTGTTGGGGATGTCACGCAGGTTGTGCGGTTAGGGGTTGTTGCAGTTGTTCTGGCATGTGACAGTGGCGGTATACCGATGCCGTGCAGGGTTTTGTTAGGTAAAGTGGCTTCCTTCTTCGAGGAAATTCATTTTTTGGCTTTATGAAAACAGTTCTTTCTTCTTTTTCGGTGGCAAAAACATGATTTCTTGCTGACTTTGATAGATCGAATAACGATCAAAATGTGTTGATGGTTCAGGCAGGCAATGAATTTCCGGTCAAAACTTGTTCGTCAAGGAGAACAAAAATTGCAGCACAAGGTTAAAAGTGTGCACCGTGGGGCCAATATTTTATTTCATGGCAACGGCCTTGAAGTCGAATTGTTACCCAAATCTCGAAGAGCCCAAATCATGAAGTGAAATTATTTTAGAAAAAAAATGATCTGACGCCAGGTTGCTTCTAATTCTTACAGGTTTTACGCTGTATGAAGAAAACTCTTAAGTGTGAGTCCACCTTTAAAGGACCGAACACGCTTGATAGAGATATAGAGATATAGGGTCTTAACTAAACGATGCTGTGGAATTTGAAAACAGCCCAGCTTGTGTTGTGACCATTGGTTTGGCCGGGGTTTTACCGTCCATATATTAACACCGTAAGGGAGTAAATAGGCACGAATCTAAGCTTCCAAAAGATAGATAATCAAGTTGGAAAACTACTCCAAGGCTACTGAAAGGTATATAGGTAACATAGTAAAATACTCTAAGAAACAGCGAACCCCATCCACCCGTAGAGGGTTTCGTCTTTGTTTTTCAATGACATTTGGTGAGAGGAAACTATTTACTGATCCAATAACTAAAACTCATATAAATATGTGTAGATGTTTGACTATTGTTCAAATCACTCGAAATTACGTTTTCAATTTTTCTATACTAGAGCGATTTTGGTCAGTAACGCCAATTCTACTGAAGCTGGTGTATTGTATGTAATGTTGTCTTGTTTTTTATTTACACCCAAGGGACCAACGAAGTTGTCTTAATACTAAATGGGATGTGCGATGGGTAGCAGGAAGGAACAAAATTTCTCTCAATGAAAGTAAAATGATATAGTTCTTAGAAATCAAAGTATATAAATGCAAAGAGCAGTTTTCACCCTGACGATATATGGCATCTTTGTTTGGACTACCGAGGCTAACCACCTATCGGCGAAAACACTGCACTGGGACACAGGTGATCCAAAGAAGAGTTCTTCCTCAGGTGGCGTTAAAGTCCAGGGTGAACCTGGGCCTTAACCAACTTGCCTCTCCAGCCACCCTGATCTTTCACTTGCTGCCTCCAGTTGGGCACTCCAAGTCGGTTAAGTTCCTTCTCCACTTGTGTGCGCCACATTAGCCTAGGCAGTCCTCTGTTGCGTTGTCCCAACCGCTCGGATTCGAAGACTTCTCAGGCCGGAGCAGTGGGGTCCATACGCTCTACATGTCCTATGTATCTTTAGCATTGTATCCGTAGGTGTTTGACCAGGTGCATGTCGCTGTGCAGCCGACAACGATTGTTTGTAAATCTTCTCCTCCATACGCCATCAACGCAACCAGGACCAAAAAATAAAAAACGAAAAGATTAAAGGCTTCCTTATCCGCTTTTAGTAACGTCCATGTTTCCGCGCCATAGAGCAGGACTGGGATACTCAAGCTGTTATATAAAAAGTCACTTTGGTCGTTCGGGAGAGGGCTTTATTACTCAATTGCCTCTTGAGCCCAAAGAAACAGTGATTGGCAAAAGTGATTCTGCGTTTGATTTCGGTACTGATGTTGTTGTCCCTGTTTACCGCGGAGCCAAAATTGACAAAGTCCTTGAGTGTAACACTCTGTACTAGACGTCGATGTTGTGTGTCCTTCCTTCATGACAGCAAGTACTTTGTTTTGCCTCATTTGCCGCCAGATATTAATCAGCGAAAATAGCTTTTTTGTTTTTCAAAATATTCCCCATCAAAATCTATACACTTTTGCATGCGTTTGAACCAATTGTCGAAGCACTTTTGTCACTGTGATTGAGGAATCTCAAAAACATTTTCACATCTTCAGGTGTCGAAAAACGTTGACCTCTTTTGATCTCTGTTGACCTATTTTTGACGTTCGGGGATAAAAAGAAGTCATTCGGTGCTGAGTCAGGACTAAACGGCAGATGATTCATCAAATCGATATTTTGAGTGCTCAAAAATTCAGTTGTTTGAGTCGATGTGTGAGGGCTCGCATTGTCGTGGTGAAGAGTGACCCGTCTTCGGCGGTTACTTTTCCTGATTTTTCCTGATTTCTTGGAAGACAACTGGTAAATAAATGGTTGTGTACCACTCAAAATTGACTGCTCTGTGTTGTTCTAGTGGTACGGTTGCGACATGTCCAGTTTTTTCGAAAAAACAGGCGACCATTTTCTTGGAAGTGCTTCTTGCGCGAGCAACTTTTGTTGGATTTGGCTCAATTCGAAACATCCATACAGTCAACTGCTGCTTACTTTCGGGCTCATACGCGTAAATCTACGATTCTTCAGCTGTCACGATGTCATAGACATGTTTCGAAGAACTGCGATAGTATTTTTGGAGCATTTCCATCGACCAATCGACACGAGCCTTATTTTGAGTGATTGACAAATTTTGTGGGATCCAACGCGAACAAATTTTTTGACGGTCAAATGTTCATGCAATATTGGATGTATGATGGCCATATTAATGCCTAAGGTTGTCTCAATCTCACAATATTTCGGACAACGATCTTGCAATATCAGTTGGCACACAGCATCAATCGTTTCCGGAACAACAACTGATTTTGGATGACCTTCACGAAATTCGTCATGGAGTGAACTACGACCTCGGTTGAATTAAGTCCATCGATGCACTGTTGTTGAGTTAATCCAAGTGGAAAGTTGTAAAAAATTATCGCACGAACGAAAATTATGGACGATTTAATTACATTTCTTCAGCGAGATGAAGCTTTTAAGTTGCTGTATACAACACAAATAGCACTCGTATTTGAAAAGGTTCTGAGTACGTATAACCTCAAAAATGCCAAACTTTACGGTAAAGCTGGCAGTTGACAGATTGCAACACTAGGGTTGCTCAATCCCAAAATATAAAAGGCAACCTTCGTACCACGAGTTGCTCATTTTGGCCCCTTCAAGTGTTGTCGTGCAGACTGTGTTTTCGAATGACTCCAGCAAATATGTTCGTCTTTTCTAGCTGAGCGTTGAAGTCTCCTAGAACGAACTTGGTGTCGAAGCTAGGGCATCGATCGTATGTTCTTTCTAGGAGATCATAGTAATTATATTTGGTGTTGTCATCCTTCTCCTCTGTCGGAGCGTGGGCGCATATTAGGCTGATGTTCCCGAATTTCGCCTTGATGCGGATTGTCGTTCGCTGACGGAGTCGAAGCTCAAGACATTTTGCCTAAGTCTGCCTCAAACAATAAATCCGCATCCGAATGAGCGCTGCCTCGAGGAGGCTATATGTCAACTTCTCCTTGGTGTTGGCATCATTCTCGGGCAAAGGGGTTCGCTGCATACATTGGTTCATCACATAACGGGTTTAGTGGTGGCTATCCAGGGGGCACCGGGTGGAGGCTAAATGTCATCTTGACCTGTGCACTAACGAGGATAGTGTTGGCGGCGCGCCACGTTGAGCGCAATCAACTACGTTAGCTCGCCTGAACAAGCCCATGCACCCCTTGAACACCATTGTTTTGAAAAAATTATTTGGAATGATTGCCCATATTTTTGGGGTCATTGTTTTTCTGTAGAATTTATCTAATCGGCATATTCCAGCATGCGAAAAGTAGCATGGCTCCGGCGGTCATCATAGGTTTTATCTAAAAAATGAGACCCGTACCATAATAGGTGGCTGGAGCATATGGAGAGCACTGCCCCGGCTTGCTAAGTTTTCGAAAGTGAGTCATTGCAACAACGCAGCAGAGGGCGGCCAAGGCTAGGGTGGCACAAACAAGTGGAAAAGGACCTCACCCACCTTGGAGTGCGTACCTGGAGGCATCTAGCGAAAGACTGTGCTGACTGGGGAAACATGTTGGGTGAGGCCGAGGTTCACCATGGACTGTAGCGCCATAAGAAGAAGATATTGTGTGTTCTATTGTTACTTTGTCTATCGATGTTTAACTACTTTTATGATTTTTTATTTTTTAATTGTTGTTAGTGAATTCTTTTGCTTCTTATTGTTAAATAGACTAACTTTATGGAGCTCAAATTATGCTTTCTTTTAATTTCTAGAAAAGCATCACTGCTTCCATTATTGTGTTAAGCTACTGTAAAATGCCTTTAATTACCGGTCAAAAGTTACCATTGCAGAAGTGCGAAGAAGGCCTCCGGTGCCGGAATAACAATTTCATTTGTTTCAATATCCAAACCAGTGTGCTATTCTTCACTTAAATAGAAGCCAAAGGAATTGGGGAACTGTGAGAGGATGAAAGAACACTTCTTTCATGGCCAGAGTGATCATAATGTCTTCAATACGAATTTTGAACGATGTGACGATTCTTAACTTATACCTCTCCTGCCGAATGGAAAGCCTTGGCTTGTGCTTCGAGGCACGTTCGCAGGTCAATGATCGTTGTTTCTTTTATTTCCTAATCTCTTGTGTACATCAGTGACCATTACGAAGCGTCGCAGAAACTTCTTCGACGATATACCAGCATGAAATGTTTTTTTTTAATAGAACACTAATTATTAATGGGAAAGTAAAAACATTTTATTTAAAGTATTGGCCATTGTTTTCTACACATTTTGACCACCTTTCTGGCAATTTGTGAATACCACGCCAATAAAATTGTTCGTCTTTTAAAGTAAACCAATCAGACACCCAATTTTCGACCTCCCCGTAGTAATCAAAGTGATGCTCAGCCAATGCGTGGCCCATCGAAGAAAACAAATGATAGTCGGAAGGAGCCAAGTCTGGTGAATACGGCGGGTGGGGAAGTTGCTAGAACCAAGTGTTTTGATCCCTGAACCGGGTTTGCTTTGTGTGCAGGTGTATTGTCATGGAGCAAAATTACCTTGCCGTGTCTTCTGACACATTCTGTTCTTTTTTTTTTTTATAATTGACGCGTGCAAAAGGGGTTGCGAGGACCCTTAAGTGACCGGATCAAGTCACAGCACGGGCCGAAGGTATAGAGGAAGAGAGGGAGAGGAGGTACCAATGCACATTGGTTTTAAATGCCTGTGGATTGTAATGAGGAGGAAAAATCGAGCTGGGAAGAGCATTCCAGATTCGTGTAGTGCGGCTAAAGAACGAGTCTCTGAATTTGACTGTACGTCCGAAAGAACGCTTGAGGGTGAATTGGTGGGCATTCCTAGCTAGGCGTGTATTGCGGGTGAAATCTTGAAGGGGAGGAATGCAACTGGCTAATTCATCTGAGCATTTCTTGTTAAAATAGCGACAAGAAAGTGACAACGACGCGACATTACGTCGGTGTTGTAACGAGTCAATCGACTTCGCAATATTACTGTCACCAATAAGTTTTATCGCTCGCTTTTGAATTCTATACAGCAGGTGCAGGGAGGTCTTAGGAGCACCTGACCAAATAGGAGCGTTATACTCAAGTTTCGGGCGTATGTAGGCCTTGTATATTTCTCAATCAATGCATGGTTCAAATTGATCATTTGTTATCGGTAGCAATCAGTATTAACGGTTTCACCAGGTTTTAGGAGCTCGTGGTACAGCACACCTTTCTGATCCCATCAAACACACAGCATTGTGTTCTTGCCGAATCGATCTGGTTTTGAAATCGATGTTGATGGTTGTCCCAGGTTAACCCATGATTTTTTCCGTTAAGGATTCTTAAAATAAATCCATTTTTCATCGCCAGTAACAAGCCGATGCAAAACCGATTTTCTTTCGTGTCTTTGAAGCAAAATTTCACAAGTGTTTTTTCGGTTTTCCATCAGTCTTTCATTCAATTCATGTGGAACCCATTTTCCACACTTTTGGATTTTTTCCCATAGCTTTTAAACGTTCAGAAATTGTTTGTTGTGCAACATTCAACATTGCTGCCATTTAGTTTTCACTCAAAGTGTCATCTCCATCCAACATCGTATGCAATTCGGCGTCTTCAAACTTTTTTTGGTGATCTTCCACGTTCTTCATTTCTCACAGCAAAATCATTATTTCTGAAAATTAATTCTTTCCACAAATCATCACTTTCTGGTACAAGATTCGACATTTTTAACACGATTTTGTTCCCTATGGAGACATTTGTATCTTGACGCTCACTTCATACGGGTATACCCGTATGCGGGTATGCAATAGCGTCATTCAGTACTCTGATCAACGCTTTTGCTGGACGCGGCACTTATAGCCGCCAGCTTAATGATGAACAACAAGCAAACCGTGCATAGTCTTAATAGGTGGCTTTTCGCAGCCAGACGTTCTACATCTCCTAAACTCTAGAGTTCTTGCCACACATACTTGCTCCAGCAATTTTGCGAATGCGATGCTGATCACAATGCTAGCAGCAACTTCCATGCTGACCTAGAACTTCTTATGCGAGTATAACATGCTTTCCAACCGAAGAATGATTGTGGAGAGTTTTATGGCAGGCGAGAGGGCGAAGGATTTCTTTCGCACAAGAGAGTGCCCATCCACATTAGTTTCCAACATACGTCTACATACGTTGTGCACTTGCGTTCAAAGTCCATTATTACAAGTTTTTCGGCTCAATTGTGGAATGGTGCCTCTGTTCGTGGAGGATTTAAGGGATCAATAGAAAAGAAGAAAATAAATCAAATCAGAATTAAATTGGAGATGAATGAATTCTAATTGATCCGATTGATAGACAGTTGTTGGTGGTTCCTAAACTCCGTCGATGCGACACAGAGCAGGCTTGATATCTTTAGCCAGCATCAAGCCATCTACTTCATTCTGAGAAACAATGCAGCTCTTTGAAGGAACCAAGTGAACACGGCAAACATCGCGCAAACAGAGTTCTGTCTTCTGTCGTACGAATCTGAAACGTCAAGCTTTCAGGCACATAGCCCTCCAAGTTCCGGGGTTCTTAAATCAAACTTCCCGCCTTCACTTTGCGCACTTGTGAACGGTCCCAGTGATTAGCATAATGTAAGCGAACCGCGACACACTTTGTTGATACGGCAGCGAATGAGAAATTTTAAGCGCACGCAATTACCTTTAACCGTTGTTGAATAATTTTGAATTATCCCATTTAAGGGTACATTAGCCATTCGTCTCAGCAAGAGCACCCCCATTCCGTTGCCACTGAACGACCGCACGTGAAATTTCTGACTACCGCACATGCCAAATAGAACTCCATCCACTTTGTCTTCCCTTTGCCATTCAGCTCCTTCGGCGCATAATTCCTACGTTCACACTTTGACTTTAAGACTTTCCCATGAATAATTCATTAGGCCTCGACTCTGCAATAGATACCAGGAAACACACACACCGCACACACCGACACGCATTACTCACCTTAATGTGTTCACGTATGCGTTCCAGGGGATGGTGCATATGTTGTAGCATGTCGCTTCATTTGCGAGCTCATTCAACAGTTTCAGTCTCCGCGGGAGGCCCTAGATGGTGGAGTGTTGTGACGTGCATGACGCGGCACGGAGGACCCGATGAAGGAGCGTGCTCCAGGAACACGGTTCACATTGCTAATTAGTTCGAGAACATATTCATTCGAGGAAGCACTGCAGAGGGAGGCGCCGCAGAAAAAACTGAAAATATAACCCCTCCCATCCAGCCGTTTAGCAGGAGGATGGAAGCATAATGGGAACTGTCTGCTGAGCCCACTTTAAATATGACCACGGCAAGGGTAGTTCCAGCTGAGTCTCTTAATTTGGGTTCGTCCTTTTTTTGCTCCTTTCGCCCTGGCTGGTGTATGAAAATGTGCCCGCCGCTGTGCGGGGGTGTGTGTGGGCTTAAAATGGAAACAGGTAGCTCCCAAGGAGTCCTCGGTCGGAATTTGGGAATCCTGGGCTCCGTTACTGGCGAATAATTGAGTGATTAGCATTTTGAGGATTGCCGCGCGAGTCTGGCGGAGAATTTTAAAAGGTTTCGGAGTCGAAGTGAATTACCTTCGAATCTTCGAGTGGATAGTGTGAATGGAATTTTAAAATGAGACCCGGGTGTGGCGAGTGTTTGTTCCATCTGGCTGAGGACGGGGGTTGAGGGTGAGTGGTTTAATTGAAAAGTTAAGATGTAAAAAGGAGGCTTACGGGTTTGAGAAGTCGCCAAGGAATGATGGGGCTCTGAAGATAGTAATTAAGGAGCGAAATGGTTGAATGGTTGGCTAAGGACCTTCTCTTTTTGATCTGTAGTCAAAGAAGGGGGAGGGTTTCACGGAGTTTTACTTAAGGAGATATATTGATAGGCGATTCGCTTTGAATATAGACTGAAGGGTTTTGATGATGTAAACCAAAAGTGGGAAAAATGGGTTTGGGCCTAACTGGTGGTTCTGGAAAGAAACGTGCTCGCTGCGATAATATTTACTCGTTCTTCACAAAGAAGAGCATCCAATGCGACTGCACAATTATGGGCGAGTTTTTAAACTACTGACAAGGTTGATCTTCAGCTAAGAATGGTGTGCCAACTTGCAAGGCGTGGTATTTACGGAAAGAGCGTGTTAGGAGATTCCTGGACAAAGCTAGGAACTAGTTGAAGTTCTCTAACTACGAGAGGCGTGTTCTGATAGACGTGAAAGTAAACCTGTCCAAACCGCATTGTTCTAAAGGGTCAAAGTTGCTGCACAAAATAAATGAGAAAAAAGGCTGTGTTTCAAGGGTAGGAACATCATCTCCTCGATGGTGGTTTCAGAGACCTAGAAGGCAAGAAAGGACTCAAACGATCAAGCCATCAAAAAATTTCACGACTTAGACCCAACGGAGCCGCTAAGGCACAGAAAGACGGTCCACAGATTGAAGAAGAAACGTAGCAAAATGTACCTGACTGAACAGTAGCCTAGCAGAAAGAGACGCACGAATTTATTGAGGACGTCCCAATGTGGATCCCAATGAGGTAGTTGGCGACCGCAGTGAACTACAAAGCAGCTAAGCATTACGACGTAAGACCCGTTCTCTTTTTTAAGAACATTTAAATAGTAATCAGCTAGGGGAACCATTTCTCACGGGTAGAAACGATTTGTTCGTGAGCGCTATGAGCAGAAAAGAAGGGAAGAGAATCGGATTTTCAAAAGAAAACCGATAGAGCACGAGAAACGTGCAGTTGAAGATATGGAAAGGTGTTATGGCAGCCATAAAGTCCGAACGTTTTCCCAACAACAACTCTCTGTAGGGTAGAATGTCTGGAACAAGGTCTGCCAGAACTAAAATGAACAACTTGCCGTATAGTCGCACTGTCCTTAACTGGCTATGGCCACAAACTAAACTTTAAAGGGAAAGTAGTCTGATTTTCACAGACGACTACACGACGACGGAGGATTGACCTGGGGAAGGCCTTCGACACCGTATGGTTAGAAGGACTTTTTTACAAGCTGAATGGGCTAGGCAATAGTAAACCACTACTGTGTAACATGCTTACCGGTAGGAGGTTCGTCGTGAAGAATGGCAACGTGACCTCTTCAGATGTATTTGAAGTAAAAAACGGTCTCCAACGATTCGCCGATTCTGTTCAAAATTTTCTTGAGCGATCTGATAAGTTCTCTTCCTCACGTAATTGCGTACGCTGACGACTTGATCGTGTACAGATCAAGCAAAAAGATCGAGGACATCACTACTGTCGCGCCGAGTGACTTCGACTCATTCATAAGAAGTTGCGATAATTGGAAGTTGAATATCAACTTTCAGAAGTCGGAAACTATACTGTTCAGGACTCCTTTGTATAAGGCTTCGGTGGATACAAAAAGAATTGGCGAATGTTCTCAATGGTTGGACAACAAGGACAACCACCGGCGCAAAGGACTGTAGTTAGATACCTGGGGATCTGGCTAGACCAATATCTATATTTTAACAAACATGTAGATGCAGCTCTGGTCATAGCCCGATGCGCTCTTGCTCTTACAAAGAGACTGTTTTACAACAGCCAACTCGATGCGAGGGTGAAGGTCATCTGCTACATGGCCCTCATCCGGCCAATGCTCACCTATGATTGTCCAGTGCGGTTCAACGTGAGTGCAAGCTTGATGAAAAAGATTCGGTTGTTTGAGAGGGCTTTTCTTAGGGCTTTTTTCGCCTTTACAGAACACCAGAGCTCCAGGACAAAATATTCTATTCCAATGAGGTCCAATACAATAGGGCGGACCTGATACGAGTGGAGAATTTCCTGTTAAAATTGATTCGAGGCCATATTGCCAGAGCGATGAACTCGATCAATAACTTGATCTCTGGCCTACTACCCCAATCCACAGTACCACGAAAGGGTAAGCGACAGTGGCTTCGTCCCCCCAGAAATTTTTCTCCATTTCGATAAGCACGGTCTGATACAAGACGTATATGCGGTGCCTCTCCTTTCCACATCGCCCGATCAACTGTGGATGGGCGACTCAAACACGACCGTTCCGTCACACAACGAGCTGAGGAAGGTCTCCTCCGTTTCAGTACGGCGGTATCAAGGCGGGATATTCGGGATGTTGCAATTCAGCATCGAAAATTCTGGTGGGAGTGTAGCGGGAGATCTCTAGCGTCGAACCCTTTAGACTCGCGGTAGGAAGGGTAGAAAGTGTAGTACAGATCCCCTTATGGGATGCAGTCGGTCTCTGTTTTGCAGCGAACTATATGGGTATCCATCAGCTGCAACCAATGTCCGACCTACATACCTTAGGTAGTTATTAAGGTACAAAAAAATAAATAAATAAATGTTGTATGCGCATCTTAGTCGTTATTTCTACATTTATATATACATATGAATTTTTAGGTTAAGTCGAAAGACATAGTTTAAGATTAAGTTTAGCTTAGAGTGCCCGCCTAGGGCCAGTAAGTTAGTAGTAATAACAATGTTCGTCCAACTAGTTTTAAACATTTTTGTCTAGTATGTAAGTTTGATATGATTTAGTGAATAAAAATGAATTGAAAGACAAAAAAAGACAAGACAACGGAGGAATCTGGGCCTGGGGCCTTTGTGGAAAACGGCAACAATTGACTTCACAGCTCTTTAAATAATTTCGCGGCAGTTTTCCAGGCGGAAACGTTCGAGATCCTAATGGCCACTAACTATATTATAAAAAACAGGCGGAAGGGGCGAAGTGTCTGTATCTGAAGCGACAGTCAAGCTGTGATTAAGGCCTTACGCAACCCTTTAACTACTTTCACGAAGTTCAGAAATGCAAGTCTTCCCTTAATTTAGTCGACAGACTGAATTCGACTAGACTTATCTGGGTCCTGGGACATCACGGGGTCGTGGGAAACGAGACTTTTTTGAACTTTCTTGAACTTTTCTTCAGTTCAGAAACCTTTTTCTCCTGAAAGTATACCCAAGATTGATTAAATTGTGTGTGTAGATAATGGTGAGGATTATGACGTAAGCTGTACGTCCATCGTCGATCAGTTAGTCAGATAGCTTAGCGGTGGAGTAGTCGCTAGGGGTGCTGAACGTTGTGGGTTTAACCCCAGGTCTTGTCAGCCTGCTCATTTGCTTTATTTTTCCTTCTGGCCTGTCGGTGGTTTTCCTAGCTTTTGTTTCACAGCGATGGACCGACCCTTAATCTTCCTCGGACGACAAGTGAGGGTAAGCGTTCCTTGTCCGGTGTATGGCGCGATGGAGTGTTTGCGGCCTTTCGATTTATTCCAACCGGGACCGGTGGTCAGGCGATCATGTCCCAAAGTGGACGAAATATATCGAGCGTCTGACCAGCCTGGAGTTCGAGGTAGTTTGGATGAGTTGAGAATACGGGAATACGGGACAGGTAGCTCCAAAGGAGAATACTGGACAGTTGTAAAATGAAAAAGAAAAAGGAAATAATAAAGAACAAACGCACGACGGGCGATCAGTGAATAAAAAAAAGACGAATAAAATAAAGCTGCTGTTAGTGGTCAGAAAAATATTTTGTATTTTCGTTTATTAGATCGGTAGTGAGAGAATTTGATTTCCCCCCCCCCCCCCCCCCCGAAATAAAACTCAAGAAACCAAGAAACAAAAACACTACAATAATCTAAACCAAAAAAAAAAACGCAGTGGCGTGGTTACGAGTGGTGTTATCTAAATCTAAATCCAAAACAAAAAAAAAAGAATTTCACTTTACGACCCCATATCCCCCCTTCCTTCAATGAAAAGAAAAATACAAAACGAAACAAAATAAATGTAATTGGAGTAGGTAGGTAGGTTAAGGTGGCTGATGAATACACTTTGTCCCATACAGGACCCTTGTGCTACCACACTATGTGGGAAGAACCATAAACCACTGGAGCCGATGATACAGTTTAAAAAGTCGGCGGAAGGGGTCTTATTGAGGTCATGTAGGCCGTTGAGGAAAAAGCTTCCAAAGTGTTTGTGTCTGAGGCGCGAGAGCGCCGGGAATGTGCATAACAGGTTAAGGAGAGTTTCTGGTTCTTCCTCATCCCTGCAGCTTCTGCAAAAATCTTTTGAGGGAGCCTCTAGCCTGCTAGCATGCTCGCCGATTAGGCAGTGTCCGGTTATGGCTCCCATGACCAGGCTTATGTCTGATCTTTTGAGCGATGGTTGCAGTCTGGAGCGGTTGGGTTCAAGAGAGGGCCACACCTCCTTGGAGACTCGGCAAAGTTTATGGTTAGATCATCTTTGATTAGTCTGATGGACCGCGTTCAAATGCAGTAGTTACTTGCATGTTGCGAGAGGGATACCTATGTGTTCGTGTTCCTGAAGTAGTGGTTGCGTTGTGGCAAGCCTGGCCAATTCGTCTGCTTCGCAGTTGCCCGAAATGTCTCTGTGACCTGGCACCCAGCACAGGCTAATGTTGAACTGCTCAGCCATCTCATCTAAGGATGTGCGGCAGTTTCTAACAGTCTTGGAGTTTGTTGAGACAGATTCCAGGGCCCTGAGTACTGCCTGACTATCCGTAAGAATAAAAATATCAGCTGAGGATATACTATTCCTATTCAGCCAAGACAGTGCTTCGCGAATGGCCATTACTTCAGCTTGGAACACGCTACAGTGATTGGGAAGCCTTCATTTTAGACTATGGTTCAGATCCTCAGAGTAGACTCCGCAACGCCTTCGTTTGTTTTTGATCCGTCGGTGTAGATGCATGTAGCGTCAGCAACCCATTGTGGGTTAGCCGACCACGCGTCTCGTTTAGGAATCATAGCGCGGAAATTTTTGTGTCAAAAAGATCTTCGACGTCGCATAGTTAAGGTTTTGGTTTACAAAGTTTACTCTTTGAAGGATTCTTGAGTGTCTTTGGGACAAGTTCCATTGTGCTGAGGAGATCAGTCTTATGGCTGTACTAACCGCCGCCTGTTGGGCAAACAGATTTATGTGGTTAAGGTTGAGAATGACGTCCAATGCATCTAATGGGGTGGTTCTTAGAGCACCGCAGATACATATGGAGGCCAGTCGCTGGACTTTTCTGATAGTGTTATAGTAGAAGGCTGTGTCTAGTGCAGGCCACTAAACTGCAACGCCATATAGTAGAATAGGGCGCACCACAGCCGTGTAGATCTAAGTCATCATAGGCGGTTGGATACCCCATCTAGACCCAATAGCTCTTCTGCACATGTAGAGTGCAGTCGTGCCTTTACGGGCGGGCTCGGCAATATTTGCCTTAGTAAGTCCAGTGTGGTCGCCTTGGCCGAGTGGGTAAAGTGCGACGCTCATACACTGAAGAGTCTAGGTTCGACTCCCAGCTCAACACCAATTTTTCGAATTTTACGGCACCACCTCTTTCGAGCTGCTGACAACACTCAAAGAGTAATAACTGTCTAAGAAAGCTTCTGAAATCTCGCCGTTCGGAGTCGGCAAAAAACTCCATTCTACTCGTGAGAGAACAGTAGCGCGCACAACACGAGTAGTTGATAAGCAAGCTAGGCCCTGGTCCCCCTGTGGACTGTAGCGCCAACAATTATTATTATTTAAGTCCAGCGTAAGTCCTAGGAACTTGGCTGTCTCGCAAAAAGAGCATTGCTGACCGCTGATGGTCGGTGGGTTAACATGGGGAACTTTGTATTTCCTGGTGAAGAGGACTAGCTCTATTTTTTTGGCATTGATTCTTAGTCCATTTTGGCTCGTCCACTTTGAAAGGAGCGAAAGAGGATTTTGCATAAGGTCCCCGAGTACCAAGGGATATTTGCCAGAGTGCGAAATATCACCTCCTCCCCAAACTTCTTTCAAATGAAAAAAAAAAAAAAAAAACAAATAGTGTGAGTAAAGTCAGACCAAGTTGAGACCCCACACCCTCCTATCTAAGCCATATTAAAAGAGAAGCGATCAGTTCTCGTGAACGTTCCAGACGAAGGCAGGAAGGCGTCAGATGACCCTCTCCAGGGAAGATTTTTTTTTCCCTCCTTTTTTCTTTAATTTTATTTAGTTGTTACTTTTTGTTTTACCGATTTGGATTCTGTTTGATACTTTTTTATATATACTTGGGCTTGTTTTGCTTTCCTCTTGTTTTATTTTGTTTCATTTGAAACACATATATTTTTTTGAATAGATTATATAAGGATTTTATAAGAGTGAATTCGTAATTTTGAGTTAGCCTAGTCGACTTAAGCGTGGGTGCGCTGGGTATTACCTATTGCGAGACGCGGTTTCGAGTACGGTTCCCTCTTGTTACGTGTGTCCTTGTGTAGTGTCTAAGTTAAAATAGTTGTAAGAGATAATTGTGAAATAGTGTTAAGTTTTTGTTTTTAATTTAAGAATCCATGGAGACATTATATGAATTTAAACTTAAATAAGGAGAAAAAAAAATGTGTAATTTTAAGGGAAATTGAAGTGTTTTTTGTTTTGTTTCAACCTCAGTTACTCAGTTTATTTTCTTTTTTTTTGGTTCGTTTTAGTCTTTTTTTTGTTTGTGCGTGTGAATATGATTATTGATCCTTGTCCTTAGTCGCAGTTTCAGGGGTACAGATCGTGTCGAGCGGATGGTCAACTGCGTGGCGCCCTATTTCCATTCCATCTTTCCCACGGCCATACTCCATTGAGTGGATAGTCGCTCTTTTGTTCGGCCCCAATCGGGAATTTTCTAAATCCGACGGTAACAACTAGCTAGGAAAGGTTCAAAAGAACCATTTGTAGGGCCCGAACCCACCTTGGGATAACCCAAATCCGTGGTGAGAGGTTGTTCTTCTCGTGTGTTAAGCATCCATATTTGTCACTCCCTGCCATCGTGGGAGAACCACAATTTTGCTTTAAGGCTGTCAAGAAAATCATGTTGTACGTCAGAAGAAAATGCCTTCCAAACATGAGTGTTGTTGTGGAAGACGAAAATGTTGCAAATCTGATTGACGAAGAAAACGACATGCTTGATCCGTTTCTAGTCAGGAAACGTCAGGAAAGATAAATTACATGCGAAATTGTTAAAGTAACTTTCAGTTTTCCCTGCAATGTGTTAGTCGTTCACAGAGGATGCTTAATCTTCTTTAGTTTCTTGCTTACATCGCATGGCCCTTAAAGTTTTTTCATTCAAGCAGTTCCTAAGCTAATCAGAGTCATGTCTAGGGACTGCTTCTAACATCGTGCTTTATAAATAATAATTGTTGGCGCTACAGTCCAAAGGGGGACCTTGGCCTACTGTTCTCTCACGAGTAGAATGGAGTTTTTTGCCAACACCGAACGGCGAAATTTGAGAAGCTTTCTTACACTTACTCTTTGAGTGTTGTTTGCGTTGTTGTCAGCTTGAAAGACGTAGTGCCTGGAAAAATTCGAGGTGTTTAGCCGGGAATCGAACATAGACCCTTCGTGAGCGTCGCACTCTACCCAATACGCCACGGCGGCCACAATTTTCCAATATATATGCTCTTTTCATTGGCACAAACTCACATATCCACTTGAGAATGCAGCTACATCGCCTATTTAGAAGTTTTCAGTCAGAGGAGTGGTCTCCCTCAACATTCAAACTTGGTCAAACACCCACTCGTTTAAATCAAATTTTCGGTTTATACTATAAATTGCAGAAGACTGTAACCGGCATCCACTGCGAAGGTAGGAATAGTTGCACAAACAGGGCTAGAAACTTTTTGATAGGTTTGGTGGCTCCTCTCAACCCACTTACATTCCCAACCTGCGATGATAGAGGTCTCCAAGAATGCATTAAAGTCCACTGATCGATTTTTGCGTAAAAGAATCTCTAACGAGATTCCCGCTTAGGCTCCGAGAGAGACATACAATTGCCTTCTAATGCATCACAGTCAACTCATTAAAATGTGTCTCAGGCATCAGCGGGCATTAGTCCCAGTACGACGATAATCATCGTCTGTCCCATCTGCTACAGAAGCACTCCATCGAGCATTCATGCTCATTTGCCGCCTCATCCTTTCTCAGCAGTCAAGATAAACAGTCAATTTGCCGCACATGTGACACAGTTTGCTTGTCATCCGACTTTCCGGCACAACAGTAGTTCAGACCACCCACAGCCTCAATCAAGGACTAGCATCGTCCTCGGCCTCGGCATAGGTGACTTTAGGAAATCCCTTGTAAAGATTTTCACTCTCAAACTTTGGACGAAAAAGGACAACCCGACAAAACGAAGCACTGTGCGACACATCATTTGGAACTCAATCCACGTACTGCCAGAGCAGTGGGGCGCGGCGGCTGCGGCGAAACAGCCTTCACACACAGTTGAGACTTCATATTAAAGTCAATTTACAGTTAAGAAACCTACAGCGTCATAGTTTCTCAGTGAGGATTCACATTGGCGCCAACCCTCGCCCCCGGGCGACATCTGTACGAACTGCTTACGCCAGCGAAATTCCATTCCGGTTGGTGGCGGGCGGCGCACAGCATGTGTGTGACCATTTATGAGTTCGCCAAGTGGGACAGAATTGATGACGAGGGGATTTTGCCGTTTCTTTTTCACTTTCACTGGATTGTCCTTGGAGTTTTCTTTTTTCGGGAATTTTATTTAATTTGTGTTTCAATTTTCACCGCTGGCAGTGGATTGACGAGGAAGAAGTCTCCAAAATCGCTTGATCCTTTAACGTGGCTATTTGAGCAATAAGCGCGTGACGGGAGCGATGGCAGGATGCTAGTGTGAGCTATGACTTGTCACATTTGACATAGGGGAGGGTTAAGTTTCACATTTCGATGAACAATAAGCAAGAAGTCTTTCTGACCACTTTAGCGTCATAAGACAAAACTGATGAGATTTCAGTATTTTACACCCGGCTTGTGAAACTAATTTTATGTAGCCGCCTTTATGTTGCTGACTTGTTGGTATTACAATTTTCAATTCCTAATCGAAGTGGATCCTGTATGAATTTGGAAGTGATTCCAATACCGGTGTAGCCTAAGAAAAGCAGCCTACAAAGTCGTTAATTCGCCTTCCAGAGACTCATTGAAGATTTGTCAGTTCGTGCGGCAGGTAGTGAAGCGCCATTCAAACAGTGGAGTAGAATCGATTAGCTTGTAGTGGCTAAATACAGTTGAAGACAAAGAGCGTCCTGTTAGAGGTTGGTACACACTGCCCTGCAGCGTTCAGACCCAAAATCTCGTCC
Organism: Eristalinus aeneus; assembly: GCA_955652365.1. Lineage (NCBI taxonomy): Eukaryota > Metazoa > Arthropoda > Insecta > Diptera > Syrphidae > Eristalinus > Eristalinus aeneus. The sequence goes on from OY019133.1 coordinate 67,022,149, forward strand.
ATTGTACTAACAGGCAGTAGCATTCATTTAAAGAAGTTTCTTGGTCTTCCAAAGAAAAGCCGGCAAATGCTATTGTCTTAAAAAGACGGGGTTTGCAGCTACAACCACACCACCACCGAACAATCTATTCAAGCAATGTTGGGAAAGAGGAAGTGCTCTGGAGAGTCTGCACGTTCTCTACAGGCGTCGCAAAGGGTACTGTCGCTAAGCCCAAGTAGACATCCTTAGTGCTACTCGAAGGTGTCTGCAGACTTCTCTATCGAGAGACACAGCCGCGGATTTCTTCGTAACGTGTGGGAGCATGCGCTTGGTCGGCCTGCATTCTCTAGAGTCATGTCATAATCCAAGAGCCATGGCCGAAGGACACGTATTTCCCTTGGCCATGGCTCTTGGATAGGAATTATGCGGGGGCTTGTCTTCATCGATGAAAGTCTGCCACATAGGATAGCAGTAGCATCCGTAGAATGATCAAGGTTAATCTGGGTAAACAGTGGTACAGAAAGTCAAAGTTCGTCTTGGCCACCTCAAGAACGTTGAAGATGAGAAATTATAATCTTTGGAATCTTTGGATTCCTTGGCCAAACGGAACGTAAATCCACACTTGTCGTAAGTTTTAATTTTGTCTGATAAGTTGGATGGCGCTACACTTATCAAGAAGAACGAATCTTAGCTTCTTCAGCAGCTACTTCTTTTCGGCGGGCTAATGCTGTCTCCTGAGTTCAAGGAACTTACCGTATTTTGCCGGCTCCGAGTGGTGAATTTTGTTTATTCGAACGGTCCGGGTGTGTAACCCAAATCAAGCGCATTATCCGAAGAAGCGATCGTAACGACTTGGAGACTGTTCGATTTCACAGGACAACCCAAGCACACTGACTATGGTGCATGCTGGTCGACATCATCCAGGAATACGCGAATGATATTGCCAAGTTGGACACAGGGTAATGTAATGCGGCCGTATGTGCAAGTAGGCAGGAGGTTCTAGAAGTGATGGATGACTGTTGTACTAGGAATGGGCTTTGAATCAATCCATTTACATACACAGGCATTGGGCTTGTCAGACTAAATTAGTACCCAAAGGTGTCATTATTCCACTTTTCAATTAATGACAGAAATACCTATGACACAATATTTTTTTTAAAAAACACATTGAGACAAAAACCTCTAATGCGCTGAAAGTCTTTTGGCAGTATAGGGGAGTTTTCGGCAATTCCTGGGGCCCATAACCACAAAAATATGTATGGCTCTACACGGCAATGATAAGACCTCTTTTCTCCTATGGATCCGTCGTTTGGTTGAAGAAGCTTTCACGCAATTACGTGACTGCTGCTTTCGCCTTACTTCAAAGAACGGTCTGTCTAGGCTGCACAGGGACTCACCCTAGCATGCCTGCTGTAAGCACCGCTGAATCTCTCTCCCCTTGCTATCCACGTTATGAGATGTACAATCAAGGACATCTCCCGACTAAATTGAAATGGTCTTTGGTTCAACTTTTGGTTCACGACTGACGATAAACTGGCTAGGCAAGGTTCAAAAGAGGCATTGGTAGAGCCCGAATCTATCTCGGAGCTACCTGAATCCTTCGATAGGTCTTTCGTCAATGATTGAATGTCCCAACAGTAAAAAAAATAAATGGCATGACTCCCCAGGATGCAGGCTGACCGAGAGCATGCTTTCGAACGTCAGGAAGAAATCCGCGGGTATTCTAGAATCTCTAGACAGAAAGGAGTGCATCTCCTATGATACTACTCTCATGGACATGCCGTCTAATGCGAGGACACCAATAAAACAGTTGCGACACTTAACAAAGTCGACTTTCCACGTGTTCTGGACTGGCTCTGGCCAGAAATTGAACCGGGACAGGAATGCAGTCGAATTTTGCACGGACGGCTCCAAGACGGCGGAAGGTTCTGGAGCTGGGGCCTTTGTTGAAAACGACATCATTAGATTTCACGCCTCCTTTAAAAATTTCGCGTCGGTCTTCCAGGTGGAAGCCTTTGCGATCCTAATGGTGACCAGCTACATTGTGTAGAGTAGGTGGAAGGGAAGAAGTATCTGCGTCTGTAGCGACAGCCAATCTTAAGGCCTTACTCAACCCGTTAACCACTTCCAAGACAGTTCAAGAATGCAAGTTCTCCTTAGCTTGGTCTTCTTCTTCTTCCTCTTCGGATGGCGCTACATTCCGAGGTGGACCTTGGCCTCAACCAACATGCCTCTCCAGCCAGCACGATCTCTTGCCAGCTGCCTCCAATTGCGCACTCCAAGTTGGTTGAGGTCCTTCTCCACTTGTGTGCGCCACTTCAGTCTAGGCCGTCCTCTGTTGCGTTGTCCCAATGGCTCGGATTCAAAGACTTTTCGGGCCGGAGCAGTGGTGTCCATACGCTCTACATGGCCTAGCCATCTTAAGCGTTGTATCCGTAGACGCTTAACTAGGCCCATGTCACTGTACAGCCTATAGAGTTCGTCATTAAATCTTTTCCTCCAGATGCCATCAACGCAAAAAGGAGCAAAAATTGCACGCAAAACTTTTCTCTCGAAAACACTAAGGGCTTTCTCATCCGCCTTTGCTAACGTCCAAGATTCTGCGCCATATAGTAGGACGGGGATGATCAAGCTGTTATATAAAGCGAGCTTAGTACTTCGAGAGAGGGCTGTATTTCTCAATTGCCTCTTGAGCCCAAAGATACAGCGGTTAGCAAGAGTGATTCTGCGTTTGATTTCGGTACTGATGTTGTTGTCCCTATTTACCGCGGAGCCGAGGTAGACGAAGTCCGTAACTACCTTGAAGTTTCTGCTGTCTAGTGTGACACTCCGTCTGAGACGTCGATGTTGTGTGTCCTTACTTGATGACAGCATGTACTTCGTTTTGCCTCATTTACCGCAAGACCCATTTTAGCCGCTGCCGCTTCAATGCCTGCAAACGCTTCATTGACGGCTCGCAGTGTTCGTCCAATCACGTCAATGTCATCAGCATAAGCTAACAATTGAACTGACTTCTGGAAGATCGTGCCTCTGGTGTTGACTTGTGAGTTACGCACGATCTTCTCGAGGATGATGTTAAAGAAGTCACATGACAGTGCGTCGCTTTGTCTAAAACCTTTTTTGACATTGAAGGTCTCGGTGAGTTCGGTACCGACCTTGACGGAGCAGCGAGAGTTCTCCATCGTCATCCTACACAATCTGACGAGTTTGGTGGCAATGCACTCGTCGTCAAACCATGGGTTTCTTCGTTTCCGGATGTATTGTGGTGCAGACTGTGTTTACCGGTGACTCCAGCAAAGATGTCCTCTTTTCCCAGGAAAGCGTTGATATCTCCTAGAACGATCTTGGTGTCATAGCTGGGGCATCGATCGTATGTTCTTTCTAGGAGATCATAGAAGTCATCATTGATGTTTTCATCCTTCTTCTCTGTCGGAGCGTGAGCGCATGTTAGGCTGATGTTCCCGAATTTAGCCTTGATGCGGATTGTCATGAGGCGTTCGCTGACTGGGTCGTAGCTCAAGACTCTTTGCCTAAGTCTGCCTCGAACAACAAATCCGCATCCGAATAAGCGCTGCCTTCTCTCTCTATAGCATTTGCTGTAGTAGATATCGCAGTTCTTCATTGCTTTTATGCCAGGCCCATCCCATCGTACTTCCTGGACGGCGGTTATGTCTGCCTCATAGCAGTCAAGGGCCTCCGCAAGTTGTTCGGCTGCACGTGGCCTGTTAAGGGACCTCACATTCCACGTGCAAAACCGAAAATCTTTGTCCTTAAAACGTCAACAGTTGATCCGTCCTTATCCGAGGCATGTTGTTGTCTCTGAACTTCTCGTTCAGTTCATTTTCGTGTCCCTTAAGGCTCTGGACAACGGGGTTCTGAAGAGGATAGTTTCACAACTTCTGGTAGTTGATTTTCAACTTCCAGTCGTCGCAAAATCGTTGAATCGTATCAAAGTCACTCTGCAACAAACCGTTTATTTCTTCTTACTTTCGGACCTGATCTGTACGCGATTAGATCATCGGCAAACGCTATTATGTTAGGCATAGAACCAATAAGATCGCTGGTGAATATAGTGAACAAGATCGGCGAACCCACCGCCCCTTGTTGCAACCCATTTTTTATGTGGAACACAGTGGTGGACTTAAACCTATGATAAAACTATCTAACTCTAACTTACGTCTTAACTTATATGTACTTAACTATTTACATTGTTCTTACCTGTGCCCATAACATTATACGGACGCGTGCACCCGGAGGTATGTGTCGTCTATATGCCTTACATATATATGTGATACCTCCTGGTGCACCTTTTTTTGGTTTTTGTTTTGTTTTGTTTTGTTTCTCTTAATGTTTTTATATAATTTTTTTTTTTTGTTTGTAATATCTTAAAACTACCTTAACCTAACCTTCTTCTTCTTGTGGCGCTACAGTCCGGGTTGGACCTCCGCCTCAACCAACATGCCTCTCCAGCCAGCACGATCTCTTGCCAGCTGCCTCCAATTGTGCACTCCAAGTTGGTTGAGGTCCTTTTCCACTTGTGTGCCCCATCTCAGTTTAGGACGTCCTCTGTTGCGTTGTCCCTGTGGTTCGGATTCGAAGACTCTTCGGGCCGGAGCAGTGTTTTCCATACGCTCTACATGGCCTAATCGCTTCAAGCGTTGTATCCGTAGACGCTTGACTAGGCTCATGCCGCACTCGGTAGTTGACGCAGTCGAAGTGGTCTCCTTTCTTGTGGACCGGACAAACGATGCTGAAATTCCACTCGTCGGGCATGATTTCCTCCGACCATGTCTCTCAGTTGAGCTGGTGCTTGCACCCAATCAGCTAAGCCCCAGCCGCTTTGAACAGCTCTGCGGATAGTTCGTCCGCGCCAGCAGCTTTGTTCGAATTCAGTCTCGATATTGCTACCTGGATCTCGTCGAAGTCGGGAGGACGGAATTCTTGTCCATCGTGGTCCAAATTGAGTGGGACATTCTGCCTAACAGCGGGATTTGCGACGTCATCGCCGTTTAGGAGTCTACAGAAATAATCCTTCCAGATTTTCAGCACCGACTGCGACTCTACCACCAGTTGTCCATTTTGGTCCCGGCAGGCTTCTGTCCGAGGCTTGTAACCGCCAGATAACTGTGTTATCTTGCGGTAAAAATTTCGGACGCCATTCCTGCAATAGCACCTCTCCATTTCCTCGACCGCGCGCTTCTCGTGCTCTTTCATTTTTCTTCTTAGAAGCCGGTTCTCTTTCCTTCTTCTCTGTTTGTAGAGCTCACAAACAGCTCTCGCCGTTCGATGCAGCGTTGCCTTGTATGCTTCTTGTTTGGCTGCATGCGCCTGCCTACACTCCTCGTCAAACCATGGGTTCCTCTTAGGTGGTGGCGTGAAACCCAGCTCTCCGACATCAAACCGTCTTGGCTTGTCTCAACTCCGTTGCTCTCTCGATATCCGGGTTCTTACCTTGGCCAGAGGCGAAATCTAACAGCCTGAGTCTGTTTTCGGAGGTGTTGGCGTACCGGCTGTGTCTTCCGATGACTTTAGCAAAAAGTTTTTCTCTTCCCAGCTGAGCGTTGAAATCTCCTAGAACGATCTTGGTGTCGCAGCTGGGGCATCGATCGTATATCCTTTCTAGGAGGTGATAGAAATCTTCTTTACTGCTGTCATCTTTTTCCTCTGTCGGGGCGTGGGTGCATATGAGCCTTGATGCGGATTGTTATGAGACGTTCGCTTATGTATTGGAAGCTTAAGACTTTTTGCCTAAGTCTGCCTCGAACAACAAAACCGCATTAATTTGGTCGGCAGGCTGAATTCACTAAGACGTGTCTGGGTTCTGGGTCATCACGGGATCCTGGAAAACATGACTTCCTATGAACTAGCCAAGCTAGGTTCGTAAGACCCAAACCCACCTTGGGACTACCCGTGTCCTTGGTCAGCGCTTCCGTCGATGGTTGGGTCTTCCTACATCACAACCAGAAATGGCGTGGCTTTCGAGGATGAAGGCTGACCAACAGCATGCTTTCGAACGTCAGTAAGAAATCCGCGGGTTTTCTATAGTCTAAACGAATACAGGCGACTTGCCGGCGTATATACGGGATACTTCACATTCGCAAGGCACCTAAGTCGGCTTGAGCTTTATGATGGCACCCTTTGTGACATCTGTGGGGAAGGTTTAGACACATCAGAGCACTTTCCATATCAATGTCCCGCCTTTGCCCGTATCAGGTGGCGGCTATTTGGCGCTGAAGTGGTGGGAATTGAAAGCCTAAGCTCTTTATCACAAAAGCGTCTTCTTCGGAAAACAAAGAAACCATATCAAGTGAAGGTTACTGCCTGGTAGTAAAATGGACCAGTCTACGAGTCTGAGCGCTCCAGTGTAGTGTATTCCAAATTTTTTGGTTGGAGTTTGGAATACACTGCACTGGAGCGCTCAGGGCAGGACCTTTTAGCTCTACATGTTTTTAATCATTTCCCTTAAATTTTGAAGCTTTCAAAAGTGTGTAGGAAGTGTTTAAAATTTGCACAAGTTTATAGCGTCAACAAGGCAAGCAGAGTGAGTTGCGCTAGCGCGACAAGTTCAATCGGTTTATGATAACCTTGTACATGATGCTTATATAATGGCTTTCAAAGAGTATACTGTGCACCGAACATTGTAGAGACTAACCGACGAGGGAAAATCTGCAAGACGGCCTGCCCGAGCGGACCCTAAAAAGTGCATCGTGGTGCCTATGTTCATGTTCTCATATCGCAAGTAGAGTTGAAGTAAGTGCAAATACTTTCCATGAGTAGGTTGAGTAGGAGTAAGAGTTTGCAATCTGCGGACACAGACAGGATTTGAACTAAGATGATCAACTGTCTTTTCGGCTTTTGCAAGAGTCGTAGATTAGCCGCAACACCTCCGTTCACCTATTTTTCCATAAAAATAAGAGTATTGGACGCCCTGTATAGTGGCTTTAGTCAGCCTCTTGGTAATACCATCATTTTCAGTGCTATTTTAAGCCTCCTGTGGTCAGTAAATGCTGATCTGGATTTGGTTTTACTCTGTGAAAAGGGAACTTAGTTACCCGAGTACCAAGCTAAAATCATGCTTGAGGGACGCTAACTCCACTTTGGTAAAGACCACGCCGTTCTTGGTGTCGCAGTGGCCAGTAGAGAATGCAACTGAACACACAGCGGAAAAAGTCGCTTTACCACCTAATTTTAATCAATGTGTCGCACGACTGTTTTTCGCTTCAGACCAGTTCACCGCGGGCATCAAAACTAGGCTTTAAGCCACAAGAACCATAAGACTCCCCCTAGCCGGACTACTGTACTTCAGTGGCAAGCCGAAATTCAAAGTACTCCTGACCCCCGTGGCCTATGTCTGTTCCTACTACCAGCCAGGTTCCTTCAACAAAAGGATCTGGTAGCCACCATCGCACCAAATGGTCTATGATTTCGTCAATAATTCCGTTGAAACTTAAAAGAGTGTGATTGTTAATCGGGTATTTCTTACAGTAAGTCACATCACCTGTGCTCAATCCACAAAGCAAGGCAAAAGCAAGGATTTTCGTGGTTCGTGCTCAATTTGAACATATTTTTGAACAGTTTCGTAAGCCCCCGAAAACATGCCTTACATCTGAGACCAAGTAACACCAAAGAAAACACAGGAAGCCCAGCAACTGACTGAATTTGCTAGACTCAACGAAATGTACAAAAACGATTGCCTCGTCGCATTCTTCTCTCCCCCAAACCTTGAACTCATGTAGTTCATGACAAACAGGAAAACACTTGAGAGGATATGCCACATTAGTTTAGAATTTCATAACAAATCTTTCCTCATATCCATAAGCGCCAATTGTGAAAATTTTCCTGCGGCTTATTTATGTCAAAGAGCCCTTTCAGCCGAGAACCAGACACAATCGCGATGATGCCTCACCCTTCCGATTTCCAGGATCAACTCCTTTTGTTAACTGAAAATCCCTTCTCAAAACTACATCTCCATACAAAGGACCTTCTTAGGAGTCCATTTAATTTCAACAAAACAGAATCGCCTCCACACACCCGGCTTACTTCTGACAAATAAACACAACTGAGCGCACGAGAGCTAGAGCACAACAACGTAAAACGCTGCCCGATTTCACAATCTCAAATATTGGCGAGACACTGACGACGAATCCCTTTAACATTTCATGTAGGATATCCTGTGTCGCCTCGACACATTTTTGGGGCGGAGTGGTGGCGGGAGGCATAGCAGAGCCCTACTTACACAAATATCCACTTCAACTTAAAATCAAATCTATCTCACCATATGGGTGTGCGCCGCCGTAAAAATCCCCAGTCCCCTTCAAAGGGGATAAACGACTTGAACTAGTCAGTGGCACCACCGCATCATCCCAGAGAGGGGCCAGGGCAGGTCCTATTCACCGTCGCACGGAGACCCATGTCCATTCACTAAAGTGTGCTTATTTGCACGGATTAAAGGCGCTGTGAACAGTGTGGGCGAGGCCCAGCAGCAGCAGCAGCAGCGGCAGCGCCGAAGGAAAAAGGCACAAAACAATTTATTTTAAACTGCCACAATAAAAACTGCAAAAAAGGGCATTTCTTTTCTTCTTTCCTCCTTTTTGCGCTCGCTGTCTCCGCCTCACCCGTGGGCCGACCCTCTGCTCGGGGCTGCTTTTTTGTTGGCGTGTTCGCCTCGCTTTTCCCTTTTTTCTGTCCAACTGTAAATGTTATTCCTGTCCCCATGAACTCTAACATTAGCCGTTAACATGAGGGACAAGAAGAAAGGAAACTATTCTGGTGGAAAAATAAATCTCCAACTGGGTGGAAGGGGGGTTTCGTTTCATTTTTCCCTCCATGATCCTTTCTTTGTTTTGGTATTACTCTCAGGTGGGGCGTGCTAGGTGACTGCATTGCTCCCCGAAGACGCTGGCAAATAAAGAGAATCAGTCAACCAATCAATGGATTTGTGGAAGAGGGGGCCGTTCGTTTGTGTTTTTAAATTTTTCACGAGGAAGGGTGCACTTCTGTTCGATCGTCCGCTCTGGGTGTTGTGCTACGAATTTATGCGGAACATGGCGGATAATGCTTTTTCTATGAGACAAGTATCTTCTAACTTGATAGGTTTTGGGGATGTTGATGGGTGTCAGAGGGAAGGACTGTGAATCTACTCATACTAATGCCGGTGCTGTAAAAGATGTTTCAAAGCGGAAATTTTCAAAAATTGAATTGAACTCAAATTAAGAAAGTTGCATAGCTTTTTAGATTAGGTTCGATTGAAGTAGACAGCATCTTGTGGGTCTGAAAAAAATCCCCGCTTAGGCCGGCCGGCGTCATGGTCTTCTGAGTAAATTCTCTGTCTCGAATGGCATTCATGGATTAAAGTCGTTATTGATGGCATTGGGCAGAAGAATTCCAAGATCTCTATGCTCATCAAACACATCGAAATAATTGAAGAAAAAAACTGAATTATCAAATTTTAATGATCCAAAGACCCGGTTGGTGTCTAGGATCATCTGCATGTCAGAAAGAAATTAGAAGACGTTGACCGAAAGATGGTGTAAGAGCGGGTAAGCTTAATGCTGCAAGACAAATGTCGAGCCCAAAGAGGAACCCTTTGCACAGGAGTTTAAGGTGCTCGTGTGACAATGGGAATAAATAAATGTTTGAGTCAATTTTGTCTCGATATGATTGCCCTTAGCGTGTCGGACATCCTTCAACGTTGGCAGGCTTCCACTAGATACACTTAGAGTTATATATGTACTCTGCGACGACGTTTGGCGTTGTCCTTCAAGACCTACTTATATGGACCACGAATTCAGGTCCATTCAAACAAATGATCCCAAAATGGGTGATCATGGATTCGCAGGTTCCTAATAAAAAGGAGGTGTTAATGAAGCAGGGTCACCAATGTGTCTCGAACATCTATTATCCCAAAAAGAGTCACTGGTTACTACGCTACCGAGTTATCGAGTAGATCCTCCAATAGAATGCTCGTATTCAGTCAATAGCACTAGCAGAACAAAAATTAGACAATTGCCTCAATAGAGTAAATTTCGTTGGCTGGCTTCTGTTCCCCCAAGAGTGGATTATTGCTTGAAAATCAGACACTGTTTCATAAAGCTAGCAAGGCTGGAACTCCATGTAATAACTTCTGTTCTTCCCTCTGTGATCTCGATGGTGTTGTAAGAGTAGAAGAAAAATACTTGGGTGCCTAGCCTTCGGCAAGTTTATGAGACAGCCAGTAGTGGTTCACCCTATAGAGGCTTTGGTGGTCTAAGGTTGCTGCTGAATGCATAATATTCAACATGTCTTTCGAACTACAAGCACTTCGCTTATATCCGCGGCATAACTACTTTCAAGATGCTTCTTCTTCTTCAAGTGACGCTACAGACCAGGGTGGACCTCGGCCTTAACCAACATGCCTCTCCAGCTAACACGATCATTCCCCAGCTGCCTCCAGTTGCGCACTCCAAGTTAGCCAACTTGGTCCTTCTACAGTTGTGTGCTCCACCTTAGCTGTCCTCTGATGCGTTGTCCCAATGGCTCGGTGTCCATACGCTCTATATGGCCTAGCCATCTTAAGCGTTGTATCCAAAGACGCTTGACCAGGGGCATGTCGCTGTATAGTCCATAGAGTTCATCGTTCAATCTTCTCCTCCAGATGCCATCAACACAAACAGGACCAAAAATCACACGCAAATCTTTTCTCTCGAAAAGACTAAGGGCTTCCTCATCCGCCTTTGCTAACGTCCAAGATTCTGCGCCATATAGTAGGACGGGGATGATCAAGCTGTTATATAAAGCTAGTTTAGTCCTTCTAGAGAGGGCTTTATTACTCAATTGCCTCTTGAGCCCAAAGAAACAGCGATTGGCAAGAGCGATTCTGCGTTTGATTTCGGTTCTGGTTTTGTTGTCCCTATTTACCGCGGACCCGAGGTAGACGAAGTCCTTGACAACCTCGAAGTTTCTGCTGCCTAGTGTGACGCTCTGTCCGAGACCTCGATGTTGTGTGTCCTTCCTCGATGACAGCATGTACTTTGTTTTATCCTCATTTGCCGCCAGACCCAATTTAGCCACTTCAGCTTCATTGACGGCTCGCTGTGTTCATCCAATCACGTCAATGTCATAAGCGTAAGCCAACAATTGAACTAACTCCTGCAAGAACGTGCCTCTGTTGTTGACTTCTGAGTTACGTATGATCTTCTCGAGGATAATATTAAAGAAGGCACGTGACAGTGCGTCGCCTTGTCTAAAAGCTTTTTTGACGTTGAAGGTCTCGGTTAGTTCGTTAACAACCTTGACGGAGCAGCGAGTGTTCTCCATCGTCATCGTGGATAACCTGACGAGTTTGGTAGGAATGCCATTACTAGACATGGCACTGTACAGCTCGCCTCTGTGCACATTGTCATATGCGCATTGTCATATGCGCTGTTTGCACTAAAGAACTGACTTCTATGAAGAACTTCTTGAATTTCGCTTTTCCAAGTCGGCAAAAACCCCATTGAAAATAGTAACACTCACTTATCTAAGTTCTCTTTATGCACCATCGAACCTACATTGGTAAATTGGGGCTTAACTTAATCCTGACCTCTGGAAGGTTAAGATGAAATCTACAAAGAAAAAAGCCATGACCATCTTGTTATTGATAACCTGAAGGGGATGGAGACTTTAGGACAGCGATTAGCACAATATTGGGGCCAACTCCAGGAATTGCACCTCTGTCCACAGACACCTGCACAGGGTGCACACTTTTATGGTTTTGATCATCTTTGGGAAGGGCTTGGTAGGCGAATATACGAAACAATTCTGTGCGGGATAAGGTAGAGGAAATTGGATACAGCTGTTTATTTACAGACTAATCTTCAACCGAATATAGAACGACTCTCTAATAAGGCTAAAAGCAGACATAATCTATCGCTTGGAAAATTCAGTTACGTTAACTTATCCCGAGCTGTTCACCAATGAAGCAGTATTTCGCTCTTTAGATTCTTCTTCTTCTTTTTGTGGTGCTACAGCCCTGTGTGAAGCTACGAGCATTCTGAACTGGTTATTGCCCCTCTACACCTACAGTGGCCCCAACGAATAATCGAACAAATGTTCTGATCATTTCTCAAGTAAAACAATTAAAAAAATGAGTTGGAAGGGCTATTCTTTTTTTTATATGTTTATTTTTTGATACATCTTCTTCAGTTACAAAAACAAGCATTTAAAGAAAAACTCAATATGGCGGTTAAAAACACGCCAATAGGAACAAAACACATCGGGCAACTTGAACCTCTTGGCAAAATTTGTTTCACATTTATTTCATACTGGCATTGAGTAGTAAGCTTACGTAATATAAACTCCTCTTTTAAAAATGGCTCCACGTGGTAAGCAAGCATATCGTGAAGTTAGACAATTGATCGCGAAATTAAGTAGTGAAGGGAAAAACAGTTAGAAAAATTGCTGAAATAGTTGGAGAATGTAAATCTACTCTCCATGACATAACAATTAGGTTCCATAAGAGTCCAGATTTTCTTATCAAAGTAGGGTGTTGCACGGCAAAATACTCTCTGAAAGAAAGGAACGTTCAATTTTAAAAGAAATAAAAAAAGATCCATTTCGAGCACCTAAGGACTTAAAAAATTTTGTTTAAAGAAAGGAGTGGAAAAGATGTCTGCTTAAATTCCGTTCGAAATACCCTAAATAAATCGAATTACTTTAGAAGAGTTGGAAGGAAAAAGCCCTTTATAGGCAAGAATAACAAAAGTGCAAGGGCGAAATTTGTTGAAGAATATTTCTAAATGTAAAATCTTATGATTTCTGAAACACGGGAATCTATTTGTTTAATAACTTAGAAACATTTCATTTTTTCTTTTTTTATTTGAAGGTTATTTTCACTGGTGAAAGTAAATTTAATTTGCAAAGATCAGATGTGCAAAGTGTATGTCTGGCGGTGACCGAATGAAGAGTTTTTGCACAATTATACCAAAGCCACATGGATGAGGTTCTATATTGGTTTGGGACTTCATTTGCAGTGCCGGGGTAAGTAATTTGCAGTTTGTAGAAGGTATAATGCACAAATGTGTATACCTCAACATTTTGAAGAAAAACGTGAAGCAAAGTGCAGAAGAGTTGCGCATTTAAATTGTCCTACCGTGAACCCAAACACACTTCACAAGCTGACTCTTGCTGTTCCACAAGTGTCCCACAAGTGTGTACAATGAACCCAAACACACTTCACAAGCTGACTCTTGCTGTTCCACAAGTGTCCCAAACTTGTGCATACACCTGCACAGGGTGCAGACTTCAATGGTTTTGATCATCTTTGGGATGGACTTGGTAGGCGAGTATATGAAACAAAGTTCAACTCGTTGAGAGCTAGAAAACGGTTTGGTGAAGATATGGCATTCGATTTAGCCCGAAACGTGCAAAAAATTGGTGGATTCGATGCCAACGCGATTATAGGCAGTTTTGCAAGCCAAAGAATATACAACTTAATATTTTTGGTTATTTTTAGTTGGTTGTCCGATTATTTGTTGCGCAGTATAAAATGGCCGCCGTGGCGTAGTGGGTAGACTGCGACGCTCACACGCCGAAGGATCTATGTTCGATTCCCGGCTTAACACCTCGAAGTTTTCAAGGCACCACGTCTTTCGAGCTGCGAACAACACTCAAAAGGTAATAACTGTCTAAGAAAGCTTCTCAAACTTCGCCGTTCGGAGTCGGCAAAAAAAAAAAATTGTAGGTCCTTTCTACTCGAGAGTGAACAGTTGCGGACACAACACGAGTAGTTGATGAGCAAGCCAGGCGCTTGTCCCCCTGTGGACTGTCGCGCCAACAATTATATTTTTTCCTAGCGAGTTCCTTGTTTCTGAAGGAACAGTTTTATTTGTCATGCAGGGGGAACTTTCTTTCCTTCGTCTGCTTTCTTGGTCGGTGTCGATTTTCAATGAAAATAGGTTATTTCATTGTTATTATCCCAACATTTCGGCTGGGATTGCTGCCTTCATCAGGGGATCTTTGTTTATTAAAACAACAAAACAAAACATTTAACATGCATACATAGTAGAAATGCAATCAAACAAATGAAAAATAGATTTACATTAATTGTGTTGTTGTCACAAGTAGATGTAGATGTTAGAATCAAGATGTTATTTAAAGTCATTACAAAAAACTAAGTTCACAAAAAACAAAATATTGAGCACTTCTGAGTGTGAAGATCAGTCTAGAATGATGTGAAATTTGAATTTCGAATTAAATATAATTTGTCTAAGCCGTTACGAGAACGAATATACGAAGAGCTGAACATACGAAAGCAACATACCCGCTGCGAGTTTTCCCCGTCTTTTTTTTTTTAATTTCCTCCCGCAAATTATGCAAAGTGGAATCGAAGAACGTGGCGTTAATGGCTTCACGTTCTTTTTTGGACTCAATGAGCACGATTCCGTTTGTGTTCCAAAAAACTGTGGCCGTGAGCTTCCCGGTAGACGGAATGACTTTGAACTTCTTCGGGGGGATCTGTTTCTTTTGTATACCACTGCATGGTCTCTTGTTTTCTTTCAGGGTCAAAGTGGTGAACCCATGTTTCGTTCCCAATAGTTCGATCCATAACACCATCCGCGTTCTCACTATACCAAAGGATCTCTACAGCATGCGATTCTAACTTTTTGCTGAGGCGCTGTGAGCATTCGTGGCACCCATCTTGCACTGACTTTTGAAAGTTTGAGATGGTCAGAAAGAATGCTGTGAATGGTACCAGTTGAAAGCATAGTGATCTTTGCCATCATTTTCACCTTTATTCGGGCATCCTTAAGAACAAGTTTTTCGACTTCTTTGATGCCTTCTGCGGTGCAAGCCAAGAATGATAGAAGAAGAGATTGCGCAATAGAGTGTGCGTCACGCGAGACTTCTGATTTGACAGCTCTTTGTTATTAATTTAATTTTAATATCTTTATACAAATTGAAGCAAGAAAATTTATTAGTTGATTTTTTTCTAATATTATTCACGTTTTAAGAATACTTTAACATAAAATAAGTTTTAAGTGTATATCCAATTGAGTTAATTTAACTATCCAATTACTTTCCGAACTATTAAGTCAAGCATTTTGCATGCAGAGAGTTTCGTAAAGCAATAATCATAATTGTGTAAAGTTTTAGAATTGCCATTAATAAATCAATTTAACTAAATTTTATCATTTCATGTTTTATTTCCAAAAGAGTAATGTAACAACCAGGTTATTAAAATAAAACACGAGATTTAAATTTTGAACGAGTGGACAATTTTATTTTATTTTCTTTGTTTCTGAATTGAAACTCTG
Source organism: Eristalinus aeneus (assembly GCA_955652365.1). Classification (NCBI taxonomy): domain Eukaryota; kingdom Metazoa; phylum Arthropoda; class Insecta; order Diptera; family Syrphidae; genus Eristalinus; species Eristalinus aeneus. The sequence goes on from OY019133.1 coordinate 67,037,400, forward strand.
TAATTTCTTTGTTTAGTTTCCTTATCGTATTAAGTTTTTATTTTTAGTTTCTCCCCACAGTTCACATTTATTTTGTGGTCGCCGTGGCGTAGTGGGTAGAGTGCGACGCTCACACGCCAAAGGGTCTAGGTACGACTCCCAGTTCAACACCAATTTATCTAATATTTCACGGCACCACCTCTTTCGAGCTGCTGACAACACTCAAAGAATAATAACTGTCTAAGAAAGCTTCTCAAGTTTCGCCGTTCGGAGTCGGCAAAAAACTGTAGGTCCCTTCTACTCGTGAGAGAACAGTAGCGCGCACAACACGAGTAGTTGATGAGCAAGCTAAGCCCTGGTCCCCCTTTGGACTGTAGCGCCAACAATTATTATTATTATTACAGTTCACATTTTTGGTTAATTCCAAATGTGTCTTAAGATATTCGAGGAAAATAAAGAGGTCATCCCCATTCACACTTTCGAGAACTTCTTCGAATTGCTTCATGTGAACCATTAGTGCAGATGTAGGTTTGTCCAGGCCTCCTTCGTTGAGATGTTTAACCCACGTAAAAGCCGTGTCCTTATTTTGAAGAACACGTGTCGGGAATTTCATCCCCCAACTTATGGCAAATGTACCCAGCCAAGGTTTCAAGCCCATCGTGAGCTAAAGATTCCAATTCATTGTCCACCTGGCTGTAGACATCAGTGCTCGGAGAATTTAGAGTTATACTCTTAAGTATCGTACCTTAAAGTAAAAAGAATATTAACATATTTATATAATTCAGATATGTATGTAGACAAAACATAACTTGTGAGAGTACATTCGGAAACTAAGTCAGGCGTCTCATCCGAAGCAACTGTTTGGTCACCTAAATGACCTAAGTTGGTGGCTCTTGTTATTGCCTGAGCTATAGTGTGAGAAAAAAGTTGTATAGCCATTTTGACTTTGTGTCTTTCAGTACCAATAACATTTAAATGGCCTGCCGATATCTAATGGATGACTGACATTCAGACGCTGTGCACGTTAGAAGCGTAAGGATTATGTTTGTTTTTACTTCCTTTCCATTTATTTTAAGCCCTTGGTCAATAAAATGATTCCGAAGGAGTTTAATCAAATGTCAATGCAACTGGTTTCTCCGCTAGTATCTCTGCAATCATTTCATGTGTTGCCTTTGATTGCATTCTGATGTCGCGGGATAAAGGAGCGACTATTGCTCTCGGTTAGATTGTTGGAATTGTTCCCGTCTTCAACTTATATTCATTATTTTTGCAAAGTCCTGTAATAAAATTGTGACTTAATATGTAAGTAAATAAACAAATCATCTTTCAAATTGTAAGTTTCTTTCAAAACTATCCGCAGTGAAATGTGCAGTTATCCTTTCTTCTGCATAAGTGAATCCACTGCTTCCATAGGATGTTCTGTTTTGGAACCGAATAAGACCGTACATTCGGTTTTCCCTTGTTGTTGTTTGCATTGTGGCCAAACACAGCACACCTTATTTTCAAAAATTTCACTTTATTTTATTGTTACTAAATTACAAAATTTTTTTCTTTTAATTTTTTTTTTCAAATAAACGCGCGGAAATCGCAGTCAAACCTGACATCCGTATATAAAAAGTAAACATCCGTTGTCTCAGCCTACGTCATCAAAAATTGACAGAAGGTGACAGACATGCGCAATGCGTAATCTGTATTTCTATCATTCTTGGGTGCAAGCAGTAGCCGGGGCGCCTGAGCGGGGGTCGTCTGCTCTCTCTGCCTCTCTTGAACTCATTCGACCACTTTTGCACAGTTGATAATGAAGGTGCGGAATCCTGATAAACAACCACCATCCCTTCACGAATAGTTTTTTTACTTTTTCCTTGATTAGTAAGGAATTTAGTTACAGCGCGATTCTCAATTTTCACCATCATCGTCTTAGTTGCAATTATGATTCTGTTTAACTAGAGATAAAACTCGAACCAATAATCAATCACATTTATATGAAATTTTACGTGAATGCACTAAAATAATAGTATTACTTGATAAATATGTTAATTTATATATGTAACCAGCTTCACCCTGATACCGAGAATATATAGAAGGTCCCTCCTATTATCGTGTTTTTAAGCGCTATGTTGAATTTTTCTTTAAATGTTTGTTTTTGCTACTGAAGGAGATGAATCAAAAAATAAGCATATTTGAGAAAGAATAGTCGGTTGCCGTGGTGTAGTGGGTAGAGTGCGACGCTCACACGCCGAGGGGTCTAGGTTCGACTCCCAGTTCAACACCAATTTTTCTAATATTTCACGGCACCACCTCTTTCGAGCTGCTGACAACACTCAAAGAGTAATAACTGTCTAAGAAAGCTTCTCAAATTTCGCCGTTCGAAGTCGGCAAAAAACTGTAAGTCCCTTCTGCTCGTGCGAGAACAGTAGCGCGCACAACACGAGTAGTTGATGAGCACGCTAGGCCCTGGTCCCCCTTTGGACTGTAGCGCCAACAATTATTATTATTAAACAACACAAATAGCGCTCGTATGTCATAACGTTCTGAGTACGTATAACGTCAAAAATGTCAAACTTTACGATAAAGCTGGCAGTTGCCAGATTGCAACACCAGCGTTGCCCAAGAGTGAGGAGATCCACCATATAGGCAGTTCACATGTATTCTCATTTAAAAACAAAAAAATCATGTCTGTGAATCAGGTGTGGAGGGAAAATGTTATAAAAAACGCTGTCAAAATGAATTCAAGGGCGGGAAACGAGGGAGTTGACTGTCTCCCTATTAGTCTCTGATTTATATTTTGTGTGTTTCTTATAAGGTACACTCAATTCTCTTTTTATGCGGTACATACGTTCCAAAACTAACCGAACAAAAAAAAATCGCATAAAAAAATACACTAATATAGTGTAAAAGAAGGAATGTGTTCCATTATTTTCAAAAACGCATAAAACCAAAAAATCATATAAAAAAAGACATTAAATACATTATATAATTAGGGTTGAGTTCCAAAATTTTTTAAAAGTTCATAGGACTAAAAAATCGCAAAGAAAAGTCGATATCAACTAATAAAATATGAGGATACCTGAGAATTTTTGAGCAGAGTATAAAGTTTTGGTATATTCAAATCAAATACATACATTACTTTATTTGTAACACATTACTTTAATTAGTAGTTTTATAAAAATTTTATATTTAGTCATTTTCCCCACTTTCTGATAACACCCGCAACCTTTTGTGAACTGGCGCTAAATCATTATCATTACTGGAATAGACAGAATATATTTAAAAAGAGGAATCCCATACAAAATACTATAGAAAAACAACGCATAACTTCAAAATCTAGTACAAAAAATCAGAATTAGATTCTCAGGAAAAATCGCATAACTTCAAAACCGCATAAAAAAGATTCGCATAAAAAGAGAATTGAGTGTATGTTCCCGTACCCGAAAAAAGAACACAAATTAACAAAAACAACCCAATTTTTTTCAAATGAGTGCTCTCTCTCAAGAGTTGCTTTGCGCAACCTTGAAAATTTAATCCAGTGGAAGTTATCAAGCAACTGTTAGAGCAAATGTTTTATTGAGCATTGCACAGACAACGATTTAGAAAACTTTCTCGAACTTTTCTCGTTCTTTTTTATTCTCGAACCTCTTAAGCTTCCACTTTTAAGATTGTAAAAAATTTCTTCGATTTCAAGTCTTCACTCTTGAATTTTTTGACCAATGCAAAGCATTTAATGAATTGCATCTAGTTTCTTGTTTATAATTTGTGTTGCAACTACATACTGCATCATTTAGTTTACTTTCTTTCTTGAATTGAGGTTTTTTGTTTTGATTTCAGTTACCTTAAATGAAAATTTTAAATGAAGATTAAAATTTAGACATAGGAAATAATATGCTATTTGTGTTACTTTTGTACTCAACATTTTTCGCAAAACTGTTATCCTCTCTATCTTCACTGACGTCTAAAATTATGCTTTCTGCATTATTGTTTTGGTCAGCTTATTGTGCTCAGCTCCAAAGGATTTTGCTGTAGGCACTCACATCAACTGCTGCTTCCAGGACGGCACATTCAATAATTCTTTCTTCCAACGCATCTGCAGTGTTGAGCATAAATGTTCGAATGTTCACTGTTTTCGTACTTATCTGTCCACAAAATCTTGATTTCCCAATGAAATGCAACCATTTATTTTTTTTTTATGTTTCATATATTTGTTTATAATTTCTTATACTACATAGTTCATATATACGCCGAAGAGTGTAGGTTTGATTCCCAGCTAAACATGAATTTTTCAAATTTTTCACGGCACCACCTCCTTCGAGCTGCTGACAACATTGAAAGAGTAATAACTGTCTAAGAAAGCTTCTCAAATTTCGCAGTTCGGAGTCGGCAAAAAACTGTAAGTCCCTTCTACTCATGAGAGAACAGTAGCGCGCACAACACGAGTAGTTGATGAGCAAGCTAGGCCCTGCTCCCCCTTTGGACTGTAGTGCCAAAAATTATTATTATTATAGAAAGAATAGTCAATTGATGCCCGAATTAAGTATGAGTTGAATAAAACAAAAATTTTCTTAACATTGAAAAAAGAGGCGGTTACTATGTACAAAAGTAAATAGAACTGGGTTTAGGATGGCAGGTGTAGTCGGAAGGACATGTTGCCATATGGCAACAATGGATAGTTTAGGGTATACACGTACACATATTAGTTTTTTTATTGAAAACATTAAACATGAATATTATAAATTAACCATGTGTGATAGGACTTAAAGCAGTGTTTTTGTTGATTGAAGCAAAGAAGAACATTGCATTTAGTACACCGCATACGGCTGTACCTCGTTTTGCATAGACGACGTCTCCATTTTTGTTCCGTATGAACTGGAAAATGACCATAGTGGTCGTATCGTGTATCAACTGGTGGATTCGGTCGCCTTACTTTTGACGTTTTTGGTGTTGAAACATGTGAAGAAATCGACGGTGATGGTGATGGTTTTCAGCAGTAGGGGACGATTCTATAGATTGAAAATTACTCAAAATCGAGGGTCGTCCTCTTTTTCTAGTTGTTTTCAAAACTAGTAGACTTCTTGTGGTCGAAGTTTTTGCAACATTTAATTGGAATATGCGTTTAATGAACAACAATTAATTGGAAGTTCATTCAACGCATATGTTTCTTATTTGAATTCAGTGCAGTAAAATCTTTGCGACATAGAAGCCATGAATTCACTAGACCTGTATTAATGCATCAATAAATAATCCGAAAGTAATATCTTTTAGACTTGTGATTGATCCTTTACAATTCAATTAATATATTCGCAAAGTCCACACATAAAATGATTGTAGTCTTTAACAGTGCTCGGACTTTCAATGTCAATGTATTATTTTGCAACTCCATCCCTACGGCAAGAGTCCATTGGATCTACACAGCACTAAGTCGAGAGAAGTTGAACTGCTCGATTGTCATACCACCTTATCAAAGCAACATTGTGCTTGTTTTCGACTCTGTAATCAACACTTCCCGACCTGCTGCTTCTAAAGCCTTCTCATCTTGCATATTCTGTTCACCGATTTGATTATTTCGAACAGTTCGTATGCACCATATTTGCATATCACGTAAAGCGATTGCAAGTTTGATAGAGGTGAACCAGTTATCGAAATAAACTTTAAAATGTTCCTTTTCTGGAACACATATACAAAACAATATCGGATGATATTCCTTACCGTATTCAGAAAGTAAAATCATAAATTATATCCGAAGACCAAGAGCTGGGTCTTGGTAAAGACTTTGTATGCCAATTTACTTTGTTTTTTTCGGTAGGTACTGTTTCAATGCTGAATGACCTTTGAATGGTATGATTTGCTCATCTACTGATTGATGCTCATCGTCTTTAGGTATTTCATTCAATTTTTTAGATAGATAGATAGTTTTAGTTTCGTAATAAAATGTTAACATTGATATAAGCTATCGCACAGCATATGTTTTAGAGATTTGATATATCATATGTCTTACTACTGGAATATGAGCTTAACTTATAATTAAATTTATATAAAATTCACAAGAATTGAAGCAAACCAACTGAAGGAAAATACGACAAAAACCTTCAATGAATATAAAAAAAAATAAAAAAAAAATAAAATAAAAAAATAAAAATAAATAAATGATTAAATATATCAACCTATGAGTAAATAAATAAATAAATAAATAAATACATGAAAAAATAAATATTTATATAAATTATTAAATAAATAAACAGATAAATAACAAAACACATAAATAAATATGTAAATAAACAAAAAAAAAAGTAAATAAACATGTATATGAAATGAATAAATAAATTAATACATTAATGTTTAACAAGTAAGGTAATGACATTCGTTAAAAGACGTTAATCATATTAAGAAATACAATCAGTCAACTCATTGACTAGTGGATTGTCAGCAAAAGGACATGAATTATAAAACTTATCCGTCAGTTTTAATATTCGCTTATAAGCCAGCTCAACACCCGCTCTTTTGTGCAGTTTTAAAGTGGAATAATCCCGAGGTAGGTCTAACATCATTTTTAGAACTTTGTTCTGAGCTATTTGTAATTGCTTGATATGGCACAGTGCGGCTTTTTTCCCATACTGGGCAACCGTAAAGCATAATTGCCTGGAATATCGATTTAAGAATGGTTACTTTGTTGGTGAAGGACAAAAAAGATTATCTGTTGATTAAGGGGTAAAGCATTTTTTTGCAATGCTTACTTCCTTAAGGGTTTGTTTGATGTGCTCATGAAAAGTCAATTTGCTGTCTAGATGTAACCAAGATACCTTAAGGAGTTTGTTCAATGTTTGTATTATGCTCTTATGTATTCCTAAATCCGTATCCACATAGCATATTGTAGTTTTCCAAGATACATCACGCTGTATAAATAGCGAAAAATATTTAAAAAAGGAGAGAGAACAAATTATAACGTTGAAGAGTGAAGACGTGTTTAATTTTGGTGTTCGAAGTCCCAGGTGCTGGACGACGGTTTTAAAGGAAGTCCTAGGTACTGGACGACGGTTTTAAAGGAAGTCCTAGGTGCTGGACGACGGTTTTAAAGGAAGTCCTAGGTGCTGGACGACGGATTTAAAGGAAGTCCTAGGTACTGGACGACGGTTCTAAAGGAAGTCCTTGGTGCTGGACACAAAGCTACGGGAAGTGCGAACAGAGTTCCTCCACTCTACGCTGATTCGATTTACCTGCAAGCTAGTACTAGGGAGAAAACAAGGTTTTCTTTTTCGTGTGCAAAATATCGCTTGCAATTTATTTACGATTTATCACAGTAACTAAAGACAATTTCCATCGCATATTTGAGATTGTTCTCAATATTAAGAGCGAACACATGTGATGGAAATATAGCTGTGTCATCAGCAAAGATAGCAGTTACACATTCGGGTAGTTCAGGAAAATCCGATGAATACAAATTGTATAGAATTGGCGCTAAGACAGACAATTGGGGTACACCTGCATTATAAGTTATCAAATCTGATACACCACTATTAACATGGACTTGGAAACAACGACCAGACAGAAAACTTAGAACTATTTTACACAAATAAGGTGGAAAGTTGAAATTGTTAATTTTGAAAAGTAGCCCATTATGCCAAACAGTGTTAAATGCCTTCTCTATGTCAAGTAAAATCATGCCAGTCGATTTACCGTCTACACAATTACTTTTTATGTAATTACAGATTCTTTGAACTTGATGAGATGTGTTGTGATAATGCCTAAACCCGAACTGTACTCTTTGAAAGATGTTCCTGTCTTCAACAATCTTCATTATTTTTGCTTTTAAGATCCGTTCAAATACTTTGCTCAGGCTGCTAAGTAAGCTAATTGGTTGATAGCTGTCAGGATTTTCTGCAAGTTTACCAGCTTAAAGAATTGACATAAATTTAGCTAACTCCCATTGGGCTGAAAAGTATTGCATTTTTAAACAGGCATTCACACCATATGCCACCATCTTAATCCCAATTTTCTGTAAATTTTTAGATAAGCATTCCTTATTAAGTCTTGCCCACCAGATTTTCTAGTTACAAGATTGTTGGTGAAGAATTTAATATCATCTTCATTAACAAATTCGTTTACAGGAGTGTCTGAGTTTATCGTTCTGAATTTTTGAATTAAATTTTTTAAGTGTTCCTATAGAGGTCGAATTTTATGCAATTTGTCGTATTCGGAATTATCTTTTGGTTTGTAGATTGTAGATTGTCATTTATGTGGTAGTATTGTTTAATTTTTTCAAAACGGTTTCTGCTCATCACCCTTGCGATAGCATTATACCGCAAATCATTGCTCCAAAAACACCTATAATCGGGCATTCGAATTACACCCATATATGAAAGTATAATAATAAATTGACGAATTTCCTCCGCTTCAACTTTAATTATTTCTCTGTGCTGCCGAAAGGCGTATTTAATGGTTTGCTCTATTATTTTCCTTATGATCACGTGATCAAAAAATTTTAAAAAATATTCCGAAGGACGCTCTACGCATTCAGCAGGAGCAACTTCATGCTTCCATTCAGAATTTAAGCCTTAAAAATCTTTTTATCGTTAAAAAAAATGTTCAAGGTCGACGCATTAGTCTTTTGTGTCAATATACTTGTTGAGGCATCTGACTGTTTGTTGCCTTCCTTTTCAGCATCCCCTAAAACAAGTCCTTTGAACGCATCTGATACAGCTTGAGGTGGATTTGAAAGTTCAACATTTTCATCCAGAATATCTTCGTCATCTTTTTCCAGCATATCACCATCCGAATTATCCCAATCGTGTTCCAAAATATAGGCTATGTCTTTATCAGTGATACCTGTTTGATTTCTCTTTTTGTGTTCTAAATAAGGTAAGCAGAAAGGAAGTATATTTATATGCACCGTCCGTTGTTGCCAAATGGAAACAGGAACTTTCAAAATATTCAAAAGACCAAAAATCACAAAATAATTAACTTTTTTTTATTAGCAAATAGCACTTACTTTTAACTTTCAATATAATAAAAAATTATTTTGTCAATTAAAATTTTAGTATTTATTTAAGAAAACAAATGTAAATTCACATTCGCAAAGGCAATCTATTCCAAATGTCAACTTACAACTTGCAGCAAAAAATATGTCAAGCTGTTAATCCAAATGGAGCAACGGAACTTTTTTACAAAGAGAAAAGTTGGGAGAAGAGAAGGAACATATAAATGCCAATATTTGTGTTCTTGACTTTGAGGGACATGTTGCTGAAATTAATGTTGCCGCATGGCAACTCTGGGCATTGTTTTACTAGAAAAGTGATTAGAACTCATGTTAGAATATTCATTAGAGACACTGTATGTGCGCTGTATGTGCGACATTTGGGTCATTCTCTGTTGTTCGGATTTAAAGACTTTTGGTGTCATAGTAGTGGTAGCCATGTGGCCTCCATGGCCTATCTATTTAAAGCTTTTCATACCCTCCCAAGAGAAATTATTTTAAAACAAGAAATAAATGAAGATCGTGTTTTTCTCGAATTTTGAACAAGACTCAAATACGAAGCGACTGTTAAAGCATTTGCCAGTTTTAGAGAGAACCAGAAGTGAACTAACTAATGAAATAATTTGTTCCCAATCCCTACAAAAAGGAATTCTACCGGCGCGCCCAAGCAACCCAGCTGTTCCCTTAACTTTGAATTGTCGGGGTTGGCAATATTCGAAAAGAGTAAATGATCTTATGGAGATAATTTTGTAAAGGCTAGCTAGCCTACGGACAAAATGGGGAAGAACGTTGGTCGAAGAACGTTGGTCGAAGAACGTTGGTCGAAGAACGTTGGTCGAAGATCGTTGGTCGAAGATCGTTGGTCGAAGAACGTTGGTCGAAGAACTTTGGTCGAAGAACGTTGGTCGAAGAACGTTGGTCGAAGAACGTTGGTCGAAGAACGTTGGTCGAAGAACGTTGGTCGAAGAACGTTGGTCGAAGAACGTTGGTCTAAGAACGTTGGTCTAAGAACTTGGGGAACACGTGGGAAACAACAAGCTGCCTCCAAGTTAAACCGCATAAGCTGAACACTTAAGAACTGTGATGCAAGTTCAAGATCAAGGAAATTGGTTTTCATTTTAAGACTGTCAGCTGAGGTATAATGTGAACATATCGCGCCCCCTAGGAGGCCAGCAAGTGCTCCAGTGAAGCATGGTTAAGCTTAAGTTAGTTCCCACGTGCTGTAGGCCCCTTTGTGGGAATATTGTGGTGACTTCGAAGTAACACTCAAGATCGACTCAAACTCGTAGTTTCCTTACTGTACTGACTGGTATAGTTTATTTTTGATACAAAACTGTGCCTGGCGGTGTGCGGAAGTTTTTGAAAGGCCTCGGTTCAAGCCAAGGAGGAGTGGTTGTCCCTCACGCATAACATAATTTGGTGGCGCCTAATCATAATTTTATGGCGCCTAATCATGCGTTATTTAAGACTCTTAAAAAATATATCCTTTGATACAAGACGAAGAGGCGGGTGATCACGTTCGTTCCAATCCTTTATCAGTCCTTTGAAAAGAGCACTGTCAACTTGTGACGAGTAGCTGGACATAAAGTTTTCCGAGCCAAATTATAAGCAGGAAAAGGAGCGTTTACGTACTTTAAGAAATTTTACCTCTGTTCAAGGAGTAAAACTGAAACAGGGCCTAGAGTGCATATTTTTCCTCAACAATCGAGGTACTCTGGACACTGTTGAATAAGCTGGTATGTAAAAAGTCTGCGCATCTCTTGTAATAACTCTTGATGGGGGCACCTCTGCAGTTTTTTTGGCCTACTTCAGGGTAAAAGAGTTGGCAACTGACGTCCTTAATGCACTTATCCTCCAAATCAAAACACTCTCTAAATTCGCCGGTCTCATATCCTCATATCAATATGAGACAAATTCCCTTTCACTTTTATCACTTTAAGTTTCCCCTCTGAATCGATATCGAAAATCTCTGCTACAGTTGTAATTATCCCCAACACAAATACATAAACCACACGCTCGCCACATCATCCTTCATTGGCGAATTCGACCAATCCTCTCCGGGCCTGATGCCGCCACCGCAGATCGTTTGCTTCTACTGAAAGAAGTAACTTCATCAGTCCTACACATGAACCGCAATTTCCATGTGGACCAGACCAGTGTTCAGCATCTCGTCCGGCATGTAATCGGGAATAAATTGCTCCGCCTCCTCCTCATCCATTCTCTCCCACACAGTGCTTGAGGAGCTTGCCTCATTGGGGATTTCCCATTGTTCGTCCTACAACTAAACGGCTTTCATCTTTTATACCATACACCTCGGAAAATTGCCTCAAGGATCACTTCATTACTCCCACTCGATTTGTTGGCATCATCTCATGCTTCTGCTAGCTGCTGATACGTCCCCCGCCTTCAACCACCGAGGATTGCTGCTGACGGCGATGGCCTTGGTGATGGTGGTCTGCCCCCATTCAGTTTCCCATTAATGGATGCGAAGCCCATTTCGCTTGATATCGTTGTGTGTACATGCGGCGAGGATTCATTTTCAATCTGCATTAATACTGTCGAACGTAAGGATTCGTTTTGTATGCGGGGGACAAGGAATGTGGGGAGAGAAGAAAAAAAAAATAAGACCGCGACGCACCACAAACAGACGAGAATGGCGAAAAATTGGAAATAATTTGTGCGCTATCGTTGGATTTTTGATTTCACTTTTGTGCGAGATTTCTCGGAAGGAAATCTCCTCTCTGCAGGGGAATGGATGGCAACGAGACGACAACAAGACCACGCCGGAGTGAATAATTAGGATGTTGACGCAGTCCTTTGTAGCATTACCGAGAATCCGTAGTCCCGAGGGGTTGGAGATCGATTGCCGTCTAATTAAAATTCTCAATATGGCTTCGATAGTGCATTTCAATGCCAGACTGCTGTCAATTGATGGAAGTTGAAGCCACAGGAATGATGGATGAATAGTCAGAATTTGCCTTTCAGGAAAAAAATAGAGAAAACTGAAATCCTTTCACCGACGTTCTCTCTTCTCGCTAGACTCTTTAAGTTTATTGATCGAACTAAATCCCTGTGTCGGAGAAGCCATAATGAGCAAAGTTTTGTTAAGGAAATGAATAGGTCAGCAACAAGAACCGTTAGGAACTTCACCAAAAGTATTTTCCTTCCATGTTCATCTTCATTATGTCCATTTAACCTCTCGAGATTCCTTCTCAAATCCATCTCCCAAACCATTCCAACCCCCAACACAGCCGTTAATCCTCTCCCCTCGTTCTCTGAAGTAAATCGCCTTAAACGTTGTTGAACAGTCATTTTAAAGTAAAACACCGTAAACATCTGTTCTGCTAATAACTTTATATCGTTCGTTCTCACAAATCCCATCTTACTCACCCCCCCAGGAGTTTAGATGGCCCACCCAACAACCGCCCTCTCTCCCTTTCCCATCCAATCCCCTTTAGCAAACATTTAGAAAGGAACAACTTTTGAAAGCGCACCACGGTTGCGAGGACAGTGAAGAAGGACGTGAGGAAACCCAAAAATAAAGCAGGTGAAGTGTTGGTGAAGAAAACTTCTTTCAAAAAAAAAAAAAAAAATGAAGTTCCCCGACTGGCTCCTTTCTCCCCTGGGATCATAAGTAAACGAACGTCGCGCCACATTATGGATTCTCTCGCGAGCTATCCTCTCCGGCAGACGTTTGCGTACGGTAAATCACGTGGTTAAAGCAGCCGGTCGGAGATTTCTGGAGATCGCCTCCTCACATCTCGCTTCCCGCTTCACACTCGCGCCACAAGAGTCACCTGAGTGTAATTTATTCAATCCCATTTGGCAATTTATTTAACGGTTATTCAAGAGGAAGAGATTTATTAAATTAACTGCGAAAAGTTGCGTTCCACAGCTGAGGAGGCGGAGATGGACGAGAGAGTGCGCGATGAACATCCTGCAAGATTGAGTATGTGATTTGGGGTTTAGGTTTGCCCTCGCAATCAGCACCTGTTGAAAATCACGGCGGAATTCACCAGTTATTTATAAAGAGCCACTCTCTTGACAGAGAGAGAGAACTTGATGGTTGGTTGATGTTTGACGTGTTTTTTTACCGTGTGCAGAGTTGCTCGCCTAAATTCACATGTGTTTTTCGACATTTAGATTCGAAAATTTGATTGTCTTTCATGCATAACTGACTTGGTGATGCGAGTACAATATTGTACAAAATATCAAAAGTCGAGTTTTGAGTTTTCTTTGTTTTTGTTTTGTGGCACAATCGCTGAAATAGTGGTCCTTCGAGCCGCATCGAACCGGATGGTTTTTTGATCAGAGCTATGTTGATTTTTATTATTCTCTTATGTCCAGCCGTTCACACGACAGAAGGCGGCGTGGTATTGTTCATACCAGGTATACACTAATTATTAATAGGAAATTAAAAACATTTTATTCGAAGTATTGGCCATATTTTTGTACACATTTTGGCCTCCTTTCTGGTAATTTGTGAATACCACGCCAATAAAATTGTTCGTCTTTTAAAGCAAACCAATCAGACACCCAATTTTTGACTTCCTCGTAGGAATCAAAGTGCTGCTCAGCCAATGCGTGGCCCATCGATGAAAACTAATGGTAAGCGGAAGGAGCCAAGTCTGGTGAATACGACGGGTGGGGTAGCTGCTCCCAGCCAAGTGTTTTGATTGTATCCTGAACCGGTTCTGCTCGTTGTGCAGGTGCATAGTCATAGAGCAAAATTACCTTGCCGTGTCTTCTGACACATTCTGGTCGTTTCTCGATCAATGCATGGTTCAAATTGATCATTTGTTGTTGATAGCGATCAGTATTAATGGTTTCACCAGGTCTTAGGAGCTCGTGGTACAGCACACCTTTCTGGTCCCACCAAACACACAGCACTGTCTTTTTGCTGAATCGATCTGCTTTTGAAGTCGATGTTGATGGTTGTCTCAGATTAACCCATGATTTTTTCCGTTAATTATTCTTTAAATAAATACATTTTCCATCGCCAGTAAGAATCAGATGCAAAACCGATTTTCTTTTGTGTTTTTGGAGCAAAGTTTCACAAGTGTTTTTACAGTTTTCCATCTGTCTTTCATTCAATTCATGTGGCACCCATTTTCCACACTTTTGGATCTTTCCTATAGCTTTTAAATGGTTAGAAATTGTTTGTTATGCAACATTTAACATTGCTGCCATTTGCTTTTGACTCAAAGTGTCATCTCCATCCAATATCGTTTGCAATTCGTCGTCTTCAAACTTTTTTGGTGGTCTTCCACGTTCTTCATTTCTCACATCAAAATCATTATTTCTGAACCGTTGAAAACATCTTTTGCATGTTGCTACTGATAGAGCATGATCACCACATGCCACGACAAGCATTTGATGCGACTCTGCAGCACTTTTCTTCAAATGTAAACAAAAAATTAATGCTTTCCGCAAATCATCACTTTCTGGTACAAAATTTTTAACACGATGACAAAATATGATGTTGTCTGTTCACTGACTTGATTTATACTAAATATTTTTCACAGATGTCATAGCAAACAAAAAAAATAAGGGTTAGTTTACAACAAATGTTCCCTTTGGAGACATTTGTATCTTGACGCTCACTTCATATCGGTATATCGGGTATATTTCAGGATAAGAGAACGAGAACAAATATTAATCATCGAAAATAGCTTTATTGCTTTTCAAAATATTCTCCGTTAAGATCTATACACTTTTGCCCAGCACTTTTGCCACTCTAATTGAGGTATCTCCAAAACATGCATTCTGAACGCATCAACTCTTATATTATATTTTACGTACGGGAATAAAAACAATTCATTCGATGCCAAGTCAGGACTATACGGCGGATGACTCATCAAATCGATGTTTTGAGTGCTTAAAAATGCAGTTGTTTGAGCCGATGTGTGAGAGCTCGCATTGTCGTGGTGAAGAGTGATCCGTCTTCGGCAGTTGGTTTTCCTGATTTCTTGGAAGAAAACTGGCAAAACAATTATTCCGTACCACTCAGAATTGGCTGTTCTGCGTTGTCCTAGTGGTACGGTTGCGACATGTCCAGTTTTCCGAAAAAACAGGCGACCATATAGTTTCAAGTTCTTCGTGCGCGAGCAACCCTTGTTGGATTTGGCTTAGTTTCGGGCTCATACGCGTAAATCCACGATTTATCACTTGTCACGATGTCATAGACGTGTTTCAAAGCACCGCGATCGTATTTTTGGAGCATTTCTTTATGCCAATCGACACGAGCCTTTTTTTAAGCGATTGACATATTGTGTGGGATCCAACGCGAACAAATTTTTTTGACTGTCAAATGTTCATGCAATATTGAATGTATGCTGGTCCCACTAATGCCTAGGGTTGCCTCAATCTCACGATAGGTTACATATCAGTTGGCGCACAGCATCAATGGTTTCCGGAACAACAACTGATTTTGAACGACCTTCACAAAATTCGTATATGAGTGAACTGCGGCCTCGAATGAATTCAGCATACCACCGATAAACACTGGTCCGTGTAGAAGCTTCATCGCCAAAAATTTAATAAAGTTCATCGATGCACTGTTGGTGAGTTAATTCGAGTCAAAAGTTGTTAAAAATAATCGCACGGAAATTTTCATGATGAAATTCCATTTTTTGGGCGAGATGAATCTTTTAAGTTACTGTAAACAACACAAATAGCACTCGTATCTCAAAACGTTCTGAGTACGTATAACCTCAAAAATGTCACACTTTACGATAGAGGTGGCAGGTCCCAGATTGCATCAAATTTTACGACAAAGCTAGCAGTTTCCACATTGCAAAATTAGGGTTACCCAATCCCGAAATATAAAAGGCAACCTTCGTATAAGGCGCACATCGTCGCAAAACTTGAGTACAACGCTCCTATCCGGTCTGGTGCTCCTTAGACCTCTCTCCACCTACTAGATAGAATCCAGCAGAGAGGGATAAAGCTTATTGGTGGTAATAGTGCTGCGAAGTCAGTCGACTCGCTTAAACATCGACGAAATGTTGCGTCTCTATAACTTTTTAATCGTTGTTTCAACAAAAACAAAAATGCTCTTACGATTTAGCCAGCTCTTTCTCAACACGCAATATTCGCCTCGCTAGGAATGCTCATCTGTTCACCTTTAAGCCCACCTTCGGACTTACACTTCAGTTTAGCGACTCGTTCTTCGGCCGCACCACACAAATGTGGAATACTCTTCCCAGTCCACTTCCCCCTCCCCCCCTTAACAATCCACATGCACATAAAACCAATGTGCGTCGGTATCTCCCTTCCTTCTCTTCCTCTATACTTTTGGCCTTAATGACTTAACTCCAGTCATTTAAGGGTATTAACTATCGTTTAAGTGTGCGTCCATTATAAAAAAAAAGCCATTTTGGCGATCACCAGTTCGAGCCTTTGAAAAAATTAAAGATTGGCTCAATCAGGTCTCGCTCTCTTCATCCGAACGAGTCAATGTTATCTGCTTAAATGCGCAACTGACTGGATCTTTCGAAGATCTGAAATTGACGTGCGACTTCATATGTTCGTCTGAAAGTGTTATTAAAGTGCTTTATAAAGTTGCGTTGGTTTGTCTTAATCTTGTAAAGTTCGTCGCCGACCTTGATAGAGCAGCAAATGCCAGTTTGGCTGGAATACCTGAAATAGAAAAGACACTGAACAGTTTAATTGTATGCACGCTGTTAAATGTGGCCTTAGAATCGACAAATAGGCGATCGGTGTTGATTTGCACTTGTTGGAGCTTACTCAGTGAAAACTGGTATTTGGTAAACTAGTAGACAAACTTGACACCCGAAGGGATCTGTTCCCCTTTGCTTTCCTTCCAGTATGTTGTTGGTTAAATTTTGGGTGTAGCTCATGTTCAATGTAAATGTTGGGACTGTCATAAATTGCCAACATTATCTTCTACTCAGGAACACCCCAGACAAACTGTCCTTTCATAGCATTAGGGTGAGTAATAAAAGAACAAAACTTAAGATCTCCTGAAATTGTGTGAATTGAATTTTTCAGAAATTTGTTACCGAATGAACACCGTCCCCACCGCAGTCAGTAAAAAAAAAAAAAGGAAAACCAACATCAACAAATTTTCTGATGGTGACAACTTCCCGAAATTACTTCTCAAAGCACACAAGCTTCGGCTTCTCGCCCACAATCTTCGCCATCATCAGTGACCATCACTCAAAATAAACAATTCAGTGGAAAATCTAACCGAAACCAAATCGAATCTGTCTCACAGATTCCGTGTACTCCAACTCCAGTCGAACAAAAACACACAAATCCAATCCGCACGCAACCAAGGACATACGAGCAAGTGCACGAAATGGTTTGCCACCCCAGTCCTCCCTCGGACTGTTGCAGCATTTGTATTCGATGTAAACGATTGTGTTAAATCGATGAAAAAAAACAAACCGATGGCACACATCCTCCGTGTCTCTTCGGCACCGGCAGGGGAATTGAAATGAGGAAGAAAAAGAGCACAAAAGATCCTCCAAATCGAATCCACCCAGCGGCAGGGGTAAGCCCACCTGCATCACATCGCAGACAAGTAGTCGTTCGTCGTTGAATAGTTTTTCCAGTAAAGAGGGCCAGCCACGGTGTCGGCATTCACAGGAATTCGACTCTGCTCAGCACATCCTCCGCCCGAGAGGCGGATACGAATCTCTCCGTCTTTTTCCTTAATGTGATCAACGGGGTGGCAGGCCCATTCCCCAACACCATCGTACGGTTCCCATGCGCTCGCCTGGCATCCGAGTCCTTTAAGGAATAGAAAAATGAAACATCTAAAATATTTGGCAATAAATATCCTTTTCCGCACGTGTTTTACACGAAAATATTCATGCAACGTTCGCCGGCAATAAATACATTTGATTTGGATTGCAGCCAAGGCTTGGATGGATCTCCCCGCATGGCCTCAGGGGACGGGAGTGAAGCAGCACAGAATGTCCTGATGTACAATGGCTAATAGATGTACACTGGATGGCGGCAATGGTGGGGGAAGTGACTGTGACCGTGGCTTGTATCGATGCCGCTTTGCGGAAAATGTTACGTATTCGCCTCCGAACAGCGAAGGTGCTTGCTGACGCTATGGGCCAACGAAGAATCCTCGGGGGCGGCTGCTGTGTCTTGTGGGAGGCGGGCGCTGGGCATGTTTTGGAATGATACACGACCATCGGGAATGAGTTAACGCTGTGCGCGCGGATTTGCTTGGCTGCTGCTGTTTGCGACTGTGTTTGGCGGGGGTGAAAGTTATTATTGGGTCGTGACAGTTATGTGGCACGTCGTGGGCACGTTCGGAGCACGTTTTGGCGTCCGTGTGTTATTATTGATTATTTTGAAAATTATAATCGATGGGCTTTTAGTGAATAAATGGGTTCTACTTGTGTGACATACTTACATGTGAGTGTGGTGTTATTAAAGCCGTAGAGAAATCTAAGGCAAAAAGTTTCTACTTTTTAGAGAGAGCTGAATTTAATCTAACAAGTTTTCGAAATGAGCTTGGTGCTTGGTTGCTTGTTGCGCTAACATAGTATGAATATCCAATTCTTCTACTTTCGAACAAGGCTTGTAGAGGAAAATCGAAAACTACGGAAGATACTACCCCACGTGGGACCAGATCACACTCAATGGAAAACCATGGATACATCGACGACCTTAAGCAACTTGAAGGCCTTTAAATACTTTGTGCCCTTTATTTGTATCGGTCTGCACGTTCTTCTTGCTGCTTCCTTTCCTTAGCTATGAATGAAGTCGTCACAATACACAAGTTTGGCATGACACCAGTTAACGTTCAGAATGCTGTTTTACCTAATCTGGTTAAGCATAACGAGCAGCTCGATTTGAACAAGTTGGGTTGTACTTTGAGCAATTACTCTTTCTAAGACGATCAGCTTCTTCAAATGGTCTGCATAGTGACCACCCAAGGAAGCTGATTGGCTTTGGCGTTTGGTATGGACATTGAAACATCTTGGGGAGGGGGCGAAGGTATGCAGGCTCTTCAGGTAAATAAATTTTCTTTGCGATTCCCCAGAATGTCAGAGTGAATGTCGTAATATCAGACAGCTTGTTTTGCTGTTGTACGAGAATAATACCAAGAATTTGATTTCTGCTTTTCAAGTCAAATCAAAATGAATCTTTCAGAATTGATCTTTATCGCCATATTTTTTAGCTCAAACAATATGACCTTAAGTTGTTTAAATTGGTCAATAAAATTCATTCCGTGATACAGGAAACTTTCCTTTTTTTGTTTGATAGACTCACAGGCAGACGTAAAGGCGCATGTTAGGGTAAGATGAGATGTATGAGGATATATTTCCTTTGGCTTTGATTTTTAAAGTGAGAACAGTGCAAGTTTCATGTGTCAGCCTGCTAAGTTAAGAGAACGAAAATCTGTCCAACTACAAATTGGACCTTCTTCAATCCCTGTACAAGTTCTACACGTCTGGAAACCAACTCTAGAGGCTGGAAATGTTCCTATCTACAAGGTGAACGTCCGTACAAGCTCCATGCATCTGCCTGCCAAGTCTAGAGGATGGAATTGTATCCATTTAAAAATTAATTAAAGGAAATGTCCTGCTCAGTCTGGAAGAAAGAAATGTGCCCACCTACAAATTGAAGCTTGTTAGACGTCTGTACAAGTTCCACGCGTTCGCCTGCTCAGTCTGAAGGAAGGAGAGGTATCCAGTTTCAAATTGAAGCTTGTTTGACGTCTGCACAAGTTCCACGCGTTCGCCTGCTCAGTCTGGAGGAAGGCAAGGTGTCCACCTTCAAATTGAACCTTCTTCAACCTGTGTATAACTTCTACACGTCTGGCAACCAACTCTAGAGGATGGAAATGTTCCCACCTACAAAGTGAACCTTATTGAACGTCCGTACAAGTACCATGCATCTGCCTGCCAAGTCTAGAGGATGGAATTTTCCATTTACAAATTAAAGCTTATTGAAGGTCTGTATAAGTTCCCGCGTCCGCCTGTTTTTTTTTTATTTTTTTTTGGAGGTTGGGATAAACTTCACTGGAGTGCTCAGACTCAAATACTGGTCCGTTGTACTGCCAGTCAGTAACGTTTATTTAATGTAACATCTTGGTTTTCCGAAGAAAAACCAAGATGCGTTTCTGTGATATAGAATCTAGGTTTTCGGTTCCCACCAAATCAGCGCCAAATAGCCTCCACCTGATACGAGCGAAAGCGGAACACTGAGAGAAAAAAAAATCTGAATTGTCTTCACCTTCTCACAGGCGACGCGGAGTGTGACATCACTAAGCCCAAGCCAACTTAGGTGCATAGCGAAGGTAAAGTGTCCCGTTAGCACGCCGACAAGTGTTCTGCAGTCGTTTCTGTCTAGAGATAGCAAAAAAGAAGCTGATTTCTTGCTGACGTTTGGGAGCAAACTATTGGTCACCCAGCATCCTGTCACGCCATCTCTGGTTGTGCTGTAGGTAGACCCAACCATCGACGGAGACCCTGACCAAGGACTCGGGTAGTCCCAAGGTGGGTTCGGGTCGTACGAATGCCTCTGTTGAACCTAGCTTGGCTAGTTCATCGGCAACCTCGTTTTCCAGGATGCCGTGATGACCCGAGAACCACACAGGTCTTAGCGATTTCACCCTGCCGACCAAATCAAGGGCAAATTTGCATTCTTGAACTGTCTTGGAAGTAGTTAAAGGATTTAGTAAGTCTGTCACTACAGCTTTCCTGTCACTATATTTCTTCCCTTCCATCTATTCTTCACGTTAAAGTTGGTGGCCATTAGGATCGCGAAGTAGTCCACCCGGAAGACCGACGCAAAATTACCTAAAGAGGCGTGAAATCTAATGTTGTCGTTTTCCACGAAGGCCTCAGCTCCAAAACTTTCCGTCGTCTTGTAGTCGTCAGTGAAAATCCGACTACATTCCTTTCCCAGTTCAATTTTTGGTCACAGCCAGTCCAGGACACGGGAAAAGTCAACTTTGTATGAGCGTCGCATCTGTATTATTGGCAGCCTCGCATCAGACGGTATGTCCGTCAGAGTAGTATCATAGGATACGCGGTGTGCAAGGTCATCAAAGTTCCAGTGCGAGTGGATCCAAACACTTTTCCTTCTTAATCAAGAGTGGCCTTGAGAGTACAACCCATGGTGTGATGATCAAGACGGGGGAGGGGGGGCGTCCACCTGCTTAGTCTAGAGGATGAAATTGTGTCCATTTACAAATTAAAGCTTACTGAACGTCTGTACAAGTTCCACGCGTCCTCCTGCAAAGTCTGGAAGATGGAAATGTGTCCACCTATAAATTGAAGCTTATTAGACGTCTGCAAAAGTTCCACGCATTCGCCTGCTCAGTCTGGAGGAAAGAAATATGTCCACCTACAAATTGAAGATTGGTAGACGTCTGCACAAGCTCCACGCGTTCGCCTGCTCAGTCTGGAGGAAGGAAATGTGTTCACCTACAAATTGAACCTTCTTCAACCTCTGTATAACTTCTACACGTCTGGCAACCTACTCTACAGCATGGAAATGTCCCCACCTACAAAGTGAACCTTCTTGCACGTCCGTACAAATTCCACGCGTTCGCATGCTAAGTCTGGAGGATGGAAATGTGTCCACATACAAACTGAAGCTTGTTGATCCACTGTACAAGTTCCCCGCGTCCGCCTGCTTAGTCTAGAAGATATAGATGTGTTTCCCTTCAAAGCGAACCTTGTTGAAACTCTGTACTAGATCCACACGTCTGCCAACCAACTCTAGAGGATGCATGTCAAAAACAACGTTAACTGGATTCACCGACGAGCACTGTTAGCCTGTAGGCAGAATATAGTGTTGTAGAAAGTTGCAAGATTTGATTTCTTCCTTTAGATCGAAGACATCAAGACGGAACTTCACTGGACCACTCCTTGATATTATGGGGTACCAACAAGAATTGCTTTCAATGATGCGATCCAACAGCTCAGTCTTATTGCTTAGAAACGAGCTTTCGCGCACAGAAGGTGCAAGAATCTGCTGCTTCATTGAAAAGTGTTTAATTTCATCTCTGTTCATCTGTACAGAAATTTCGCGGAAGGCGTGCTGGGTGACATCGTTTTCTGTAGAGACGAACTTCAACTGCGTCATAGCGCACAAGCTCAACTAAACTGCTCTAGCAGCGACAAGAATTCACTGACCGATATTGGAGACTTTCAAGATTCCGTTTTTACAATAGCACAATTCCAAGCTCCTGCATTTATGCTTAACCGCTTCCTCATCCTTTCACCACCTGCATCTGGTGAATCACGTACATCCATAGCCAATTTCCTTCTCACCGATTGCAGGCTCTGTCTCATCCATTTATCGAAATGCTCCGAAACCACAACCTGCAGCTCCCGCAAATATAATTCGTTTAAATTGTTGGTTGAAAATCCATTAGAATTAATTAGAAAAGTGCTCCCATTGGAAGCAATTCGCTTCCGAGGCGCAATGCATCCCGCACAGCACTCTGAATCCGTGGGAAACGCAATTAGTGATCTAATTCGACTTTGCATGGCATTAGCCGTGCACGTTCAGGTTTCAGATAAAAAGCGGTCTGGGTGAAGGGAGGCGGAAGAGAGATTTGTTTGAATTTCTAAACAACAACTTAATGATGGGCGCGGATAAGCTGCGACCTTTCCTCATCTCAAATTGAACTGCCCCACTTGCGGCGACGTCCAAACAGGAAAACTCAATAAACCATTAGGGGCTGTCATAATTTTTAAAGTTCTTAGCAGGAAGTGGAGTGGACGGCGCGTGGAAGCATTTTCATGTTCTGCCGAGGGCACAGGGGACACAGCTAGGTTCAATTTGAGTGCAATGGACAATTCATGTTTTCTTAACGCAACACGGCTGTTGGAGGCCGGCAAACATTCATGAATCGGCCGTAGATGACACACAATTGACGGATAGTTAAGTGTGTTCTCAGAGCGAGTTCCGGGGTTGACATATGATAGCCTCCCTTGAACCACTATGCAAACCCCGCCGAGGAATGAAATTAATTTCCACACACACTTGAGTTCGAGGCAACCTTTGTTGCAGGAAAAGAAAAATAATTTGGTACGAGCGTCCCGCGGGCCGAAAGCAATGTCTGCTCAATCACGGTACGATTCGGGCAAAGTTGCTGCGCCACTGCCTCAAACTATTTCCAGCAAAAAGCGAACTTTCGCAGCAACTAGTCGGAGCTAGACGTGCATTTAAATTTCCACATTACGGAGCGATGGTCCGCAGAGGCGAGCTCTGAATGCCGCCACCACTCACGTGACCACCGACATTCGGTCGTTCGTCGTGTGTATCTCTGCTGCAACCGAAGAATGATGAAATTCTAAACTCAGAACGGCATGCATTTAATATTTAAGTTCCCATGCAACCCTTTTACTCGTCAGCTCTCTGTTTTCATTCCAAGGTATTTCTCTCAACAAAGAGAGGGGCACGGAGTGCACAGCATGCCCCACTGGAGCGTGGCTGGGGCGGATACTGATGATGAAAAATGAACGAAAAAAAGCTGCTCCGGAAACTTTAAATTAATTTCGAAGCCAATAGTCTGTGGGTGAAGTCGAGCCACAGGGAGTTGGTTGTAGCTCTTGGGAAATAGTCCAAATGAAAACAGTTACGGCCATGGAATGGAAGCGTGTGGGACTCGCTGATTCGTACAAATGAATGCTGGAATCGCATACAATTTTGTCATTTCGGCAGGAAATCCCATCTGCTGAATTTTATTGGAATGCCCTCTTTGATGTTTTCTCGTCAGGCACTAATCAAAGGCGGCATGTCCACTCTTTTTTATTTTTTAAATGCATTTTCTTATTATTTCATCATAGTTTTCTTAAATGTTAGACAAAAGTACTTAAACTAGCTTACTTTTCTAATCTTTGATCTTAATTCTAACTAACTGACTTTTCATAAGTTCTCTAAGTTAAAAAAGGGTTATAGTTTTATTTCTGACTTTCGGCCTATTTCAGTTTTCATTTTGTATTTCTTTTAGTTGCCTTCATTCCAGATTTAATTTGTCCCAAGAAAACTTTAAGAACTTGGACATTAAGGTAATTAAGTTTACTTAATACTAAGACTTAAACCTATGATAAAACTATCTAACTCTAACTTACGCCTAAACTTATATGTACTTAGCTATTTACATTGTTTTTACCTGTGCCCGTAACATTATACGGACGCGTGAACCCGGAGGAATGTGTCATTTATATGCCTTACATATATATCTGATACCCCCCGGTGCACCTTTTTTTGGTTTTTGTTTTGTTTTGTTTTTCTTAATGTTTTAATATAACCTATATAATATATATATATACCTTAACCTACATATGTGAGCTTCTTATTCTTCTTCTTCTTCTTGTGGCGCTACAGTCCGGGGTGGACCTGGGCCTCAACCAACATGCCTCTCCAGCCAGCACGATCTTTCGCCAGCTGTCTCTAGTTGCGCACTCCAAGTTGGTTGAGGTCCTTCTCCACTTGTGTGCGCCACTTCAGTCTAGGTCGTCCTCTGTTGCGTTGTCCCAATGGCTCGGATTCAAAGACTTTTCGGGCCGGAGCAGTGGTGTCCATGCGCTCTACATGGCCTAGCCACCTTAAGCGTTGTATCCGTAGACGCTTGACTAGGCTCATGCCGCCGTACAGCCCATACAGTTCGTGGTTGAATCTTCTCCTCCAGATGCCATCAACGCAAACAGGACCAAAAATCGCACGCAAAACTTTTCTCTCGAAAAGACTAAGGGCTTAATCATCCGCCTTTGCTAACGTCCAAGATTCTGCGCCATATAGTAGGACGGGGATGATCAAGCTGTTATATAAAGCGAGCTTAGTCCTTCGAGAGAGGGCTGTATTTCTCAATTGCCTCTTGAGCCCAAAGATACAGCGGTTAGCAAGAGTGATTCTGCGTTTGATTTCGGTACTGATGTTGTTATCCCTATTTACCGCGGAGCCGAGGTAGACGAAGTAGACGAAGTAGACGAAGTCCGTAACTACCTTGAAGTTTCTGCTGTCTAGTGTGACACTCCGTCCGAGACGTCGATGTTGTGTGTCCTTCCTTGATGACAGCATGTACTTCGTTTTGCCCTCATTTACCGCAAGACCCATTTTAGCCGCTGCCGCTTCAATGCCTGCAAACGCCTCATTGACGGCTCGCAGTGTTCGTCCAATCACGTCAATGTCATCAGCGTAAGCTAACAATTGAACTGACTTCTGGAAGATCGTGCCTCTGGTGTTGACTTGTGAGTTACGCACGATCTTTTCGAGGATGATGTTAAAGAAGTCACATGACAGTGCGTCGCCTTGTCTAAGACATTTTCTGACATTGAAGGTCTCGGTGTCAGTTCGGTACCGACCTTGACGGAGCAGCGAGAGTTCTCCATCGTCATCCTACACAATCTGAAGAGTTTGGTGGCAATGCACTCGTCGTCAAACCATGGGTTTCTTCGTTTCCGGATGTATTGTGGTGTAGACTGTGTTTACCGGTGACTCCAGCAAAGATGTCCTCCTTTCCCAGGTGAGCGTTGAAATCTCATAGAACGATCTTGGTGTCATAGCTGGGGCATCGATCGTATGTTCTTTCTAGGAGATCATAGAAGTCATCCTTGATGTTGTCATCCTTCTCCTCTGTCGGAGCGTGAGCGCAAATTAGGCTGATGTTTCCGAATTTTGCCTCGATGCGGATCGTCATGAGGCGTTCGCTGAATGGGTCGTAGCTCCAGACTTTTTGCCTAAGTCTGCCTCGAACAACAAATCCGCATCCGAATAAGCGCTGCCTTCTCTCTCTATAGCAATTGCTGTAGTAGATATCGCAGTTCTTCATCGCTTTTATGCCAGGCCCATCCCATCGCACTTCCTGGACAGCGGTTATGTCTGCCTTATAGCAGTCAAGAGCCTCCGCAAGATGTTCGGCTTCACGTGGCCTGTTAAGGGCCTCCGCAAGTTGTTCGGCTGCACGTGGCCTGTTAAGGGACCTCACATTCCACGTGCAAAACCGAAAATCGTTGTCCTTAAAACGTTTGCTGGGGTCGTCAACAGTTGATCCGTCCTTATCCGCGGCATGTTGTTGTCTCTGAACTTCTCGTTTTTACGTGGTGAGGAAGTTACCCTCACGCACAACCCACAGACTGGTAGGCCAGGCTCATTATTTAAATCTTCGGGCAGAGGGGGTCACTGCATACATTAGTTCACCATACAACGGGTGTTGTTATGGCTATCCAGGGGGCGCCACGTGGAGGGTGTATGTCAACTTGACCTGTGCACTAACGAGGATAGCCTTGGCAGCTCGCCATGTTGAGCGCAATCAACGACGTTACCTCGCGTGCATAGGCCCATGCCCCCACATATGTGAGCTGGCCCTTGTGAATCAGCTGTCCTGTTTTTTGCTTTAAGAAGTTAGCGGCATCGAAAGCTGATAATGGTGTAACCACCAGTAGAAATGCCGTTCCTTATCAGAAACTGCTCTGTCTCGGGTAGAAATCGCTCTACTGAACCGTAGGAAATCCTCATGGCTGCGAGCGACGTCCGGCTCGTATTGGAGTTGCCTTTCTACTGTTCGGCGTGCGACGTGGAAGATGATAGGGCAGTCTTCCCTATCTTGTATAAGGCCTTTCGAATCCAAATAAATGAAAGCTTCAGGTGGAATAAAGCCGTTAAGACGTACTCTTTTATGGTACATTTCATTTGGGAAGTAAGCCCCAAAGAACAGACTGTTGGTTTAAGCCATGGCACGAGCAGTGTGACTCCGAATCAACTTAATAATAAAATTATCTATCCTTATAAGGTTTGCCTCGTTGTACAGAACCTCGTTGGGGTAGAATTTCTTGTACTGAGATTCTGGTGTTCGATATAAACGAAGACAGGCTCGCAGGCACCGCCTCTCGAACACCCTCATCTTTTCCATCTGGGAAGGACTCACGATGAACCATATAGGACAACCATATACCATGATTGGCAGGATGAGGGCCATGCAGCAGATTACCTTCACCCTGGTGTCAAATTGACTGCTGTAATACAGTGCTCTTGCCATAGCGAAGGCATTCTTAGCCCTGGTCAGAGCAGTGTCTACATGTATATCACTATATAGATACTGGTCCAACCAGATGCCTAGATATCTCACTACATGTTTCAAAGTCAACGGTCGTCCCAGTGGATCAACTATGCCGAACTTGCGCCAGTCTCTTTTCATGTCCCTTGAGGCTCTGGACAACGGGGTTCTGAAGAGGATAGTTTCACAACTTCTGGTAGTTGATTTTCAACTTCCAGTCGTCGCAAAATCGTTGAATCGTATCAAAGTCACTCTGCAACAAACCGTTTATTTCTTCTACCTTCGGACCTGATCTGTACGCGATTAGATCATCAGCAAACGCTATTATGTTAGCCATAGAACCTATAAGATCGCTGGTGAATATAGTGAACAAGATCGGCGAACCCACCGCCCCTTGTTGCAACTCATTTTTTATGTGGAACACAGTGGTGGAAATTTCGTTGCTATTTTTCACAACGAACTTCCTACCTGTTACCATGTCGTAGATCATATATAGCAATGTCTTATCAATGCCAAGCCTGACCAACTTTAGGAACAGTGCTTCTAACCATACGGTGTCGAAAGCTTTTTCCATGTCGATCAAGCAGGCCCCTGTGCACTGTGTTTTATTTCTATTTCACTGAATGTCGGAAACCAATTTAGACGCGGCATGAATGGTGTCGTGCCCCGCCCTGAGGCATGTGCACTGTGTACCACTCACAGTGCACATGTCTGCGTTGCACAATGAGTGTGCTATCAGAGTAATACAGCGAGGAAGACGGCGAAAGGCACTGAACAGAGGACCATTCGACACTCTTTTTGCCATTGAAAACATGTTGACTGTTGTGACGAGAACATCTTCGGAGCACAAATTAGTCCGTTTTCACACGTCTTGTTCAGGGATCATAGTGCGGAAATGTTTTGTCAAAAAGACCTTCGGTGCCGCATAGTCAAGGTTCTGGTATACAAAGTTTACTTTTTGAAGGATACTTGAGTGTCCGTGGGACACGATCCATTGGTCTTATTGAGGTCATGTAGGCTGTTGAGGAAAAAGCTTCCAAAGTGTTTGTGTCTGAGGCGCGAGAATGCCGGGCATGTGCATAACAGGTTTAGGAGAGTTTCTGGTTCTTCCTCATCCCTGCAGCTTCTGCAAAAATCGTTACAGGGAGCCTCTAGCCTGCTAGCATGCTCGCCGATTAGACAGTGTCCGGTTATGGCTCCCATGACCAGGCTTATGTCTGATCTTTTGAGCGATAGTAGCAGTCTGGAGCGGTTGGGTTCAAGAGAGGGCCACACCTCCTTGGAGACGCGACAAAGTTTATGGTCAGACCACCTTTGATTAGTCTGATGGACCGCGATCAAATGCAGTACTTACTTGCATGTGACGGGAGGGATACCTAGGTGTTCGTGTCCCTGAAGTAGTGGTTGCGTTGTGGGAAGCCTGGCCAATTCGTCTGCTTGGCAGTTGCCCGAAATGTCTCTGTGACCTGGCACCCAGCACAGGCTTATGTTGAACTGCTCAGCCATCTCATCTAAGGATGTGCGGCAGTTCCTAACCGTCTTGGAGTTTGTCGAGACAGATTCCAGGGCCCTGAGTACTGCCTGACTATCCGTAAGAATAAGGATATCAGCTGAGTATATACTATTCCTCTTCAGCCAAGACAGTGCTTTGCGAATGGCCATTACTTCAACTTAGAAAGCGCTACAGTGATTGGGAAGCCTAAATTATAGACTAATTTTCAGATCCTCAGAATAGACTCCGCAACAAACCCCTTCATTTGCTTTCGATCCGTCGGTGTAGATGCAGCGTCAGCAACCCATTGTGGGTTCGCCGACCACGCGTCTCGTTCAGGAATCATAGTGCGGGAATTTTGTGCCAAAAAGACCTTCGGTGCCGCATAATCAAGGTTCTGGTCTACAAAGTTTACTCTTTGAACGATTCTTGAGTGTCCGTGGGACACGTTCCATTGTAATGAGGAGATCAGTCTTATGGCTGTACTAACCCCAGCCTGTTGGTAAAGCAGATCTATGGGCATAAGGTTGAGAATGACGTCCAATGCAGCTGATGGGGTGGTTCTTAGAGCACCGCAGATACATATGGAGGCCAGTCGCTGGACGTTTCTGATAGGGTTATAGTGGGAGGCTGTGTCTAGTGCAGACCACCAAACTGCAACGCCATATAGTAGAATAGGGCGCACCACAGCCGTATAGATCCAGCCCATCATATGCGGTTTTATACCCCATCTAGACCCAATAGCCCTTCTGCACATGTAGAGTGCAGTCGTGGCTTTGCGAGCGCGCTCGGCAATATTTGACTTCCAGCTGAGTTTGATGTCCAGCTGTAAGTCCTAGGAACTTGGCTGTTTCGAAAAAAGAACATTGCTTACCGCTCATGGTCGTTGGGTCAACATGGGGAACTTTGTATTTTCTGGTGAAGAGGACTAGCTCTTGATTCTTAGTCCATTTTTGTTTGTCCACTTTGAAAGGAGCGGAAAAGCATTGTGCATAAGGTCCCTGAGTACCAAGGCATATTTTCCAGAGAGCGCAATAGCAATATCGTCCGCATAAGCTATCACCTTGCAGCCCTCACCTTCCAGGAGTAGTAACAGTTCGTTGACTACACTACTCCATAGAAGAGGGGAGAGGACTTCACCTTGGGGAGTGCCTCTGCTAACGTATCTGAAAGTAGTGGTGGAGCAAAATTTGGTCGTGATACGCCTGCTAACGAGTAGCTTTTGTATCAAGGAAGTGAGCCCCACGTAAACGCCCAAATCTGTCAGTGCATTTGGTATCGAATGCGAAAAGACTTTGTTAAAAGCACCTTCTATATCCACGGAGGTTAATAAGAAGTAGTCCTTGTGGTAGAGAGATTTCTCAATATGATGCACAAGTGAGTGTAGGGCTGTATCCACGGACTTGCCTTTACAGTATGCATGTTGGGAGGTTGCCAGCCTGCGCGCAGGGACTGTGCAACGGATGTGAAGTTCGATTGTCCTCTCCAATAGTTTGAGAAGAAATGAGGAAAAGCTAATGGGGCGGAGATCATTAGGTTGAACATGAGAGCATCGTCCTGCTTTGGGTATGAATACAACCTTAACTTCTCTCCAGCTAGTTGGTATGTATAAAAAATATGTTCAAAATGCCCACAAGCCATGGGAGAATTAACTGCAGGAGTTCCACTGGTGTAGTGCCGTCGGGTCCAGGTGACTTGTACGGTTTGAAGCTCCGAATGGCCCAGAGTATCTTGCGGTCTGTGACAAGATGAGGGAGGCAGCTTTGTTCACCGGTTGATTCTTGAGTCCGCGGAGATTCCTCCGTACTTCCTGGAAAGTGTGTGTCAAGTCGAATACTTAGGGATTCTTCGCTGGTCATGGTCATTCTGATTTTTATAGAAGCAGGGTATGGTTGGACTGGTGGAAAGGACTTTTCTGAGCCTCGAGACTTCACCAACTTCTTCTATTTTGCCACAGAATAGTCTCCAAGATTTCGATTTGGACTTCTTGATTTTGGTTTTATACGCTTTGAGGGATTGTTTATAGGCGTCCCAGTCAGTATCCAATCTTGTGGATTTAGCTTTGTTAAATAACCGTCGACTGTTCTTCCTCAGATTATCTAACTCGACATTCCATCAAGATAGTTTAAAGTTGCTCTTGGGTTTAGTGACCGGGAAGGCTACGTCTAGAGCTTTGTTCAGCTTCAGAGTGAAAAGGTCAACCAGATCATCGAGGTCTCTTGTGTTACTGGGGGGAGGTTGCAGAGGGCGCAGAGTGCGTCTGTCCTTTGTGCAGGGGCCAGATTGTTCTTCTGACATTCCTATATGGCGAATTTGGAGTTTGGTGATCCATGATGTCGAACTGCATGTAGCAGTGGTCGGAAAAGGAAGGCATGCTGGATACCTTCCAATTCTGGATCAGATTGATAGTGTTATCAGAGACAAGCGTGAGGTCAAGAACCTCCTGTCTATTGCAAGTGATGAAGGTAGGGTCGCAACCTTTATTACAGATTATTAGCTTATTGTTTAAAATGAATTCAAGGATCGACTCACCTTTTGCGTTCGTACCAAAGCTACCCCATATTTGATGGTGTGCGTTAGCGTCACAACCTACCAAGATGCGAGCATTTTTTGAGACCGCATTCATGATTGGAGCCGGCTTATCGCAGGCCAGGTATGCCGAGACGATCCAGAATCGGGAGTCCTTCAGCTCCAGGTTGACTGTGGGTGTATCAGGATCATTGAGGTTGGAGAACAAAAAATGTTAAAGGAACACTTGACGAGGATAAAAGCCCTTAGTTTACCTTCATGTTTGGTTATCATCGAAGCTTTTACTACCACAAGCACGATTAGATATTGACATTCTTGTGCACGAGTAAGAGTGACGGATTGAGTAGCAGTCAAGTAAAAACGGTTTTCGTAGACTACATATTATAAGCCTAGTTCTCGTGCTTGTAAGAAATTCGTGTTTGGCCAACCATTGTCTAAGCATGCTTATTTCCATATTTAATTTAATTGTTGTGCCAGAAAGTCAGCTATTACTATACGTCAGTGTCATATCATCAGCAAAAGCTGTAATATTACTATTTAGCTTTTGACAGAATAACGGGTTTAATAATAATTGTTGGCGCGAAAGTCCACAGCGACCAGGGCCCAGCTTGTGCGCCCTACTGTTCTCTCACGAGTAGAAGGGACCTGCAGTTGTTTGCCGACTCGGAACGGCGAAATTTGAGAAGCATTCTAAAACAGTTATTGCTCTTTGAGTGTTATCGGCAGCTCGAAAGAGGTGGTGCCGTGAAATATTCGAGGTGTTCTGCCAGGAATCGAACCTAGACCCTTCGGTGTGTGAGCATCACACTTAACCCAGTACGCCACTGCGGCCACGGTACTTTCCATCACTGTAGCGAAAGTTTATCTACGATCACGTAACTTCCAATATCGGCCCTCATTTTGAGAAACCTTATCAGAAAGGGAATGCAGCGGTATACAGTTAGTTTTTGAGAAGAAGTAGTCTTGACCGATCCGAAGATCCTACTGTGGCAATATGTGCAACAACTCTCTTAGACTGGTGGCCCCCTTGCCGTACGGTGTACCTCCAAAATACATATGTCTCGATAGGGAACATTTGTTGTGAACGAGCCCTTATTTTTTTTTGTTTGTTTACTATGACATCTGTGAAAAATATTTAGTATACATCAAGTCATTGAACAGACTACATCATATTTCTTCATCGTGTTAAAAATTTTGTACCAGAAAGTGATGATTTGCGGAAAGCATTAATTTTTTGTTTTCATTTGAAGAAAAGTGCTGCAGAGTCTCATCGAATACTTGTCGAGGCATATGGTGATCATGGTCTATCAGAAGCAACAAGCAAAATATTCAACGGTTCAGAAATAATGATTTTGCTGTGAGAAGTGAAGAACGTGGAAGACCACCAAAAAAGTTTGGAGACGCCGAATTGCAAACGGCGGAGATGACACTTTGAGTCAAAAGCAAATGACAGCAATGTTAAATGTTGCACACCAAACAATTTCAAAAAGCTATTGGAAAGATCCACAAGTGTGAAAAATGGGTGCCACATGAATTGAATGAAAGACAGATGGAAAACCGAAAAAACACTTGTGAAATTTTGCATCAAAGACACGAAAGAAAATTTGTTTTGCATCTGATTCTTACTGGTGAAAAATGGATTTATTTTAAGAATCCTAAACGGAAAAAATCATGGGTTAATCTGGTACAACCACCAACATCGACTACAAAACCAGATCGATTCAGCAAAAAGACAGTTCTGTGTGTTTGGTGGGACCAGAAAGGTGTGCTGTACAGACGAGCTCCTAAAATCTGGTGAAGGCCTTAATACTGATCGCTACCCACAACAAATGATCATTTTGGATCATGCATTGATCGAGAAACGACCAGATTGGGCCAGTAGACACGGCAAGGTAATTTTGCTCCATGACAATGCACCTGCACACAAAGCAAAACCGGTTCAGGACACAATCAAAACACTTGGCTGGGAGCAGCTACCCCACCCGCCGTATTCACCAGACTTGGCTCCTTCCGACTACCATTTGTTTTCATCGATGGGCCATGCATTGGCTGAGCAGCTGGCTTTGATTCCTACGAGGAGGTCGAAAATTGGGTGTCTGATTGGTTTGCTTTAAAAGACGAACAATTTTATTGGCGTGCCAAAAAGGTGGTCGAAATGTGTAGAAAACAATGGCCAATACTTTGAATAAATAATTAGTGTTTTATTTTCAAAAAAAAAAACCTGGTTAAGAAGTGAAATGTAACTGCTGTGACCTATCGTGTAATATTTAGTTCTCAGAAATCAATTCACAAGCGATGCAATGAGCTCAAAATCTTAAGCACGAGGCTGAGTAGAATTTAATAAAAAAAAAGATCACCGATGACCCCGAATTTAGGACCCTTGAAAATCCACATTTGGGCAACATGCCTCCACGCGGAAGCATCGTCGGCGACCACTTTAACAAACAGTTGCATTTTGAGTTTGAAACATTCTGAACTCCAACTCGTCACAGTACTCTGTGTGAAATTCAAGAGTGTCCTTTAATAAGATGTGGCCAGTTGGTCCAGTGAAGGACAATGGGCTGAACTTTATTATAGTGCTCGATTGACAATAATTTAACAGTGTAATCGACAAGCATTTGCTTTTGATGTAAACAACTCCCAAAATCAAGTCACACATTTACACTGATCCCGAGCCCAATCAATTAGTTGTCATTTGAAATTTCTCACAAATTCTAGCAATCCAAAATTCCCAATCATGAATCCCGTAATTTCTCATCTGATGAACGAGCGAAGCAAATGGCGAGCAGATCCAGCCGAAGGTTTCTCAGCAAATCCAATCACAAGTGGTGATGGGACATTGAATCTCCATGAATGGCAGTGCGAAATACCAGGTCCAAGGAATACCCCCTGGGAAACGGGACGAATTAAATTCGTGATTACCTTCAATAAGGATATTTTGAATCAACCACCGTGTATACAATTTAAGCCGACTATTTTCCATCCAAATGAATCACCAAGTGGTGGTATGTGTTCTTCCTTGATTAGGTACTGGCCGAACGTAGGCATTAAGCAACTACTGTTCTGTGTGCAATCATTTTTAGAGGCGCCCAACTGCGCGTCGCCTCTCAATCCGCGCGCTGCGAAAATGTACGTTGAAGACAGAAAGAAATACGATTCCTGTGTTCGCAGCTGTTTTGATATCTTGTGAACGAATTTATTCAATGCAATAAATGGGATGGTGGAAACCTGGGTAGATGTGGGCGTTTCGCTTTTGGAACTTGTAGCTTAGTGTGTTGATCTAGGGCGTCATGACTTCAATGTGTTGTCCATCAAATAAGCCTAAGGGAAGTATTCGAAGTCATCTATTCAATGAGGGATCTGAATGAAACCCTAAGTGGATTGATGAAGGGTTCGGCTCTTGGATCCATACTCTTCAGCAAAAAATTGTAGCTTTGATAATTAGGATCAAGGTATGAGAATCTTGAAGAGTCTTGAACTTAACCTCGAAGATCTCTGATACAAGACGCAGGACAAATGAATGTGCCATGAAGGTGAGTTGTGAGTTAAATCATGTAGGAGTCTCAAGCGAAGGAGATAAGCGGATGAGCGAATAAGCGGAAAATAAAAAGGCCAACGCTCTGTTGGTGTTTGGACTTTATTAAGAAAAACGGACTGTTCATTCTCTGTTGTATTTATATGTTTAGGCTAACTACTAAAATGCATACTGTTAGCCGATTTAGAGACATTTCGGGCGAAGCATAGGATCAAATGGCAAAAGAAGAGATAGATAGTCCGAGCAACTACATACAGTCTAGCTAACAAGTATAGTATTTAAGAACAAGATTTGATTTTCGACTACAATCGTGAAGGTAAATAAGTGAGACATGGCCAACTAACAGGCAGTAAATGGCTCGAAGCAGTAAATGGCTCGAATCAAATGACAAAGGACAGATTTTTGATACGAAAATAAAGAATGAACAACTAAGGATATATTGACAACAACGAAAGGCAAACATTGAGTGTTTTCCTTCCGAGTAATAATTTCTCTATTTTAAGCATTGAGTTCTACGAGGTCCACTTTTGCTCCTTTTCAAGCGACCAGCTGAGGCATTTGGCATTCTTCGCGAATAATATTTTAACCGAGAATAGTAGATCTGGCATGTAAAAGTTTTTGTATAAGTAAAATTGATATCGATCGATTTTTCAACTCGCTAAGTTTGTTGTAGAGTATCTTAAGTTTCGATGTAGATTCACATGCTGATAAGATGGTTGCGGGGGGGTGCACAACTGAGCCCAGAAACAGCAAGGACATCCAGGCATAAGTACAAAATTTAACCAAAAAACACACCTTAAAAGTTTATTTCATTGAGAAATAAATGTATTTCATTTAGCCTTAAAATGTTGCGGCATCGGCCTGTCTACACTAGGTAACATTGTTGGTCGCGCCCAACAAGCCGAGCTGCCTATATTATCCTCGCTAGTGCACAGGTCAAGTTCCTCCTCGCGGCGCCCTCCATAGCCATCACAATACCCGTTGCGTGGTGAACCAATGTATGCAGCGAACCCCTTTGCCCGAGGATTTAAATACTGGGCCTGGGCTACCAATCAGTGGGTTGAGCGTGAGGGTATCTTCCTCACCACGTTAAAACAAATAGTTCAGAAACGACGAAATGCCTCGGATAATGTAGGACCAATTGTTGACGACCCCCTTAGACGTTCGTTATCGGTTCTGCATGTGGAATGTGAGGCCCTTTAATAGACCACGTGCGGCCGAACAACTTGACTGCTACAAAGCAGACATCACCGTCATATAAGAAGTGCGATGGGACGGGTCGGTAAAAAAAACAATGAACAACTGCGACACCTACTACAGCGATTGCTCCAGAGAGCTAAGGCAGCCCCTATTTGGATGCGGATTTGTTGTTCGAAACAGACTTAGGCAACAAGTCTTGAGCTTCGACCCCATCAGCGAACGCCTCATGACAATCCACATCAAGGCTAAATTCGGTAACATCAGCCTAATATGCACTCACGCCCCGACAGAGGAGAAGGATGACAACACCAAGGGTGACTCCTATAATCTCCTAGAAAGAACATACTTTCAATGTCCCAGCTACGATACCAAGATCGTTCTAGGAGATTTCAACGCTCAGCTGGGAAAGGAGGACATCTTTGCTGGAGTCATCGGTAAACACAGCCTGCACGACAATATATCCGGAAACCGACTCAGGCTGTTAGATTTCGCCTCGAATCGGAACCTCTCTGTGGCTAGTACGCGGTTCCCACACCTGAACATTCACAAAGGAACCATCAATCAGACTGACCACGTCGATGTCAAACACTCCTCCAGTATTCCCGAAGTCCGAACCTTCCGAGGTGCAAACATCGACTCGGATCATCACTTTGTTGTAGCCAAGGTATAAGCCTTGATGTCGAAAGAGCAACGGAGTCGAGAAAGGCCACAAAGGCTTTGCCGTCGGAAAGCTACAATCGCAACAGATCACTGGGAACTTTGCCGATCGCGTTTCTGTGAAACTCGCTCAGAGTTCGACGCTGCCTGCACTAACCATAGAAGAAGAATGGAAACGTTGTCAAGAAGCCATCAAAGATGCTGCCAGCGATGTGCTGGATTTCACGCCACCACCCAGAAGGAACTCATGATTTGAAGATGAGTGCAGACAAGCGCATGCAGCGAAACAAGACGCCTACAAGGCAACGCTGCATCGAACAACGCGGGCTTTTCGTGAGCTCTACAAATAGAGAAAAAGTGAAAAGCACAAACTTCTCAGAAGGAAACAAAAGGAGCATGAGAAGCGCGCGGTCGAGGAAATGGAAAGGTGATATGGCAGGAATGAAATCCGAAAGTTATTTTTTTTGTGGTTTCAGGCCAGGGAAGTCCAAAATAGACCAGATTTTCACATTACGGCAGATCCTGGAAAAGACCCAGGAAGTGCAAATCAACACCCACCATTTGTTTGTTGATTTTTATGACAGTGTGCATGGAGACGAGCTATGCAGTGCCATGTCTAGTTTTGGCATTCCCACCAAACTCGTCAGATTGTGTAGGAAGACGATGGACAACTCTCGCTGCACCGTCAAGGTCGGTAACGAACTCAGCGAGACCTTCAATGTCAAAAAATGTTTTAGACAAGGGAACAACCTGTCATGTGACTTCTTTAACATCATTCTCGAGAAGATCGTGCGTAACTCACATGTCAACACCAGAGGCACGATCTTCCAGAAGTCAGTTTAATTGCTAGCTTACGCTGATGACATTGACGTGATTGAACGAACACAGCGAGCCATAAATGAGGCGTTGTCATCAAGGAAGGACACACAGCATCGATGTCTCGGCCGGCGTGTCACACTAGGCAGCAGAAACTTCGAGGTAGTCAAGAACTTCGTCTTCCTCTGCTCCGCCGTAAACAAGGACAACAACATAAGTAAAGAAATCAAACGCAGAACCACTCTTTCCAATCGCTGTTTTTTTGGGCTCAAGAGGCAATTGAGTAATAAAGCCCTCTCTCGAAGGACTAAGCTCGCTTTATATAACAGCTTGATCATCCCAGTCCTATTCTATGGCGCAGTAACTTTGGCGTTAGCAAAGGCGGATGAGGAAGCCCTTAGTCTTTTCGAGAGAAAAGTTTTGCGTGTGATTTTTGGTCCTGTTTGCGTTGATGACATCTGGAGTAGAAGATTTAATTACTAATTCTATGGGCTATACAGCGACTTGCGCCTGGTCAAGCGTCTACGGATACAACACTTACGATGGCTAGGCCATGTAGAGCGTATGGATACCACTGCTCCGGCCCGAAAAGTCCTTGAATCCGAGCCATTGAGACAACGCAACAGAGGACGACCTAGACTGAAGTGGCGCACACAAGAGGAGAAGGACCTCATCCAGCTTGGAGTGCGAAACTGGTGGTAGCTGGCGAAAGATCGTGCTGGCAGGAGAGGCATGTTGGTTGGGGCCCAAGTTCACCCCGAACTGTAGCGCCACAAAAACAAAATGCAAAAGAAGTACAGGCGCGTACAAAGCGCGATCTGGAAGCGTTGTGCTGGCTGTAAAATCTGGAGCTAGCAGATTTGCTTTGTCCATAGAGCTGGCAGATGGAATGTCATTGCAAATGAGCGTTAGTACTGAAAACGAGGCGGAATTCTGTACGTTTTTAACGAATGAAAAAAAGGTTTTGCTCCCCTTAAGACAATGCAGGAGATTTTGCCACAAGTTCTGATCAAAGGAGAGACGGCACGGCTTATTAATGCATTGCAATCATTTCGGGCCGTTCTGAGTTTCTTCCGGTTTTCCTCAGCAGGATTGGCTTTGGATGTCCGGAAGCTTATTTCTCTCAAGCTGATGCATTTCGAGTCAGTTAGTTGTTCCACAGAATAACCACACTAAGTCGTAATGTCTGTGGCATCAGATGACAGGTCAGAGCGCTTCCCAATTTCACTTTGTTTTCATGATTGTCATGTGATTGGTATGGCACCTTCATACGGTTAGTAGGATATTTTGAAATCGCGTCTGATGTCTACAAATATTGAATAGCTCTGAAATCGAAAAGCTGCAAAAGACGAGTTTAATTTGAAGAGTCATGAACAATGAATATTTAGACAAACAATTTTGGCAGAGCGAGGGCAACAATAGAATTGACTCATTTTCTTCCAAGCCACATGCCCAGATTCACGCACCATCTCCCGGCGGTGACATTTCGATCCAGCTTAATATTCCATTCAGAGTCCTCCGCCCATTCGGCCATCTCGACTACAAATTACGCCCGTAAATGGTTGCCTCAGAATATCAATGACAAGATCATAACAATCAAGGTCGAAGGGAGATACCGTCAGTGGCGTGGCAAGTACATACCGTCATTCGATGGGGAATCGAATTAAGTTCATGGCCCACCTCCTACCAACCCCACGGATCATCCGCTTTGAGGAGTGTCACGTAGCCCGCCCCCTCACCCTGTAGTCCGCTGCCACTGCTGCCATCTAGGTCTCGGTATTATTATTTCTTCTCGATAGCGACTATAATAGAATTGCTGTCCAAATGTTATTAAATAGGTAAAGAGGACATGCTGGGCATACGGAGAACACATTCGTCCTCTCCGGCGCAGGGCAAGGGGACTGCAAGTCCCTTGGGACATTTTATGCCCGAATCGTGCAATGCAATATCCTTGGAGGTTGGACATTTGGCCAATTCTTGTCGTCGTCGTTTGTTGGCTCTTCATTGGCGTTGGGTGGCGGATCCCCTTCCAGCGCCTGCCAGTAATTTGTCGGATAAAAGTCATTTGTTGTGTGGTCCCGCTATACAGGACGTCTCAAATGGAACCTAATTTTCTTTTCGGTTAATTAACTGGTAATTAAGTGCGCGGGGCACTTGAGCGTGGGTGGGCGCTTGTTCTGTTTCCCCCGTCCTATGGGCTAACAAGCGAGACGAGATGTTTCACCATTTGGCTTTGGAATACAAGGAGCCGCAGTGGATTCTTATCCCGGTCGAATCTTAACGCAGAAAAATAATCTGGTTTATGGTTTAATTACACGAAGGGAGGTAGCAGTCGTGCCAGTGGTCGCCTAAGAATTCTGTGATTTAATTTGCATTAATTAGGACTTCAAGGCGAATCCAGTGAGCCAAGTGGGTGGACGGGGAAATGGCGTTGGCACGAAGTCTGTTTGCCTGTCATTTATTTCGATTGAGTTGGGACGCTTGTCAGGGAAACAGGAAAACTAGTTCCTCCCGAGTCTCCTTCAGTTTACAAGGGTTTTGGATTTAAACTTAGGAAAGAGGCCCAACGTCAGAAACGACAACCTGTAACTTGGATTTGGACTTGGACTTGGACTTGGACTTTGACTTGGACTTGGACTTGGACTTGGACTTGGACTTGGACTTTTACTTGGACTTGGACATTTACTTGGACTTGGACTTGGACTTGGACTTGGACTTGGACTTGGACTTGGACTTTTACTTGGACTTGGACTTTTACTTGGACTTGGACTTGGACTTGGACTTGGACTTGGAATTGGACTTGGACTTGGACTTGGACTTGGACTTGGACTTGGACTTGGACTTGGACTTGGACTTGGACTTGGACTTGGACTTGGACTTGGACTTGGACTTGGACTTGGACTTGGACTTGGACTTGGACTTGGACTTGGACTTGGACTTGGACTTGGACTTGGACTTGGACCTGGACTTGGACTTGGACTTGGACTTGGACTTGGACTTGGACTTGGACTTGGACTTGGACTTGGACTTGGACTTGGACTTGGACTTGGACTTGGACTTGGACTTGGACTTGGACTTGGACTTGGACTTGGACTTGGACTTGGACTTGGACTTGGACTTGGACTTGGACCTGGACTTGGACTTGGACTTGGACTTGGACTTGGACTTGGACTTGGACTTGGACTTGGACTTGGACTTGGACTTGGACTTGGACTTGGACTTGGACTTGGACTTGGACTTGGACTTGGACTTGGACTTGGACTTGGACTTGGACTTGGACTTGGACTTGGACTTGGACTTGGACTTGGACTTTTACTTGGACTTGGACTTGGACTTGGACTTGGACTTGGACTTGGACTTGGACGTGGACTTGGACTTGGACTTGGACTTGGACTTGGACTTGGACTTGGACTTGGACTTGGACTTGGACTTGGACTTGGACTTGGACTTGGACTTGGACTTGGACTTGGACTTGGACTTGGACTTGGACTTGGACTTGGACTTGGACTTGGACTTGGACTTGGACTTGGACTTGGACTTGGACTTGGACCTGGACCTGGACTTGGACTTGGACTTGGACTTGGACTTGGACTTGGACTTGGACTTGGACTTGGACTTGGACGTGGACTTGGACTTGGACTTGGACTTGGACTTGGACTTGGACTTGGACTTGGACTTGGACTTGGACTTGG
The DNA here is from genome assembly GCA_955652365.1 of Eristalinus aeneus. Classification (NCBI taxonomy): domain Eukaryota; kingdom Metazoa; phylum Arthropoda; class Insecta; order Diptera; family Syrphidae; genus Eristalinus; species Eristalinus aeneus. Next base: position 67,078,269 of record OY019133.1, read on the forward strand.
ACTTGGACTTGGACTTGGACTTGGACTTGGACTTGGACTTGGACTTGGACTTGGACTTGGACTTGGACTTGGACTTGGACTTGGACTTGGACTTGGACTTGGACTTGGACTTGGACTTGGACTTGGACTTGGACTTGGACTTGGACTTGGACTTGGACTTGGAGTTGGACTTGGAGTTGGAGTTGGACTTGGACTTGGACTTGGACTTGGACTTGGACTTGGACTTGGACTTGGACTTGGACTTGGACTTGGACTTGGACTTGGACTTGGACTTGGACTTGGACTTGGACTTGGACTTGGACTTGGACTTGGACTTGGACTTGGACTTGGACTTGGACTTGGACTTGGACTTGGACTTGGACCTGGACTTGGACTTGGACTTGGACTTGGACTTGGACTTGGACTTGGACTTGGACTTGGACTTGGACTTGGACTTGGACTTGGACTTGGACTTGGACTTGGACTTGGACTTGGACTTGGACTTGGACTTGGACTTGGACTTGGACTTGGACTTGGACTTGGACTTGGACTTGGACTTGGACTTGGACTTGGACTTGGACTTGGACTTGGACTTGAACTTGGACTTGGACTTGGACTTGGACTTGGACTTGGACTTGGACTTGGACTTGGACTTGGACTTGGACTTGGACTTGGACTTGGACTTGGACTTGGACTTGGACTTGGACTTGGACTTGGACTTGGACTTGGACTTGGACTTGGACTTGGACTTGGACTTGGACTTGGACTTGGACTTGGACTTGGACTTGGACTTGGACTTGGACTTGGACTTGGACTTGGACTTGGACTTGGACTTGGACTTGGACTTGGACTTGGACTTGGACTTGGACTTGGACTTGGACTTGGACTTGGACTTCGACTTCGACTTCGACTTCGACTTCGACTTCGACTTCGACTTCGACTTCGACTTTGACTTCGACTTCGACTTCGACTTCGATTTCGAACTGCATCACGCCATATTATATGAATTTAAGTTTCTACCTCACTTCACCCTCAATCGCACGCTTAGTAGTGTCCCATTTCAAGACAATTATCTGAAGCAAACATCCGCCCATTTTCCAAATGCTTATGTCCCTGCCAATAGCGATTCAAACGACAAATTTTTATTTTTCCGTCGCAGACGTTGCCAATGGGCGAAGATAAGCACTCCTATGTCTGCAGTTAGAGCTACGAAAAGTGAGTGCCACAGCATCTTCATTGAAAACAAATAATTGAACAAAGGACGAAATTCAGAAAAGTATCCACCAAAGAGATCGTAAAAATCGCGCATTTCATTGATTTTACACTCCACTGCTTTTGGACATCTTTCTAATGCAATCAAGCGTGTGCGAAGTATTTTCCTGGCACTCTCACACCATTCAAAGTGAAACCAGAATGCATTGCAATGCCAACACGAATCCTGCCAGATGCCCTTCACAAAAGTATCCACATGATAAATTTTATCCGCCTTTAAGCACATCGGATCCGCAGGATATGTCCCAAAATTAACATCTGCCCCGCTCCAGTGACAGCATAAGCTGGAATCCCTAAGCCTTCGGCCAGATAAATTTGAATGTGCGCCTATCAGCAAGCTATGAGTTCCGCACATTGAAACCTAATGATGTAGTTGAGCATCAACAAACTATCACACAGGGGGCTAAAGATATTATTTTCCAAATCTAAACATGCTGTTGTGCCATTTTCAAGTTCACTGGAGCGAATATATTTGTAATTTGATGCAATCAAATGGGACCATTCATCCAAGTCTTGTGTGTGCGTCCATTTGCTCGCCTGTGTCCTGTGGGAGACGAAAGGAATATTTTGGAATATAAGTCCTCAACAAGCGCTCCCCATGTGGACCAGGCCAACAGCGCTCCGTGTGCGGTGTGTGGGCGGTGGCAGCGTTTCGCTTCGACGGAAGAACCAGGAGTTAAGCCGTTTTACAGAATACATCCTGCTGCGTCGGCTGCAATTGAATTCATCACATAATTCCCTATAAACAGAACATCTGTAGCGTCCTCATTATTTGGCATCATCGCCAGTCGACACGGTCGGTGTCTTCTACCCCGGACCGGTGTGCCTATGTGCTGTGTGTCCAGCTGTGGTAGTGATGTGAAATGGGAAATTTACATTCCGCCTTGGGTTGAGCAGACACAGGGCGAGCTCGGAACGAAGACGGGCTTTGCACACGCCCCCAGCAGGACCGGGTGTGAGCTCATTAAATTATAAATGATAGCCGCCTGCATTTGGGGAGAACGCATGGCGTGCACATCGCTCGGGCTGGCCGTACAGCTAATTTTGTGCGGCACTCTGTCACCCGGGGTGGTTGCCTATGGGTCCGGTGGAACATGCAACACGGCCGCACAAAGGGGATCCCCTGAATGTCCGCGGGACAGCCCGTAAATTTATTAACGCCGCCACCGCACGATACAATGTGATTATGATGAGAAAATTGTAATTTAAATGGGCAATGGCCTGCGATGGGTGTAATCTAAGCGCGGCCAGGGTCAGGGATGACGCAGATGCTATTAACTGAACGTACGCCAAAAGCTGTGTCAGCCAAATCGATAGGGATCATTAACTCATGGCGCCCATGGTGTAACGACCCACTCAAATGTCCATCAACCTTTGTCGATTTTCACCTCCACCATCGTTTTTGTCAAAAACACTCACAAACCGATAGCTGCTACGATAAACCAACAGTGACATTAAATGAGTGGAAAACGTGTGACGTTCGACTATCTGCTCAGTGACACACATTGTGTCACAGTCGTCATCATCCGCGCAGTTACCCGCTGGCGAGAGCAGAAAAAAATACGGTTCGTCAGTTGATACAGTCTGGTGCTATCCGCTGCAGGATCAGCAGCTCACCCACAGATACTGACGAAGTTGCTGTTCGGAGATGCATTCATGGGAAATTTCCACGTGAACGATGACTAGGTCCCTGACAAGGATTTCTTTTTTTTTCATCGCTTGTTTCTGATGAAAGCATTCATAGAAACGCTTTGCAGTGTGTGCGGCATTCAAGGCTGCAATTTAAGGGAAATGAAAATCAAAATAAACGCGAATGCCAAGTCCAGGCAACTGGCGCTGATGACGATTGAATTCACATTGAAAAGAGATTTCAGGGTAAAAAAGAAATTATGAATCGAAGGTCGGAGATGGTGCGCAGATGTTAATGCAAGTTAATGGTGGGATTGTTGTTGTGATGGAAAAAAGGAGAAGAGTCGGAGCTCGGTTTTAAAGCCATATATAAGCTTAGAATTCGTTATAGGGAAAACGTTCAAATGCTTCAAAGGTATTTTCACCCGAAGTAGACTTTGTGTTTGCCTTGTGGGACAGAAAAAACCCTTACGGCTTTATATTCATACTAATTGGATGGTTTATAGGTTCACAAGAGGACCAGTGCTTAACTTCTTACTTCTTACGTTTTGCGTTCTAATGTAGAGAGGAGTGACTCCACAGTTTAATTCTGCCTACCAACTGCGAAATTTGAGCGACTTCTCAATACCAATTTATACAGTATGAGTGTTGTGATTAAATCGAATAAGGTAAGACTGGAAAAAAATTCGATATGTTCAGTCCTTGAACCGTACCTGGAACCTTCGCACTCACCCACTGTAGCACAGCGGTTACCAACACTTGCTTCAACAGCGTACAATTAATCGTACATTTCGACTTTACATGGAGCTTTCAACATCACTAACGCCTCCCTTCTCCTCAATTAATTTCAAAATTTTGTCAAGCTCTTTCAAGGGTGGTCGACTTCGACAAACATAACCATTCGAGAAAAGTGATGACATTTGAATAACTAATTTGTGGTAAGTTTCAACAATCCCAACGCTAAGTTCATTCACTGAACGATCAACTAGCGCAAGTGACAGTTGGAGTGTGGCATGGGTCATGTGCCCGCTCAACTTACTTGCAGTTCCGAACTGCATCACTCTGCCCTATAGCTTAATGGGAGGCGGCTTAAAAATACCACCTAGACCTCTGCAGCATTTTTTGAAACTTTTTATGTGTCGAAAGTACAAATTGGAGTTGCTTGTCGGGTGGCATGGAGATCACTCAAGCAATTAAAGGTAAAAGTAAGACAACACTCGACTTTTGGAAGCGTATACTTTCAATCTATTTTTTCTTCTTTTGTTGCAGGTTGCACTGAAGCACCCCGACTCAAAGACTGGTCCATTACATAACCAGGCACGGGGGGGGGGGTTTCTTGGTTTTCTGAAGAACAACCAAAAGACCTATCTGTGATAAAAGGCTTAGTCTTTCAGCTCCCGCTACATAAGTGCCAAACAGCCGCAACCAAATACGAGCAAAGGCGGAAAATTGACAGAGAAAGTGCTCTTAAGCCTTTTTCCCTTCTCCACAATCGTCGCATAGAGGCCATCACCAAGCCCAATCTGACTTACAAGCTCAGCGAATGTAAAGTGCCCAATTTATAGGCCGAAAAGTCGTTTGCACTCACTCCTGTCTAGAGATTACAGAGAATCCGCGCATTTCCGTTGACGTTTTGATCCCGGAGAGTCAAGCCATCTCTGTTTGTACTGTTGGGACACCCAGCCGTCGACGGAGGACCTATCAAAGGATGCAGGTAGTCCCAAGATAGGTTCGGGTTCCACCAATGCTTCTTTTAAACCTTGCCTAGAAAGTCCGTCGGCAGTCGTAACCCAAAAGTTGAACCGAAGACTATTTCCTTTTAGTCGAGAGATGGCTTTAATTGTACATCACATAATGTGCATAAAGACCAACCCCAGACTTGCTAGGAAAAGTCCCTGCGCAGGCGAAACGCATCGTTCTTCAAAACTTGGTGCAGTAGCCACGTATTTGCGCAAAATCTTGTTCCATCAAACGATTGACGCAAATGAAAGAAGAGTTTTATTATTGCCGTGTAGATCCATACAGATGTTTTCGGTTAGAAGCCCCAGGCCTTGCCAAAAACTTTCTTATACTAGAAGACTAGCAGCGCATTAGAGGTTTTCGTCTCAATGTGCTTTTCCAACAAAATGTTTATCAAGGATAACCCTTGGGTATTAAGCTTCATTGAAAAAATGGAAATATGACACCTTTAAGTAATTGTTGAGTCGGACAAGTACAACTCCTCCTTCTCGTATAGAGAACATACTTGATTTTAAGAGGGTTGACTGAAAACCCTCTCCTAGAACACCAATTATCGATCTTGTCAAGAGCCGCCTGCCCACTTGCACTGACAGCTGCAAGGCATTAGCGGTAACCAATATGGATACATCATCTACATAAGCCTGGGCGTAGGTGATGGAACTATTCAAAGGAAGGTGATGGATGGAAATCAGCGAACCAACCAGCATGCACCTGAAAACTGACAGGACGCCGCCTTGGGGGCAGCCCCTGTCATGCCCTCCAGCATGCACATGAAAACTGACAGGACGCCGCCCCAGTCGAACCCCAACATTACAAAGTTTTCACACTCCATTGCATTGCTTTTATCCACAACACCAATGATTCCGCTACGCCGTGTTCCCTGACATGCCATCAAAAGTCGCATTGACAAAAGCACACCCCATGTTGATTAATATGCTTCCCTGTCAAGGGCACTTTTACTCTAATCTCGTTTTTAATGGACAACCAAGCGGAGCGAATATGTAATACAGCTCCATGATTAAGATTTTTGTTTCAGCTTAAGCGATGGCAGCTCTGTCATAGTCAAAAATCTGGGGTAACTATTGAAAGACTTAAATCGTTTTTGAATGAAACCTCTGTTCCTTATCAAGTTAATAAAATTGTCTAAAACAAGTTAAAATCTAAAATTTCGTTACTGAATGTATTCAGTTGTAGAAGGAGCAATCAAGCTGTATTACGTTCTACTTTGGTGGTCAGTTTCAAGCAATAAGCACGAACATGGTATTCTTTTTTTCTTGTGGCGCTACAGTCCGGGGTGGACCTGGGCCTCAACCAACATGTCTCTCCAGCCGACACAATCTTTCGCTAGCTACTTCCAGTTACGCACTATAGGTTGGTTGATGTCCTTCTTCACTTGTGTGCGCCACCTTAGCTTGGGCAAACTTCTGTTGCGTTGTCCCAATGACTCGGATTCAAATACTTTTCGAAACGAAGCCATACGCTCTTCATGGCCTACCCATCTTGCATAACATGTTAAGAATTGTATACAAAGACGCTTGACCAGGCGCATGTCATTGTATAGCCCATAGAGTTAATCGTAAAATATTTTCCTCCAGATGTCAACAACGCAAATACGACCAAAAATCGCACATTTTTTTTTTCTTGAAAAGACTAGGGGCCTCCTCATCCGCCTTTGGTAACGTTCAGGTTTCCGCGGCATAAAGTAGGACTGCGATAATCAAGCTGTTATATAAAGCGAGCTTAGCCCTTCAAGAGAGGGCTCTATTACTCAATTGCCTCTTGAGCCCAAAGAAATAGCGATTGGCAAGAGTGATTCTACGTTTGATTCGGTACTGATTTTGTTGTCCCTGTTTACCGCGGAGCCAAAGTAGACGAAGTCATTGACTACCACGAAGTTTCTGCTGCCTAGTGTGACGCTGTGTCCGAGACTTCGATGTTGTGTGTCCTTTCTTGATGACAGCATGTACTTAGTTTTGCTCTCATTTACTGCCGGACCCATTTCAGCCGCTTCATTTTCAATATCAGCAAACGCCTCATTGGCGGCAAGCTGTGTTCGTCCAATCACGTCAACGTCATCATCGTAAGCCAGCCATTGAACTAACTTCAGGAAGATTGTGCCTCTGGTGTTGACTTGTGAGTTACGCACGATCTTCTCGAGGATGATGTTAAAGGGGTCACATGACAGAGCGTCGCCTTGTCCAAAATATTCCTTGACATCGAAGACCTCCGTAAGTTCGTTTTCGACATTTACGGAATAGAGAGTGTTCTCCATCGTCATCTTACACAATCTGACGAGTTTGATAGGAATGGCAAAACAAGACATGGCACTGCATAGCTCGTCTCTACGCATACTGTCCTTAAAATCGACGAACAGGTGGTGAGTGTCGATTTGTCCTTCTTGGGTCTTTTCCAGGATCTGCCTTAAGGTGAAAATCTGGTCTATAGTGGTCTTCCCTGGCCTGAAATCACACTGATAGGAGCCTATCAGATTATGGACAAACGGATTCAGATGCTCATATAACGCCAGAGAGGATCTTGTCAGCGATGTTAAGAAGACTAAGCCCTCGGTAATTGGTGCAGTCAAAGGAGATCCCTCGATAAGTGGAGCAGTCAAAGGGGTCTTCTTTTTTGTGAACCGGGCAAACGACGCTGAAATTCCACTCATCGGGCATGCTTTCCTCCGACCATATCTTACAGATGAGCTGGTGCATGCGTCCAACCAGGTCACCTTCAGCTGCGTTAAGAAGTTCTGCGGACAGTCCATCCGCACCAGCAGCTAAATTCGACTTCAGCTTGGATATTGTTATCTTCACCTCGTCTAAGTCGGGGGGACGGAATTCTTGTCTATCATCGTCCAAATTGGATGGTACATTCTGCCAAACAGAGGAATTAGGGCCGTCATCGCCGTTAAAGAGTCTGCAAAAATGATGCTTCCATGTTCTCAGCACGAAATGCGACTCTACCACGAGTTATCCATTTTGATCTCAGTAAAGTTCAGTCGGTTTGATGTCGGAAAGCTCAAGAACTACCTCAAAGTTCGACGCTGCCTGCACAAACAATAGAAGACAAGTGGAAACGTTGTCAAGAAGCCATCAAAGAAGCTGCCATCGATGTGCTGGATTTCACGTCGTCACCTAGAAGGAACCCATGGTTTGAAGACGAGTGCAGACAAGCGCATGCAGCCAAACAAGAAGCATACAAGGCAACGCTGCATCGAACGACGAGAGCTGTTTGTGAGCTCTACAAACAGAAAAGAAGGGAAGAGAACCGGCTTCTCAGAAGAAAAAAGGAAGAGCACAAGAAGCGCGCGGTCGAGGAAATGGAGAGGTGCTATGGCAGGAATGACGTCCGAAATTTTTACCACAAAATAAAACAGTTATCCGGTGGTTATAAGCCTTGGACAGAAGCCTACCGGGACCAAAATGTATAACTAGTGGTAGAGTCGCAGTCTGTGCTGAGAATCTGGAAGGATCATTTCAGACTCCTAAACGGCGATGACGACTCAAATTCCGCTGTTAGGCAGAATGTCACACTCAATTTGGACGACGATGGACAAGAATTCCGTCCCCCCGACTTAAACGAGGTCAAGATAGCAATATCGAGACTGATATCGAATAAAGCTGCTGGCGCGGACGCACTATCCGCAGAGCTGTTCAAAGCGGCTGGGAAGAGCTGGTTGGGTGCATGCACCAGCTCACCTCTGAGATATGGTCGGAGGAAAGCATGCCCGACAAGTGGAATCTCAGCATCGTTTGTCCGGTCCACAAGAAAGAAGACACTTCGACTGCGGCAACTACCGAGGGATTAGTCTTCTTACCATCGCATATAAGATTTTCTCTGCCGTACTGTGTGAGCGCCTGAAACCGTTCGTCAACAACCTGATAGGTCCTTTTCAGTGTCGTTTCACGCCAGGGAAATCCATAATCGACCAGATCTTCACACTGCTGCAGATCCTGGAGAAGTCCCAAGAAGTACAAATCGACACTCACCATCTATTTGTCGATTTCAAGGCCGTGTATGACAGCGTGCTTAGAGACGAGCTATACAGTGCCATGTCTAGTTTTGGCAGCCCTACCAAACTCGTCAGATTGTTTAGGGTGACGAGGGAGGACTCTCGGTGCTCCGTCAAGGTCGGTAGTGAACTCACCGAGACCTTCGATGTCAAAAAAAGGATTTAGACAAGGCGACGCGCTGTCATGCGACTACTTTAATATCATCCTTGAGGGGATCGTGCGGAACTCACACGTTAACACCAGAGGCACGATCTTCCACAAGTCCGTTCAATTACTAGCTTATGCGGATGACATTGACGTGATCGGCCGAACTCAGCGAGCCGTTAATGAGGCGTTTGCTAGCATTGGAGCGGAAGCGGTTAAAGTGAGACTGGTGGTAAACGAGGGCAAAGCGAAGTATATGCTGTCATCGAAGAAGGACGAAGAACATCGACGTCTCGGACAGAGCGTCACTATGGGCAGCAGACACTTCGAGGTAGTGAAGGACTTCGTCTATCTCGGCTCCGCGGTGAATAGGGACAACAACATCAGTACCGAAATCAAGCGCAGAATCACTCTTGCCAATCGCTGTTTCTTTGGGCTCAAGAGGCAATTGAGTAATAAAGCCCTCTCCCGAACGACCAAAGTGACTTTGTACAGCACCTTGATCATCCCAGTCCTGCTTTACGGCGCAGAAACCTGGACGCTTCTAAAAGCGGATGAGGAAGCCATTGGTCTCTTCGAGAGAAAAGCTCTGCGTGCGATTTTTGTCCTGTTTTGTCCTGTGTGCGTTGATGGCATCTGGAGGAGAAGATTCAACCACGAACTGTACGGGCTGTACGGCGGCTTGAGCCTAGTCTGGCATCTACGGATTCAACGCTTAAGGTGGCTAGGCCATGTAGAGCGCATGGACAGCACTGCTCCGGCCCGAAGAGTTTTCGTATCCGAAACACAGGGACAACGCAACAGAGGACGACCTAGACTAAAGTGGCGCACACAAGTGGAGAAGGACCTCAACCCACTTGGAGTGCGCAACTGGAGACATCTGGCAAGAGATCGTGCTAGCTGGAGAGGCATGTTGGTTGTAACGCCATCCGTAAAAGAAGAAGAAAAACTTCAGTCGGAACCTTTTATCCTCTGGATAGCTGTTTACATTTCGGTAAGACTTTCGCACTTCGTTCCTGACTGTTTCGTACAACCTGTGGAAAATCATTATTAAATAATGATAATAAAAACGTCCGAGCACAGAACCTTGTGGTATTGCTTTTAAATTGGTCGGAAGCTCCAATTTCTGTGACAACTTCTTGGACGCGGTTGTACAAGTACATTTGCAACAGTCATACGGCCATTGCGATACAGAAAAATCCAAATATTGTTTGAGTTTCGATATAAGCCAGGTAGTCCACAAAGGCTTATTCGTGATTCCCTGTTACTTTGGCTCTAGGCCCGATTCCCCAATGGTTCATTCCTTACTATAAGCATCCATTTTTAACCTGTTACCTCATCTTCACCAGATCCTTCCATTACTTACAGCACACCTTCATCCATGACCCAAAATTAAATCAGTCGACATTCAGTGCCTTCGTCTTCACTACCAGCAGACGCTTGTTCCCGAATTCAATCGATTCCCATCTTAAGCCTCTCAACGACACCGATACCAAAAGTAATTCAAACTCCACCCGAATGCACTTCGAATCGATTCCGCATTCGCCTCATTCACTCGTTAAGCACTAGGAAATGAGACACTCAACGGTGTTCCCATCAAAGCTCAATTGCAGTCAAAGGTCCTCCGCAGTCTGCACACCTCGTAGCCCGACTCCTTCTTTGCGAATGCTCCTTTCAAAAATCGTTTGAATAATATATTCAATTTCCCCTGGATTACCGTCTCAAGTGTAAGTACCAGTTAAATGGATTCAATTGACTGCCGCCCACCATGGCCTTCTCCTCCTCCTCCAGGGACGTGGCACTGCGCTTTCTCTCGTCCTTTCCTGCCTTTCTCTCTTTCTCGCTTTCTCAACCCACTCCCAGCCCGAATCGAGCGGCAATTACTTTAAGAATTAAGAGATAAATCAAAAAATTCCATAAGTTACGTGACTTGATGCGAACACCACTCCTCAGCTCCTGAGGGCGCACACACATTCCGCAGAGCACTGGGAGGGATGACAGCAGGAACGATATAATCCCGTCGTCTGAGGAGATGCGGGGAGATTATAACAACACACACCCGCACACACACGCTTACCCGGAGACGCACGCACACTCGCAGCAACAAATCAAGTCTGATATCTTGATGTGGCTCCTTGTGGAGAAGGGCGCACAGCGCCACACACTCGGCGTGTGCTCCGTGCGGGGGCAGTGAATTGAAACATCGCACCTAAAGAGGGCGGCTCGACTAGCTCGGTTCGCATTCCCATATGGAAAGAGCCTCCGGGACGACAAGCAGCAGAGGAGATTTATGTCCGTGCTATTATATCGCTGTGCGAGATAGGGCCGACAGACAGCCGAGGGTAGGGTTTGACGGGTATCTTGATCGAAACGAATTTGCGCTTTCACAATGCAGCCGGACGCCCTTGAAGGGTGTGTTCAGCGTGAATGAAGCAAGTGATTGAAGGCAGAACTGCCTTGGGTGGGTTGCTATGCAGCCTTGAAGGGTTGAAGGACTGCGCGATCGATTTGATCGGGGAATAGCGATGATTGTGCAATGAGTCGGTGCGGAGAGTAAGTTCATTTTTAAGAGTCTCAATGCGACAGGCAATATGTACACATGTCAAAAAAATGAGGAGTTTGACATCGGTTGCAGGTACCATCGCGGAACTTCAAAACAGACAAGACCATGTGTTTCCCCCGTCCAAAGTCAAAGTTGAAAAGAGATGTGCAGATTCTTTGTTTCATTTCACTCATATCACTGCGTCCACACGCCTATTAAAGGCATCTGTGCCCATCAAACTCAAGGCCGAAGATATTCACTAATCCTAAATAGATTACAATCGGTGAAGAGGAAAGAGATCATCCAATGGGGTAGTCGATACTCCGTGACTTGCTGACCAGCTGGGAGAAAGGTCGCGGGATAATTTTGGGCGCCACGCGATTACCCTCTTCCCTTCTTACTATTTTCGGGACCTAAAATTGCGACTACATCCGTCACGGAGACCTTAGCAGACGAAGAATACAATACGCGTTCACGATACTTCATTTATTAGCTTATTTATTCCAATTTAACAATTATCGTAATCTAACAATATTCCCTTTAATCTAATCTTATATCTAGAAGACTCTATATACTTCAAAAATGTCACTTAACCTAGCCTATGCTAAACCGTCTCCTGATTTATTCCCCATTGGTAGCAAGATAGAAAAAAATAATAATAATACTAAAAAAATAATAATGAAACATCTTCTTCTTCTTCTTCTTGTGGCGCTACAGTCCGGGGTGGACCTGGGCCTCAACCACCATGCCTCTCCAGCCAGCACGATCTTTCGCCAGCTGTCTCCAGTTGCGCACTCCAAGTTGGTTGAGATCCTTCTCCACTTGTGTGCGCCACTTCAGACTAGGCCGTCCTCTGTTGCGTTGTCCCAATGGCTCGGATTCAAAGACTTTTCGGGCCGGAGCAGTGGTGTCCATACGCTCTACATGGTCTAGCCATCTTAAGCGTCGTATCCGTAGACGCCTAACCAGGCGCATGTCGCTGTACAGCCTATAGAGTTCGTCATATCAGATGTAGTTGTAGTAGTAGTCCTTGACTACCTCGAAGTTCCTGCTGCCCAGTGTGACTCTCTGTCCGAGACATCGATGTTGTGTGTCCTTCCTTGATGACAGCATGTACTTAGTTTTGCCCTCATTTACCGCAAGACCCATTTTAGCCGCTTCCGCTTCAATGCCAGCAAACGCCTCATTGACGGCTCGCTGTGTTCGTCCAATCATGTCATCAGCGTAAGCTAGCAATTGAACTGACTTCTGCAAGATCGTGCCTCTGGTGTTGACTTGTGAGTTACGCACGATCTTCTCGAGGATGATGTTAAAGAAGTCACATGACAGTGCGTCGCCTTGTCTAAAACCTTTTTTGACATTGAAGGTCTCGGTGAGTTCGGTACCGATCTTGACGGAGCAGCGAGAGTTCTCCATCGTCATCCTACACAATCTGACGAGTTTGGTAGGAATGCCAAAACTAGACATGGCACTGTATAGCTCGTCTCTATGCATACTGTCATATGCAGCCTTGAAATCGACGAATAGGTGGTGAGTGTCAATTTGCATTTCTTGGGTCTTTTCCAGGATCTGCCGTAATGTGAAGATCTGGTCTATTGTGGACTTCCCTGGTCTGAAACCACACTGATAGGGACCTATCAGGTCATGGACAAATGGTTTCAGACGCTCACACAATACGGCAGAGAGGATCTTGTATGATCCCTCTGTAGTTGGCGCAGTCAAAGGGGTCTCCTTTCTTGTGGACCGGGCGAACGACGCTGAGATTCCACTCATCGGGCATGCTTTCCTCCGGCCATATCTTACAGATGAGCTGGTGCATGCGCCCAACCAGGTCATCTCCAGCTGCTTTAAATAGTTCTGCGGACAGTCCGTCCGCTCCAGCAGTTTTGTTCGACTTTAGCTTGGATGTTGCTATCTTCACCTCGCCTAAGCCGGGGGGACGGAATGCTTGTCTATCATCGTCCAAATTGAGTGGAACATTCTGCCTAACAGCGGGATTTGGGTCGTCATCGCCGTTTAGGAGTCTGGAGAAATTATCCTTCCAGATTCTCAGCACAGACTGCGACTCTACTACTAGTTGTCCATTTTGGCCCCGGCAGGCCTTGGTCCGAACCTTGTATCCTCCGGATAGCTGTTTTACCTTTCGGTAAAATTTTCGGACTTCATTCCTGCCAAAGCACCTTTCCATTTCCTCGACCGCGCGCTTCTCATGCTCCTTCTTCTTCCTTCTGAGAAGCCGGTGCTCTTCCCTTCTTCTCTGTTCGTAGAGTTCACGAACAGCTCGCGTTGTTCGATGCAGCGTCGCTTTATAGGCGTCTTGTTTAGCTGCGTGCGCTTGCCTGCACTCGTCGTCAAACCATGGGTTCCTTCTGGGTGGTGACGTGAAACCCAGCACATCAGTGGCAGCATCTTTGATGGCTTCTTGACAACGTTTCCATTCTTCTTCTATGCTTAGTGCAGGAAGCGTCGAACTCTGGGCGAGTTTCCGGGAGACTCGGTCGGCAAAGTTCCCAGCAATCAGCTGCGATTGTAGCTTTTCGACGTCAAACCGTTTCGGCCTTTCTCGACTCCGTTGCTCTCTCGATATCCGGGTTCTTACCTTGGCTACAACAAGGTGATGATCCGAGTCAATGTTTGCACCTTGGAAGGTTCGGACATCGAGAATACTGGAGGAGTGTCTGACGTCGATCGCAACGTGATCAATCTGATTGACGGTGAATTGATCAGGAGATCGCCAGTTCCCTTAGTGAATGTTCAGGTGTGGGAACTGCGTGCTAGCCACAGAGAGGTTCTAGCCCGAGGCGAAGTCCAATAGCCTGGGTTGGTTTCCGGATATGTTATCGTGCAGGCTGTGTTTACCGATGACTCCAGCAAAGATGTCCTCCTTTCGCAGCTGAGCGTTGAAATCTTCTAGAACGATCTTGTTGTCGTAGCTGGGGCATCGATCGTATGTCCTTTCTAGGAAGTGATAGAAGTAGCTCAAGACTTTTTGACTAAGTCTGTTTCGAACAACAAATCCGCATCCGAATAGGGGCTGCCTTAGCTCTCTGGAGCAATCGCTGTAGTAGGTGCCGCAGTTGTTCATTGTTTTTTTTACCGACCCATCCCATCGCACTTCTTAAATGACGGTGATGTCTGCTTTGTAGCAGCAAAAAACTGTAGGTCCCTTCTACTCGTGAGAGAACAGTAGCGCGCACAACACGAGGAGTTGAGGAGCAAGCAAGGCCCTGGTCTCTCTTTATACTATAGCGCCAACAATTATTATTATTATCCTGGACAGAAAACTTCTCTGGAAAAGACACAATGAGACAAAAACCTCCATGGCACTGTCAGTCTTCTGGCAGTGTAGGGGAGTTTATAGCAAAACCTGGGGTCTATCACCCAAATGATCCGTTTGGATCTACACGGCAATAATAAGACCACTTTTCTCTTATGCATCAGTCGTTTGGTGGAACAAGCTTTCGCGTAAATACGTGAAAGCTCCTTTCACCAAGCTTCGAAGGACAGTTTGGCTCTGCTCTTAAAGCTCCGATTAATCTCTGTTGGTTTGTGTTGTTTGTTTCGGGTACGAAAACACACTTTATGGTATATAAGGTTGCCAAAAATCTCCCTTCTGCTTTTTGGTCTTCATTCAATGTTTCATAAAAAGTGTTACAGTTTTACAGATTCAGTTCAAATATGCGCCATTTTGTTCGATAAACTGTTTCCATCTAGAGGGACACCTTATAATACCCCTCTCGTAGAAGCAGCCCTCGTTATTTGCGAAGAGCTCAGACAGCCACTTTCCACAAGCCTCTTTTGAGTTCAATTTCACACCACCAAGGGGTTTCGCTATGGACAGGCACAGGTGGTTATCATTTGGCGCTATGTTCGAGGTATATGGTGGATGCGAAACCTCCCATCCGAGCTCCCGTAGCTTCTGACGAGTCATCAACGAAGTGTGTGGTCTGGCGTTGCCCGGGAGGCACACTACACCCTTCCTGTTGGCCAATTCTGGTCGCTTCTGGTCGATCGCCTGTTTCAAGCGGTCCAGTTGTTCGCAGTAGATGGTAGAATTAAGCATCTAGCCATATGGAAGCAGCTCATCGTAGATGGTTCTCCTACAATCCCACCAAACACACAGCAAAACCTTCCTGGCCATCAATCCCGGCTTGGCCACTGTTTGGGACGATTCACCGGCCTTCAACCACGACCGTTTTCGCGTGATATTGTAGTATGTGATCCATTTTTCGTCGCCAGTCACCATCCACTTCGAAAGTGGATTGAGTTCGTTCTGTTTCAGCAGCATTGATTCGGTCCAGAAGGTTTTTCTGCGTCAAAGCATGCAGATGGTTTAAAATGGTTTGGTGACTAACTCCCATCTCCTGGGCAATGTCACGAGATACCACATGCCGGTCTAACTCGATGATTTCCATGATTCGATCGGTATTCGTCGTCACAGGTCTTCCGCCGGCTGGCTTATCCATGGTGTCGTTTTCACCGGCTCTGAGTTGTCGAAACCATTCCTTCGCGATTCGAAGTGGTAGGATACCATCCTCCAAAACACCATTAATCTCACGGAACGTTTCTCCAGCGGATTTGCCTTTAACGAAGAAAAACTTTAAAAAAGCCTGAATTTCGGCGTTAGTGAACTCCATGTTTACATGTCTATAACTGTTGAACACAATATCCAAACTAACATGCATAGCGTCGTTTTGTAGATTATGTCAAGACCCTTCAAATGATGTATAGTATTGCTACGAGCTCTGTAGCGCTTTGTACATAGCCGAAAAATTCAAAAGACAAAAAGGCGGAAGCAAGATATTTGGCAACCTTATACCTATGTCACTGTGTACCTTATTAAGGCTTATATTCGAAACTTAGAATGACTTTTATATATATGGTATATGCGTTCTATGCCTTTGCCTCAATCTCCTATATTTGATAGATTTGAGCAGACGAGCAAACTTAAATTATTCCCTCACTGAACGAGGTAAACTCTTTTACAGAAGAAGACGTCTTTGTAGGCTTGTTTATATCCAGCATGTGTTGCAAATTAAGACTTCAATGTCAGAGTAGCCAAATTGTTTACCGAATGAATCTTCTCAAGCTTTATTGCTAGAAATTTAAACTACTAAAAGGCTAATGGAAGGCATAACTAGAAAATCTATTGTTTTGTTAGTCGCTTAAAATTTAAAAAAAAAACGGAAAAAATCGTACAACAGATGGAGAACCGTCCCGCATGGCAGTCTTGCGGGTAACTTGAGAAAACTTTTCGCGTCACTTCCTTCGAAAATTAACCACGCAAAAGTTTTCCCTTCCGCCAATTACCTACGCCGCAAACAGTACTATTACCATAAACAGGCAGATGTCCTTTTGTTTCCGCTCAAGAAAGTGGATCCTCTGTCTGAAAAGCTGCGGGATCCGCTTCAAACTCCGACAAAAGTACGAACCCAAGAGGATGAGATGAGATGCGGACGGACGTGAGGGTATTAACTGCTGCTTCCCATGGACACAATCTGATTTTCTATTCACCAGAGAGAGTCCTGATTATTAATTAATTTATTTTCGGTTACTCGGACTTGTATCATTTCCAGAGAAAAGTTCCCCTCTCCTCATTCCCAATTGAATCCTCCGCAACACGCCTACAGGGCAGATCTGCGGGTGACTTCCTGGAGCAAGATTTGATATCCCGAGGAGGAGGAAAGTTTGCAGCTCTATCCAATTGGCTGGTGGCGAAACTTATTTAGGAAAGTTAAGCGATTTGCCGCGCCAAGGATGTTACTTCTCCCTTTCTCCCTCCGATATAGTGGTTGCTGGTGTTGCAATTAAAATCACGTTAATTGAAGAAAGTTTTCACTGCAGTGTGGAATTCCCGCTGGTCCAAGTAAATACCGTCGGCGCTGATTCTCCAGTCCTTGCAAGTGTCAAAATTGTCGCGGGTTGCGAGAAAAAAGTCGACTTTGCCAAGCACAAATGCACTACGGGGGACACCTGTCATCCATCAACCTTTGCGGAATGAGTGGCAGAGCCCAGGCAGTACAAAAAGTAATTGCCCGTAACTCGGCATCAGGAACTAAATGTCCATGAGTCAGAAGGAGACATTTTAAGCTCCTTTCTAACGCAGCTTTCATTTTCTGGATGTTGAAACTGTGACATGCTAGTGAAGTCTTGGTAGTAAAGCTGGAAGCAACGTGAGCGTCCCCCTTCCTCAACTGTAAAGTCATCAATCTGTTCCAGTTAAGACCTCCACTAAAACCCAAATCCCCCTCCCACTTGGCCAACAATCCGAGAAGGGTCCCCTGGGAAACAGTGTTCAGTGCCTTCGCCGTAAGTGATCCCATTCGATCCCGGTCGTACATCCTTTCACAGTGGCGCCGTTAAGCGACGCTGACTGGAATACTCGATGCCTGACACGTACACCACCAGAACACAAATCGAATTCCACTTTTATTGTTACCATTAGGTAAACTGTGCGCCGTGAGTGCTGCTGCCGAAGAAGCGCACCACATCCGCTCTCTCTGCATTCGCATAAACTAGAGCCGACAAGCAACATTGCGATTTCATTGAGGCACATCCACCCCACCACCATCACCAGAGCGCACAAGCAGACAAGCAAAAGGAGTAAATCTTATCCACGACTATCTCCCCACCCCCTCAAACCAACCTTTAGTGCGCTAATTTCTTCGGTCACTGATTTCCCATAAAACCCGCACGGAAGCAATGAAATGACTTCGCGACGTTTAAATTCAAATTTTGCGAAGAGACTTTCCGATTCGCCTCGAATGCCGGCGCCCACCTCTCGGATAAAATCACATTATGCGGGCCAGAGTAATTCAAGGTATTTCATGCGCACGACTGTGTACGCCGCGACGAGCAGGAGGCAACTGTGTCTTAGATTCCAGTCACGTTTCGGTATCTGTCACAACAGTTCAAAACGATCCTTATAATTCGAAAATGTGTTTTTTTTTTTGAATTTTCCTTTTGTGGAAAATTTAGAATAAACCTAGGGTCGGAGCTGATTGAACGAAGGGCTTGCGAGGGCAGCGTGGTGTGGGAGGGGGGGGACGAAAGTTGGTGGGAATTGTTTTCGGTTTGGGATGCGATTGGGGACAAATATTTAAAAGCCACCCACGGGCGATTGGCAGACATGTTGTGCATATTTAACGTTCACCAGAGGGACCCGATGTGGTGTCAATCTGGGGGAGTGCCTCTACTTAATGATTCCTCAAGAGTGAAAGGGGAGAGTAGTGTGGAGACTGAAGGAAGTTTGAGAATAGGGAGATAAGTTTGAATGATCCTTTGGGGAGGACTTAACTCAACTGACTATTCAATAAAATCTTAAGACTCTGAAGGAGTCTGCTACAAATAGATGCCAAGAAAAGGTGTGGAGTACATTCGGAGATGCGGCCTGCATGATGCGTGCTTCTGGCAAGACTGCTGTCAGAAGGCTTATTCACTTCTGTGTGCAGCACGGGTCGCCTTCTTCCTCACAGCTCCGGGTCAAGGGAATGGTTTTCAGTGGAAAATGAAGTGTCATCATCAGCATCTATGTGTCCAGTCAATCTGCTGCGAACTGGTGCCTACTGAAGATCCTTACGGAAGGTTTAGTTTTGATCACGACTGGAACTTGGGTATTGTTGGCTTTCAACGAGTCTATTGTGGGTTCACACACTGCTTCAAAGGTGTGATGTGGCATAATCCAAGCGGTCAATTTACCGTAGCAATATGTGAAATGAAGTGCACATCAAATCGGTTTAAAAACAAGTCCACTAATTCAAGTTTCGAACGTGGGTTAGATGGAAAAGTATGGGACTTAAATACAAAAAAATTGATTATTTACGCCGTAAACCCCGAGAACCTCACAAAAAACATTCCTTACACAACGCTGATTTTTGTAACCCCTTCCCACGATTATTTGCCAAACGACATTAAACCCAAATGTCAGAGCAAATCGGACGTAGTCACTTCCCATGTGTCCAGAAACCCATTTTGTAAATCAAATCTTATGAGGAATCACCGCAAAAACATACACACATCACTGTATATTTGAATATACTACAAAATCTGTAGCACCAACAATTATTATTATTATGTTGGTACCAGGAGACGCATTTCACGAGTCGTTTATTCAACTATACAAGACGCTAAAACCAAGAACAAGTAACAGACAAAAATGTTATCATCGAAATAACGCTGCCACTCTTGTATTGTGAAGATTTCAGAATGTAGAAACTTCTTGCATTGCCAACTTGGCGAGAAAGGAAAATTGTATATATCGTGCCATCATCCGACTATTTGACAGTCAATCTTGTAGGCGAACATTTCTGCCCTTTAGACGAAGTATTATTCTCGATGTGTAAGCAACGAACGTCAGGATGATTCTGGTGCGACATGAAACATCCGTAGTATCTTACCGAGTCTACTATAAGCTCCTGTGAAATGGGTCTCTAAAGACATGCAAGCCACATTCCATCTTCTTGTGTTCTTCAAACCGTCAATCCTCCACTGCATTGGATACAAATGCACCATACAAACACTTGGATCTACAGCACACCATCCGCGGTCAAGGAAGACATAGCATGTGGAAAAGAATGTTCATCAGCCCAATTGACGGCAAGTGGAATAATGCAGTTGCAACAAAACTGCTGTATTGTGTGAGCGTCTGAAACCGTTTGTCCACGACCACGTTTCAAAAATGGGTCGAGTTCGTTCCGTTTCAGCAGCATATCGCAGGCGTTGATTCGGTCCAGAAGGTTTCTTTGCGTCAAATCATACGGCACCTAAACATCAAGCTTTTGTTTGTATCCAGCCTTCAGTAGATGGTTTATAATGGTTTGGTGACTAACTTCCATCTCCTGGAGGATGTCACGAGATGCCACATGCCGGTCTAACTCGATGATTTCCATGATTCGATTGGTATTCGTTGTCAAAGGTCGCCGCCGCCGGCTGGCTTATCCAGGGTATCGTTTTTGCCGGTTCTGAATCGTCGAAGCCATTCCACCGCGGTTCGAAGTGATGGAGGACCATCCCCCAAAACACCATTAATATCACGGAACGTTTCTCTAGCGGATTTGCCTTTAACGAAAGAATACTTTAAAATAGCGCGAATTTCGGCGTTAGTGAATTCCATGTTCACACGTCTAGAACTGTTAAACGCAATATCCAAACCTATCATGCAAAGCGTCGTTTTGTAGGCTATGTCAAGGCCTTTCAAATGATGTATAGTATTGAAAGAAACAAGCTCTGCAGCGCTTTGTACATAGCCGGAAAATTCAAAAGACAAAAAGGCGGAAGGGAGAGGTTTGACAACCATGTATTTTAATAGATAACCAATAACTCACAATATAAAGTAAAAAAAACTCATTCGAATTTGTGGAAATAATAATAATAATAATTGTTGGCGTTACAGTCCACAGGAGGACCAGCGCCTGACTTGCTCATCAACTACTCGTGTTGTGCGCGCTACTGTTCTCTCACGAGTAGAAGGGACCTACAGTTTTTTGCCGACTCCGAACGGAGAAGTTTGAGAAGCTTTCTTAGACAGTTATTACTCTTTGGGTGTTGTCAGCAGCTCGAAAGAGGTGGTGCCGTGAAAAATTCAAAAATTGGCGTTGAGCTGGGAGTTGAACTTTCGGCTTGTGAGCGTCGCACTCTACCCACTACACCACGGCGACCATCATGCTTCTTGGTATAATGTTGTGAGCCCGAGGGAGCGCGGGAGCTGATTCACCGTCAATATCAGAGGATGGATTTGTCCGTGATGTGTTGCCAATATGATGTCCAATAGTGTATTTTGTGTGTTGTAGAAGTTCATCACTATTAACATCGCCGAAAAGTTGGTTATATAAACATCCGGAAAACATGTAAATTTTCGTCATGAGTTTCTAACTTAAAAATCATTTTGTATATTATTCTTAACTGGTTTTGAGTTGCCGTACGATCTTCCTGAAATACTGTGAGCGTCAAAAGAAAGTGTACACCCATGTGGTGACATATTATAATTCTAATAGAATGGGTTTCAGACGTCCGATGTTGGAAATCTTTGATATCTTAACAAGGTTTTTTTTACTTTCTAATGATACAACCAAACGGCTTGACAAGTAACTTAACAAAAAAAAAATTCATTGAAAAAATAACATCAAAAAAAGTGTACAGCTTTCGGTACACACTGTAAAAGATATGTTAAACGGGAAAACTTCCGTTAGATTAAGTTACAAAGGTTAATTTGTTTGACAAGATGAGCTATTTCAATTATTCCAAAATTAATTTGTATATGGTAATATAACGAGTAGTTCTTTAACAACAAAAATGGCTAAACAAAGTTCAATTGAAACTCGAAAACTGATAATAAAATTAAGAACGGAAGGAAAATCGCTACGGGAAATTGCAAGAGAAGTGTCTAGATGTCATAACACAGTGAAGGAAATTTTGGACAAATTAGAGTAGTTTAAGACGATAAGTGGTCGACCACGTTCCGGTAGGCCAAACAAATTGTCAGCAGTTGAAGAACGATCTATTGTTAGGCAAGTGCGAAAAAATCCAGCAGCAGCGTCAGTGCAAGTACTGTCAGACGGATGATGCATAGTAATGGATTACATGAGTTTACAGAGTACCTCGTAAAAAACCTTATATTTCTGAAAAAAAAACCAAAAGCGACGTTTACTATACGCGAAAAAGTATAGAAATGAAGGTTCGTCATTCTGAAGAGAGGTTCTTTTCAGTGACGAAAGTAAATTTTAAATATTGGGATCCAAGAAATCACCCAAAATGTGGCGAAGCAAAATACATAATTTAAACAAGAGAAAGTTAATGCCACCATAAAGCACGGTGGCGGTTCAGTTATGGTCTGGGGATGTATGGCGGCATCAGACGTCGGGAATCTGGTCTTTATTGACACTACAATAAATAAAACTGATTATTTGAACATTTTGACAGAAAATTTGCCATCAGGTGTTACAAAATTACGATTAACTGCGTCATGTGTCTTTCAGCAGGATAACGACCCAAAGCACACGGCGAAATTAGTTAAAGAATGATTGTTATATCGGACACCAAAGCAGCTGGTACATCCTCCCCAATCCACAGATCTTAACCCGGTCGAGCACTTGTGGGATTATCTGGATACGTAGATTCGAAAACGGAACATATCAAGCAAAGAGCCGTTGAAGTCAGTTTTAAAGGAAGAATGGCTTAAAATTCCAGTCGACTTGACTAAAAAGCTGGTTGAGTCAATGCCAAGATGACTAAAAGCAGTTCTTAAGCCGAGAGGGAAACACACTAAGTACTAATATTGAGTTGTTTACTTTGTTTGTTTTGTGTGTATTTGGATTTACGTGATCACCTGCCGTTAAGGCTTAATACCACGGTCTCCATACACCCATAGTCAGGAGAACGCTGACTAACGCCTTGGGGATCTCAAGTACCAATCTGAGTTCTTGTCTTAAGGGACAGTCTCTCCTCCTTGGTAGGGAGCGAGGCCTTTCTTACACCTCTGCTGTTCTTTGGGCCACAGCACCCGGTTGGATGCAACTCCACATCGAATCAGAAGTATATTCCCATAACCATCTGACCCTATCCGACCCAGGTGACTGGGGCAGATCAGATCATATAGCACGGTGAACTTCTTCTAATTCTCCCCGCGATTTGGGTACAAACCACAGCCACCACGATACTCCCACAAGGAGGCCAACCGCACGGTCAGCCTGAAACTAAGTTTCAGGGGCTCCCGACCTCCCGTGGTAGCAGAATATAGCTTCCGGTCAAGGTTCGCAACTATGTCGCTCTCGGTAGGATTCCTTAACATCCAGTACCGATGACCTTATATTCCTACTCTACCTAACTATGAGCTGCCTGAGAGCAGCCATTCTAGCTCTTCGTCTGCTGAAAACTTCCCTAGCAAAACCCCTGATGGTGTCTATACTCTGTCTAGTCTGGAGAACCAGGCTGACATCGTAAGTCCCATCAGTGCAAGATATGTTCATAGCTCCAAGGTCCCGAATGTCATCATAAAGAGGACATTGACGCAACACGTGCAACCAATCCTCAGAGCTATATCCGCACAAGCAGGTCTCTGAGTCGCTTATGGACCGCTTGAACAAGAACGAGTTCAAGGAACCATGTCCAGTAAGCAAGTAACTCAGATGCATGCTCAAATTAAGACCCCCAATGGACTTAACGAGTGACACATCGCGAAGGAAGCTATATGTCACCCTGCTATTATCACAGTTTTCCCATCTATCCTGCCATTTTTGTCTGAGCAGCTGATCTAGGAGGTCTTTGCGCTCGTTAAGAGCTTGTCCCTCCAAGCCGCTAGAGTAGATTGTTTGTTATGTGTACACTTTTTTAGATGCGAAAAAAATTAAGAATTTTTTGGTATTTTTTCAATGAATTTTTTTTATTGTGTTACTTGTCCAAACGGATTGAATTATTAGAAAATTTAAAAAAACCTTTTTAAAACATCAAATATTTCCAACATCGGACGTCTGGAACCCATTCTATTAGTATTATAATATGTCACCACATGGGTGCACACTTTCTTTTGACGCTCACAGCAGGTTGATTGTGGAGTCTATAATGCTTGTTTGATTCTTCAATAGATTTAGCAAATGGTTGTCATTGTCTGTGACTTCTGCTATTTTTCTGCTCATATTCAGCCGCAAAGTCTTGATCCCGAATCCCAAACAATTTGTTGCTGATTGTTTCGATGAAGTTACTTCAAGGAAACGACATAAATATGAATTCTAAAATCAGACTCAATTTCGAACAATTTGCAAAAATATGTTCATATTATGACCACAGTTTTAAGATAATTTGTGTCAGTTTTCGGTAAAAAATATCTTTAGCACAAGATAGAGCTAAGTTAAGGCAAATCGTAGAAAGAATTAACTTTTTGGTCTGTCACTGCCCATTTTGATGTGCTTTGCGCTGCTTTAATTTTTGTGAAAATCTTGAAGAGGTGAGTATCAGAATCTTGAATTCTCTCTAATGCTTCAGAGAACCATAGCTTGGCCGTTGTCCACATTGAAATTTCTCAGGAACGGAATACTTAGTTGACTCAGAGCTCCTAGGACTTCATAACAAAGATTGCCCGCCGCACCATTTCTCAACAACAACCTTCAGCAGTGTCCTAAAAGCCAAAAAAGCGAGATATGAGTGACTGATGCTGTTAATGTCTTACAACTTCCAGTTGCCTCCTATCTGAGTTCCTGGTTCTACACCCTTTCAAAGCCAAACTGAAATATATTTAATTTCACTCGAAAGTTCTTCAGCACGTGTACACATCGAAGAAAATGACTTCCGGCTTCAACGGACTACTTGATTGCTCTGCACAAAATTAGAA
The DNA here is from genome assembly GCA_955652365.1 of Eristalinus aeneus. Lineage (NCBI taxonomy): Eukaryota > Metazoa > Arthropoda > Insecta > Diptera > Syrphidae > Eristalinus > Eristalinus aeneus. Next base: position 67,102,909 of record OY019133.1, read on the forward strand.
AATACCTAGTGGGGTCTAAACTCCAATTTGCGTCATTCCAATGACTCAATATCCTAATGAAAGGTCGTAATTAAAGCGAATCACCGACAATTATTTATGGCTTGCGCAACAAATTTCACTTCAGTTTGGGCTCAGTTTGCCTTCCGCCGTAGCGTGAAATGGACAGATTCGAAAAACACGTCTTTTTCAAGAGATCTCTGCGAATTTTGCTGAAGGTCCTGCAGTTCCTTGGGCTGGTCAACTTTAAATACAATCGACTGAACAATCGCGTTGAGCCATCTAACCTCAAGCGGCATCTGATGACGTTCGCCCTGCTATACTTCGGTCTAATTAGCCTTACGGGTACAGTGCTGCTTATTATTGGTTCAGTTTACGCCTATTGCACGAAAAGGATAAATTTTCTCCTTAAGTCTGAGCAACTAATATTCACAATGCGGACGACCTTCAAGTTGTTCAATACCTTCTTCTTCACCTTGAGCTACTTCAAGTACAGAAGTATTTTTGTGGAGACGCTCAATGAAATACTCGTGCTCTTCGAGCAGCTGGAGAGACTGACCAACGACGAGGGCTTGTATTATCCGCAGCGGTTTCGGAAGTTCATTTACTTTCGATTGGTCTTATTTTGTGCATCCTGGATTATCCAGAGTCGAGATGAAAAGATCATTGGAAACGTCGCGGCCGGTACACTGTTCTTTCATTCCTACACGATAATGGAGCTGACCTTCTGGACGCATCTGTACGGAAACTTGACATTTCTGTGCTTCTACCAGAAAATGAACTGTCTGCTGGGCGAGCTGCACTATAGCTCAAACGAAAGCGAGATCCAGCGGTGCATTCGAAAGGCCACCTCAATATCTCACAAAATCCACTGCGTGAAGGACAAATTCAACCAAGTCTACACCACCCACCATTTTGTGTGTTTCCTGGGCTTGCTCAGCGACATTTTCGCCGTCTACCGACTGTTTAAATTTCTGACTCTCTTCACGCTGCACGATATGCACATGCCAGTGTGGCAAGTTGTCAGGTTGATTTCTGTGATAACTTTCGGAGAATTGTGGACTTCATTCGACTTGTACCTGGGAGGCTACTTATCGGAGGTGTTGGTTGATTATGAGAAGATCTTTCGACGAACCTTATTGACGCTAGAGTGCACCTTGAACTCACTCAATTTGGAGGCGAAGCAACAGAGAGAGGTAGGTGTTCGTCTGAGTATCCCTGACCTCTGTAAGGATTTTGTCGTTGCAGATTGAAATGGCTTTGCTGCAGCACAGCATTCAGGACCTCAGTACCCGATCATTTGGACTCTTCGTAGTGGATCGCCTTTTCCTGTTCGAGTTTGTCACGGACACCGTTCTATGCTACGCAATAATCATGCTTCAGGTGTTTATTGGTGACTTTGTGTCGGCATCCGGAAAACGGTTGGGTGGGTACATTTGTGGACTATGACTTGGAGCTGATTGATATTCTGCTTTTCTTTGTTGCAGAGATCCTGGTGACATCTGTGACAAGTCTTTCAGGTCGTTCTGACGTGGTTTAGATTTTAAAGGGGCTTGTTATCCGACAAAGAAACTGCTAGTTGTATGATTAAGATGTAGGCATCCATTGGTACGGCGTTTTATGACCGGTGGTTGATTCATAGGAACTTATATGTGAGGACTAAATTGTTAGAATTGTGAAGCTACTGCAAGAAACAGGGGCCCAAGTAAAAACATTTTATTCAAAATATCAGCCACTGTTTTCTACACATTTTGACCACATTTCGGGCAATTTGTGAATACCACGCCAATAAAATTGTTCGTCTTTTAAAGCAAACCAATTAGACACCTCCTCGCGGGAATCAAAGTGCTGCTCAGCCAATGCGTGTCCCATCGATGAAAACAAATGGTAGTCGGAAGGAGTCAAGTCTGGTAAATACGGCGGGTGGGATAGCTGCTCCCAGCCAAGTGTTTTGATTGTATCCTGCACCGATCGATCGATGAACTCGATCTATGCATGGTTCAAATTCATCATTAGTTGTTGGTAGCGATCAGTATTAACGGTTTCACCTTGGTTTAGGAGCTTGAGTTACAGCACACCTTTCTGGTCCCACCAAACACACAACATTGTCTTCTTGCCGAATCGATCTGTTTTGAAATCGATGTTGATGGTTGTCCCATAATAACCCATGTTTTCCATTTAGGATTCTTGAAATAAATCCATTTTTCATCGCCAGTAACAATCCGATGCAAAGCCGATTTTCTTTCGTGTCTTTGAAGCAAAATTTCACAAGTGTTTTTCGGTTTTCCATCTGTCATTCGTTCAATTTATGTGGCACCCATTTTCCACACTTTTGGATCTTTCCAATAGCTTTTATACCATCAGAAGTTGTTTGTTGTGCAATATTTAACATTGCTGCCATTTGGTTTTGACTCAAAGTGTCATTTCCATCCAACATCGTTTGCAATTCGGCGTCTTCAAGCTTTTTTGGTGGTTTTCCACGTTCTTCATTTCTCACATCAAAATCATTATTTCTGAACCGATGAAACCATATTTTGCATACTGCTTCTGATAGAGCACGATCACCATATGCCTCTACATGCATTCAAATGAAAACAAAAAATTATTGCTTACCGCAAATCATCACTTTCTGGTACAAAATTCGACATTTTTAACACGATGAAAAAATATGATGTTGTCTGATATGTACTAAAACTTTTCACAGATATCATACCAAACAAACTCAAAAAAAAAATAAGGGCTCGTTCACAACAAATGTTCTCTATCAAGACATTTGTATCTTGACTCTCACTTCATAAAGGTATAGACTTTTGCATGCGCTTGAACCATTTGTCGAAGCACTTTCGCCACTCTGATTGAGGTATTTCCAAGCCATGAATTCTGAACGCATCAACCGCTTCTTCACGTGTCGAAAAACTTTGACCTCTTATTTTATTTTTTACGTACTGTAATAGAAAGAAGTCATTCAGCGCCAAGTCAGGACTTTACGGCGGATGACTCTTCGAATCGATTTTTTGAGTGCTCACAAATGCAGATGTTTGAGCCGATGTGTGAGAGCTCGCATTGTCGTGGTGAAGAGTGATCCGTCTTCGGCAGTTGGTTTTCCTGATTTCTTGGAAGACAACTGGCAAACAAATAGTTGTGTAATACTCAGTATTGACTGTTCTGCGTTGTCTGCGTTGTTCTAGTGGTGCGGTTGCGACATGTCCAGTTTTTCCGAAAAATAGGCGACCATTTGCTTGGAAGCGCTTCGTGAGCGAGCAGCTTTTGTTGGATTTGACTCAATTTGAAACACCCATCGGCTGCTATTTACTTTCCGTCTCATATGCATTAATTTACGATTCCTTAGCTGTCACGATGTCACAGACGTGTTTCGAAGCACGGCCATCGTATTTTTGGAGCATTTCCATCGACCAATCGGCACGAGCCTTATTTTGAGTGATTGACATATTGTGTTGGATCCAACGAGAACAAATTTTTTCAACGGTCAAATGTTCATACAATATTGAATATATGCTGGTCCTACTAATGCCTTGGGTTGTCTCAATCTCACGATAGCTCACATGACGATCTTGCAATACTAGTTGGCGCACAGCATCTATAGTTTCCGGCACAACAACTGATTTTGGACGACCTTCACGAAATTCGTCTTGGAGTGAACTACGACCTCGGTTGAATTCACCATACCATCGATAAACACTGGTCTTTGATCGAGCTTCATATCCAGAAATTAAATTAATTTAATCGATGCACTGTTGTTGAGTTAAACCACGTCGAAAGTTGTAAAAAATAATCGCACGAAAATTTTCACGATTCAATTCCATTTGTTGGGCAAGATGAATCTTTTAAGTTCTTGTAAACAATACAAATGGCGCTTGTATGTCAAAATTTCTGAGTACGTATGACCTCTAAAATGTGAAACCTGACGATAGAGCTGGCAGTTGCTAGAGTGCAATACTAGGGTTGTCCAGTCTCGAAATATGACAACCTTCGTAAACAAACAGAAAAACAACAAGCATTTATTTTAATTTCAAGTAAGTTACTTCTTTGCACCACTGTGTGTATATGCTTTGTCACTTAAATTCCAACCTATTCTGTTAGAAATTACATTATCTGTGCATGACATATGTGGAGATGATTACACTAAAAACTCTCCAAATGCAGTAACTATAATAATAATTGCTGGCGCTACAGTCCAAAGGGGGACCAGGGCCTAGCTTGCTCATCAACTACTCGTGTTGTGAGCGCTACTGTTCTCTCACGAGTAGAAGGGACCTACAGTTTTTTGCCGACTCCGAACGGCGAAATTCGAGAAGCTTTCTTAGACAGTTATCACTCTTTGAGTGTTGTCAGCAGCTCGAAAGAGGTGGTGCCGCGAAATATTAGAAAAAATGGTGTTGAACTGGGAGCCGAACCTAGACCCTTCGGCGTGTGAGCGTCGCACTCTACCCACTACGCCACGGCGACCACAAATGCAGTAACTACCGAATGTATAAAAGTGGGTTAAGAAATAAATTATAGGCGTTCGGTCCATATAGCTGATCTGTGCTTTAGATAAAAAAAAAACCACTTTCGAAATTCGAGCCGTAAATGAGAGATTTGAAAGTATTGAGGTAGAGCCGCGACAAACGAGGGCAAAACGAAGTAAAATCTGCGATCCAGAAAGATCGAAAAAAGTCGATGTATCGGGCAGTATGTCAAAATGGGCACCAGAAATTTTGAAGTAGTCAAGAACGTTTTTTTCTGCGCCGGAGTAAACCGGAAGAATGTTAGAATGTTGAAAGTATTGTCGGCAACAAGTAAGAAGATAAGAGAGATTCTAGTCTCTTTGCGCATTTATTTATAACACATTGCTTTTGCCATATTCGCATGTATTTATAGCGAGAGTACTTCCTATGAGTGGAAACCACTCCTTTAGATCACAAAATTTTAACATGCGGATAATTATACGGCTTGTTCAATACCACAGTAATAAACAAAAGTAAACCTTTTTTTTTTTATAAATTGCCTACAGTTTCAAAATCGAACAACTTCTCTTACTAGTTTCTGCTCCATTGGGCGTAAGAGCTTTCTTTTAAGGCTCGATTTGTCAATGTGAACATACAGGGCCTGCTCTTTGGGCCATGGGGCAAACCCCGTTTTGAAAGGAGATGAAGGAGCACTAAAGCGTTTTGAGTGACAAGTTCTGCTGGCTAGTTTGGGTTCTGTTTGTGGAGATGGCATTTGGATGAAGAGATTCATTTAAGTTCCTTTCAGCAAGCACATTGGCATGAACATGGTCTTCGCACCAACCACTTGAGATGGCAAAATGACTTGAATCGTACTCCACAGTTCCTGCCCAAAGGGTCTTTTTTGACCACTGGGATAATTTAGTAGAGGACGAAATCGATATAGGACACACAAGCCGAGAAGGACCTTAATCATGTTGGTGTGTGCAACTGCGGGCAATTCGAGGCAACTGGCAAAAAATGGTAATGAATAAAGAAGTTGGTTTGATGGTTGAGCATAAGCATACTAGCTCCAATTAAACCCGAAGAATATCTTTGGTCTGTATATTTTCAGTCCGTTTACGGGCTTGACACAACAACCTTCTACATAAGTATGCGCTTTTTGCAAATAAGTGTAGACTCACTTTTGACAGTTGTTTTTTGCCCATTTTCCTTGAAACTTAGTTCAATCGCTTTATGTTTTCAGTTGTTTACAACAAAATGTATGTATGTTGAGTATGAGTTGAAACCTTAAATTTGATGTTCGCCGTAGCTTCTGCTACTACAGTCTAGGGTGGACTTGAGTCTCAACCACTACGCCTCTCCATGTAGCACGATCTTTCACCAGCTACCTCCAGTTGCACACTTGGTTGAGGTCCTTCTTCACTTGTGTGCGTCAATTTACCCTAAGCCGTCTTCTGTTGTCTCAATGGCTTAAATTCGAAGTCTTTTCGGGCCGAAGCAGTGATATCCATACGCTCTACGTGGCCTAGCTATCCTAAGCGATTTATCGGAAGACGCACCAGATGCGTGTTGCTGTACAGCCCAATGCGGTAATCGTTACATCTTTTACTCCAGATGCCAACAACGTAAATAGGACCAAAAATCCCACGCAAAATTTTTCTCTTAAAAAGACTTAGGGCTTCCTCATCCGCCGTCGCTAACGTCCAAGACTTCGCGCCACTGGATGATCAAGCTGTTATATAAAGTGAGCTTAGTCTATAGGGAGAGGGTTTTATTAGTCAATTGCCTCTTGAGCCCAAAGAAACAGCGATTGGCAAGAGTGATTTTGCGTTTGATTTTGATACAGATGCTGTTGTCCCTCCTTATCGCGGAGCCGAGGTAGACGAAGTCTTTGACTACCTTAAAGTTTCTGCTGCCTACTGTTATGCTCTGTCCGAAACTTCGATGGTTTATGTCCTTCCTTGACGACAACATGTACTTAGTTTTGCCCTTATCTACCGACAGAACTATTTTAGCAGCTTGCGCTTCAATGCCAGCAAACGCCTCATTGATGGCTCGCTATGTTTATCCAATCATGACAATGTCATCAGCGGAAGCTAGCAATTGAACTGACTTATAGAAGATCTGATGTTGGCTTGTGAGTTACACACGATCTTCTCGAGGATGATGTTAAAGAAGTCCCATGACAGTGCGTCGCCTTGTCTAAAACTTTTTTCGACATTGAAGGTCTCGATGAGTTCGTTACTGCCCTTGACGGAGCATCGTGAGTTCTTCATCGTCATCCTACACAATCTGACGGGTTTAATAGGAATGCCGAAACTATACATGGCAATTTTCATTTCTTGGGTCTTTTCCAGGATCTGCCGTAATGTGATAATCTGGTCTATTGTGGACTACCCTGGCCTGAAACCGCACTGCTAGGGACCTATCAGTTGGTGGACAAACGGTTTCAGACCCTCACACAATGCGGCAGCGAAGATACTCGCGATGTTAAGGAGATTGATCCCCCGATAATTGGCGCAGTCAAAGTAGTCTCCTTTTTTGTGAACCGGGCAAACGACGCTGAAATTCCACTCATCGGGCATGCTTTCCTGGGTGGTCACGTAAAACCCAGCACACCAATGGCAGCTTCTCTGATGGCCTCTTGACAACGTTTCTATGATTGGAGCAGGCAGCATCGAACTCGGAGCGAGTTTCAAGGAGACTCGGTCGGCAAAGTTCCCAGCAATCGGTTGCGATTGTAGCTTTCCGACGTCGAACCGTTTTGGCTTGTCTCGACTCCGTTGCTCTTTCGATATACGGGTTCTTACGTTGGCCACAACAATTTTATGATCCGAATTGATGTTTGCACCTCGTAAGTTTTAGATATATAGAATACTGGAGGAGTGTGTGACGTCGATCGCAACGTGATCAATCTGGTTAACGGTGGATTGATCAGAAGATCGCCAAGTTCCTCTGTTAATTTTCAGATGTGGGAAACGCGTGCTAGCCACAGAGACATTTCGCCCCTAGGCGAAGTCCAACAGCCTGAATCTGTTTCCGGATGTGTTGTCGCGCAGGCTGTATTTACCGATGACTCCAGGAAACATGTTTTTTTTTTAGCTGAGCGTTGAAGTATTCTTGATCGATCTTAATATCGTAGCTGGGGCATCGATTTCCTCCATGCTCTTTCTAGGAGATCATAGAAGTCATCCTTGGTGTTGTCATCATTCTCTTTTGTCGGAACTTAAGTGCATATTTAGCTGATGTTTCCGAATTTAGCCTCGATGCGGATTGTCATGAGGTATTTGCTGATGGGATCGAAGCTCAAGACGTTCTTCCTAAATCTGCCTCGAACGACAAACAGCATCCGTATAAACGCTGCCTTCTCTCCCTGTAGCAATTGCTGTAGTATGTGTCGCAGTTCTTCATCGCTTTTTTTGCCGGGCGCGTCTCATCGCAATCCCTGGATGTCTGCTTTGTAACAGTCAACGGCCTACGCAACTTGATGGGCTGCACGTGGCCTGTTAAGGGACCTCAGATTCTAAGTGCAAAACCTGCGGTTGTCGACAGTAAGTAGTGTTTTTTTACTTGTTTTGTCTGGAAGGCCAGGCCCATTAGTTAGCCTTTGGGTAGTGGTTTAAATAATGTTCCTGGCATAATGGCTAACCAGGAGAGCCCACGAGGAGGCTCTATGTCAACTTGACCTGTGCCCTAAGCAGGATAGAGTTGTTACCTGGCACAATCAATAACGTTACCTCGCATAAATAGGGTGAAACCAAAACAAAAACCGGTTTTCTTAAAGGAAGTTAATTTTCCAATTAATGACCATTTCGATCGATGTAAATTGATTTTTTAAAGTCCACCTATTCAGTTTTAAATTCTTGGCAAACCCTACCAACGCGCAACAAGTTCTTGTGACATTTCTAACCTCGCCCACGAAGAAATTCCGAAAACATTCGTCGACTAAAGTTCCGAGAATCCAGACCGCATTTCCCAGTTGCCCACGCAACTTTAATGAGCTTTCTTGAAAGGGAACCTCTTTGGAAATTCAAAAATCCACCCTGGTGCGCAAAACAAACGAAAACCTCAACAAAACTTCACCGACAGAGTGAGGGTTCTCCCGTTCAATTGTCAGAACCAGCAGCACTCCGGGAGTCTTTAGCCGAGGGGGAAAGTGACGATGGTACTTTTCTGTTTTCTGGTGCTGACAAATCACCTCCGAACAAGTTTCGGTGCAACATTCCGCACCATAGCGAAATTATTTGTCATTTTCGAGTCCACACACATCTCGAGCGATTCCTGACACATTTCAAACTTTTAAATGTACACGATGACGACGAGTTGCACACTTGCTCCCTCCTCGTCGTCGAGGGTTCCTTCAATGAAATTGCCATTACGTGACACACTGCGGCACACACAGGGAGATACGACACGACGCGGGGAGGAGTGAGCACACAATGACGAATTATGTGACAAAGGAGACGTTTGTGAGGAGGACTACCAGAAGTGCATTCCTGCTGGAGCACAGTCGTGTCGTTGCCGTCTTCAGTCATATGCGCTGCTCCACCTGCGAGAAGTTAAACAACGAACTTTTGGCAAAGAGAAGTCGCACTCACTTTGCACTCCCTTGTCGGTGCTGTTCTCCAGGGCGACTGAAACAATCGACACTTTGTTTGAGTTTGGAAAGGAGGCAAAAGCCAGCCTCACTCTGCTTGGGGTAACAATTGCAGCAATGTGTCGTCCCTCCACAGGACAACGGCTCTGTAATGATTGATGATCTAAGTCTAGCACCGTTCAACTGTTCTGGTCATGTGTGAGTCTAGTTTAGGCCACGTTTCGTTGTCGTTTACTGAATGATTAACGATTTTCCTATGACCGTCGAGCATCCAGTTCTCGCCCCTCACTCGGTCGTTGCCTTGTTGGAGATTTTTAAATAAGAGGATATGCTGGGACTTACATGACGTGGATTGGGAGATAAATTGATAAGCGATGGATGTTTCACAGACACCGACGGCTCCACCCGCCCCCACACATACACACACTTCTACAGCGCAAAGTAATTGATTCGATTCTAATGTGATGTTGAGCCGGAGGGGGTTGTCCCTTTGGGGGGTTGTTCCTTTGGAAGGCTTGCCCGGAGGATAGGGTGGATTGGTGTGGCTTGTAAAAGGATTCTGAACATGCTCCGGTGAAAGGAGTCATTAGTGTCTGATGAGCAAGTAATGTCTTCGAGGCGCGGCGTGGATTCCCCAAGCAATGCAACGGGTGTGTGTTGCGGCTGAGGCGCAGCGGTTCTGTCGTCGTCACCTTCGTCTGTGGGAGTGTGGTGGGTGCTGAAAGTGATGTTTACATGCCACATTACTTTGCAATTCGATCCAAGATGATTGATGACGACGATGGGACGCGAAATGCACCGCACAAAAGAGTTAAGCGGGAGAGCGAAAAGATTCAATCACATCGGCGACATGTCGGGATCATCTGACGCTTTGGGAAACTAATTGAAACACGGCCACGGCATCTTTGGATCATCCTCAATATTTATGCATCTAACTCAGACTTACGCTCAGCTGTCCTCACTGGTTCCGCATATTCTGCTGCGGCAAAATTCAGTCAATCGATGAATTCATAGGATTCTCATTTACTTTTTTGAGCAGAGACTCTATTCAGTTGACAGGTAATCCCTTCACCTTCGCCACTAATGTAATCAATTTTCCATTCATACGAACACTCCCCACCCCCAACCAGCAACCCACAACACGGGCAGCCTATTATGCGTGCCCCTCCAACCGTTCCACGACGCCCAACTCAATCCGATTAGAATTGACTTAATGCATCCACGTGCGTGGATTGTGTGAGCACAGTCCGGCTGGACAGGCAGCTGCGGAGGGCGGGTGGTCTGCGGTCACTGTGCGTGCTGCTTTTGTCTGGAGAGCCAGTGAAAACGGAAATTCAAACAGAGTTATCGGCCTATCATGCCTGTCGACCTGTTTGTCGGAATGTAGCCGACTGTGTGTGGCGATTAGACCAGAAGCACAGCGCACCGGACGCCGATACCAATCGCTTCCGCTTAAAGCATTCAACCAGGCGTGTGCGTGTCCCTTGAAGGACTCGCCACTCGGTGAGGATTAGGCGCAGAGCGAGAGATCTCCGCAAATCTGTAATTACATTCATCTGGCCCAATCAACGCACCCAGTGACGCGCCGCAGTCAGTACTGTTTAAGAACTGCCTGCTGAAAGATCTGGTTGTGGTTCTAGGTAGACTGAGGCCGGCAACGCGGCGCGTCCTTGCCCCGGGATGTGGCATTATGTAGCATTTTGGAAAATTTACATAAAACCAAAAATTACTTTTCACATCGACGCTGCATGGGGCCACCGGGAACCAACCAATGTCGACATCCATGTCCTTTCGATGCCGCTGATGCAGTGTGACAAGCATCGCGTCGCTAATAATTCATATCGCCCCCGTTTGTGTTGGCGCACATTGAGGTTGTGTGCGGCTCCTCCATCGACGCCAGTGTTTCAGCAGTCATCAGCAACCACAGGCGATGTTCGCCTGATCCTGTAGCCGACCGAATGGGGGATGTTGCATTCTCAAGCCATCGCCTCCTCTGTCCTGCATCAGGATTCAATTTAATATATTATTGTTGGAGACGTTTTACAAGTCAGTAGTTTCTGTAAGGACATGCGTCCAAGGGGCGGAGGTGGTGGTTGTGCGACAACCGCTGTCAGAGATTTGTCAGTTGGGATGTGTGTTCAATATAATTTTGGAGACGTGGGGCGAGGTTGTGGGACTTACAAGCGACTTAGTGCGTGGGACAAACAAACGGAGGGATGTCTGGCTTTCTTGCGAAAATCGTGTTCGTTGCATGACTTAATTGTGGCACATAGTAACGAGATTAATTTGAAATTATGCGTGTGGTGAAAGGAAATGGCGGCGGGGAACATGCTTTGAGAAAAACAAGATTTCCATGCAACTGAGAGTTTTAGCAGAAGATGTAGAGATTTCTTTTTTCAATTTAAGTGGCCCCTGATAAAGATGTTAGGCATGTTAGTGCCACAGAACGAGCCGATTGTACAGAAGAAGGAAGGGAGACGCGGGCTATACTAAGAGGAATAAATTCGATTCGGAAGAAGCAGTTTAAAACTGTTGGGTGCTTAAGGGTGAACTGAAGAGCTCTTTTTGTGACGCCTGTATTACGGGTGAAGTCTTAGAGGGGACAAACGCAGATGTCAAATTCATTTCTTATTGAAAACGATACAACAGTCATAGACACCGGGCATTATGACGGTGTTCTAGAAGAATATTGAGCCGCTTGTTATTGAGGTCGATCCATTGATCGAGGGACGACTAGGGAGCACCCTATCAGCTAGAAACGTCACGTTCAAACCGCAGGCGGAAATGCGCCTTGCACTTCGCAGCCAGATCATGAAATTGGAAATTCAGATACAGTTACTCACATAATTATTGGGCCAGACAATGTTTTTTATAAAATCAGCGCTTCGCATAAACGCATAAAATAAATCAAATTTTAAAAAAAGTTAATGTTTATACATATACTTAAAAGAAGATTTTTATTTTGTTTATTGAAGTGCTGTTGGATATACAATATTTGTTGTTTTTCTATCTAGGGCATAAACGAATAAATTAGAAGGCTTTCCGACGCGTGAACAGGCCATGTACAGTTGTCCATGAGAGAAGCATGGATTTTCTAAATTCAGGCCACACACTTGTAAGGATTGTCCTTGTGTCTTGTTAATGGTAATGGCATAGGCGAGTCGCACTGGAAACTGCAAACGTTTAAATTGGAATGGTAAATCAGTTGGGATCATTGGAATGCGAGGCAATAGGACATCTTCTCCTTTGAATTTTCCATTCAATATAGTAGCTTCGATGATATTCGCCATCATTTTTTTTTTTTTACTGAAAGCCTAGTGCCGTTGTAAAGTCGTGGTGGATTAATGTTTCGAAGCAAAATGATAGGCACGGCAATTTTCAATGTTAAAACGTGCGGAGGCATGCCAGGTAAGTCAAGTGAATTCAAGAACTCAGTTGGATAGTTGACAACTTCGTCTTGGTTCATCACAGTATCAATGGATTTATGTATATGCTTTCGCGTCTTTAGGTATTTCACCTTGAATGGTGAAATTAATTGAGTTGACATCGTTGCTTTTTGGCTGCTAGTATAGCACGTTCACTGAGCCATATATTATGTATTGGCTCGTCTGCATTTGATTGGAATATGCAGCAGTCTGGTGGCAATAAGATACATTGTGTGACCTTATCGACAGTCAATTTACCATTTCCATCATCCAATTATTGTTTTGCACAACGTTTAGCGGATCCATGAAGTTGCAATTTGGGTTTTTAAGTATAGTTGCTGCACATGTTGCCATAAAACGGATAGTTTTAAATCAGTTCGTCAGCCAGCGTTGAACGCGGAATAAAGGGAAATTTTTGTTCAGAAACCCGAAACTATAAAATTAACGCACCTCCGAAAAAACATTCGTTTCCTCTTAAGTCATTTAGTGTGCAATGAGCGCTTCCAATGGTTTTGTGTACGTCATTGTATATTGACAATTGATTTGCTATTGTTAGAGTAGTTAAACATTCGGTATTAACATTCAAACGTAATACGAAATAATTACACTGTAATGTACATTCAAATACTGTATACATATGTATTTGAATGTAAGTTAACACACAACTTGCCAAATCTGCAAATTCACATCCGACTATCATCCAAGATAGCGCGCAAAGTCACCTGACTCCACGGATCGACAAAGGTAAAATTGTCAACGATCATGCCGCCGCTACTGTAACCTGAGAGACTTGTTTGTCCGAGTTTCCATTTTCCACATTCCTTTCATACATTTTCCAAATGCACCGTAGGTTACTTTCGAAGTAAGAATTGTATTGTAGTTTAGTTTTAATCTGAAAGCGGAATAATAAAGAGGCTAAGCCTCCGAAAATACTAATTTTTTTAAAACTTATACTAAACGAAAAGTTAATTGCTGGTACAAATCCAAATTCAGATTTGGACCAGCGGTAAATCTATGCACGGGCATATACGCATCTACGCTCGCGTAAGCATACACTCAATTCTCTTTTTATGCGAATCTTTTTTATGCGGTTTTGAAGTTGAGCGATTTTTCCTGAGAATCTTATTCTGATTTTTTTGTACAAGATTTTGAAGTTATGCGTTTTTTTTTATAGTATTTTGTATAGAAAATAGTTCGAGAAGGTCTTCAACTTTGCAAAAAAATTAGAAACACATTTTTTTAATAATGACCCGAATACTGAGCGGGCATTCAAATTCCATCGTGAGCTGAATAATTGTATTTCTGGGTATCAAGAACTTCATAAAGAATTACGAAAAGATTCGCAAAGCTTAATAACTGATTTTCTTATCAAATCAGGAGAACCTTCAGCAGGCGAAACTTACGTTGAATCTATTGATGCAGTAGCAATCTCGTCACAAAATGAACTGACTGTCTATTGCAGTGATGATGATAATGATTTCGCGCCAGTTCACAAAAGGTTGCAGGTGTTATCAGAAAGTGAAGAAAATGACTAAATATAAAATTTTTGTAAAACTACTAATTAAAGTAATGTGAAATAAATATATTTAATTAAAAATAAAGTAATGTTATGTATTTGATTTGAATTTACCAAAACTTTATACTGTGCTCAAAAATTCTCAGGTATCCTCATTTTCTATTAGTTGATATCGACTTTTCTTTGCGATTTTTTGGTCCTATGAACTTTTAAAAAATTTTGGAACGTAACCCTAATTATATAATGTAATTAATGTCTTTTTTTATATGATTTTTTAGTTGTATGCGTTTTTTGAAAATAATGGAACACATTCCTTCTTTTACACTGCATTAGTGTATTTTTTTATGTGATTTTTTTGTGCGGTTAGTTTTAGAACGTATCTACCGCATAAAAAGAGAATTGAGTGTATATACTTCCCAAACCAACACACGATCACTTCTTCTAGTATGCGTTGTGTGTGTATTTAGGGGTTGAAGTGTATAATGTGCGTGACTCAACTGAGGCTCGTGTCGATTCACTGGTTACAGGGAGAAAAATATATGGGAAACAAAAAGCATTGAACCTGCGATATCTCCAATTTATTATTCGAAACGATGGTTAGATTATTATGTTCCCTTAGCGCGTTGACCCAGATCTTCAATACTGCGTTTTAAATTTTCCAAAATTTGCATATTGATGTTTTAAAGATTTTGACCAATAACTCCCAAAGTGTCTAAGCCTGAATGCTTGAACTAATTTTAGTTAAAAGTATTCATTGAGGCGGATTTTCCATGATTTTTCCAGATTTGTAGGCACAACTGTGTGGAAATTAGAGGCGATCAAACTTTTTAAAGCTTCATATCATTCTAACTGTACTCTCCACCGAAAAACTGCAAAAGAAAGCTCAATCTCATTTAAAAAGACCTTTTGATTGATATATCACTCGAAAGGATCAGCCGAACTTTAAACATAGTCCCCAACTTCATCTCCATGGGGAGCTATCCCCCCAAACAGAAGTTGGTACTAAAACCCTTTTAACAGAATTCTGAACTTTGTTCAAAGACATCACTGCTCTATCTCTTACCAGTTAAGTGTCTATAAAGGACAAACAACTAAACAAACATTGATTTTTATATAAGTTAACGACACGTTAACAAATATTTCAAAGATGATGTGATCCAATATCGTAGTGCACGTGCGACACCCGGTCATCCGGTCACTCGAAGACTTTCAGCCAGCGGCACCGTGATCAACGAAAACAACAAGTGCAGCCGCATCAAATATCGTCTGCAGTCTGGATTCTGACACTGAGAAATGACACCTCCCAGACCCAAACCTGCCTATCCCACATTCTTTTCCCATGCCGCATTAGATTATAAGTATTCCCTTGTTAGTTTTAAGTTCAGTTGTTCGTTGGACATCGAAAAAATAAAGTTTGTTTTTAAAAAAAAATCTGAAAACAGATTTTTAACTTATACAAGTATATACATATATATATATAAGTATATAGATATAGATAATAACTACACGCTGACATGGAAGAAAGAATAAGGGATGAAGTCACTTCATTGCAGGTGGTATTAAGCACACATCAATGGCGCTATATGTCTGTATGATCCGAAATTAACCGTAGTAGAAGGGACTTACAGTTTTTGCTGACTCTGAACGGCGAAGTTTGAGAAGCTGTCTTAGACAGTTACGAGGGTTGCCTTCTATATTTCGAGTTTAGAGACCTCAAAAAATGTTAATCATCGAAAATAGCTTTATTGTTTTTCGAATATTTTCCATTAAGATCTATACACTTTTGCATGCGCTTGAACCAATTGTCGAAGCACTTTTGCCACTCTGATTGAGGTAACCATACATTCTGAACGCATCAAACGCTTCTTCAGGTGTCGAAAAACGTTGATCTCTCATTTTATTTTGTACGTACGGGAATAAAAAGAAGTCATTCGGTGCCAAGTCAGGACTATACGGCTCATCAAATCGATGTTTTGAGTGTTTGAGCTGATGTGTAAGATCTCTCACTGTCGCGGTGATCAGGAAAACCAACCTCTTCGGCGTTTGGTTTTCTTGATTTCTTGGAAGACAATTGGCAAACAAATAGTTGTGTACCACTCAAGATTGACTGTTCTGCGTTGTTCTAGTGGTACGGTTGCGACATGTCCAGTTTTTCCAAAAAACAGGCGACCATTTGATTGGAAGTGCTTCGTGCGCTAGCAACTTTTGTTGGATTTGGCTCAATTTGAAACACCCATACAGTCGACTGCTGTTTACTTTCGGGCTCATACGCATAAATCCACGATTCATCACCTGTCACGATGTCATTGACGTGTTTCGAAGCACCGCGTTCGTATTTTTGGAGCATTCCTTTCGACCAATCGACACGAGCCTTTTTTTGAGCGATTGACAAATTGTGTGGGACCCAACGCGAAAAAAATTTTTTGACGGTCAACTGTTCATGCAATATTGAGTGAATTCCAGTGCCACTAATGCCTAAGATTATCTCAATCTCACGATAAGTCACATGACGATCTTGCAACATCAGTTGGTGCACAGCATTAATGGTTTTCGGAACAACAACTGATTTTGGGCGACCTTCACGAAATTCGTCTTGGAGTGAACTACGACCTCGGTTGAATTCACCATACCATCGATAAACACTTGTCTTTGATGGAGCTTCATGGCCAGAAATTGAATTAATTTCATCGATGCACTATTGTTGAGTTAAACCACGTCGAAAGTTGTAAAATATAATCGCATGAAAATTTTCACGATTCAATTCCATTTTTTGGGCGAGATGAATCTTTTAAGTTCCTGTAAACAATACAAATGGCGCTCGTATGTCAAAACGTTCTGAGTACGTATAACCTCGAAAATGTCAAACTTTACGACAGATCTGGCAGTTGCCCGATTGCAATACTAGGGTTGCACAATTCCCAAATATAGTAACATTTTCAAAAAATTCCACCACATTCAGAGCTTGACATACGAACCATTGACACCTTTCCTTAACGCCCATGTAAACAATCATGGAAAGAATTCACCAGACTTTGCCTAGAATTTGTCTTCTTGGGATTATCTGGTACATCCACTAGTAATCTCAAGCCGCGAATGCACAAAACCCTTCTTTTGATGTCTTTCAAGAAGCAGTTCCGAGGTGAAAAATTGCCTCTCGACATCTCCGGGCTTAAAATTTAACGGCACTGAATTACCAATTTATTACTGAGTCAGTTCCCTCGATTCTGCGAATTCGCTTCATGTGTGGTACAGACCTTGATCCAATCCTATTAAGACTCCAATTCTTCATCTTATAACTTTTCCCACGTTCTTTGTGTCCGACGCTAAAATGACAACTTTTGAAACCTCGAAATGATCCTTTGCGTAATTTATCAGTCAGGCGCATCTTTCTTCTAATTTAATGAGAAAGGTAAAATGTCATTTGTGGAGAAGTAAAAAGTACTGTAAATGTCTAAAACAGATATTTATGCGTTTAAATTAATTCTGACAGACTTCAAACTTTCCAATGAAGAAGGCATTCCCTTCCACGAACAACCGCAACTTGTAGGTAACGCCATCTGTTGAAAAAAAAACATTAAACCCAGAGTTTGTTTTCCTAACAAACGTTTGCAGTGTTCAACAAACAGTCTTCTTGTTGACTCCTCGCCACGCATGGCATCCCCGTTCAGCACGAGCACCATGTCAAACATCTTCCCCCTGCGCGGGGTCTTTTCAATTTCGAATTTTAATAAAATTTCCTTAGCCACCGGGGAAGCGGCGGCCAGCCAATAAAAACAGACGAAAACAAAACTTTGCCCAGAAACGTACGTCCACTCAATCACTCACAAGGAAAAATAATTTTATTGATGGATTTTAATTAAAATGGTTTAATTGGATGATTTTAATTAAAATATTGCGCCCTCGTAAAACTGGTTTGAGTCGAACGGTGTTTTTTTTTCGATGTTTCTTGTTTTGTGCGGAGGAGTACGTGGGGTCGCAGCGCACTGCACACATTTTTTCAATTTCTCCCGTGTCAACATCGAAAGTTCTCGCATCTCAGCAGGGCGCCACAGAATGTCATTTTCGCACGGCAAATTATGTCACCGGCAGTGTTTCTTTTTTTTCACTGGTTTTCGCCCTATTTTTGTGTGCGTGTGCGAATTTTTAAAGAAAAACAAAGCCATGCAGGATGCATCGCAGAAGAAGAACGACGCTCGTGGCCGCAAACGGCAGGGGGAGGGAGAAAATATTGAAATTTTATGCAAATATTGATGGTTGAATCGAAATAAATCGAATCCTGGATGAAATTATATTTTAATGCATTCCCGTTTGTGTATTTTTTTTCCTCGGAAGGAGCTAGCCGGGGGCTGTGCAGTTCGGCAATGGCGGTGCAGACTCGAATTAACGACTGTGGGTCGTTGATTGGTGAGGCGAGTATGGCCCACCGCCGGCGGTGGTTTTTCTTTTGAAATGTGGATTTTTTTTCAATTTTACTGGCACACCGCGTGTCGTGAAATGCAATTTCCTCTCTGGCGATAAGTGAGTTCGGTATCTGTTCGATGCCACCGGACGATTGAGCGGTGGTAAGGGCGGCTCCTTTCACTGTTTGCTTTGGTATATGGTATTTAATTGTTCGATACGATCAACATGTTTGAAACGATGACGCTCTGCGTTCGCTGAAACGGGATGATGGGAAAATGAAACCGTCGGGCGGATTTTGGTGTGGTGTGGTGGATTTCTCGGAGATAACGCCTGATGAAGATTAACAGAATATGAAAATGTGCAAAAATTGGATATGGGCAAAAAACAGAAACGAGAAGTCCTTAAAATACCTTTGTGCCATGTATTTTGACTACTTATCCACTGAACAGGTTTTAAGGTTTTTCAGCCAGAAGTTCACCAAAGAGAAAATTTTCAAAGGCCTCCTTAATGATTATAGGTACGGCGTAGATGGTAGAATTAAGAGTCTGGTTATATGGGAGCAGCTTATAGTGGATGATTCCATTCCAATACCACCAAACACACAGCAAAACCTTCCTGGCCGTTAATCCCGGCTCGGCCAATGTTTGTGACGATTCACCGTCCTTCAACCACTACCGTTTTCGCTTGATATTTTCTATGTGCTCCATTTTTCGTCGCTATTCACCATCCGCTTAAAAAATGGGTCGAGTTCGTTCCATTTCAGCAGCACATCGCAGGTGTTGATTCGGTCTAGAAGGGTTTTTTGCGTCAAATCATGCGGCACCCAAACATCAAGCTTTTTTTGTATCCAGCCCTCTGCAGATGGTTTAAAATGGTTTGGTGACTAACTCCCACCTCCTGGGCGATGTTATGATATACCACATGCCGGTCTAACTCGATGATTTTCTTGATTCGATCGGTATTCGTCGTCACAGGTTTTCCGCCGGCTGGCTTATCCATTATGTCGTTTTGACCGGCTCTGAATCGTCGAAACCATTCCTCCGCGGTTCAAAGTGATAGAGTACCATCCCCCAAAACACCACTAATCTCACGGAACGCTTCTCTAACAGATTTGCCTTTAACGAAGGAAAGAAGAGGAAGGCGTTAGTGAACTACATGTTCACACGGCTATAACTGTTTAACACAATATCTAATCTAATCATGCATAGCTTCGTTTTGTACTTTATGTCAAGACCTTTCGAATGATAGTATTATTTGATAGTATAGTATTCCCAGATACGATCGTAGCGCTTTGCACAAGCCGAAAAATTCCAAAGACAGAAAGGCGGAGATATTTAACAACCTAATAATTCTTTGAGTTCCACAAAGATGCACTTTCCCTAGTTTTTTTTATTTTAGCGCCTAATGTTTGGTTACAAAGATGCGATGTACAGGGTTAACTTCAATCTTGGGGTCTTAAGATGTTTTTTCTGCAGCAGACCTGGGCACCTCCCAAATAGGCTCAAAACTAACAATCCGAATTGTCGACCAACTGCAAAACTTCAACAAATTTCAATTCATTGTCACTCTTTTTGGCTCACAGCACTCATTTCTCCAAGCATATCCACAACCACCAAACTTGCTGAATTCGTTCCTAATACTTTATGTCCAACTTCAATGAATGAGTTCCAAGTGCATAAAAAAGCGTTGTTTCATAGCATGGTTTGAATAAAATCTTAAGAATTATGAATATGGAGTATTATTTGAGTCCCCTCTTTTTTTATAATTGGCGCGCACTAAAGGGATTGTTTATACCTTTAAATGACTTGAAATAAGTCACAGCATGGGCCGAAGGTATAGCGGAAGAGAGGGACAGGGAGTACCGATGCACATTGGTTTTAAATGCCTGTGGATTGTAATGGGGGAATTAAGCTGGGAAGAGCATTCCATATAAGTGTGGTGCGACTGAAGAACGAGTCTCTAAACTTAACTGTACGTCTGAACGTGGGCTCAAGGGTGAGCATTCCTAGAAAGGCGGGTATTGCGGGTGAATTCTTGAAGGGGTAGAATGCAGCTAACTCGTTAGGGCATTTTTTTGTTGAAATAGCGATGAAATAGTGATAGAGACGCAAAATTTCGTCGATATTCGAGCGAGTCGATTGACTTCGCAGCATTATTATCACCAATAAGTTTTATCGCTCGCTGTTGGATTCTATCAAATAGGTGCAGAGAGGTCTTAGGAGCACCAGTCCAGATAGGAGCGTTGTACTCAAGCTTTGGGCGGATGTACGCCTTATATATTGTTGTCAGATCAGAAGGGGTGAAATACTTCTTGCATCGCTTTAAGAAACCTAGACATTTAGCTGCATTTTTGGCGATCTCAAATATGTGATCGTTCCAACTTAGTGTTGAGTTGATACACGTACCGAGGATGGAAGGTCGTTCAGTTTCATTAATAGACAATGGCCGGTTGTGTTGAGAACGCTTAAGTGACAGTGGACAGCACTGAGTTTTGCATTAAGTTCCACTCTATTCTTTTTACCCCAATCAATTACGCTGTCAAGATCGGAATTTAATGAGCTTAACATACGCTGCCGTTCTAAGTCAATGGCCGAGGAGGGACGAGAACCGAGGAACAAATATGAAAAGCTGAGGGAACTGTCACCAGCGAAGGAGTGAGTTAGATTAGAAGTGACAGACAGGAGATCATTTATCAAAATGAGGAAAAGTGTCGGAGACAAAACGGAGCCCTGGGGAACACCAGCATTAATATGATGAATATCAGACTTGAACCCATCCAATACAACTTGTATTGAACGGTTCGAAAGGTAATTTCCAATCCATTGCAGAAGAGATCATAGTCTCCAAAAGCACGCATTTTCGACAAAAGAGCCTGATGCCAGACTCTGTCAAACGCTTTTGAAATATCAAGTGCAACGATCTTGCTTTTTCCTACATTGTACAAAGATTTTTCGGTGAGATAAGACATCAAATCACCAGTGGACCTGTTGCTGCGGAAGCCGTATTGCCGGTCATTAAGAATTTTCCGAGTTTCAGGATATTTCATAAACTGGCGATTTATCAGCGTTTCCATAGCCTAGGAAAGTAGGGATGTAAGTGATATGGGTCGGTAGGAGGTGGGTGAATATGGTTTCCCTTTTTTAGGGATGGGCTGGACAAATGCTGTTTTCCACTTACTCAGATACCAATGGAAAAGCGTTCGCAGTGGTTTTGCCAGCGTAGAAGAACACCTCTTTAGAAGAACGGGGTGGATACCATCCGGACCAGCGGATTTGTGTTTTTAAGTACTCTTGCAACTAGATCTTTAAGTACTCTTGCAACTGTGCGAAAATGGGCTTGTCCCATGGAAAAATTTACGCTCTCGAGTACAGGCGCGGACAGAGTGCAATCTGGAAGCGTTGAGCTGGCTGCAACATGTGGCCTAACAGATTTGCTTTGTCCAAAGAGCTGACTGCTGGAATGTTATTGCAAATGAGCGTTAGAATTGAAGACAAGGCGGAATTCTTTACGTTTTTTTACATATGACCAAGAGTTTTTCTGCCCTTGGCATAATGCAGCACTTTTTGCCTCAACTTTTACTCACATGAGAATTGAACACGTCGTAATAATGTATTGCAATCATTTCAAGCCCTTTTGATTTTTTTTTTTTTTTTCAGAAGGATTGGCTTTGAAAGTCGGGGAGCTTATTTCTCTCATCCTGATGGCCTCTTTGCAGCTCTAGTCATACCACGCGTTTGTCTTAAATTTGATAGTCTTCACTCCTCGGGGGAATCAAGGATTTCATACCCGACGAAATCAATTTTGTTTTAGTATTTCTCAAGATGAGATGTGAGAAATAGGTCCAAATTTCAGATATTTGTGGTAGCTCATTCACTAGTTGGGTCAAATAGTTTATCTCAGCAAATATTTCAACATTCTTTCCTTCGGGTGTTATCTGGCCTGAATGTCGAAGCCAAGAAGAATTGTGGACATTGAAATCGCCCGCAATAACAGTTTCAGTGCGAAGATACAGGGATACAGTTCTTGTGATGGAGTCGAAAAGCAAATCAATCAAAAAGTTGAGTTGCTATCCAGGTTTGGGTTTCTATAAATAAAGCAATAGTGGATTAACTGCTTACGGGCATAGAGTTTTAACCACAGGAAATAAAATTCCGGATTGGAACAGTGGCCGTATTGTGGTTGAAGTTGGTAAGCAATATCACTACGCACGTAAATTGCGAGACCGCGATGTGGGGAAAACAAAGGCACTAAGCTGTATCCAGATAGGTTCAAATCCGACAATTCGGTACTCTCACATACCTGTGTTTCACTTAGCGCCAAGAGGGCCTCGAAATCATTTGCCGCTCTTTTCAGTTCTCCTCAACACCTTCACCTCGACCTTATTTGCATGTTGAAGACGCTGCTGATAACATAATAAGTTCTCACATTATAATATACGCCGACGATATGAAGCTCGCTACATGATGTGTTGTTGAAGTACCATTAAAAAAAATCCTGGTGTCACCTAAACTCACTTAAATTCAATGTTAATTTATATCTTTATTTCAAGCACATGTCTAACACACCCGACAGTTCATAAAACTATTCAAAACTATTCATGAGGATATGGTGGTTGTTTACCAGGGTTCCGAACCTTCAATATCAACTGTGCAAAAGTGGTCAATTGAATTCAAGGGAGGCAGAGGGAGCATTGAAGATGACCCCCGCTCCTGCGTCCCGGCTACTGCTTGAACGGAAGAAAGCATCAAAGAAGTCGAAAAACTTGTTCTTGAGGATGCCCAAACAAAGATGAAAATTATGGTAGAGATCACATAGCTTTCAACTGCCACCATTCACACCATTCTTCATGACCATCTTAACCTTTCAAATGTCAGTGCAATGTGGGTGCCAGGAAGGCTCACAGCGCCTCACAAAAATCATATAATCGCATGCTGAGATTCCTTGGAGATGTGTAGTGAGAACGACGACGGTGTTATGGATGGAAATGTTACTTGGCCGAAACATCGGTTCACCACTATGACCCTGAAAGCAAACAGGACTCCATGTAGTGGCATACAAAAGGACCTCCGAAGAAGTTCAAAGTCACTTCGTCTGCCGGGAAGCTCATGGCCACCGTTTTTTGGGACTCAAAGAGAATCTTGCTCATTGAGGACAAACAAAATAGGTGAAACCATCAACGCCATATCCTACGCTTTTCACTTTGCATAATTTGCAGGAGGAAATTGAAACGAAAAGACGGGATGAATTCGCATCGGGTGTGTCGCTTCTTCATGACAACGCTCCTGTTCACACGGCGCGAGTTTCCAAGGCTGCTGCGCGAGACTGTGGTTTCGAAGAAATCTAACACCCTTCCTATAGCCCAGGCCTTGCGCCTAGTAATTATTTCCTGTTTCCAGATTTGCAAAAATGTCTTTGTGGAAAAAGATTTTCGGATGATGAAGAACTCAAGTCGGCAATAAATGGGTATTTTGCAGAGAAAGAGGAAATTCATTTGTTTGAGGGTGGTCGCCGTGGCATAGTGGGTAGAGTGCGAAGCTCACACGCCGAAGGGTCTAGGTTCGACTCCCAGCTCAACACAAATTTCCCTAATTTTTCACGGCACCGCCTCTTTCGAGCTGCTGACAACACTCAAAGAGTAATAACTGTCTAAGAAAACTTCTTAAATTTCGCCGTTCGATATCGGCAAAAAACTGTAGATCTCTTCTACTAGTGAGAGAACAGTAGCGCGCACAACACGAGTAGTTGATGAGCAAGCTAGGCTCTGGTCCCCCTTTGTACTGTATCGCCAACAACGTGTTTTATTGCTAGTTCGAAAGTAAAGATAAAGTCGAGCTGTATGTCTTCTAAATGCTAGTTTTTCAAAGCCCTCACGACTGGTTAAAATATGTATGGTAGACGCCAGGTATTAGTTAAGCTCATATACACCAAGTATGTCAAAATGGACCACCACCATTTTTTGCCACGAATATTCACGCGATACAATGATATATGGTGGATCCATCCATTTCATCTACGCCGCCCATTCCTTTATTGTATTTCAGGAATAAATTCGGAATACTCACGTCCACCTTTTGTTTACACTGTGAACACCAGCGTCTTATTTTGTCAACAGGTTCCACAGTATCAAAATTTGTACCTATAGTACACACGCTGTGGTCTTTCCACCTTACGAGTTAAAGTCATTGCTTGAGTCGAACATGTATCATATTAAGTTCTTGTCCCCTTTTTCATAACTTTGACAGGGCGTAGCCGGCATTTATTTGTCCGGTTATCGCGTATAGTTCCAGTGGTAAGAAATGATTGTTTTCTACACATTTCGACCACCTTTCTGGCAATTTGTGAATACCACGGCAATAAAATTGTTCGTCTTTTAAAGCAAACCACTCAGACAGCCAATTCTCGACCTCCTAGTAGGAATCAAAGTGCTGCTCAGCCAATGCGTGGCCCATCGATGAAAACAAATGGTAGTCGGAAGGAGCCAAGTCTGGTGAATACGGCGGGTGGGGTATTTGCTCCCTGTCAAGTGTTTTGATTGTATCCTGAACCGGTTTTTCTTTGTATGCAGGTGCATTGTCATGGAGCAAAATTACCTTGCCGTGTCTTCTGGCCCATTCTGGCCGTTTCTCGATCCATACATGGTTCAAATTGATCATTTGTTGTCGGTAGCGATCAGTATTAACGGTTTCACCAGGTTTTAGAGGCTCGTGGTACAGCACACCTTTCTGGTCCCACCAAACACAAAGCATTGTCTTCTTGCCGAATCGATCTGGTTTTACAGTCGATGTTGATGGTTGTCCCAGATTAACCCATGATTTTTTCCGTTTAAGATTCTTAAAATAAATCCATTTTTCATCGCCAGTCACAATCCGCTGTAAAACCCGATTTTCTTTCGTATCTTTGAAGCAAAATTTCAAAAGTGTTTTTTCGGTTTTCCATCTGTCTTTCATTCAATTCATGTGGCACCCATTTTTCACACTTTTGGATCTTTCCCATAGCTTTTAAACGGTCAGAAATTGTTTGTTGTGCAACATTTGACATTGCTGCCATTTTCTTTTGACTTAAGGTGTCATCTCCATCCAACATCGGTTGCAATTTGGCGTCTTCAAACTTTTTTGGTGGTCTTCCACTTCTTCATTTCTCACATCAAAATCATAATTTCCGAACCGTTGAAACCATCTTTTGCATGTTGCTTCTGATTCGGCATGATCACTTCGACAAGCATTCGATGCGACTCTGCAGCACTTTTCTTCAAATGGAAACAAAAACTTAATGCTTTCCGCAAATCATCACTTTCTGGTACAAGATTCGACATTTTTAACACGATGAAAAAATATGATGTTGTCTGTTTAATGACTTGATCTATACTAAATAAGGGCTCGTTCACCATAAATGTTCCCTATCGAGACATTTGTGTCTTGACGCTCACTTCATACCGGTATATATATATTTTTTTTTTCTTTCGGGATTTTACTTTGTTTATATATTTCATAACCTCTGATTACTTGTAAACTGGGACACTGAAATAAAGAAGGAATTCAATGCAATTTGCATTGCAGTTCTAATAGTTAATTTATTAACACTTAAACAACAAGGATCCCATTAGTGCTTTAAACTAATCTTTGGAAAAACCGAAGCATTGACGGTATGGCGATAAAGCATGGCGGTAAAGAATTCTTTCGTCCCCCGAAACTGAAATCGATTTATATAAAAGAAAAAGAAAACGGACAGGGTAATGGTCTATAATTCCAGCCAATTCCAAAATGAATGTAAATGTCTTTCTGCCCGCCACAAGGGAAACAGACATCAAAAGAGTAATGAACCAAAAAAAAGTTCTCTCTTATCCTTTGCTGCTTGCATTGCTTACAAAGACGGTTGTCTGGTTGTTGCTTTCGTTGGCTGCGAGCGAGTTATCTTGGCCGATTTCCCTCTTAGAGCGACAATGAAAGTGCCTTTAAGTCTGAGTAGAGAGGTAGAATCTCGTGAGCAATTTACTGCCTTAAACTTGTTGCCATCTGTCGAATTATCACATGTCCACCTCCATCCTCACCCATCTCAAATTACGATCAAATGAAAGTGTCAATCAGGGCAGCGAGCGGAGACGCGTGCTCAAAGTAACCAATAAGCATAATGACACCAGCTATTCTGACTCAAGACTGAAAGACCCAAAACAAGTCAAACTAAAATTCCATTGCTGTGTCCTCAAAGCTGGTATCCATTCGGAAATCAGTGACATCCTCTGGAGCTACACCTCAACCGTGGCGGAACATTTTTCATCGCCGATGATAGACGCCCCAGCTACACGAAACACAGCACGTCCTGTGTATGTATGGGGTGGGGGCTTTGCCAAAGCTGTCGCGTTGCTTTGTCACCGGAAGGACCGCTCCCATTCATCATTATTATTATTCCACGTACATGGTGTGGTGCCGACAGCGCTGAGCGGGAATAGAGCGGAGAGGCGCTCTTCAGGCAATCACTGACGGCGTTTGCTTCTTCGGCTGCGAAACGGGCCTTGATTCGTTGATGGCCGTGGATGTCGGCAGTAAAGGCCTTTTGGATTGTCTGCCAAACGTATAAATCACAATGGAAACACCGGCAAACACACACACATGACGAGAAGCCTAATGAAAATTGATGCTAGGAAAATTTCCACCCGACTCCCGGAACATTGTCTGCTGACAGACTGTGGACGACAACAAGCGCGAAGCGCGGCAGTAGATGGATGGAACAGGAAAAACGCTGTTGCAGGAGGACGCGCGATCAGTGTGGAGATGCAGCTGCAAGCCAGGTAATAGTGTGTTTTATGTTGGCAGGCAGATGTTGGATTAACACGCGGCGTGAGTGAGTTATGCCTGTGTTATTCGTTTAAATAAACGCTCGGATGCGTGCACCGGACGGCAACACAATGCATATAGCGGGCGGGTTCCCAGTTTGGGACGCTTGTTTTCAGCAGGAAAGTGGATTAGTGGCTCAGTTAGTTTGCTTTGTTAGGAAATTCGGTCTCTAACGAGTTGCTGCTGATAGTCGACGTGGATGTGGGTTCTGATTTCCATAATTTCCTCAAGTTTCTTGAACTCGAAGAATGCTGTGGTTTTCTGTTTATGATGCACATAGTATGTTGCGTGACGGAGAAAAGTATCAAATTTTGGGAAGGATATCAGTTTTCTCCTATTAATTGTGGCCTTAGTGTATTGTGTGTGTTTTGTCTGTGCCGTAAAATTGTAAATTAACTCAATTTCCCAAAATTCAAAGTTTATCTTCACCACTGATTGGACTCAGGAACTCAAAAATTTTAAGTAGCGCAAGAAATATCGGTTTCCGAGTGTGATTGAGCAAAATCAAATCAAATCTTGCGCAACGATTTAAAGGTCTGAAAGTGAATAATTTCAGTTAAGCACACAGAGACGCCTCTAGGCTCGTCTGACCACTGTGTCGTATCAGCCAATTTTCCATACTCGTCCCAATACATTAGAGAGCAAATCCCTAAAAGAACTGTTTGGCTCTACGAGAAAGCCAACTGGAGCGGCCTAAACAACTTTTTTAGGGATCTTAACTGGTCACTATGCTTCCCCGATAGTGACGTGGATGCCGCAGCTGATATGATCACAAAAATAATTTTGTCAGGTATGAATCCTTCATCCTTCACAAAGTGAAGAGTACCAAACCGAAGACAAACGCGTGATAGGACTCGAGCTGCAAAGAGGCTATCAGGTTGACAGAAATAAGCTTTCGGACTTTCAAAGCCAACCCTTCTGAGGAAAACCGGAAGCAATTCAAAAGGGCCCGATATGATTGCAATGCACGTAAAAGACGTGTTAAATTCTCCTATGAGCAAAAGTTGAGGCAAAAAGTTCTACATTGCCCCAAGGGCAGTAAAAACTTTTGGTCATATGTAAAAAACGTAAAGAGTTCCCCCTCGTCTTCAATTCCAACGCTCATTTGCAATAACATTCCAGCTGTCAGCTCTTTGGACAAAGCAAATCTGTTAACTGCACATTTTACAGCCAGCTCAATGCCTCCAGATTGTGCTCTGTCCGCGGCTGTACTTGGGAACGTAAATTTTTCCATGGGATAAGTCCATTTTCGCACAGTTGCTAGAGTACTTAAAGATCTAAACGTGCACAAATCCGCTGGCCCGGATGGTATCCCCCTGTTCTTCTGAGGAGGTATTCTTTTATGCTGGCAAAACCACTGCGTAAGCTTTTCCATTTGTCCTACTCTTTAGGACTCTTTCTGAGTAAGTGGAAAACAGAATTTGTCCAGCCCATCCCTAAAAAAGGGAAACCATATTCACCCACCTCCTACCGACCCATAACACTTACATCCCTACTCTCCAAGGTTATGGAAACGCTGATAAATCGCCAGTTTATGAAATATCCTGAAACTCGGAAACTTCTTAATGACCGGCAATACGGCTTCCCCAACCATAGGTCCGCTGGTGATTTGATGGCTTATTTCACCCAAAAATGGCCCCAATCTTTGTACAATGTAGGAGAAAGCAAGATCGTTGCACTTGATATTTCAAACGCATTTAACAGAGTCTGGCATCAGGCTCTTTTGTCGAAAATGCCTGCTTTTGGGATCGATGAATCTCTTCTTCAATGGATTAGAAATTACCTTTCGAACCGTTTAATACAGGTTGTATTGGATGGGTTCAAGTCTGATAATCACCATATTAATGCCGGTGTTCCCCAGGGCTCCGTTTTGTCTCCGACACTTTTCCTCATTTTGATAAATGATCTCCTGTCTGTCACTTCTAATCTAACTCACTCCTTCGCTGATGACAGTACCCTTAGCCTTTCATATTCGTTCCTCGGCTATCGTCCCTCGGCCATTGACTTGGAACGGCAGCGTATGTTAAGCTCATTAAATTCCGATCTTGACAGCGTAATTGATTGGGGTAAAAAGAATAGAGTGGAACTCAATGCTCCCAAAACTCAGTGCTGTCTACGGTCACTGAAGCGTTCTCAAAACAACCTGCCATTGTCTATGAATGGGTCTTGCATTGTTGAAACCGAACGACCTTCCATCCTCGGTACGTGTATCAACTCAACACTAAGTTGGAACGATCACATATTTGAGATCACCAAAAATGCAGCTAAATGTCTAGGTTTCTTAAAGCGATGCAAGAAATATTTCACCCCTTCTGATCTGACAAAAATATATAAGGCGTACATCCTCCCAAAGCTTGAGTACAACGCTCCTATTTGGACTGGTGCTCCTAATACCTCTCTGCACCTATTAGATAGAATCCAACAGCGAGCGATAAAACTTATTGGTGATAATAATGCTGCGAAGTCAATCGACTCGCTCGAACATCGACAAAATATCGCGTCTCTATCACTATTTTATCGCTATTTTAACAAAAAAATGATCTAATGAGTTAGCCAGCTGCATTCCTCCCCTTCAAGAATTCGCCCGCAATACCCGCCTCGCTAGGAATGCTCACACGTTCACACTCAAGTCCACCTTCGGACGTACAGTTAAGTACAGAGACTCGTTCTTCAGCCTCACCACACGAATATGGAATGCACTTCCCAGCCCAATTTCCCCCCCCCCCCCCCATTACAATCCACAGGCACTTAAAACCAATGTGCATCGGTACTCCCCGGCCCTCTCTTTCTCTATACCTTCGGCCCGTGGTGTGACTTAATTCCAGTCATTTAAGGATATAAGCAATCTCTTTAGTGCGCGCCGATTATTAAAAAAAGACAACAACAGAAGTATGTCACCACAAAAGGCAACTTCCAACTGCTTTGAGCGTGAAAAAGCCACCAAAAACCAAACCGTCCTTTTCAACTACCCTTTGGTACATCCTGGATTGCGTTCAGGGTCACACAATAACAATCGTAGCCTGCGGACGGAGCTTACACGCTCACAAGAAGTGAGGTTTGAAGGTGGCTGCAGTTGACCACGAGATGCTATAGACCAAGGTTAAGTACGAAAGGGTGGTGGGGTATTCCACTGGGGCTCCCTACCTGGTGCTAGAAAAGAGGAGCCTTTGAAACTGCATGCCTACCACTAGACTTCTAGCCAACAAAAAGGGAGTTCATGTCCATCATAACAGTGGTCAGCTGAACTTCTAAACTGATAAAGCCTGGAGTATAAGTTTTGGTATTTCTGGTGTACAGCCACGCCTTACACACTGTGGTAACTATTTATTTCAAACTGTGAATGGCTGTGTGAATACAAAGAAGGAAAGAGTCCTTAAAAAACACAATTGAATGACAATGCCAATTAAGGCCTCTGGATGATTTTTAGTTTTAAGTGGGTGTAGATTCACGGAATAAGAAGGCTGATGAAATCGCCAGGCCCAAAACAGCTTCTTTGACATCACCTTGCACAGACGAACCAGACGTATTGGAACTTATTTCCGTATATGATGCGTATTTAACAATCAATCAAACTATAAAAGTTGTGGTCGCAGGTCGCTATAGCTGCACACGCTTCTAGAGTTGATATGTTACTCGTTAAGCTGAATTCAAGTGACAAGAGAAAATAATAAAAAAATGCCACCTTAATCCACATATGTAAGTCTAAGGATTGAATGATAGAGTAGGATTTGGGAAGAAAGGAGTGAAACCTTAGTTTTAAGTTACAGATTTCGAAACAGCCACAGTTGTTAGAAGAGAGCATATGAGGGACAGGTTAATAGTTGATACAGAATAGGAGTAGACTCCAAGGACAAGATAAGATTTACAAAAAATTTGATCGACTGCAAAATATTATCCGGTAACATTTGATGAATGAAAGTATTGGGAGTGCAGATTATTGTCAAAGGATGGCGCTATTTGAAAGTTATGGCCGATCTTAGAAGCGATTACCTTGTTTTCTGCCTCTTCAAAAATGTTCGAATTAAAAGAGAAGAAAAAAAGATCAAATGGAAACGTTGTCAAGAAGCCATCAAAGATGCTGCCACTAATGTGCTGGGTTTCACGGCACCACCCAGAAGGAACCCACGGTTTGACGACGAGTGCAGGCAAGCGCACGCAGCTAAACAAGACGCCTATAAGGCGACGCTGCATCGAACAAGTAGGGCTGATCGTGAGCTCTACGAACAGGGAAGAAGGGAAGATCACCGGCTTCTCAGAAGGAAGAAGAAGGGGCATGAGAAGCGCGCGGTCGAGGAAATGGAAAGGTGCTTTGGCAGGAATGAAGTCCGAACAATTTTACCGAAAGGTAAAACAGCTATCCGGAGGATACAAGGTTCGGACCAAGGCCTGTAGGGACCAAAATGGACAACTCGTTGTCGCAGTCTGTGATGAGAATCTGGAAGAATCATTTCTGCAGACTCCTTAACGGCGATGACGACCCAAATCCCGCTGTTAGGCAGAATGTTCCACTCAATTTGGGCGATGATAGACAAGCATTCCGTCCCCCCGACTTAGACGAGGTGAAGATAGCAATATCCAAGCTAAAGTCGAACAAAGCTGCTGGAGCGGACGGACTGTCCGCAGAACTATTTAAAGCAGCTGGAGATGAGTTGGGTGAGCCCATGCACCAGCTCATCTGTAAGATATGGTCGGAGGAAAGCATGGCCGATGAGTGGAATCTCAGCGTCGTTTGCCCGGTCCACAAGAAAGGAGACCCCTTTGACTGCGCCAATTACCAGGGGATCAATCTCCTTAACATCGCATACAAGATACTCGTTGCCGTATTGTGTGAGCGTCTGAAACCATTTGTCCATGACCTGATATGTCCCTATAAGCGTGGTTTCACGCCAGGGAAGTCCACAATAGACCAGATCTTCACATTACGGCAGATCTTGGAAAAGGCCCAAGAAATGCAAATCGCGACTCACCACCTATTCGTCGATTTCAAGGCCGCATATGACAGTGTGCATAGAGACAAGCTATACAGTGCCATGTCTAGTTTTGGCATTCCTACCAAACTCATCAGATTGTGTAGGATGACGATGGAGAACTCTAGCTGCTCCGCTAAGGTCGTTACCGAACTCACCGTGACCTTCAATGTCAAAAAAGGCTTTAGACAAAGTAAGCACTGTCATGTGACTTCTTTAACATCATCCTCGAGAAGATCGTGCGTAACTCACAAGTCAACACCAGAGGCACGATCTTCCAGAAGTCAGTCCAATTACTGGCTTCCGCTGATGACATTGACGTGATTTGACGAACACAGCGAGCCGTCAATGAGGCGTTTGCTGGCATTGAAGCGGAAGCGGCTAAAATGGGTCTAGTGGTAAATGAGGGCAAAACGAAGTACATGCTGTCATCAAGGAAGGACACACAACATCGACGTCTCGGACGGAGCGTCACACTAGGCAGCAGAAACTTCGAGGTAGTTAAGGGCTTCATCTACCTCGGCGGTAAACAGGGACAACAACATCAGTACCGAGTTGTAGCTTTAGTGGCCACCGTACAGTGAGTCAAGAATAATTTGTTTTAACGACAAATTATTTTGAAAATTTTAAAGTGACTTTTGCTGTTTGAAAGCTTTGCATATAAGTGAAAATAAGTTCAAATTTAAGTTTTACCAAGAAAATACCAATCTGGAGGCTTGTTTCAATAAAAAATTAGGTAAATATTTACAGAAACAAACAGAATATATATTTGTTTTTTATTTTAATGTTTATTATACCGGATAATGTGGCCGGAGCAATGGGTAGAGTGTGACAATCACACGCCAAGGTGTCTAGGTTCATTTCCCGGCTGAACACCTCGAATTTTTCACGGCACCACCTCTCGATAACACTCAAAGAGCAATACTTGTCTAAGAAAGCTTCACAAACTTCACCGTTCGGAGTCGGCAAAAAACTGAAGGTCCCTTCAACTCGTGAGAAAACAGTGGCAAGCACAACATGAGTAGTTGATCAGCAAGCTGGGCCCTGGTCCCCGACTGGGCTGTGGACTGTCGGAGAACAAAAACAAATATAAATCATCGAAAATAGCTTTACTGTTTTCCAAAATATTCCCCATTAAGGTCTATACACCTTTTCATGCGTTTGAACCAATTGTCGAAGCACTTTTGCCACTCTGATTGGGGTATCTCCAAAACATGCATTCTAAACGCACCAACCGTTCGCAAGAACTTTATACTTCGTCTCTATGCACACTCTCATATTCCGTCTTGATATTGATAGGGGTTGGCCGCGGGTCTGCACTTTTTAAGTCTTTACCAGGATCAGCCCATGTGCGCAGTCATGGACATCGGCGGATTTCCATTGGCCTGAAACTACACTGATACATGTGGAAGTATAAGGTAATAGATGAATGATTTCAGGCGTTCACACAACCCACAAAAACACAAAAAAATACATATCGTAAGTTTTGTAAGTAACTACGTAAGTTTTCGTTTGTCCACCCAACAGGACTAAGTTCTTAATTTACGCGTCTTTCTTCTTATTCACTATACTTACTCACATTTATTACTAATCTCTGGCCATCGCCTGTACTAAGGAAAGTTGTGTACGTACCGTCACGAAGCTTTAAAAAACGTCAATCGACGTTCTTTAGCTTCACAGACGCCTTAAACAGTGTAGTCAAGGGAGGACAAACAAATTTTAAGCTTGAAGCAGAACTCATTGCAGTCCCCACATGGAGAACCATCATTACATTGGGGAAGACTGACTTTAATGAAACAAATTATCTGATATTTCATTTGTTTTCTGCAAAGCACATCCGTTTTTTCCTTAAAAGAATGTATCCTCTATGTAGACCGTGAAACAAAGAATCTTAAAGTAGGACTACTGGAATCATAAGCAGCTAAACTTAAAATCCCACTTTTAGACCAGTCCAGCTTGCAATTGACTGTGTCAACCGAATATCATGTCCAAGGTACTCTTGCGATCTATTTCCCTCCTCAGCATCCTCCTTTTAAGACTGTCATCAAAATGAACCACTAACTATCTCCCAGCACCCTCATAAATGCTGCTGGTCTTGTTAAAATCCCTCCATCGTTGTCATTTTGATGTTTCCGTGTTTTCATCAAAATTGACCGTCACATGTCACGGCAGTCCACAAATGCAACAACTAGGACATCATCTGCGACAGCTCTTCGATTTATTGCATCGCATCATATTTTTATGGTTATGAGCTCTTCGGTATACGGCGTCGCTTCAGGTGGTTTCCAATTCGGCAGCCCCCCCCCGGCGAAATTGCTGCAAAAATTAGGCAACATTTTATATATATCATCACGACACGGGCTTAATTTGCCATTTAAACGCACGCCACTCCATTTCTGCCTTCAATCTGCGTGCCGAGGACGTGTGTCACTTATAGTGTCAATTAAGAACCGGCCTCAGACAATGTGCCCCTTGTCTGGTAGCCAATCAGGATAAATTTATGCCCGTCATTGAACCGGGTCCTGATATGGCCGAAAGTGGATAAGTGTCTTCGGTGTATCGAACCGTCGTCCTATTGCCGGGGATGTTTATTGGGTGATTAGGAGCAGTATTAATGGCAGATTGGTCGCCGTGCTGGCGTGCACCAGCCACTCCCTGGCTTCAGGTGGTGGGAAAGTAATTAGAGACGCATGAACGGTCGTTGCGGTAAAACCAAGGAGTCGCCGGCCAGACACCGTTTGGTGGCAATGGACTCGTGCGGTAATGTTTCACCTCTAACGCAGGGCTTATATAAATTCTGGACTGTAATTCGGTCTGGTCCTGAGCAGGTGAGTTATGCGATGAAGAGATTAAGGCTGCAAAGAGATTGCGACTAGTCACATGGTGGTGGCGGACAAATGGATAGTTGGAGGTCGGAATCTAGCGAGAGGAACTGAAAGTATGGCTTTGAAGCTGAGTTCCAGTGAAAACTCGGAACGTCAAAGTCAATGCTTGTTCCTTAAATTTAGGAATCTTTGAAGCGAGCGCAATATATTCCAATATGAAAAATCATATCCAATCTATGCCACAGGCTGCTCGGCTGAGCTCGTTGAACGTCGACCGGTCTAGCCTCCCTCACTCATATATTACCCTTTGCGTTCTAAAAATCAGCGGTGCCTATGTCAGCTGATGGAAGATAGAGAGAAGGCGGAAAAAACTTTTGAAAACAAGATTTTTTTTTTCAATTTTTCATTATTAAACAAAAATATTATCGATTTCAAAATTTTAAAGCTTAAGACTTCAATAAATGTACGAAGGGTGCCTCTAATATTTCGGTATTCGGCAACCCTAGTGTTGCAATCTGGCCACTGCCATTTGACATTCTTCAGGTTTTACGTACTCAGACATACGAGCGCTATTTGTGTTGTTTATAGTAACTTAAAAGGTTCATCTCACCCAAAAAATGGGATTAAATCGTGAAAATTTTCGTGCGATTATTTTTTACAACGACGTAAGTGGATTAACTCAACAACAGTACATCGATGAACTTAATTAAATTTTTTGGCGATGAAGTTCCATCAAGGACCAGTGTTTATCGATGATATGGTGAATTCAACCGAGGGCGTAGTTCACTCCAAGACGAATTTCGTGAAATTCGTCCAAAATCAGTTGTCTTTTCGGAAGCCATTGATACTGTGCGCCAACTGATATTGGAAGATCGTCGTGTGACCTATCGTAAGATTGAGACAACCTTATGCATTAGTGGGACCAGCACAGTCAAAAAAATTTGTTCGCGTTGGATCCCACACAATTTGTAAATCGCTCAAAAAAAGGCTCGTGTCGATTGGTCGAAAGGAATTCTCCAAAACTACGATCGCGGTGCTTCGAAACACGTCTATGACATCGTGATAGGTGATGAATAGTGGATTTACGCTTTTGAGCCCAAAAGTAAACAGCATTCGACTGTATGGGTGTTTCAAAATGAGCCAAATCCAACAAAAGTTGCTCGCGCAGGAAGCACTTCCAAGCAAATGGTCACCTGATTTTTCGGAAAAACTGGACATGCCGCAACCGTACCACTAGAACAACGCAGAACAGTAAATTCTTAGTGGTATACAAGCTTTTGTTTGCCAGTTGTCTTCCAAGAAATCAGGAAAACCAACCGCCGAAGACGGATCACTCTTCACCACGACAATGGGAGCTCTCACACATAGGCTCAAACAACTGCATTTTTGAGCACTCAAAACATCGATTCGAAGAGTCGTCCGCCGTATAGTCCTGGCATGGCACCGAATGACTACTATTTATTCCTGTACGTCAGAAATAAAATGAGAGGTCAACGTTTTTCGACACCTGAAGAAGCGGTTGGTGCGTTCAGAATGCATGTTTTGGAGATACCTCAATCAGAGTGGCAAAAGTGCTTCGACAATTGGTTCAAACGCATGAAAAGGTGTATAAGTCTTAATGGGGAATATTTTGGAAAACAGTTAAGCTATTTTCAATGATTAATATTTGTTTTTGTTCTCCAATCCCGAAATATAAAGGGCAAGCCTCGTATAAGAATAATTGCCTGCGTTACTTTCAATTGTTCTCAGATGGCTTAAGAACTGATGATCCTGGCTTTGACAGTAGTGGTTCTAAACTCTTTGGTGGGAAATCTTGACTTGATGGGCCTAAGTTTTTGAACTTTTAGTAACGACGCACTGGAGAGCTCTTACCTGTGGAGCTGATTGCATCGAAACACTTGGCTTCGCTGATCTTGACTAAGAAGGGATTGAACATAGAAGGTACTCTGCCGATCATGTTGATTCTAGGGTGATTATCAACTCTGTCAAATGTGCTTCAAGTCAACCGAATCGATGACATGATCGCCAGTGCTCCTACTGATGCCAAAGAGAGTGCATTACACACCTTTACAATCTAAGACGACTTCCAAAGCAACCCACCGGAACTTGTGATGAGGTCCAGAGTTCGCACTGCACATCAAAGCGACTGAAAACTGCAGATTTTCAACGTTCATCGTTTCATTCAATCTGAGGTCCCTAAATCTTTTCTGCATCTTTGTGGCTTAGTTTCCCCGTAATAGATTTCCTCTATCCCATTCTCCTCCAGGATCTCATCCGAGCCCAGTGATCCATTCAAATAGCTACCGAATTAACCCTAATAGGCTTATCACTGATTGCGCACAAGACTCAGTCGCAAGTGTCCCTCATCCGCCTCTCAAAGGACTTCCCTGAATGGCTTCCCTCTTTGAAATCAATTGCTTCCCATAATCCCTTGAATTAATGCTCCCACCTCCCGAGGGGAGAGAAAGTCCAATCTCGCGTTGAAGGCAGCTCCAGAAGTCATAATCTCCACCCTCCCCACGGACGCACCTAATAATCGTTCAGAGAGCAAGTGTGATTACATTATTTCCACAAGGACATCACACAGCGATCGACGACAACGACGCACTGGAATGGGCCGTTTGCTATCGCGTTGCGTTGGGCGCCACCGCGCGGTAATTTATTAAACTGCCTTCCCACAGGTAATTAGCTGAATTTACTTAACATCACCTTCCTGCGGGCCGCCATTATCATAATCATTGAAACGGAAATTAATAGCACGCCGCACAGAAGCCAAAAGTAATCTCACCCCCTGCACGGGGAGTGCTTGGAACCTATGCCACATCCGTGCCTCAAGAAGGAGGCACAAGTCGTCGTCGTCTCTCGCAATTAATGGGCTCATCTTACACAAAATTACCGCCACTACACAGGGGCCGAGGGGGCCGAAGGGAATCACCGGAAATGGATGAGGTGAAAATGCCTGTAATGACGTTATTAACTTGAAGGACCTTCTGGTGAAGAAAACAAAGCGCGCAAGGCGAGACGCTGAATATGTGTATTTGCCGACTGTCAATGCGAAAGTAATGACACTCGCACTACGCACCCGCCTGACCACACACACCGACTTCTTTCGGTCAGTCGGGAAGCTTTATGACCGCCATTAGTCGAAGCGAGCAAACAAGAACAACCCCCAGGTGTTGCAGTTCATGTTCTGAGGACACGACGGAATTAGATTAATCGTGATTGGAGTTGGTTTTTGTTTAAGTTTACGTCAATTGCGTGACGTT
The DNA here is from genome assembly GCA_955652365.1 of Eristalinus aeneus. Taxonomy (NCBI): domain Eukaryota; kingdom Metazoa; phylum Arthropoda; class Insecta; order Diptera; family Syrphidae; genus Eristalinus; species Eristalinus aeneus. The sequence continues at coordinate 67,141,185 of OY019133.1, forward strand.
ATCGTCGGCGGAAGGTTATTGCTTATTGCCGGCACGAAGCCCTCTTAACAGGACACTCTCCTTGCCACAGGGTTTATGTCAATGACGTCTTATCGTTGTAATGAATCGAAATGTTGTGTACCAACTTACGTTTGAATGATACTACGCAACATTAGTGCGCCGGAGGCGTGGGAAGAAACTTTTCAAATCACTTTTGCCAGTAGCTTCAATTGGTGCTGAAGTTTGGGTGGACTAATGTGCATCGTCGCTGGTAGTCAGAGGGATGTGAAATCAAAATGTTGTAACGTTTTTAATTTTATTGTACTCATTATGCATTTATGACGCAGTGAGATACTGATATTCATGAGATATTCATCATTTGATGAAGTGGCGAAATGATGAAATGATGAAATGATGAAAAGATGAAATGATGAAATGATGAAATGATATGATGAAATGATGAAATGATGATATGATGAAATGATGAAATGATGAAATGATGAAATGATGAAATGATGAAATGATGAAATGATGAAATGATGAAATGATGAAATGATGAAATGATGAAATGATGAAATGATGAAATGATGAAATGATTAAATGATGAAATGATGAAATGATGAAATGATGAAATGATGAAATGATGAAATGATGAAATGATGAAATGATGAAATGATGAAATGATGAAATGATGAAATGATGAAATGATGAAATGATGAAATGATGAAATGATGAAATGATGAAATGATGAAATGATGAAATGATGAAATGATGAAATGATGAAATGATGAATTGATGAAATGATGAAATGATGAAATGATGAAATGATGAAATGATGAAATGATGAAATGATGAAATGATGAAATGATGAAATGATGAAATGATGAAATGATGAAATGATGAAATGATGAAATGATGAAATGATGAAATGATGAAATGATGAAATGATGAAATGATGAAATGATGAAATGATTAAATGATGAAATGATGAAATGATGAAATGATGAAATGATGAAATGATGAAATGATGAAATGATAGTATGAAGAAAGCATGACGAATGGAAGAAGGTACGAAGTACTGAAAACTTTAAGAAGCTACAGAATGACGAAGAGATGGAGTGATTGACTGATGAAATGATGGAATCATAGACTAACAGAGCAAAGAAAACACAAAGAAAATAACTCGAAAGTGACAGGAAATAAAAACTTTTTCAAACCGAAGGATGCAATAATAATATGAATTAGTTAGTTAGTCTGACTTTTATTTTTAATAAATGTTTTACAATGTAAAGTCTTACTTAAGGCATTTATGGTTTGGCCTATGGCCGTCTACCAGGTTGACAAAATAATACTTATGTTTTACATTAAAAACCTCCATCTGTGATACGTTTTCTATAACAAAGTGCTGCTACTGAATAAAAGTATACGGCCTTCCATCCTTTTTCTCCATTTAAGATGCACGTTACTTCATATTCGTCTAAAACAAGTTTTTCGAAAATTGCTAGTCGAAATTCTTTTAGAATCGGACAAACACCAATAAAATGTAAGATGTCTTCTCTCTTCCTCGTGTTACATAGGTTACAAAGAATTGGTAAATCTGGTATGTAAAGGGTAAAATTTAACTGAATGAGTTCCCCTCTCAGTTTAAAAATTCTGCTTATTTTGTCGATTGAGCGACTGTTAAGGAAGTATGTTTATGGTTTAGTTTGCTGTAGTAGTTCCTAAACAGGGAAGATTCAGCTTCTTCGACATATTTGTCATATGTATGTCTACCGAAATTCTCCAAAACTGAGTTAAATGTTTTCCTTAAGAGATGAGGAGGTTCGTCTGCCTTAATAGACATATTTAAACCCCATTCAGAAGCGGTTTTTTTTATTCCTCGCAAATGTTTCCGTTTGTCCTAATTATACTTCTTAAAACTACGTTTAAGTTTAAGTCGCTCATCTGTAGTATTTTTAAAATATAGTTGAAGTGCATTGTGAGGGTATGCAAGAGCAACGGAGGAGTTCCCGTTTCAATATGTAGCATATAGTTGGGGGTATTTTTTGATAACCGAAAGATCTTCTTCAAAAAGCAGCGAAAGAATAATAATATGACGTAATGGGAAATTGATTATTACAGTCGAAAATGACGAAGTAATGAATTGAAGTAAGTGGATATTGTACTAACGGAATCTAAAAATGAAAAAATAAAGAAAGGAGCCATGGGACAATGAATTGACAAGAAGATGGAACAATAACTAGAATACTAACTGAAAGTAGAAATTAAATGAGATGACTGAATGAAGAATTGATAGGATGCATACATGTACAAGCCAAGAGGCGATTACAGACAAGGGTAAAACAAAAACAAAAAAGCATGAAGGAATGCCGGATTGATAGAAAAAGAATGAAAGAGTAACCAAAAGGTAAGATGAAGAATGTAGGAATGGGTGGAACGATAGAATTCTAACCAGAATATTGAACAAGTCCATGAATACAAACAAACTTCATATTCAAGTAGAGAATAGATTGGAACTATGCAAAAATGGGAGAATAAAACTGAAATCTTTCTTAAGTTTCAGTTGAAGGTAAAGAACTTGCTTCTAATAGCTTTTGTTTAAAATAACTTTCTTTCAATGCTTCTTGCTTAATAGTTTAAGAACAAGTGACAAGTTGAAAAAGAATAGATAGAATAATGCACCAAACAGCTTCTTCATACATTAATATAATAATTGTTGGCGCTACAGTCCAAAGGGGGACCAGGGCCTAGCTTGCTCATCAACTACTTGTGTTGTGCGCACTACTGTTCTCTCACGAGTAGAAGGGGCCTACAGTTTTTTGCCGACACCGAACGGCGAGATTTGAGAAGCTTTCTTAGACAGTTATTACTCTTTGAGTGTTGTCAGCAGCTCGAAAGAGGTGGTGCCGTTAAATTCGAAAAATTGGTGTTGGTCTGGGAGTCGAACCCAGACCCTTCGGCGTGTAAGCGTCGCACTCTACCCACTCGGACACGGCGACCACATTAATATATACAATGCAAATTCCGATACTCCCACCCCTTGTAAACATTTTAATCCAAAATTAAAATTATCCTTAATACAACTCAATGAACTCAGTACTCAATGTGGTTTTGCAAGTCGTTTCGTCAACATGTCACCTAACTGACTACCTGAATTGTTTCCTCTTGCAAAAGAAAGTCCTCGCACAAAATACAGACGCAAATCAATTTGCTTAGCACTATGATGTACTTAACATAGCGTATCAATTTTATAGAGGTAAGATTATGATCACGCTGATCTATAGTTCCATTCCAAACTAAACCAAATCCTGATGTAATTGACGCAACCAAACATGTTCTTACACCATCCGTGATTACCCTTAATTTTGCTTTTGACTCCGCCAAGTATTGACAATGTTTATAATCATGTAAAGCCTTCAGTATTCCCAACCAAAGTCATTTCATCTGAATCACTTGGTGCCGTTCAAATACCGCAAGATTCCTTTCACATCATTAATCTGCAATTGCCATAGATTCTAGATAAAACGACTGACTTCCCTCACTGATTATGAGATAGCTGGTCGTGAAAAGTTCGCAGCATATAATATATCACTCAATAACTCCCGGACATATAGGGAACGCCACTCACAAAATTTATTAATTTAATATTTACTTTTTGTTAGTGGCGCCCCCTATATGTCTCGGATTTATTGAATGTTGTGTTATCAATGATGTGGACGATGTAGCGTAGTGTATAGAGTGCGACACTTACACTCCGTGCGTACCTTCCAGGTTCGTTTCCCGGCTAAAAACCCAGATTTTTTCACGGCACCACCTCTTTCGGGCTGCTGACAACACTCAAAAGTAATACAAAGGTTGCCTTTTATATTTTTGCCAACTCTATCGTAAAATTTGACATTTTTGAGGTTATACGTACTCAGAATGTTTCAACATATTAGCGCTATTTGTGTTGTCTACAGTAACTTAAAAGATTCATCTCGCCCCAAAAACTGAAATTAAATCGTGAACATTTTCGTGCGATTATTTCTTACAACCTTCGACGTGGACTAACTCAACAACAGTGCATTGATGAACTTAATTCAATTTTTGGCGATAAAGCTCAAACTTTTACATTATTGGGACCAGCACACATTCAATATTGCATGAATATTTGACCGTCAAAAAACTTCGTTCGTGTGGGATCCCACTCAATTTGTCAATCGCTTAAAAAAGGCTCGTGTCGATTGGTCGAAAGAAATGCTCCAAAACTACGATCGCGGTGCTTCGAAACTCGTCTATGACATCGTGACAGGTGATGAATCGTAGATTTATGCCTATGAGCCCGAAAGTGAACCGCAGTCAACCGTATGAGTGTTTCAAATTGAGCCAAATCCAACAAAAGTTGCTCTCCCACGAAGCACTTCAAAGCAAATGGTCGCCTGTTTTTCCGGAAATACTGGACATGTAGCAACCGTACCACTAGTAAAACGCAGAACAGTCAACTTCGAGTGGTACACAACCATTTGTTTGCCAGTTGTCTTCCAAGATATCAAGAAAACCAACCGCCGAAAACGGATCACTCTTCACCACGACAATGCGAAGTCTCACACATCGGCTCAAACAACGGCATTTTTGAGCACTTAAAACATAGATTTGATGTGTCATCCGCCGTATAGTCATGACTTGGCACCAAATGACGTGTTTTTATTCCAGTACATCAAAAATAAAGTGAGAGGTCAAAATTTTTCGAAACTTGAAGAAGCGATTGATGCGTTCAGAATGCACCTGTTGGAGATACCTTAATCAGAGTGGCAAAAGTGCTTCGACAATTGGTTCAAGCGCGTGCAAAAGTGTATATGTAGATCTTCTTATTCTTCTTCTTGTTGTGGCGCTACAGTCCGGGGTGGACCTGGGCCTCAACCAACATGCCTCTCCAGCCAGCACGATATTTCGCTAGCTGTCTCCAGTTGCGCAATCCAAGTTGGTTGAGGTCCACTTGTGTGCGCCACTTCAGTCTAGGTCGTCCTTTGTTGCGTTGTCCCAATGGTTCGGATTCAAAGACTTTTCGGGCCGGAGCAGTGGTGTCCATACGCTCTACATGGCCTAGCCATCTTAAGCGTTGTATCCGTAGACGCTCAACCAGGCGCATGTCGCTGTACAGCCTATAGAGTTCGTCATTAAATCTTCTCCTCCAGATGCCATCAACGCAAACAGGACTAAAAATCGCACGCAAAACTTTTCACTCGAAAAGACTAACGACTTCTTCTTCCGCCTTTAGTAACGTCCAGGCTGCCGCGCCATAGAGTAGAACTGGGATGTTCAAGCTGTTATATAAAGCTGTCTTAGTTCAGTGGCCGCCGTGGCGTAGTGGGAAGAGTGCGACGCTCACACGCCGAAGGGTCTAGGTTCGATTTTCAGCTGAACACCTCCAATTTTTCACGGCACCACTTCTTTCGTTAACAACACGCAAAGAGTTAAAATGTCTATGAAAGCTTCTCAAAGTTCGCAGTTTGGAGTCGGCAAAAAACTGTATGTACCTTCTACTCGTGAGAGAACAGTAGCGCGCACAACACGAGCAGTTCCTGAGCAAGCTAGGCCCTGGTCCCCTGTCAACTGTCGCGCCAACAATTATTATTATCAAGTTCTTCGAAAGAACCCTTTTGCGCAATTGCCTCTAGAGCCAAAGAAACAGCGCTTGGCAAGTGATTCTGCGTTTGATTTCGATACCGATGTTGTTGTCTCTATTTGCCGCGGAGTTAAGGTAGAAGAAGTTCTTTTCAACCTCAAAGTTTCTGCTGCCTAGTGTGACGCTCGACGTTATGTATCATTCCTTGATGATAGCATGTAGTTTGTTTTGACCTCTTTTTCCACCAGACCCATTTTAGCCGCTTCTGCTTCAATGCCAGCAAACGCCTCATTGACTGATCGCTGTGTTCGTCCAATCACGTCAATGTCATCAGCGTAAGCTAACAGTTGAACTGAATTCTGGTAGATCGTGCCTCTGGTGTTGACTTGTGAGTTACGCACGATCTTCTCGAGGATGATGTTAAAGAAGTCACATGACAGTGTGTCGCTTTTCCTAAAACCTTTTTCGACATTGAAGGTCTCGGAGAGTTCGGTACCGACCTTGAGCAGCGAGAGTTCTCCATCGTCATCCTACACAATCTGACGAATTTGGCACTGTATAGCTCGTCTCTATGCACACTGTCATATGCGGCCTTGAAATCGACCAATAGGTGGTGAGTGGCGATTTGCATTTCTTGGGTCTTTTCCAGGATCTGCCGTAATGTGAGGATCTGGTCTATTGTGGACTTCCCTGGTCTGAAACCACACTGATAGGGACCTATCAGGTCATGGATAAATGGTTTCAGACGCTCACACAATACGGCAGAGAGGATCTTGTATGTGATGTTCAGGAGACTAATCCCTCTGTTGTTGGCGCAGTCAAAGGGGTCTCCTTTCTTGTGGACCGGGCAAACGTAGATCTTAATGGAAAATATTTGAAAAACAATAAAACTATTTTCCATGATTTATATTTGTTTTTGATGGACATTATTATAATTATTGTTATAAGGTTGTCAAATATCCCTTCCGCCTTTTAGATTTTTGAAATTTCCGGCTATGTACAAAGCGCTACAGGGCTCTTTTCTGTCAATACTATACATCATGGTCTTGATATAGCCTACAAAACGATGCTATGCATGAATAGTTAAGATATTGCGTTCAAGAGTTATAGACGTGTAAACATGTAGCTCACTAACGCCGAAATTCGCGCTTTTTTAAAGTTTTTTTCGTTAAAGGCAAATCTCCTAGAGAAACGTTCCGTGAAATTAATGGTGTTAATGGTGTTTTTTAAGCCAGCCCGCGGAAGACCTGTGACGACGAATACCGATCGAATCATGGAAATCATCGAGTTAGACCGGCATGTGGCATCTCGTGATATCGCCCAGGAGATGGGAGTCATCCAACCATTTTAAACCATCTGTTGAAGGTTGGATACAAACAAAAGCTTGATGTTTAGGTGCCGTATGAGTTGACGCAAAGAAACCTTTTGGACCGAATCAACGCCTGCGATATGCTCCTGAAACGTGACGAACTCGATCCATTTTTGAAGCGGATGGTGACTGGCGACGAAAAGTGGATTCAAAAGAGGCTTGTGAGAAGTGGCAATAAGGAGGTGGGCTTCTACGAGGCGGATATTATGAAGTTGCCGTCTAGATGCAAACAGATTATCGAACGAAACGGCGCGTATTTGAACTAAATCCGATCACTGTAACACTTTTTATGAAGTATTGAATGAAGAGCAAAAAAGCGGAAGGAAGATATATGACAACCTTATATTGAGCGCCCCTCGTAAGTGTACTTTTACTTTTATCCACATGCTGGGAGAGTCCAGCGCTTTTGCGTGAGCTCAGTGCCCCTTTTCACATATTCGATTGTGAACACCTATGCCGAAAGTTAGTGGTTTTTCTCCAGACGCTTGCTTTTATTTCTTTACGAGGTATTTGTGAGGCACAAAAGCTTACGCAGGCGCGTAATCGAGATATTGAGTTCCTGATCAAATTACAGATCCAGAATTCCAGAACTCTGCGAAATGGGCAATTCGGTTTTTCTGTATATTATTCAGTTTTAGCAAAGATATATAAGCCAAAAAATTTGCCCAACGAACACAGGGTGTGTTTTATCAAACGGTCAAAGAACGGCAAAGCGACAACAAAAGGACGAAAGAAAGACGGCAAACGGATGGAAATGAGACGGCAAAAGAACGGAAGAAAGACAGCAAAAGCAATTTGTTTACGGATCATTGCTGGTTGCTCAAAGCTGCTACAAGGGAGTTTCACATTCATGATAAAGCACTACCAATGGAATACAGTGGCTTTATCATGTACTTTATTATAAAAGTGCAGTTCCCTTGTTTCAGCATAGTATTTGATTACTGATCCACTTGTCCGCGAGTTGAGGTGCTGCTTAGGTCAATGTAAACCCGATCAAAAAGCAATGTGCCTTTCCTTTGATTGTTTTCTCATCAAACCACAGTCCGTTGGTTGTTGGTGTCCAACAGACACCTTGCTACCTCAGACGAAGGACTCCTGCTCGCCTGAGTTATATCCCGATACTTGCGCTCCTTCGCTGGAGCTAGTAAGATCCTTTCAATTCGAGATAAAATCGCCCTCTCTTTTGGTTCCCCGAGAACACCACATCCAATCAAGCGTCAAGTGCGGCATTATCTCTTCTCAGCATAATCGCAACACTAAAACTGATTTTACATCCAATGGGGCCCCACTGTCACCATCGCTACTGAGACCACGATGAAGTTCTGCAAATCCCTTCGTACTCCCATTCGAGGGATCCATACCCCTCCAACGTCACAATTGTTGTCGCTGCTCTTCAGAGTTTCAGTTCTTATGGTGGGTCCCACTCGAGATTCCTTTTATTGCCTAGTACTATGCCATGCCCGACGACGACGCCTCAACGAAGGACATTCCCCCACGGACCGCCGACTCTTCAAAACTCACACCGCGTCCGCCCTCCACCAAGAAAGCGGTGGAAATAACCTTGTTTTTCGATAAAGGACAGTAATTCGACACCACATGCCATGTACATTTTTAAGGATTTCGTTATTTCCTTCAGCCAGTCCCGGCCCGCCCCCCTCGACGGCCGACATTCCTGTTCATCGCCCCTTATCGGCTGTATGTGATCTCATTTACAAATAGGTACGTAGTTAAGATACAATCACGGCGAAATGAGTTTCCTTCGGTACTGGTGCTGGTGTCCAGGCAGAAGGAAAACCCCACGTCTGTCCCGTTACGACGGGGTAGGGAGGTTTGTTTTATTTTTTCCGCTTTCCGTTGAAGTTTATCGCTGTCACAGCAACTTTTTATTTTTGCGATAACACTGCAAAAAGGGAACACGAAAATCCTTCGGAGGGATAATGGAGAAACGGTGAATCCAGCTGCTGAGCGCTGGGGGAGCCCTGGCAGTCTGAGTGAATTAGGCTTCTGGCAGCAGCTGCTCGGTGAAATTAAATTGAACTTAAGATTTCAATTGCAGTCGGATCACATCACACGCATGTGGCATTTGAATTTACACCTCGTTGCGAGCGAGGGTTCGGCGACACCTCATTTTTTACTCGTCCATTAAAATGCCTGATAACTGCAACCCGTTGGATGGGGTGTACGTGACGTTGGCCTTTTGCTCTCGGCTCACAAGCACACACTCGGTTATGTTGGAGGGCTTATCTGAATCAGGTGAACGGCGATGAACGTGAGTTTTGCTGCAAGGCTTGTCGAGGTCACTGAGAGCGGAAAGCGGTCTGTAATACAAACACAATTCTTTGCACGTTATGGGGAGGGTTCTGGGATGTAAATATGCAGACGCTTAAGGCAAAAATAAAATTTAATCTACCAACTGATGCACGATTGATAGTCGAAACTAGACACATAGTTTGGTGTCATTTAAAACTCACTTATTTGTTAGTAGCAATTTTAATTCCTTTTTTATTCATCATTTCCTTTTTTGTGATTTTATTTGTGTCTTCCAACTATTGCGGCTATAACTTGATTCGACTCGTCTTCAAAAGGTGACACTTCCTGCAAGTTGTGGCTGACATTCGAAGTGTTTGCTTACTTCACTGGAAAGATGTGACATTTGTGGACTTACATTACCCCACAAAACTTACCATACACAAGTGCCGAGTCATCCCCTGACGCATGCACAGGTCTCGCCGCACCATGCTACACAATAAATAATAATAATAATTGTTGGCGCTACAGTCCAAAGGGGGACCAGGGCCTAGGTTGCTCATCAACTACTCGTGTTGTACGCGCTACTGTTCTCTCACGAGTAGAAGGGACCTACAGTTTTGTGCCGACTCCGAACGGCGAAATTTGAGAAGCTTTCTTAGACAGTTATAACTCTTTGAGTGTTGTCAGCAGCTCGAAAGAGGTGGTGCCGTGAAAAATTCGAAAAATTGGTGTTGAGCTGGGAATCGAACCGACACCTTTCGGCGTGTGAGCGTCGCACTCTACCTACTACGCCACGGCGACCACATGCTACACAATAAAAATAAAAAAACTCCCGACGAAAATAAAAAAAAATCCATCTTGTCGGAAATAAAATCTGCTTCCACGTCGTCGCGAGTGAAACATCTTGAACATTAAAAAAATATATATATGTAAGGTTGTCAAATATTTTTTTTCCGCTTTTCTGCTCTTCATTCAATGCTTCATAAAAAGTGTTAAAGTGATCGGATTTAGTTCAAATATGCGCCGTTTTCGTCGATAATCTGTTTGCATCTAGACGGCAACTTCATAATATCCGCCTCGTAGAAGCACTCCTCCTTATTTGCAAAGAACTCGGACACCCACTTTTCACAAACCTCTTTTGAATTAAAATTCACACAACCAAGGACGTTCGCCTTGGGCAGGAACAGGTGGTAATCACCTGGCGCTGTGTCCGGGCTATATGGTGGATGTGATAAAGCCTCCCATCCAAGCTCCCGTAGCTTCTGACGAGTCATCAACGAAGTGTGTGGTCTAGCTTTGTACTGGTGGAACACTACACTCTTCATGGACGCTTCTGGTCGATCGCCTCCTTCAAACGGTCCAGTTGTTCGCAGTAGATGATAGAATAAAGCGAATTAATGGCCATATGGGAGAAGCTTAAAGTAGATTATTCCCTTCCAATCCCACCAAACACACAGCAAAACCTTCCTGGCCGTCAATCCCGGCTTGGCCCCTGCTTGGGACGATTCATCGGCCTTCAACCACGACTTGATACTGTCGTGTGTGATCCATTTTTCGTCTCCAGTCACCATCCGCTTCAAAAATGGGTCGAGTTCGTTCTGCATCAGCATATCGCTGCCGTTGATTCGGTCCAGAAAGTTTTTTTTTTCGTCAAATCATGTGGCCGCCATACATCAAGCTTCTATCTCCTCGGCGATGTCTCGAGATGCCACATGCCGGTATAACTCGATGATTTGGTTATGATGATGCAGAAGTTCAAAACGCACACTTTGATATTTGTCTTGAGAGGGCATGTTGAGGACGGTGAACAACACAAACATCATACTTGTCATGAACTTACACTGATACGAGGGGCCTTTAATATATTCTCGGTATCGGGTGCAGCTTTGGTTATATATATAAATTGAATTATTTATCAAGTAGTACTATATTTTATGGCATTCGTGTAAAATTTCATATAAATGTAATTATTAATTCGCGGCTTATCTCTAGTTAAACAAAATCATAATGGCAAATGAGACGATGATGGTAAAAATTGAACATCGCGCTGTAATTAATTTTCCCACTAAGCAAGGAAAAAGACAAACAAAAAATTCATGAAGAGATGGTGGCTGTTTGCCAGGGTTCCACACCTTCATTATCAACTGTGCAGAAGTGGTCAAGTAAGTTCAAGAGAAGCGGAGAGAGCATTGAAGTTGCCCCCTCTCCGGCGCCCTGGCTACTGCTTGTACGGGAGAAAGCATCAAAGAAGTCGAAAAACTTGTTCTTGAGGATGCCCGAATAAAGGTGAAAGTGATGGCAGAGATCAACAAGCTTTCAACTTGTACCATTCACACCATTCTTCATGACAACGCTCCTCTTCACACGGCGCGAGTTTCCAAGGATGCTGCACGAGATTGTGGTTTCGAAGAAATCCAACACCCACCCTATAGTCCAGACCTTGCGCCTAGTAATTATTTCCTGTTTTCAGATTTGCAAAAATGTCTTCGTGGAAAAAGATTTTCGGATGATGAAGAAATCAAGTTGGCAATAAATCGGTATTTTGCAGAGAAGAAGGAAATTCATTTGTTTGAGGGTGGTCGCCGTGGCATAGTGGGTAGAGTGCGAAGCTCACACGCCGAAGGGTTTAGGTTCGACTCCCAACTCAACACCAATTTTCCTAATTTTTCAGACAGAGTAATAACTGTCTAAGAAAACTTCTTAAATTTCGCCGTTCGGAATCGGCAAAAAACTGCAGGTCCCTTCTACTCGTGAGAGAACAGTAGCGCGCACAACACGAGTAGTTGATGAGCAAGCTAGGCTCTGGTCCCCCTTTGTACTGTAGCGCCAACAACGTAATTTTTTGCTAGTTCGAAAGTAAAAATGATGTCGAGCTATATGTCTTCTAAATGCTAGTTGGTCAAAGCCCTCGCGACTGGTTTAAATATGTATGGTAGACGCCAGGCATTAGCTAAGCTCATATCCACCAAGTATGTGAAAATGGGCCACCACCATTTTTTGCCACGAATACTCACGCGATACAATGATATATGGTAGATCCATCCATTTCATCTACGCCGCCTATTCCTTTATTGTATTTTAGGAATAAATTCGGAATTCTCACGTCCACCTTTTCTTTACTCTGTGAACAGCAGCGTTTTATTTTGCCAACAGGTTCCACAGTATCAAAATTTGTACTTATAGTACACACGCTGTTGTCTTTCCACCTTACGAGTAAAAGCTCTATGTTTGTCTTGTCGCCTTTTTTATAACTTTGACAGGGCGTAGCGGGCATTTTTTTGTCCGGTTATCGCGTATAGTTCCAGTGGTAAGAAATGATTGTTTTTTACACATTTCGACCACCTTTCTGGCAATTTGTGAATACCACGCCAATAAAATTGTTCGTATTTTAAAATAAACCATTCAGACACCCAATTTTCGACCTCCTTGTAGGAATCAAAGTGCTGCTCAGCCAATGCGTGTCCCATCGATGAAAACAAATGGTAGTCGGAAGGAGCCAAGTCTGGTAAATACGGCGGTTGGGGTAGCTGCTCCCAGCCAAGTGTTTTGCTTTGTGTGCAGGTGCATTGTCATGGAGAAAATTACTTTGCCGTGTCTTCTGGCCCATTCTGGCCATTTCTCGATCCATGCATAGTTCAAATTGATCATTTGTTGTCGGTAGCGATCAGTATTAGCGGTTTCACCAGATTTTAGGAGCTAGTGGTACAGCACACCTTTCTGGTCCCACCAAACACACAGCATTGTCTTCTTGCCGAATCGATCTCGTTTCGCAGCCAATGTTGATGGTTGTCCCAGAATAACACATAATTTTTTCCGTTTAGGATCTTTAAATAAAATACTTATAAAATAAATCCTCCTTAAAATAAATTTCATCGCCAGTAACAATCCGATGCAAAACTGATTTTCTTTCGTGTCTTTGAAGCCAAATTTCACAAGTGTTTTTCCGGTTTTCCATCTGTCTTTCATTCAATTCATGTGGCACCCATTTTCCACACTTTTGGATCTTTCCCATAGCTTTTAAACGGTCAGAAATTGTTTGTTGTGCAACATTCAACATTGCTGTCATTTGCTTTTGACTCAAAGTGTCATCTCCATCCAATATCGTTTGCAATTCGGCGTCTTCAAACTTTTTTGGTGGGCTTCCACGTTCCACGTTCCTCATTTCTCACATCAAAATCATTATTTCTGAACCGCATCTTTTGCATGTTGCTTCTGATAGAGCATGATTATCATATGTCTCGAAAATCATTCGATGCGACTCTGCAGCACTTTTCTTCAAATGAAAACAAAAAATTAATACTAATCATCACTTTCTGGTACAAAATTCGACATTTTTAACACGATGAAAAAATATGATGTTATCTGTTCCATGACTTGATGTATACTAAATATTTTTCACAGATGTCATAGCAAACAAACAAAAAAAAAGAAGGGCTTGTTCACAGCAAATATTTCCTATCGAGATATTTGTATTTTGACGCTCACTTCATACTTGTATGCCTGGTATCCAGATTCGCTCAATTCTTATAGTAAGTTATAACTTGTAAAATAATTATCAAAATATATTGCGTGCTCTTCAGGAATTGTTGGCATTTTTGAGAGCAGTGATTTCAAAATCCTGGTACTAAGTGGTGCCCTTGTAATTTATTTGTTATGCCACAATATAAGTCGAAAGAGGGGCAAAACCCATCAGAACTAGCAGCCACCCAGTTTTTCTACCCAAATCTGATAGACTTTGCTCTTATAGACTGTTTTGACGAGTGTTGCCCATAATATTTGATCATAGACTCATCGATTGAAATAACTTCGTTAAATACTCCATATTGGCTATATAGAGCTTTTGTATAAGAAGGTCACATAGTGGCCTCACATTGAACATCTTATCTTGAGAGCTGTTTGCCATGTTATTGTCTACAAAGCGATGGAAGCTTTATATCTGAAAAACCATTTCTGGACAATGAATTTTCCATAAGGTTGTAAGATCTTCATCATAACTCCAATATAAACGTTCTCTTGGAAGTTTATGATATCCAGAAAAAATAAGCACTCCTAAAAAGCTTCTAAGATGTTCTTTGTCCATTTCAAATCCATGTCTGTTATTCTGGCTTGCATACAATAACTTGTTCCTTATGATAAGGTCAAAAACAACTTCATCGAATATGTTTTCGAAAATTTCAATGGGTGACAAGCCTTTTAGTTGATTTCTTACCTGTGTTCTCCGTGACGAACATTTGTGGTTAGGTAATTCAAACGGAGTAGTATGGTGGACATTTTCTAAATTTAGGAATTAAATCAGAAGACTCTGGGCGACTTCTTCGACACGACATACGCTCATTATCACTATAGAGAGATAGAGAAGAATTACAACGTCGACGCATCACCTCCAATGTTCCTGCTAAGTCCCTAGGTAAATCCAATGTTTGCGTGTCATCTTCACCTTCTTCTTTGTCGGTAACAACATCTGGATCTGATGGTATAATAACTCCATCATATTCAATTTCACTTTCTTTGTCTGTTATAGCATTTACAGCTTCTTCGAGGCCAATAAAATTCTTACAAGCTCGAAATAATGGCATTTTATACCAGATCTGAATAATATAAACAAAAATTTCTCATTTTAGTTGTTCCCATTGTAATAAAAAAAAACGACAGTTAAGTAAACATTTACATACAACTTACTTTTGGTCAAATAACAAAAAATAAAAATTACGGGTTTTTGGTATTCACTATACGATATTATATTATATAATCACTAGACTCAAGACTAGGCTAAAATCAAATAAAATTCCTTAGAAAACTAGAATAAGTTGATTATACCTCCCTACTCCAAGAAATTCTGTGAGCGTCAAAAGTGAGTAAACAAATATCTGATTACTGTATAAAGATGAAAATTGGGTCAAAACAACAACAAAACTCAAATTTCATTTATAAACAAAAACAGCTTTATTCAATCTAATCAATTATTCAAAAAATAAAGTACGCCAAAAACAAAAAAAAAAACATTTTTTTAATGAAAATTATAACTACTTCATATATTACGAGTCAAAAGTGAGTAAACAGTACACATTTCTATCAACAAATGTATTAAATTTAGTACTTCGTTGGTCCTCTTTTAGACTCTATTACTTCCTTGAGTCTACGTGGCATAGACATAATCAGTTTATTGGTAACGTCGGGGGAAATTTTTGGCCATTCTTCTGTTATATAAAGCTTTTTTCAGTTCTTCCTTGTTGTTAATAGTACTCTGTCGAATTCTTCTATCCAAATGCTCCCATAAGTGTTCCATTGGGTTAAGGTCCGGTGATTGCGGGTTATGAGCAAGCTATTTTGGTATCCTATAAAGCAACCATTCCTTAACAAGAGGTCAGGTATGCTTAGGGTCATTGTCTTGCTGAAGGATCCAATTCCAAGCTAAATTTAATTTGTCTACGCTCGGTTGCAAGTAAGTCCTGAGAATAATTAGATAATCTTCCTTCCTCATTGTACTATCAATGAAGACAAGATAACCGACCCCGGATGCTGCTACACACCCCCACACCGTCACTGAACCTCCCCCATGTTTCACGACCGGCCTTATATTTTTTTCAGTAATTCTTAATTTTTTGCTCCCCAAATTTGTTTTATTCATATGGCTCTTAAAAATTTCGAATTTGCTTTCATCACTAAATAAAATGTTTTTCCAAAACGAAATGTCATTGTTTCTCTTTGTGTTTTTGGTCTCCCTTTTGACCCAATTTTCATCTTTATACAATAATCAGATATTTGTTTACTCTCTTTTGACGCTCACAGTATAAGTTAACAAACATTTTCCCACATTCTTTATTTTCCATTTTCTCCATTCTCCCATTCCACAATTCCGCACGTGCCAACCCAAATCCACACAACAAACTCCAATGAAACCAATTTCCCACAGTAAGCAATCCCCCAACAGAAATGCAAGTGTCACCAAACACCGAAACCAAACCAATATGTGCTGACTTCATGTCGAGGTTAAGGTAGCAACAAGTAGTATAAATAAGAATTAGAATTAAGTTCATTTTTGAGTTGTAATTCTGCCGTTAACGAATAAAGTTGTTTTTTTTTTTAAACAAAAACATTAAGTGTTATGATTACCTGGCGCCCGAGCAGGGACCCCAAGTAATCAGTTTCTGCGGTTAGTTAAGTAAATAGTAAAAGTAAATGGTAAAAATAATCGAAAAAAGTAAGTAGACAGTCAATAAAAGTTTAGTGCGGTGAACCAAGTAAATAGTAAAGGAAAATAAAGTACAAAAAAATCGCGAACAATAAGTGACTAGTAAACGTGGACAATAAATAAAATATTGTAAAATGAAAATAAGAGAAAGAACATTTACTTAAACAATAAAAGTAATCCGCGAAAACTGACGTTCCCTTAGCAACAAAAAAAAAAAAATAAATAAATAAGATAATTAAAATTCGTCCAACAACGTGCACATCGTGGGAAGAAAAGAGGCGTCCTAGTAGCAACGACGCAAAAAGGAGTTAACAGAATGATTGGCAGCCGCTTCCTCCAACTCCAATTGATCTAAGAAGTAGCCTAAGAGTATATGTAATATTAAAACAAAAAAAGACAAAATTAAAAAATAGCATTTTACATACATAATTAAATATTTTTCCCTGTAAACAATATAAAACATTATAATTATTGACGGAACATCGTTAAGATGTCCAGACTAGAAACCATCCCCCAAGAATCCTCTAACGTCCCTTCTACATCAATCGCCATGCAAAACCAAATCCGTCAACTCGTCACGGAGATTCTTTCACAAAATGTCCACGCATCCTAAACCATTTCCTAAACCCAGCAGCTGACAACAGCTTAGACCTAGACCAAGGGATAAACGAAGACCAAAGGGGCAATCTATCCGAAATGGATAAAATCTCCGATGTAGTGAGGAGCCTGAGAGAATTCTCTGGCCAAGCGGGCGAGTTTAGCTCTTGGATAAAGAGCGTAGACCGCATCCTCAAAATCTACGAGAACACGAAGGGAACTGCAAGATTTTACGGAATCCTGACTGTAATAAAATAATTGGGCAAGCAGACGTTGTTTTGGAGTCATACAACACTCCACTCAACTGTTCTTTTTCTTTTCCTATAGATCCCTGTTTACCATCCTTAATGCCAACGTCCAAGTCCTCGACTATTCCAACTCCCGGATCATAGCACTACATTCTGGTAAAAGCCAGAATACAGAACGGAAACCTAAAACTAATCCATACCGTTGATGTAGATCAATATCACACTTTCCTTTCCGAATCCACATCCTTAAAGACAAAACATGTTCCTAAGAGCAATTACCTTTTCCAAATAGTTGAACACGAACTATTGCAAATCTAAAATTTAATTGATAATATTAAAGCTCATAGAGCTAAAAGATCCCTTAATTTTATCGGGTCGGAATGGAAGTGGGTCGCAGGAAACCCTGACCATGACGATCTCGTTTTGTTAGAAAATAAGATTAATGAATTAATACGTAACGAAAACGAACAAATACCAATCAATGAAGCATTTAAAAAAAAATAAACAAACTAACTAAAGTAACGAATGAAATTGTCAATATGATAGCAAAAGATAGAACGTTTCAAAACGAACTAGCCTTAAGTATAGCAATTAAAGCAAAATTAATAAAACAAGACCAAATGAATGTAATACATGCAATACAATTAGCACAATCAAATATTATACATTCAAACATTTTGTCAAAAGCAGAGATTGAAAAAATTATGAATAGAATTGACATAAATAATATTCCTTATGATAACTTAGAACAGGCGTTGTCTATGGCCAACGTAAAAATTGCCCTTAATTTTATATCATATATATACCCTAATATTATTTATATCATAGATATCCCCAAAAAAAATGAAACTGTATATGGAAAACTCGTTATTAAACCAATTAAAACGGAAAAAAATATAATCCCAATAATCCCATATGAATATATATTAAAAAATTAACGATGAAATTTTAGCTGTAGTAAAATACTGTAAGAACATAAACGATTTGACAATTTGTAACAAGAACAATATAATTAGTGTAAGTCAAGATGAATGCATTGCAAATTTACTTAGTACTAAGAATGCAACATGCAGCCAAGCAAATGGACAGTACATCCCTCAAATAGAAGAACTCAACCCCGGCAACTTGCTTCTCAACAACTTCCACGGTGAAATAGAAATAAACGGGACAATACAAAAACTTAAAGGAACCTTCATCATCAAGTTCGATAACACCACTGTCAACATCAACAAGCAAAAATTCACATCAGAGATACTTTCCAACACTCACATACTCCCACCTTTTCTCCAAACTACCTCTGAAGATACTGACATAGAAGAAATCCTGTCGCTAGAATGGACGAAAGTACTCCACATCAACAACACCAGAAGAATCGACATAATAAATACCGAAAAAACAATCCACCGATAGGTTAGTTACTCCATAATGGCAGCAATAATACTGGTAGCAATATTTATCAGTGTTACACGCCGCAAGAGGAAAGAAGTTATAACTATGATACAACAACCAACTTCAAATCACCTACCATCCGAGATTGGACCCCAGGAGTGGAAGAACAGCATCTTTAGCATCCCATACTTCTAACATCGCGAGGACGCTCAGACTTAGAGGGGAAGAGTTAACAAACATTTTCCCACATTCTTTATTTTCCATTTTCTCCATTCTCCCATTCCACAATTCCGCACGTGCCAACCCAAATCCACACAACAAACTCCAGTGAACCCAATTTTGCACAGTAAGCAATCCCCAACAGAAATGCAAGTGTCACCAAACACCGAGCAATCCCCCAACAGAAATGCAAGTGTCACCAAACACCGAAACCAAACCAATATGTGCTAACTCCATGTCGAGGTTAAGGTAGGAACAAGTAGTATAAATAAGAATTAGAATTAAGTTCATTTTTGAGTTGTAATTCTGCCGTTAACGAATAAAGTTGTTTTTTTTAACAAAAAATTAAGTGTTATGATTATCTTTTATCAATAAGATAGATGTCATTTTTCTGTTAACCCCCTATTTATCATACGAAATTTAAAGGTAGTGACGTCTATTCAAAAATACGCGTACTAGTTTCTTGATTATTGTGAAAGATGTTTGATTTATGATGATTTAAAGTGGTGTCGTTTTTTTTAGTACAGAGGGCGCAAATGGGCTAATACACGCGAAAGCCCAGCTGTAAAAACAGTTTTTTGAACTGGTTGGACTGAGTTAAACTAAGAAGACTTGAGGTTTGATTTCTGACATTTGAGCGCACTTAAAAATAACTCATATTATTATTTTATTTTTATTTGTATTTCTTTACATTTTTTTTTTCATGTGAAACTTAACATAATGTTAGTTGGACACATGGTCAACTTTCAGTGTTAGCTTGGAACGATGGCGATGGCGACTGGTTTTGGAGTAGCCACCAGTAAAACAGACGTATTTTGGTGCACTGTGCCCTGTCTCGGACAGAGATTTCTTTCTAAATTGCTAAGAACCGCGTCCAGATAGAAAAGAAGTCATCTATTTACTGTTAGGCGTTTGCATATCCTGTGTCAGCCCTTAAGAGACTAAATAGAAAATTGCTTCAGGCGGATTAAAGCCATTTCAATCGAACTCCTAATTGTAAATAATGTTGGGGAGCGAGCCCCACAGACAAGACTTTTATACAAAATCATCGCTCATGCAATGCACCCTCGACTGAGCTCAATACTTTACTTTATTAGGTTAGCCTGGTTGAACAAGACCATATTAGAATGGAAGTTCTTGTAATGGGATTCAGGCGTTCGATGCAACCGGAGGTAGACTCGAAGACGCCTCAAGGACACATTCATCTTTTCAATCTAGGAAGGACTCAAGAGAAACCACACTGGACACCTGTACGGTTAGGATTGCAAAATGAGGATCATGTAGAAGACTTTTTCAACTAAGGAATGAATTTTCAACAAACTTGCCGCAGAAAAGGCCGCTAATTCCAAGACGTTTCTCAAAGCTATCGAACTTCATTTAATGATCTTTGCAACGAATTTGATTAGAAGATTATTTGAATTTGATTAGCAAGATTAGAATTCAAAAACATGATTTTTGCATCGTGTTTGAATTAATAATATTTATTGAAGTAATCTGTAAGACGATAAGAGTCGGTAGATGAACCTTAGTCGCTCAGCAAACATCTGCTGTGTAAAGCGATACTGAGAGTTAACATTTAGAGAACGTAGTGTTTTGTGTTACTCTGTGATGGATATACAGAAAAAAGCCACGGCCCCGTGGTTTAACTATGCTGAACTTGTGCTTTTTTTTCAAGTCCTTTGAGGCTCTGAATAGCGGTGCCCTTAAGAAAATAGGTTTGAAGTTTCGCGAGTTTCTGGAAGTTGAACAATTTTTTAAAGTGTACACCAATGAGGAATCGTGTCACAAACTCTTTCTCAGCACATCCAAAGTCTTCAAGCTTCAATGCTCAATTTCAATTTTCTCCTTCATTCATGCTCTCCAATTACGCTGAACGCCCACTATGCATCCAATCGAATGTGCTACGACAGTCCGGTCGGTAATTCGACATAAACTCATTCCGTGGCACCACTTATCCACACGCAATGACTTGTCAGTCAGATCATTCATCCGTCCTTGTGAGCTGACGCCGCAGAAACATTCACCGGTCTTAAATTTCCCGACTATCCGCTTTAATGCACTCATTACACCGACAAAGTGTCCTTTAGAGGATCCTGGTAGACGAGTTGCCGCACAAAGCACCGCGTAAAATCAACTCAAAACCAACCGTCGCGTCCCCGCCTGATCCATGCGCCGACACGTGTGCGTGTGTGTCCATGCGTGAGTACGCGCGCCTCCATGGTGTGCGTCATGTAATTAATTGCTTGCAGGCTTACACCAAGCTGAGCGATAATTTCGCCGAGAATACACAATTTCCGGGAAAATTTAATAAAAAATTGCTTTTGCCGTTGCAATTCGTGCTCCGAGTCCTTTACAGCTGGACGGAGGCAACAGCGCCTATCCCGGGCGCCTGCATTAATTATCCATGAATTGGAAATTGCATTTCCCTTTAGCACTGCGTCCATCACATTTAAGGACGCGCTGCAGAGACGATGACATTATCCCTTCCGTCGGCAGTGCGCAATAAGAAGTGCCGCTGTCACGGCACCGCCTGACCGGAGCGACACATCCGCCGCCTGTTCTGGGGGTGGACTTTGGCAGATTGTGGGTTCCACAAAAACAGACGCACACACTGTTGGGCAAAAGCACAATGCTCCGGTTATGACGAATGCTTTTCTGATTCAGGCATTTATCAAGGAGCCACGAACACAAAGGGAAGGGACAAGGGGAAATCCTTCTTCTCGTTCACCGTCATTCTTCTTGTTTTATGCGAGTATCGTCGGTCATTAATCATCGAGCTGAACAGAGGGCGGAGGGTCCTTACGGCTCAAGGAGGTCGACCCGACTGAATGGGATGTACCGACGAGACGGGAACAGGGAAGCACAGAAGAAGAATCCCCAGGACATTTCAAAATCTACTTAATGTCACTAATATTTTGCAATAATGTCTGTGTCATCGTTAAAAGGACGACAAAACATTGTAAAGCGAAGGAAAGGCAAAAACGAAGCAGGGAAAGCAAATATCCCGGGGGATATGATAAATGGAGATGTGCCTTCGGGTGGTGGCTGGCTCCCAAGCTATCGGGCAGGTTAGCTGTCTAGTTGGCGGGAAGGTGTGAATATTTCCATTTTCCGGAAATCAATAGACAACATTCATTGGGAAATGAAAACGTTTTTTGGACTCTTCACTCCACCAGACAGGTTTTAACGATTATCCGTGGCCCCTGCCCGGGCGCCATCTCACTGTCAGCCACAATTATGATGACGACGCTGTCGCTTCCCGTTCCCGGAGTGACACTGAAATTCATCATCATCATAATCGCTCGGTGCTCTTCAGAGTCGGCCAGTTAGTTTTATGAGACAGTTGGAGATGCTTAAGCTTGGCCCGGGTGTCAGTTAAAGTGTCCAGGACAATGAATATCCTCATCAAGTTAGGAGTTAGTTGGGGCTTTGAATATGGTATAGAGGCGGGGATGAGGCGTGGTTTTGTTTCCTTGATGGATGGGTTCATCCTTTGATGTGCATTTACTAGCTTTGGGTTGATTTCGAGATTTTGATGGACTTTGGGGAGGCGAGTGGTTTTTGAAGGAGATAAGTTGAGTGTCTTGCAAGTCGTGGACTAAATTTGACGTTGGTGTGCTTTGGAAGAGAATGCGAGGTGGATTGATATATATAACGTTTGACCTTGGTGAAGTTTTTCCGAGTTTCCGGACGGAAGTCAGTCGAGACGATTGTCAGCCTGGACACCGATTCCGAGGTAATGGCGACCTCATGTGTATATTGATAAAATACTGAGCTAATTTTGAAACGCAGAATATTGAATAGAGTTCGGTCTCATTTGGGATTTCCACGGTGCCATTGAAAGAGTTTTTACGGCAAAACTGATCGATTTCAGACTGTCCATTGAAAACCAAGTCAGCTAGGCTAGGCGAACAGTGGTAGTTCAGCATCATAGGACGGGATCGCCTATCAAATGAAGACGGACGGGGAAGCAGATGTCAGATAGAAGATCAAATCGATTTGTATTTCACTCATAAAATGATGTCATCAATACAAATAATGAAACAAAATTACCTAAGGCCTATGATTTTGACTTCATTTGATTTTTGAAATATTAAATTCAGTCAATTTCGGAAATGCATTTAACACTGAAGATCTGGTCTACTGTGGACTTCTTCGGCTGAAAACATACTCAAAGCCGTAAATTTACTTCAAGCTAGTCGCCAAATCCAATTTTGAAACTTTAAAATCAATTTGTACTGCCAGTGGCAGCAAGAATCCGATTGATGTGTACCGGACAACAGGTGAAAAGGTTTCGTTGTAGTCAACGCCAGCGAATTGAAAAAACCTTTTGCTACAAGTCTAGTTCTGTACCTTGCAACATTTCCATCGTTGTTGCGTTTGGTTCTAAACACCCTTTTACATTTAATAGGTTTCTTACCATTTGGCAATTCCGCTATTTTCCAAGTTTGATTTTCGACAAGCTAGTCCATTTCTTTACGCACGGTTTGTGGGTCATCAACGGTTTCAGATGCTCACACAACACGGCAAAGAGGATCTTGTAGCCGATATTGAGGAGGCTTATTCCTCAATAGTTGGCGCAGTCAAAGGACTATCCTTTCATATGAATCGTCCAATACGTCGCTGAAATTCCACTCATCGGGCATGCTGGGGAAT
Organism: Eristalinus aeneus; assembly: GCA_955652365.1. Classification (NCBI taxonomy): domain Eukaryota; kingdom Metazoa; phylum Arthropoda; class Insecta; order Diptera; family Syrphidae; genus Eristalinus; species Eristalinus aeneus. The sequence goes on from OY019133.1 coordinate 67,164,689, forward strand.
GCACCCAACAACGTCATCTCCAGCTGCTTTAAGTAGTTCTGCTGACAGTCTGTCCGCTTCAGCAGCTTTGTTCGACCTCAGCTTCGATATTGTTTTCTTCACTTCGTCGGCGGGACGGAACTCGTATCTACCATCGTCCCAATTGAGTGGAACATTATGGCTTACAGCGGAATTTGGGCCGTCATTGCCGTTAAGAAATCTACAAAAATGATCTTTCCATATTCTCAGTACAGACTGCGAGGCTATCACAGGTACTTCATTTCGGTCCCGCCCGGCTTCGGTTCGAAAATTGAATCCACTGGATAGGTGCTTTACTTTTCGGTAAAACTTTCGGACTTTATTCCTGCCATAACACCTTTCCATTTTCTTAACTGCGCACTTCTCATGCTCCTTCTTTTTTCTTCTTAGAAGCCGCTGCTCTTCCCTTCTTTTCTGTTCGTTTTTCGATGCAGCGTTGCCTTATAGGCGTTTTGTTTGACTGCATGCGCTTGCCTGCACTCGTCGTCAAACTACAGGTTCCTTTTTGGTGGTGACATGAAACCCAGCACATCAGTGGCAGCTTCTTTGATGGCTTCTTGACAACGTTTCCAGTTTTGTTTTTTAGTTAGTGCAGGCAGCGTCGAGCTCAGAGAGATTTAAAGAGAGACTCGATCGGCAAAGACCCCAGTGATCAGTTGCGAATGTAGCTTTTCGACGTCAAGCCGTATTGGCCTGTCTCGACTCGGCTAATCTCTTGATATTCGGGTTCTTACCTTGGCTACAACAAGGTGATTGTCCGACGGATTTGAAATGTTCGCACATCGAGAATACTGGAGGAGTGTCTGACGTCGATCGAAACGTGATCAATCTGGTTGACGGTGGTTTGATTAGGGGATCGCCAGATTCCTTTGTGAATATTCGGGTGAGGTAACCGGGCGCTATCCATAGGGGTTCCGCCCTGAAGCGAAGTCCAACAGCGTGAGTCCATTTCCGGATATATTGTCGTGCTGGCTTTACTTACCGATGACTTCAGCAAAGATTTCCTCCTTTCCCAGATGAGCGTTGAAGTCTCCTAGAACGATCTTGGTGTCGTAACTGGCGCATCGAACGTATGTTCTTTCTAGGGAATCATACAATTTATCCTTGGTGTTGTCATCCTTCTCTTCTGTCGGAACGTGAGCGAATATTCGGCTGATGTTCCCGAATTTATGAGGCGTTCCTTAACGGGGTCGTTGCTCAAGACTTTTTGCCGAAATCTGCCTGGAAGAACAAATACTCATCCGAATAACCGCCGTCTTTTCTCTCTGTAGCCATCGCTGCTTTAGAAGTCGCAGTTTTCATCGTTTTCTTGCTGGCCATTTCCCATTCCATTGAACTTCCTGGATGGCAGCGTGTTTGCTTTATAGAAGTCGAGGGCCTCCGCAAGTTGTTCGGCTGCACGTTTGTTTAGGGACCCTATATTCCACGTCCAAAAACGAAAATCGTTGTCCTTGAAACTTTTTTTGGGGTCATTAACAGTTGATCAGTCCTTATCCGTAACATGTTGTTTTCTCTGAACTGGTGTTGTTTTTGGTGGTGATGAAGTTACCCTCACGCACATGGTTGCCCTAAGCCGTTTCTTAGACCATTTTAAAATTGGTCGGGTCTGTCAGATGGGCAGTTTTCATTCTCATATCCGCTCAACGTGACAGAACGGTCTAATGTGAGAGAAAGAATGATCCCTCAATAGCTGCCCCTTTGTCAGGGACTTCCTTACTTGTAGACAAAAAGCAATGGAATGTTCAGTCATTTGAATGTTTTTCTTGGTTTATATTCTGTACTGAACTTGTTGCATGCAACCAATCAGTCTTAATAATTGCCACCGGTCACCGCAGAAAAAAAAATCCTTGTTCATGTTTCAACTGAATTGGGTATCATATATGTTTCGCTGTAGCATTGATTCGGTATTTACTTCTCAAAAGTCTGTTTTCATACGTCTAGAGCTCGGCACAATTGCAGGCAATTGTGATCAAGCAATTTTTCGTTTGATCGATAGACGAAATGTATTGAATCTTTTTATGGCAACTTCACAAAGAGTTTTTTATTGCAACTCCACATATAGTTAAATGGTGGCTAGGTGGACAAAGCTAGATGTGAGTCCTTGCAATTTTTGTAATCCTCGGAATGTTGTTCTATTTTGACTTAACTCTCTCCTCGATATCCTGCCCTCAAACAATCCTATGCTGCTGGTAAAAATCGGAATATTTACAAACGAGAAATAAAACAGCAACTAAACCGTCAGAAATGTTTCTTCAAACTAGGTAGCACCTGACAACAAATTCATTCTTGCCGATTATTGCTTCTCTTGGGCTCAAGAAGGCAATTGGGTAATAGAACCCTCACCCGAGAAACTCAGCTAGCTTTGTTTAACAGCTTGTTGATCTCAGACATACTTTATGGAGAGAAATCTTAGACACTAAGTTGGCAAGTGCTTGGTCAAACGTCTTCGGATGTCATGTTTAAAATGGTACCTGGCGAGAGGCATGTTAGTTGAGACCCAGTTCCACTAAAGACTGCAGCGCCACTCAAAAGCGAAAAAGAAGACTTACCACAGAAGACTGAATGACACGCTACCTTCTAATATCGAATTGAATATGACGCTCATTCTACTGTAAGCCATCCTCGATATGCTCCTTTGATGGTGTAGGGAGAAGTGAATCATCCTGATCAGAAAACATGTCAGAAACTTTTCCAGCTAAACTCTAAGCGACATATTGACATTCAAAAATAATCCGCGTACACAGACTGATTTTCTTAGTTTACTTATGCCTCCCATTGCAATGCCTGGTTGGTTGTATAACCACAGACTGCCGCTCTGCCAACTCCTAAGCCTCTCATGAATACCAAGAGACGCAGTTGGTGTCGCACACTAGAAAACCAAGAGATGTCCTTTCGGAACCATTTTTTTGAAGCTTGTGATGGATACCGCATATTCAGCAGGCTTAAATGCTTCCATGTAATCCTGTTCTTCTTCTCCCCCAGTTGGGAAAAAGAAAAATCTGCAGAAGGACACGCAAAATTCCATGAAACCCTTCTGCGTTTTGCAGCACCAGTGCGTTGCCATCGCCCTACTCGCCTCTACCAACACAACACTTGGGACAGAACACCAAAGCGTAACCATCATTCCATCACCAACAGCAGCAGTTCCGCCGTCAAGGCCCAGTGTAACTGGAAAAACTTTTCAATTTTCAGCCCTGTGGCTGCTGAAAGTTCGTCTCTGGGCTTCGGTTGTTCCACTTTCTATTCTGTGTTGGCCCTGCTGCTACCTCGGAAGTGGTGAAAAACACCAGAACTTACATCCTATGCGCCCTCTTTCGCAGCTCCTCCTTCTCACGCACACCCACACACAGGGCGAAGAATGTCGACAAGTGACGGGAAAGGCTTAAAGTTTGACTGCATGCAGTCCTAGCGGATCACAGCTGTTAATAATGTCGAACGAGTGCTCAAGCGTCGTCGTTCCAGAAGCGGAATCATGAGGATAAGCCGAAAATGAGGACATTATTCCATATGCGAGTGTCCTTTTAAAGGATTTCACAAAAATCATTTCGCTTCTTTCACACATTTCGACCGCCCAGCTACCTCCTCTCCCTCCTAGCTTTCCACGCCAAGTAGCTTTAAATTTGCGACGGAATTTAATTCGAAAGTGAAGTGTTCCAAAGTGCCCTCTGAGTGTCCTTTGGAGGTAGATTTAGTGGCTCAGTTCGAACGGATTCAATTTAGAATTTCAAATTGCCATTTTCCGATGCAATGAAGGATCCATTATGCGATTTTTTCCCCGTCCCGGAAATCGAATTCAATTCGAAGGATGTCGGGGGGACGTCAGGACGGCGACAGTTGATTGAATTCTAGGTGGGAAATGCATTTCTCTCGCTAATTATAGACTCGAGCAGGGGACGGCAATTGGTGTTCTCCTGCGGGTGTCCGAAATTTAATTGGATTTCGGTTGTGTTCGCGAAAACATTAACGCAGAAGTTGACGTCACTCGAATCGGCCCGCCTACATTTAAATTTATGCGAGCATCTGTGCCGTACATCAGTGCCACCATCCGTCAGGGCCTTCCTCTGCAACACATTCCCGCCGCTGCAAGTGGAATCCAATACAAGCCCCTAACAGAGTGCATTGCAGAAGCAAAAAACAAAAAACGGAACAATTTCAAAAAAAAACCCACGATGGACGAAAACAATAAAAATTCATCAGAGCATTTGTTTACGGGTCCAGGACGTACAGGAATAAATCCTATTATTCTGTGTGTACGTGGAGAGTGTTGCCGCGCTGATAACCGGCTTCCGGACTCATCCGGAGCGGTGTGGCTGAACGGCAGGATGATGAAGGAGAGTCCTCCTTCTCCTCCAGCCGCTGACGACGGTGAAGGGATATGACGAGATATTTAACGGTTGCTGCTATTTTGTTGCCTTTCTGTTGTTTATTGTTTATTTTGTTCCTTTTTGTTGTTGTTTTTGGCATTTTTGTTATTGCTCTTGTTACGAGACTGTTTACTCGCGTATCCTTATCGGGATACGATTGAAAACAGTGACAACAACTATGAAGAGGAAAAACAGTTGTCAACGATTTCTGTTTTTGTTCTCTTTTTGCTTTTATTTGGTTTGCGTTTTGTTCGTTTGCTGCGTGACGGAAGAGGAAGAGGATATTGTGTATCTCTAAACGGAAGAAGTAAATGGCGCTCAAAGTGAATTATCCGACTGCTTAGAGTTCCAGCGGGCTGATCGGTGGTGGTAATTATTTTTTTTTTATGGCATGGGGTTTTTTCGTTGGTAACAGTATTGACTTGTATCACAATTTTCCTATCGGAATTTTTTGGAACCAAAATAAGTACACAAAATTTTGACAGTTCGCGCGCGGGAAGAAATTTGTAATCTAATGAGAAAATGTTTGAAATAAATTAAGTTGGACAAAAGGTAAGTATCGAATAAATGTGTTGTTATACAGCTCTGTGAAAAAAAATTGCACCACGTTGAGGTCTGCATTTTGGATGCTAATTACTTTTCTCTATGTTCATGTAAAGACACGATATTTATTGTAGGACATCTGTTGGGTATCAGTAATAAACTGCAAAAAACAAAATAAACAAAGATGCATTTTAAGACAAGAAAATTCCCGTTATACGAAATGAAACCGAAGTTTTGGTGAGCATAATAATAGCACCACAAGTATAACGTTGTAAATAAAATTCAAAATTTAGTGGAATAGTACGGTTTTTATTTTTTTTTTATTTATACTACTGTTCTAGTACTTCGGCTTATAATGGTTATTTTTGAGCACAGCGGGACAACGTCGTGACATAGAGTCGATTAGTGCCTGACATCTTCTTCTTCTTCTTCTTGTGGCGCTATAGTCCGGGGTAGACCTGGGCCTCAACCAACATGCCTCTCCAGCCAGCACGATCTTTCGCCAGCTGTCTCCAGTTGCACACTCCAAGTTGGTTGAGGTCCTTCTCCACTTTTGTGCGCCACTTTAGTCTAGGTCGTCCTCTGTTGCGTTGTCCCAATGGCTCGGATTCAAAGACTTTTCGGGCCGGAGCAGTGGTGTCCATACGCTCTACATGGCCTAGCCAGCTTAAGCGTTGTATCCGTAGACGCTTGACCAGGCGCATGTCGCTGTATAGCCCATAGAGTTCGTCATTAAATCTTCTCCTCCAGATGCCATCAACGCAAACAGGACCAAAAATCGCACGCAAAACTTTTCTCTCGAAAAGACTAAGGGCTTCCTCATCCGCCTTTGCTAACGTCCAAGATTCTGCGCCATATATAGGACGGGGATTATCAAGCTGTTATATAAAGCGAGCTTAGTCCTTCGAGAGAGGGCTTTATTACTCAATTGCCTCTTGAGCCCAAAGAAACAGCGATTGGCAAGAGTGATTCTGCGTTTGATTTCGGTACTGATGTTGTTGTCCCTGTTTACCGCGGAGGCGAGGTAGACGAAGTCCTTGACTACCTCGAAGTTTTTGCTGCCTAGTGTGACGCTCCGTCCGAGACGTCGATGTTGTGTGTCCTTCCTTGATGACAGCATGTACTTCGTTTTGCCCTCATTTACCACTAGACCCATCTTAGCCGCTTCCGCTTCAATGCCAGCAAACGCCTCATTGACGGCTCGCTGTGTTCGTCCAATCACGTTAATGTCATCAGTGTAAGCTAGCAATTGAACTGAATTCTGGAAGATCGTGCCTCTGGTGTTGACTTGTGAGTTACGCACGATCTTCTTGAGGATGATGTTAAAGAAGTCACATGACAGTGCGTCGCCTTGTCTAAAACCTTTTTTGACATTGAAGGTCTCGGTGAGTTCGGTACCGACCTTGACGGAGCAGCGAGAGTTCTCCATCGTCATCCTACACAATCTGACGAGTTTGGTAGGAATGCCAAAACTAGACATGGCACTGTATAGCTCGTCTCTATGCACACTGTCATATGCAGCCTTGAAATCGACGAATAGGTGGTGAGTGTCAATTTGCATTTCTTGGGTCTTTTCCAGGATCTGCCGTAATGTGAAGATCTGGTCTATTGTGGACTTCCCTGGTCTGAAACCACACTGATAGGGACCTATCAGGTCATGGACAAATGGTTTCAGACGCTCACACAATACGGCAGAGAGGATCTTCCCTTCTTCTCTGTTCGTAGAGTTCACGAACAGCCCGCATTGTTCAATGCAGCGTCGCCTTATAGGCCTCTTGTTTAGCTGCATGCGCTTGCCTGCACTCGTCGTCAAACCATGGGTTCTTTCTGGGTGGTGACGTGAAACCTAGCACATTAGTGGCAGCTTCTTTGATGGCTTCTTGACAACGTTTCCATTCTTCTTTTATGCTTAGTGCAGGAAGCGTCGAACTCTGAGCGAGTTTCCGGGAAACTCGGTCAGCAAAGTTCCCAGCAATCAGCTGCGATTGTAGCTTTTCGACGTCAAACCGTCTTGGCCTTTCTCGACTCCCTTGCTCTCTCGATATCCGGGTTCTTACCTTGGCTACAACAAGGTGTTGGTCCGAGTCAATGTTTGCACCTCGGAAGGTTCGGACATCGAAAATACTGGAGGAGTGTGTGACATCGACCTGATTAGTCTGATTGACGGTTCCTTTGAGGATGTTCAAGTGTAAGAACTGCGTACTAGCCACAGAGAGGTTTCGCCCCGAGGCGAAGTCCAACAACCTCCACGCAGCCTGCACAGCTTCCCATAGATGTAGTGTATTTTTTGGTTTCGCTTTAAAAACAGCGTTCTTAACATCTGTCCAAAGATTTTCAATGGGGTTTAGGTCTGGAGATTGCGGCGGCCATTCCATAACTTGAACCCCCTTCCTCAGAAATAATTCCTTGGCCAATTTGCTCGTATGTTTCGGGTCATTGTCTTGCTGCAGGACCCATCTGAGAGGCATATTCCACTCGGCATAGGGCAACATGGCTTCCCTCATTATGCCAACATAAACTTCGACGGTCATCATTGGTTTTATCCTAAATATAGGACTAGTACCGTTGTAGGAGAAGCATCCCCATATGTTAATTTTCGCGCCGCCGTGCTTAATGGTTTTTAAAGTACACTCCGGTTTTAACTCTTGGTTTTTTTGCCTGCGAACAAATGTCCTGGTCCCAGGAGTTCAAAATAAAAACATTTTAGACTCATCTGTCCATAATATATTACGCCATTTGGTTACTTCCCAGTTCAAATGTTCTTGCGCAAATTGTTTTCTTTTATGAAGATGGACCTTTGTCAGCAAGAGTACTTTTTTGGGACTTCTGGCAGGTAGTTCCTCCTCTATCAACTTTCTTCTTATGGTTGATGTTGAAACGGGCAGATTTAGCTCCTCTTTTATTTTGTTTGATGTGATGAATGGGTTTTGTTTCACTAATCTTATCATTCTTCGCTCGTCGGTAGAGGTTAATTTCGATTTTCTACCTCTTGTTTCTTCTTTTTCGACGTGTTTTTTTGCGTTAGTCATCATTTTATTCGAACAACCAACGATTTCCCGAATAAATTTGTACGTTTTTCCGTCAGGAATTCATTTTTTTATAACTTCACGTTTCTTAGGAGTACAATGCACACCGCGACCCATTTTAATTGTTTATAAGGTTGTATTTTAAAAATACTAGTTTCAAAATACTTAAATATTTTTACTCAAATCTTTTGACGCACAAGAAGAAAACTAAACACCGCCAAACACTTCGAAAACACTTTTTAGAATGACATGGTGCTATTATTTTGCACACCAAAATTTCGGTTTCGTTTCGTATAATGGGAATTTTCTTGTCGCTTATCTTGTTTTTTGCATTTCATTACTGATACTCAACAGATGTCCTACAATAAATATCGTGTCTTTACATGAGCATTTAGAAAAGTAATTAGCATCCAAAGTGCAGACCTCAATGTGGTGCTATTTTTTTTTGCACAGAGCTGTATGTGCAGAAATGCTATTTTATAAAGAACGAAGGGTTTCAAAACTGTAAACAAGCCAATCAGGTCATGAGTGAAGAAAACAAATGATAAAAATGTTTTTCTTAAACCGGTTAAAATAAATGTTCTTCTTTTTTATCTAACCCTAGAATGCATATGGGGTGCTGTCACACCCCACTTCAAAATTCAAACTATGATATTTTTAAAAATAAAAGTCGTTGCTTTTCAAGAGTGCCATGACTTGTATTTATTTCGTTACTACTTTGCATGTAATAGATATTTATTCCGTTTCGTCTCTTCGGACTGAGTATACTGGTGCCACTGGGGTGTACTGGAACCCCGAATGTGTTAAAGTGGCATTTATTGTGAATTTTAAGTGATTGATTTGTTTTAGTTTTTTGAACTTTTAAGCGGTGATTAATTGAATGTTTTCAAAATCAAGTTTCAAAATATTTATGTATAAACTGTAGAACTTCATACGTGTTGTTAAAATTGTGCAATATGTCGCGAAAGGCCTGCTACGATGAGGAAGAAATTAGGAAACTCCTTTTAGAAGTCGATGATGACACTGAAACAGACAATGAATTCTCCTTGGATGACGTAGAGGTGGATTCCGAGGGAGAAGACGAAATCGGAGGAAGTGACTGTGAAGATGGCGAAATAGTTACAGAACGAATGCATCACTTGGGAGTCATCTTAGGGAAAAAAGGATTTCGGTGGACGAAGCAGCCTCCATTATCAAGTAATAGGACGGCAGCGAGAAATATAGTTTCAAAAATACCAGGCTGCAAAGGTGCAGCTAAGTTTTTTACCACAAAGGTGGAAGCATGGAATCTTCTGTTCGATGATAGAATATTACAAGCTTTGGTTGTATATACAAATATCGAGATCAGCAGCCAACGTCAGAACAGTGTTCCATCCGAACGCAATTCATCTCAACTTATAATTTTCGGAGTTATGGCGGACACAACGGAAGAAGAGATTCGTGCAGTTATAGGTTTACTCTACATAGCTGAAGTTCAAAAACAAGGTCGCAGAAACACTAGGGACATGTGGACTACAAAGTGCTCACCAATATTCCAGGCAATAATTGGGCTAAACAGATTTGAGTTTTTGATTTAATGCCTACGATTTGATGACAGAGAAACAAGATGTCGTGCTGACAAACTAGCTCCAGTCCGATTCATTTGGGAAAAATTTATTTCGAACTGTACAAAATATTATACACCCCACGAACAAGCACTTGCTGAATGTTGAAATACAAATATCACAGTTGTTTGTCAAAATTGACCAAATCAATTATTATTACGCACTGTCTTTCCTTTGTCGGCTTTTTTGGTCACTGAAAAGGTACAAAAACCGAAAGAAATATACAAATATGTGGATGACATACAGTGTTGGAAAAAATAATAGAAACAAAGGCAGATACAATAGTAAACAAGCATTTGTGGGTCCTAAATACATCTCACATTGATACCACTACTGCATATGAATGCTACCTAATAGTACGTTGAAATGGTGCATTCGATTATCTTTTTCTAATATTTGATTTGGTTTGAACGAAAAAAAAATAAAAAAAGGTTCATGCTGCTGGAAAAAATAATAGAAACAAATGATTATCGCATTTCGTATTAGTGATTCCTTAGAGAAAGACGGTTTATTTTTATTGGAAATAATCGAAATACGTTTTATCCTTTATTAAAGTGTTACCAGAAACTAGAAATAAGTTGTCAAATCTAAAATTCTGTAAAAATGGGTCGATGAGTCCACTGCACTGATTCTGAAAGGAAATTAATTCAAAAGTTTAAGGGTTGTTTTTTATATAAAAAAAAAACACGAATTTTTATTCTTTCTTTACACACTTTATTGTTAATCCGGATAATTCAACGCTCCTCTATCGACTGTGTCTCTTACAACAATATTTCCCTGACCTAACCGGCAGTCCTCTCTTCTGTTTTGATCTATACTACTATTCTCTCTTCGATTCTCGTTTCCCTTCTTCTTTGAAATTATTCTACTACAAAAGGTAAAAAATTACGGTTGTACTGGTTGGACAGAATAGTGCATATAATGAAGTGTTCCAAAAAAAGTATTTAATGCCCTGCATTTTGATCCCAAAGAAGAAACAAGAGGCAGAAAACGAAAAACAACATCTCGGTTCGACCATCTTCTTGTGCGTTATTGTAAATCCAAGCCGTTTTCTTCTTTGACGGAACTTAAAAATGAGTTGAAGGCTCCTGCATCAAGTCGAATAATTAGGAACGGGTTAAGTGAAGCAGGCTTAGTGGCAAGAAGCCAAAGAAAAGTCCCTTTTCTAAGTAGGAAAAATATAAAACAGTGTGTCCTAACAGACACATCTACCGCGAAAACTGGAACAATGTCTTGTGGTCGGATGATACAAAGATCAATTTGTTTGAATCTGATGGAAAAATGCTCTTGAGACGACCAAAAAATTCCGAATTCGACCCTAAGTACACAAAGAAGACAGTAAAGAACGGTGGAGGTAACCTTATTGTTCGGGGCTGCTTCTCATCGTCTGGTGGACCACTTGGACCAGTTTTCAGGATAAAGGATAAAATGTGTGCTGTGGACTATGTTAACATTTTGAATACAGTAATGCTACCATTTGCTGAAGAGGATATGCCGCTAAAATGGGAGTTTATGCAGGATAACGATCCCAAGCATTCCTCAAAACTAGCAAAGCAATGGTTCCAAGCAAATAAAAATGCTGTAATGGAATAGCCTTCACAATCCACTGATCTAAATCACTTGTGGGGCATTCCAAAACGTAAGATCGGGGAATGTAAAGCCAGAAATAAAGACGAATTGTGGTCCAAAATCCAGGAAGCATGGTACTCTATACCTGCCGAAAACTGTGCCAACTTAGTTCACTCCATGGGACGAAGACGTGAGGCAGCAATTAAAAACAAAGGTGCTACGACCAATTACTAAAAATAGGATGAGAATATTCAACGTAAAGTAATTTATTATTGGCGCTACAGTCCAAAGGGGGACCAGGGCCTAGCTTGCTCTTCAACTACTAGTGTTGTGCGCGCTACTGTTCTCTCACGAGTAGAAGGGACCTACAGTTTTTTGCCGACTCCGAACGGCGAAATTTGAGAAGCTTTCTTAGACAGTTATTACTCTTTGAGTGTTGTCAACAGCTCGAAAGAGGTGGTGCCGTGAAAAATTCAAAAAATTGGTGTTAAGCTGGGAATCGAACCGACACCCTTCGGCGTGTGAGCGTCGCACTCTACCCACTACGCCACGGCGACCACATAATGTAATTTATTACATCCAAAAAAAGGACAATTTTAATTTTGTTTCTATTATTTTTCCAGGCGTAATATCGACGAAAACTGAAATTGATTTTTTTATTTTTATTTTGGGTTTTCCTTGACCATATTTATATTTGATCATATTATCATAATCTAATGAACGACCCAATATATATTTCATTTATGTTTGCCTTCACGTTTTCATTATTTTAATATCAAAAATCGCAAAACCAGTTTGCTTCTATTATTTTTTCCAACACTGTATTTGCTGTGATCGATCGAAACAGCATAGACAGTTTGCTACTTGCTAGTAGTAAAGAAGAATATGAGAAGCGGAACGTAAAAGCGATTCTTGACGTTAAGGTTCATCGGGAACATCGGGAACCATCTTTGTTTCGACTGGCATAAAAAAGACACAGCTTCAGGGAGACTTGTCAACTATCGTTCCAACCAAGCCAAGCACATTATAATCAACACAGGTTTTAACTTGGTTAAACAAGTGTTCAAGCTAAGTGACAGTAAGTTCCTTCAACAAAACGAAAGAATTATTACAGATATCCTTATGGACAATGGCTATCCGACGCAAATTATTAGGAACTTAATAACACAATACAAACACAACATATACTCCGAAACACAGACAATCACCACAGTAGATTCTATCTATAAAAGCATGGTGTACATCCCGACATTGTCGACAAAGTTTAAAAACGTAATTGCTGGTCGCAGTGACAATATAAAAATAGCGTTCAAGTCTTCGATTACACTAGCATCGGTTTTCATCAGACTCAAACCAGATACAGACAAAGGAAGCAAAACTGACGTTGGCCACAAAATCAACTGTAAGTTTAAAGACAACGAATCCTGCAATTTATGTTACATAGGTACCACCAAACAGTTTCTTCGTCAAAAACTAGCTGGTCATAAAACAAACATCAACAACAAGAACTCACAGTATAAAACAGCATAATCATCTACCCGACCTTGATGACGTCAAAATCCGGCAAACGGAAAAACATACTAGCAAAAGGTACACTCTGGAAACCCTACACCTAATCAATACCAACAACAATATGAATAGGAAACAGGACATACAGAATTTATCTGTTTCGGTTTTGTATTGGATTGTTACTGGCGATGAAAAATTAATTTATTTTAAGAATCCTAAACGGAAAAAATCATGGGTTAATCTGGGACAACCATCAACATCGACTGCAAAACCAGATCGATTCGGCAAGAAGACAGTGCTGTGTGTTTGGTGGGACCAGAAAGGTGTGCTGTACCACGAGCTCCTAAGACCTGGTGAAACCGTTAATACTGATCACTACCCACAACAAATGATCAATTTGAGCCATGCTTTGGTCGAGAAACGATCAGAATCGGCCAGAAGACACGGCAAGGTTATTTTGATCCATGACAGTGCACCTGCACACAAAGCAAAACCGGTTCAGGATCCAATCAAAACACTTGGCTGGGAGCAGCTACTCCACCCGCCGTATTCACCAGACTTGGCTCCTTCCGACTACCATTTGTTTTCATCGATGGGACACGCATTGGCTGAGCAGCACTTTGATTCCTACGAAGAGGTCGAAAATTGGGTGTCTGATTGGATTGCTTTAAAAGACAAACAATGTCATTGGCGTGGTATTCACAAATTGCAAGAGAGGTGGTCAAAATGTGTAGAAGAATATGGCCAATACTGTCGATAAAATGTTTTTACTTTCCCATTAATAATTAGTGTCTTATTTTCAAAAAAATTTCATACCGGTATACCTGGTACATTTGGAAAATGGATCTTCTTAGAAATATGTTGCTACTTATCTAAGTCGTATAACTACTGCTATTTCTATGAACACAACTATTCGTAAAGTGAACTTTTAGAATCTTGGAGGTGGAATTAGGAAACGTTTTTTTTCCCGGCTTAAGCTATTTGAATTTATTTAAAAGCAAGGATGGATGGAAGCTTCCTTCTGCAAAGCGATTTCACTTAGGAACTGCTTCTTAAAAGATATAAGAGGAAGGGATTTTTGCACCGGGTGGTGGCAGGAGATGAAAAGGAGATAGCAGCTGAAGATGAAGAGTAAATAAATAGTCGATATACTACTCCAAGTAGTTAAAACGCTAAGCGTAAGGAACCCGATTCATCATCGCCTGCATCGAGAAAAAAGATAAACATCCACGGCTCAAAGGTTCTCTGCATCTGGTGACACCAGATGGGGTGCTGTACTTTGAACTAAAATCAAACGAATCCATTGATGGAAAACGTTATCGACTATTACTGACAGATGATACCAGCGGGTATTGCGGGTGAAATCCTGGAGGGAAGGAATGCGGTTGGTTAATTCAGTAGAGCATTTTTGGGTGAAATAACGATGAAATAGAGATAAAATAGCAATAGAGACACAACATTTCGTTGATGTTCTATTGAGTCGATTAACTTCGCAGCATTTTTATTATCATTAAGTTTTATCGTTCGCTGTTGGAGTTTTTTAGTAGGTGCAGAGAGGTTTTAGCAGCACCAGACCAGAAAGGAATTTATTTTCAAGCTTCTTATATATTGCTGCTAGGTCTTCTCCTTCTTCTTCTGCTTATGACGCTACAGTCCGGGGTGGACCTGGGCCTCAACCAACATGCCTCTCCAGCTAGCACGGTCTTTCGCTAGCCGCCTCCAATCGCGCAAATCTCCAAGTTGATTGATGTCCTTCTCCACTTGTGTGAGCTTCCTTAGTCTAGGCAGTCCTCTGTTGCGTTGTCCCAATGGCTCTGATTCGAAGGCTTTTCAGGCCGAAGCAGTGGTGTCCATACGCTCAACATGCCCCAGCCAGCTGCTATGTCAGAAGGGCTAAAATATCCTTGCATCGCGTTAAGAAACCTAGACATTTCGCTGCATTTTTGGCGAATAGATATTCGTTGCAACTTACTGTTGAGGTGATACACATACCGCGGATGGAAAGTCGTTCAGTTTTAACAACGCGGGAGCCACTCAATGATAATTGCTTGTTACTTTGAGATCGCCTGCATGGCAGGAGACAGCACTGAGTTTTGAGAGCATGAAATTCCACTCTATTCCTTTAACCCCAATTAATTATGCTGTCAAAATCTGAAATTAATGAGATTAGCATACGCTACCGTGGCCGCCGTGGCGTAGTGGGTAGAGTGCGACGCTCACACGCCGAAGGGTGTAGGTTCAAATCCCAGCTCAACAACAATTTTTCGAATTTTTCACGGCACCACCTCTTTCGAGCTGCTGACAACACTCAAAGAGTAATAACTGTCTAAGAAAGCTTCTCAAATTTCGCCGTTCGGAGTCGGCAAAAAACTGTAGGTCCCTTCTACTCGTGAGAGAACAGTAGCGCGCACAACACGAGCGGTTGATGAGCAAGCTAGGCCCTGGTCCCCTTGTGGACTGTCGCGCCAACAATTATTATTATTATTATAGCATACGCTACCGTTCCAGGTCTATGGCCGAAGAGTAGAATCGATAGACGAGGAACGAATATGAAAGGCTGAGGTTACTGTCATCAGTAAAGGGGTGAATTATATAAGACGTAACACAGATCTCCTCTGTGTAGAAATGAGGAAGAGTATCGTAGACAGACGGAGCCCTGGGGAACACCAGCGTCAATATGGTGAATATCAAACTTGAACCCATCAAATTCAAATTGTATTGAACAATTCGAAAGGTAATTTCTAATCCATTCCATCCACATCCAGAGATTCATTGAGGCCAAAAGCACGCATTTGCGACAGGAGAGCCTGATGCCAGAATCTGTCAAATGCTTTTGAAATATCAAGTGCAACGATCTTGCTTTCTCCTACATTATGCAAGAATTGGTTCAATTTTTCGGTGAGATAAGCCATCAAGTCACCAGTGGCCCTGTTGCTGAGAAAACCTTTTGCCGGTCATTAAGAAGCTTCCGGGTTTGGAGATATTTAATAAGCTGGCGATTTAACAGCTTTTCCAAGATGCCAGGCTACCGTCCATCATCTGCGATTGCCACATGTTCCATCGATTTCTTCGATCGATATAATAAATAAAATTAGTCAACGCCTTCGATGTTCGTCGCAGCGCTAATTAAGATTTTCCCCATAGTAAGGACTACAATCTTTCAAACTTCCACGCAGTAGCAATTACCTCATCAGTCACCCACATTTGCATTTCTGCTTAGATACGTAGGATTCCTTGCAGCGTGTTACAACAATTAATCCTAAACACAGATTGCAGGTCTGTAGGTTGACGAACATACGCTATGATCCCTTTCGCAGTGTGCGACAAGTTTTCAATTACTAAGCTCTGTGAACAAGAAATGCCACAGTTTAGCCAACAAATTCTTCTTGGCCAACTTTCCTTTTCTGACATCGTACTGAAACCCCAGTCGTCGGTACAGCCCACTATTACTTCAACTTCCCTCCATACTTAAGCGAGTCGTATGCATCAGCCCTCAATCCATATCCGCCACCCCTTTCCAAAACTGCTTAAAAAACAGCCGACAGATTATGTTAATTCAAGGACACACGACATTCAAGCCGCCTTCGTGCCACCCGAAGCAGCACCGACAGAGGGAAGGACATTACATCCATCCAAGCGAACATTCATTGCTTATCGCTCCTGCATAACAATTCTTCAAATAAAAAAAAAACCAAACATCTTCTCTCCGAGCATCCTTTCGCAAATAGCTCTTCACACAATATGCGCAATGTTGCTGCTCCCTCTGTGTGCTTCCATCCAGATAACAACAAAATACAACAAAGCGAAGACAAAAAGAAAGGAAACGTCCTGGTTATCCGATAATAAAACCAAATTTCAGCAACAGGATTAACTTACTTAAGATAACTTAAACTGTGGGAGCTAGCCCCCTCGATTTGCCTGGAATCGGTCGTAGTGGGGGCGGGGGTGGTAAACAAAATCACCAAAAATATCTTCTCACTCAATAAAACTTCGACAACTCAATGGCTCCGATGGATGGGGGAGAATCGCGCTCGCGCTACCTCAAACAGACAACCGCCACAGGACCAGAGCCAACGAAGACGTCGCGTACGGCCACAGAGACGCCGACGACGGCGGAGGGATGGCTTTCAATATAAATACGATTAAGAAGGATACTGCTTCAGAAAATGTAAATAGCGAACGAAATTCGCGAACAACCAATTATTCCCGTTGATAAATTTTGAATTAGCCATAAGCTCCTAGCTTTGCTGTGCTTTTCTTCCCTTCCTGGCTGAGTGCTGTGCCGTTGACTTGACTGCCGCTATTCCACCGCAAATGTCCTTAAAGTGAGACTCCGAAGTTTGCCGCAGTCAAATTTGTGATTCCCAAACCAGCATAGCCGCCCCTACAGTCCTACACTCTCGTTATCTATGAATTTTTAACTCATTGACTTTTGATATTATAATTAGGGGGAGTCAAGAGACTTCTCGCCTTCGTCAGAGAGAGACGAGCTCGTTGCCCGGGGACATCATATTGAAAAAGTACACCAAGTGTTTTGTGGCGCAAATTTATCGGAAACAGATAAAGGGGTTGATGGTGTTTTGACTTGATTTAGGAAGGACGATTTTCCTGGAAAAGTGTGCGGAAATATTGAAAGGCTGCTAGGCGATAGTACTATTTTGTCTTGGATCTGTTTCTCACCTCTCATCCGGAAAAATATTCAGTTGATATATTGTCGCCTCTAGGCTCGTCCGATCACTGTGTCGTGTCAGCCAAATTCTCGTACTCCTCCCACATAGTTAGAGAACAAATTCCGAAAAGAACATTATGGCTCTACGAGAAAGCCAACTGGAGCGGACTTAACAACTTCTTTAGAAATTTTAACTGGTCACTATGCTTCCTCGATAGTGACGTGGATGCCGCTACTGATGCGATCACAAACATTATTTCGCTGGGCATGAGGTCCTTCATGCCTCACAGAGTGAAGAGCATCAAACCTAAGGCAAACGCGTGGTTTGACTTGAGCTGCAAAGAGGCTATCAGGATGAGAGAATTGAGTTTCCGGGATTATAAAGCCAACCCTTCTGAGGAAGCCCGGAAAAAGTTCAAACGGATCCGAAATGACTGTAATGCATTAATAAGATGTGTTAAATTCTCCTTTGAACAAAAGTTGAGGCAAAAAGTTCTACAATGCCCCAAGGGTAGCAGAAGCTTTTGGTCTTTTGTAAAAAACATAAGGAATTCAGCCTCGTCTTCGATCCCAACGCTCATTTGCAATGACATTTCAGCTGTCAGCTCTTTGGACAAAGCTAATCTGCTTGCTGCACACTTTGCAGCTAGCTCAACGCTGCCAGATAACACTTTGTCCCCACCTGTACTTGAGAGCGTAAATTCCTCCATGGGGCAAATCCATTTTCGCACTCGTACAATAGCAAGAGTACTTAAAGATCTAAACATACACAAATCCGCTGGCCCGGATGGTATACCCCCTGTTCTTCTGAAGAGGTGTTCTTCTACGCTAGCAAAACCACTGCGTAAGCTTTTCCATCTGTCCTACTCTTCAGGGCTCTTTCCGAGTAAGTGGAAAACTGCATTTGTCCAGCCCGTCCATAAAAAGGGCGAATGTTCGTCACCCACCTCCTACCGACCCATAGCACTAACGTCCCTTCTCTGCAAGGTCATGGAAACGCTGATCAACCGTCAGCTTATGAAATATTTTGAGTCCCGGAAGCTTCTTAATGACCGGCAGTACGGCTTCCCAAGCAACCGTTCCACTGGTGATCTGATGGCATATCTCACTGAAAAGTGGAACCAATCTTTGCACAATGCAGGAGAAAGCAAGATTGTTGCGCTTGATATTTCTAAGGCATTTGACAGGGTCTGGCACCAGGCTCTCTTGTCGAAAATGCGTGCTTTTGGGATCGATGAGTCTCTTCTTCAATGGATTAGAAATTACCTTTCGAATCGTTCAATACAAATCGTTTTGGATGGATTCAAGTCTGATATTCACCATATTAATGCTGGTGTTCCCCAGGGCTCTGTTTTGTCTCCGACACTCTTTCTCATTTTTATAAATGATCTCTTGTCTGCTACTTCTAATCCCATTCATTCCTTCGCTTTTCATATTCGTTCCTTGGCTCACGTCCCTCCACTTCGGCCTTAGACTCGGAACGGCAGCGTATGTTAAGCACATTAAATTCCGACCTTGACAGCAGAATCGATTGGGGAAATAAGAATAGAGTGGAATTTAATGCTTCCAAAACACAGTGCTGTCTACTGTCGTTAAAGCGATCACAAAATAATCAGCCGTTATCCATGAACGGCATTTGCGTTGTTGAAACTGAAAGACTTTCCATCCTCGGTATGTGTATCAACCCAACAATTAGTTGGAACGATCACATATTTGAGGTCGCCAAAAATGCTGCGAAATGTCTAGGTTTCCTTAAACGATGCAAGAAGTACTTCACCCCCTCTGATCTGGCTACAATACACAAGGCATACATATGCCCAAAACTTGAGTATAACGCTCCTATTTGGTCAGGTGCTTCTAAGACCTCCCTGCACCTGCTGGATAGAATTCAAAAGCGAGCGATAAAACTTATAGGTGACAGTAATATTGCGAAGTCGATTGACTCGTTAGAACACCGACGTAATGTCGCGTCGTTGTCACTCTTTTATCGTTATTTTAACAAGAAATGCTCAGATGAATTAGCCAGTTGCATAGGAATGCCCACCAATTCACCCTCAAGCCCTCTTTCGGACGTACAGTCAAATTCAGAGACTCGTTCTTTAGCCGCACTACACGAATCTGGAATGCTCTTTCCAGCTCGATTTTTCCTCCTCATTACAATCCACAGGCATTTAAAACCAATGTGCATCGGTACCTCCTCTCCCTCTCTTCCTCTATACCTTCGGCCCGTGCTGTGACTTGATCCGGTCGCTTAAGGGTACTCGCAACCCCTTTTGCACGCGCCAATTATAAAAAAAAAAATTCAAGTCATTTGATTTTAAAAAATAGTTAGGGCTGCAACTGAGTTCCCTGTGGGACACCATCAACAAGGCTTTGATTCAATAAATACTTCCGATCCGGTTTTATTCAAGAAAGTAAGCTATGCAAGCCAACCTTTTTCTGGTTTTTCCAGTTCCGTCAGGTGGCACTACAGTCGCCCTGCTTCTGTTCCAGCAACAATGAACGCCCTGGGCTTTTCTTATTTCTCAGTATTTCTCGTGAACAAACATGGATGCAGACAAGATGTGCAACATCTCCCAACAGCAGATGTTGCTACCCCTCTCTCTGCATTCACTCCCTCGCCCGCCAAAGGGAACAAAAGCATTCCCAAAACTAATCATCGGGCTAATTCACGTTTCAGTTTAAGCAGTCTACCCTCGTGTGCACCTCTTCCGTCCGCCATCAATGAATGGTTGCGGCCGAATGATCGCCCACCCCGCCGTCCATCACTCACTCAACTGATTGAAGTTATTTTGTATGAGCATGCCAAGCTGGTCAGGCATCCACATAAATCATGTTCTGCCACCTAGACAGGAGAGAGGATATTTCATAGAAATTTTTCAACAAAATGCTCTGGTATTTTTCAACCTGTGCTGAGGGGGTGGAAATTGCTTCCTCCCAAACAGACTCACACACTCACGTGGCGTTTTTGAAGGATCTGCAGCATAAGTTGGGTCTATTGGTTCCCAGTTGTGCTGTGTTGTTTTTCGTGCTTGCTCCTGTGAACTATTGAACAGTGTCCAACACCATTCGGGGCTAACAGAGAACAATATCATGGCCCCTAATACAGGATAAGTTTTCCACTTAATTTCGCCGGGAACCTACATTTAGGGGGAGCACGGGTGGGTTGGTGAGCGGCGCTGTGATGGTCGGTGGTATATCTCTCCTTTGTTCTGACCACCGTTTTAGAGGAAATATTTTATAATTTTGAAAGGAAGCGAAGAATTTTGAAATTCTTTGACTGGGAACAAGCTCCACGAGAATGGGGGATAAATAATAGAACAAAGGAATAGATGAGCCTTCAGTTTCGGACCCGAAAAACAAGCCAAAAAAATACCCGAGAAAAAACAAAATCGGAGGAAAGGTAATGTGTGGAACTTTGAGAACCTGAAATTAATATGCTCCCAGCGTTCGGGTGGTGGGGTTTTGATAGATTTATGAGAGGTTTCGGGTCGCTTTCATTAGCTGGACATACATCTTAGAGAGAGCGTGTGGCAGTTCACATTAATTCTCAGGTTGCTTTAGCTGGAAAACCTTTCTTTTGAGGGAGTTCATTATATTTGCTGATCTGACACAACATATTTTTGTTCATAATTCATCCTCTCATCATTATTTTGCACCCGTGGTTCGGGTAATGTAATGATGAGAGCGATGATGAGGAAACTCAAATGCTTTCAATCATTTGCCAGGGAATCAAATGTTTCCATGTTTCTTTAACTTACCTGCTTGAATATTTTTTTCCGAATAATTTACTCTTGAAGGCCTTATTCTGGATACGTGTGAGTTACACTTGCATATACAAGGTGTCGTTCTTAGATTTTCATACAGGAAATCCAAATGCTTGAGGAAGTAACAAAGAGACATTTGAGTGGCAGATCTGAATAGCTGATAGTTGTTTTAAGGGAACTTTCAAGTGGCTGACGTGGAGTAGTGGGTAGAGTGCGACTCTCACACGTCAAAGGGTCTAGGTTCGATTCCCAGCTCAACACCAATTTTTCGAATTTTTCACGGCAGCATCTCTTTCGAGCTGCTGACTACACTCAAAGAGTAATAACTGTCTAAGAAGAAGCTTCTCAAACTTCGCCGTTCGGAGTCGGCAAAAAAATTATAGATCCCTTCAACTCGTGAGGGAATAGTAGAGCGCACAACATGAGTAGTTGAAGAGCAAGCTAGGCCCCGGCCTCCCTGTGGACTGTAGCGCCAAACAATTATTATTATTATTTCAAGACAGTGCTGGGGATTGATATGGAAGCGGACGTCAATTCATTTAATGGTTGACGAAAGTAACACGAAGTTTGCTCCGTGTGGATACATTTAAGACGTGTGAGTCGTCGATCGTGTTAACTTGCACCACGGCGTATACACTATAGGTATACCGGTACGAAATGAAAATAAAACACTAATTATTAATGGGAAAGTAAAAACATTTTATTCAAAGTATTGGCATTTGTTTTCTACACATTTTGACCATCTTTCTGGCAATTTGTGAATACCACGCCAATAAAATTGTTCGTCTTTTAAAGAAAACTAATCAGACACCCAATTTCCGACCTCCTCGTAGGAATCAAAGTGCTGCTCAGCCAATGCGTGTCTCATCGATGAAAACAAATGGTAGTCGGAAGGAGCCAAGTCTGGTGAATACGGCGGGTGGGGTAGCTGCTCCCAGCCAAGTGTTTTGATTGGAACCTGTGCAGGTGCATTGTCATGGAGCAAAATTCCCTTGCCATGTCTTCTGGCCCATTCTGGTCGTTTCTTGATTAATGCATGGCTCAAATTGATCATTTGTTGTCGGTAGCGATAAGTATTAACGGTTTCACCAGGTTTTTGGAGCTCGTGGTACAGCACACCTTTCTGGTCCCACCAAACACACAGCATTGTCTTCTTGCCGAATCGATCTGGTTTTGCAGTCGATGTTGATGGTTGTCCCAGATTAACTCATGATTTTTTTCGTTTAGGATTCTTAAAATAAATCCATTTTTCACCGCCAGTAACAATTTTTTTGTGTCTTTGAAACAAAATTTCACAAGTGTTTTTTCGGGTTTCGATCTGTTTTTCATTCAGTTCATGTGGCACCCATTTTTCACACTTTTGGATCTTTCCGATAGCTTTTAAACGGTCAGAAATTGTTTGTTGTGCAACATTTAACATTGCTGATATTTGCTTTTGACTCAAAGTGTCATCTCCAATATCGTTTGCCATTCGGCGTCTTTTATTATTTTTCTGTGGTCTTCCACGTTCTTCATTTCTCACATCAAAATCATTATTTCTGAACCGTATTTCTTTTGCATGTTGCTTCTGATAGAGCATAATCACCATATACCTCGGCAAGCATTCGATGCGACTCTGGAGCGCTTTTCTTCAAATGAAAACAAAAAATTAATGCTTTCCGCAAATCATCACTTTCTGGTACAAAATTCGACATTTTTAAGACGATGAAAAAATATGATGTTGTCTGTTCAATGACTTGATGTATACGTAATATTTTTCACAGATGCCATTGGAAACATACAAAAAATAAATAAGGGCTCGTTCACAACAAATGTTCCCTATCGAGACATTTGTATCTTGACGCTCACTTCATACTAGTATACCTGGTACATTATTGCACGACTGTATTTATAACCATCTGATCGCATGATGTAGCCGAAATGACTCCAAAGATTTTAATAACTTTCAATGTACTGTAGTAAGCAAGTCAAACGAAAGTAGAAATATCTCAGCACAGGGGATTATTTTTATTTGCTATTTTTTCTTCTCCGGTTAGTGGTTCGGTTTGGTCCCTATAGTTAAGAATCACTTCCAAACCAGACCGTAGGGGGACCCCAAACACAGAAGCGTCACTGTTGACATTGTAGGCGTTTCCACTTTATGACTAGTCGCTCTGGTGTTTCGAAAAACAAATCCGTTGGTTACAAAAATACGTAATTTCTTGGAAAAACAGAGCCCCACCTTTAGGGTATATTTCGCTGCACCGATTTCGACGAAGTTTCTGTCTAGTTAAATGTAATCTTTGGATTTAAGTGGTTTGAGAAAATACATTCCATGGACCTTTGGTCCTATCCTCTGACGTAGAAATTTTGACAGCTTTCTATTGGAAGTCAAAAACTTGATTTCAAACACAGTCTTTGAAAAGCGCAAAGAATCGTCCGCACGCTAAGTTCAAAAAAGTTCACATCAGTCAACACCTTTGAGAAACACAAAATCCCGCGGAAGAAAAAACATGAATCCCTTGCCTCCGTTTCATTAGCATCACAGCTAAGGAGCACTCAAAAAGTCATAAATGCTGCCCCCGCAAAATATATAAAAACGCTTCACAAAAGACCATTCGGCCGAAAACTTTTTCTCCTCTTCAACGACCGACGATGAGCTTGGCGCTCCATAAGCGTCATTGCCCCGACCACCGCCCGCCACCAACCCACCACCTACCCGCGCAGTCAATGGGACTGAGGGATTCTTTAACAAATTTAAAGTACGCCATTAAACAAGGATAACGATATAATGATGGCAATAATAATCCTAATAATTAATGAATGACAATAAGGATTTCCACAAAACGGGACAAAGTATCAAAATTATGGCCACGAAAATATGATAATTCCCGACTCTTCAGCTCTGCTGTGCGATGGCTTACGAGGAGCGACGCAGACGACGTGGGCCATCCCAATGACTTTTTCGCTGCCGAGACTTTCCAGGAAGCACTTGTAATATTTTTTTTTGACTCTTGCGTGGCTTTCGCTATTCAGTGGCGGAGCGATACTGGCCATTAGGGAGTGTTAGAGCCGACGAATGAGAGGAGGTATTTTAAGGGATTTTGGTTGTTGATTCGTTGGCGTTTTTCTTTTTTTCCGAAAGGAGCTTCCCTCGGAAAAGGAGGCTTTTGTGCGTTGACAGAGGGTTTTAAGGCAAGAAACAGACGTAACTCATTTGCATTGTGGAGGGGGGCATTGAAATTGAGATGTTGAATTGTGAGGGATGGGCGACGGTGCAGTGGGGATCTTTGGATAGGGACATCGACGGAAAATTGATTGCGATGGATTAGTAACGGGAAAGGTAACTTCTACTTTGGTTTGCTGAATATATCACATGTTACAATTTTTTTTTATAGTCTTAAAAGTAAATTTTGACTCATGAGTCTCCTCTGCATCATGGCTACCATCTCCTCCCCCTCTGCATCATGGCTACCTTCTACAACTCACACTGCGAAGACTCTGGTATAAAATTTTGGACTGACCATCATTATGCAATTATTCACGGCGTACTCCCATTCGAGCGTTCTTCTTATGCTGCCACGCCTTCCGCACACAATTAAATTGAGCGCGGCAGGCGTCGTAAAAGTCACCGCGAAGCATAGGCAATATAATGAAGCTTTAGCCGTTAAAGCGATAGGTCACATAACATGAAACAGTTTCTGCAGTGCTAATCATTTATATACTTTTCAAGTCAATAGAAGAGGATACATATCAAAGGTGCTTAAAGTCATGAAAATATTTCAGAAAAGTACGTATGCTGCAGAGAGAGAAGGCAGCTCTTATTCGGATGCGGATTTGTTGTTCCAGGCAGACTTAGGCAAAAAGTCTTGATCTTTGACTATGTCAGCGAACACCTCATGGCTATCCGAATCAAAACTAAATTCAGGAACATCAGCTTAATCTGCGCTCACGCCCCGGCCAGAGGAGAAGGTTGACAATACCAAGGATGACTTTCATGATCTCCTAGAAAGAACATACGATCGATGCTCCAGCTACGACACCAAGATCGTTCTAGGAGACTTCAAAGATCAGCTAGAAAAGACGAACATATTTGCTGGAGTCATCGGTAAATACAGCCTGCGCGACAACACATCCGGAAATGGATTCATGCTGTTAGACTTTGCCTCAAAGCGGAACCCCTCTATAGCTAGCTAGCGGTTCCCACACCTGAACATTCACAAAGGGATTTAGCGACCTCCCGATCAAACCACCGTCAACCACATTGATCTCGCTGCGATCCACGTCAGACACTTTTCCAGTCTTCTCGAGGCCCGGACCTTCCGAGACGCAAACATCGACTCGGAACATCACCTTATTATAAAAAAGGTAAGAACCCGGATACCGAGAGATGAACGAAGTCATAACAGGCCGATACGGTTCGATGTCGGAAAGCTACAACCGCAACCGATCGCTGGGAACTTTGGCGACCGAGTATAGGAGAAACTCGCTCAGAGTTCGACGCTGCCTGCACTAAACATAGAAGAAGACCGGAAACGTTATCAAGAAGCCATTAAAGAAGCCGTCACGGATGTGCTGGGTTTCACGTCGTCACCCAGAAGGAACCCTTGGTTTGAAGACGAGTGGAGACAAGCGCATGCAGCCAAACAAGATGCCTACAAGGGAACGCTGCATCGAACAACGACAGCTGATCGTGAGCTCTACTAACAGAGAAGAAGGGAAGAGTACCGGCTTCTCAGAAGGAAAAAGAAGGAGCATGAGAAGCGCCCGGTCGAGGAAACGGAAAGGTGTTATGACAGGAACGAAGTCCGAGATTTTATCGAAAGGTAAAACAAATATCAGGAGGATACAAGGTTCGGGACGAAGCCTGCCGGGAACAAAATGGACAACTCGTGAAAGATTCGCAGTTTGTGATGAGAATCTGGAAGGATCATTTCTACAGACTCCTTAACAACGATGGCGGCCTAAATCCCCCTGTAAGGCAGAATATTCCACTCAATTTGGAGATGATTGACTAGAATTCTGCCCCCCCGACTAAGACGAGGTGAAGATAGCAATATCCAAGCTGAAATCGGATAAAGCTGCTGGAGCGGACGGACTGTCCGCAGAACTATTTAAAGCAGCCGGAGATGACCTGTTTGGGCGCATGCACCAGCTCATCTGTAAAATATGGTTCTAGGAAAGCATGTCCGATGAGTGAAATCTCAGCGTCGTTTGCCCGTTTCACAAAAAAGGAGACCCCTTTGAGTGCTCCAATTATCGAGGCATTTGTCTTCTTAACATCGCCTACAAGATCCACTTGCCGTATAATGTGAGCGTCTGAAACCGTTTGTCCATAACCTGAAAGGTGGCCTCATACCTGAAGTATGGCCTCAGTCCAGGAATGCCCAGGAAATACCAGATCTTCACTTTACGGCAGATCTTGGAAAAGACTCAAGAATTGACAATAGACACTCATCCAATCGTCAATTTTATGCCGCATACGACAGTGTGCATATAGTTGATCTATACAGTGCCATGTCTAGTTGCGGCATTCCTACCAAACTCGATGGAAAACGCTCGCTGCTCCGTCAAGGTCGGTACCGAACTCACCGAAACCTTCAGTGTCGAAAAAGATTTTGGACAAAGCGACGCACTGTCATGCGACTTCTTTAACATCATCCTCGAGAAGATCGTGCGTAACTCACAAGTCAACACCAGAGGCACGATCTTCCAGAAGTCAGTTCATTTGCTGGCTTACGCTGATGACATTGACATGGTTGGACGAACACATCGAGTCGCCAGTGAGGCGTTTGCTGGCGTTGAAGCGGAAGCGGCTAAAATGAGTCTAGTGGTAAATGAGGGCAAAACTGAGCACATGCTGTCATCAAGGAAGGACACACAACATCCACGCCTCGGACACACAAGGCAGTAGGAAGGACTTCGTCTACCTCGGTTTCACGGTAAACAGGGATAACAACATTAGTACCGAAATCACTCTTGCCAATCGCTGTTACTTTGAGCTCAAGAGGAAATTAAGTAATAAAGCCCTCTCTCAAAGGACGAAATTGGCTTTGTATAACAGCTTGATCATCCCTGTCCTACTCTATGGCAAGGAAACCTGGACGTTACCAAAGGCGGATGGAGAAGCCATTTAGTCTTTTCCAAAGAAAAAGTTTGCGTGCGATTTTTAGTCATGTGTTGACTGGAGGAGAAGATTTAACGACGAACTCTATGGGCTGTACAGCCACATGCGCCTGGTCAAGCGTTTACGGATACAACGCTGGCTAGGCCATGTAGAACGCATGGACACCACTGCTCCGGTCCGAAAAGTCTTTGAATCCGTGGAATTGGGACAACGCAACAGGAGACGGCTTAGGCTAAAGTTGCGCACACAAGTGGAGAAGGATTTCGACCAACTGGGTGCAGCTGGCGAAAGATCGTGCTGGCTGTAGAGGCATGTTGGTTGAGGCCCAGGTTCACACCAGACTGTAGCGCCACAACAAGAAGAACAAAAAAGAAGAAGAATATACGTGACAAGGGCGAACCAACTGCCCTAATGCGAAATGTACATTGAACAGTATGCACTAAGAAGGGCCGAGGGGATCGTCTTCCACTGAATAATTACCAACCGATTCCTGGAAAAAAGATCTAAAAGCAGTCCCACAAGGGCAATGACAGACGTGTGCAGGGTTGTGAGAGAGGAATAATATTCCCTGCATCTTTCGTGATGACTACAAGGGGTATATGCATTTGTAAGAAAATTCAACATGCGTTAACACATGCCTTAAACGCAAGTTTCAGCAAGCGGATGGTTTATATTGTTCAACAACTTTCCGTCCATTTTTTGTATTCCATTTTAATTTATTAAAAACAAAAATAAACCTAAAAAATACACCATTCAAAACACTGTCTGTCGGAAATGTCTACCTTTTCCCATTTCAAAATTGAAAATTCTTAAAAACGATCTCTAAAAATTAACTTATGTCTAGAATTTTCGATTTTTCCTCGAATCGTTTTTCATCACTGGAAAAAGCTTGTAGTCTGAAGAAGAAAGGTAAAGAGAACACGGCAGATGGGGTTAAACCATCTAGTCAGTGTTTCCAGTTAGATTTTAACCGCCCTGGTAGGGTCTTGTTATGCCAGTTAAACTAAATTATGTTTATTTTCTTTAAAAAAATATTTATTTAATTTTTACATCTGAACCGGACGAATTACAAATTAAAAGTAAACTCTATCATAAAAGTAACTCTAATGCGGCAATCGTAGGTGCATGTGTACGTGATGGAATGCGGGTTCGGGATAGGAGAATGTCAAGTTATGTTTGGGAACTTGGGATGCACCTGTGAAAGCTGATTTACGATGTTTGTGTGGACACGGCAAGCGAAGATCGGGTGAAGATCGGTGGATGAAAAAGTGTGATGAAATATGTTGCGCGTGGATGAATATGAGATCTGCACACACATTATGAAGAATCTCGGAATGTGTCGTTAATTTGCCGCAATCGTTCGATTTCTGTCAGGTTTTCCCGTTTTTCACAGAATGCACGACTTAAACGCAAAACGTGTAGTCTATACCATCTCCCACCAATTGTGAAACCTAGATTTAGCAGCACATAGTACAGCACCACCGCCTTTTCCAACCAAATGCAGAGCATGACCTTTGAAGAGTTTTGGGACATTTTCTTTTGTGTCGACGTAGATGTTGCAAAGTACAAGAGACTTTCCATATAATCTCGATGTTGGGTGAAGCTGTAGTTATATATATGAATTGACTTATTTATTAAGTAATACTATTAATTTAGTACATTCATGTAAAACTTCATAAAGAGATGGTAGCTCTCTACCAGGTTTCCGCGCCTTCATTATCAACTGTGCAGAAGTGGTCAAGTAAGTTCAAGAGAAGCAGAGAGAGCATTGCAGATGCCCCCTCTCCGGTGCCCTGGCTACTGCTTGTACGGGAGAAAGCATCAAAGAAGTCGAAAAACTTGTTCTTGAGGATGCCAGAATAAAGGTGAATATAAGAGACAGAGATAAAGGCAGAGATCACCAAGATTTCAACTGGTGCCATTCACACCATTCTTCATGAACATGTTAACCTTTCAAATGTCAGTGCAAGGTGGGTGCAACGAATGCTCACAGCGCCTCAGAAAAATCGGAGAATCGCATGCTGAGATCCCTTGGAGATGTGTAGTGAGAACGCGGACGGTGTTATAGATCGAGATGTAACTAGGGGCGAAACATGGGCTCACCACTCTGAACCTAAAAGCAATCAAAAGTCATGCAGTGGCATATAAACGGAACAGACACCCCGAAGAAGTTCAAAGTCACTCCGTCTGTCGGGAAGCTCATGGCCACAGCTTTTTGGGACACAAAGGGAATCTTGCTCATTGAGTATAGAAAAGGCGAAACCATTAACACCACATCCTTCGCTTCCACTTTGCATAATTTGCAGGAGGAAATTAAAAAGAAAAGACGAGGTGAATTCACAGCGCGTGTGTTGGTTTTCCATGACAACGCTCCTCTTCACACGGCGCGAGTTTTCAAGGCTGCTGCGCAAGATTGTGGTTTCGAAGAAATCCAGCATCCACCCTTTAGTCTAAACCTTGCCCCTAGTGATCATTTCCTGTTTCCAGATTTGCGAAAATGTCTTCGTGGAAAAAGATTTTCGGATGATAAAGAAATCAAGTTGGCAATAAATGGGTATTTTGCAGAGAAAGAGAAAATTTATTTTTTTGAGGGTTTAAGCAAACTTATCTCAAGATGTGACAAATGCATTGAAGAAGAGGACATTTATTTTTTGAAAGTTTAAAAAAGCTTTTCTCAAGATGTAAGGCAAGATTATATTGAAAAATAAAAACAAATAAAATTGAATTCACATTTTCCTTCACATCGATACCGAGAGTATATTGAACGCCCCTCGTACAAGCGATTGGGTACTTTTACATTATTGAAACGCGTGTTGATTGTTGTGTGGAATTATTATAATAATTGAGTGGTGCTACAGTCCACAGGGGGACCAAGGCTAAGCTTGCTCATCTTCTACTAGTGTTGTGCGCACTTCTGTTCTCTCACTAGTGGAAGGGGTGTGATCGGTTTTGGTTCAAATATGCGCCGTTTCATTCAATAATTTATTTTCATCTAGACGGCAGCTTCATAATACCTCCCCTCGTAGAAGCCCCTTCCTTACTTGTGAGGAACTCGAACAGCCACTATCCACAAGCCTCTTTTGAGTTTAACATCACACCACCAAGGGCGTTCGCAATGGACGGGAACAGTAAAGGCGAAATGTGAGAATTTCTCAGCCAATGATAATCTTTAAGTATTATCAGCAGCTTGAAAGAGGTGGTGCCGTGAAAAACTCGAGGTGCTTATCCGGGAATCGAACTTCGACGTGTAAGCATTCTACCCTATACGCCATATATATTATATTCAATATATATTTCGAGATTACAGAACAAAAACAAATGTTAATCATCGAAAATAGCTTTATTGTTTTTCAAAATATTCCCCATCAAGATCTATACACTTTTGCAATCGTTTGAACCACTTGCCGAAGCACTTTTACCACTCTGTTTGAGGTATCTCCAAAACATGCATTCTGAACGCACCAGCCGCTTCTTCAGGTGTCGAAAAACGTTGACCTCTCATTTTATTTTTGATGTACAGGAATAAAAAGAAGCCGTTCGGTGCCAAGCCGGGACTATACAGCGGATGGCTCATCAAATCGATGCTTTGTGTGCTCAAAAATGCCGTTGTTTGAGCCGATGTGTGAGAGCTCGCATTGTTGTGGTGAAGAGTGATCCGTCTTCGGCGGTTGGTTTTCCTGATTTCTTGGAAGACAACTGCCAAATATATGCTTTTGTACCACTCAGTATTGACTGTTCTGCGTTGTCTGCGTTGTTCTAGTGGTACGGTTGCAACATGTCCAGTTTTTCTGAAAAAACCATTTGCTTAGAAGTGATTCGTGGGCGAGCACCTTTTTCTGGATATGGCTCATTTTGAAACACCCATGCAGTCGACTGCTGTTTACTTTCGGGCTCATACGCGTAAATCCACGATTCATCAACTGTAGCGATGTCGAAGACGTGTTTCAGAGCACCGCGATCTTATTTTTGGAGCATTTCTTTAGACCAATCGACACGAGTCTTTTTTGAGCGATTGACAAATTGTGTGGGATCCAACGCGAACAATTTTTTTTGGCGGTCAAATGTTCATGCAGTATTAAATGTATACTGGTCCCACTAATGCCTAAGGTTGTCTTAATTTCACGAAAGATCACATGACGATCTTGCAATATCAGTGCAATATCAGGCGCACAGCATCAATGGCTTCCGAAACAGCAACTGATTTTGGACCACCTTCATGAAATTAGTCTTGGTGTGAACTAGGACATCGTTTGAATTCACCATGCCATCGATAAACACTGGTCCTTGATGGAGCTTCTTCGCTAAAAATTGAATTAAGTTCATCGATGCACTGTTGTTGTTGAGTTAATCCACGGCGAAAGTTGTAAGAAATAATAGCACGAAAATGTTCACGATTTAATTCCATTTTTTGGGTGAAATGAACCTTTTAAGTTACTGTAGACAACACAAATAGCGCTAATAGGCTGAAACATTCTGAGTACGTGTAACCTCAAAAATGTCAAACCTTACGATAGAACTGGCAGTTGCCGGATTGCAACAATAGGGTTGCCCAAACCCGAAATATAAAAGGCAGCCTTCGTAAAGTCACAAATGCGACTAGCGACTGTACGCACTGTTCTACGGCTGATTTAATAGCGATAGGCCCACAATTACCTAAAGACGTTCATTTGCTCCCTTTGTAAATCAACGGATAATCGATGTCTTCATTAGTTTCGGAACATAACCCTGATACAGACTCTGATTAATAAGTTGTGTGATTGTTTGGGTAAGATGTATTGCGTTTAATTTCAGCTCTGCTGGTAATATATTGTCTGCCCCGGTCCGTTTTCGATGTTCAATTTGGTGAAAAGTCCAAATAATTCGGTTGCTGTTGTTTGTTCTAGGAATATGCTTTCCCGTAATTTAGAACTTCTGCGTTTTGATGCCATAATATAATAATAATTGTTGACGCTGCAGTCCAAAGGGGGACCAGGGCCTAGCTTGCTCATCAAATACTCGTGTTGTGCGCGCTACTGTTCTCTCGCCTTTAAAGTTTTTTACCGACTCCGAACGGCGAAGTTTGAAAAGTTCTCTCAGACAAGTATTAGTCTTTGAGTGTTGTCAGCAGCTTGAAAGATGTGGTGCCGTGAAAAATTCAAAAAATTGGTGTTGATCTGGGTGTCGAACTTAGACCCTTCGGCATGTGAGCGTCGCACTCTTCCCACTATGCCACGGCGATGCCATACTGTTGCAAATATGGACGATTTTAGAAGCATGATCAAAGATTCGGTTGGCAAAATTTGTTCACTATATCTGGTATGCCCATCTCTGTCTTGGTCAAGGTTTCTTGTAAAGTTCCATTGAACGAAACTTCAGACTTTAACATCAAACCGCAACCTCTTCTCCTGCAGTTGAAGAATTATTTCAAACGCTCAATGGAGTCTTACACCACTTCTTCTTTTTTCATGACTTCGTGAACTTCTAATTGTCTGTTTGAGCGCAATCTACACGATTTTCCAGAAGAACAGTTCATAGGACTAAAAAAGGAAATGGGGACTTTTTCCCGCTTCTTTTGTTCCCATTCCTGAGAAATGATGGACGCACTTATTGCTTGTTTCCTTTATTTCATTGGACACACTCAAATCAGCTTCAATGTGTTACTGGTTGAAGCTCTCGATGTGCAACCGCTTTAATACATAAAGCATAATCCTTGGGTCCCGCACATTAAATTTCACTTAAAACACCGCTTTCAGTTCGAAAGGGCTTCACCTTACCCACTTTTCAGTAATTGTATGCAATCTGAATTGCTCTCACCCACACCCGTCCAGTACTTCCCTGCGGCATGAAGCACTCATCAACTGAAAATGCTACAAATTACAAATTTAAATTTAATTTTTTCGCCGCATTTGCACTCCCGCTCACACTGGGAAGCGCCACACGAGCTCCCTTATTGACTTAAAATACCTTCGCCCGGGTCAACGATTTCCCCGATTCGACTCGAAATCAACAGATAATTTCGCCAAATGAGATCGTAATCGGATTTCGAATGCAGGCGCGTGCGTGTCATTCATTGAATCAGGCGTTGATGATGTAATTTCTATTGGATTTCCGTCACTGATATCATTTCGATTTCATACAGATAATTATCTGTATCCTGTATCCTCGCGGTCAATTGAATCTATTTTTACAACGTATTCGCGTTTTGATTAAAGGCTAGGCTGTGATCAGCGTGCCGGCCAAATAAAAAATATAAGTTCATTATTTGATTTTCACGAATTGACATTAATTGGAGTCGATAAGAGTCAATTATTTGATGAACCCAGCAGTTAGATCTGAAGGTCAGATGGAGCGCATTTATGGAATCCTGGCCCTCGATTTGGCATCAACTTGAATCGCTTTGGAAATTTAAAGAAAGCCGCAAAAACCGCTGAACAACTGCCAGAATAAATTCGACGCAGACTGCATGTGACCACAATACGTAGCCATCGTTCATGATGGAAGAACCGCAGAGAGAACCAAAAAAATGTCGTAGCATGAAAATCCATCAAAGGGTACAGAAGCCCATTGTGGCTCAGATGGCGGTAAGAAATCGTCTCCAAGGGAGGGAAAAAAAATTCGATTCGGTAAGAGTTTCCTCTCTAAATTGGATGCGAAGTGGATTAGTTCGACAAAAGCGAGTCCTTCTGGTGGTCCCCAATCAAAACGCGAAGGCTGCTTTGCATTCCCCCTCCAATTTGAAGAGCTCTTGAAACGTGAACATACTCACAGGCGAACGGCAGATGAGTGGGGGCCACTGGCAAGCATATCATTAGCTCACCGATTCTCGATTCCTCTGAGACTTGCATTTTTCTTTCTTTTTATTATTTGCATCGACTCAAGGAGACTTCGGTGTTTCTGTGCCCAAATCGTTCACCCAATGGACCACCCCCTTTGATGCAGTTTGTATCTCATTAGCAAACCGAACTGGATTCCAGTCCTTTTGAGATGGAAACCGCAAATTCGTTTTGGGTGCAGCGGTGAGGTAATTAATTAAGGCGACCGCCATTATGAAACCGAGACCGTATCGCAGGACAATCGCCACTGAAATGCATGCATTGCATCGGAACACCTCTCATCATAATTAGTTTTCATCTGAATGACTGCGACCGTCCGGCGAGCACGGCGATTTATTAATTTCGTTAATTGAAACACAACATCGCCACCTGACAAGTGGCTTGGCCTCTCTGCTACGAATGCGAACGGAAGGGTGTGTGTGCAAGCATGTCCTGTAATCCATCATATGACCGCCGATGCTATTACGAAGGGGAGTAAATTAACTACACAATGTCCTTTAATAGAGACGTTGTTGTTTTGTAGGGGCTGTCTGTGTTTGGCCGACATTTTAAAAATCTGTTGCCTTTATACGAATGATGAGTTATTTAACAGCCGATTGATATTTGAAAACACTGATCACTGATTCACATATTGGAAATTAAGAGGCTGTTTCGTTGGGGCCTGGCAGGTGACATTTTTTAACATACGTTGCAGTCTTTTGCGTGGCCGCCGTGGCGTACTGTGTAGATTGCGATGCTCACACGCCGAAGGGTCTAGGTTCGATTCCCAGCTGAACACCAATTTTTCACGGCACCACCTCTTTCGAGCTACTGACGACATTCATGGAGTAATAACTGTCTAAGAAAGCTTCTCAAACTTCGCCGTTCGAAGTCTGCAAAAAGCTATAGGTCCCTTCTACTCGTGAGAGAACAGTAGCGCGCACAACAGGAGTATTTGATGAGGCTTTGGTCCCCTGCTGACTGTCGCGCCGTACGATTATTATTATTTGTAGTCCTTTGCGCTTTCCTCCAGCAGATCCTTGCTGCGCACATTTTCAACATATTTCACTTTTCCAACAATTGGCGGAGAAAGTCTTCGGAGAAAATTACATTCACTTATTGGGAACATTTAATTTCAATTTGTGTAAACATGGCATTTTCCTGCGATTTCTTTTCTGATCCATCGTCGGGCGCCATTTCATATAAAATTAACTGTATGAAAGCCACGTTATTTTAAGTTATTTATAAATTCTCATTGGCCCGTGGAAAATTTTGAGATGTTTCCAAATCATAATCAAATGGAAACACCTCGAATCTTACCCGGCACTACCTCTTTCGAGCCGCTGACAACACTCTATGAACAATTATGGTCTAAGAAGAAGCTTCTCAAACTTTGCCGCTTGGCATGGGCAAAAACCTGTAGGTCTCTTCTAAGAAAGTAGTAGCGCACAACACGCTTTTTTGGTGAGCAAGCTAAGTGCTGGTCTCCCTGTGTGCTGTCGCGCCATCCTTCTTCTTCCCCTTCTTGTTTCGCAAAAGTCCGGAGTAGCTTGGGCCTCAACCAACATGCCTCTCCAGCCAGCACGATCTTTCGCCATCTGTCTCCAGTTGCGCACTCCATGTTGGTTGAACTCCTTCTCCACTTGTGAGCGCCACCTTAGTCTAGGTCGTCCTCTGTTGCGTTGTCCCAATGGCTCGGATTCAAAGATTTTTCGGGCCGGAGCAGTGGTGTCCATACGCTCTACATGGCCTAGCCATCTTAAGCATTGTATTCGTCGACGCTTGACCAGGCGCATGTCGCTGTACAGCCCATAGAGTTCGTCGTTAAATCTTCTCCTCCAGACGCCACCAACAAACAGGACCAAAAATCGCACGCAAAACTTTCTAGAAAAGACTAAACGCTTCCTCATCCGCTTTTAGTAACATCCAGTTTTTCGCGCCATGGAGTAGGACTGAAATGATCGAGTTGTAATATAAAGAGAGGTTAGTTCTTCGAGAGAGTGCTTTATTACTCAATTGCTTCTTGAGCCCAAAGAAACAGCGATTGGCATGAATGATTCTGCGTTTGATTTAAGAATTGATGTTGTTGTCCCTGTTTACCGCGGAGCCGAGGTAGACGAAGTCCTTGCTGTCGATGTTCTGCGTCCTTCCTTGATGACAGCATGTACTTAGTTTTTCCTCATTTACCGCCAGACCCATTTTAGCCGCTTCCGCTTCAATGCCAGCAATCACGTCAGTGTCATCAGCGTAAGCTAGCAATTAAACCGACTTCTTGAAGATCGTGCCTCTGGTGTTGGCTTGTGTGTTACGCATGATTTTCTCGAGGATGATGTTAAAGAAGTGACATGACAGTGCGTCACCTAGTCTAAAACCAAAACGCGCAATCCAATTATTATTATTACTACATCGTTGGGCGCCATTCTACAAAAAATGGTTAATTTGCAACTTCTGGACTTTGAAAGATGTGAATGATGTAAAACAGGAATAAAACGACGACTTTCTGTTATATTTTAAAAGATTGCCATATATTTCAGTCAAAATTCAGGCGACCTTCGTTGGGCGCCATTAAGTGAAAGAGCTTCGATTGCCCTTAAAGCGATACTCTTAAATGTTTTGACCAAGTTTTCATTAATTTAAGTTAAAATTCTTGCTTTTATAACTGTCAAGCTGATTTCCCTTACATAATTTTCAAATATTTGTGCAATTTTTCTTTTCATGAATGAATACCATCTCCTCGACTCCGCATCTCATTTCTCTGAAGACTCAAATTCCACAGTAATGAATCTGTCACAAAGCCCTCGGAGATAGTTCTTTAATTTAGAAAAGATTCCAAGACGGAGCTCTATCATCGGCAAATGACTTCAAGAAGTGCTTCGTCCTTATTGCTTCATTTGCAAGATAAATGACCTCATACCCTCATATACTCATGACCGAGCATATTTCCCATCGCCAACCCCAGGCCGCACTTCGGGTCTCGAAGTCCGATTATTAGAACTATGATTAATGGCCACCGCCTGATGATGGATTGTTTCGCATCCTCTCGATCCACTCGACGGGGTGAGACATTCCACAAGAGTGTAAAGTTGACACGGCTCTGTTGACCAGAATCAGCCTTCGAACCAAAGGGAAACTATCAACAGGCTCACATGCGCTCATCACCGCACGCATGCATCCACTTCTGTCCGAATGGCGGTGACGGGGCGACCCCTGCGTGTGCGCCTCATCGCTCTTCGCAAAAAGTAATTGATTCCACATTAACGTAATGACAATGGCATGGATAGGGACTCGGGCGCCCATTAATTTGTTCATCGTCGTCATCGCTCGTTGTGTCAGTGTGAAAGGGTTCTAGCTCAGAGGCATCATTAGTGAGGTTCTTATTCAACTGCCGCACAGACTGATGTACACGCATAGGCCCGGGAGGAATCTGTAATAATATTTATCCCTCATCCAGGCAGGGGTGGGATGAGAAGTGTGGCGGCCTTCATTTTTGGCTATGTCGCACATTGCTTTTCAATTAATCATGTCCGATGGTGATTATGACATTGAGCTTTGCCGATGGGGCTTAATTACGGCGAGGGACTGTTGGCATTCATTTTGGGAATGTGCCCTACAGGGAAAGGGAGAGACTTGTTAGTTTCCCTGATCCCCAGCAGTAAACCACAACCCTTCACTTTCGAATGAGGTTATTTCTCCGCTAAGCCATCGCTCGTAAAATAATGAAAGCAGCTCTCTTTCGAAACAAATGCGCTCCCAAAGTTGAACGAGTCAGGATGTGTGCTGTTCATTTTAATTACCCCTCTGATTTGGTCTTAACCTAGACAAGGGGTTGTTAGGCCACGAACAAAAATAAAACCGCCATCATCTGGAGGGTGAACGCTTTTCACTTCCACTGTGAACATATAACGTCAGCAAACAGTTTAACGGCCATTAAACGAAGGAACCGTTTGAGACAAACGTAAAACGGGCAGCTACGCGCCGTTCATTCATAAAACACAAAACAAGTGTGGCCCGCTTCAGATTGTTTTCAGCAGAGGGGGAGAACAAATTATATAGTCTCACAGGAGGACTTAAGTGTTCCATTATGTGCCTCTCGTTTTTATTACCCTTACGTACTCGTATAATGACCCTCCAACTGCTTGAATGGTGGCCGACTTGCCTCTGGCTTAGGCCATGCCTTACCGCCCAACGTCACATCCGCCGCCACCGACGCCGCACCAAGTGCGAGCTGTTGTTTACAAGTATCTGGGAAATTAACTCAACTCCCATGCAAGGGACCATGCCCACAGTCATGGATATGAGAACGATGACGACGACAACGACGACGTCGATGATGAGGACGATGATGATGCTGCGGCAGAGCAAAGGATCAGATTCTCGGGCGCCCGTTTAATGGGTACGTGCGTAGGAATGATGGGAGCTTCGAGTGCGTAATAAAACCGCCGTAACAAGGCATGCCCCATCGCCCTGTGATTTGAAGGGAGAAACAGTTAAGCGAGATTATTAATGGCATCCTGACAGGATGGATAAGCTATTAGAGAATTAATGGCCGCACGGAGCAAGTGTGCATGCGAGCGCAACCCCGAGGTGAAGAAATCACGGCACCGTGGGTGGAAGCGTGTGTGGACTGCGGATGCAGGGGTCAGCACAGCCACTTTTACGATGGCAATATGATGGAATCTACACCGTTGTTGAGCTGTGAAAGCAATCAAAGGCGTGGCCTCGTCGGGTATTTTACATTTATTGCTGTCCAAGGACAAAGCGAACTCCACCTCCATCGGCGTCGGTTAACCCTTCAGACGCCCACCCGCTGGCTCCACAAATGAGGTCACAGCCTAGGCACTCTCATAATTAATTCACACTCCCGACCAGCTGCTGTCCCAGTCTGGCATCGGCTCGATGGACCCTAAACAAATTAATCACCACCACGACGAAGCTATTAAAAATAATTATCTCTCAAACATTAATTATCCTCTCAGCCACCGCAGCTGGCTCAGAGCTGGGCGACTCGTTTTTCCATCCAGTGCACTTCCTTCCGAACCTAATATCTGCATCGTCGTCCCTAAATTAATTGAGGATAATGGTGTCGCAGTCCTTGCTCCTTCGCTGCAGAGTCCACATCAGAATGACTGATGCATGCATAATTGCACTCATCCGCAGTGGCTGCCCACCGGCGAGGACGCCCCATCCGATGTGAACATTTTCTTCGGCTAATCACATCCTCTCAACGTCGTCTGCGAGTGTGTCCTGTGTCTTGTGTGGGCTGCCAAGAAAAATCACATCACGAGCAATTTATGACTGGCAAATGCTCGTGTGCATTATAACGAGCGGCGAAAGAAGACCCTGCCACATTCAGGTTAGACTACAATATCTGGCTGAACAAGGACTCCTGCCAGTACCGCAGTCAACCCACAAGAAAAAAAAAATCAGAAAAGCGTGCTGCACCCGAAAAAGGAGAAAGAAGAATTTATGTCACCTCTGCACACACACTGAGGGCTCACAAAAGGGGATTTTCCATAAATACGACGAAGCTCATAATTCTCTGCGGGATAAGATATTCGCTGCTCGTCGTCCGCGACCAGCCGCAGCCGACCCGGATGTCGGTGAGAAGGGTGCATGGGGTGAGGGAGCGAAAAAAGGATTTAATCTTAAAGCCAATGAAATAGATTGCTGGGATTCCCCGCTCAGCCCCGAAATGCAATTGAATTGGATGGAATCTCTCGGGCGGAACACAAGTTAGCTCGTTATGATAAAAGCAATATGAGTCTAGATGGACGAGCATTGCGTTGGTCGTAGGACACCAGCCAACCAGGCGGGCAGCATTGTCGTTGTCAAAGGGATTCAGCACAACAAAGGGATGACGTAATGGACACGACTGAACTGCAAAAAGGACCAGCCTCAGTGGGAATGAGAGAGAGACCGAGTAGGAAGGGCTGCGGGACCGGAGGCGGGAAGTGAGCATCACTTTTGTGATTTGAAATTTTAGACTTTTGAGTTCACACACCGAAAGGAAACTTTCTCACTTTCGGTGGGTGGATTTTGGGGCCTGTTCCTTTGTGGAACAGAAGAGCTTCAAGAGGCAAGGATTTCTCAAAGCAGGGGGTTCTCTAGAATTTAAGAAGTCCTGCAATGACACTCCCGTGCAGGTAAAAATGGATTCAGAGATCTAGAAGCACTTGAAGTTTTTCATTAAATCGCTGCACCGTTGCTGCCGATTTCTTTGTAAGGCCTGGAAATTTTGAAGTGGAATCTCAATAAAGCAACGATGCACTCTAGGAAGGAGTAGTACTACCAACGCAACAAGAGGTTTCATTTGCAAAAGGTTAGGAGAACTGCTTCGTTGAAGTTAAATCTTTTCACAATTGATGCTGAACCGAATGGTGCAGGTTACAGAAGTTCTAACAAAGAAGACCATAGCTGTATAGTTGAGTGGCCATTCGAATGCAAAACGGCAGTAGCGGGTGCCATCCCCAATAGTGGCGGTCTAAAATTGTGTTTTCTTCTACGAAGTGGTTGATCTGGACAGAATATCATTTTAGTACCACTGCAGAACCATGTAAAGAGTTTTTTGCTTGAAGCGCGTTAGGAAATGCTGAAAATTTGTGGTTGTTGTGTTGAGTCCGCACATTGACAGGGGAAGGACTCCAAAGTGCTTCACTTTCTCAACACTCGTCACAAAGAGGTCTATCAGCTCGTGTGCTTGAGCTAGGCGAATGAGAAGTTTGCTGTTAGTACGCCAAAATGCCACGCTCAGTCCTCCTGTCCAGATAAAGGGTGATTTTTAAAAGCTATAGGAAAGTTTTTACAAAAAACATAAAATTCAAAAAAATGTATGAAATCTCTATTTGAGTCGATAGTACGGTACATATAATTTAATGTTTGAAGATTATTCCATGCAAATGTTGACGTTGACTGCGCCTCAAATGGTCTATTCTCTTAGTCAAATTTTGGCATACTCTTTATAACATTTCGGCTTGTATCTCACGAATAAATGCTTTAATGTTGTCTTCAAATTGATCATTTGTTGT
Source organism: Eristalinus aeneus (assembly GCA_955652365.1). NCBI lineage: Eukaryota > Metazoa > Arthropoda > Insecta > Diptera > Syrphidae > Eristalinus > Eristalinus aeneus. The sequence goes on from OY019133.1 coordinate 67,205,680, forward strand.
CGACAGCGATTGGTATTAACGGTTTCACCAAGTCTTAGGAGCTCGTCGTACAACATACCATTGCCTTCTTGCCGAATCGATCTGGTTTTGCAGTCCATGTTGATGGTTGTCCCATAATACCACATGACTTTTTTCCGGTTGGAATTCTTAAAATGGAGCAAAATTTCACAAGAGTTTTTTCGGTTTTCCATCTGTCTTTCATTCAATTCATGTGGCACGGTCGAACAAAGCTGCTGGAGCAGACGAACTGCCCGCAGAACTATTTAAAGCAGCTGAAGATGAGTCGGTTGGATGCAAGCACCAGCTCATTTCTAAAATATGGTCGGAGGAAAGCATGCCCGATGAGTGGAATTTCAGAGCCGTTTACCCGGTCCACAAGAATAGAGACCTTTTTGACTGCGCCAATAAGGCTTAAGGCGCACTATCATGTGACTTCTTTAACAGCATTCATGAGAGGACCGAGCGTAACTAACAAGTCAATACAAGAGGCAAGGTCTTTTAGAAGTCAGCTCAATTACTAGCTTATTAGCTAACAATGACGTGATTGGACAAATACAGTGAGCCGTCAATGAGGCGTTTGCTGGCATTGAAGCGGAAGCGGCTAAAATGGATCTGGCGGTAAATGAGGGTAAAGCTAACAAAATGCTGTCATCAAAGAAGGACACACAACATCGACGTCTCGAACAGAGCGTGACGCTAGACAGCAGAAACTTAGAGATAGTCAAGGACTCCGTCTACCTTGGCTCCGCGATAAGCAGGGACAACAACATCAGTACCGAAATCAAAGGCAGAATCACGCTTGCTAGTCGGTGTTTCTTTGGGCTCAAGAGACAATTGAGTAATAAAGCCCTCTTCAGCTTGATCATCCTAGTCCTACTCTATGGCGCTGACACCTGGGCGTTAATAAAAACGAATAAAGAAGCCTTTAGTCTCTTTCAGAGAAAATTTTATGTCATCTGGAGGAGAAGATAAATGACGAGCTCTATGGACTGTACAGCGACATGTGCCTGGTCAAGCGTCTTCGGATACAGCGCCGTAGCCGAGGGATGTCCACCTGTACCACATTGCACGTACTTCAGGCGCGCCCTGTCCTCAACCCTCACCTCTTCAAGAGGATACTCACAGACAGATGCCTCTGCGCATTTGCCGCAACGAGGGTGCTTGTTGCAGCTCGCCGCCGCTTAGCCAAAGGTCTGTCATCTTGCGCAGAGAAGCATCTGTTTCGTCCTCAGAGCCTCTCCCAGGAGACATCCTGTTTGTTGAGGAGCCTAAAGCCCCTCAGATATTCAAGTCTGCTCCCCGGAGAGACTTGGACCAGGAAGAGGGGAAGCAGATGCCCAGACGGCGTTTTAGACCGGACAGTGGAGAAGGGACGAACTGCCACAAACTCCACGCCTTCTACCCTCGATTTCTGAAGAGCCTTCAAGATGCTCCTCCGGATCAGTAGACGCAGCCATACCCTGGAAAAGGTCCATTTGGACCTTCTCGCTTTTTAGTGGAAAGTTCCAACCCAGCTGTCGTCAGAGAATTCTTGACTTTCTTGAAGCTGTCCTCTCTTAAGCAGTGGACAGGCTGCTTCTTTTTTCTTTATGTTATTGCTGCTCCTGCTGCTGCTGATGGTGTTTCTGCTGCTGTTTCTGCAGCTGCTATTGTTCTTGCCGCTGCTTTTGTTGTTGCTGCTGCTGTTGTTGTTGTTTCTGTTGCTGCTGTTTCTGCAGCTGCTGTTTCTGCAGCTGCTGTTGTTCTTGCTGCTGCTTTTGTTGCTGAGCCTGTTTTGTTTCGAGCTTTTGCTGAAGGGTTTTAATTAACTCCTCCAGATAATTTTTTGCTTTATTTTCTGTGCCAGTTCTTTTTCAGCGGCAGCAAGTTCATCCACTTCAGAGGAAGCCAGCTTAGAATAGCGATATTTCTTATCGCTTTTTGTTGCTCTATTAGCTAATTTTTTGCAGCTTCATTTAGCTTTATTTGCCGGTCAACCAAAAATAGTTTCGGCTTCAGTGTCTTCCTCTTTTTTTGTACTTATTTTGTATTTGTAGTTTTTTTTTGAGAGAGAAGAAAAGTTTTCCACGTTTGATTTGTTCGGTTGCTAGGTAACCACTCACTACAGCCGAATTTCGTCCTTCCTTCGACTGAAAAGAAAATATTTCCACTCGGGTGTGAACAATGCATATTTGAACTAGTTCACATTCTTACCTTAACAGATATGCACTAAAAGTGCGTACAGACATTATATCCAGTAGTTGCAGGATCCATCCGGCAATTTAAATTAGTTTACACACGGTTACTAGATAAACTCACAAAGATAGTTAGGCCATGTAGAGCGCTTGGACACCCCTGCTCCGGCCCGAAAAGTCTTCAAGCCAAAACCATTGGGACACCGAAGCACAGGACGGCCTGGGTTGAGATGGCGGAGATGGATGGAGATGGATGGATAGAGATGGTTTAGAAAAATCTCAACCAACTTGGACTGAGCAACTGGAGGCAGCTAGCGAAAGATCGAGCTGTCTGAAGAGGCAATTTGGTTGAGGTCCAGGTCCACCTCGGATTTGAGTGCCATAAGAGAAAGAAGAAGTTGTTTCCGGTCAGTCTTTACTTATATGTGCCATCTCAGCTTAGGCCTTTCTCTGTTGCGCTGCTGCCATTGCCCGGATTCGGAGGCTGCTTTTAAGCCGAAAGCGACACTACTCTGCACTAATTTGCAATTCCAACGGTTTTGGATTTCCATGGTCCCTTTGGACCTGGCTTTAAAGAATGCATCATTAAATAAATATTTGAGTTTATGATAATTCTGATGTTAATATTGGGACACCATTATATTCACAAAACTGACTCTTCAATATGCTTCATAGGTTATGTGGATTAATTGGTTCGTAGTAATTGTTGTCGCTATAGTCCACAGGGGACCAGGGCCTAGCTTGCTCATCAACTACTTGTGTTTTGCGCGCCACTATTCTCTCACGAATAGAAGGGACCTACACTTTTTTGCCGACTCCAAACGGTGAAATTTGAAAAGCTGTTTTATAGACAAATTCGAAATGTTTAGCCGGGAATCGAACTTTGACCCTTCGGCGTATGAGCGTCGCACTCTAAAAAAAAAAAAAAAGTTGCTTAAAAGACCATTGCAGTCTACGGTTAGTTATGATCATTGACTTATTTAGACGTGGCTACTAGATAAATAAAAGAAACCGAAAGGATAGAGCTACGTCATGCTCATTGATTTGCAGAATTGCCGTTATCAGCACTTTGTGCCCGCCAGGAGTTAGTATTGTCCTGCCCATGGGAGCAATCCACCGAAAAAAGAATCCTTGCAATAACTTTCCAGAAACTTTTCATTGCCCAGGCTTACATCTTAAGCGGTAGCAGCCCGTTTCCTTTCCTTCAGAGCCTACACCAATTAACATTCGCAATAAAATGCAATTTTTTGCCAGAAGTTAATTATTCGCTTACACGTATCCTCTGCCTGCCGTGATGCCGCCATCGCCATGTCGTTGCCTCTGCCGCTCTACTTAACTGACCTACTTTGGCACAACTTCTGAGATAATCATCAGAATTACGGATATCTTCATCATTCAAGGCAAATCTGTATCCCTGGCATCGCGTTAGTTCGTTCCGCTTCTCCGAACGCAATGCGACATCCCATCGCCACGCCGTCGCACCCAAGGATATCCAGAACAAACTGAAATTCTCATTAAAATTCCGCTCGACATTCGCTCTCGCTTAAAAGTAATTAATAAGTCACTAAAACGCTTTGAATGAAATATCACTCATTAAAAAGTTTCCATCTTGTCTGCATTGCTGACTGGGCGGATGGCAGGGGGGTGTCGAAATCCAGCCTGCGTATAAAACAGTGCTGGCGTGCAGAACGCGAATGCATTACATTAGCCGACAGTAGTGCGGCCGTCGTCGCCGTCATCGAGATATGAATCCAAGTTGCAAATAAGTTTGTCTCTTTTTTGTGTTTTTTCCCATTTGGTAGATGGAATGCTATTTTATTCCCTAAGTGGATTAGAAGAGTGTTTCGTGAATGATATCATTTGTATTCCGACGAAAGACAGGGTAATTTGGAGACAGTTGTGGTGCTTTTTTGGACTTTTACAGAGCATGTTGAAAGTTCAGTTCAGGAAATAAGCTTTCTAACTATCACGTTGGGAGTCTATTTACCTTTTTCTTTAATTTCAAGCCACCAGAAGCTAGTTTACCTGTTATTGACGCCGCTATTATATTGTGGATAAAAAGAGACACTAACTCGATGAAGGTCTCGTGTTGGATTCTTGGACAGTAAACTTCCCATTCACCTTCAAGCAATCTGCCCTAACATATTCGGTAAGACTCGAAAAATACTGCTTGTCTATAAAGAAGTTTCAGCGTGGGGAAAAACTTTTCGTATCAGCTAATGGTGAGAAAACAATGTGAGCCCCAACACCCAGACGATGAAGCAGATAGGCGCTGGTCCCTCTGGGAATTGCTTTCCCAGTGTAAATAAATATTGGTGGGTCCAATCTTGGAGCTTAGTCAGAAGGTGAACCAAAGCGTGTAGGTCCTACTGAACGAAGCCTGAAAAGACCAAAATGGACAACTGGTAGTGGAGTTGCTATCGATGTTTATAAGGTCATATCTGCAGACACGGTGCACATCCCGCTGTTAAACAAAATTGTTCACCCAATTTATACGATGATAGACAAGTTCATTATACGTCTCGACAGTTCAGTTTGTTTGTAGTTTAATTCATTAGTATTAACATTTCAGCATACCGTATTCTAGAGATACAGAGGCGAAGCATAAGTTAGAACTGGTTGGAAGATGGTTTTAAAAATTAATAATTTGTTTTCAATACTAAGCATTGACCCTCGATTGATAAAGTGGTAGAGTATCTTAATCACGAGGTTTACTTGGTGTACTGTGTTTGATATATGTTTTTCAAAAGTTAGTTTTTTGTGAAAAGTTACTCTAAGTACTTGCAGTTTTCAGACCATTCAATACTGATAGAGTTCAATTGCAGGTTTGATTGGGGTAGAAACTGATGTTTTCTGCGTCTAGTAAACCACATATCCTGAGACTTGTCAGCATTTAGCCTTATTTTCCATTTACTACAAAAGTTTTGAAAAATATCAAGTGAATTCTGTAACGAAGTTGTAGTGTCCTGTGCTAAGATGTTGTATGAGAACAGAGCTGTATCATCAGCAAACAAAGCAAGAAAAGTGTTTCCAGTAGGTATTGGTATATCAGACATAAAGATATTGAACAGGATGGGACCGAGAATGGAACCTTGTGGTGGTTCTCCGAATTCAGTTATAAATAATGACGATTGAGCTTGGTTTACAAAAACTATAAATTTCCTTTAATCCAAGAAACTTTGTACAATTTTAATAAGAGATTTCGGAAAAGAGATTTGGATGAGCTTATATATAAGCCCTTTGTGCCATACAGAAACAAAAGCCTTTTCAATATCCAATATAGTACCAATCCTATTGAAAGTTTCAAATCTAAACTACTCTTTACGTTTTGTTTGCTTCTCAATATTTAATGGCATGTGAAATGCCCAGCTCTAAGACCAAATTATTCTTTTGGATATATATTAGATTGTTCGACATGAAGGATTAGGTAGTATTTTAATATTTTTTCAAACAGCTTGCTTAAAGAGTTTAAAAGACTTATAGGTCGATAGCTTTTAGGATCATTCCTAGGTTTACCAGGCTTTGCAATTGAAATTATCTTAGCTGTTTTCCATTTTTTAGGGGAATAAACATTTTTAAGACAGGAATTGAACGTTAAGTAATATAATCCTTTACGCGGTAAGGTTTAGATTAGAATGTTTCCAATACCATCAATACCAGCAGATTTATTAGACTTTGACATTGGTATTAAATCAAGCACTTGTTTCGGAAGGACGAAAAGCTTTCGGTATCGATAGAGTTGGAGTTAGTTAAATTTCTTATCGTGCTATCTACTATGGATTCAGTGGAAGCGTCACTGAGGTGGCATGAACTTAGATGGTTTTGGTAAAAATTATCTGCCAATATGGATGCTTTCTCTAGTGGTGTAACGTATAGCTGATCTTGAAATGAGAGGTTTGGAATGTTTAAGCCTTGTTTCTTAATACCTTTAGATATTCCTTAAAATGATTTAGCTTATACCTAATCCATATTCTTCGCACGCTGTTACGCATTCTAATTAATCTCAAAATGCGGTCTGATAAAGGATATGCCTGAGTCCTGAAAATATTGCTTTTAGGAATTGAAGACTCTTCGGCATTCTTATTAGTTTCTTCGAACTTTTCTACCAATGAATCGATCTGTAAAAGCGAGTTTACTGATGATATCTACTAGAATTAGCAGCAGCAAAATTGTAATGTGTGTTGAGATTTCGTTTTATGGCTGATTTTGATATTTAATAACGTACAGACTGGTAAGTGATCGGAGCTTAGAGCATTCAATGTCGTGGGTTGAGAAAAAAGGTTTTCATCGAAATAGTATAATTAGCGCTAGGGTTGTTTTTAATAGTAATAGGCTTCATGTCTATACACTTGATTCCCTGAGCAATAAGAGCATTTTTAACAGCCATATGATTGGAAGAATGTAATTCAGGCAGAACCACCTTAAACGGTCTGTTAACCTTTTGCGCGTGAGTAAAAAACTCGAACGATTTCTTTTTAAATTCACTCAATACAGTTTAGTATGAATCAAAAGACTGACACATGATCTTGTAGCCATGGGAAATGATTTAAATTAAGTAATCTTCTACACGAAGTTCTTCTAATAGGAGTTTTAATAATTCACTTTTAGCTTTTAAAACTATAATCGTCTTTTTTTACGTTTTGAAGCGTTTCCTATGTTTGTTTCACTCCGGATAAATAACCCTGATTTTTCCGTGAACCTTTTCATCGCCACAACGTCCATGCAGACTCTCCTTTTTAACAGGGAACGATCATCGTCGGGGTATGGGGGTTTCCCTTACCCTCGCTCTAAATATGTGGTCAAAGAGGAAAACATATTCTCTTTTGCACTCGACAACCCCCATCAAGACGCCACTGGCATAGAATTAGTAATGACCACCAACTCCGCTCGTGGTTGGCTTATCATCTTTATCACATACAAATCCAATCAGAGAACATCGCCACCGGTGTGGAAACCTTCAGATACGATCTTCTTCAAGCACACGCCATGCGTCGTTCACTTTGATTAGATCTTCCAACCGTACAGATGCCAGAAGAAATTCGAAAATCAATCATATCTCGTGCGCGCTGCTCAATTGTTCCTCACTCAACCATGTAGCCTGCGCTGACATTCTATGAATGTCCCCATAATTGGCTGGGCAGTCGCCAGCTCCGGCATGATTTATTGAACATGCAGCGTTAATTGTGCCAATTACCGTAGATTATCTCAGTGTCACGGCAGTGGCGTGGCGCAGCGCCGGTGACAATTGTATGTTCTGTTGCATGCCTTCGCCGGTTAAATACACTGGCAGTCGACACAAAGCTCGGGCCAGTGTCTCCAGATATCGTTCTGTGTGTAAAGGCGATTTGTCAAATTAGTCCTGATAATGGTGGTTAATGGGCAAAAGTGGGCCGCTCTCTGCTCTTGGGCACGGAGGGAGTTAACTTGTGCTTCAATTCCAGGGCGAAATGCACGAGAAGCGACTGAGCTGTAAATAGGAATCAATTGAAATGTATTTCCGCAGGACATTCAAAGTTCGTGACATTGTAAGATAAATTGACTTGTTGGTATTCGTGGTGTGATGGGGGAGGGTGGAATGATTAGGCGGCTAGAGGTGCAGTTGATGAATTAGAGTTCAACTTGAGTTTGGCAAGTGGAGACACAGAGGCAACCAATTTTGAATTGTGGTGCGTTATTGTCCAAAAGGATTCAGATCTTAAAGGTAAATCGGTTGAAGTTAGCCTTTAAGAGGCGTCCGAATTGGTGAAATTACCAGCAAACATGATGTCGGTGTTAACGTCGGCGTCAGATCGTTGGCAGTCAGATCGTTGGCAGTCAGATCGTTGGTAGTCAGATCGTTGGCAGTCAGAAGATGGGTGGATGGCCAGCGCTGTCTACCCAGAGACTGTGTCCTTTTCCAAGGATATGGTACACAATTTGTAAAGAAGTTTTAGTTGATTCCTTCGCTCTTTCATCGACTCAACTTATACGTTTTTAGAAGTGGAAGAAATTTATTTAGTTTATTCCCGTTGTTAAAAATTCGTGTTGCGACACAAATGTTATGTGATGTGCTGGCCGGCATCTTAACTCACCAACACGACATCGACTTGATTGCAGATTTCTTAAACTCAATAATAATATTTACATTGTGTATATTCAGCGCGCTACCATTAAGCTGAACGAACTTCGGCAAAATCATTACAGCCTATTCAACACAATAGTTCGCTGGGACTACAAAAGGCGAAGTCCGGGCAAGGTTACAGAATGTCACAATTGTCAGCTGTTTGGGCACGGCTCCATGCACTGCCATGCTAGAACATCATGTGCTTTTAGCTCTGGAAGTCACAAGACAACTGAGTGTCCTAAGCCTGATGCGTTATGTTGCGCCAACTGCAGTGGACCGCACAAATCATCCGACCTGAACTGCACTAGCCGCGTACAATATTTGGAAATTCGGCAAAAGCTCGCTGCCCCCACCGGAGTAACCATAAGAAATCTGTATCAGCCGTTCACACGCAAATGCATGCTGATCCTCAATCCCTATCCCATTTCCCCCCTTTACCAACTCGTTCTATTGCTTTACGAACTCATCAAAGCAAACCAGCTGACCGCCCCCAGCCACTTACTTCTATCCGTATTGATAATGGAATAACAGCCGCTCGAGAGAGGATGTCAAAACCAGCAGCACCTACTCCAAGTAATAAACTATTCTCTTACGAGGAAATTTCCTCTCTCTTAAATGAAGTGCTAGCAAAGCTTCAAACCTGCTCATCAAGAAGCGATCAATTTAATGTCATTACCTCTCTTGCAATTAAGTATATTTATTCTTCCGTTTATGTTGATTAATTCACTTAACATAGTTACTTGGAATGCAAGAAGCATAACAAATAAAAAAACTAAATTTTTTAATTTTATAAATGATAAAAAAGTTGATATTGCGTTACTGACAGAGACATACTTAAAAGACAACAAAACTTTATCTAAATTACAATTGTTATCGTCTGGACAGGAGTAACGCCCCAGGAGGTGGTGTTGCTATTATTGTATCAAAAGATATTGCACACACCGTGCATACGGGTTGGCAAATGCGGTGTATTGAATCGATCGGTATAGACGTCTTTTTAAACAATAATTCCAAAGTGAGCATTTTCTCCGTTTATTTCCCTGGTGGAAATAGATCACCTGATAAGATATCTCATTTTAAACATGATTTGTGAAAAATGTTTAAGCTACGAGATAGTGTCATTTTTGGAGGAGATTTAAATTGTCGCCACCAAATTTGGAACTGCCTCAGAGCTAATTGTTGGGGCAATATTTTGTTTAACATTGATGAGACTCATCCGCATTATTCATTGCTATACCCTCCAAAGTCTACATATGTTCCTACGTCTAGATTGAAAAGCCCATCTACACTGGACTTTTATATTACAAATATTTCACAACACTGCAATCCACCTTTTACTTATGATAACTCGGACCATCTTCCCGTTGGTATAAAACTGGACATCTCAATTCAAATCAACCTTCTTATTATTACAAATATTGCTCCTCTAACTGGAGTCGGTTTGCTTCATATATTAATAAAAATGATTGTTTAAGCAGCGTTAATTCCACCCCAATCAACAATACAGACCAAATTGAAACGTTGTGTACTAATTTTAACACCTTATTAAAGAGATCTGTAGATTTTTCTGTTCCTAAGATTCGAACGAATAGTAGTCGTTCCGTTCCTCTACCTACGTTAATACGATTGAGAAACTCTGAAAGGAGAAAATGGATTCGCTATCGTTACGATTGCTTTCGACATAGTACAAAATATCTCAACACTGCTATTGTTGAAGAAATGAATAACTTTAACAACAATCGTTGGAACAACCTTCTTTCCTCATTCGACAAAGAAAGTAAACCTTTTTGGAAAATTTCAAAAATTATCAAAAAGAGAGGAGTAAATATCTCACCGCTGATTGAACAAAATAAGCTCCATATTGCTCCAATAGATAAAGCCAACCTTCTTGCAAACAAATTTGCCTTAAATCATATTATTACCGAAAACTTGAGCGATTCATCTTCTTCAACTGAGGTCTCTAACACAGTCACAAGCTTCTCTCAGTCAAACACTGAACTAACTGACTCCTACACAATAGAAGTAAAGGTAAAACAATTGATTGAAAACCTCAAGAATAGAAAAAGTCCTGTTTTAGATGGCATAAACAACGTGTTATTAAAAGCCCTCCCCCCAATGGGCTTAAGATATTTAACTATTATTTTAAACGCTTGTCTTAAACTCTCCTATTTCCCAGTTTGCTGGAAGACAGCACTCGTAATCCCAATTGCTAAACCTGGTAAACCGAAATGCGACCCCAACAGCTATAGACCTATAAGCTTACTAAGCAGCATTGGTAAACTTTTAGAAAAAGTAATAAAGGAAAGAATTGAAATTCATTTAGCTACGAATAATATTCTACCCGATTTTCAGTTTGGATTCCGACGTTCTTACAATACTTATCATCAAATTGCGAGAATAAAAAAACATGTCAAAAATAAATTTCAATCTAAATCTCTAAATCTTCAATCAACTGGATTAATACTTTTAGATGTTGAAAAAGCTTTTGATACGGTTTGGCATAAAGCTTTGATATACAAACTAATTCAGTTTAACTTTCCGAAAGAAATCATAAAAATTATTCAGAGCTTTTTGAATAATAGAACATTTATAGTTTAGGTAGTAAATGATTTATCGTCTGAACATACCATTGGATACGGTTTACCACAAGGTACGGTACTCGGTCCTACATTATTTAATATATATGTTGCAGATTTTCCAGATCTCGGTAACGGAGTTGAAATCGCTATGTTTGCTGACGATACAGCTATATTTGCATCAGGAACATACTACCTACACGTAGACAACGTCTTACAAACAGCTCTATCCAAATTGGATAAATACTTCTATAAGTGGAAGATTAAAATAAATCCCACAAAAACTCAAGCTATTTGGTTTACTCGCAGGCGCAAGAACTGTTTCCTTCCCAATAACGTTCATCTTCAAGTGGGCAATTTTAATTTGGACTGGTCGGAACATTGTAGATATCTTGGGATTTTAATAGACAAGAAGTTAAACTTTCAAAAAAATATCTCCTCCACTATTGATAAAGTTAATAAATTTATAAAAATTCTTTGTCCCTTAATAAATAGGAAATCAAAACTTAGTTCAAACAACAAAAGTTTGTTGTTTAAATCAGTTTTTCAATTCATACTACTGTACGGGGCTCCTGTCTGGTACGACTGTGCTTTAACAAACAAACGCAAACTACAAACATGCCAAAACAAAATTATTAAACTTATGCTTAATTTACCGCGTTGTTATTCAACCCGAAGGCTGCACGAAAATACCAACATCAACTTTTTAGATACTCTTATTGATAAGCTAACCCAAAAATTTTATTACAATTGTCTCAATTTCAACAATGAACTTATTAGTCGTTTGTCAGATTAATTAAATGCAAAATGCATAAGAGTTCGCTAGGGATATTGCAATATTAGTTTGTAAGAGTTAAATAAGGGTTTTACTTGTAGCTTTCCCTTGCACTGTTATTCATACTTAATCTCATGCTGTTTTCATTAATAATTTTATAAGTTCTTAGTTGTAAAGGAAAAATGTCCTATATCTCTAAACAAATCATCTACTACATGTATACATTATTGATTACGCTACTGAATAAAATAATATAATAATAATAATAATCCTCTTGTTCCTCACCGAACAGAGGGTGGCCTGTGGGTGGTACTCACTTGAATGGTGTCTAAATGATTTCTCGATACTTGTTACGTATTCATAAGCGGATTAGGTGTCGGGATTATTTTGAAAAATGAACTTATCCAACCATCTATGGAACAGGTAAAGGTATTCAATGCAGAAGGGAAACTTCAGTGTAAAGGAGTTATGTGTGTGACAGAATTAGGAATCAAGCAAACTTCAGACATCTTTCCAGGAAAGTGACGACCGGTTTGAACGGGGAAGGACATTCTTCCTATCTCTTCTTGCCTACATCAGAGATACGCTCAGCCAATGCAAAGCTCCTTTGCTCTGAGCACCACTTCTATAGACCTTCAGTTTGCATTCTCGCCACTGCTGGAACTCCTTTTCATATTGTCCTCAGCCACGTTCATATCAGTTAAGAATATTCCAAGAATTCGATACATTCACATAATCCCCCTTCCACTATGAGGAAAAATGCAAAGTCCTGCAATGATGTTTGATCAATGACGCATCCTTCTGTGCCTCTTCTGGACAAAGGAAGGGCGAGTGAGAGGTGAATGGTTGCAAATGTTAACGCTCCACTGAACTTGAAAATAGAATAAGAGAATGGAATGGATACTCGTTAGCTTGGCAAATATTAGTTTCACCCCCAAGGACTCGTGTGCATGGTGGATCAATGGTGTCCGTGTGTGATACTGAGCCCATTAAATCAGACTTAATGGAGTGAATGTTGGTACACACAGTGAATGTCATATAGTCCTGGAGCGGAGAAATTGATAGTTCATCTTCAATTTGTTTGTGCATAGGGCTAGTTCCACGGGTGGATTGCTGTGCATTTAAGGTTAATGGACAATGGAGGAGAATAGCTTGTGCGAGATGAGCACCTTGAAAATGCAGAGAGATAGAAGTTTAAATTTCGTGAACCTGAGCCGACTGGCTGGCTGTGTGCTGTACGAGCAAGTCATAAAACGAATATTTGCTAACAATGAAGCTTAATGTCTTAAGGGCAAACTTCTTTCCCTATTTCAAATGAGAAGTAGGCTAGGACACAACCGATTTCAGAAGAAACTCAACTAGTGCTAGAAACATCTGTAAAATTTGTTGTTAGTTTGTATTAGTTGTTTGTATGAGTCTCCGGCATTTTTGAGGAAAGATGTAAATTTGTGGACAAGTAAACAGCTCTGCGTCTAGGAAAAGGAATCTGTATTCTATATGACCACTTAAATTCATCGTTCGTTTAACGTTGCCTTCCGTCAATCATGCGGTCTAACATTTTAACAAATTCTATGCCTTCATGCTTTCGAGTTACTTCCTGAGAGGGATCTGAGTTTCAACCAACAAGCCTCATTAGCATGATCATTCTCCAGCTGCCTTGAGTTGCGATTGAGGTCATACTAAGCCTTTTTGCGCCTTTTCGTCAGTCACTTATTACAGTGCTCCAATGATTGGAAACCGAAGAATCTTTTGCCAGGCTAAGTTCATTCGCTCTACTTGCTGTAGGCATGTTAAGTGATGAACTGCTGCACAGACCAGAGAACGCACACACGCAGAACTTTTCTCCATAAGTAGCCACGCAGCCTCAGCAGAGTACATGCCTTAAGCAGAGTACAGCCTTAAACAGAGTACATGCCTCTGCGACAGCGAACAGGCGATCAATTTAAGTTTCGCACGATCCTTAAGTTTCTTACCTATTATATGACAGGGTTAATTTTTCCCTTACTTGGTCCATTCCATCGCACATAAAAAATTGTAAGATGTACTTGCTTGGAAGTCTAATGCGTCTGCGAGTTCATCAGTTAAATGGGTTCCTTTTGAGGAACCTTATTCATGGCTTGCAGGTATCTTCAACATTTAGTGTGGCTTATGGATTATGACCTTTAATGTGGTGCCTTAGTAGGCCTCACGTACAACCCTTAAACTCACGGATTCAAGATTTAAACCCACGGAAAAAGGGTAGGTATAAAAACATCTATATTGTCGCTGTGGCAATATAAAACTTCCGTTCAATTCTTCGAGTTCATTAGAATCGTTGTTTCCCAGACTCAAGCCAGAAGCAGACAAAGAAAGTAAAACTGACGATGTCCACAAAATCAACTGTAAGGGCAAAGACATTGAATCCTGTAATGTTACATAAGTACCTCCAAACAGTTTCTTCGTCAAAGAATAGCTGGTCATAAATCAGACATCAACAACAAGAACTCAGTGAAAATAGCATAAGCTAATCATTGCCTCCAGACAAACCATCTACCCGACCTTGATGACTGCAAACGGATAACCATACTAGCAAAAGTTACATTCTGGAAACCCTATACATAATCAAGACTAACACCAATATGAATAGGAAACAGGACATACAGAACATATCTGCCGTATATTTAGCGCTTGTAACAGCTCAGACCGCCGTGGCGTAGTGGGTAGAGTGCGACTCTCACACGCCGAAGGTTGATTAGATTAGATTCCCAGCTCAACACCAATTTTTCGAATTTTTCACGGCACCACCTCTTTCGAGATGCTGACAACACTCAAAGAGTAATAACTGTCTAAGAAAGCTTCTCAAATTTCGCCGTTCGGCGTCGGCAAAAAACGGTAGGTCCCTTCTACTCGTGAGAGAACAGTAGCGCGCACAACACGAGCAGTTGATGAGCAAGCTAGGTCCTGGCCCCCTTAGGACTGTAGCGCCAACAATTATTATTAACAGCTCAGACATATTGTATTCAATTCGAAATTCAAATTTTACATCATTCTAGGCGCCATTAATAATTATAATAATAATTGGGTGGCGCTACAGTCCACAGGCGGTCTAGGGCCTAGCTTGCTCATCAACTACTCGTGTTGTGCGCGCTGCTGTTCCCTAACGAGTAACGGCAAAATTTGAGAAGCTTTCCTAGACAGTTATTACTCTTTTAGTGTTGTCAGCAGCTCTTGGTGTTGAGCTGGGAGTCGAACCTAGACCCTTCGGCGTGTGAGTGTCGCACTTTACCCACTACGCCACGGTGACCACTTTCTGTCAAAACTGTCTCATGCAAATTCAAACCAAAAGCGTTTACACATTGAGCACTTCAAGTCCAGTCTTCTTCAAGTCCTCCGACAATCGTTTTACGTGCCCACCCACAACACTCGATGACATAAATACCATCGGGCGGTTGAGCTAAGAAACAATTGGCAGACATATATAGAGTCCTCCACTCGTACCAGACAAACGTGACAAGGCGAATCAACAGTTTCGTCGGTTGCCTCTGCGTACGGACACGGAATCGATCCCTCCCCTGTTTGTTTTATTCATGTCATTGCAATTAAGCGGGGCGTGCTAAGGACCACCGCAGTACGTGGTGTTGAGTTTGAAAAACATTAATCCCTACTAAACGGCAACAAGGGATTTTGCCATCCGTCCTTCTTGAGCGCTTCCTCTCGAATGTGGTTTGGATGACAAATGAGCAAGGGTCTAATGGAAATGGTATTGCAATGGTTTCGAAAATGACAGCACTTCTTTGCTTTAATTGGCGGCTGACTGAGAAGCATCACAATGTGGTTCGCGAAAGAGTTATTGTTATTTTCATGGCAACAAATAATTTTTCCGAGAAACAGGGAATTCAACCACGAATCGTTTGTACAGGTTACACAAGTTAGCAGTTTGTACCGGTTTCGCGAATTTAATTTTTTATTTTGGGGTTATCCTTGTAAACACTTTTCATTTCCAGTCACAATCCCTTCAACTTTTCTTTGATGTCTTCAAAGACGCAGGTGCGAGGCGGAAAGTTGCCTTTCGAGATGTTTTGCTTTTAAATAGAACGGCACTTAATTTCCTTGCTTTTAAATAAAGCGAAATTCCATAATCGAATTGAAAATGTGTGTTTCCAACAATTCTGCGGACTAACTTTGCGTCAAGCACTGACTTCCATTAGCCTCGCATTCCTCATCTTTAAACGTATTGGGCTAGCTAAGACACTCTTTGTCTCCTGTGCTAAAATCAGCACTTTTGAAGCGTCATACGATCTGCATGATTTATCAGTAAGAGCAGATTCATGATAAAATTCATCAAACATTCGATTAGATTAAAATTACATCACTTGTTTGTTAATAGTTTTTTTCAAACAATTAAATAAACGTGTGAATATCACATTTTTCCATTGAAATCGGCAATCGCTTGCAAGATCATCCACATGTGGGGATAAAAATCTCACACATACGAGAATGTAATAAGATACTAACTAAGACTTTTATGGCTTAAATTAATATTTATTAAAGTACGTACACAAAACAAGTAAAAGGATGAACAAAAATTATGTGTTATTTCCAGAAGAGACAAGGAACAAATAACAGTCATCTTTTGAATAAAGAAATGAAAGGACAACATTCTTACGATATTATAATTTATGATGAAATTGCTTTTGTCAAAAGCTTTATACCAGAAACCTTTAAGGAAGAGGTCAACTGAACAGCAGATCAAACAGCTGATTTCCCCTTTATCTATCTACCGTTTGAATGTTATTTGCGTGTTCTCGTAGTCAAAACGTAAAAGTTATTTACGTAGCATCGAGCACTGTCTCATTTTGCTCACATATCTCTACGTTTTCCCACAAATTTAAGGTAATTTTTGTGTACTATTTAAAAGGAACCAAAATAATATCAGACATAATATTTATTAACGACAGTTATAAAAATGATATACATATAAGGCTGTCAATTATCTCCTTTCCGGCTTTCTGTCATTTGTCATTTTTCCGGCTATGTACAAAGCGCTATATAGAAATCGAGTTCTTCTTCTTCTTCTTCTTGTGGCGCTACAGTCCGGGGTGGACCTGGGCTTCAACCAACATGCCTCTCCAGCCAGCTTGATCTTTCGCCAGCTGTCTTCAATTGAGCACTCCAAGTTGGTTGAGGTCATCCTCCACTTGCGTGTGCCACCTTAGTCTAGGTCGTCCTCTGTTGCGTTGTCCCAATGGCTCGGCTTCAAGGACTTTTCGGGCCGGAGCAGTGATGTCCATACGCTCTACATGGCCTAGCCATCTTAAGCGTTGTATCCGCAGACGCTTGACCAGGCGCATGTCCCTGTACAGCCCATAGAGTTCGTCATTAAATCTTCTCCTCCAGATTCCACTAACGCAAACAGGCACAAAAATTTGCACGCAAAACTTTTCTCTCGAAGAGACTAAGGGCTTCCTTATCAGCTTTTGCTAACGTCCAAGTTTCCGCGCCATAGAATAGGACTGGGATGATCAAGCTGTTATATAAAGCGAGATTAGTCCTTCGAAGGCTTTATAACCCAATTTCCTCTTGAGCCCAAAGAAACAGCGATTAAGAAGAGTGATTCTGCGTTTGATTTCGGTACTGATGTTGTTGTCCCTGATCACCGCGGGGCCGAGGTAGACAAAGTCCTTGACTACCTCGAAATTCCTGCTGCCCAGTGTAACGCTTTGTCCGAGACGACGATGTTGTGTGTCCTTCCTTGATGACAACATGTACTTAGTTTTACCCTCATTTACCACTAGACCTAATTTACCCGCTTCCGCTTCAATTTCAGCAAATGCCTCATTGATGGCTCGCTGCGTTCGTCCAATCAAGTCAATGTCATCAGCGTAACCTAGCAATTGAACTGACTTCTGGAAGATCGTGCCTCTGGTGTTGACTTGTGAGTTGCGCACGATCTTCTCGAGGATGATGTTAAAGACGTCACATGACAGTGCGTGGCCTTGTCTAAAACCGTTTTTGACATTGAAGGGCTCGGTGAGTGCGTTACCGACCTTGACGGAGCAGGGAGAGTTCTCCATTGTCATCCTTCACAATCTGACGAGTTTGGTAGGAATGCCAAAACTAGACATGGCACTGTATGGCTCGTCTCTATGCACACTGTCATATGCGGCCTTGAAATCGACGAAGAGGTGATGAGTGTCAATTTGCATTTCTTGTGTCTTTTCCAGGATCTGCCATAATGTGAAGAACTGGTCTATTGTAGACTTCCCTGGCCTGAAACCACACTGATAGGGACCTATCAGGTCATGGACAAATGGTTTCAGACGCTCACACAATACGGCAGAGAGGATCTTGTATGTGCTGCTAAGGAGACTAATGCCTCGGTAGTTGGCGCAATCAAAGGGGTCTCCTTTTTTGTGAACCGCGCAAACGACGCTGAGATTCCACTCATCGAGCATGCTTTCCTAGAACCATATTTTACAGATGAGCTAGTGCATGCGCCCAAACGGGTTATCTCCAGCTGCTTTAAATAGTTCTGCGGACAGTCCGTCCGCTCCAGCAGCAGGATATTGCTATCTTCACCTCGTTTACGTCCGGGGGATGGAATGCTTGTCTATCATCGTCCAAATTGAGTGGAACATTCTGCCTAACAGCGGGATTTTGGCCGTCATCGCCGTTAAGTAGTCTGCAGAAATGATCCTTCCAGATACTCAGCACAGACTGCGACTCTACTACGAGTTGTCCGCTTTGGTCCCGGCAGTCCATGGTCCGAACCTTGTATCCTCCGGATAGCTGTTCTTCCTTTAAGAAAAACTTTCCGACTTCATTCCTGCCAAAACACCTTTCCATTTCCTCGACCGCGCTTCTCATTATCCTTCTTTTTCCTTCTGAGAAGCCGGTGCTCTTCCATTCTTCTCTGTTCGTAGAGCTTACGAACAGCCCGCGTTGTTCGATGCAGCGTCGCCTTATAGGCGTCTTGTTTAGCTACGTGCGCTTGCCAGCACATCAGTGGCAGCTTCTTTGATGGCTTCTTGACAACGTTTCTATTCTTCTTTTATGCTTAGTGCAGGAAACGTCGAACTCTGAACGAGTTTCAGGGAGACTCGTTCGGCAAAGTTCCCAGCAATCGGTTGCGATTGTAGCTTTTCGACGTCGAACCGTTTTGGCCCTCTCTCGACTCAGTTGCTCTCTCGATATCCGGGTTCTTACCTTGGCTACAACAAGGTGATGATCCGAGTCGATGTTTGCACCTCGGAAGGTTCGGACACCGAGAATGCTGAAGGAGTGTCTGACGTCGATCGCAGCGTGATCAATTTGGTTAACGGTGGACTATTCAGGAAATCGCCAGGTCCCTTTGTGAATGTCCAGGTGTGGAAACTGCGTGCTTGCCACAGAGATGTTCTGTCCCGAGTCTAAGTCTAACAGCCTGAGTTCGTTTCCGGATGTGTTGCCGTGCACGCTGTGTTTACCGATGACTCCAGCAAAGATGTCCAGCTGAGCGTTGAAATCTCCTAGAACGATCTTATCGATCGTAAGTTGGTGTTGTCTCGCCCTCTGTCGGGGCGTGAGTACTAATTAGACTGATGTTCCCGAATTTAGCCTTGATGCAGATTGTCACGAGGCGTTCGCTCGGGATCGTAGCTCAAGACTTTTTACCTAGGTCTGCCTTGAACAACAAATCCGCATCCGAATAAGCGCTGCCTTCCCTCTCTGTAGCAATCGCTGTAGTAGATACCGCACTTCTTCATCTCTTTGGGGGCTTACTACCCCCATATTTTGTATTTTGAGAAGATACGGCGGAATGATTTTATTCCACCTGAGGCATACCTTTATTAAGAGATGATGCGACCAATGCAGGACAGGGGATGCCCTATAATCTTCCATGTCCCATGGAGAACAGTGGACCGGCGACTCCTTAGTCGCTCGCAGCCACGACTTTCAGTAGAGCGATCTCCGACCGACACAGAACGGGGTCTGGGAAAGAACTCACCTGTACTGGTGGCTGTATTAAGCTCGGCCCCTGCCGCCGTTAACTTGTCTTTTTCGGTCTGTTTCAGCAGCATATCGCACGCAATGATTCGGTCCAGAAGTTTTTTTTGCGTCAAATAAAGGGGCACCCAAACGTCAAGCTTTTTCTTGTATCCAGCATTCGGCAGATGGTTTAAAATGGTTTGGTGAGTAACTCCCATCTCCTGGGTGATGTCACGTGATGCCACATGCCGGTCTTACTCGATGATTTCCATGATTCGTCATGCGTTGTCACAGGTCTTCCGCCGGCTGGTTTATCCATGGTGTCGTTTCTGAATCGTCGAAACTATGCCCCGCGATTCGTAGTGATAGAGTACCATCACCCAAAACACCATTAATCTCTCAGAACGTTTCTCTAGCGGCTTGGCCTTTAACGTAGGAAATTCGGCGGCGAATTTCAGCGTTAGTGATCTCCATGTTTACACGTCTATAACTGTTGAACGCAACATCCAAACTAATCATGCATAGCGTAGTTTTGTAGGCTATGTCAAGACCTTTCAAATGGTGCACAGTATTCCCAGATACGAGCTTAGCGCTTTGTACATGGCCGGAAAAGTACATATATATACATACATACATACATACATACATATATTAACATAAATAACTATAAATAACTAATTCGCCCTGGTGCACACGTCAGCATTGCGGATGGACATAGTTAATAGTAGTACGTAAAAAGAAAAAACGAAATGTAAGTAAGTCTTGTATATTTTTCTTACCATAATTTAAGTTTAGAATGAGATTGAAAGAATGAGACCAATAACAAAGATGCCTAAAGGCGGATCAATGTGTTACATTTAGGTTAGCTTAGAGCACCCGCATAGGGCCAGTAAGTTAGATGTAAGGAAATGAATGGTTAAGCGAGTTTTAAAAAAATTACCTTCAATAGCGCGGTGATCTGTTATAACGCATAATGTAGACATCTTAATAATTAACTAGCCAATTGAATTGTTGGTGTTTCAAAATTATTATGTTTTGTTTTGGAAGCACGGCGCTCTGTTTTTAGTGGTGGGGCGAAAAGGAAAATTTTCAGACACCGTCCCATCTGGCACTGTCGATCAACATGGTGCCTGTAGAAAGTTTCGGGTTTCTTCTTGAAAACAAAACGTGTCTGTCTTAGCATTCTTCCCAGACTCAAGATTTCTGCCAGCCTCCCACCAGAGTACAGTGGTTTCCTTTATATAAACCCCAACAACCGGCGATCGCAGGCGTTTTTTCTCAAGTGTCTGGAAAACAGAAAAAGGAGTGATATAAGTTTCAATACTCCTTTCTGTGTCGTCAGTCATAAAGTTGACAAAGTGGCCAAGACTGCTCCTGTTTTGGTATTTCTGAATTTTCCTACATCTGTCTGCGATCAAAATATGCATTTTGCCTCTAAAACTGCTTTGTCGCGCATTATTAGTGGACAACTTTTCAAGCCTTCTTTACAGTTGAAAAACAAACAAATCATCTCTGTCTATGCGCACTTTCCGTTACACCGCCATTCGCAAAGACTTCTCGGGAATACTTAAGCCATCACCGCTCCAAAGCCGTCCATACCCAACCGACATCACTTACATCTATTACACCTGCACTCAAAATTTGGAATTTTACTTCGAAACCATCTCATAACACGCATACCTCTTGTCGCATTCCGTCTCTGAAATCGAAACACAAAATTCCTCTGCTCACTCATGTGCCTTCAAGAGCCGACACTTTCCATTCGGTTTCCCCGAAGTGTTGCACATCCTTTCGATGCTCGAAGGACGACACACCGCATAGGGCATACCGCGGGCCCATCCTCACCTGCGCATCAGCAAGTGGTTGATATAAATCATTCCTAGAACTTTTATTGACGCCCGCTCCACTGTGTGTGTGAGGAATCTGTTTCCGTACTCATACCTGTGCTCGTTCTACTCAAATGGAAGCGGATAACATTTTTATCGGTTCTACAGATGGCACGCCGAGAAAAACGGAGAGAGCTGGAGAGTGTGTAGCACAAGATAGACACACGAAAGACAACGACGACAGTAGTCCTAATGGATTCCATTTGAATTTTAAGTTCCAGTACTTTGTCGATGCGCTGAAGTGGGGAAACGGCGGGAAGGCTGGAAATGGATAATTTGACACTTTGACTGGCCTTGTGTGAGTGCGACTAAAATATGTTAATGCTTGCAAGGTTTCTCGCTGGATTTCCATCCATCCAACAAACGGCCGCCAATCCGGTGAAATCTCTCAAAAATCAGCCCGCCAAACTCCCCGCGGATCGTATCCTCAAGCGCTCACAGATGAACGCCGTACTAATTCAGGCAACCGCATCAATTTCGATAAGTGGCTAGCGGTATGATTTATTTCTTCCCGGGAGCCCATTTAGCTGTCGACAGCTTTCCATGCCGACTTTCGTCGAACGCCGGTACTGGAGGGGAGGCGAAAAAAACTGAAAAGCACCAGCCAACGAATCCATGGGAAACGTTTAGCCAGCCATCCGTGAAAAGGGAATAATAATTTGACTCCAGTACACACGAAAGGAATGTTCGTTATATTTATTGCTCCCCAGGACGGCGACAAGGACGTTGGAGCACAACGCTGACGGCGGTGGCGGTGGCGATGGCGATGGCGACTGCGATGGCAAATTATGTGGCATGAGGTGGAGGTGGTGCAGGCAACCATGATGAATGATGAATGTGAAGTGGCCTGGCCTGGAGCTGGCCTCCTGCAGGCCGCAGCGGCTACCGCCTCAGCGTTTTGCTGAAATTAGCTACTCTCTCGATGCAATTATCGATTCAATTTGCTTCAACCCCTCCATCGAGCATCGACAACAAGGGCTGAGTGGGCTCTTGCGGTTCGATTGAAAAACGCTCTTTGAGACGAGGGTTCGAAGTATTTTTTTTTTGCCATCGCTCTCTTAATTGCGGAAGTCAAGAGCTCTAATTGGAAATGATTTGAAAAAAGTCCTTGCAGTGAACCATCGATGTCGTAATTGATCCGTGCCAGCAAAGTTTTGAGAGCTAAACGATGCGCTTTAATCAGGGCAAGGTTTGTTCGCTGGGAGTAATGGGATTGGTTCGTTTTGGGGTAAGTTCGTGTGAAGTAGCTCAAGCGGATAGCGCTTCGAAAATGTTCCTTTGGAGGTGCTTCACAGAGCCCTAAGCTGAAACAAAGGCGTACAACCATTGGGCAAATTGAATCCTTTTTTCTACAACTAATTGCTCGGAAGTGCTGAAGTTGTTTGAAAGCGGATTTCGGGTTTGAAGTGGATCCAATATTTTTGGAATGCTCTTCTAGGGTTGCTGCGGGGAATTAGTAACTGGTGCGTGCGTTAGAGAGTGCCGTCAAGGATTCTTCAAATCAGGAAATCAATTAAGCAGTAGCCCTGACTACACTCAAACATAAAACGTTTTTCAAGCGAAGTGGCGTTCGCATCAGCAGAGAGAAGCCAGCTGGATTCCACAATTAAAAGACTTTCTCTGAGAACTTGAAGACTTTGAAAAGGTACCACAGGCTTCTGATATTACGATAGCCCGAAGGGCTTTCTTGTCTATCCGCATGTATGTCTTTAAATATCATTCTGGAAGTATTCTCCAACATCATTACCAAGTCCGTTAAAATCAACGTTCAATTCCCTGCCCTGATAGAAACTGCTGTCGGGGAAGGCTAAGCGGCTTAGTAGAAGAAGATACTGATGGTTGAGCTCCTCGATGACTGGATGATTGGACGGCTAGTGGGAAATTAAGTGAAATGAGATCCTGATGGCCCGTGGCACTGACAGCTAGAGTCTCTTTTAGCTGCATGGCGCGATGGAGAACCTGAAGCTTATGGGCTGCTTTATGGCTAAAGATTGCCTGACTATCTAGCTGTCCGACTGTCACTTGGACTGTCTGACTGTCTGAAGACATTAAGTAATGCATACTTGTATAGCTACATATCTCGATAGCGATTTGCCCCAATGTCTACACGTGCCAATGTCTACATGCTGCAACGACGGAAAGCCTTAAAATTGGGAATCTTGTTGATCGGAAGTCTAATAACCGAAGTCCCTATGTCATAACGGGTATAGGCGGAAATTGAAATCTGTGGTAGCTGGAGCCTCTCTCACCAAAGAAAGTAACTAGATTGTTGGAAACTCTTACAGCTACAGGCTAGAATATTAAGAATATTTAGCTTTAATGCTGGCGAGCCCTAAAATCAGAGAGCTCTGAAAATGCAAGGTCTTAATTGTTTTGTTTAGATAACTAAGGGATTTTAAAGCTAAAGACTAAGATAACTGGAGTTTGAATGGCAGACGGCTAAGTTGGAGGGAGCTTAGATGTCCTGGTAGCATGGTCTTATGGTAGGAGAGACTTTTTGCGGGAGGGCATAATGGCAACAGGTCCTTACGGTAGGAAGACCTTATGGTGGCCAGTTCAAATAGCGGCAGGGCCTGACAGCGGCAGGGCCTAACAACGGCAGACCCAATAGCAGCTGGGCCTAATAGCGGCAGGGCCTGACAGCGGCAGGGCCTAACAACGGCAAGACCCACTAGCGGCCGGTCCAAATAGAGGAAGGGCATAACAACGGCAGGAACCAATAGTAACTGGACCTAATAACGGGAGGGCTTAATGGCAGGAGGGCCTTATGACAGCCAGTTCTATTGGCGGCCGGTCCAAATGACAGCAGGGCCATTTGGCAGTTGAGACTAGTAGCGGCAGAGCCTAACACCAGCAGGACCTAATAACGGCAGGGCTTAATAGCACCAGGGCCTAATGGCGGCAGGTCCTTACGATAGAATGGCCTTATGGTAGCCGGTCCAAAAAGCGGCAGGGCCTAACAACGGCAGGACCCAATATCGGCTGGGAAAAATAGCGGCAGGGCCTGACAGCGCCAAGACCTAATTGCGGCTGGGCCTAATAGCAGCAGGGCCTAATGGCAGCAGGTCCTTACGGTAGGAAGGCCTTATGGCGGTCGGTCCAAATAGCGGCAGGGCCTAACAACGGCAGGACCCAATAGCGTGTGGCCCTAATAGCGGCAAGACCATATGGGGGTAGGGCCTGACAGCGGCTAGGATTAACGGCGGCTGAAAATATGCGGACTAAATAGCGCCTGGTCCAAATAGCGGCAGGGCCTAACAACGGCAGGACCTAATAACGGCAGTGCTTAATAGAAGCAGGGCCTAATGGTGGCAGAGCCTTATAGCGGAAAGGCCAGACCGCGGCAGCGCCTAATTGCAGCAGGGAATAATGTCGGCAGGTGGCAATTGCTGCAGGGCCCAATGGCATCAAGACATATCTTTAGAGCCGCAGGGCCTCATACCGACAGATCTTAATGGCGGCAGGGCTGAATAGCGGCAGTTACGGTATGGTTTAATGGGGAAGGATCTAATGGCGACAGAGCCTTATGTCAGAAAGGCCTAATGGCTGCAGGGCCAAATATCAACAGGTCAATTTGGTGGTTGGGCCTAATGGCAGCATTGCGTAAAAGCGGCACGGCCTAATGGTGAAAAGGCTCAGTGTCGAGAGGGTAGAGTGGCAGGGCCTGATGTCGAAATGGCTGCAAGGATTAACAGCGAGAGGGACAAATGCCGAAAAAACCTAGTAGCTAGACATAGTCATAACTAAAAGCACGGATGACTGAAGGCCTAAATGACAACAAGGATTGATAGTTGAGAGCCATAATGAATCCTCCACAATGGTTGGACCGTGAGCAAATGGAATGATGAAAACCTTGATGGAGACCCTAATTGCTGAAGGGCGCCATTATGAAATAATCCCTATTGGCTAGCGTTTCCAGAGCAAACTGTGCTGATATCCTTAAAGTC
This sequence comes from Eristalinus aeneus, assembly GCA_955652365.1. Classification (NCBI taxonomy): domain Eukaryota; kingdom Metazoa; phylum Arthropoda; class Insecta; order Diptera; family Syrphidae; genus Eristalinus; species Eristalinus aeneus. Next base: position 67,231,088 of record OY019133.1, read on the forward strand.
TATTTGCCAGACTTTTGGAATTTGCTAGAGGTCCCAATTACTACTAACTGAAGTTTCAGTAACTGAAGGCAACGATGGCTGGAGTGCATGCCAAGTAACAGTTCTAATAGGGTTGGAAAATACTCTTATGCAGGCCCCAATAACTTTACAATTTTTAAAGTTCCCAAAAACCGAAGACTCTGGTAGCAGAAAGCCTACAGGTCCTTCTGTCAATGATGCCTAAGTATTGGAAGTGGCTTCCTGTATGTACAGGTGCTACATTTGATAGGGACGCAAAAGTTTTCAATTAAAAATTTCTCTGCATGTAAGTATCTAACAGTTACTAGGCTTTAAAATAACTAGAATTTAGTTTTCAACAGTTTCAACAGTTAGATTTCAAATGAGATCACTCGTTTCTAGAAACCGCAAACTGTTGCCCGGAACCACACTGTGTTAAGAGATTTTTGCATTCTTAAGGAACTTTCAACATATTAGCAGCTGACAGGCTGTTTAATATTTCTCAAAGTTTTCAGCTGTCAGCAAAGTTTGATTAAGACCTTTTCAACCAAAAATCAAAAAGGAAGCTGTCGAAATTGACAAAGTGTTCGATTAGAAAAACATAAACATTCTGTGAAGAAGAGACAAGCATTTACAGAGCTTTGTCTTAAGTCTTAGAGACTACTGGTTTGTGTTGGGGTAAAAGAATGCACTTTCATAAGGGCAATCAAGCCTTGAACTGAAATAATAATTAGATATGTAATTCTATCAACATTTTTGGCATATATGTTTTAAATTGGCGCCCGGTAGAGGCTCAGAAACAAAAAAAGAGAATGTCAGAAAAGATGATTCAAGTTTTGCAAATGAGACACACACGCACACTAAGAGCCTTTAGGTGTTAACCAAAGAGTAACTTCTATTTTCAGTTCTTCTTAAACTTACAGACTAACGAAGTCATTATAGCTTTTCTTAAGTCCATTACCATAAATGACAAACCAAAAGCCGATATTGTCTGATTCAAGCGAAAACTGAATTTCGCATTTGACGAACAAACATCTTGAAACAACGAAGAGAATGGAATCATTTTGTGTACACTCTCAAATATTGGAGAAGTGATCTTTTTCAAAGGGTTTTCCTACACACTTATACGCACTGTCATGTCAACTGGTCAGCTATTACTAAATAAAAAAATACTTTAACAACATTCTGTGAAGACCTTAGACATTCATTTTTAGCCATTCCCAGGTAAAATTGAAAAATCCTGCCCTTCCCTCTCATTCTCTCGCTCAAAGTCAACTGCTCTGCAGGCACTGCAGTCGCCACGTGCAAAACCCTCTCCCCAAGAATCTTGTCTAAGCTCCACCAATCAATCAGATACTGAAATGAATCAATTACGCGGAATCGAAATCTTCTCTCCGAACCGGAGACCCGTCAACTGTCTTTCTTTCTTCCTTCATTTCACTGCTCAAAAAAAAAAATCAAATTATTCATTCTTCAAACGTACAAATCACAAAATCACAGTTAAGTAGCTTAAGGATGCCTCAATAATTTCACAGACTCCACGCAACCCCCTCGGGCGCTCCGGCACGGCAACGCAGACAGCAGTGAGATTCAGATAAACGAAAATACGGTCCACGAACCATGCGACGTCGACAGAAAGAAACCAGTCGTCTTCTACTGCTTCATCGAAACTAAATTGCCATCTCGGCGCATATTCCACGTAAATTGCTTTGAGAATCACTTTTATAACTCACTCCCGACGAGTTCGAGTTCCACATCCGACGTCAATTATGGATTCTATTTCATATTTTATGGGCTTGGGCGTATGTTTGTTCCGTGTTCGCTTTGATGTAGTGGGATGGCTGGATGGCGGCGGCAGGACGTGGGTGTGGCTCTTGAAGCTAGTTGAGTGGGAAGAACGATGTAGAATAAAATTGGAAAAAGGCCATCCCAGGATTTCATCGTTGATGGCATAGGTATTTCGCGACTTTAATTAGCTGCGTTTGACGTGTTGCAGGATGTTGGCGGGGAATGAAGTTTCGTCCTCTCCGATATGACCACAGACTGAGCATTTTGATTGTTGCTTGTATCAAGAATGGCAATTTAGCTATCGGCATGTTGGACTCCGAAGAGCTGGGTTTTGGGAGATTTCTTTATGTGGGAAAATTGGTTTCAGACGTCAAGCTATTTCTCCACCATCTATCGATGAATGGAAAGTTGCTTTGCTCAAATCTAGTCAGTTGTTGAAGTGATTTAAGTATCGTTGAAGGATGTGGCATTTCAAAACATTGAATACAAAGCTCTAAGCAGTCAGGTGGTGTGAATCATCATAATTAAGGAGGAGGGGTTCCCATAGATGCAGATTAACTCAAAGACTGGTCATTTAAACCACTAGGCAAGAAAGCAATAATTTCTTTAGTTTCTTGATCGTCTCGGGGTACAGGAGCATCCCTTAGCACATCGCCGCTATATGCCTGTCATCAGATTAGGAAAGCGGTTTTTCGTCGATATTGTCTCCTCAGACACAACAGAAGGGCTTCATTGCCTTGCCTAGCCTAGACGTGGGTGCTTGGTGGTCGTTGCTGTTTGTCCTTTCTTTAGAGAGTCATATCGCTTCCATTTCTACTTTTAAAATACCCAACTGTCGACTAAGGCCCTAAAATAAGAGTGCATTCCATTTCAATGCATGATTGGGTTGTCAAAGTATTTTCTTTGATCATTTGCTAAACGATCTCCTCTTTACGGACCTAAAACAGTTTCACATTATCATCCGAAACGAAAGACGACCTGAACTATATTAAAAATGTTTTAAGAACTTTGTATTTAGCAAAGTTTTTCTGTTCAGAAACAGCAACTCAGCCCTTTTCACAATTTTGTATTAGATTCAGGGTAACAAGTGTTTTCACTGATGCGTACAAAGGAAAGCATTCATCGGGCGCCAATTTTAATTTATAAATAGAAAGCCACGTAAAGTCCGTGTCACCTATTCTTGGTGAATGTACTCATTTTTAATTACAGAAGCCCTCTTATTGATGTTGAAAACAAGGACAAAAGCCAACAAAATAATTTCAAAAATTGTGACGTTTGCGCAGTCCAGAAGACCCTGGCATAGTTTTCTTCGGCTTTGTATATTATAGGAGCGTGCCTGAAGTCAAACTAAAGTTTTGTGTTATAGCTGTCTATCACCTGTAGCGATTCATGATGGAATTTTGTTCCCTAGGATGTTTGAAAATCCCAAAAAGAGTTCTGCCGTGCCGTGCATATGCGCAAACGGCTGCTTTCAACCTTTGTTGTGTGGAAAATGAGATATCCGTTGGTGTTAGAAAATTTAAAAAATTGAAAAAATTGAAAAAAACGTCATCGGTGATGAATTGAGTTATTTTCTTTTAAGATAACTTGCACAGAGAAATTAAGGAGTGTCAAGGTAACCCGTCGTGGCGCCATGGCGTGTTGGGTAGAGTGCGATACTCACACGCCGAGAGGTCTAGGTTCGATTCATAGCTCAACACCAACTTCTCAAATTTTTCAAGGCACCACCTCTTTCGAGCTTCTGACAACACTCAAAGAGTAATAACTGTCTAAGAAAGCTTCTCAAATTTCGCCGTTCGGAGTCGGCAAAAAAAAAAACTGTAGGTCCCTTCTACTCGTGTAAGAACAGTAGCGCGCACAACACGGGTAGTTGATGAGCAAGCTAGACCCTGGTCCCTGGTATTCCCTTTGGACTGTAGCGCCAGCAATATCGTACTCCGTGCGAAAACTATTATCCTCCAAAGACGACTGTCCAATGTGGTGATATCGCAATTATTGGAAAATTGGTGTACTATAAAATGCAACCACGTCACAAAAATGAGTAATCTAACATCGACAGATCATCGCACAGTGGAACTCTTGCATTAGAAACGCAGAAATTAACTTGTAAATTTTAAACCCCTTGACAGATCCTGATGAAAATTGGCATATAATATGAGTGCCGTAAAATCCTCCTGTCAAAAATCGCTCGATATAACATGAAGCATGACAAAGTTACAAAATTGAAAACATTTGCGACAGTAAGCCTAGGCTCAAAACAAAGCTGGAATTCATACCTATATACGAATTAGCTGTTTTTGTGTATCAATGAAATTTGAGTTTTGTTATTGTATAAAAAGATTAAAATTTATACAGTAATCAGATATTTGTTTACTCACTTTTGACGCTCACAGTATATCATCATTTGCGATAACAGGGAATGAAATAGTTTCGCTTAATTTTCATTTATTTTACAATTTAGCGTATGCTTCTGAGAGTTAAGCAAATATTAGCTTCCTTTATAGGAAGGAATTTAAAAACCTAAGAGAAAATTTCCAAACCAAACATCTAAAGTAATTATTTTTACTGAGTTTGAGTTTTGAGTTTGAAATGCATTTTTACTTTTTTTCAACTAATGATTACTTAAAGCTAGGAACAAAATGCTTAACGTAGGTACAACTGATATAAAATCTTATATCTACTTACTGGCCCTATGCGGGCGCTCTTAGCTTAACTAATTATTTATTTGCCTTTCGGCGTCAGTACTTTTGTTTTTTTTTATTTATTAAAACTAATGTGAATTTATTTATAACTAAGAAAATATTTTAAAAAAAACTTAGTTGTCTAAAATTATTTTTTTTTATAAAATCTGAAACGAACTCAATATAACCTCTTCTAACTTGAATATACTTACGACTAACTTTTTTTTTACATTTTTTGATTTTTTTGTTATATTTTTGTGGGGTTTTATGTTTTTTTGTTGTTTTTACTTTTACACCTTTTTAGTTTAATTTTAATTACTAACTTCACCTAACTTATACTATATGTGAGTTGGCCGTGAGGGCAAATCTTAACCTGATTAGGCGAGCTGATTAGACAGCTGGGGCTCTTGGTGTGGTTCTAACCACCAATAGAACCCTCGGTCTTTATCCGTTTCCATCGCGTATGGAGACGGATGTTCTGAACCGGAGAGCATCCCGACTAACACTTGCGACGTTGGCGTCGTACATTAGTCGCCTGTCCACTGTCCTTCTCACCACGGGATAAATAAGTGGACATACCTTTGCATCCTGAACCAGTCCAATTCGGTCAAGATACAAGAACGCTTCCGGCGAAATGAAACCCCCTCGGCGAGCGCTCTCGTGGTACTCGTCATTTGGGTGGTAGGCCCCATTCTATATTTTAACAAGCATGTAGATGCAGCTCTGGCCAGAGTCCGACGCGGTTTTACTCTCACAAAGAGATTGTTTTACAACAGCCAGTTCGATGCGAGGGTGAAGGTAAACTACTACACGGCCCTCATACGGCCAATGCTCACCTATGGCTGTCCCGTGTGGTTCAACGTGAGTGCAGGCTTGATGGAAAAGATTCGGGTGTTTGAGAGGGCTTGTCTTAGGGCTTGCCTTCGCCTCTACAGAACACCATAGTCCCAGTACATAAAATTCTACTCCAGAGAGGTCTTATACAACAGGCAGAGCCTGATACGAGATTTCCTGGTGCAGTTGATTCAAAGTCACACTGCGAGAGCGATGAACTCGGATAATAACTTGATCTCTGGGGCGTACTACCCCAATCCACAGTACCACGAAAGGGTACGTCAATCTAGCTACGACCCCCTCGAAAGCATTTCTACATTTTGATAGGCATGGTCTTATACAAGACATAAATGTCTAACCTACAAATGTAGGTTAGGTGCACGCATGTATATATGGACGTATAACATTAAAAACGCATTTATATATGTGTGTCTTTTTAGTTAAGGTAGTTTTAAGTTATTTCAAGGTAGTATGTAATTTAGCACATAAGTTTTAACTAAAAAAAAAACCTTCAGTTACTATGTTTTTTCCTTAAAATTTTTCTTAATAATAAGTAGTAAGCATAATGAAAATGAACTCCATAAATATAGAAAATGTAAGGTTGCCGCCGTGGCGTAGTGGGTAGAGTGCAAAGCTCACACGCCGAAGGGTCTAAGTTCGATTCCCAGCTCAACACCAATTTTTCAAATATTTCACGGCACCACCTCTTTCGAGTTGGTGACAACACTCAAAGTGTAATAACTGTCTTAGACAGCTTCTCAACTTCGCCGTTCGGAGTCGGAAAAAACTGTAGGTCCCTTCTACTCATGAGAGAACAGTAGCGCGCACAACACGAGTAGTTGATGAGCAAGCTAGGCCCTGGTGCCCCTCTGGACTGTAGCGCCAACAATTATTATTATTATTTTAAGGTTAGGTCGAAACACAATAGATTAAGGATAAGTTTAGCTTAGAGTGCCCGTCGAGGGCCAGTAAGTCAGATTGTAGGAAAAAGTACGTTCAACTAGTTTTAAGAATTTTTTTTTTGTCTAAGTACGCTAGTCTGCAATGAATTGGAAATAAAAATATACTAAAAATGGGTAGTAGACCCCAAATATGAGATCGTTCTCATAGGATTATTCTTACTGAATAGAACTTGATATGGACGGACAACCGATTAAGTACAGTGAAGCAAAAAATAACTGGGACACTTATTACCTTCAAATTCAGCTTTAAATATCTCAGCCATTTTGTAATATATAAAACCTAAAGATTTAAATCAAAAACAGTGCAAATTCATCGGCCAAAAAAAAAAACTGGGACAATTACAAAAAATGAACATAATTATTTTTTTTAATAATTTGTGTGTTGTCTTTTTGCTTTTGCAACTACCTGCAATCTTCTGTTCATCGATCCGACCAGGTTTTTTGTTAGAGCCGATGGAATTTTTTGCCATTCTTGCTGTCTCTAACTCTTCTCTGGTACAAATGATTCTTTTTCGAACTTCCGTTCCTAAAACAGCCCAAAGGTGCTCTATGGGGCTAAGATCCGGACATTGGAGGGAATGCGGCAACAGTTTTTTTATGTTCCAAATACACTAATCTTTTCCTTCATCTATTTGCTTGCGTTTATACTTAAAAGAATGTTTGCCTGTGACCCAGAATATTTATAAAGGTTTAGAGCGTAGAGTGCGACGCTCACACACTAAAGGTCTACGTTCAATTCCCGGCTGAACACCTCGAATTTTTCACGGCACAACCTCTTTCGAGCTGCTGACAACCCTCAAGGAGTAATAACTGTCTTAGACAACTTCGCCGTTTGGAGTCGGTAAAAAACTTTAGGTTCCTTCTAATCGTGGGAGAACGGTAGCGCGCACAACACGAGTAGTTGGTGAGCAAGCTAGGTCCGGGTAGCCCTTTACACTGTAGCATCAACAATTATTATAGTAGATAAAGCAAGACTAAACGCCTTAATAAGCCCGAGTACCAAATTAAGGTCATGCTTGAGGAAGAATCACCCCACCTTTTTTTGATGCCAGGCCTTCCTAAAATCTCTTCCGCTCTCTGGGTCGCACCGCCCGATTGAGAATGCAACTCCACACTGAGCCAGAATAGTCCCCTAACCGCCTTGCCTACCCCAGGGTCAAAAAAACCTAGAAAAGTCAGTACAGTACATTTCCTCAACACTACCCCCGATGTTGGGTTGTAAGCCATAGCCACCATGATACTCCCATAAGGAGACCCACCCCTCGGCCAGGCTGAAACCGAAGTTCCAGGGTCTCCTGACCTCCCCTTGCACCAGAATATAGCCTCTGATCAAACTGTCACTACCAGCCAGGCTCCCTCAAAACCTGGGTCTGTTAGCCGCCATCCCGCCAGAAGATGATCTTTTCTCCATCAGTGGTTCTGTTCACATTATAAATTGTTTAACGTATAGGACCATATAATTCATAAAATCCAGTCACATCACCTGAACCATTCCGGGCAGCAAGCACTAAAGGTTGACAACCTCAAAGCAGCGTTTAATGCTGTTTAAGTGCAATCTCAAAAATGTACGCTTGTAAACCATTGAGTTGAAGGAACAACCGAATTAGTCTACTTCGGCGGGCGTGCTCCAAAGAAGGCGAAGCTTTTCATATAGCGGATAGCCACTGCCTTTCTGGAACTGGCAAAGAGTCACAAACTGACATCGGCTGTCGAAAGAATAAAGTGGACTTTCAAGACTTTTTTTTGCTGAAAGGAGGAAAGAGCTCTTTGCCACCATAACAACTCATCTCCTGCGGCTTAGACTTTGAACTGTTAACAATTCTTCTTCCAAATTTCTTGTTGCTTTCATACTCGTCATTGTCGGGATGGAATTGGTAGTCGAATGATGGCGTTATCGCTGACCCGAATTACTTCAAACCTTTTGAAAACTTTTAACAACTTGTCTGCATCTAGTTTACCAACCTTGAGAGGCTGCGCTGTCGCGTAATTCTCTTCTATTCCTAAAATATTTATTTGTTTAAAGTTTTAATTCTGATTGGGAAGGATTTCTCTCAGTAATAACGTTTGCTTCTTTCATTTCTGATATTTTTTTTAAAAGGAGGAACCCAAAGGAAAACGTTTTCTTTTGACCTTGTTTCCCTCTCTCCAGTTGCCAAACTAGTTCGGGACTGATCGGATGGCCGTTTTTTCCCCATACGTTCACCCAAAAGTAAGTCAACGCTTCAAAATTAAAAGAATTCACTTCATTCTCAACTTCCACACTTTAATTGAACAAAGGAATCCTTTAGAGCCGTTTTCTTCCTGTGTTCTGATTTGAAACTCTGTAATTTATTCTCCCTCTTGAGAAACAGCTTGTCAGAGAATTCATTTTGTGCCGAAATTTGTTGGCCCGCCTTGCCCCAGAAATCACTGTTTCCAATCATGTTCGCCCCGTACACACATCGCCACAAAGCCACTCCTTAAATCTACGACCATCTCCTTTGTCCCATTACGTCGAATCTATTCACCACTTTACGAGCAACGCATCACTGTTCGCTTCGTTGCGCTCCTCTTCAGATTTTTATGGTTCGCACCTAATTTATGGCTGCCACATAAGGTATCCGTCCCCGTGCACCACCAACAGCCATCTAACGAGAACGCCCTCCGATTTGTATCGCATTGCAATCCTTTTTGAAATGTCACCACCACCTGTGTCAAACTTCCTAAGCTTCCAATTCATCGAAGCTCCATTCCACGAATATCCTGTGAGTGTCAACCAGATTCCGATTACCAATCCACATATGTCCCCACACCACAGGCCGCCCCAGCACCCATCCATTTAGTCGGGCACACATCACAGCTGGAAGCTGGAGACGAGAAACCTGAAGGGACACCGAACAGAGATTGTGGGGGGATAGCTCGCACAAGGATAAAAACGATAAAATTGTTATCTTCATCCTTCTCAATTTAAATCTAACGTAACTGTGAGGCGTGCACTGAGCTAGACGGGCCATGGAGGGAGGGAGTCGGTGAAATTACGGAATTTCTCCCCCAAACCCCGGCAAGCCAAGGATGTCGCACATAAAACCTTCACCAATGATTTATATCTTCCACTTTCTTGGGTTAAACTTTCTTAGCGTGTGGATGTACACTTTGAACTCAAATGGTACCGTGTGCGCTACAAGGTGAATATGTAGTGTGCTGGCACATTCCATCGTGGACGGCGACGGCGGTGGTGGAAGAGGTCCTTGCCGTGCCATAATGCTGCTTTCCTTGGCTTCCTCTGTGTGGTGTGTTCTTCTTCGTTGTCCTGTTTTTTAGCTGCTTTTGCATTGTCAAGGTATTGATTGTTAAGGTGGAGATAATGCAGAGGCGACGAGAGGGATTTGTATCGAATAGATTGCATGCGGTATCAGCAGAGCCACACACATGAACAATCTGCTCATGGGATCGTTGGTGAGGATGCATGGCGCGCTAAGAAATTGGCGTTGGCCTGCATTGCAACGCCTGCATTACTTCAAATAATTGGAGCTGATTCGAGAGGTTTTTCGTCGAAAGTTGGAGAGCAAAGATTGCATCCGGTGGATGGATGGAGAGCTTGTTGCGTTGGAATGCCTGATTTCATTTCATTTCATTTATTAAGTTATATTTTTAACATAATGCTACAAGATATACACAGGGCGACATAATTCATCGTACGATGTTCAAAAACGCTCATTTTAAGCACCAGCTGTGTTTTGTAAAATAATGGATTCTTTTTCTTCTTCTTCTTCTTGTGGCGCTACAGTCCGGGGTGGACCTGGGCCTCAACCAACATGCCTCTCCAGCCAGCACGATCTTTCGCCAGCTGTCTCCAGTTGCGCACTCCAAGTTGGTTGAGGTCCTTCTCCACTTGTGTGCGCCACTTCAGTCTAGGTCGTCCTCTGTTGCGTTGTCCCATTGGCTCGGATTCAAAGACTTTTCGGGCCGGAGCAGTGGTGTCCATACGCTCTACATGGCCTAGCCATCTTAAGCGTTGTATCCGTAGACGCCTAACCAGGCGTCATTAAATCTTCTCCTCCAGATTCCACCAACGCAAACAGACCCAAAAATTGCATGAAAACTTTTCTCTCGAAGAGACTAAGGGCTTCCTTATTTGCCTCTGCTAACGTCCAAGATTCTGCGCCATATAGTAGGACGGGGATGATCAAGCTGTTATATAAAGCTAGTTTAGTCCTTCTAGAGAGGGCTTTATTACTCAATTGCCTCTTGAGCCCAAAGAAACAGCGGTTGGCAAGAGTGATTCTGCGTTTGATTTCGGTACTGATGTTGTTGTCACTATTTACCGCGGAGCCGAGGTAGACGAAGTCCTTAACTACCTCGAAGTTTCTGCTGCCTAGTGTGACGCTCCGTCCGAGACGTCGATGTTGTGTGTCCTTCCTTGATGACAGCATGTACTTCGTTTTGCCCTCATTTATCGCAAGACCCTTTTTAGCCGCTTCCGCTTCAATGCCAGCAAACGCCTCATTGACAGCTCGTTGTGTTCGTCCAATCACGTCAATGTCATCAGCGTAAGCTAACAATTGAACTGACTTCTGGAAGATCGTGCCTCTGGTGTTGACTTGTGAGTTACGCACGATCTTCTCGAGGATGATGTTAAAGAAGTCACATGACAGTGCGTCGCCTTGTCTAAAACCTTTTTTGACATTGAAGGTCTCGGTGAGTTCGGTACCGACCTTGACGGAGCAGCGAGAGTTCTCCATCGTCATCCTACACAATCTGACGAGTTTGGTAGGAATGCCAAAACTAGACATGGCACTGTATAGCTCATCTCTATGCACACTGTCATATGCAGCCTTGAAATCGACGAATAGGTGGTGAGTGTCAATTTGCATTTCTTGGGTCTTTTCCAGGATCTGCCGTAATGTGAAGAAATAATGGATTACATTTCAGAATCGTAATGAAAAACAAAGATTATTTATGTATAACAGAAAATCCAGTTTTCAATTTTTTGAGTTTATTTGAAAAAAAATAACAAATTTATAATTCATTTAAACGACAAAACTCATCGCACGCCTGCTAAGAAGAATGCGTTATTACACCGCAGTAGTTTCCTAGTAGCTTGTCGGACCTCCATGGGATTTGAGAACAGCTTTCAGTCTACGGCGCATTAAAGAAACCAGCCTCTGGGTGAATCCTGCGGGTACCCTATTCCATTCTATTTGCAGAGCTTCCTTTAGTGTTGCCCTTGAAGTTATTGTGTGCCTGTGCAGCTGTTTCTCTAGGAAGTCCTACAAATGCTCAATGGGGCTTAAATCTGGACTCTGTGGAGGAGATGACAACTGCCTCGGAGCATAGTACAATAACCACTCCTTGACTTTTCTAGCTGTGTGCTAAGGGTTGTTATCCTGCTGAAATATCCAGCCAGGATTCAAGCCCAATTTATCCACTGATGACTTTAAGTTCTCCCTCAGTATATCCAGATATATGTGCTGGTCCATATTTCCTTCTATGAACCACCAACCAATGGACCCCCAAACCATAACACAGACTCCACCATGTTAAATCGTTCTTCGGAGATTTTTTATTTCCAATGCTGTGCCACTCTTTCGCCATACTTTCGATGGACCATTGTGGCCGAAAATGATGTATTTACTCTCATCAGTGAACAACATTTTCTTCCAAAACGACAGGTCGTCATCTTTGTGTAAATTTGCAAATTCCGTGCGCTTCCTCTGGTTGGCAGCACTTATCGACGGCTTCTTCCGTGGTGTTCTCGCATAATATCAATGTCTATTTAGGGTTCTTTGGATCGTGCGCGAGCTGACTTCTTTGCTGCAGGTTTCCGACACTTTGTTTTTTATGATTGTACAATTAGTTGTTTGCTCTTTGTGAACAGTGTTGATAATGACCCGTTCATCTCTTGCGGTCAATTTTCGTGGACGACCTGATCTTCGCACGTACTCAAAACATCCTGTTTTTTATAGGTTTCTATAATATACTGAATGGTTGATTTACTTTTTCCAACGCATTCAGCAATTTCTGCCGATGATTTTTTATCATTCAAGTACAAATTCACTACAACTTGTCGAAACTCTACCGCAGTTTCCTTTTTGCGCTGGTTAGCTGGATGATTACAAATGTAACCATCGAAAATAGCTTTATTGTTTTTCAAAAACATACACTTCTGCATGCGCAGAAGCTTTTTTGCGACTCTGATTGAGGTATCTTCAAAACATGCATTCTGAACGCATCAACCGCTTCTTCAGGATCCGAAAAACGATGACTTCTCATTTTAATTTTTACATACGGGGCCTATATGACTCTTGAAATCCATGTTTTGAGTGCTCAAAATGCAGTTGTTTGAACCAATGTGTGAAAACTCACATTCAATTTTCCTTGGGTTTTTTTGGAGTCGATGGTGTATGCGAATAAGCCGGCTACGACTCAAGCCTTAAAGGGGGAAATTGGACGCTGCATCACTGAAATACCGCAGCATTTATGCAAATCGGTCTTTGAAAATTTCATTAAAAGAGCGGGTATGTGCCAGCAAAGCCGCAGCAGCCATCTGGCCGATGTGTTACTCCACACAAAACCTCATCCTGTCTACTGTACGACATAATGAAGGATTCACGATTTTTTTTTAAATTTCTGCGTTTTATTTAAAATTTAAGTCTTGCGTTCTTGTTGGGACACCTTTTATTATCCTAATTTTACTGGCCCTTCGCAGGGTCTTTAAGATTAACTTAATTTCATATGTTTTTCAACAACTTTATTTATTTAATATAAGAACATTAATTCACATAACATATTTAAGACGTAGCGGTTAACCATTTTACTAAAAAACGTATACATCAATATATGTTAATGCATACATGCACAGGTGCATCTATGCACAGCTATGTATGTGTGTATAGTCAATGTATTTCATTTTTTTGTTTTTTTGTTTTTTAATTTTATTTTTTACTTTTTTTTGTATATTTTTGTATTATTTTAAAACCTTACTCCAAACAAAAATCGTAAGCTAAGAATATAAAAGTCGGACAAAGGTTGCAGCTGATATTTGATCCGTTGCAAAGCACTTGCCGACCGCCTCACCGTTGGATTCCCTACCCAGTGTTTTGAGATTCGTCGAGGGAAATTGATTCGCCTCGTAGCCACCAGAACCATCTATGCTGCTTTTCAACATCCCGTACATCCCATCTCGATACCGCTGTACTGAAGTGGAAAAAATTGTCCTCAGCTCGTCGTGCAACAGAACGGTCATAGTTGAGTCGCCCATCCACAGCAGAACGGGCGTAATGAAAGAAGGAGGGTACCGTTTTCTTGTCTTGTAACAGACCTAGCTTATCAAAATAGACGAATGCTTCTGGAAGAATGAAACCATTAAGTTCACGGACGGCTCCAAGGTAACGAAGGGTTCTGGAGCTGGGGCCTTCGTGGAAAACGACAACATCAGACTTCACGCCCTCTTAGGTAACTTTGCGTCTGTCTTCCAGCCGGAAGCCTTCGCAATCCTAATGGCTACCAACTATGTTGTGGAGAATAGGTGGAAGGGAAGAAGTATCTGCGTCAATGAAGTACCGCAGCATTAATGCTAATCGGTCTTTAAAAATTTCATTAAAAGAGCGGGTATGTGCCAGCAAAGCCGCAGCAGCCATCTGGCCGATGTGTTATTCCACACAAAACCTCATCCTGTCTACTTTACGACAAAATGAAGAATTCACTTTTTTTTTAAATATCTGCATTTATTTTATATATAAATCTTGCATTCTTGCTGGGACAATCTTTATTTATTCACCAGTTGTCTGATAAAAAAGAAAAGAAAAGAATCAAGCTCGCTCCATTTAAATTTTTTATTTACTTTCACAAAGGAAATGAAAAGAAAAAAAGAGAATCGCAACCAATTACTGCAGAGCCTGGATCGTAGCTTCAGATGTTGTCGTCGGTACCTTGACTACACACGGAAACTTCGACTTTGAGTCTACCAAAATCAACCACATAGATTTTTGAAATGATCGTGCAAAGTCTATATAAAGTCTTTCCCAAACCCCTTCCGAAATAGACCAACTAGTATATTCACGAGGCAATTTACTGGCAGTTACTTGACAAGCTTCTTATGTCATTCAACTCCTTTCTTCATCACATTATCGAAGTTGGATTACCACAATGTGTCCGAGCCATTTTTTTCATTCTGGTGACCCACCAATGATTTTGAGTTGAATGAATATATCCCTGGAATGTTGGATTCGCCCACATAGCAACTAGATTTAAATCCTTTAACACCAATGTGAATACAATTGCCCGACAGAGTGCCTGAGTTTTGAACGGAAGAGTCAATGTTTCAAACTTTTATTTTACCAATTCTTAAAATTTAACAAGTTCTCATTACATTATTACATTACTTTAGGAAATTGCGGACTAAGCTATCACCTTTCACGCACGCCACAGTACAGGAATATGCAATTAATACTCTCCTTGAGTTAAAATTCTAGCTGTTGGGTCAACCCTATTGTTATTCGAAGAGAAAATTCGTCTTTGGCATATCGTCTTACCGATTTTCGCTGCAAATTAGCTACGTTTGGTTTTCCTTGTAAACACTGGCCACTCGCTCCTCAACCTCACTGAGGCACAGCTTAAGAAAGAATTTTCAAATTTCTAATTGTATCAAACACTTCTTAAAGTATCCTCATGTGAATGAAGAAGGGGCGACTTCTTCTTCTTCTTCTTGTGGCGCTACAGTCCGAGGTGGACCTGGGCCTCAATCAACATGCCTCTCCAGCCAGCACGATATTTCGCCAGCTGCCTTCAGTTGCGCACTCCAAGTTGGTTGAGGTCCTTTTCCACTTGTGTGCGCCACCTTAGTCTAGGTCGTCCTCTGTTGCGTTGTCCCAATGGCTCGGATTCAAAGACTTTTCGGGTCGGAACAGGGATGTCAATACGCTCTACATGGTCTAGTCATTCTAAGCGTTGTATCCATAGACGCTTGACCAGGCGCATGTCGCTGTACAGCCCATAGAGTTCGTCGTTAAATCTTCTCCTCCAGATTCCACCAACGCAAACAGACCCAAAAATTGCATGAACACTTTTCTCTCGAAGAGACTAAGGGCTTCCTTATTTGCCTCTGCTAACGTCCAAGATTCCGCGCCATTGAATAGGACTGGGATGATCAAGCTGTTATATAAAGCTAGTTTAGTCCTTCTAGAGAGGGCTGTATTACTCAGTTGCGTCTTGAGCCCAAAGAAACAGCGATTGGCAAGAGTGATTCTGCGTTTGATTTCGGTACTGAAGTTTTTGTCCCTATTTTGCGAAGCCGAGGTAGACGAAGTCCTTAACTTACTCAAAGTTTCTGCTGCCTAGTGCAACGCTCTGTCCCAGGCGTCGATATTGTATGTCTTTTCTCGATGACAGCATGTACTTAGCTTTGCCCTCATTTTCCGCCAGACCCATTTCAGCCGCTTCCCCTTCATTGCCAGCAAACGCCTCATTGACGGCTAGTTGTGTTCATCCAATCATGTCTATGTTGTCAGCGTAAGCTAGCAATTGAACTGACTTCTGGAACATCGTGCCTCTAGTGTTGACTTGTGGGGTACGCACGATCTGCTCGAGGATGATGTTAAAGTAGTCGCATGGCAGAGCGTTGTATTGTCTCAAACCTTTTTTGGCATTAAATTTCTCGGTGAGGTCGTTACTCACCTTGACGGAGCAGCGAGAGTTCTCCATCGTCATCCTACACAATCTGACGAGTTTGGTAGGAATGCCAAAACTAGACATGGCACTGTATAGCTCGTCTCTATGCACACTGTCATATGCGGCCTTAAAATCTACCTATAGGTCGTAACTGTCGATTTGCACTTCTTGAGTCTTTTCCAGGACCTGCCGTAAGACGAAGATCTGGTCTATCGTGGACTTTTTTGGCCTGAAACCACACTTATTGGGACATATCTGGTTATGGACAAACGGTTTTAGAGCTCAGACAATACGGCAGAGAGGATCTTGTCATTAATAAGACTGATCCCTCGATAATTGGTGCAGTCAAAGGGGTCTCCTTTCTTGTGAACCGGGCAAACGACGATGAGATTCCACTCATCGGGCATGCTTTTCTCCGACCACATCTTACAGATGAGCTGGTGCATGTGGCCAACCAGGTCTTCTCCAGCTGCTTTAAATAGTTCTGCTGATCGTCCGTCCGCTCCAGCAGCTTTGTTCGACTTCAGCTTGGATATTGCTATCTTCATCTCGTCTACGTGCGTTGGACGGAATGCTTGTCTATCATCGTCCAAATTGAGTGGAACATTCTGCCTAACAGCGGGATTGGGGCCGTCATCGCCGTTAAGAAATCTGCATAAATAATCCTTCCAGATTCTCAACACAGACTGCGACTCTACCACGAGTTGTCCGTTTTGATCCCAACAGGCTTCGATCCGAACCTTCGGATAATTGTTTAACCTTTCGGTAAAACCTTCGGACTTCATTCCTGCCATAATACTTTTCCGTTTCCTCGACTGTGCGCTTCTCATGCTCCTTCTTTTTCCTTCTGAGAAGCCGGTGCTCTTCCCTTCTTCTCTGTTCGTAGAGCTCACGAACAGGCCTTGTTGTTCGATGCAGCGTCGCCTTACAGGCGTCTTGTTTGGCTGCACGCGCTTGCCTGCTTGTCTTCAAACCATGGGTTCCTTCTGGGTCGTGTCGTGAAAACCAGCACATCAGGGGGTGATATAACAGAATTCGCAAATAAATTGCCTGCAAGAGCAAACATTTTTAAATTTTGCTATTCTGCCCTTCAGTGAAGAAAATTGATGACTAACGCCAAAGTGAGGGTAAAAAAACATCAAGGAGGCGGCGGAAACCAGTTTAAACGAGCAGGATGCTTGAGTTTTTTTTTGCAAAATAAAACAAAAAGGAGACAAAGGAGGTCGCCGAATGGCTTTGGATAAACGAAACGCCTCCCCTCTGGTGTCTCTCATTTCCTGTTGCAATATTTTTTTCTTGAAAGGTCATGCTCATTGGTGGACAGCTCATCATTCTTAAGTCTAATGAATCATGTTCCAAAGAAACCCACCAAAGTGCCCGCAAATTAAATGCTCTCCACATTCGTACTTAGGAAATCAAAGTTTTGTCAACTCCTCCAAAGACCTCTCCCCATTAAGTATTTTCCAGCACAATCTTCAAAAAGGACATTCAAAGTTGAAGCAAATAAGTTCCACTACCATGCCACGATCGTTCCCAGCCCACAGAGCATCATGTGGTCATAAGCAAAGAGTTTTCGCCTTAATTTACCATGTTCCCCTCACTTCCCTGCCGCGATGAACTACGCAAGCATTCGCCTTCACATTTCTAATGAAATTCGCAACACAGCGGACGGGAATGAAAAATCACAGCCGCCCTCTCATTTGGCCGAAAAGTTCTAATTAAAAATATCCACTTCTGTGCACAAGTCTGTGCGATGTGCATATGCACATCCATATGGGATATCCTCCTCTCGACGGGTGGTCTCCTTCGGGTGAACCCACTTCCTGTGCATACGACGTCGACGAGTGCGAGGGTGTACATCGCCGTTGGCGTACGTTCGAAATTTCTTCATTCTTGTTGCGCATTTTTGTTTTGTATTCATTTCAAGGCGCTCCCCGCCACTTCCTTCTCGAGCGTCATCCGGGTGAGTGTTCATTTCAATAGTCTGCATGAAGTTTAATTGAATGAGTTGTTGCTGTCGAGCTTGTGTGCCTTTCTTTCTTTATTTGAATCCTTTCCCCGTGATCCCTGAATGGGGAGACGACCACCAACATCATCGCCCTCATAATCACCTCGTGCCATAGTGTGGAACAAGGAAGCGTTATGACTCCGCTTCAAATGAAGAACTAAAAATACGAACGAAATTTTCGTGAGCTGCTTATAAAGGCGATGACGAGTGAGGTGATGAGGATCAACCAAAGAGAAGCAGCGGTGGTTGGGGAAGGGGACCTGGGAGTTATTCAAAAGCTTCTGAAATTGCTTTCAATTTCAAAATCATGTGATCCCCCTGTCTTGTGGAAGACAGAACAACCCCGAAGCTGAAAGTTGAATGTAGCTTGATGGATTTGTTGGTGGATGAGTGAAATCAAGCGTCGGTCGGATGATGTTGTTCCATCAACCTCACTTTCTCTAAGTTCTCAGTCGTCCACGTTCACGATTGACACAAATGTGCCGTAACCCAATCGACCGAAGAACCTCCGCAAACCATCCAACATACTTCCTTCCTCAATTGGATGGTTACTCGTTTCAAACTTACTTACACAATCCCACCTGTCTTCAACCTCAACCTTAACTTCAGAGAACTTTAATTCGTAACAGGTGCATTCCACCACAGGGCTGTGCCGCCCTGCCACACACTCGCTTTCGAATGGGGAAAGAATCGCTTCAGTGTAAACCAGTTTCACTTCCATTAATTTCGTCATCATATCGTACGTTCCCACAGGATTGCTTTAAACAGTTTTCAGAAACTTTCCCCTTCGTCTGCCCATAAGCTGGCGGGCTTGTGTGTGTGGAGAGTTCAAACTTCGAACTTGGGGAATAGTTTTCTCAAATTATTTAAAGGGTTTCATTAAGTACTACCAGAGTTGTTGGAATGTTTTTAGCTTCAGATTGCGGTAAACACTTCGTCAATTTTGTTATCCAAATATGGCTCAAGGAGAGATCATACGTTAGAATAATTTTTTCAGTTGGGTACCATTCTTCTTTCCTTTTTAAGGTTTCATTTGCTGAACCAACTTTATAAGATCTCAACGCTTGTTCGTCTATCCCATTGTCGGCGTGTCGTGGTATAAGGATTTTAAAGTAATTTACACGTCTTGTGTCTTCATTTTGATCATATTTTGTATATGGCAAGGGCAGTTTATTTAAAAAAAAATTTGTGTTCCGGATATATGTCACATTCACAAGACTTTTCGATAATTTTGTGAATTTCTGACAATCCTTTCGTGCCGTCGCGTAAACTGCTTTATGGCCACAATGAGGAAGTTGAATAAGAGCGTCGTTTCACACACTAAACATCTTTATTTCAATTACTTGAAAAGTGAATAAAGAAGCTGGCTGTCAAATACTGGATTTCACAACATCTCGAGGAAATCCATGATTTGATGATAACTGAAAACAGAAGACTTAAGGCAAATGGACCAAGATGACAATGTGGCATCTAAGTGGAAGAGGGTCTGCAAACAGAGAAGAAGGTTGAATTTTCGAACCCAAAAAAGAGCCTGAAGGAATTTATTAAAGGGCAAGAACAACTATCTGTTGCCGCCGTGGCGTAGTGGGTAGAGTGCGACGGTCACACGCCGAAGGGGTAGGTTCGATTCCCGGCCGAACACCTCGATTTTTTCACGGCACCACATCTTTCGAGCTGCTGACAACACTGAAACAGTAGTAACTGCCTAAGAAAGCTTCTCAGACTTCGCCGTTCGAAGTAGGCAAAAAACTCCTGAGAGAACAGTTGCGAGGGCAACACGAGTAGTTGATGAGCAAGCTATCTCCTTGTCGCCCTGTGGACTGTCGCGCCAACAATTATTATTAAGAACAACTGTCTGTCTGTAGGTGCAAACTTTGAACGTAGTCCTGCCACTATGAACGTAGACCATTTGACTATTTAGAAGCCAAGAACATCTGCAAGCTTTTAAATGGCAATGGCCATACAAATATCGCTGTCAGAAACTATGGACGATGATTCCATACACGATTTCGCACTGTCGACACTTAAGTCAAACCACAAAGTGGAACTCAAGCCGTTCTTTTTGGAGTTCAGAAGTGGAAGGACTGTGAAGTCCTCTGTCGGTCTTGATGTCTCTATAATCTTTGATTGCAACAATGCCCAAAGTTTCATGACCATTTACAAGAACATCTCTGCCTACCTCCCTATCTTATGACATCGTCTGAAACTCTCCGAGGAAAATTGAATGAACTTTCTCTAAAAGGTTTCAAGCCCGGAAAAACAAGAAGAGCCCGGTTTCCACAACTGACGCAGATCTAGGCAAATGACGAAGAAATGTATGTCTCCACCCAACGCAGACCGTGCAAATAATAAAAAAAGTTTTATATTTTCCTCGAAAACGAATACTTTTTCCTGTCATTCTGGTTCATCTATCTCCGTCTCTCTCATTTGCATCGATCTTCGATTTCATCAAGATACCCTAAAGCCTAAACTCCCAAACGTTGCGTGTCCATCTAACAAGCGAGTAGTCCCTCTCTCTCTCTCCCCAGTTTCAGCATTTCTAGGTAGTCATGACTTTCGGTGGTATCTGGTCGTTATTCACGTATTCAAGGCTCAACCGCATAAGTTGTAATCTAGTAATAGTTTCGCCTAATTTTAGTAGGTTCACCTTACACGTCTGGTTCCATGATATGCAGAGCAGGATTTTTGATCTGTTTATTTCTTCTTTGTCATCGAAGTAGACAGTGATGGAACGGGTTCCCGGATTTGCATATTAGGTAGGTAGGTTACCTTTTATATTTCGGGGTTGGGCAAAACTAGTGCTGCAATCTGGCAACTGCCAGCTCTATCGTAAAGTTTGACTCAGAACGTTTGGATATACGAGCGCTATTTGTATTGTTTACAGTAACTTAAAAGATTCATCTCGCCCATGAAATGGTGTAAAGTAGTGAACATATTTGAGCGATTATTTTTTACAACTTTTGACGTGGATTAACTCAACAACAGTGCATCGATAAACTCAATTCAATTTTTGGTGATGAAGCTCCATCAAGGACCAATGTTTATCGATGGTATGGTCAATTCAACGTAGTTCACTCCAAGACGAATTTCGTGAAAGTCGTCCAAAATCAGTTGTTGTTCCGGAAACCATTGATGCTGTGTGCCAACTGATATTGCAAGATCGTCATGTGACCTATCGTGAGATTGAGACAACCTTAGGCATTAGTGGACCAGAATACATTCAATATTGCATGAACATTTGACCGTCAAAAATATTTGTTCGCGTTGGATTCCACACAATTTGTCAATAGCTCAAAAAAAGGCTCGCGTCGATTGGTCGAAAGAAATGCTCCAAAACTACGATCGCGGTGCTTCGAAACACGTCTATGACATCGCGACAGGTCGTGGAATTACGCGTATGAGCCCGAAAGTAAACAGCAGTCGACTGCATGGGTATTTCAAATTGAGCCAAATCCAAAAAAAGTTGCTCACCCACGAAGCACTTCCAAGCAAATGGTTGCCTGTTTTTTCAGAAAAACTGGACATGTCGCAACCGTACCAATAGAACAACGCAGACAACGCAGAACAGTCAATACTGAGTGGTACAAAAGCATATGTTTGGCAGTTACCTTCCAAGAAATCAGGAAAACCAACCGCCGAAGACTGATCACTCTTCACCACGACAATGCGAGTTCTCACACATCAACGCATTTTTGAGCACTCAAAATATTGATTTGATGAGTCATCCGCCGTATAGTCCTGACTTGGCACCGAACGACTGCTTTTTATTCCCGTACGTAAAAAATAAAATGAGAGGTCAACGTTTCTCGACACCTGAAGAAACGGTTCATGCGTTCAGAATGCATGTTTTGGAGAGTGGCAAACGTGCTTCGACAATTTGTTCAAACGCATGCAAAAGTATGTAGATCTTAATGACATTTTGAAAAGCAATAAAGCTATTTTCAATGGTTAATATTTGTTTTTGTTCTCTACTCCCGAAATATGAACCCCCGTATATAGGCGTTGGCCCAACAATTGGGGCTCAACGGATGTGTACACGTGAATTATTTACACCTTAACGTTGCTATCTTAACATCGTGGCTGCCGTGGCGTAGAGGAGAGAGTGCGACGCTCATACGCCGAAGGGAAGGTTTAATTCCCAGTTCAATACCAATTTTTTCGAATTTTTCACTGCATCACCTCTTTCGAGCTGCTGACAACACTCAAAGGGTAATAACTGTCTAAGAAAGATTCTCAAACTTCGCCGTTCGGAGTCGGCAAAAAACTGTAGGTCCCTTCTGATCGTGAGAGACTAGTAGCGCGCACAACACGATTAGTAGATGAGCAACCTAGGCTCTGGTGCCCCTGTGGACCGCCCCGCCAACAAATATTGTTATTATTAAAGCTTACAATAAGTTACAATTTGGTATAGTTTAGAGTTTTCGGTTATAATTTACCCTTACAGCTAAAAAATAATTCTTTATAGCCAAAAAACGGAATAAACTTAATTATAATTAAGGGAAAACTACAAACAAAAATCCTTATGAAAGACTTAAGACTTGTATTGCAAACATCCCCGAAAATTCAAATAAACATTACTTTAATAACTCTGGTTTATATAATTTAATCATTATTAAGACAACTAATTAGATTCTTGTCAGAATAAGCACATTTTTCGAAGAAATTAGCTATCGTTTTTTTAATTAGATAATCAAGAGAGTCGACATTGGCTAATTCATGAGGTTTCGAGCAGAGAAATGACGACGCAAGTGATGCATAATTTTGAGCAATTTGTTTTGAGTCCTTTGCAGTTTTGACTTGTGTGTTTTAGCGCAATCGTACCAAACTGGGGCACCATGCAAGAGGATGGCTTGGAAAATAGTTTTGTTCTCTATACTGAGTTCGGAATTTCCACAAATTAAGGGATAGAGGACCTTTATTAGTACATAAGGTTGCCAAATGCCTCCCTTCCGCTTTTTTCTTTATTTGCTTCATAACAAGTGTTACAGTGATTGGATTTAGTTCAAATATACGCCGTTTTGTTCGATAATCTGTTTCCATCTAGACGACAACTTCATAATACCCCCCTCGAAAAAGCCCCTCTCCTTCTTTGCGAAGAACTCGGACAGCCACTTTTCACAAGCCTCTTTTAAATTCAACTTTACACCACCATGGGCGTTCGCCATGGACAGAAACAGGTGGTAATCACTTGGCGCTATGTCCGGGCTATATGGTGGATGCGATAAAACCTCCCATCCGAGCTCCCGTAGCTTCTGACGAGTCATCAACGAAATGTGTGGTCTGTCGTTGTCCTGGTAGATCACTACACCCTTCCTGTTGGCCAATTCTGGAAGCTTCTGGTCGATCGCCTGCTTCAGGCGGTCCAGTTGTTCGCAATAGGTGGTAGAATTAAGCGTCAGGCCGTATGGGAGCAGCTCATAGTGAATGATTTCCTTCTAATCCAATCGATGGTTCTTTCACGTGACGCTAATGTCCCCTTCATCTCGACTCCCGAGACGTGCCTTAGATGCAGTTCCATCAGGTAGACGGCCGCTTGGCAGACCCTGGAAGAGATGGCTGGATCATGTCCATGAACTTACCGCGGGACGCTTGGGCATATCTCCTGATGAGTAAGAGTCGTTGGCGGAGGATCGAAAAGCCTGGAGATCTCTTGTGCATACGTTGCCCCCGCGACCCCAGTAGTGGAACATGCGGATGATGATGATGATGATGATGATGATGATGCCTAAGTATTTGCAGGAGTCAGACCAATCTACATCAAGACCACACAGTTTGAGATCAATGTTCTGGAGTAGAAAGCCTCTTTTTTACGACGAAAACCATACAGCTTGGTTTTTTGTGCATTTAATCCTATTTTCCATCTAGTACAATACTTTTCCAGATTGTTAAGAGCGATTTGACATAATGACAAACTTCAAGATTTGAAATGCAGGAAGCGAAAACAGTAGTGTCATCGGCAAACAAAACCAGATTTCTGTTGGTAACCACATCCAGTAGATTAGAGGCGTATAAATTAAATAAGGTGGGGCCAAGGACAGGTCCTTGAGGAACACCTTATTACCGAAGAAATGCAGCCTTGTATGCTGACAACAAACTTTCTTTCACAGAGAAAACTTTCAATCATTTTTTTTTTGTATTTATTGGAAAACCGAACGTGAGCAGCTTATGAAGCAATCCATCGTGCCAAACGCAATTTCACTTTGCGGTTTTCCAAAACGATTCTATGTACTTTCGTGACGTTTTCATGTGTAACCACCTCAATTGGCCTTTCAGAGCGCTCAGCATCGTTGGTGTCTGTACGGCCATGTTTAACGTCAGCATACTACCGACAAGTAGTTGTTGTTGACGGAGCAGAGTCCCTGTAACACTTTTCAAGCCATTGCTAAGCTTGCACGGTATTTTTGCCCATTAGAAAGTAGTGTTTAGTCAACACATGAAATTCTGTTTTTTTTTTCCTAATAATCAGATTGTCATGAAAATGTGTACTTTCTAAAAACAGTATGGATTTTTTTTTTGTTAGTGGTGCCCCCTTTATATGTCAGTCCCAGGACCTATTGAGTGATATGTTAAATAAAGATTGCGTTATTTTTCTATAGACTCTTTTTCTACTTCTTCTTAGGAGTTGAACAGGGCT
Source organism: Eristalinus aeneus (assembly GCA_955652365.1). Lineage (NCBI taxonomy): Eukaryota > Metazoa > Arthropoda > Insecta > Diptera > Syrphidae > Eristalinus > Eristalinus aeneus. Next base: position 67,255,640 of record OY019133.1, read on the forward strand.
CCAATCCTACTGTGGAGTTTTCAAAACCCTGTTTTAAATTCAGCCTTAATCACTCATGGAAGTCGAACTGTATCACATCATTTCCAATTGAAATGGTCGAATGTAGAATGTGTCTTGGTCAATTTGTGGACAATTTCAAATTTAGAAATCATATAATTATTGGAGTTTCTGAAAACTTAACACAAAACAAATGCGATTGTTATAAACTGGAGCAAACATATATTTATGGATAAAATCCAAGTTGCTCCTACGAATTGCGTCCTGTTCCAAACTTTTCAAGACCTTGCGTATGAGAAAAGTTACATCATTGCCCACATTTCCAACATGCTACAGTGAAAAATTAATAATAATAACAATTGGGTGGCGGTACAGACTATAGGGGGGCCCGAGCCTTGCGGATGAAGAAGCCCTTAGTCTTTTCGAGAGAAAAGTTAAGCGTGCGATTTTTGGTCCTGTTTGCGTTGATGCATCTGGAAGAGAAGATTTAATGACGAACTATATGGGCTGTACAGCGACATGCGCCTGGTCAAGCGTCTACGGATACAGCGCTTAAGATGGGTAGGCCATGTAGAGCGTATGAACACCACTGCTCCGGCCCGAAAAGTCTTTGAATCTGAGCCATTCGGACAACGCAACAGAGGACGACCTAGACTAAAGTGGCGCACACAAGTGGGGAAGGACCTCAACCCAACTTGGAGTGCGCAACTGGAGACACCTGGCGAAAGATCGTGCTGGCTGGAGAGGCATGTTGGTTGAGGCCCAAGTCCACCTCGGACTGTAGCGCCACAAGAAGAAGAAGAAGTTCAGTCGGGAATAGAAGCTAGACCTTCGGCGAGTGAGCGTCGCACTCTACCCACTAATCTACGGCGGCCACAATGAAAATTTTCAAAATGCGAAAATTCGGAACTTTACCTTATGTGATTGAACCCTGCACGGGGTGCTGCCATAGCAGTATAAGTTGCAAAATTCAACTTTTTGCGAACGTTAGACGTACCCACATCTACACAGGTTTATAAAAGGGACAGGAAGAAGATGACGCTTTCAAAGAAAGTCCTTGGATGCTTCATTTTAGCCACTCTTTAATTTCAATCTTTAATTTCACGAAATTTCAGTGACAAAGCCGGTGTCCTACTAAGTGCCCCTTAGTCGCTTGCTTATTTCAAAGCAAAGTCTTGTTTAAGGTTTCGTTTTCCCCTAACAAATCAGATCCCTTTTACATCGCTCCCTCTTTTCCTGTCCCTGTCAGTCGTCCAATTAACTGTCAGTCACAAGTTCCACTTACGTCGGGCTGATGCCTACAATATTTGTTCCCATTTCTGCCTGTTTTACATTTGCCCAGTACCAAAACACAAAACCCAACTTAACACCCTCCCTCAACTCCTCACAATCACCCGAGAGAGTACCAAAAAATTAGCTGCCAATGTGCCTTCACTTGGAATCTCAGCACACTTAGTTGTGCCATTTGCAAGCCGCTCGCATGAATGCACTCCAACACCAGACAAGCCAGCCTTTCAGCAGGCATGTCCTCAGATTAGGCAGCACAGGGACATTAGTTTATTCATTTGAATCGGACAAAAGTCCACATCCCCCGCCCCGGTCCCCCTGATTGGTGCCTTCGACTTGATTTACTCCCATTTGATTGGTCTCTGTTTGCGGTCCACCGGCTGGCCGGACTGGCATGTTTCATTGGGCTTACTGTCACTGAATGCCGATTGCTGGCAACCTGCATTGAGGACGAGACTGGCAGTCTGTACGGGTATCTCCGGGGATTTGCAAAATATGCATTCTACTTGTGAACACACAGAGGGTGGTCAATTGCTGGCGATAATGGACGAAGATGTGACGTTGCCTGTGACACGAAACAGTTTGAAGCACAGAGGCCGATGCCGATGCCGAGATGACATGAAGTTTGATTCCAGGAGACGTTTCACTTTAATCGAAAAACTCACATGTGCTGTCGGGACTCTCCGAAATCAATTTTGCTCCCACTTCCCTTGCGGGAGTAACCACAATGCCTCAAACAATGGATTAAGTTTTCTCATGAATCAGGAGCAGAATGTTCGACGTCGGCGATTGACGTGGGCCTGGTGGGCAAAAGTTTCTCCGAGCTGCAGTCGCGCGCGGTCGTCTGCCAGCGCACACTTGGTCCACGACGAAAGGAAGTACCCTATTGAATGGCGTCTGCTAGGCTAAAAATGAAGTTTGAATGAAGTTTGTTGGTGGTCGGGAGCGATGAAGGGGGGATTGGGGAAACTTTAGATCACATTCACTTTATTGTTTGGCAACGAGACAAAGAGGAATTGGACACTCTCCTTATCCGGTGGCGAAAAGAAAGCTATCAGGGTGAGTAGATTTTCCTTTTTCTCGCCACTCAAGTTGAAACTGCAACTAAGACTCATCAGAAGTTGGGAAAATATCACCCTTCGAGTTTGTTTTCCCCCTGCCGAGAAGAGGACATATTTTTTCAACTGATGGAAAAATTAAACACCACGAGGAGTCTCCATTGACTCGTCAAGTGCTTGGAGAGGGGACCATTTGAAAGGTTTTTTGTTTATGTAACTGCCGCCCCCTAAAGGGATTATTGGGTACCATTGAGTGACCGAGATGAAGCCACTACACGGGCCATAGCCAGAGAGGAAGAAAGGTAGAAAAGGTGCCTGTATTGAGCTGGAAATAACATTCCATATTTACGTGGTGCGGCTTAACTGTACGCTCGAAGGAGGGCTTGAAAGTAAACGTGTGGGCATTTCAAAGGATGGGAGGTTTTGAGAGCTCCAGTTTAGGTAAAAGCGATATTGGCTATCTTTGGAGGTTTGAATGCGCAGCACTGGAGCGCTTCAACTCAAAAGCAAGTCCATTGAACTACCAGGCAGTGAACTTCATATGCTTCCAAAGAAAAACCAGCAAGAGCTTTGTGACAAAAAGCTTAAGATTTCAGCTCCCACGACACCAGTGCCAAATAGCTGCAAACCTCCAGCAAAGGCGAATTTACAGCGAAAGTGCTCTAAAGGGTGTCATTCCTAAGCTCAAGCGGACTAAGGTGCTTAATTTAGATAAAATGTTCCATTTGTACGCCGACAAGTCGTCTACAGTCTATTTTATCTAGAGATAAAAGAAAAGCTATAGTTTACTTGCTAACATGTGGAAGCATTTACTTGGTCAGCCTGCATCCTGGAGGCTCATGTATTGTCGCGAACCTAACTGTCGACGTAGGCCCAAGATGGGATCAGGCCCTTTGAATGCTTGTTTTGAACCTTGCACAGCAAGTTCATCGACGATCTCGTTTCCAATGATCCCGTGGTGTTCCCGGTTCCTTAATCTCCGGACTTAACTGAGGGAAAATATTCATTCTTGGACCATCTTGGACCATCTTCGACCATCTTGGACCATCTTCTGCTTCTTTTGAACATTGACTAGCAAGTTCATCGGCAATCTCGTTTCCCATGATTCCGTGGTCTCCCCGATTCCTTAATCTGCTGACTAAATTAAGGGAAAACGTTCATTCTTGGACCATCTTGGACCATCTTCTACTTCTTTTGAACCTTGCTTAGCAAGTTCATCGGCGTTTCCCATGATCCCGTGGTGTTCCCGGTTCCTTGATCTACCAACTTAATTGAGGAAAAAAGTTTCTTCTTGGACCATCTTAGAACTGGTTAAAGGGTTAAGTAAGGTCTTAAGCACAGCTTGACAGTCGCTATAGACCCAGATACTTCATTCCTTCAACCTTTTCTTCACAATGCAGTTAGTGGCCGCCAGGAAGATCGTTGCATAGAAGTCGCTGGGTAGCAGGTCTGGAGAATGCGGTCGATTCGTTCAATTTGACCAAAAAAGCCAATGACTTGTGACACGGTGCATTGTCTTTTCTAATCTTCATATGGGACGGTATTTTCTACATTCAAATGCACCAATAATGTCATGTAGTATTTGCTGTTGATTCTTTTGTCTTCCCCACGATAGTCGATGAATGAAATTCCGTGCGCATCCCAAAATACCGATGTCATAACCTTGCCAGCCGACCTTTGCGATTTTTACGCTTCGGGCGTGATTATCCGGTTGCTGTCGAGTCCGCTGACTGTGGTGGATTCATGTTTCATCCATTATGACATACCGATGCAAAAGAAAAACATGTTTATTCTGGGGAAACAGCTCTCAGAATCATCGATACGTTGTTTTTATTCCATTGTGAGCAATCGCTGCATCCATTAGGAAAACAGCTTTCTCATGGACAAATGTTCATGCAAAATAGTGTACACACTGCCTTCGGATATCTTTAAAATGTCAGTTAACTAACGAAGCTTTACTTTGCAGTTTTTCGAAACGATTTTGTGTACTTTTTTGACGTTTTCAGGTGAAACCAACTCAATAGGCCATCCAGTGCGTTCAGAATCGTTGATGTCTGTACGTCCACGTTTGAAGTCAGTATGCTAATGACAAATAGTTGTTTTTGATGGACTCCCTGTAACACTTTTCTAGCCATTGCTGAGCTTGCACGGTATTGTCTCCCATCAGAAAGCAGTGTTTAATAAACACACGGAACTCTGTTTTATCTATTGCTTTCAAAATAGTAAAAGTAGCGTGATCGAAGCACTGTAATTTGTAACGTAAAAATCAGATTGTCATGAAATTGTGAACTTCTTAAAAATAATAAGGATTTTTGTCAGTGGCGCCCCCTACATGTCAGTACCGGGACTTATTGAGTGATGTGTTAAGTAAGCAAAATATTTTTCTTCTAATCCATGATCCATTAACATTTTAAGACTAAAGCGTAATACTTTCAAAAAATCATTCAAACGATTATACTCGTAACACTTTCACTCTATAACATTAATTGTTACATACCGACTTCATAAAACATAACAGAATTCAAATGCTTGGGAGTTCTATAACTCGTTCACTTGACAAACAAAGCGGATAAGAGTCGGTAAAGACATAAAAAGGAACTTGCACATTTGGACATCTCTAAAGAAATAAAGATCAATGACACCCTTCGATCAAAGAGATCACCTAACAGTCACTTTGTATTTCCACCTCTTCACTCACTTGTAGATTTTCTGAGTGGCATAGGCGCTCGCTAATTTCTAAGTCCACCGAGTTAAAATTGTGCCTCATCGCGAAAAAAACAAAAATTTATGCCAGAGTGTGACACGGTCTTCTTATGAATTCAGATCATCAACAGCACTAGCTCTTTCAACTGCAATATATTCCCATACACTGCCAGTACAACATGAACTCACGAATGCCTCACTCACACCTGAACTTTTCAAATTTCTTTACATCTTTACAAATTGCTTCTGTAATTTGTCATTCCTGACGATCGTATACTGGTACATCGCATAAAGAGCGAACGTGGTTATTTTTGCAGTCCGTTTTAATAATTGTAGCACATTTGTCCTTTAAAACGCGATCCATGTTGTAAATGACGATGTCCAGCTGCTGATGTGGCACTTCAACTGACAGCTGTGTCTTGTCCCTGTCAAATGCCATCGCTGTCAAATGCCATCGATGACAACCTGAAACCACGAAATGAATGACTCTGTTTATCGAGCCGGAAATTCAAAAATGTCATCATCACTTTGGGAGAGAGTTACCAATTCAGCCTTAGATGCTAAACCTCGGACTACGTCCATATCATTTAATTTTAATTTAAATAATAATAATAATAATAATTCGATGGCGTGACAGTCCACAGGCGGACTGGGACCTAGTGTGCTCGTCAACTACTCGTGTTGTGCGCGCTGCTGTTCTCTCAGTAGAAGGGACATACAGTTTCTTGCCGACTCCGAACGGCGAAATTTGAGAATCCTTCTTAGACGGTTAATACACTGCGATTGTTGTCAGCATTGTTGTTCTCCCGGGAATCGAATCTGAACCCTCGGCGTGTGAGTGTCGCACTCTCCTCACTACACAACGGCGGCCACATCATTCAATTTTAGTCAAACCAAATAAAGACGACGTAGTTCCATCCCATGACTTGCAAATATTGTTTTCAAAGAAAAACTTGTAAGGAAAGTAAATAGAAAAAACCGCTTGATGAAAACAACAAAGTTTAGATGACTGACTGACAGTTTTTAATCTCGTGTGCTGGCTATTTATACATGTTTCTGACAAAGGAGTGTAGACTTGGGGTGATTCACCCAACCAGATGACCTGCACTTTGCGGCTAATAAACCATATCACAGTATGGTGTGTTTTCCCTCTTAGTTTTTTTTTTCTTCAACAAACTGTTCGGTTCGAAAACTGCTGTCATTTGACTGATAAAAGCAGCAAACTCGCCTTAATCAGTTAAAGAGCAAATCCCTAAAAGAACAGTCTGGCTCTGCGAGAAAGCCAACTGGAGCGGCCTAAACAACTTTTTTAGGGATTTTAAATGTACACTATGCTTTTCTATAGTGTCGTGGATGCCGCAGCTAATATGATTACAAAAATAATTTTGTCATGTAATCCTTCATTCCTCACAGAATTAAGAGTATCAAGCCGAAGACAAACGCGTGGTAGTCTCAAGCTGCTGAGAGTCTATCGGGTTGAGAGAAATAAGCTTTGAGACTTTCAAGGCCATCCCTTCTGAGGAAAACCGGAGGAAATTCAAAAGGACCCGAATGCATTAATAAGACGTGTTACATTCTTCTATGATCAAAATTTGAGGCAAAAAGTGCTACAATGTCCCAAGGGCAACAAACCCTTTTAGTCATTTGTAAATGACCCGTTTTAGTTGACGAGTGGCAATTTTCCACAAGTGTGGAAAGAATCGAGAGTAATACCAATTTAAAAAATTAAGAACTCAACTAAACCAGATGACTACCGTCCAATCAACATGCTACAAAATGAAGCAAAAGTGCTAGAAAAAGTAGTGCAACAACAGTTTCAGAATTATTTAGAACCAAATAACCTATTTGCGAAGTGTCAATCTGGACTTAGAGGCGGGCAAAGTTGCGTATCCCTTTTGAATTTAGTCATTCCCGACTGAACGGATGCAGTACAGAATAATCCCAAAGTTGTTGCAGTGTTGATAGATCTGAGGAGAGCGTTCGAGGCAGTTGACAGGAGCATATTAGTCGATAAATTGGAGAAGTATGGTGTCAGAGGGATATCTTGATATCTTAAAGGAAGAACTCAAAGAACTAAGGTGGGCAAAAAAATATCAAGTGCAATAAATGTGACTTTAGGTGTACCGCAGGGATCTGTACCAGGAGCACTATTGTGAATACTTTATGTTAATGACATGCCAAATGTGGTGAAGTTATCGGCATTACAGCTATTTGCGGATAACGAGCTACTCTTTGTGCATGTAGAGATATTTTTTTTTTATAATTGACGCGTGCAAAAGGGGTTGCGAGTACCCTTAAGTGACCGGATCAAGTCACAGCACGGGCCGAAGGTATAGAGGAAGAGAGGGAGAGGAGGTACCGATGCACATTGGTTTTAAATGCCTGTGGATTGTAATGAGGAGGAAAAATCGAGCTGGGAAGAGCATTCCAGATTCGTGTAGTGCGGCTAAAGAACGAGTCTCTGAATTTGACTGTACGTCCGAAAGAATAAATTGGTGGGCGAGGCGTGTATTGATGGGCGAGGCGTGTATTGGTGGGCGAGGCGTGTATTGGTGGGCGAGGCGTGTATCGCGGGTGAATTCTTGAAGGTGAGGAATGCAACTGAGCATTTCTTGTTAAAATAGCGATAAAAAAGTGACAACGACGCGACATTACGTCGGTGTTCTAACGAATCAATCGCCTTCGCAATATTACTGTATATTGTAGCCAGATCAGAGGGGGTGAAGTACTTCTTGCATCGTTTAAGGAAGCCTAGATATTTCGCAGCATTTTTGGCGACCTCAAATATGTGATCATTCCAACTAATTGTTGGGTTGATACACATACCGAGGATGGAAAGTCTTTCGGTTTCAACAACGCAAGTGCCGTTCATGGATAAAGGCTGATTATTTGTGATCATTTTAACGACAGTAGACAGCACTAGGTTTTGGAAGCATTAAATTTCACTCTATTCTTGTTTCCCCAATCGATTATGCTGTCAAAATCGGAATTTAATGAGCTTAACATACGCTGCCGTTCCAAGTTAATGGCCGGAGAGAAGGGGCGAGAGCCGAGGAACGAATATGAAAAGCTGAGGGTACTGTCATCATCATAAATTGGATTCGAAGTGACAGACGGGAGATCATTTATAAAAATGAGGAAGAGTGTCGGAGACACAACGGAGCCCTGGGGAACAGCAGCATTAATATGGTGAATATCAGACTTGAACTCATCCAATACAACTTGTAGTGAATGGTTGGAAAGATAATTTCTAATCCATTAAAGAAGAGATTCATCGACGCCAAAAGGACGCATTTGCGAGAAGAGAGTCTGATGCCAGACTCTGTCAGATACTTTTGAGATATTAAGTGCAACGGTCTTGCTTCCTCCTACATTCTGCAAAGTTTGGTTCTATTTTTCGGTGAGATAAGCCATCGAATTACCAGTGGAGCTGTTGCTGCGGAAGCTGTATTGGCGGTCATTAAGAATCTTCCTGCTTTCAAGATATTTTATAAGCTGACGATTTATCAGCGTTTCCATGACCTTGGAAAGTAGGGACGTAAGTGCTATGGGTCGGTAGGAGGTGGGTGAAGATGGTTCACCTGTTTTAGAGTCGGGCTGGACAAATACTGTTTTCCACTTACTCGGAAAGAGGTCTAAGGAGTAGGACAGATGAAAAAGCTTACGTAGTGGTTTTGCCAGCGTAGAAGAATATCTCTTCAGAAGAACAGGGGGTATACCATCCGGGTCAGCGGATTTGTGTATGTTTAGATCTTTAAGTACTCTTGCTACTGTACGAGTGCGAAAATGGATTTGCCCCATGGAAAAATTTACGCTCTCAAGTACAGGCGGAGACAAAGTGCTATCTGGTAGCGTTGAGCTAGCTGCAAAGTATGCAGCAAGCAGATTACCTTTGTCCAAAGAGCTGACAGCTGGAATGTCATTGCAAATGAGCGTTGGGATCGAAGACGAGGCTGAATTCCTTACGTTTTTTACTAAAGACCAAAAGCTTCTGCTACCCTTGGGGCATTGTAGAACTTTTTGCCTCAACTTTTGGTCAAAGGAGAATTTAACACGTCTTATTAATGCTGTCATTTCGGATCCGTTTGAACTTTTTCCGGGCTTCCTCAGAAGGGTTGGCTTTATAATCCCGGAAACTCAACTCTCTCACCCTGATAGCTTCTTTGCAGCTCAAGTCGAACCACGCGTTTGCCTTAGGCTTGATGCTCTTCACTCTGTGAGGAATGAAGGACCTCATGCCCAGCGAAATAATGTTTGTGATCGCATCAGTAGTGGCATCCACGTCACTATCGAGGAAGCATAGTGACCAGTTAAAATTCCTAAAGAAATTCTTAAGTCCGCCCCAGTTGGCTTTCTCGATATAAATGAGTGTGTAAATAAAATTAATCAGGATCTACGCACCCTAAGTGAATGGTTTAAGATGAACAAAATAAGTCTTAATGTTATCAAAACTAAATGTATGTACATAAATGGATACACACATTCAAATAGATAATGAGGTGATGAAAATGTTAAAGAAATTAAGTACCTAGGTAATGTTATTGATAGAATGTTGTTTTTTAACAATCATATTGACTATATGTATATCAAAAAATAATTAAAAAAATTAGTTTCTTTAGAAAAATAAGAAAAAGATTACCAACTCTCTGTGCAATAAATAGATACAATAGTATAATAAAGCCTCATTTTGGGTATTGTTCGACCATTATCCATCTGTCCAATAGCACAATGCAGGATAGACTACAAAAGTTCCAGAACAGAGCTATGCGTAGCATTCTACAGTGCCACTGGTTAACACCAATAAATTGTATGTTAAATGTGCTTAAATGGCTTTGTGTGAACCAAAAACCAAAAATGAATGTACTTGCTTTCGTATTAAAAATAAAAAATAATTTATTACCCGAGTACCTGTCAAACAAAATAATATATGTTAATCACATACATGATTGTAATGTAAGAAACAAAAATGATTTCCGTCTTCCACTGTTAAGAACAAATCGAGCATAAAATACTATTGTTACGGATCTAGTCCGAACGAACTATGAACACCATAAAATCGTTTATATATATATGTTTATTTAAAACAAAGGTTTACAATATTTAACGTCCGGGTGAGACACGACCAAGCTGATTCACACTCGTAGAAAAAGTGACTGTCATACCTCCGCTGACAGCAGTGAGTCCGAAATTCTTGTAGTTCGGCGGGTACGTTCATTGGTGTTTATTGTGGTGCACCACAGTACTCCTCCCTCAAGAAAGAGCAAAGCGTACCGGTGGTTTACTTATCCTTCCGGCACGTGTAGTTCGAACTTTGTCAGGGAGGTCATCGCTGTTGAGCACAGATTTTGGGGTGTCTCCTTCTGTTGACTAAGTAGCATCCTCGAGACTGTAGGATGGTTTCAAACGTTGGATGGACACATATACGTCCCTAGATGGCATAGCCAATATGAAAGCGTGCGGCTGGCGATCCAAGACTGCATACGGGCCGGAGTAGGGTGGTTTTAGTGGCTTTTGTGTACTGTCGACGCGCACATACACGTGCGAAGTGTTGTCCAGGTTCTTTGGAATGAACATGGGTTTCGTTTGGTACCTTGAGGATGTAGGAGATGTCCTCTAAAGAGTCTCCCTATGCTCCTGAAGAAACGCTATAGGCTCCCGAGCAAGTTTGTTGCTACGTTCAGCTAGCAGATCGCCTGGTAGTTGTAGTTCAGTGCCGTAAACAAGCTGGGAAGGAGAGGTACCTGATTCGTTGATCATTGCCCGAAGCCCAAGGAGAACAGCAAGAAACACGGAGCTAGTGTTTTTGGGATACCACATCAATAGTGAAGGTATACGACCACCACCAATCACCATCAAGGCCATCACCGAGTTTCCGCAACCTACAACTGTAGCAGAATTACGTCGCTTTTTAGGAGCCATCAATTTCTTCCGTTCGAGCCTACCACACGCAGCAGCAGACCAGGCATCACTCATCCAAATGCTACAGGGCGTCAACAAGAAGAACAATACGCAAATCACGTCGGGGTCACCAATGTTACGGATCTAGTCCGAACGAATTATGAACACCATAAAATAGTTTATATATATATATGTTTATTTAAAACAAAGGTTTACAATATTTAACGTCCGGGTGAGACACGACCAAGCTGATACACACTCGTAGAAAAAGTGACTGGCATACCTTCGCTGACAGCAGTGAGTCCGAAATTCTTGTAGTTCGACGGGTACGTTCATTGATGTTTATTGTGGTACACCACACTATATTTTATAGAGGATTTAGATTATTTAGTGAATTACCAAACGATTTGAAGCAAAAAAAAATAAAAGATTTTAAAAGAAAGATAATAGACTATGTAAAAGTAAAATTTAATTGAAATGTACAATAACTACTAATTAAAAGAAATGTGATGTAAAAAAATCAATATGTAACTAATAGCAAACCTTAGCTAAATTAATAAATGAAATGAAAAAAATTAAACTTCAATAATTCCGCCTCGTCTTCAATTCCAACAATTATTTGCAATGACATCACAGATATCAGCTCTTTGGACAAATCTGTTAGCTGCACATTTTGCAGCCAGCTCAACGCTTCCAGATCGCGCTTTGTCCACGCCTGTACTCGAGAGCGTAAATTTTTCATAGAACAAGTCCATTTTCGCACTCGTAAATATGCAAGAGTACGAAAAACCTAAACGTGCACAAATCCATTGGCCGGGATGTTATACCCATCCGTTCTTCTGAAGAGATATTCTTCTACGCTGGCAAAACCACTACGTAAGCTTTTTCATCTGTCCTACTCCTTAGACCTCTTTCCGAGTAAGTGGAAAACAGTATTTGTCTAGCCCGACCCTAAAACAGGTGAACCATCTTCACCCACCTCCTACCAACCCATAGCACTTACGTCCCTACTTTCCAAGGTCATGGAAACGCTGATAAATCGCCAGCTTATGAAATATCTTGAAAGCAGGAAGCCTCTTAATGACCGGCAGCAGCAACAGCTCCACTGGTAATTCGATGGCTTATCTCACCGAAAAATGGAACCAAACTTTGCAGAATGTAGGAGGAAGCAAAATCGTTGCACTTAATATCTCAAAAGCATCTGACAGAGTCTGGCATCAGGCTCTCTTCTTGCAAATGCGTCTTTTTGGCCTCGATGAATCTCTTCTTTAATGGATTAGAAATTACCTTTCGAACCGTTCACTACAAGTTGTATTGGATAGGTTCAAGTCTGATATTCACCACATTAATGCTGCTGTTCCCCAGGGCTCCGCTGTGTCTCCGACACTCTTCCTCATTTTTATAAATGATCTCCCGTCTGTCACTTCGAATCCAATTCACTCCTTCGCTGATGACAGAATCGTCAGCTTTTCATATTCGTTCCTCGGCTCTCGTCCCTCAGCTTTCCATATTCTTTCCTCGGCTCTCGCCTCTTCTCTCCGGCCATTAACTTGGAACGGCAGCGTATGTTAAGCTCATTGAATTCCGATTTTGACAGCATAATTGATTGGGGTAAAAAGAATAGAGTGAAATTTAATGCTTTCAAAACTCAGTGCTATCTACTGTCACTTAAGCGATCTCAAAACAACCTGTAATTATCTATGAGTGGCTCCTGCTTTGTTGAACGACTTTCCATCCTTGGTATGTTTATTAACTCAACTCTAAGTTGGAATGATCACATATTCGAGCACGACAAAAATACAGCGAAATGTCTAGGTTGCTTAAGGCGATGCAAGAAATGTTTCACCCCTTCTGACCTGGCAACAATATATAAGGCGTACATACGCCCAAAACTTGAGAACAACGCTCCTATCTGGTCCGGTGCTCCTTAGACCTCTCTGCACCTATTAGATAGAATCCAACAGAGAGCGATAAAACTTAATGGTGATCATAATGTTTTTTGAATCCGAGCCATTGGAACAAGGCAACAGAGGACGACCTAGACTAAGGTGGCGCACACAAGTGGAGAAGGACCTCAATCAACTTGAAGTGCGCAACTGCAGACAGCTGGCGAAAAATCGTGCTGGCTTGAGAGTCATGTTGGTTGAGGCTCAGGTCCACCCCGGACTGTAGCGCCACAAGAAGAAGATAATAATACTGCGATGTCAATCGACTCGCTTGAAGATCGACGAAATGTTGCGTCTGTATCACTATTTTATCGCTATTTCAACAAAAAAAAAAATGCTCTTGTTAGTTAGCCACCTACATTCCTCCCCTTCAAGAGTTCACCCGCAGTACACGTCTCGATAGGAATGCTCACCCGTTCACCCTTAAGCCCACCATCGGACGTAGAGATAAATTTAGAGACTCGTTCTTCGGCCGCACCACACGAATATGGAATGCTCGTCCCAACCAGATCACAAAGAAGTCAGGTTTGGAGGTGACTGAAGTTGACGACGAGATCCTGTAGACCAAGGTTAAGTACGAGAGGGCTTTCTTTTGCTAAAAGCTAAAAACCCATGCAATTGTGTTTGGGTATACCACTGATGCTCCCTGCCTGGTGCTACAAAAGAGGAGCCTTTGAAACTGCATGCCTACCACTAGACTCCTAGCCAACAAAAAGACTCCATGTCCATCATAACAGTGGTCAGCTGAACTTCTAAGCTGATAAAGCCTGGAGTATAAGTTTTAGTGTTTCTGGTGTACAGCCGGACCTTACACACTGTGGTACCTATTTATTTCAATCTGTGAATGTCTGTGTGGATACAAAGAAGGAAAGAGTCCTTAAAAAACACAATTGGATGACAATGCCAATTAAGGGCTCTGGATGATCTTTTAGTTTTAGGTGGATGTAGATTCACAGAATAAGAAGGCTGATGAAATCGCCAGTCCCAAAACGGCTTCTTTGATATCACCTTGTACAGACGATATCACCTTCCAAACGTATTGGAATTTATCTCCGTATGTGATGCGTATATAACAATCAATCATACTACATACTACAGTGCGCACCAATTATAAAAAATAACTGTCAAGAAATAAGCGTCGTTGTGGCGTTGAGCGAAAGCCAGTCACTATCTTCTTGATAAACAATAAGAAAATCTTGAACTTTCTTCAAATGACTTCTGTTTGAACCGAAAATAAACCTACATCTCCTCTGTGCCATTCTGCCCTCTTACTCATCATATATAAAAAATTCTGGAGAATTTGGAAAATCTTTAACATATCTTTCCACTAACCCTTTAGTGCTTTTACGCCAATGTAAGATACTGGTTCTTTAAACGGCTTCAGGTGAAATTCAAATGATCCTCCTAGTACCTAGTCCTGTCTCTTATTACCTGCTTACCTACGCAAACTAAAGCCAGGACAGTAATGTGCCGAGCCAACTTCGATCACATTAAAAAAGACATCTGATTCTACACAAACCCTTATCGTATCGGTTGCAGTTACAGCCAAATTCTCGTAGCAGCCGCATGCCTTAACCTGTTTAAAAAAACACCTTTAAATGTCTCCTCCTTGAGGCCCTTTTCTTAAAGCTTGAAAAACATGTTCCCCTTCCATCGGAGAACCCCCAGATTCCACAGCATAGCCTCGCAATGAATTCGAATCGACTCGGTCAACTGAAAACTTCAATAAAAATGCAGATACACTCCTCCAGTCAAGCGATGGGTAATTACTGACCCCACCCCGCCCCGTCGCAATGATCCCATTATCACCTTCCACATGACTACAAGGGCTAATCGAACTCTTTCAATCGCCGGAAAGCAACATCCCAAAGGAAACCAAATGAAAAGCAAATCATTTTCACCTTCAGCACCGGTCATCCCCTTGTTTACCATAATTTTGCAATAAAATCCTCCGGACCAGCAGCTGATCCCTTGCACTCATTAAATTCGAATAAATTTTGTGCGAACTTCAGAGCGGCCGTCGCCGTAGCCGCCAGCGGTCCCCATCGAAACGAAATTCAAGACGGAGCACAAAGGTCATACCCAAGCACACTCCCAACGAACAGCAGCATGAAAGAAACGAAAAAGGGTTCTGCTGCCCGTTCTAGGGCGGGAGTCGGCTGCCATTTGGGAGCAATAGAGTGTAGTCACCTTGTAATGCCATCCGGGGAATTCTTCAAGGAGCTGAGCGCAAGCCATCACCCCACACACTCACAGCAACACACACAGGGCTGAATACAAGAATACAAATTCGAATAAAGTGGTTCCTTGCTTCTGCTGTTGTAGCCCTCTGTTTCATCCTTAAGGACATTCATCGAATGGATTTATTTTTTCCAATGGAATAGTTTCCTTTCGGTTTTGCCATGGCTCGGTATTTTTTTTGTGTATCCTTGAACATGAATCTAACACTCTGCTCTTTACCTTTCTACCCGCTTCACATTTCTCACTTTTTCCCTTCGTTCAGCCCGGTCCTGGCCCACATGGTCGTCTTGGAAGAGGCAAGGAAGCGAGTGAAGACGGGAAACCTGTGCCTGCTGGTGTTGTGTTGGCCCTTGTGTTGTTAGGTCATTGGGACAGAAATAATATTTACAGTTAAGAGCAAAAGACCGTTATTCCGTCGGCTTTATTGTGTCAGTTAAAATAAATTGTTTTCTTCTTTTTTTTCCTCATTGCATGCGTGTGTGTGTCGCGCCGCATTTTTCTTCTGCCAGGCTTTGTTGTTGGGTGGACCTTTTGAGTCCTTTTGTCACCGTTACTCCTTTAATCTTTGCAAATAGGGATACTTTGTGCTGTTGAATGGACATGATTTGAAGAGATGGGCGTTCTGGGAATGCCCATGTCGGGTTGCTGGGGTGTTTCCTTGAGCACCGTTCACGGGTGAATGATGAGCATGGTGGACCTTCGTGTTTAACTTAAATCCTTGAAACCAATCGCATTTTGTTCAAAATTTGTGCTTAGTTGCCTAGTTTCCAGATTTTGTCCAGTATCAGCTCCGCTTATCATAATCTCGCCTCGTGGACAGAGATTTTTACACAAACTCCGGTCAACTTGCATCCGCAGCCCCACAAACGAAACCAAATAACGGTAATTACCGTTAAACTGTCTCTCATTCCCGAGCAAAACACAACAATATAAACAATCCTGTCAATTACACAACATTTAACAAAGCAAATAATAAATTGTTTCAATAAGCACCCACCTCTACACAGTCGGAGAGGATGGATGGACAGGCCGGCCGCAGGACACAGCAATCACTGATGGCCACTGAGTGGATGGAAGTGAAACCCTGACTAAACTGACACAATGTCCAGCTGACAACTTAATTTCCGTAACTAACAGACGAGTTTTCAAGGAACTTCCCATGATCCCCCTCCGCCCCCCAGACTTCACTGCGCACCAGACAGTCATCCAGCGATCTCATTAAATAGGTTAGCATGGCATGGCCACATAGCGCGCCACGACAGAATCACAAAACGATGCCAGAATTTGTTCCTTAATGCTTTGTTAATGACTTCAACTTGGACTCACCCCATTCCAAGTGGTCCGCCATCGTCGTCGTGATGTTGCCTGATGGGTAGGTGGTGGTGGCGGTGGCCATGGTAATTCTATTCCTTGATGTTATTTGAAGACGAAGCAAAAGAAGACCGTCCCAATCACATCTTCATTATGGCGCACAAAAATAAATGTTTCCTTCCTTGGGTTTCCTCCGCCGTCTGACGGCCAGCCGGATGTGGTGTGTAAAATACACACCCCCTCAAGGAGGTGGCCCATCAAATCATTGTTGGTCAGACTAATGTCAGGATACCAACATTAATTAGCGCAGTCACAATTCACTGTCAGCTTGCCCATGTCATCTGACTAGTGTGTGCGTTGTTCATTCTTTTGCCAAATGTTCTGCTTGCTGCCACCGTAAGACGAAGGATACTGTGCACATTGCCAGGACGACCGATGTGGATGTGACACAGTGGCAAAATAATTGCTTCAGTAATTCATTAGGCGAAACGATTGACAAAATCGCCATTTCGACAATTAATCCTGCCATATTCTCGCCGAAGGCAATAATGAAATCACTTAATGATCTGCTAATGTCCTGCTAACGAGCCAGCGATGGGAGCTGGTAATTAGAGGCAGAACCTCTGTCCAGCTGCTTTTCAGTTTTACACATCAACGCATCAGAGTGGGAGCTGTGCCCGAAGTCGACGCATCCAATTGTCGATTACGCTACCGGACACTGAAGTAATTATTCCCGCTAAACAATTTCCCGCAGCGGGAAATTCCCGGAATTTTTGGATAATAAATTTCATAAGCGTGAAACTGGGTGACCATTTGTGAAAATTTTAATCTCCTTTTTGATCTCTGTATAACATGGGATGCACACGAGCGTTGTTTTATTTTTGCAGGAAGCTGTATGGAATTTGCGTGGCACAGTAAGCGACGGAAAGTTGAATTCACGTTTTTTCTTTTGGTTTTTACTCTAAGAAATTGATTCTTTAAGGAGTTGTAAATGCTTGTGCTAAAGGTTTAGAAGAGTGGAACTGGGAGCAGACGCTTTGGCTACAGCTTTGGCTGTAATACCAGTTTTTTATGCGAAAGAGTTTTTCGTAAGAAAGATTGCCTAAGTTGTGTACAAGGGAGATCAGAGGGAGGGCAAAAACAAAAGATTTTTCGAGAAACAATTTTGATGTAAACGAAATTGTACTTCACAAAGAATTTGTACGACAAAATATGGAAGTGAAAGAAACGTAAACGGTAATGGGGATGCCCAAAGAACGCCACATTCTGTCTGCAACACTCAATTTCCGGCGTCCAAGGGCGCGATTTGTACATTGAATCACTGACTGATAATCGAGGGGTCATAGAGTTTAAACAAACCAACATTTTGTGCTCTAGAATCACCGCTTAGAACTTAAAAGTTTGGCCCTCTCGGTGCCTTGATGCCTTTAAAAATCCATTGCAATAGTGCGGGTAATGACCATCAGCACTTTCATTTGTCCATAGGCCACATGATGCAAAGCAGAACATTCTGGCATGGAAACTTCTACGACTCAGTTCAGTCTGTGAGGACGATTTTTTTTTTTTTAAAAAAAAAGGGGACACTTGGAAATTTAGTAAAGGCGAAGAAATTTGAATATGGTCCAGAAGGTACATTTGTTAAGTTGCATGGATTACTGATGTAAGATGATGTTCTAGTCTCTGGAGCAAAGCGCACTTTATAGCCAATATATGCCAGAAGTCGTTACCGATGCAATGTGCTTTTCAAAATTTACTCACTTCACATTTACTCATTATTTTCCTGCCTCATAAGATGGATAAAACGTGTGCTCTGTGCATTTCTTCCAACATTGTCTCAAGCTTCCACTTTTAAATGCTTCAAGTTATGCGCTCCTTATCAGTCAGGGACGTGAACCCAAATATGAGTGAGATGCAGATCATCAGAGATATCCTTATGTGACAGCCTCGCGCGTTAGGTATCCGAAAATGCTTATGAAGCCGAGTAACGAGAACTTTCCTTTTCTTTCCTTCACTTTTGACAAAATTTCTAGCATCGGTATAAGACCGTGAAAGCCAAAACACACACAAAACACAAATAAAACACGAGTAGTCCCAAATTCTCTGTGGACCGTACATTCAACAATTTTTTTCTTAAAAGTTTGTCCATAACTCCCAAATGAACACCTCACACGAACTTCCAAAAGCGAACTTAACTGGTAGCTTATGCGGATGACATTGACGTGACGGTCAGTCACAGCGACAGTCAATAGTGCGATTGCTGCCACTGAAGTGGAAGCCGCTAAAATGGATCCGGTATGTCAAGAAAAGACACACAATATTGACGGTTTGGATAAAATGCCAATTAAACCAGGAGAAACTTGGAGGCAGTCAGGGACCTCGTCTACCTCGGAGCAGCGGCAAATAGGGACCATAACATCAAAACCGAAATCAAACGCAGAATCAATCCAGCTAATAGCATTTTCTTTGGGCTCAAAGGTTATAAAGTAATGGAGCCCTCCTTCTGTCTGGCTGGCTGACTTTTTATAAACGCGGCACGGTCATGCCTTCTGGCCCGAAAACCAGGACATTACTTACATCGAATGAGGAAACCTTATTGGCGGCATACGCTGTCGTAGGGCGTATGATGACCGCTGTTCCAGTCCAAAAAGTCTTTGAACTCGAGCCATAAGAACAACGCAACCGAGGACGGCCTAGACGAAATGGCGCACACAAGTGAAGCTTTACTCCCATTAAAAGCGCAATCGGAGCCAGCTGGTGAGAGATCGTGCTGGAATAAGGTTGGTTGATGGTCAGATCCACAACGGACTGAACTTATCCACAAAATAGAAAAAAGAGAAGAGGGCTCCATCCCTCCAATTTCCCTTAACGGAATTGATCAGCGTTTGTTGGCCTTACCTCTTGCATGTCAAAAAAGGGGAATTTCCGCCTGTTCATACTCATATTCTGTTCATGAGTGTTCTTCCTAGATAATGGTATTTACTTCGACTACCAATGGGTTCAAATGAAAAGATATGGATCTCAAGTAAATCAGTGAATCTGCATCTTCCTCACCATGGTGTCTGTACTCGGAATAAAGCCTCTTCTTGAAGTTGCTCGCTTCCTGTAAATGACGGCATTAGATTATATGCAAGTAGGCAGGATTTGAAAATACTGTCGATAATATTTGAGACTTGGCAACAAACCCGCCAATAGATTAGCGAGTAATTAGCCAGTTCTGCTGATGACAGCAAACGCAAATATTCATAAAGTGAAAACGAGATTTCTTCAAGAAGTCATCGAAAGCATCCATAGACAGAAGCCTGTAAGGCTTAAAGCTGGTAGATTTGAACAGACAATGCAATGGTAATTTTTGTCTTACTACAGAACCAAGTATTGGGCACAATTTGATGAGAGACCGTACAAACAGAAACAAATTTCGTAGGTGTAGCCCAGACGAGAATAAGTGGGAGACACTACGTTGGAACCTTTTCAGCACTTTCAACAAACGAGAGCCTCCCTTCACACGAGTCCAAGCGAAGTAGTTGATTTAAGTGTAACAAACGATTATGTAGGGAAACAAACGTGACAGTTTGAGAAGTAGACAAAATCCACACAACCGCATCAGCTAAACCTAAAGCCTTATTTTCAGGCAGTACTCACGAAATCAATCGTGGAGATAAGGACCAAGGCAGGTCGTGTAACACGATAACCTACAGAACGATGTTAAAGGAGCCACACAATAGCTCCCTGCCTGCACGCAGGTATGCACATATTAATAATTATAATTGGATGGCGCTACAGTCTACAGGGGGAGCAAGGCCTAACTTGCTCATCAGCTATTCGCGTTGTGCGCGCTAGTGTTCTCTCACGAGTAGAAGGGACCTACAGTTCTTTGCCGACTCCGAACGGCGAAATTTGAGAAGCTTTCTTAGACAGTTATTACTCTTTGAGTGCTGTCAGCAGCTCGAAAAAAGAGGTGTTGTGAAAAATGTTAGGTGTTCAGCCGGGAATCAAACCAGACCTTCGGCGTGTGAGTGTCGCACTCTTTCCACTCCGCCACGGCGACCACAAGTATGCATATAAAAGGTTGCCAAATATTACCCTTCCGCTTTTTTGCTCTTCATTCAATGCTTTATAAAAAGTGTAACAGTAATCGGTTTTGGTCCAAATATGCGCCGTTTTGTTTGGTAATCAGTTTCCATCTAGATGGTAACTTCATAATACTCATACCCCTCTCGTAGAAGCCCCCCTCCTTTGTTGCGAAGAACTCGGACAGCCACTTTCCACAAGCCTCTTTTGAGTTCAACTTCATACCACCAAGGGCGTTCGCCATTGACAGAAACAGATGGTAATTACTTGGCGCTATGTCCGGGCATATAGCCCGGTGGATGCGATATAACCTCCCATCCGAGCTCCCGTAGCTTCTAACGAGTCATCAACGAAGTGTGTGGTCTGGCGTTGTCCTGGTGGAACACTACACCCTTCCTGTTGGCCAATTCTGGACGCTTCTGATCGATCGCCAGCTTCAAGCGGTCCAGTTGTTCGCAGTAGGTGGTAGGATTAAGCATCTGGCTATATGGGAGCAGCTCATAGTGAATGATTCCCTTCCAATCCCACCAAACACACAGCAAAACCTTCCTTCCTTCCAATCCCAGCTTCGCCACTGTTTGAGACAATTCACCGGCCGTCAACCACGATTGTTTTCGCTTGATATTGTCGTATGTGATCCATTTTTCATCACCAGTTACCATCCGCTTCAAAAATGGATTGAGTTCGTTCCGTTTCAGCAGCATATCGCAGGCGTCGATCCGGTCCAGAAGGGTTATGCGTCAAATCATGCGGCACCCAAACATCAAGCTTTTATTTGTATCCAGCCTTCTGCAGATGGTTTAAAATGGTTTGGTGACTAACTCCCATTTACTGGGCGATGTCGCGAGATGCCACATGCCGGTCTAACTCGATGATTTCCATGATTCGATCGGTATTCGTCGTCACAGGTCTTCCACCGGCTGGCTTATCCATAGTATTGTTTTTATCGGCTCTTAACCATTCTTCCGCGGTTCGAAGTGATAGAGCACCATCCCCCAAAACACCATTAATCTCACGGAACGTTTCTCTAGCGGATTTGCCTTTAACTAAGGAAAACTTTAAAATAGACCGAATTCCGGTGTTGGTGAACTCCATGTTTACACGTCTATAACTTTTGAACACAATATCCAATCTAAGCATGCATAGCGCCGTTTTGTGGGCTATGTAAAGGCCTTTCAATTGATGTATAGTGTTGCCAGATTCAACCTCTGTAGCGCTTTGTATATAGCCGGAAAATTCAAAAGACAAAAAGGCGGAAGGAGATATTTGACAACCTTATATATTCAGTTTTGGTGCCATGGCGTAGTGGGTAGAGTGCCCAAGGTCTAGGATCGATTCCCTACTAAGCACCTCGAATTTTTCGCGGCACCACTTCTTTCGAGTTGCTGACAACACTCAAAGAGTATTAATTGTCTAAGAAAAGCTTCTTAAACTGCGCAGTTCAGAATCGGTAAAAAACTGTAGGCTCTTCTACTCGAGAGAACAATAGCACGCACATATGAAGCCCTGTTCCCTCTGAGGACTGTTGCGCCATCCAATTATTATTATTTGGACATAAGTAGTTCATTTGCATTTTGTAAACTCTACTACTTTTCCCTCGCAATGCGTTTAGTATCTCTTCATCAGATGCTTCAATCATTTCTCCAAGATTCCCCCCGAAAAGGTAAGCTGCAATATTGCTTTCTTGGCTGAAATCAGAAAAATTATTGCGCGACGTAATTAAAAATACGTGTGACAGAAGAACTGACTGTAAGAAATTCAGATTCACAACGGACAGAAGAAGTTTCAAAAAGAACATCTTCATCTCAACTCAAACCGCACTCGACGATTTACAGACCACTTCTTTTAAAGTGTGTGTTTCCACAACAAGTGTGTCTATTTCCCTGTCGCTCACTGTCCGCCCTGAAAGGTGTCCAACCATCAATTTTTCGCCCACTGTGTCGGTCTGTTTTTTGTGTGCCACCGCGTCGCTATCGGGATATCAGGGTTATTAAATATTATTTCCATTTGGGTGTTATTCTGCATAACTAAATATTTAGACGGAAGCGAGTGGATGCGCGGCCGATTGTTGAGCAAAATTTATTCGAAATTAATATTCCTCGCAGTGATTCCCGGCAGATAAGCCCGCTCAACTGGTGCATTGTTGCGGTGCCCGGTCCGACCCATTGACAGTTACATGTGTAAATCTTTGATTAGGTTCCTGCCGACACAAAGGGTCTTGTGCGTTTGCATTCCACATCACCTCCTGAAATCGCGGAGCAGGATGGAATAAAGTGCCGACGAGTCTTTCTGCTCGGTGATCCTTCAACCATGACGCTATAGCTCAACTCAAGATGTCGAGGAAAAGGAAGAAAAAAAATGTCGTGTCCCAGCGCCGTCTGGCATGTCATATCTGCAGATTATGTGCGGCTTTCTGAAATGAGGGATGCGACTACATCGTTTCCTGTTCCCAAAGAAGTTGCATTAAATTCGCCCTACGTGATGCAGGGATGACGAATTATGTGGCAAGCGAATGTGCCTGAATTGCAAATATGCACTCCTGCTGCCGGGGGCGGTGTGAGCTTCTTCTAGGGAAGGTGCATGTTCGGTTCTGATGGAGGTTACTCCTGGAGTGGGTTAAGTTTGACAGAAAGGAGAAGAAGTTTTGTGCAAGGAAATTTAAAGACGTTTGCATTTGCGTGGGGTTAGGACGATGCACGGCGGAGAGATATAAGTTTTCCTGGGAATGGAGCTTCCCGACTTTGACTTAAGACAGGTGTGTAGAAAAGAACTATTGTCGTTTCTGGAGTTTGAAATGCAGTAGATGAATGGGCACGCCACAGTAAATTTTCGGCACAGGGCGTGTAACTGAATAAAAGTTACAAATTGTGTCGCTTGCCTTTAACAGTTAACAATTGCCCAACGAGCAATGTTTAAATGCTGTTTGAGAGGAACTCAAAATGATAACATTTGACAGTAAAATAATAACAATAAATATTTTATAACTGTGCTCATGAGACGCTTTTGGCATCTGATCACTTATAGATCAGCCTTAAGAGATTGCCCAACCTGAACGTTACCAAAGGCGGATGCCCTTAGTCGTTTCTAGAGAAAAGTTTTGCGTGCGAGTTTTGGTCCTGTTTGTGTTGATGGCATCTGGAGGAGAAGATTCAACGACGAACTGTATGGGTTGTGCAGCGACATGCGCCTGGTCAAGCGTCTACGGATACAATGCTTATGATAGCTAGGCCATGTAGAGCGTATGGACACCACTTCTCTGGCCTGATATGTCATCAAATCTGAGCCGTTGGGACAACTGCTCCGGCCCGAAAAGTCTTTGAATCCGAGTCATTGTGACAAAGCAACAGAGGACGGCCTAAGCTAAGGTGGCGCACACAAGTGGAGAAGGACCTCAACCAACTTGGACTGCGCAATTGTCGGCAACTAGCGAAAGACCGTGCTAGCTGGGGAGGCATGTTGGTTGAGGCCTAGGTCCATCCCGGACTGCGGACTGTAGCGCAGAAGAATAAGAAGAAGAAGTGAGCCTTTTCAGGACTTCCACCGACTCTGCAAATTTATAGCAAAAGTTATATCAGGTCGAGTTATTTCTGCGGCAAACCAGAAACGATCTGCCGCTTGCATATAGGGTTTATTCTTTCTTTCGTGTCTTTCTGTTATATTCCTTGAAGACATTTCCAAGTCGATTTTTGATCAAGATCCATTATTGATCCATATTAAATCGTAAATCAGTATTTCTAAAGTGGCCGCCGTGGCGTAGTGGGTAGAGTGAGACACATACACGACGAAGGTCCAGGCTGAACGCCTCGAATTTTTCACGGCACTACCTCTTTCGAGCTGCTGACAACACTCAAGAAGTAATAACTGTCTAAGAAAGCTTCTCAAACTTCGTCGTTAGGAGTCGGCAAAAAACTGTAGGGCCCTTCTACTTGTGAGAGAACAGTAGCGCGGGTTACGAACTCTGAGATTAACACGGCAGGAGAGAGTACGGTAGTACAAATGTGTTTTCATTCATTCATTTTGATCACGTGATCATGTACTGAGTGAGTATGAATGCTATCTTTCAAGGTCTCACTTACGGCACCATCAGTAATACTGTGCAATGAAAAGATCAGCACGTGTTCTGTCTAAAACCGTCTCAGCTTGAAAGAAGAGGACTAAAATAGTGTCAAAGTTGATCTCCTCCATACAGCCTCTCTTGTAAAAAATCGGTTTGAAGTGTGGGTGAGGTGTAGTGGTTGGAAACGACAAAAATGTACAGTCAGTTCAAGGTGAACCTCGAAAGGAAAAGAAAGACAATCAAAATTTGTAAAAAGTTATTTGTATTTTTTTGAAATAATAACATAAAAAAAATCAATTGAACTAAATTCCACCCGTGTTCATAATTCGCGCACAACACGAGTAGTTGATGAGAAAGCTAGGCCCTGGTCCCCTGTGGACTGTAGTGTCCTCCAATTATTATTGTTATTTCTAAAGTAAATTAAAATTGTTAATTTTTATGTATTCTTTTGACTTTGGTCTTGTAATGCGAGTGCCTACAATGGACGTTACTTCACCCATGTCCTCCAATCCCAAGTCCAATTTCACACCAGTTCCAGTTCCTGAGATAATATTAGTACCATATCTACATAAATTACTAAGAACAACATCTGATTCTCATCCAACTAATAGTATACGCACTTTTCCCCAGTACTACTTGTCATGAGTGACGTGTCATCCTCCGACAAATGCACCCGTCTACTCAACGCATGCACTTTTCCACAATAAATAAAAATTAAAAACTAAAATCCTTCTAACTAAACCCTTCTCCACCTCCTCGCGAGTGTTGCACTTGGCCAATTAAATGTGCAAGAAAGTTTTGTGAAGTGCTACTGAAGTTATCAGTAGAGCACATGTCACAGGCCATTGTAGGCCTTCTCGGCCGCATCCCCAATTTTTTTTCCCAACGGGCTGGGGCGAAGGCTGAGTTTGCTTAGCATTGGTGGCACTCAATAAGTCCGGACACATAGCTCCCTATGTGTCACTCTTGCCAATTTACAATTTTTGTTACAACCTTAGTCTTAAAGCGTGCAATATCCTATTAATATCTCGCAGCACATTGCCTCTTAGAAATTATAAAGTTCTCAAATACCTCCCTTCCGCGATTTTGTTCTTCATTTAATGCTTCATAAAAAGTGTTACAGTGATCGGACTTAGTTCAAATATGCGCCGTTTTATTCGATAATCGGTTTCCATCTAGACGACAACTTCATAATGCCCCCTCGTAGAAGACCCTCTCCTTATTTGCAAAGAACTCGGACAGCCACTTTTCACAAGACTCTTTTGAGTTCAACTTTACACCACAAAGGGCTTTCGCTATGGACAGTAACAGGTGGTAATCATTTGGCGCTATATTCAGGGTATATGGTGAATGCGATAAAACCTCCCATTCGAGCTCCAGTAGCTTCTGGCGGGTCATCAACGAAGTGTGTGGTCTGGCGTTGTCCTGGTGGAACACTACACCCTTCCTACTGGTCAATTCTGAACGCTTCTGATCGATCGCCTGCTTCAAGCGATCCAGTTGTTCGCAGTAGACGGTAGGATTAAGCATCTGGCCATATGGGAGCAGGTAATGATTCCCTGCTAATCCCACCAAACACTCAGCAAAACCTTCCTTCCTTCCAATCCCAGCTTCGATCCATTTTTTGTTGCCAGTCACCATCTGCTTCAAAAATGGGTCGAGTTACTTCCGTTTCAGCAGCATATCGCAGGCGTTGATTTGGTCCAGAAACTTTTTTTGCATCAAATCATGCGGCACCCAAACATCAGGTTTTGTATCCAGTCTTCTGCAGGTGGTTTAAAATGGTTTGGTGACTAACTCCCATCTCCTCAGCGATGTCAGGAGATGCCACATGGGGTCAAACTCGATGATTTCCATGATTCGATTGGTGTTCGTCGTCACAGGTCTTCCGCCGACTGGCTTATCCATGGTGTCGTTTACACCGGCTCTGAATCGTCGAAATTATTTCTCCGTGGCTCGACGTGATAGATCCCCCAAACCACCATTAATCCCACGGAACGTTTCTCTAGCGGATTGGCCTTTAATGAAGGAACATTTTAAAATAGCGCGAATTTCGGCGTTTGTTAGCTCCATGTTTACACGTCTATAACTGCTGAACGCAATATCCAATCTAATCATCAATAGCGTCGTTTTCTGGGCTATGTCAAGGCCTTTCAAATGATGTATAGTATTGCCTGATTCAAGCGCTCTGTAGCGCTTTGTATATAGCCGGCAATTTAAAAAGACAACAAGACGGAAAGGAGATGTCGGACTACCTTATATTCTTTGTTATTGGCTCCTCCTATACCTCGGGACTTATTGAGTGATGTGTTATAATAATCTCCTCGTAGTCAATCTCCTTTTGTCGATAAAATCCTTTAATCACAAGCTTTAAATTGCAAAAAAACACTTAACTTTCAGCCTTAAGATCTGTTTTACATACCCGCTTGACACTTATTGTTTTCTTATCAAATCAAGCCAAAATCCACGTTCTATTTTGCATAAGTGCCGCAATTTCATCTTCCATCGCTTTTCTCCATTCAGGACTAAGCAACGCCTCTTCTACGGTTGTAGGATCATTTAATGTAGTCAGTTGCACAAAGCTTGTAGTTTGCTCTTGGTATGTTCACAATCTTTCCACACCGGCGAACAAGTAAAATCTCAAATTCTGATATCATACCATATATTACAGTGAGGCACAAAGGTTGAAACATTTTCATCGCCACTTTCGCTATAGAGACCAGAAGTGAACTTAGGGTTATTTTGTCTACTCGGTTTGCACAACCAGGAGCACCATACGAAGGTCTTGGAAGTCCAGCTTTTCTTAGACAGCGATTCTTTGTGGATCAGCTACATATTGAGTTCTTAGAGGGAGAACACTGTGCGTATTTTTTGACCATTCAACAAATATTAAGACATCCATCTGAAGCATCAGAAGTGCCTCTATTCCGGCTTCAGATCAGCTCCTCAACAATGCCCCATATGGAGAGACTTTCTCCAATGTGATTACCGCACAAGCTCCTATTCCCCTCCAATGAAAGGTGTCTTCCTACCGTATTCTCCCTTCTTGCATTCCGGCTAAAGCTATTAATCAAGAAGCTCAGCACGAAATCCGTCCTCTGAACGCACACAACGAACTCCCATTCTCCATTGACGTTTATTGACCCCATTTCCGTCATCGTGTCAGTCCACCAGCCCGCTGCTAGCATCAACCACACTTGACCCTAATGCCCTGTCAATAGCGAAACTTTTCACAGCACAGGGCATGCAACAGCCTCTCGCCACCCCGTCCGCCCACTCCACTCAGCGTTTCTCATTCAAATCTTTCGTCATTCATTCACGTCTCTGACGCGGAAACATCACGCAACGACGTCGACATCGAATTCACTAGCTGTTCCCCGGACGGCTGGCAACAGCTCCTCCAATGTCAGTAATGGCACAAAGTCAAGATTATTCCGTGTTAAAAGGACTACGCTCCTTTTGCCGTGCCCGTTAGATCGCTCATTTTCCGCGACTTTCAGGCTGGCAGGCAGTGGCACCTCCCCTGGGGAGGGCGCTGCGTATCCCCATCCGAGGGAAAGACGCACATTCCCAACAGCAGTCCTCGTTTGGATTTCAATTCATGTGTCAGTTGTTGTTACTCTCTAACCCTGTGTGTACGAAGGGTCGAGGGGCGGGGAACTCGCATCACATCCCCGTGCGAACCGTGATGAATGTGCTTTTTGTGTAAATCCAAGGGATGTCAATGCCTCGGGGACATTTTCAAAATTGCCAGTGTGAGCTTGGAAAACACGAAGTGTCTGCGTGTGCGAGCAAAACGAAGCGCGGCGCTGCCGCTGCTGCTGCTCCACTTCTGGTGTTGCGAAGAAAAACGCCGCGTAATTGTTGTTTGACTCTGAGTATCAAGTGTGAATATGCTATTTGCAAACATGTTAAGTGCCTATCCCCGGGGGCACCCTGTTTCCCTTTCGCCTTTTTGCAGGTACCCCCCACTCCGGGGATTTGATGAATGAACGTCTGAGGCGTGAGATTAAAAGATGTTCGCGTTGTTTATGAAGTCGGTCGTGATTGGCATGCGGTACCCGTTCACCGGATTGTGTGGCACTGCTTATGTTTTTCTGAGGTTTGTGGCCTTAAGGCGAACACTCAAAGAGTTAATTTGAACATTCCCCTCCCATGCACCCGTCCGCAAGAAAAACTTTTCAACAATCTGCCAAAACAGAAGCAATGGGTCATCATCCAGCGATGCGCAGCATCCTGAGCAAGGATGCAGAGTTGCACGCCAGATGGAAGACGAAAGTTGCTTCACAACAAAAAAAAAAAAAAAAGAGAGAAAGAAACAAATAACACATCTCACCAGCCATCCCACCTTCCGAGCGAATGAAAACCATCTGTGTGGAGGGCGGGCGTGCTTGCGCCAGAGGATCTCTTATGAATATTTCATTTTGATTAGCTATGAAGTGAAGACCCTGTTTGAGCTCATAGTCGGGTCGGTTTTCGGCCCTTTTTACATTTTGGACGGGTCCGAGGTTGTTTGAATGACGACAAGGGTAACCCTAATTTGTTCTGCATGGTGAACCCATGAAACAGATGAGAGAGGTCGAATCGGGAAGTGATGCGTGGTATGATGTAGTTCAGTGGCAGGTGGTGACTTACATAGCTGGACGGCTATGGGTTACGTTAACGAAGCGCAAAACGAATTTGGATCTCGTCCATGGAAAGGGGCTGCTTAAAAGATTTTCAAATTTCACCTGGGAGTGTATTGAAAAATAATTGACATCGAAAATCATTAAACTGTGTCTTGAGTGGGGAGTCACGAGGTGACTACGAAGTGGAAGTGATTAAGGAACTTCTGGGAACGCAAATCGACAGAACCTTCGCTTTAGAAATATTTCATTGATGGCGATTATCGGTCGCCACATCGAGAATATGCAAATTGGACGGCAGATGAGTTCGAAAAGAAAGGATTTCATCAATACTCGACTCTGTGCCACAAATCATGCCAGGCCTCATCAGATTCAAGCATCATCTTTTTAAACTGTAACTCCAAACTCTGAAAAAGGAAGCAACCAGAGCACCATTTTAATTACAGTGGTCTACGCAATATTTGTAGACAAATTCAAGATGAACACTTTTCAGCACCACTTCTTTGCTTTTCATGTCGAGTTAGAAGACATGCTTAATAAACCGATCACCACATTCACGATTGTTTCATTTCTCTTCGAAAACCTCTACAACTTTCAGAAGTGGAATCAGGCGGACAGATAAATTGTGCTAAGAAATTAGTTTATCTAGTGTCTGTCTTGCCAATAGCTGTTTCTTTGGGCTCAAGAGGCAGTTGAGGATTAAAGCCCTCTTTCGAAGGACTAAGCTCGCTTTATATAACAGCCTGATGATCCCAGTCCTATTCTATGGCGCGGAAACATGGACGTTACTAAAAGCGGGTGAGAAAGCCCTCAATCTTTTCTAGAGAAAAGTTTTGAGTGCGAATTTCGGTCCTGTTTGCGTTGATGTCGTCTGAAGAAGAAGATTTAACGACGAGCTCTATGAACTGTACAGCGATATGCGCCGAGACAATATCATATTTTTTCATCGTATTAAAATTGTCGAATTTCGTACCAGAAAGATATGATTTGCGACAAGCATTCATTTTTTCTTTTCATTTGGAGAATAGTGCTGCAGAGTCGCATCGAATGCTTGTCGAGGTATATGGTGATCATGTCGAATCAGAAGCTCCATGCAAAAGACGGCGTCAACGGTTCAGAAATAATGATTTTGATATGAGAAATGAAGAGCGTGGAAGCCCACCAAAAAAGTTTGAACGAACGATATTGGATGGGGATGACACTGAGCCAAAAACAAATGGCAGCGATGCTAAATGTTGCACAACAAACAATTTCTGACCGTTTAAAAGCTATGGGAAAAATCCGAAAGTGTGGAAAATGGGTACGACATGAATTGAATGAAAGACAGATGGATAACCGAAAAAACACTTGGGAAATTTTGCTTCAAAGACACGAAAGAAAATCGGGTTTGCATCTTATTCTTACTGGCGAAAAATAGATCAATTTTAAGAATCTTCAACGGAAAAATATCATGGGTTATTCTGAGACAACTATCAACATCGACTGCAAAACCAGATCGATTTGGCAAGAAGATAATGCTGTGTGTTTGGTGGGACCAGAAAGGTGTGCTGTACCACGGGCTCCCAAAACCTGGTGAAACCGTTAATACTGACCGCTACCGACAACAAATGGTTACTTTGAACCGTGCATTGATCAAGAAACGACCAGAATGGGCCAGTAGACATGGCAAGGGAATATTGCTCCATGACAATGCACCTGCACACAAAGCAAAACCGGTTCAGGATACAATCCAAACACTTGGCTGGGAGCAGCTACCCTACCCGCCGTATTTACCAGACTTGGCTCCTTCCACTTTGATTCCTACGAGGACATCGAAAATTGGGTGTCTGATTGGTTTGCCTTAAAAGACAAACAATTTTTTTTTTTCACTAATTGCCAGAAGGGTGGTCAAAATGTGTGGAAAACAATGGCCAATACTTTGAATAAAATGTTTTTACTTCCCCATTAATAATTAGTAAATTAATTTTCAAAAAAAAACATACCGGTCTCATTTTATACCGGTATACATGGTATGTCGCCATCATCATCCTACACAATCCGACCAGCTTGGTAATTATGCCATATATACACATGGCACTGTATAGCTCCTCTCATGCGTAGTGTGAAAATATCTGTATGTTAACTTTACCTGTGCATGAGGGAGGATAGTCCTGGTAGCTAGCCTCATTGAGCGCGATCAGCAACATTCGCTCGTGTGCTGGAACAAATGCACAGCCGAGTCCAGCAATATATGCAAGCATTTCAAAAGTACTTCTTGTACAAAAATGCCTTCTTGCTGACATATTTAACTCAGAGAGAATGTCTTACGTAAGAAGGTGCTTCCCGCACTTCTTGTTTCAAATTGTCTGATTTTCAACTATGCTGCTTGTGCATCTTAGGCACCCTGAATGTTAAATTGACCGTTTGGTTGGCGTATCGCCAGGGCGAGAACAAGCTGACACTTTGGAAGCATTCATATTCACTACCTTCCTAGAAACAACACGTCTCGCAGGTCGTATAGTTTCTCAGAAAAGTCCGTCCTCAACAAAAGTCCAAGCCCAACAACAGCCCTTGAAAGTCCACAAAGCCAATGTGGCGAAGTTATAGCCTGTCAGCAGACAAGCCCCGTGCAAAAACATTGACCGATTTTCAAATTGCCTAAATCTCAGGAAGTCTGCTTAAACTTCTGCAACAGTTATTATAACCCAAGCATCGCACAAGCAAACAGTTTAAAGGAATTGAGGCAATTTGTAGAATTAAAGCGACAAAACACACGAAGTCTTATCGCAGGCGCAACTACCTCCCGATCGAACCCACCCCACGGAGAGGACATAATCAGAAACATGTGTGTCATTCAAATCTAACCAAAACCACTCCACAGAGGGGTCCAAGCGCGTCCGCCTCCAACTCGGTGCAGGTGTCCACCAGTAGCCAAGGTGGACTCATTTTAATTTGAGTCTGCTTGTCCGAGTGCGGAGAACGCCTTTGTGCCGGAGTCCATTGTGTCTGATGTGTACTCGTACAGCTTTAGAACGAGGGAGCCATTGTGTACTTTGAGGATTCGAAAATTGGATTCAAAAACAATTGCGTCGAGACCGGATGAAGTATCGGGTAGAGACGCCCGCAAGACTTGTTGACGTGCACGAGTGGACGGATGCATGTTTCCAATTTTCGGAACACGCCAACCGACAGCGTGTGTGTGTGGTCGGCTTAGGTGTCGTGTGCTCTGGAAGACCCAGAGAGTTATTGATATTCTTGAGTGAATGTGCAACCACTTAGACGGATACAGGTGGAATAAATTATGCATCTTGTCACTCTATCACTCTCTCTCTCTTTCTCTCGTGCTGTCCGAGATGTGTTTTTAAGGTTCCGGGCGGCAGTCGGTTGGAAGTGATCCCACTAAGGGGATTTGATGGCCATGACTGATACCCTCTGCGCAGTCAATTGATTAGATTTAATAATCCTGAGGCAGAAATTATATCCTGTGATAGGATTGTGTCTGAATTGAATATTGATGCACTTGTGTCGGGACTTGCTTGATTTGAGGTAAGATAATGCAATTTAGTGGCCCCCAATGAAACTTTGTTTCTGTTTGGGAAATACTTCCGACTCTGTGTGGTAATTGTGGACAATTTCGTTGCATTTAATATGGTTTTGAATGGTTTTTGGAAGGGTTTTGAGATCAGAAATAGTTTGAAATGGGCTTAAAACAGTTCAAGTGTTTTTGGAACTTAAAGTAATCCTTAAACTAATGGAATTGGGACCACGTGTACTACCTGTAATATAGAATGTCCGCAGAAGTATTTAAGGACACTGGAGATGGTCTGGTTGGGGGGATGCAACAGCTCATCTTTAAGATATGGTCGGAAGAAAGTATGGCCGATGAGTGGGATCTCAGTGTCGTTTGTCCTGTCCACAAGGTGGGAGACCAATTTAAATGCGCCAAATATGGAAGCATCAGCCTTCTCAACACCGCCTACAAGACCATCTCTGCCGTATTGTGTAAGCGCCTAATAGTGGTTGTCAGCCATGTGATTGGTTCTTAAGTGGTCTTAACAGACAGAAAAGTCCCCTATAGACAGGTCTTATCTTCTCGGCAGATTCTGGAAAAGACTCAAGAAGTGCAAATCGACACTCACCACCTATTCGTCGATTTCAAGGCATATGAGAGTGTGCAAAGAGATGAGCTATACAGTGCCATGTCTAGTTTTGGCATTCCTACCAAACTCGTCAGATTGTGTAGGATGACGATGGAGAACTCTCGCTGCTCCGTCAAGGTCGGTAACGAACTCACCGAGACCTTAAATGCCAAAAAAGGTTTTAGACAAGGCGAAGCACTGTCATGTGACTTCTTCAACATCAACCTGGGGAAGATCGTGCGCAACTCACAAGTCAACACCAGAGGCACGATCTTCCAGAAGTCAGTTCAATTGCTAGCTTACGCTGATGACATTGACGTGATTGGACGAACACAGCGAGCCGTCAATGAGGCGTTTGCTGGCATTGAAGCGGAAGCGACTAAAATGGGTCAGGCGGTAAATGAGGGCAAAGCAAAGTACATGCTGTCATCAAGGAAGGACACACAACATCGACGTCTCGGACGGAGTGTCACACAAGGCAGCAGAAACTTCGAAGCAGTAGAGGACTTCGCCTACCTTGGCTCTGCGATAAACAAGGACAACAACATCAGTACCGAATTCGGCCCTTGCTGCGACGTAATTCCATTCATTTAAGGGTATAAGTAATCCCTTTAGTGCGCGCCAATTATGAAAAAAAAAATCAAACGCACAATCACTCTCGCCCTCCTCGAAGGACTAAGCTCGCTTTATAGCAGCATCATCAGCACAGCCCTACACTATGGCGCGGAAACCTGGACGTTACCAAAGGCGGGTGAGAAAGCCCTTAGTCTTTTCCAGAGAAATGTTCTGCGTGCGATTTTTGGTCCTGTCTGCGTTGATGGAATCTGGAGGAGATGAACTCTGTGGGATGTACAGCGACATGTGTCTGGTCAAGCGTCTACGGTTACAACGCTTAGGATGACTAGGCCATGTAGAGCGTATGGACACCACTGCTCCGGCCCGAAAAGTCTTTGAATCCGAGCCATTGGAACAACGCAGCAGAGGACGACCTAAACTGAAGTGGCGCACAAGTGGAGAAGAACCTCAACCAACTTGGAGTGCGCAACTGGAGACAGCTGGCGAAAGATCGTGCTGGCTGGAGAGGAGTGTTGGTTGAGGCCTATATCCACCCCGGACTGTAGCGCCACAAGAAGGAGAAGAAGAATTGGAAAATAACCAGATGTGTGACAGCGGACAGTACCATGCTTGGTTAATTTTTCAAAATTAAAAAAAATATATGTTTAAACATAAGCGGACAAAATGTGTTTGTACTCCCTTTTCGCTTATGAAACAAATAGCCATTATGATGTTCAACAGCTGTGGTTCCAACAAGATGCCACAACACGTTGCACACGTCTTTTGCCGAAATTGATTTGTTGAAGGAAGAATTTGGTAACCGCATAGTTTCACGCTACAAACCCGTGAATTCGCCTTCATCTTACCGCGACTTAACGCTCCCGTACTGATTTTTGTGGAGACGTATGACGTAGCCAGTCTATGCTGGAAAACCTGAAAAGAAAGGAGATGTATGAAGTAACTAGTCTATGCTGGAAAACCTGAAAAGATTAACCACTTTGTGAATTACATTTTCTATTGTATTTCCACATATACTGAAAATAGTCACCAAAAATTGCACCTCTGGATTAGACTTCGTCCGGGTATACTATAGTGGTCATAATGCCAGAAAATTGCCGTTCAAATAAAGTTAATATTAAGCCAATTTAAAGCAATTATTTATATCATTTTCCACCTTGATTTTCTACACCTTTAACAAAAACACCATTTAATTGTTATGTCATAACCTAAAGAAATCAGTGCAACCCATTAGGAAATGCTCAGAAAGTCCTTACAGGTCCAAGCTTTTGTCCTTTTGAAAGCGATTTGCAGGATCGTTTTGTAACATTATGTTCTTATTATTTACGAAACTGAGGATGTTTACCTAACAATATTGGACCTGCTCTCTTGACTGCTGTTCTGTCAGCTTTCTGGAAAGAATGAATTATGCATTACCTATCAGATTTTCTTGTTGTCCTGCACAACCCCTTAAATATTTGTGTACAGCATCTCAGATTTGTGGCCGCCGTGGCGCAGTGGGAAGAGTGCGCCGCTCACACGCCGAAGGGTGTAGGTTCGATTTCCAGCTGGACACATTGAATTTTTCACGGCTTCATCCCTTTCGAGCTGCTGATAATACTCAAAGAGTAATAACTGTTTAAGACAGCTTCTCAAACTTCACCGCTCGGAGTCGGCAAAAAACTGTAGGTCCATTCTACTCGTGCGAGAACAGTAGAGTACACAATACGAGTAGTTGATGAGCAAGCTAGGCCCTGGTCCCCTGTGGACTGTCGCTCCATATCACACACATCTCAGACTTACCATTGATCGCAGGCATGCGCTCTCATGAGAGTTATCTCATCCTTGGTCCGCTTCAATTAGTCCTAAGATGGTTTCCCAATCTTCAAACCCATCCGAAATAAAGCTGCTACTTCCGAATCCCTTCAAATACATCCAAATTCGAGTCTAAGTCCTCCTTTCTCTGAACAAACAAAAACAGTATTCCCCATCAGAAAACACTCGTGATGCCTTCAATATTTGAGTACAACTTCAATTGGAATTCCTTTCGCCACTCGAGTCCTTTTTTTCCTGAATTTTCGATTTCGTGTATGTGTGCACTCTGTGTGTGTAGTTAAGCAGGAATGAAATCAAGGATTGAAAGGAACGAACCTGGTTTGCAATATTCACTTGCTATTGGTGGTCTGCAGCGGTGGTCCTTGAAAAGCATTTCCCTGTGAAGAGTTCTTTCTTTTTTTCCCCGAGTTTTTTTTATTACATGATTTTCCACTCAATTACCACTCTGTGGCCAATGAATCATTTCGCAATTGAATGCCAGCCCGCAAATGATAGGGAAATGTGGTTGGGAGCACTTTTTTCTCATCTGAGCTTCCGAACGAACAGCCGACCAGCCGCTCTCTTTCGAAGAGGTCGTCGTCATCGCAACTGCCGCCTCGCCACGACCGAACTGGGGACGAGTATGCAAATATAACTCATGCGGTGGCCGTGGGCGCACACTAGGGAAAGTTTAAAAAATTGTCCTTTCACTTTAACTGTTGCAACTTTTGATGGCAGGCTTGGGCTTAATTTGTCGAAAAATGAGTTGATTCGGTCGGTTCTTTGCAGTGTGGCAATCAGTTGGAAAGGATATTCCCGATGAGAGTGTCAGTGCTGACGAGGGGACCTCGGAATTCGGTCAATGCAATATTTGTAGTGAGTTCTTAAAGAGGAAAATTTAACTTCCCACTGTTAAATTGCAAGAGCGGTCTGCCTCTTCAATGAATTAAATACTGACCAACGAATTAAGGATTTTAACGGTTACGAAGAACACGAAAAATGAAACAAAACACCTCCCACTAGTACGAATTAAAGCAGAGGTTGCCTAAAGAATCTGGAGTCTAGTGTCCTAAGTGTTTAAGAAAGCATTAAATCCTTTCATGGACATTGGAAGTAGTGAGGTGTAAGCTCCACAGATATTAATTTCATTGGCACCAGAGGATTAAGAACAGAAGAAGTCTAAAAAGAGCACTTGCCTGTGATCCTTAAAATGGTTAAATATTCATTATTCCTTACAGTAGCCTCTGTCAGTTGTGATATGTTGTGCCGAATCAGAAAGAGAATGACGTAATGTAATTGCTCTCAAGAACTTATGCCTTGGATGGGGCCTTATTCCAAAAGAGGACCAGGGCTTAACTTCTTTACCAACTACTCGAGTGTTGTGTTGTATCTCTTTCTCCTACAGACCGACCTACAGACTTTTGCCGACTCGGCACTGAAAAATTTTAGAAGCTGTTGTCAGCAGTTTACGAGTGTGGGTGAGAAAACGCGAGGTGTTCACGAAAGGAGTCGAACGTGGGATCTTCTGCATGAGAATGCTGCAGTTTATCCAGTATGCCTCGGTGGCCACCAAACAACTTAGCACTTTATTATTTTCGTTTTTGTGCGTACCTACGGATGTACGTTCGTTAGCAGTTGCCAAGAAAATAAGGATAACCGGACGGGACAAAATTTCTTCACTTCACTGCTTTCGTATTTTAGGCGTTGTTTTCCCTATAAGTAATTCCTTTGAAGTGTTGTCAAATTTACTTTTCTTTTGGAAAATGTGGCTGTAGTGGGTAGAGTGCGACACTCACACGGCGAAGGGTCTAGGATCGATTCCCGGATGAACAGTTCGAATTTTTGACGGCGCGAGATGCTGACAAAGACTAAGAACTGTCTAAGGAAACGCTTCTCAAACTTCGCCGTTCGGAGTCGGCAAAAAACTGTAGGTCCCTTCTACTCGTGAGAGAACAGCAGCGCTCACAGCACGAGAAGTTGATGAGCACGCAAGGCCCTGGTCCCCCTGTAGACTGTCGCGCCAACAATTATTCTTATTATTTGGAAAATTAAACTATTTCAAAAGTTTTGGACACCTCGACCTTTAAATAGAACAGATTTTGGCATATTATTTGGCGTATGATCGTTTGGATCTCACAATCTGGTTCTGAGTCACCAAGTGCGCCAAATTTAAACATCTGTTCACGGAAACAATTCTGTATCATCTAGGACGTTATAACAGAGAATCGTGGTTTCAACGGGTTTAATGATGAAAACAAGGCAGTTGGTGCTGTCGCCCAACCCGGCTATACTTATTTCGAAGGTGGATCTTAAAGATATGTTAAACAGTCTGAAGAACAAAAACTCCATCGGAATAAACCGAATACCGTGTAGCATATTGTGTTGCGTCATCTCCTCCGGGAGGCGATGGAGGTATACACATTCTTGTTCAACAGTGCTTTGAGTAATGCACATTACTCAGAGCATTGAAAAACGCCGGTGGTACAACCCATTCCCAAAAGGGATCAAGATTCCTAGATGTCGAAAAGTCTTCGGTCGATTAATCTCCTCCCTTACATTAGCAAGGTTTTCGAAAAGGTTGTCAATAGAGTCCTGATGCAGTATACTGAGGACAAAAATAATACCGAATAACCAATTTGGATTTAGGGCGAGACATTACACGAAGGTTGCCTTTTATACCATATTTCGGGATTGGACAACCCTAGTGTTGCAATCTCGCAACAGTCAGCTCTATCGTAAGGCTTGACATTTTTGAGGTTAAACGTACTCAGAACGTTTTGATATACGAGCGCTATTTGTGTTGTTTACAGTAACTTAAAGGATTCATCTCGCCCAAAAACTGGAATTAAATCGTGAACATTTTCGTGCGATTATTTTTTATAACTTTCGACGTGGATTAACTCAACAACAGTGCATCGATGAACTTAATTCAATTTTTGGCGATTAAGCTCCATCAAGGAGCAGTGTTTATCGATGGTATGGTGAATTCAACCGAGATCGTAGTTCATTCCAAGACGAATTTGGTGAAGGTCGTCCAAAATCAGTTGTTGTTCCGGAAACCATTGATGCTGTGCGACAACTGATATTGCAAGATCGTTATGTAACCCATCGTGAGATTGAGACAACCTTATGCATTAGTGGGACCAGCATATATTCAATACTGCATGAACATTTGACCGTCAAAAATTTTTTTTCGCGTTGGTTCCAACACAATTTGTCAATCGATCAAAAAAAGGCTCATGTCGATTCGTCGAAAGGAATGCTCCAAAAATACGATCGCAGTGCTTCGAAACGTGTCTATGACATCTCGACAGGTGATGAATTGTGGATTTACGCGTATGAGCCCGAAAGTAAGCAGCAGTCGACTGTATGGGTGTGTCAAATTGAGCCAAATCCAACAAAAGTTGCTCGTGCACGAAGCACTTCCAAGCAAATGGTCGCCTGTTTTTTCGAAAAAACTGGACATGTCGCAACCGTTCCACTAGAACAACGCAGAACAGTCAATTCTGAGTGGTACACAACCATTTGTTTGCCAGTTGTCTTCCAAAAAATCAGGAAAACCAATCGCCGAAGACGGATCACTCTTCACCACAACAATGAGAGCTGTCACACATCGGCTCAGACAACTGCATTTTTGAGCACTCAAAACATCGATTTGATGAGTCATCCGCCGTATAGTCCTGACTTGGCATCGAACGACTTTCTTTTTAATCCCGTACGTTAAAAAATAAAATGAGAGGTTGACGTTTTTTGACACCTGAAGAAGCGGTTGATGCGTTCACAATGCATGTTTTGGAGATACTTCAATCAGGTTGCCAAAGGGTTTCGACAATTGGTTCAAGCGCATGCAAAAGTGTATAGATCTTAATGGGGAATATTTTGAAAAAGCAATAAAGCTCTTTTCGATGATTAATATTTATTATTGTACTCTTATCCCGAAATATAAAAGGCAACTCTCGTAACTGAAAAACGAAAGCTTCTCAAATTTCGCCGTTCGAAGTCGGGCAGGTAGCACCGACAGGGGCATGTATAGATTTTGAATGGTACTGCTCTCATTTCGGTTCCTTCCGTGTCGAGAGAAAGAAATTGTTAGCGCGGGGGGAATTACATCAGCTATTCCAGAGATCGTTGGAGCGCTCGGTGGTGATTTAGATTTCTGTTTGCTTTCGCCCCAATGATATGGAATGCATCCTAATTGTCTCTAAAGGCTGATAAGGCTAATGGAAAATGCTGAAGCGTTTCAAGTTGTTGCCTGTCAAATATCTGTGAAACATTTGAAGTTCGTAAATCCTCTTGATCAAGAATAGACACTACTGCTTCATGAGACTGAGCTTTTGATGCGGAAACCCAGTTGAGGTGCAACTGACAACTGAAACTAAGGTGCCCACGTTCGTAAAAATCAAAGTGAATGACACTGAAGGCGCATTTTACACGCCAAAAGCCAGCACAGGAACCAGTAATCTCCATCAAACGAGCAACGAACTACTTCCATCACTTGATCTCATCTCAAACGCGGAACACCCCACCCTTGATTAAAGTAAAAATATCCTCAGGAGCTTCACGATTTAATGATAAAGTGCGCCGAAGCTGTTGTCCAAAAGGATGGTGGGTGTTAGCCGAGGTAAGACTAAATTGATTGCTTTTCTCTCCGCCTTTCTGCGGTTCTTATCCCGAAATATAAGAGGTAACTCTCGTAACTGTCTAAGAGAGCTTCTCAGACTTCGCCGTTCGGAGTCAGCAAAAAACTCTAGCTGCCATCTACTCGTGAGAGAACAGTAGCGTGCACAATACGAGTGGTTGATGACCAAGCTAGGCTCTGGTCCCCTGTGGACTGCCGAGCCATACATTTATTACTATAGCCATTTGACGATTTCGTTGTTCCTCGTATGAAGCGCTGTTGTACGACTTACTCTGTTCATCCTCGCAGGTAAAAGTTCATGCATTTTCTTTTCATAATATCTATTATGAAATGTCTTAGGTTTCCTATCAACTCCAATTTGAGCTGGTGTGATGCAATTTATGTTGGTTTGCGATAAATAATTAAATGAAATGAAGTAATTCTAAGACTAAGCAATTCTTTCACGGTTCTACGACATTCAGGTGTTTTGTTTGTTTATGAAGAAGTTTCCAAAATTACTCATCAGAAAACAGTAGCACCCCTAATACGTGTAGACACTGAAGAAGCTAAGTTTTGGATCTCCCCTTGACTGTTAAGCTATCCAATTTATTTATAAAGACAATGTGGGTGTTACATTATTCATTATTAGACGTAGAGAACTATGTCTTTGAAAAGTTGTAATGATTTGTATGTTGTCCTGGGCAATGAAAAAGCAAGAATATTGACTTTTAAGAAAACACCCATGTGTCTGTAAAAATGATGAACTGTTTACAAAAAACTATTTGGAAAAGTTTGGCATCCCCTGCAATTACTTTTGAAGGTGTGCTGATTCCAGAAAGGAGAAATACTATCTTGAAGCATCCAAGTGGCCTGCAAACATCAAAATTTATTCATACATCTGTTTGTCATTAGCCTGCAATAGATCTGTAAACGCGTCAAACGCATGATTTTGCTGTTAAAAATACGCACGGTACCCAATTTTGTGCAGATATTCCAAAGGGCCAGAATTGCTTTCCGAAATTGTGGGACCAAGGCCACTTTAAATGACTTAATAGACGTAAGTAATTCTGGTCACTCTGATATCTCAGTCAAATCTTGCAAAGCGGTACTCTTGGACAGTTGGTCTAACATCTTACTAGTTAGTTAGTTAGTTTGACTTTTATTTTGAATAAATGTTTTACAATGTAAAGTTTAACCTAAGTCATTTATGGTTTGGCCTATCTACCAGGTTGACAAAATACATACATACGTTTTACATTTAAAAATCTCCATCTATGATACGTTTTCTATAACAAAGTGCTGCTACTGAATAATCGGCAAAGTGCTGCTACTGAAATAAGGCCTTCCATCCCTTTTCTCCATTTAAGATGCACGTTACTTCATATTCGTCTAAAACAAGTTTTTCGAAAATTGCTAGTGGAAATTCTTTTAGAATCGGACAAACACCAATAAAATGTAAGATGTCTTCTCTCTTCCTCATGTTACATAGGTTACAAAGAATTGGTAAATCTGGTCTGTGGGGGATAAAGTTTAACTGAACGAGTTCTCCTCTCAGTTTAAAAATTGTGCTTATTTTTTCAATTGAGTGACTGTCAAGGAAGTATGTTTTTGAATTTAAAAAATGGCTTAGATTTCTGTAGTAGTTCCTAAACGGTGAAGATTCAGCATCTATGTGTGTCTACCAAAATTCTCCAAAACTGAGTTTTTTTTTTTCTTAAAAGATGAGGAGGCTCGTCAGCCTCAATAGACAGATTTAAACCACATTCAGAAGCTGTTTTTTTCCATTCCTCGCAAATGTTTCCGTTTGTTCTAATTATACTTCTTAAAACTGAGGAGGTCAAAAATTGCGTGTCTGATTGGTTTGCTTTAAAAGACGAACAATTTTATTGGCGTTGTATTCATAAATAGCCAGAAAGGTGGTCAAAATGTGTAGAAAAAATGGCCAATACTTTGAATGAAATGTTTTTAAAAATAATAATTGTTGGCGCTACAGTCCAAAGTGGGACCAGGGCCTAGCTTGCTCATCAACTACTCGTGTTGTGCGCGCTACTGTTCTTTCACGAGTAGAAAGGACCTACAGTTTTTTGCCGACTCCGAACGGCGAAATTTGAGAAGCTTTCTTAGACAGTTATTACTCTTTGAGTGTTGTCAGCAGCTCGAAAGAGGTGGTGCCGTGAAATATTAGAAAAATTGGTGTTGAACTGATTGATTGATTGATTGATTTTTATTATTCAAATTATTAATTAACAATAATCAAGTGTTTCTGCGAAGCCTTATTAGGCTTTTCTGCAGAAGGTTGCTTTACTAATATAAAAAAATCTGTTTAAGTAAACTTAGTTCAATATAAACATAATTCATTACATACAATAAATTCATAATAAAATTATACAATTTAACAACAATTTAAATTGTTATATAAAAAATTTCAAAAAAAATTTTCAAAATTGACTTTATAGTTTTTAAATGTTTGTGTTATTCAGAAGGAAACTTTTTATTCGAGATTTTCTTGTTCTTATGTTTGAAATACTTCTTAGATCTTGAGGTAGGGTGTTGAGGATTTTTGGTACACTGCACTTTAACTCTCTCTTGCCGTAGTTGTTGTGAAAACGGGATTCATGTAGCATACCTTGAGCCCGTCTTCTGGTATTAAGTCCATGCTGGATTGGCACGATAAACTGACTGTCTTCATAGTACTCCAGGATTAAGGTCATCTTAAAGATGTCGTCTACCGAGAGAATTTTAAAGTTTGATTGCTCTGGAGTGTTGCGTTGGTTATATGGAGCTATCTTTTTGAGTGCTGCATCTTGGAGTTTTTTAAGTTTGTTGATATGTGTGGCAGAAGCACTGCCCCAAGCAAGAATGCCATACCTTAGTTTAGATTCCACCAAAGCATAATCAACTTGTCGTAACACTGGCGTTGTGGCATGAAATTTTAAATGTGTAAGTGCGTACAAAGCTTTTTTAAGGCTTGCGCGCAACTTATCAATATGCGTATCCCACAGAAAATTGCTGTCAATTGTGACGCCGAGATATTTATAGTTCTCAACAATCTCAATTGGACAACTAATTGATCTGTTACAGGAGTTATTTCTGTAGAGTATTGGTTCTTGGGTGGCCTTGAACTGTGGACTTCGTATGTGCATCATCTTAGTCTTTGACGCATTGATCACAAGTCCGTGATCGTGACACCATTTGACTGCCCTGTCAAACTCTTTCTGCATTATTTCGGTTGCCGTATGCAGAGACCTATGACGCACCACTATCGCTGTATCGTCTGCAAAAGCAAATGGTATTGCCAGTTTAAATACTCGTAAGAGCTCGTTAGTGTATAAAATAAACAGAATTGGTCCTAGTTTAGACCCTTGTGGGACTCCATATTGTACACTTTCGTTTTTACTGCAAGTTTGGTTTATCTTTACACAGAATTGTCTATTGTGTAGATATTCTTTGAACCAATTCGCGACCAATCCTCTTATCCCAGCATGCTCTAGTGCTTCGATTAGCTTGTCATGATTCAGGGTATCAAAAGCTTTACTGAAGTCTACGAATAACACTAAGACATGATGGCTTTTATTTAAGCTTTCGTTGACACAATTTGCGAATTCACCTAATAACTTGCCCGTACTTTTATTCTTCTGGAATCCATACTGACTTGAGTGTATGAGAGAATTCTTTGCGATAAAGTCTTGTAGTCTTTTTGCTATAACTTCTTCGAGACATTTTTCGATTACAGGTAAAATCGATATCGGCCTGTAATTGCTGATTTCGCTTTTCACTCCTCCTTTATACACAGGTCGTACTACTGCAGTTTTTAGGCTATTAGGGATTTTCGATTCGCTTATACTCATATTTATCAACTTACAAACAATTGGAGTAAATATGTCGATGTGCCTTTTTATGTCTCCTGCCCTTATTCCGTCGAATCCTGGTGACTTCATATCGTTCAGCGACATAATTATGCTTTGGATTTCAGAGTAGTTGGCTTCTTGTATAAACATTGAACGGACATTAGTTGATCTTGTGTGTGTGGATGTGACAACGTTACATTGGTGAATGATGTCTCGTATCTGGCTGCTAAAGTTTGTCGCAAACACACTGGCTAGTCTACCAAGACACATTTTTCCAGAGAAATTCTTGCGAACAATTTCATCAACCCCAAGCTTTTTACGTCCAAGTATCTCATTTATAAGACTCCATGTTTTACGCGGATCAGATCTTATTTGATTGAATTTTGTCTTGTAGAAGGACGATTTTTGGGCGATTAACTCTTTGTTTAGTCTATTTCTGAATGTCTTATACTCTGTTTCATATGTCTTGTTAAGTCTTGTAAACCTCCAGTTTTGTTGTCTCGCTCTTTCCTTAGCCATCCATAGTAGGTGTTTATTTTGCTTTGTCAGCTGATTGTTGACATATACCGTACTGTCTGGAATATTGACACTCACATTTGAGCTGACATTGCTGTTTTGCAAGACAGTCTTCATTTTGATGGGGCGAGTGGAGCGTGTTCTATGAATGAATTCTTTTTTCTTGATACTGGATGCAAATGTTGCAATGATGACAGATTTTGTTGGGTTTTTGGTTTTTGTTCGATAAATATCAGAAATAT
This sequence comes from Eristalinus aeneus, assembly GCA_955652365.1. NCBI lineage: Eukaryota > Metazoa > Arthropoda > Insecta > Diptera > Syrphidae > Eristalinus > Eristalinus aeneus. The sequence goes on from OY019133.1 coordinate 67,300,540, forward strand.
CGCAGTCGTTTAATGGAAACGTGATTGTTTTGCCAATTCCCTTCACTATTTCTGTAAGGTTTTCTTGTGGAGTGGGGGGAATGTTTTTGATTTCAATATTATTTTTTATTAGTTGTTGCTCCATGGTGTTAATATGTGTTTGGAGACTTTGTATTAAGACATCTTTTTGTGCATTAGTTGATTTCAATTCATTTAATTCTTTTGTAATATTGTCCATTAAGTCATTATTTTTCTTTATGTGTGCAGAGAGGTCATCGTACTTTGCTGCTAGGAAATTACAGCTTGCAGCAATGTCTTTGATTTCCTCTCTCAGCAAACGAATTTCGGCTATAACAGCTGGGTTGTTTGATGGAGCGGTGTTACTAGTACCAACGGGGCTGCTGTGTTCCCTCATTCTTTTTGAAGGCTGTTCTGCTGTAGTTTGAGGAACAGATACTACCGTATTGTTGGTTGCTGCGGTAGTCTGGGCATCTGTGTTATATCTACATGCTTGGCACCGCCAGGCATCTCTCCTTGTGCCCATGGTTCTCCACGATTTCTCGCTTACGGTGGTGCAATGGAAATGCAGTTTTCGCTTGCAGCCCGAGCATTCAGCAAACTCTTCTACCAAGAGATTATCACCGCAATGTCCGCACACATGCATGTTTATAGATAATTTAAATGTTAGCAAAGACTAAATGAACACTATTAAAAAGTTAAATGAGTAATTTTTCTTATGATTTGTATATAAATACACAATAAAGTCACTGTCTTTTCCCTTGTTTGAATTATTGTTTAACTAAGAATTAAAGCTATTAACTTTGGCAAGAAATCACTTGAGCGATTGAAAAACACGTCCGATCTCACTAAGTTCACTGGTGCCAACTGGGAGTCGAACCCAGACCCTTCGGCGTGTGAGCGTCGCACTCTACCCACTACGCCACGGTGGGTAATTATACTTCCTAAAACTACGTTTGGTAATCTACATTCGCTCATCTGTAGTATTTTTAAAATATAGTTGAAGTGCATTTTGATGGTATACAAGAGCAACGGAGGAGTTCCCGTTTCAACATGTAGCATATAGTTGGAGGTATTTTTTTGGTAACCGAAAGATCTTCTTCAAAAAGTAGCGAAGGAATTTTTCCACACCATCATAGCCTTTGTAACCCCATACCTGAGCTCCGTAGAGCATTATAGAAGCTGCGGTTGAGTGGAATAAAGTTTGTTTTGCACTTTTCGATACGTATTTATTTTTGAAGCAACGTTCCCAAATCGAACAGATAGCTCTTTTAGCAACAGCTAATTTTTCCTCAAGGTCTGGTTTCAAATTTAAAGAGGACGATATTAGGATACCTAGGTATTTGTATCTGGATACTACCTCAATCTCTTCCCCGTCCAACTTCCACTTTTCCAAAGATGAGACGCGTCCCCCTGTGTTTCTGAATATCATCATTTTTGATTTACTAAGGTTTATAGTCAGATTCCAATTTTTACAGAAATCGTTAATCCTGTCTATCATTAATTGCATACCTTGGATAGTGTCACACAGAAAGACGATATCATCAGCGCGGGAATGGATACATCGTTGAATCTTATTCCACCTTTGACATCATCAGTTATATCATTGATGTATAGTATAAAAAGTAGTGCACTTAGAGTACAGCCTTGTTTTACACCCATTGAAGTTTCAATCTCTTCGGGAATTAAGTCTCCATCCCATACATGTGCAGTATTGTTCTCATATAAAGCTCTCAGAATTCTTATAACTTTGCTTGATACGCCGATTTTTGAAAGCTTGCAAAGAGTGTTTCACGTGGTATTGAATCAAACGCTGCTTGAAAATCTACGAAAATAACGTACAACATTTTTTTCTTTCTCTTATATGTTTCGGCAATGTTTGTTAAGCAGAATATCTGGTCGATTGTAGATTAACTTTTTCTAAATCCAGCTTGAAATTCTTTAAGGATGTTATGTTCTTGAACCCAATCATGCAATCTTTTGTAAATTAATGAGGCAAACAGCTTGGCAGAAGTGTTAAAAAATGTGATTCCTCTACAGTTCTTCGGGCCCCTGTAATCACCTTTTTTGTGTAGAGGAAAAATTATTGCTTTTCTGAATATATCGGGGATATTAGCAGAGTCAAATATTCGGTTAAATTCAATTGTGAGAAAATTCATAAATTCAATAGTGCAATTTTTATAGAACTCAAACGGGATGCGATCAATACCAGGTGCTTTACTTGTTTTTGATTTGCTTATTACGTCTTTGATTTCATTTCATTTAAATGCAGAATCTAACTTTTCGTCTAAGAGAGGTTAATGGAGCATTAAAAAGTTTATTAAAATAATTCCTGAGTTGCGTGGCTTTAAGAGTTACAGAGATGTTAGACGTGTAACCATTAAGGTATTTGACAGCTTTCCAGAACTGAGCAGGAGATTTAGAGGTGTTTATGAGCGCAATGTTTTGTTGCTCAAAGGCTACCTTTTTCAAGTAACAAATGCGCTTATATTCCATGTTGGCATCTTGATAGAGAGCTTTAAAAATATTGGAGTTGTTCGATCTAAGAAGTTTGAGGAATTTAAAGGACTTGTTTCTTGCTTTCGCGCAATCAGAATCATACCATTTTTGTTTATATATGGTATGTGTTTTTAAATCCTTCTGTTGCGGTATAGATTTCCTTATTATTTCCGTTAGAGTTCGAATCCGAACCACAGGGACAACGCAACAGAGGACGTCCTAGACTGAGATGGCGCACACAAGTGGAAAAGGACCTCAACCATTTTGGAGTGCGCAATTGGAGACAGCTGGCAAGAGATCGTGCTAGCTGGTGAGGCATGTTGGTTGAGGCCCAGGTCCACCCCAGACTGTAGCGCCATCCGAAGAAGAAGAAGAAGAGTTTCTATATTTAGGGTATAACGCAGTGTGCAAAGTTCCATAAGCTTCGAGTTCATGTTTCGCTGATATGAATCCAGTATTCGGTCATTCCAGATAAATTTCGGCAGAAGTCTTAAAGGTTTTATGCAGGAATGGATTTTTTTGGCAGTACAATTAAGGGTTACTTCCAAGGACATGTGGTCCGAGAAGATCTCGCTTCCTACTTGAAAACTGTCTAGAAGCTTGTGCCAGTTTCCCGAAACAAAACAGTAATCAATTATTGAGCTTGATGTTCCTCTGATAAAGCTCAGTTCGCCATCAGGATCACCTTCACAAATACCATCTTACTATGATCTCTGTTTGTGCGAAGAATAAAGGAATCTCACGACGTGGATGCGATGCAAGTCCAAAAAGCAATGCTTGAGCAAAAACTTCCTTCCTTCGCGTTCCCGACCTGGGAAAATTGAAAAATTTTCGATATGAGTGCACTTTAATGCTAAAATCAATCCAGAAGCGAAATTTATTCCCAGGACTCCGGATTCCATCACATCGCAATTAACACTGCCTGGCCTCACACTCAGCAGCCGGAAACACTTTCGCGTTCAATTTAAGGACCATTGCACTGCAAAGCAGATTCTCCTTCTCGGGAGCTCGTCACCCAACCAAAGGCTAAATAAACACCACTTACCCTATGGCAGCGCCATCTTAAGCCGTCTCAAAAAATTTAATATTCCGCACTGCCAAAGCAGTGCAATCGCATTTGTCTCGAGGATTTTCACGCTTGAATTTACAGTGAAAATGTTTTCCACTTCACTGGGAGACGTTGTGTATGCGCTCGTGATTCACTGGCGCTGGCGCTGCACTGGTGTGGGTCACCGTTGCCGTCACCGCCGGGACCGTATTCTCACTGCCGTGCACTCTCGTACATTTTCGCCTCTAACAATTTGACATAAATTCTCGTGGTTGTTCATTTCTCTGCTGGCAGAGCGGAGCAAAGCAGCAGAGGAGCAGGGCTGCTCCTTGTTATCTCATGGAACGAGCTGTGTACTACACACGAAGGCACATTGTTTTTTTTTTATGTGTGGGCCATCTTTGTGTTTGTTAAAGACGTTAACTTTAAAGGAGGTGAATTGCAGGGCACACTGACAGGGGCATGGATAGAGTTTTAGTGGTTCTGCTCTCATTTCGGTTCCTTCCGTGTCGAGATAAAGACATTGTTAGCGCGGGGGGGAATTACATCAGCTATTCCAGAGATCGTTGGGTGGTGATTTAGATTTCTGTTTGCTTTCGCCCCAATGATATGGAATGCATCCTAATTGTCCCTAAAGGCTGATAAGGCTAATGGAAAACGCTCAAGCGTTTCAAGTTGTTTCCTATCAAATGTCTGTGAAACATTTGAAGTTCGTACATCTTCTTGATCAAGAATAGACACTACTGCTGCATGAGACTGAGCTTTTTATGCGGAAACCCAGCTGTGGTGCAACTGATAACTGAAGCTAAGGTGCCCAAGTTCATAGAAATCCAAAGTGCCTGACACTGACGGAGAATTTTACATGCCAAAAGCTAGCACAGGAACTAGTAGTCTCCATCGAACGAGCAACGAACTACTTCCATCACTTGAACTCATCTCAAACGCGGAACACCTCACCCTTGATTGAAGTAAAAATATCCTCAGGAGCTTCATGATAAAGTGCGCCGAGCCTTGTGTCGAAAAGGATGGTGGGTGTTAGCCCAGGTAAAACTGAATTGATTGCTTTTCTCTCCGCCTTTCTGCGGTTCATGGTCGTTCGCCACATAAGCTCCCTCATTAAAATCAGTTCGATATCCCGAAAGTCTGGGCGAAAATTGATTGCCAATTCGTTGTGGCTCCCACACACAGCCATCGTCGCCTTGAAAATGTCATGCAACAATTCAGCGCGAAGCACCTGAAAGCACTTTATATGCAAAAGACATTCACGGGACAGCCACCTCGTGTGTGAGCTCTGGCTGACGCACAATTGGACCAAAAAAAATCCAATTAGGCTCACATTGGCTCTGCCATTCAGCGAGGCTGTTCTAGACGAGAGGGATGTCAGACGACGCCGAGGGTGATGCCGTCTAAGGCTCGATTAAAAAGCAACGCTCACCTCCCACAGGTTTCATTAAATCCACCGCCCTATCCTCTGCCCAAATGTGATCCGATAAGGACTGCTTTGTTGTAAAGAGCCGTGAAAAGTGTGCCTACCTCGTGTGCCCACAAATGGCAACCGTGTGGCGGCAACCTTATTTTGCATTTAAATAAGTTCCCATAATGATGTCATTTCGAACAACAGCCTGAAACACAGTCGATTACCAGTCCCCGCCGCGCGACCTCAACCCGCGCAGAGGCAGGAGCACTGGAAGGAGCTTTTGTTTTAAGCCTGTGATGGGATTAGGGCTTGCCGTCTGACACACTCTCCCCCTTTGTGATGCCGCTGCAAACAATGCAAGAATGTCCTCTTGATTGCTTCATTTATCAGGACGAACTGGCGCAAGGCGAAAGTCCCTCTTCAAACCCAAAGGAGCAGGCGATCATTAATCATAATCCAAGTGGGGAAGGCAAAAAAAGAGCTGCCGATGACGGTGGAAACTCCACTTAGTGTCACTTGGATTTTCCAATAAATGTCCTGCAAAGGAACACCGGGAAATGCACCGAAGGAGTGAATAGATTGCATTCCATTATTGTATGGGAAGTGTGTCTATGATGGGCAGAGTGGAAAGGGATTCCATAGTCAGGGCTCGGAAACCCCCTGCGGGCGATGACGAGTGCCATACATTCATCGGGCGGTATATGCGCTGAGTGGGCTTATGAAGAAGTATCAGTGTCTTTTTCACTCATTCGTCTATTCATTCAGGGAAGCGACGATCTGCTACATTGGTCCTTGAATTTACATTTGGACCATGTGGATACATTCTTTGCTGCGTAAGTTCACGGCAAACTCCATCAAGGCTATCAGTTTCACAAAGATCTCCGAAAGCCCATTCCAACAGAGAAGACGGCTTAAATTTCATCTCATCTTCAAGGGATTCATTCTTCAATTTGATTCCTTTCCAAGGATCGACAAAAACGCTCAAATTTCACGGCACTTTAGCTTCTCTCAATTCGCGTGAAAGCAACAATTTCTTAAAATCCTTTTCAAATCGAAAATCTCCCAAACTTTATCGCAGCACCGTTCAGACCTTCACACATCACCGGATACGCGCATAGAACGAAGCTCTCCGGTACGTTTTAGTGGAATATGATCATTCTTTCAATTCGCCGAATCCTGTGTGTGCACGTAACGCATCAATGTTCACGAATGCATCTCTTAATGAAATAGCAGTTCTCGGCTCCTGCTGAACTAAAGCAGATGCCTACCCCTCTCGTTCTCTGATGGAATGGACAACCTTGAGAATCGTTTTGTATTTCCAGCTCTTTGACTCAGTTTACAACTACGAACACCAGCTACAGCTACAGGCACGCCATTTGCAACATTAAATGCAACACTGATTTCTGGGAATCCTTCGAACAGAATTCATTCGTCCTCCCTGCACTCACACCGAAGTGATACACGCAAAATATCTGCATCTGAGCGTGAGGAATTGGATTTGTTGTAAACTCCACCACAGGGAACGAAAGCTTAATTACTGAGAAAACACATGAACCCACATGTGCTCCTTGTTAGGGGGGAGGACTACGTGAGGAGTCGTTTGTCTTGTCGCCGGAGGAGCATCTGCCTTAGGTGTTGACAATGCTATTCGCATGCAGGATGGCATGATCTGAACTCTGTCTTTTGCTGGGCGGAGATTCAGAGTTGCAGATGACAAATGCTTTGCCCTGTCCATGCAGATAAGTCTTGTGCCTGGGGACTGCAAAGCATGAGTCCATTCGTATGACTGGCTACAGTCGATAGAATTCATCATTCATCAATATGTTTGCATAGTCGGCTGTCAAGATGTTTGTCAATGGAAGGGCTGTGAATGGAGCAAAGACGGGGCATGAAAGTAAAATGAACTTTTGTCTTTGTGCCATCGGAGTGCTCATGTAGAGTAACTCAGGTTCTATGGATATAAGACCAGCACAATATCCAATAACTGTGCTGATTGCAAGCTAACAGCGACCTCGAATTAGTTCTTTGAAAATATTTGTTTAAAAAATTAAAAATTAAAATTAAATTAAAATTCATTTCATTCATATCATTCATTTCATGCATATCATTCATTTCATGCATATCATTCATTTCATTCATTTCATTCATTTCATTCATTTCATTCATTTCATTCATTTCATTCATTTCATTCATTTCATTCATTTCATTCATTTCATTCATTTCATTCATTTCATTCATTTCATTCATTTCATTCATTTCATTCATTTCATTCATTTCATTCATTTCATTCATTTCATTCATTTCATTCATTTCATTCATTTCATTCATTTCATTCATTTCATTCATTTCATTCATTTCATTCATTTCATTCATTTCAATCATTTCATTCATTTCATTCATTTCATTCATTTCATTCATTTCATTCATTTCATTCATTTCATTCATTTCATTCATTTCATTCATTTCATTCATTTCATTCATTTCATTCATTTCATTCATTTCATTCATTTCATTCATTTCATTCATTTCATTCATTTCATTCATTTCATTCATTTCATTCATTTCATTCATTTCATTCATTTCATTCATTTCATTCATTTCATTCATTTCATTCATTTCATTCATTTCATTCATTTCATTCATTTCATTCATTTCATTCATTTCATTCATTTCATTCATTTCATTCATTTCATTCATTTTATTCATTTCATTCATTTCATTCATTTCATTCATTTCATTCATTTCATTCATTTCATTCATTTCATTCATTTCATTCATTTCATTCATTTCATTCATTTCATTCATTTCATTCATTTCATTAATTTCATTCATTTCATTCATTTCATTCATTTCATTCATTTCATTCATTTCATTCATTTCATTCATTTCATTCATTTCATTCATTTCATTCATTTCATTCATTTCATTCATTTCATTCATTTCATTCATTTCATTAATTTCATTAATTTCATTCATTTCATTCATTTCATTCATTTCATTCATTTCATTCATTTCATTCATTTCATTCATTTCATTCATTTCATTCATTTCATTCATTTCATTCATTTCATTCATTTCATTCATTTCATTCATTTCATTCATTTCATTCATTTCATTCATTTCATTCATTTCATTCATTTCATTCATTTCATTCATTTCATTCATTTCATTCATTTCATTCATTTCATTCATTTCATTCATTTCATTCATTTCATTCATTTCATTCATTTCATTCATTTCATTCATTTCATTCATTTCATTCATTTCATTCATTTCATTCATTTCATTCATTTCATTCATTTCATTCATTTCATTCATTTCATTCATTTCATTCATTTCATTCATTTCATTCATTTCATTCATTTCATTCATTTCATTAATTTCATTCATTTCATTCATTTCATTCATTCATTTTAGAGTTTACCGATACCCCTGCGTTCACAGCAATCTGACTTTGAATTTAGATCTAGATTTAGACTTTCTTGCAAAAATTAATCGTTTTGCTTTGGACATTTTAAACCCTTAAATGTTGGTCAAGGCCAAAATCTTGAAATCTCCTCGTCAGTAACAGTATTTATTCTTTCCATGGAAGCCCGTACTGGCTTGATAAGTTTTATTCAAAACATCAGAGAGGTAAAAATTCATAATGAAACCACTGCACATTCGTCCCTTTCAAATTCAAAAAGAATTCATCTCTTACCCAATTCCCTCTTTGGATATCTCATTTAAGCACTGTCCAGGCCGATTCAGAAGAAAAATGTTCGGTCGACTCTTTCAACTTTGGCAGCCATATCAAAAATTCTCTCTCAAGCTCTATCTGCATATGACAAAGACGGCGAAGAATGTCAAATATCCTTCAAGGAGGAAAATGTCATCATAAGCCTTTCGTCCCTCCACAACTCTATTCATTATCCTTTGCCTCCCATTGAGCACCAAATCCCACCGAAACTACTTACATTAACCTAAAACAGGAAAAAAGGACGAAAATTAATACGAAGGGCATTTCACAAGGTGGACGGGTGACCGTCCTTTAGTGAAATTGAGTCAAAAGCAAAATGCACGTTAAGTGAAAGTTTGTCGCAGGATATTATAGCGAAAATGGGATAATAAAGCTCACAAGAGGACACTTCTTTTCTCCTGCACCTCCAGCTCCTTCTGCCACTCTCCGATCCTTGTCCAGTGGTTTTTCTTTTGAAAAAGTGAGACCCCCCTTTCCAACGAACACTCAGAGTGTCCTGTCCGCTTTCACGTCCATAGGGTGGTCTGGTTGTCGGTTTTTTTTTCGTTTTTCCGTTCGTCCTGCTGTGGCGTATGGCAAGAAATATAAAAGGATTATGTCAGTAGGGATAAAAGCAAGTGGTCACCGAGGAAACTTTTCTCCTCAATGTTAAGCAGGCGACAGTTCGTTTTTTTTTCTCCTCGTCCTGGTTGTGGAAAATTCATGGGAAAAGTTAATCTTCTGTCTATAGTTTGCTTATAAAAATATTTTCATAATGTTGTCGTAGTCAGGATGAGGACATGTCTTGTTTCCGTTTTTTCCGTTGCTTGAAATGGGGTGGGGATTAGCGTTTACCTTGGTCCTCCCAGGAGAATGGAGAGGCTTATCCTTGATGGGGAACGGTGCCAAGGCGTTGTTTACTCAAGGGACGACAGATGACGGCAAAAGTACTCGTATCTTGGATCTCTGAGCTAAAGGGATTCATTGGTGATTGAGAGTGATTATAAGAGACTCGTGGGAGAATCTAACAAAAGGTCAGTTCTGTTATGGGATAAAAAGTAAGTCAAAAACGAATCCCCTTGACTAGGTGTCGGAGAGAGAAAGTTGTTGAAGGATATAAACTCTGCTTTTCTTGGAAATAGTCATATCTTTCTTATTTCTTATATACACACAAACAAACGTCCAGAAGTGACGCAGTTTTCATGATTTTGCTGCCTTTGAAGTTCAGGACTTGGACAGGGGAGTTGCAGCTTCTGATGAATCCTATTGTATTGAAGACCTCGCCAATTTTTTTTTTTTTCACAAGAAAATCTTGGAAGGAATATTTCCTCTTCTGATCTTCCAGGGTGGGTAAGGCCAGCCAATGGGGAAGGATGGGATAAAGGGGCCTACCACAGTGGATCAAAAAATTGGTGTAACAAAAAATTATGTGAGATAGTAAACTGTTGCGAAAAAACTTTTCGAAACGTCCAGGAAAAAATGTTTAAATTTTTCAAAGAAACCCTTGAATGGTCTGCTTCTCTACCTTCAAATCAGAAAAAAATAATCTTCTGACTGTGGGTTTCACTTGACAACTGTCAGACACCAAAACGGGGCAATAATGGAGCCAGTACAAGACTTTAAGTTTGCTTCGCCCCAAACTTCGTTTGGGCAAACTTAACTTAAACTCGTTCGAAGCAAACTTAAAGATTTGTACTGGCTCCATTATTGCCCCGTTTCTGTGTCTTGAAATAGAACATTATTAACCTTTCTCTCAAAGTCAAGTAAGCCACCACATCTGCTTTGTAGTGAAAGCAGTCAAAATGCAGAATTGAAATGGACAAATACAAGTCACACTTAACCCCAAAAGGCTTTGTTCTCTATTTAATACACACCATACAGTAGTGTGTTCCTTGCAATGTGTAAAATTTTTATAGAAAGACACCGAATTTTTATTTATTTTATTGATTACTTTATAGTTAATTATAAAAGCAACGATCATTGTTCTTTTGTTTTAAAGAAGGATCTCAATCGTCGACGCTTTAAGGTTTTTCAAGGCTCCAACCACTGTTTTGGAACAACTTTTGTTGACAAACTAATCTTTCATGAAATAGAGGACAATTGATTCGAGAATTATCAGGAGAGTACAGTGGATGTAAGACTATACATTTTATCTTGCTGCAGCAGTAATATTAAATATAAATGTGAATGCAGAAGTCCTTAACTTTTGCGGGGAATATTTGTTTTTATATTTTGAAAATTGTGTCAGCAATTTTTAAAAACAGGTTGAGCCTGTTTAATTTCTTTTAACAAGTTTCCTTCATCTGCTGGACAAATCACTGTATCCCTGGTACTACATGCGTATAACAGTCAACAAAATTGTAATTCATGGCCATTTAATTGCTTCTTCTTGTCTTATGTCAATCGGTCAAGTTGCTTTGAGATCAAGAAACAAAAATTCCAAATTTTTTAGGGAGAATGCTGGAAAACATCACGAATCAACAATTCAATTGATACTTTCAACAGAAATATGGTTTCGTCATATCCTTTATTATAAAGTCTAAGGAGTTGAAACATTTTTTGTTAGTAAAAAAGGGATTTGTTCAAGTACTATAAATTTGATTGATGTAGAAAACATTTCTTTTAAAATTAATAATTTAAATTGTATGTTGTAAATGTAGGATGGATAGTCATCACAACACCCGTTGTATGGTGAACCAATGTATGCAGCGAGCCCACCTGCCAGATGGTTTAAATAATGGGCCTGGCCTACTAGCTGTGGGTTGTGCGTGAGGTTAACTTCCTCACCACGTAAAAAAAAAAATAGTTTAGAAAACCTAATACACCTCCGATAACGACGGGTTAAATGTTGACTATGCCAGCAAACGTTTTAAGGACAACAATTTTCGGTTTTGCACGTGGAATGTGAGATCCCTTCACAGACCTCGTGCAACCTAACAGGCCTTTGATTGCTACAAGGCAGACATTACCGCCATCCAGGAAGTGCGATGGGATGGGCCTGGTATAAAAGCGGTGAAGAACTGTGATATCTACTAGAGCAATTGCTATAGAGAGAGAAGGCAGCGCAGAGACCTAGGCAAAAAGTCTTGAGCTACGACCCCGTCAGTGAACGCCTTATGACAACCCGCATCAAGTCAAAATTCGGGAATATCAGCTTAATATGCGCTCACGCCCCGACAGAGGAAAAGGATGACAACACCAAGGATGACAACACCAAGGATGACAACACCAAGGATGATAACACCAAGGATGACAACACCAAGGATGACAACACCAAGGATCACAACACCAAGGATCACAACACCAAGCATCACAACACCAAGGATGACAACACCAAGGATGAAAACACCAAGGATGACAACACCAAGGATGACAACACCAAGGATCACAACACCAAGGATCACAACACCAAGGATGACTTCTATGATCTCCTAAAAAGAACATACGATCGCTGCCCCAACTACGACACCAAGATCGTTCTAGGAGACTTCAACGATCAGCTGGGAAAGGAGGACATCTTAGCTGGAGTCATCGGCAAACACAGCCTTCACGACAACACATCCGGAAACGGACTCAGGCTGCTGAACTTCGCCTCGGGGTGGAACCTCTCTGTAGCTAGCACGCTAGAGGGATCTGGCGATCTCCTGATCGATCACCGTCTACCAGATACATCACGTTGCGATCGACGTCATACACTCCTCCAGTATTCTCGATGTCCGAACCTTCCGAGGTGCAAAAATCGACTCGGATCATCACCTTATTATAGCCAAGGTAAGAACCCGAATAACGAGAGAGCAACGGAGTCGAGACAGGCCAAACCGGTTTGACGTCGAAAAGCTACATCGCTGGGAACCGAGTCTCCCTGAAACTCGCTCAGAGTTCGACGCTTCCTGCACTAAGCATAGGAGAAGAATGGAAACGTTGTCAAGAAGCCATCAAAGAAGCTGCCATCGATGTGCTGGGTTTCACGTCACCACCCAGAAGGAACCCATGGTTTGACGACGAGTGCAGGCAAGCGCACGCAGCTAAAAAAGACGCCTATATGGCGATGCTGCATGGAAAAACGACGGCTGTTCGTGAACTCTACGAACAGAGAAGAAGGGAAGAGCATCGGTTTCTCAGAAGGAAAAAGAAGGAGCATAAGAAGCGCGCGGTCGAGGAAATGGAAAGGTGTAAAGGCTGGAAAGAAGTTGGAAAATTTTACCGAAAGGTTAAACAATTATCCGAAGGACACAAGGTTCGGACCGAAGCCTGTCGGGATCAAAACGGACAACTCGTGGTAGAGTCGCAGTTTGTGCTGAGAATCTGGAAGGATCATTTCTGCAGATTTCTTAACGGCGATGACGGCCCATATTTCGCTGTAAGCCATAATGTTCCACTTAATTTGAACGATGATAGACAAGAATTCCATCCCTCCGACTTAGAAGAGGTGAAGATAGCAATATCCAAGCTGAAGTCGAACAAAGCTGCTGGAGCGGATGGACTGCCCGCAGAACTATTTCAAGCAGCAAAAGATGACCTGGCTCATCTGTAAGATATGATCGGAGGAAATCATGCCCGATGAGTGGAATCTCATCGTCGTTTGCCCGGTTCACAAGAAAGAAGACCCCTTTGACTGCGCCAACTACCGAGGGATTAGTCTCCTGAACATCGCATACAAGATCCTCTCTGCCGTATTGTGTGAGCGTCTGAAACCGTTTGTTCATAACCTGATAGGTCCCTATCAGTGTGTTTTAAAACCAGAGAAGCCCACTATAGACTAGGTCTTCACAATACGGCAGATCCTGAAAAAAACACAAGAAGTGCAAATCGACACTCACCACCTCTTCGTCGATCTTGAGGCCGCAGATGACAGTCTGCATAGAGACGAACTATACAATGCCATGTCTTGTTTTGGCATTCCTACCAAACTGGTCAGAATTTGGGAGAACTCTCCCTGCTCCGTCATGGTCGGTAGGGAACTCACCTAAACCTTGAATTTCAAAAAAGCTTTTTTATAAGGCGACGCACTCGTCATGTGGATTCTTTAACATCATCCTCGAGAAGATCGTGCACAACTCACAAGTCAACACCAGAGGCACGATCTTCCAGAAGTCAGTTCATTTGCTAGCTTACGCTGATGACATAGACGTGATTGGACGAACACAGCGAGCCGTCAATGAGGCGCTTGCTGGCATTTAAGCGGAAGCGGCTAAAATGGGTCTGGCGGTAAATGAGGGCAAACCTAAGTACATGCTGTCATCAAGGAAGGACACACAACATCGACGTCTCGGACGGAGCGTCTCACACTAGGCAGCAGGAACTTCGAAGTAGTAGAGGACTTCGCCTACCTTGGCTCCGCGATAAACAAAGACAACAACATCAGTACTGAATTCGGCTCTTGCTGCGACGTAATTCCATTCATATAAGGGTATAAGTAATTCCTTTAGTGCCCGCCAATTATGAAAAAAAAATCAAACGCACAATCACTCTCGCCCTCCTCGAAGGACTAAGATCGCTTTATATAACAGCTTGACCATCCCAGTCCTATTCTACGGCGCAGAAACCTGGACGTTGCCAAAGGCGGATGAGAAAGCCCTTAGTCTTTTCTAGAGAAAAGTTTTGCGTGCAATTTTTGGTCCTGTTTGAGTTGATGGAATCTGGAGGAGAAGATTTGACGACGAGCTCTGTGGGCTGTACAGTGACATGTGCCTGGTCAAGCGTCTACGGTCACAACGCTTAACATGACTAGGCCATGCAGAGCATATGAACACCACTGCTCCGGCCCGAAAAGTCTTTGAATCCATGCCATTGGGACAACGCAAAAGAAAACGACCTAGACTAAAGTGGCACACACAAGTGGAGAAGGACCTCAACCAACTTGGTGTGCGCAACTGGGGACAGCTGGTGAAAGATCGTGCTGGCTGGAGAGGCATGTTGGTTGAGGCGCAGGTCCACCCCGGACTGTAGCGCCACAAGAAGAAGAAGAAATTTATTTTTAAATAGAAATTATAAAATTTAAAAACCAAAAACAACATTCATAGTTTTCAGTTTTTTTAAATGTATCATGTACTTTTTGTTAACACATTGTTTATCTCTGAAAAAGCTACATTATTGTAAATGATAAACACCTAAAGTAAGTTCCCGTAATTTTCACCTAACTTTATATTGAAACAATCCTCCAAATTTGTCTTTTCTTAGTAAAAGCTAAATTTAAACTTATATTTACTCAAAAGCATGGCTTTGAAGGAAAAAAAGTAAACTTATCAAAATATTAATCGCACAAACCCACTACTTGTGCCCCACTGTGCGCCTAAGTTATTCTCACCGAAAACTGGTCATTTTTTTAACGTTTCCTTCCTTTCTAGGAAGACATTGCAAAATGTTTTCATCGAAATGAACTGCAAAGCTAAATTCCCATAAAATGAGTCTGACATGTCATCTTTCAAATACCTACGATTCTGCTTGATGCAATACCATTTAGACTTTTGACATTTATTATTCACTGAACTTACCTAGAAACGCTGATGCAAAAGTTTTGACTTCACAACGTTTCCACAGAAATCAACACCAAGCCGCCTGCTCACTCAATGTGTTACCAACTTCCTTGAAATTAAATGAACCACATTTCCTACTGTACTGATAGACCAAACCTGACATTCGTTGACATTGGCCGATGTCCAGCAACCTTTTGCCATTCCCTATTGAGTTTCAATTCTTCTCGTTGTCCTGTTCTAAGAATCCAAACGAAGTCTGAACAGTAATCCCTTCAACTTCAGACACGCAACGCAAAGGAGGAGAACTCTTGGCGACCGCCCACCGGATTATCTTGTAATGACAGCTGCCTGCTTGACATTGAGAGGACAAAACATCGAGCGACATGGACATTTGACACTCCTTGACAAAGGCCGCCCACCCGAAGATGGGAGCTGGGTGGCTTCACCGATTTGCGTGTCCGTGTGCGCAGATTTCATTGCGCTATCGATTGAGAAGTCATTTGACTGTCGTTCGTTGTGTTCCTCAATTTTCTTAAATTTTTCACTCATGCCGCAGAAACACAAAAGAGAGGGAGAGGAGAGTGAACGGAAAAAAATCCTTTTCACAGATTAGACGCAAATTGAAATTGACGACCAGTACTGGCTGCCAATTATTCTCTCGACCGGTGCTGAACTCGATCGGTGCTGCAATTGCATCTAGTACCGACAGCCACGTCAGCATCAGCCTCAGAACGGAAGGACTCGCATTTAATTTTCTCCCGTTTTTATTAACTTACACCGACTACTTCCGCATCTTCGTAAAGGGGTCTCCGGCAGTCTGGTAGACAGACAGCTCCTAGCGTTACATAAAAATCCGATTTCCTTCGATAACATTGAGGACAATTGATGGCGTGGGGTGTCAGGCGGGCGATGGTGAGGCAGTTTCAATAGGAAATTGAAAATCAATGAAAACTGTATTTTTCTCCTTCGCCCGTGGCGGGGGAAAGCTGCACAACAGCCTTCTTCTCAACGAAACTGTTTTTCCGTTCGTCTGGAAACAGTAACAGACACTTCGCTTTGTCTCCGTCGGCGCGGCGGGACCCGGAGAAGCGCTGGCACTGCACACAGTTTATTTGAAAGTGTGCATGTTCCCTCGAATTTCAATGGAAGTGATGTCTGAGCTCATTAGGGTCACAATGGTCAGGAAGTGAAGCGATTCTAAGAGCTTGTCCTTGCGAGGGAAAGAATATTTCATGAGACTCTCGATAAGTGAGATGCCCTGGCTGCAGAATTATTTATTCCACGAAAGGGAGTATGGGCAGTTGACATTCCCACCGAATCGATGTGTTGAATGGGAAATGAAAACCGGTTGCAGTGTCAAGTGGGAAAGTGGCAATGTCTACTGATGGTATCTGTACCTCATGGTCTGTTGAGTGCTTTCGATGTTAAATGTGATGTAAAATCTGCCGGGTTATTAGTCCTTGCGGCAGGAGAACAAGGAATGCAGCATGTCTCCTCACAAATGATATCCTCTGTCAGAACTGCATTCATTCTTCGTCATTGCCCTGGCCGCTCGTCAACATTAGATGGGTACTGTCATTTGCATTTATCAGTTGTCAACCTCCTCCAGAGACAAGGACGAAACGATTTTTCGTAATATTTTCCCATTTCACGTCTGCAATTGCACTTCCGTTGATAGGGTGATGATGGCTTACATCCCTTGGCGTATTTTCCTTTGTACGTGTCTCAAGGTTGGGGGAACGCATAATTTCAACGCAAATTCCACTTAAGGTGTTGATAAGTGATGTTTTACCTTGATGTGAAGAACGAAGAGAAACCCTGCTGGCTATTAATGTGAGCACCAGGGACATATAATGTTGGGTAATATTTTAACATTGACGTCTGATGCGGAGCAGCTTTCTGTGGATGTTTGGTCACATATTCATCTGCTCCCCGCATATCGTTTGATGGCAATTAGCGTAAAAAAAACAACTCCAGATATATGAAAACCTTTTTAACAGTCCTTTCTGACTAAAGAGCAGGCATAGCACTTCGAAGGAGTTCAAAGTGAAAGTGCGCCTCATAGGTGGACTGTGCCTTGGGTGCGGTATGGAGATTCTGTACTTAGCCCCCTATCACCGACAATCCAGGCCCTTTATCAGCTGAAAGGGCCATCTAGTATACTGATGATATAAGAAGGCTGATCCCTGTTGTTGACGTTTCATCAGATGGAATAACTATACCCAATCGACTGTACTCTAAGATTTGTATAACGTGATTAATTTATTTTACGAACTTGTGTTAGTTTATGGAATTTAATGTTACGTATGCTGAATTTTATTGCACAATTTTCTGCATAATCTTATGAAGCCGTTGCAAGTAAATCGAAAAATGAATAATCGCGCTGTGAGTTTTATCCAAACGGCAACTGTACAGCAACTTAAGGTCAAGATGGCTGAAATGGCTTTGTCTGCAAGTGGAATAAAGTTCACTTTGAAAATTAGGCCGGAGAAAGCGCTCAAAAAATGAGACGATGTACAGATTCAGGAAGTCTTTCCATCTAATATTCTCGACGCAGTCAGTTCAGAGGGGAACATTGAAGAATTGGAAGAATAGAACCGGTCAACTTCACAGCAACTGGAGGTGGTGACGAGGAGAAAAGAGATCGCTTCGCTTCAAAAGAGGTTAGCGGAGTTGAAGAATCCAATTCAAACATCATTATGGCAGTGTTCATTCAAGGACATTTGAAGAGTCCTTGCCTCAATTTTCTGGTGACTTTTCTGTGACAAGATGGATCAAATTATTTGAAGATTCTATTCAATTGTAGAAGTTGGAAGAATCAAAAATCTTCATCTACGCGCAATGATGTTGTTTCTTCTTCTTCTTCTTCGGATGGCGCTACAGTCCGGGGTGGACCTGGGCCTGGACCAACATGCCTCTCCAGCTAGCACGATCTCTTGCCAGCTGTCTCCAATTGCGCACTCCAAGATGGTTGGGGTCCTTTTCCACTTGTGTGCGCCATCTCGTTCTAGGACGTCCTCTGTTGCGTTGTCCCTGTGGTTCGGATTCGAAAACTCTTCGGGCCGGAGCAGTGCTGTCCATGCGCTCTACAAGGCCTAGCCACCTTAAGCGTTGTATCCGTAGACGCTTGACTAGGCTCATGCCGCTGTACAGCCCATACAGTTCGTGGTTGAATCTTCTCCTCCAGATGCCATCAACGCAAACAGGACCAAAAATCGCACGCAAAACTTTTCTCTCGAAGAGACCAAAGGCTTCCCCATCCGCTTTTAGTAGCGTCCAGGTTTCTGCGAAATAAGGCAGGACTGGGATGATCAAGGTATTGTACAAAGTCACTTTGGTCGTACGGGAGAGGGCTTTATTACTCAATTGCCTCTTGAGCCCAAAGAAACAGCGATTGGCAAGAGTGATTCTGCGCTTGATTTCGGTACTGATGTTGTTGTCCCTATTCACCGCGGAGCCGAGATAGACGAAGTCCTTCACTACCTCGAAGTGTCTGCTGCCCATAGTGACGCTCTGTCCGAGACGTCGATGTTCTGCGTCCTTCTTCGATGACAGCATATACTTCGTTTTGCCCTCGTTTACCACCAGTCCCACTTTAGCCGCTTCCGCTTCAATGCTAGCAAACGCCTCATTGACGGCTCGCTGAGTTCGGCCGATCACGTCAATGTCATCCGCATAAGCTAGCAATTGAACGGACTTGTGGAAGATCGTACCTCTGGTGTTGACGTGTGAGTTTCGCACGATCCCCTCAAGGATGATGTTAAAGAAGTCGCATGACAGCGCGTCGCCTTGTCTAAATCCTTTTTTGATATCGAAGGTCTCGGTGAGTTCGCTACCGACCTTGACGGAGCAGCGAGAGTTCTCCATCGTCATCCTACACAATCTGACGAGTTTGGTAGGGATGCCAAAACTAGACATGGCACTGTATAGCTCGTCTCTATGCACGCTGTCATACGCGGCCTTGAAATCGACAAATAGATGGTGGGTGTCGAATTGTACTTCTTGGAACTTCTCCAGGATCTGCCGCAGTGTGAAGATCTGGTCGATTGTGGACTTCCCTGGCCTGAAACCACACTGATAAGGACCTATCAGGTTGTTGACGAACGGTTTCAGGCGCTCACACAGTACGGCAGAGAAAATCTTATATGCTATGGTAAGAAGACTGATCCCTCAGTAGTTGGCGCAGTCGGCGCAGATGTTGTTTCTGCTGTCGTCAAAATGTGTCATAGAGTCTGTCATAGAGCGAAGAGCTGAAGATGACATTTTTTCAAATCCGGAAACAGGAAATACTCACTAGGGGCAAGGTCTGGACTGTGGGGTGGGTGTTGCATTTCTTCGATACTACAATCTCGGGCAGCAGGAGCGTTTTCATGAAGAAGCGACACACCCGCTGCGTTTACCCCGTCTTTTCGTTTTAATTTCCTCCCACAAATTAAGCAAAGTGGAAGCGTAGGCTGTGGCGTTGATGGTTTCACTTTTTTTTGTACTCAATGAGCAAGATTCCGTTTGAGTCACAAAAAACTGTGGCCATGAGCTTCCCGGCAGACGGAGTGACTTTGAATTTCTTCGGGGGGTTTGTTCTTTTTTTATGTCACTGCACGGACTCTTGTTTGTTTTCAGGGTCAAAGTGGTCAACCCATGTTTCGTCCCCAGTAACAATTCCATCAGTAACACAAAAGGCTCGCTACAGCATGCGATTCTCACTTTTTTTTCTGAGGCGCTGTGAGCATTCGTGGCACCCCCCTTGCACTGACCTTTGAAAGGTTAAGTGTATGGTCATGAAGAATGATGTCATTGGTACCAGTTGATAGCTTGGTGATCTCTGCCATCATTTTCACCTTTATTCCGGCATCCTCAAGAACAAGTTTTTCGACTTCTTTGATGCTTTCTCCCGTACAAGCAGTAGCCGGGGCGAAGGAGCGGGGGTAATCTTCAATGCTCTATCTGCCTCTCTTAAACTCACTTGACCACTTTTGCACAGTTTATAATGAAGGTGCGGAAACCTGGTAAACAGCCACCATCTCTTCATGAATAGGTTTTTAACTTTTTCCTTGCTTGTTGAGAAATTTAATTACACCGCGATGCTCAATTTTCAGCATTATCGTCTCAGTTGCCATTATGATAAAAATAAATAAAACGCGAATTAATAATCACATTTATGTGAAATTTTACATGAATGCACTGAAATAAAAGTATTATATGATAAATGTACACAGCTTCACCCAGATACCGAGAATATATTGAACGCTCCTCGTAACTGCAGGTGGGCTTAAGCTGAGCGGGTGGTCGTTCCTAGCGAGGAGAGTATTGGGGGTAAATTCTTAAAGAAACGAATTCAACTGACTTACTTATCAGAGCATTTTTTGTTAAAGTGGCGAGTGTTAAAGACGCAACAACATGTTGCAGCGAGTCAGTTGACTTCGCTGTATTATTATTACCAATCAGTTTTATTGTTTACTGCTGTATTGTATTTTTTTTAATAATTGACGCGTGCAAAAGCAGTTGCGAGTACCCTTAAATGACCGGATCAAGCCACAGCACGGGCCGAAGGAATAGAGCAAGAGAGGGGGGAGAGGAGGTACCGATGTACATTGGTTTCAAATGCCTGTGGATTGTAATGAGGAGGAAAAATGGAGCTGGGAAGACCATTCCAGATTCGTGTAGTGCGGCTAAAGAACGAGTCCCTGAATTTGACTGTACGTCCGAAAGAGGGCTTTAGGGTGAATTGGTGGGCGAGGCGTGTATTGATGGGCGAGGCGTGTATTGGTGGGCGAGGCGTGTATTGCGGGTGAATTCTTGAAGGGGAGGAATGCAATTGGCTAATTCATCTGAGCATTTCTTGTTAAAATACCGATAAAAGAGTGACAACGACGCGACATTACGTCGGTGTTCTAACGAGTCAATCGACTTCGCAATATTACTGTCACCTATTAGTTTTATCGCCGTGGCGTAGTGGGTAGTGTGCGACGCTCATACGCCGAAGGGTCTAGGTTCGACTCGCAGCTCAACACCAATTTTTCGAATTTTTCACGGCACCACCTCTTTCGAGCTGCTGACAACACTCAAAGAGTAATAACTGTCTAAGAAAGCTTCTCAAATCTCACCGTTCGGAGTCGGCAAAAAAAACTGTAGGTCCCTTCTACTCGTGAGAGAACAGTAGCGCGCACAACACGAGTAGTTGATGATCAAGCTAGGCTCTGGTCCCCCTCTGGACTGTAGCGCCAACAATTATTAATATTAACGACGCGACATTACGTCGGTGTTCTAACGAGTCAATCGACTTCGCAATATTACTGTCACCTATAAGTTTTATCGCTCGCTATTGAATTCTATCCAGCAGGTGCAGGGAGGTCTTAGAAGCACCTGACCAAATAGGAGCGTTATACTCAAGTTTTGGGCGTATGTAGGCCTTGTATATTGTAGCCTGATCAAAGGGGGTGAAGTACTTCTTGCATCGTTTAAGGAAACCTAGACATTTCGCAGCATTTTTGGCGACCTCAAATATGTGATCGTTACCAAATAATCGTTGGGTTGATACACATACCGAGGATGGAAAGCGAAATTGCGATCGTCAAAATGTCGGTCATAGAGTGAGCTGGAAGCAGCTTTGCTGGCCGAATTCCACCAACAAATCACAGCAATGAACGTGCACAATACATTCCGGAATCGGAAAAAACGCAAGGAGGAAAATTTCCTGCATTGTGTCCTCGCCATGCAGGAGATTGCTTCCTGAGCCGATCTGAAACAGGACATAATTAATTACATTGTCAAATGTATACCTCACTCAGTATGTCATAAACAAATATTGCTTACAGCCAACTACATAAGTGAGCTCAAACATACTTTAAGAAAGTATGAATAGATGAAGTTAGAGTTTCAACCACCGACGTCGGGTCACCACAAGAACTTTCCTGTTGCTCTTAAGGGTATGCTTCAACAGCGCATGGTGAAAACTAAAAAAACTACAACTGCAGCGAAGAGAGGCATCTAGCTAACATTTACCCCAAGCCACGACGAGAAAGAGGTTCTTCTTTCCGCTGTGGTCAAACATATTGTAAAGAATGCGCACAACCATCATCTGTTTTGGTTCTCCACAACGAAAAAACGTTAAATATATTCTCGGTATTGATATAAAGGAAAGTCTTTCCTAACTTCAATGCATTTGTTACATCTTGAGATAAGCTTTTTTAAACCCATTAAACCGATTCATTGCCGACTTGAGTTCTTCATCATTCGAAAATCTTTTTCCACGAAGACATTTTTTCAAATAATCAGGAAATAATCACTAGGGGCAAGTCCTGGGCTATAGGGTGGGTGTTGGATTTCTACGAAACCAGAATCTCGCGCAGAAGCCTTGGAAACTCGCGCCATGTGAACAGGAGCGTTGTCATGAAGAAGCATAAAATTCATATTTTTGGTAGGAAGTACAAACATTCAAATGATACCTGTCAGTTTTTCCTCAGAGTCTAACATTTCGATACCTTTTTTTTTTAAACGGTTTATCTTTGGCCTCAAGATAGGACTCAGTTTCGACAATCACGTCCTCATTCAAGCCATACCTTTTTCCTGTGAGCAGCTTTTTGAGGTATGAACACAGATAGAAGACGCTGGGGCCCAGATCTGGAGAATATTGAGTTATTGGGCAGAAAATTAAGAACATGCAATGGCGAGTGAGCAGATGAATTCCAGAATTCCGGAAGTTTTCTTCGTCCTAATTCTTGAAAGTGGCGCATAACTTGATGAAGCGGTCCTTATTGACCGAACGATCATGTTGTAAGAACCCCTGATGCACTACGCCACGGTAAGAAAAAAGCAATTAGCAAAACCGTTCGGGTTTGGCTCTGCTGGCCTTTTGGCCTAAGGCTCCTATCTGGTCCGGAGTTTCTTAGACCATTGGGACGATTACACTTTGATTTCTATTTCATGATCATATACCCACGATTAGTCGCCAACTTAGAACTTTTTAAGGAAATCTGAATCGCCGTTGGAGTCGTAGCAAAGCTCGTCCGATATATATATTTTTTTTTTTTGTTGGTCAAAGTTCAGCATTTTCGGAACGAACTTCGGTGCCACATGCTTCGTATCCAGAATTTCCTAGCAAATTGCATGGCATGAGCCAACCGATATCCTGACGTCATAAGCAACTTCTCTTATAGTGATTTAATTCTCCAAAATAATTTCCCTCATTTTCAGAACATGTTTGTCGGTTGTTGATGTGCTTGGCTTCTTCACCGTGTTTGGAAAGGTTTTACGTAGATTGCCTTTTATATTTCGGGATTGGGCAGCCCTAGTATTGCAATCTGGTAACTGTCAGCTCTATCGTAAAGTTTGACATTTTTGAGGTCATACATAGTCAAACGTTTTTATCATACGAGCGCTATTTGTGTTCTTTGCAGTAACTTAAAAGATTCATCTTCCCCAAAAAATGGAATTAAGTTGTGAAAATGTGCGTGTGATTATTTTTTACAACTTTCGACGTGGATTAACTCAACAACAGTGCATCAATGAACTTAATTCAATTTTTGCCGATCAAGCTCTATCAAGGACCAGTGTTCGAGGTCATAGTTCACTAGAAGACGAATATCGTGAAGGTCGTCCAAAATCAGTTGTTGTTCCGGAAACAATTGATGCTGTGTGCCAACTGATATTGCAAGATCGTCATGTGAAATATCGTGAGCTTGAGACAACCTTAGGCATAAATGGGACCAGTATACATTCAATATTGCATGAACATTTGATCGTCAAAAAATTTTGTTCGCGTTGGATCCCACACAATTTGTCAATCGCTCAAAAAAAGGCTCGTGTAGATTGGTCGAAAGAAATGCTCCAAAAATACGATCGCGATGCTTCGAAACACGTCTATTACATCGTTGAATGATGCTGATGAATCGTGAATTTACGCATATGAGCCCGAAAGTAAACAGCAGTCGACTGTATGGGTGTTTCAAAATGAGCCAAATCCAACAAAAGTTGCTCGCTTACGAAGCACTTCCAAGCAAATGGTCGCCTGTTTTTTCGAAAAAACTGGACATGTCGCAACCGTACCAATAGAACAACGCAGAACAGTCAATTCTGAGTGGTACACAACCATTTGTTTGCCAGTTGTCTTCCAAAAAATTTGGAAAACCAACCGCCGAAGACGGCTCACTCCTCATTACGGCAATGCGAGCTCTCACACATCGGCTCAAACAACTGCATTTTTGAGCACTCGAAACATCGATTTGATGAGTCATTCGCCGTATAGTCCTGACTTGGCACCGCATGACTTCTTTTTACTTCCGAACGTAAAAAATAAAATGAGAGATCAACGTTTTTGGACAACTGAAGAAGCGTTTGATGCATTCAGAATGCATGTTTTGGAGATACCTCAATCAGAGTGGCAAAAGTGCTTCGACAATTGGTTGAGATGCATGCAAATGTGTACAAATCTTAATAATAATAATTGTTGGCGCTACAGTCCAAAGGGGGACCAGGGCCTAGCTTGCTCATCAACTACTCGTGTTGTGCGCGCTACTGTTCTCTCACCAGTAGAAGGGACCTACAGTTTTTTGCCGACTCCGAACGGCGAAATTTGAGAATCTTTCTTAGACAGTTATTACTCTTTGAGTGTTGTCAACAGCTCGAAAGAGGTGGCGCCGAACCAAGACCCTTCGGCGTGTGAGCGTCACACTCTACCCACTACGCCACGGGGACCACAAATCTTAATGGTTAATATTTTGAAAGACAACTAAGCTATTTCCGAGGATAAATACTTGTTTTTTGTTCGCTAATCCCGAAATATAAAAGGCAGCCCTCGTACTACTTGTAATTTTTTTTTATGAGACAAGGGCACCAACATAACAAAACAAAAAATCGATAAGCCCTCGTACTACTTGTAATTTTTTTTTTATGAGACAAGGGCACCAACATAACAAAACAAAAAATCGATAATCCAATGCTTTTACCCGGAAGAATTTGAAAATCCATCTCGTATTTTGAACAGACCTTGTATTCATAGCCGAGAAATTGTGATGACTTAACTGGGAATTTCAAAAGTCAGTGCATTGTGTCGTACGAAGGTGTCTTTAATCAGAGTGACTCCCTTGCACTACAAAAGAAGCAACGGGACTCTGCTCAAAACATTTCTCAGATTCACGCTACGGACTTATAACCAAGTCCCTCGCCACCTCAAAAAAATTGTATGCGAACCTCGTATGGTATTTTGAGTTATTCTAACTCATTTAAGTCGAATAATATTCGTAACAACCGATGGAGGTCAAAGATTTCGGTTTTAGTCAGAAGTGCCATGAATCGCAAAAGGTGTTGACATCGATTAATCAACATCAGCAGACTAAGAATTGAGTCACTTAACTGTTTCTCTTAAACGAGAAAAATCTGTTGCCAAACTGAGCCTCCTCACAGCACCGTCAGCCTGAACAGTCATTCCTTATTCCAAAGCGCCGCCACCACATTCCCTTGCAACACTTTCCATCATCGCATGCAAATGAATCAAAGTCTCATTTTCCGCCAGACGGAGGTGTCGAGTGCGAAAGCAAAAAAGTGAACAAAAAACAAAAATTGGAAAAAAAAAGTAAAACAAAAATCTCACTCTTCGCAAACCCCATGGAAATCCTTGAATCACTTCCCCAACCGAGCAGCACAAACGCAAATTTGTTTCAAACACCATTTAACAGTCTGCGAGGGGAATACGAGATGCCTGTCACGTGCAGAGTGATGTGCAAATCGAATTCCACTCTTACTGTCGTCATTTGGTCTGCCCAACCCCCACCGGTACGCACACAAATGCACACACACACACGCTGGCGAGTGAAGTTTTCAAAAACTACATCTGCAACACTGTCAGGGACATTCAATGCTCCTTCGCGAGACGGTGGAGGAGGACGTTGGCACTCTCACAGCAAGCCAAACAATGGCTTCACAGAACTTATCCTAGCCCTTGAGCGGAGGTAAGACGGCAGATTGCATATCAAACCCGCCACCCATCCACTCGTCCTTCGATTAACTTCATTTATTACACTCTCCGTAGTGGGTGGTGCGGCCGTCGTGGAGAAGGGGCGGGAGATAATCAAGGAATAGATATCGATTCACCTTAAATTTTCTCCAACAAATTGGAACTTGAATTGACGACGCTCCTCCTCTTGGTGCCGTGTCCTGGAGAGTCACGGAGGCAATAAAACGCTCACAGGCAGCATTCCAAAACGCATTCAGTGCTTTTGTTCGCTCCCGCTTGCCAGTCACGTCTTGGTGTCTATCAAAACAGTTCAAAATAATCTGTCCTTAGATGCGAGGACGAAGAGGATTACGGGGATGCTGCTGCTGTTACTGTCGGTGGCTGCTGGCAAAAGTGAGGAGCCGAAGAGCTAAAGATCTGAAGAGCTCCGCCAAACGGGAGGTGTCGTTTGGTGGAGGAGGTGCATTTTTTTTTTTTTTTTTGCTTCATCTCGATTATGCAGCTGCTGCATGCATGGTTAAACGAATTTGGCGACATTGTGGCGGCGGTGTTGTGGTGAAATGCGGCATGAGGACAAAAGGCAGAAATTGATTCCTGATCGTCATGTATTCGGTTGATTGTTTTTTTTTTTATTTTGTTTGTGTAACAGCTTGATGCTTCGTCAGGTCACTTTAAGCTGCAGCGAGTTGGTGGAGTGATGTGTGTTGGTCGAAGGTGAGATCTGATTAGAGGTGAAAGCTCTGTGATTTTTTTGGGTTTTCAAACGTATACATTGTTTGTGATCAGAAACATGCGTTGTCTCATATGGCATCGGGGGGTTCTTCGACCACCTCTTGTATTCTTATCCCACTTGTGGGGGTAGTAATTTATTTTAATCAACAGGCGTCCCCTTTCCTTTAAGTCCCCTTTCTTGGGCCTTTGCTTTAGTACAATACCACTTTTCGCGACTTGAGGTCTGGGTACTCCGCGAGGTTCTTCTTAACCGCCAACTGCCAGGCACTCTACCTTAGGTGGTACTCAATGTCACATTTTGCGCCATCCAGACCGCCGACTGCCAGACACTCTGCCTTAGGTGGTACTCAACGTCACATTTTGCGTCTTCTTTACTCGGAGGACACTTCTATTCATTTATTCGATGGTTGCCAAATGAACGCGTCTCAGCTGGCAGGCAAGTGCGTTTGTCTAATAGCGCACAAAAATCAATAAATTCTCGTCCACCTTCAGGAGATCGTGCTAAGAACAAGGACACAGTTTGAATGCGGATCCGATACTCTATATTCTTCTTCTTGTGGCGCTACAGTCCGGAGTGGACCTGGGCCTCAACCAACATGCCTCTCCAGCCAGCACGATCTTTCGCCAGCTGTCTCCAATTGCGTACTCCAAGTTGGTTGAGGTCCTTCTCCACTTGTGTGCGCCACTTCAATCTAGGCCGTCCTCTGTTGCGTTGTCCCAATGACTCGGATTCAAAGACTTTTCGGGACGGAGCAGTGGTGTCCATACGCTCTACATGGCCTAGCCATCTTAAGCGTTAAATCCGTAGACGCTTAACCAGGCGCATGTCGCTGTACAGCCTATAGAGTTCGTCATTAAATCTCCTCCTCCAGATGCCATCAACGCAAACAGGACCAAAAATCGCACGCAAAACTTTTCTCTCGAAAAGACTAAGGGCTTCCTCATCCGCCTTTGCTAACGTCCAAGATTCTGCTTACCCGATACCCTATATGGCGCTTCTAAGCTGTCACACGGTCATACACAGTCGCTCCAATGACTTTCTCAATTCTTACTCCGTCTCTTAATACACACGAACTGCTGCATCTGTTGCCCGGCTGCGGATTTGTCTCAAGATTCAAAAGTCGCTTCTCTCGCGTTGTTTTATCCGACAATAGACATTTTTACCCCTTAGACGCATGGCACCTGACTCAACTATTTGCCCAACTTTCTGGTGTTTCGCGTAGACTGAAAATTATCGTCGATTTAAATTTGCACGTCATGCCAGATCGCATTGACCCTGTTTTCAAAACCAGTCCCCTCGTATTCTCACTCAAAAACAACCAGCTCCCACACGTCCTCTGCCCCCATTCACGCAAACGTATTTATTCAGACACCTCAACATGCTCTCATTCAAAGGAAATTAACGTCAAAGTCTCGCTGATGAGTGTGTTCAGCGAAAAAATGATTAAAACTTGTTTCAGAGCACTACTAACGGTCGCCTTGCCAGATAAGTCAAACAAAAATCACATCCGACTTTGATTTGCTCTCGAGCGTCCTGTCAACCCTTTTAATAAAATTACTTTCTAAAGTGACTCTCCTCCGGTGCCTGGCGCGAATTTTTTCTCCCCCCACTGTACGGAATCTTGTGAAATCCTCGACTGTTTAATCCTCTGAAGGATAATTGAATTCATCTGCTCTCAACTGTATGCTTTAGCGCGCTTTCAATCCTTCTTTACCGTAAACGGATAGCGGTGCGAGTAGGAATGGTGGTAGGGGGCATGGTGTGTCATCCTATTCGACGTCGTCATCATGCTCGCCGTTTAGCACGGACCTCGGCCAAATCGGAGCAGGGGCGAGACCAGCAAACGGTGAATAAAAATGAAACATAAAGCGGAGTGTACACTAAAGAGTTTAAAAAAGTGGCGACAACATCCATTAGATGCGACAAATTCAATTTACTGTAAGCCGTAGTGTGCTTGGATAGTGCGGATGTGTGTGCCGAGTGAGTTGTGAGTGTGAAGTGAGGAGGGAGACGGATGTCAGTCCTTGTGCAAATAAGTAGGAGTCTATCTCGCTACCGGGAGTGTGTTTGCTTAGCGAGGAATGGGATGAGCAATGGCTTTAATGGGAAGTGTTAAGCCTTAAAGGCGATTTGTGATGAACGGGCTTAGGGCTGTAAGTCAATTAGAAGATTTGACGCGTTTGTGGAGTGTTACCACAGACCAATTTTAAGGATTTCGACACCAACATTTGGCGGAGATTATATTTTCCGAAAACACACACTATACGTAGACGTTGATATAATTGAAAGAAAGAATTGAATAAATGAATAAATGAAAGTAAGCTTCTTGAGCATCCTCGGTGAAAGCAAACGAAATTATTTCATTTAACGGAAATATCGAATATTCTTTTTGTGGATTTTCTTTTTTATTTAAAGTACGTTGTTCTGCTTGCATACCGTTATATACGAATAGGATCTCCTTGCGGTTGTGGCAACTAACGATCCGCAAGTACTAATGTCCGCGGTTCGATTTCTGGACCGGGAACTGCTTTAGCTCTTTAAGGTATTGATGGCACTCTCTAAACACGTCGTTTAGAGTCTTCAATAAATTGTCAAAATAATTCGGTCCATTTTCTAAAGATGGCACCACCTGCAACTTGTGCCTGATCTTGGAAGTGATGACCTACTTCACTGGAAAGGCATGACACTTGGAAGTGATGACCTACTTCACTGGAAAGGCATGACACTTGCCCCGCTTAAGTTTCAAGAAACTACATTGTTTTTCGCCTCTTCGAAAAAGTCCGGACTTGTCATAAATAAACAGCATTTGCCAGAAGTTATTTTTCTTTTAATGGAAGAAAAGTGCAACTGACACGCACCGAATGCTTGTAGAAGTTTGTGCTTAATCTGCTTCAAATCATGCAGAGAGTTGTTTCGGTGCTGTAAACGAAGTGATTTTAGTCTTAGTCAGCCCAAAAATTTTGAAGATGAAGACTTAAAAGCTATACTGGATCTAGATCTGTGCCAAATACAAAGTCAAGTCGAAGAATTATTGGGAATTAACAAGCAAGAAAAACTGTTGCCAAACGAGTTAAAATCGAGACATGTCGAGAGGTGAGATTTTTCACCTCAGAAATACTTCTTGAAAGATATCAAGGTCATCAATTTTTCAATGGACCGTGACTGGACATTAAAGTAAATGTTCTTTTATAACTTCTTGGTGAGATCAATTTTTCCCCTAGAAGTTATGAAAGTAAAATCTGGTGAACCTGTTTCATGATGGTCTGCATGGACGACAAAGAAAAACACCCACGGTTCGAAGGTTATGCTTTGCTGTGTGGTATACAAAAAAGCTGTTTAAACTTGACGAAACTATTGAACTGCATGCATTGACCGGGAAACGCCTACAAACGACCTAAAGGCTTGACTCTGCCCCACGTGGTTCCATCGGTCGAAAACACGTTTGTGGCGGAAAGGAAAAAAATCGCTGACTTCATTACAAAAACAAAAACAAACGCTTTATTTATTCAAAAAAAGATCTACAAAATACAGAGGGCCACATGACCGATTGCTCGTTCAATTTGTCCACTCACTACACTCTGCTAATGACGTAGCTCCAAATTTAATTGTGTGCATACGACCTACTTAGTCATACTGCGAATGATCTGATTTTTTTTTATGTGTACCATATTTTTAAAATGGTACATCTACTGAAACTACATAAAATATCTAATTGATTAGCTTAAATTTTACATACATTTAACATTCTTCTAATTTTTTTTTTGTTTGCTAGGATTATTGTTTTTATCTTTTAAAAGATATATATTTAGTTAAGTGGCAGGAAAAGGTTCTTAAAACCTGCTGATTAATTTTATTTATATCTAACTTAAACTATCTCAATCTAACTTACTCTATTTATTATTAAATAAGCTAGAAGCTCAGTTCGCGCTCTATATATTGTGTATTGTTGTATTTAAATGTGTTGTTCCTTATCCTGACGTTGTGGTAGGTGATATTGTTCTGCCTGTCCACTACTTCCCCTGCATGGAATAAGTGTTCGATTTGGTTAGTACTCAGGAAGTAGTCCGTAGGATCAGCTGCTGTTGCCGCTACTTCAGCTATGATGTTGTTGGGGATGTTGGGAAGGTTCTTAATGAAATTAATGGAGAGCTGGAGGATTCGTATACATAATATAATAATATAATAGTAAACTCAACCCTGGCAAGACAAGTTTTGACTTGCAAAGGCAGTGGCGAACAGCTGGCGTTGAGGCAGATGCTTCTACATGCTACGCCTTCTCCGTAGTCGTCTTCTGGAAGTTCATCGAAAGACACTAAAGCCTTTGAAAAAACAGCTGTTGACCGAATAAATGAGGCAGAAGGGAATAAATTGGGCTAAGAAACATAAGAAATGGACAGTGGACAATTGGAAGAAAGTCGTTTTCTCAGACGAGAGTTACTTTAAGGCCCAAGGATACCGGGTAGGTGTTGTGAGAAAAACTGCGAAAGAGAAACTCCGACACGGCCATATCAATCAAACGCCAAAGCACCCTCATTAAGTTATGTTTTTGGGCTGTTTTACTTTTGAAGTCCCTGGAATTCTTAAGCCACAAAAACTAAGCTGATTTCGTTTATTATTAATATTTTGTTTCATGACAAAGAAATTGAAAATATATGCGACCGACTTGTTTCATCAATGCCAAAAAAAGTCAACGCATAGAGAGGCCATATAAAGCATTAAAATTGACCTGTGTTTTTTTTTTCTAATTTTAATTTAAAATAAAGTAAAATGTATTAAAAATTGTGTGTGTCCCAATTAATTTGCACACGACTGTACCACATAGCGTTTGCTTTTGTGTCTTCTCCTCCATTCACCTTTCTCGCAGACGGGCCATATATTCGGCGCAGAATTTTTCCTTCAAAGAAACGTCCGCCATTTTCCTTATCGTCCAGCGCTCGGCTCAGCATAAGTTTACGGATAAAACTAGCGTCCTGTAGAGCATTATTTTAGTCTTTCGAGTCAGGAGTTTCGACTCTAGCTGTTTTGACAAACCGAAATCAACACCGGGTGCCAAAGGTTGAATCTGCGCCGAATTTTCACCAAAGTGTCGTTTGTGGAGTTTAAGTTTGCCCCGAAGTGGAGAACTGGCAAGGGTCCAGGACACGCATTTTTTTACAAATTGTACCCTAGTGTCATAATCTTCCAGATGACTTGACCGAAGAATATTTCATTAGTATCAACTACGTTTGTTTTTCAAATTCCAGCCGGGATGGTTGTGTGGATAATAATAATAATAATTGTTGGCGCTACAGTCCAGAGGGGGACCAGGGCCTAGCTTGCTCATCAACTACTCGTGTCATGTGCGCTACTCTTCTCTCACGAGTAGAAGGGACCTACCGTTTTTTGCGGACTCCGAACGGCGAAATTTAAGAAGCTTTCTTAGACAGTTATTACTCTTTGAGTGTTGTCAGCAGCTCGAAAGAGGTGGTGCCGTGAAATATTCGAAAAATTGGTGTTAAGCTGGGAATCGAACCTAGACCCTTCGGCGTGTGAGCGTCGCACTCTACCCATTACGCCGCGTTGGTGTTATCGACTCTAATTCTTCTGCTCAAACACCATGTCGTCAGTGTAAAAGCATCGCATGACTGGCTCCGAAGTTGAGTCTTTGTTTAGGTTTAATCATCGTATCACCAACAGCCGGACTTAAATTCCTTTTGACCAGTTTTTTCCTTTAACCTGTTACAGACCTTTCACAACGGAGAAATCCTAAGTTGCGTCTTTTTTGGATATTACTCCGTCTCAAATTGTAGTTGTCGGTCGAGTATGTTGTCCATTACAATTCGTTTCCAACTTTTAGCTCTGAAGTCGGACTTTCTTGTTCTGAGTCTAAATTCAATCATAATTCAGCTCTAAGTCCTGTGTTGGTCCTTCATTCCAAATGTTTTGCAAAACGTGAGTTAAACCTGGCTTGAGGCAAGAATCTTCCTCTCCACGAGGACTTCAGTTTCTCTCGATTTGCTCGTGCTCTCACGCTGTCTGTGGCGTAAGATGATATTGCAGTCAAAGCGCCACTTTGCTGCTGATTCTGGTGTTTATTTGGCATTTCCCACTCCTTCAACCTAACCAGACTTACTGGCTTCGTGGATAAGCAGGTGTGTTTTCTTTCTGTGTTTTAGCATCGCCCCCGTTCGGCATTAACCGCATCGCCACGCAAAGCTGTGAGTGAGCCTGAAAAGGAACTGAAAAAATAACTTTGTAAATCCCTTTATCTCCCACGGCATCAGCCCGCATTCCAGAACTTTTCCAACCTACGCACACCCACACACACCGGCTCATCTCTGTAAGCACACTCTTACCCATCGGTGTGTGACTAATTATCATGGCTTCCTGCACACAATCCCCTTGACCACATTCGCATTAACACCCGATTTAACCGCCCGATAAATACCTTAAGCACCTTGGCAACCCGAATACCGTCACTCCGCTCAGTCGCCCGCTGACCATCCTCATATACGGGCGACCGGACGGAAGAGAATCGAGAAAAAAAACGAATATCTCGCATCCTCATCAGAGAATGGGGAGGAAATGAGGAGACAACCAACGAGGGTATCAAAGTAAATGTCAATGGTCAGCTTTGATTGACTCTGATTGGATTCGTCCTTGTTCACTGAAACTGAGACAACGACGACGGCGGCGCGGCGGGTGCCCAGGAAAGGACCTTTATCCGCATTGTTTGCTCGGATAAATCAACGTAATAAGTAATTTATGACATCATCCTTGAAAGTGAGAGAGAGCGAAAGAGAGAGGGAGAGAGAAATGGACATCGTAAATAGCAGCATCAGCTTCTGTAACGGCAACAGGAATAGCAACAAAAACTAATTGGACATAAAGAAAAAGGACACAATGAGCACAGATAAGCGGTTAAGTGGTCAAGGGATACTGGTATTTGTGTAACACGGTATTGATGTGGTGTCGCCAGACGGAGATTAGTACTCAGGAGGAATGAGACGAGACTTTTCTGGTTTTCGGAAACAGGTTAAAAGTGGACGAATAAAAGAATTTCACATCAGCATCGAGTGCAACGCCGAGGGGTCTACGTTCGATCCTAGCACAACACGCATTTTTCGAATTTTTCACGCCATCACCCCCTTCGAGCCGCTGACAGCACTCAAAGAGTAATAACTGTCTAAAAAAAAAAGCTTCTCAAACTTCACCGTTCGAAATTGGCAAAAACCTGCAGTTTCCTTCTACCCGTGAGAGAACAGTAGCGCGCACAACACGAGTAGTTGATGAGCAAACTAGGCCCTGGTCCCTCTGTAAAATGTCGCGCCAAACAATTATTATTATTATTATAAAATGTAATTAGTTGTCCATTGCCCTTCAACAAAACTTATTTTTACCCGGCAGCATTTTCCTGCGGTTGCATTTTCAATAAAATGGTCGGAAGCGTTATTTACGGACAAAAAAATTTCTTGTGCTGTCTGTAAATGCAATAAAAGGTCAATGTAGCTGCCGCACCGACCACGTTATCGTCCATTTAAAACTAATAAAAACGCTTACTGACTTCAGAGTCAAATTTTAGACCACGTAACTTTCTAAAGCCTTAACATCATTCGTGTCGTCGTTATTTAAGTTTTCAGCACGAAACCTCTCAAGTAGGGCCTAGCTGCCTTATGATCACTAGCTTTGAGCGCAACTGCTACTAAAGACTTACACGAATGGAATCAATAGGCTTACCCAACGATGGAGGCAACAATCAAAGGTGAAACAACGCATAACAGACTTAAAAATTTGGTCGGTCTGGTTTCAGTCAACATCTGAATTCACTCTGCTCAAAAATTTTCACACTGATCTAATGGAATAATGCCCAAGAAGAGCAGATCAGCACCAGAACAGGTCTACAGCCGTGCAGATCCAAGTAGTGCAGATCACCACCCAGCACAGGTCTCTGTTTAGACCCAAGTAGCGAAGAACAGCACCAACAATCATGCGGCATATAAGCACAGAGACAAGGTGTACAGTGCCTCATCTAAATTTGGTGTCCTCACCGGACACGGAGATTGTATTGGTAGAACAAGGTCATCAATATCTAAGAGCTTGTAGAAAAGGCGATGGACTGTTTAAGATTCTTTTATATAATTCTCGAAAAGATCTTACGAAGTTCACTACTCAACCTCATTACGACGACCTTTCAAAAGTTGGTTTAGCTACTGCCTTCCACTCGTGAAATTTTCTCGACGGCATTAAGCAAGTTTTGGACACAAGGTTTTGGTGAGTTCGGTAGCAGAGCTGACGAAGCACCAGTTGTTCCAACAGTCACCCTACACAGCTACCGAATTTTCGGTATGAAGGCTACCCTCACTGTACGCCAGGTAATGGCAATATATGCCAGCGCGAGGCTGGCATGAAAGATTCTTTTCAGAGCCGGAAGTATAGGGACTTGAAACCATCAAAGGACACAACAGCGTACTAGATGGCTTCATCAGTAGCTACGAGCGATGAAATATACCAGACTCTGCGTGTGAATCGTTGTTATCCGTTTAACGTAATTTTTAATAAGGCGTCAAATTTTAGTCCTTGGGATAAAGCATCAAGCAATATCGCTTAATTTACCATATATTGAGTATATAACTCAATTCGTGCGGTTTTCTAAGAGATGGCGTAACTTGTATTATTCCATTGAAAGATGCATTGGAAACCTACTGTCATTGTAAGTTATTTCAGTATATGTCGGTTATTTAAAGCGTAAACAAGAATATGTCGAGTTTTGTGCCAGAATGTGTCGAATGATGAGTGATGTCTTTAAGTGAGCAGAAACGTCTTGTAGTCGCTCCAGTTAGTAACGATTTTAAGCTTCCAAACCTAAGATTAAA
Organism: Eristalinus aeneus; assembly: GCA_955652365.1. NCBI lineage: Eukaryota > Metazoa > Arthropoda > Insecta > Diptera > Syrphidae > Eristalinus > Eristalinus aeneus. The sequence goes on from OY019133.1 coordinate 67,336,231, forward strand.
AACTTAGAGTTAGTATTAGTATCCCGTTTGTGTGGAGTTATATAATCGATTGAGAAACTTTCAGCTCTTATTTCCTTGGAATATCCTGTTATTTTTGAAATCTGCAAAGCCATTGCCATCGGCTGTGTCAACTAAGAGCAAACAACAGGGAGAGGCGCTCTTTTCTAATTTAATTTCACCCTCTCCTGCTCCAAAACAAACCACAAACGACAAAGGAGTCATCCTTAAAAACATTCTTGAAGAGCAATTAATGAACATCATCACTTCAATGCAGTTTTATCGAGGAAATCAAAAGTTACGAGATGAAATTCTCAACAAAATCGACGATATCAAGACAAACTGGGCTAAACAGTTTGACAAAATCAACACTGCAATTTTGAGCTTGGACAAGCGGGTAAACAAAATTGAAGAAAACACCACTTCAATCTCTCAGACGCTCAGAGAGGAGGTCAACACTCTGACTCAAAAACTGAGAGTCATTGAACAAAAGGAAGTTGCTTGTGATGCTGTAGAAGACTGCTGCCGAAAGTCACCGTATTTTTATAAAAGTTTATAGAGAACATGCCCTAGCTGAGCGAACGTGTCAAAAGTGATGTGCACGATTTAACAGTGCTGGTTTTGGTTTGGAAGACGATAAACATCCTGGGCACCCAAAAAGTTTGAAGGTAAAAAAATGTAAGTATTGCTCTATGAAGATTGTTGTCAAACACAAGAAGAGCTCACAGAATCCTTCGGTGTCACTCAAGCAGCCATTTCAAACTGTTTAAATGAAGGATATATTTAAAAATAGGGAAATCGGGTTGCGCATGAACTCAAGCATGTCCGAAATGCTGCAGGAATGCCACAAAAGAAAGTCATTTCTGCATTGAATTGTTACTGCTGATGAAAAATTGGTCCATTAAGGCAACCCCTTCTACTCGTGACAGAACAGTAGCGCGCACAACACGAGTAGTTGATGAGCAAGCTAGGCCCTGGTCCCCCTTTGGACTGTAGCGCCAACAATTATTATTAAGGCAACCCCAAACGCAAGAAATCACATGTGAAGCCCGGCCAACCAGCCACATCAACGGCAAAGCCGAATGTCCAAGGCGCGAAGGCACTGCTCTGTAATTGGTGGGATTAGACTGCTGTGCTGCATTATGATCTACTTAAACTGGATGAAACCATCAATGGACAATGTTACCGAACACACTTATTCTGTTTGAAAAGAGAAGTAGTCTTAAAACGCCCGGACGACGCGACCAGACACGAGGCAATAATTTTCCTGCATTACAACTCTCGGCCCCATCGTGATAACGCTATTCCGGTTTAGAGTTATTTGGAAAACAGTAGGTGGAAAGTCTTACACCACCCGCCTTATAGCCCAGAAGTTGTCCCTTCTGGCTACCATTTTTCCTGTTGATGCATATCGCCCTCACTTAAGTACGGTTCAGAGCAGAATGCAAAACATTAGATTGAGTTATTCTTGGCTGCCAAGCCGTCGCAGTTAATTTGGAATGGAATCCACAAATTGCCAGAAAGAATGGAAAAGTTATAGCATCGAATGGGCAATACTTTGAATAATACTATTATATAAGTATTTATTAAATAAACGTTAAAATTTTGGAAAAACAAACCGCACGAATCACCCAATACCTTATTTTGGTCACGCCGGAAAGTCTTCAAACAGCCTCGGTGTCTCGATAGAACCACATTGGACACAAGTGTTGAAAACCTTTTGTCATGAACTCTTGTTCAAGAAATTCAAAACCAATCTCCGGTGCCAAAGGCTGTCACCAGTGCAAGTCTCGTTGCATTTTGTTTCAAATTCACCACAAATCTTTGAACAAGGCGTAAAGCATGCTTCTCCACAGAGATTTGTTCCCCAAATTGACAACACGCTACCATTACGAGAAAATCGCTTAACCAACGCCCTCTAGGCGAGCTCTCGACGACTGAATGCAGAGACACCATAAACGACTTAAGATCTCTCGTGACCCAAATGCAGGACCTCCCTGACTTAAGTAGACAACCGAATAAGTCTTCGCCGTGAGCTATACGCAATGGCCCCGAATACAATGTTTTCACTTTACATCCCTCTTCGAAATGCGAAAACACAATGTCTTCAGATCACTGAAGCACCAGAGCCTCCACACACCACTTCAGGCAGGATTTGCGTCTTAAAACGAAAATGTAAATTAAATTTAGCTCAAAGCCATCCCCCGTGCGACTTCGGTCCGCCCAGTGCTGAATAGTCCTTCACCTAAAAAGAGCACTCCCGTGTCATGCAAAATAAAACGGAATCACAATGCTCTCGTAATAATCATGAAAATCGCGTGAAACAACATTTGCCATTGTGCTGCTGCAGCAGGACGCGAAGCCTGATGCTGATGGTGGAACGCTGAGATGGTGAGCTCACGGAGAAGACGCAGAAGAAGATGTCGTCCTTCTGGCAGCGACGGACGGTAGTGCCCTACCCACACCGGCTCGACTGCATCAACAATAATGTTGCTCCTCTGTCCTGCCCCCGTGCTGAAAGTTCAACAACGATGCTCTGATGTTGCTGCCCATTCAGAAGACCTCTTCATGCTTATGTATGCTCTTTCGCTCGCTGCTGTTGTTTGTTTTTTCCTGCTTTTTTGACGTCGTCGTCGTCGTCGTTTTGCGCATTCAAATGATAAGGGAAGAAAGATGTTTTCGGAAAATATGAATGTTTACTGCTTAATGCATGCGACCGTGAGTCATATCCATTTGTTGCATGTGAATATTTCACCAGAGAACAATTCTGAGGGTGGGCGGAGGTCTGTTTAAGGAATTTGCTTTGAGGAACCACACTTGTTGATGGAAAGTGGTGGAACGTGAAGTGCTTTGCATAGTCACATGTTTTTTCGAGGTGGCAGTGGAGCTTTCTTGGGAAGCCAAGGCGAGAATATTCAAACGTCGGACTGTGGGCAAGAAATATACAGTTTTTCATTAGGGATGTGGTGCCACAAGGGATTTCATGAATGAAATGAAAGCACGAGAGGTGTGGTTCTTCCACTTCAGTGGGGCTTTACCATTTGAAACTTGACACTCATAAATGTGACAAGAATTTGAGGAGAGGGCTTTAGTTTTGGAGAGGCCTTAGAGGATGAATATGCGTTGAAAGAAAAAAAATGCACATAATTCACTACAAGAAAGAAGGCTTGGCAAAAAAAGCAATATCGTTAACATTGATATATTGCAAATAAATATAGCAGAAAAAGTCAGCGTTCACCTACTCTTTTCGTTGTTGTTCCCGATTGTGCGTAATTGTAATTCCAAAATATTTAATAATTTGTTTGTATTGACCCAGCAAACTATTGTTTGAGTAGGTAAACGCAGGCTTTTCCTGCTATGTGTCATCCTTACTTAATTTTGACTTCTTAAGTGGATTATAAATTACCTTTCAAGCCGTTCAATACAAGTTGTTTTGTCTGATATTCACCATTTTAATGCTTGTGTTTCCGAGGGCTCTAATTTGTCCCCCGATTCGTCCCCTATTTCCAATTGTCATTTATGATCTCCTTTCTGTGACTTTAATTCCTTTCCCTCCTTCGTGGATGAGAGTACTCTTAGCTTTTCATATTCGCTCCTCAGCTGTAGACCCTCCACCTCGGCCGTAGACTTGGAACGGCAACCTATGTTTAACTCATTAAATCCGAGTCTTGCCAGCATAATTGATTGGGGTAAAAAGAATTGAGTGAAATTTAATGCTTCCAAGACCCGGTGTGGCCTACTGTCACTTAAGCGTCTTAAAGACAACCAGCCATTATCCATGTATGCCCCTTGCGTCGCTGAAACCGAACAGCTTTTCATTCTCAGTATGCGTGACAACTCAACACTAAGTTGGATGGACCACTGCATTTTTGGGATCGCCAAAAATGCAGTGAAATGCAAGAAATACTTCACCTCTTTTGATTTTTTGATCTGGCTATGTACCCTAAACTTGAGTACATCGCTCCTATTTAGTAAGGAGCTTCTTGGTGCTCCCTGCACCTACAAGAAAGAATTCAACAGAAAGCGATAAAACTTATTGGTAATAATAATGCTACGAAGCCAATCGACTAGCTAGAACATCGACGTAATGGTGCGTCTTTATCACTCTTTTATCACTTTGAACAAAAAACGCTCTAATGAGTTGGGCCGACGCATTCCCCCCCTTCTAGAATATAGCCGCAATAATCGCGTTGCTAGAAATGCCCATCCCTTCACCCTTAAGCCTACCTTCGGACGTACATTTATGCTAAGAGACATGTTTTATAGCCGGACCATGAATATGAAATGCTCTTTCCAGTTGAACTCTTCCTCCCCATTAGGATCCACAAACACCTCCTTTACCCCTCTTTCCCTATACCTTCGGTCCGTGATGTGACTTAATCCTGGTTACTTAAGAGTAGTAACCATTTCCTTTAACTCACGCCAATTATAAAAAAAAAAAAGAAACGATCATATGAAGCCTAGGAACGCCCTGACAAATGCCAACCCTCTAAAAAGGCTCCATCGCAATTCATACATCAAATATAGAAACAAAATGTCGTTAATATCCTCTTGCAGCATGACTTCGAGAAAATCCCGCAATATTGTGGCGAATGGAGGTTGAAAGTCAACCAGCAAAAGTGTGAAACCATCCTGCTTCGAACGCCGTTGTAGAAGGCTTCAAGGGATACGTATAAAAACTGGCGTAAGTTCGGCACCAAACGTGAATATGCTGAATAATTTTATTATTATGCTGATTCGAAGACATGTTGCACGAGCTATGACCCCGGAACGACACATATTATGAGGGCGCATACCAAAGTGTGTTCATTCCGCTGAAAGCATTCTTGTATCTGGACTGGCTTGGCTTGTTCCAGGATACAGGGGGATGCCCACTTCTCTACCATGTCGTACGACGGACAGTGGACAAGCGGCTACTCTAAGAGAGAAGATTTAACGACGAACTCTATGGGCTGTACAGCGAAATGCGCCTGATCAAGCGCCAACGGATAAGACCCTTAAGATGGCTAGGCCATGTAGAGCGTATGGACACCACTCCTCCGGCCCGAAAGGTCTTTGAATCTATGCCATTGGGACAACGCAACAGAGGACGACCTAGACTAAAGTGGCACACACAAGTCAAGAAATACCTCAACCAACTTGGAGTGCGCAACTGGAGACAGCTGGCGAAAGATCGTGCTGGCTGGACCGGCATGTTGGTTGAGGTCCAGGTCCACCCCGGACTGTAGCGCCACAAGAAAAAGAAGAAGAAGAAGATTAGATGAACGTATAGTGCCCGCATAGGGCCAGTAAGACCGTTCTGAATAATTGTAAATCAAGTTACTAATTTAGGTATGTTAGGTATAGCCCAACTTAAGAATTTAAAAAAACAAAGAATATCAAAAAATTAATTTCTAAAATAAAACAGTAAAAAATTAAAACGTTAGGTACCATTTTTGGCGAATTAGCTTCGCCCAAGGCGTTTCTAGCCCGTCTAGCGCTATCCGAAATCCTCATAGAAGCTGTCCCTGTGGCTTACGACACGCCTTTTATATCTCGGGATTGGGCAACCCTAGTCTTGCATTCTGCCAACTGCCAGCTCTATCCTAAAGTTTGACATATTTGAGAATATACGTATTCAGAACGTTTTAACATACAAGCGCTATTTGTGTTGTTTACAGTTAATTAAAAGATTCATCTCATCCAAAAATTGGAATTACATAGTGAACATTTTCGTGCTATTTTTTTTTACAACTTTCGACGTGGATTAACTCAACAACAGTGCATCAATGAACTTAATTCAATTTTTGGCGATGAAGCTCCATCAAGGACCAGTGTGTATCGATGGTATGGTGAATTCAACCGAGGTCGTAGTTAACTCCAAGACGAATTTCCTGAAGGTCGTCCAAAATCTGTTGTTGTTCCGGAAACCGTTGATGCTGTGCGCCAACTGATATTGCAAGTCATGTGACCTATCTAGAGCTTGAGACAACCTTAGGCATAAGTGGGACCAGTATACATTCAATATTGCATGAACATTTGACCGTCAAAAAATTTGTTCGCGTTGAGTCCCACACAATTTGTCATTCGCCCAAAAAAAGGCTCGTGTCGATTGGTCGAAAGAAATGCTCCAAAAATACGATCGCGGTGCTTCGAAACACGTCTATAACATCGTGACAGGCGATGAATCATGGATTTACGCGTATGAGCCCGAAAGTAAACAACAGTCGACTGTATGGGTGTGTCAAATTGAGTCAAATCCAACAAAAGTTGCTCTCGCACGAAGCACTTCCAAGAATATGGTCGCCTGTTTTTTCGAAAAAACTGGATATGTCGCAACCGTACCACTAGAACAACGCAGAACAGTCAATTCTGAGTCGTACACAACCAATTGTATGCCAGTTGTCTTCCAAGAAATCAGGAAAACCAACCGCCGAAGACGGATCACTCTTCACCACGACAATGCGAGCTCTCACACATCGGCTCAAATACTACACTTTTGAGCACTCAAAACTTCGATTTGATGAGTCATCCGCCGTATAGTCCTGACTTGGCACCAAATGACTTCTTTTTACTTCCGTACGTAAAAAATAAAATGAGAGGTCAACGTTTTTCGACACCCGAAGAAGCGGTTGATGCGTTCAGAATGCATGTTTTGGAGATACCTCAATCAGAGTGGCAAAATTGCTTCGACAATTGGTTCAAACGCATGCAAAAGTGTATAGATCTTAATGGGAAATATTTTAAAAAACAATAAAGCTATTTTCGATGATTAATATTTGTTTTTATTTGAGAAGATTTTCTTAGACAATTATTACTTTTAGTGTAATCAGTAGCTCGTAAGACGTGATGCCGTGAAAAATTCGAGGCGTTCACCTAGCCGAGAATCGAACCTGGTCCTTCGGTATGTGAGTTGAATACTTCAATATTCCTTGACTTAGCGAAAATTGTTTGCTGCTGAGTCGCTCCCTACGAATCTGTGAGTTAACTTAACGTATGGTACGGACCAGCATCCACTTAATTCATCTTTTCCTCGAACAAACTGTGTTAAGCCACCATTCTTGAAACAACGAAACAACACTCACCTTGATTTATCGGTCGAAAGATCGCCCATTTATGTTCTCAGCGACAAAGTAGAAAAGCCAGGAGACGCAGAATGCCGCTCACTCCATTTTTTGGCCATTTTAAGGCCGCGTCTAAGTATACACAAAGAGGTGCTTTTCATTGAAATGCAATGTAAAGCACCAAAGTTTCTCCATTGTGTAGCATGTCAATCATGTCAAAACTTACGCTTTTCCGTCCAGGCAAATAAGTGCGTAGTAGAGGTCTGCTTTCGTTCGTTCGTTCTATGGCGCCACAGTCTACAGGGCCTAGTTATCTCATCAACTACTAGAGCTTTGCGCGCTATTGTTCTCTTACTAGTGGAAGAGAACTACAGCCGACTCCGAACGGCGATGTTCAAGAAGCTTCTTTAGACAATTATTACTCTTTGAGTGTTGTCAGTAGCTCGAAAGGAATGATGCCGTGAAAAATACACTGTGTGACTGTCACACTCTACCCACTACGCCGCGGCGGCCATTTAGTATAGGTTGAAGCACATTAAAGAGCTTAGCTCTGTAAGCGAGCTTCCGGTTTTGTTTTGTGGGAAGGGCATAGGTCCTGAACATCTTCCTTTCCCTATTTCACTGCTTTTTCCTTTCCCACCGTAGTTGTTCGTCTGTAGTCTGTTGAGATGACTTCTGGAATACCGTTCTGGTGTTAACTTGTGAGCAACGCCCGATCTACTCAAGGATGATGTTAAAGAAGTTACATGACAGTGCGTCGCCTTGTCTGAAACCTTTTTTGACATTGGGTTCGTTTTTCGTTGATTTCGTTACTCACATTGACGGAGCAGCGTGTGTTCTCCATCGTCATCCCACAGAACCGGATGAGGTTGGTAGGAATGCCAGAATTAAGCTTGGCACTGTATAGCTCATCCCTATGAACACTGTCATATGCGACCTTAAAATCAACGAATTAGCGATTAGTGTCGATTTGCACTTCTTGAGACTTTTCCAGTATTTGCCGTAATGTGAAAATCTGGTCTATCGAGGACTTGTATGGCTTGAAATTACACTGATGGGGACCTATCAAGGTGTAGACAAACGCTCACACAATACAACAGAGTGATCTTGTAGGCGATGTTGAGGTTGATACCTTAACAGTTGGCGCAGTCAAAGAGCTCACCTCTCTTGTGGACTGGACAAACGACTCTGAGATTTTATTCATCGGACACGCTTTCCTCCGATCATATTCTATAGATGTGCTGGGGCACGCACCCAACCAGACCATCTGCAACTGTTTCTAAATATTCAATCCTGCGAACAGTCTGTCTGCTCCAGCAGTTGTGGTTGACTTCAATTTCTTCATTGCTTCGTCCAAATTGAGTAGTACATTCTGCCTAACAGCGAAAGATGACTTCACTAAAATAAGCTTCTCGGCGCAGTGAACGCTTTCTTGGCTTTTTTTTTCAAACTCGTTGCTCATGGCCTGTCATATTACCTGGACACTTCACAATGCTCTCACCACGTAACTTTCTCTTCGCATATGTGGATGTCCTTTATAATGGTCATAATGGTTATAATGGACACTATGGTTTCTCGATAGTGACGTGGATGCCGCAGCTGATATGATTACAAAAATAGTTTTGTCAGGTATGAAATCCTTTATTCCTCACAGAGTGAAGAGTATCAAACCGAAGACAAACACGTGGTATGACTCGAGCTGCAAAGAGACTATCAGGTTGAGAGAAATAAGCTTCCGGACTTTCAAAGCCAACCCTTCTGAGGAAAACCAGAAGAAATTCAAAAGGGTCCGTAATTGATTGCAATGCGTTAACAAGACGTGTTAAATTCTCATATGATCGAACGTTTAGGCAAAAAGTGATGCAATGTCCCAAGGGCAGCAAAAACTTTTGGTCATTCGTAAAAAACGTAAAAAATTCCGCCTCGTCTTCAATTCAAACGCTCATTTGCAATGACACTCCAGCTGTCAGCTCTTTATAATAATAATTATTGTTGGCGCTACAGTCCAAAGGGGGACCAGGGCCTAGCTTACTCATCAACTACTCGTGTTGTGCGCGCTACTGTTCTCTCACGAGTAGAAAGGACCTGCCGACTCCGGCTTTCATAGACAGTTATTACTCTTTGAGTGTTGTAAGCAGCTCGAAAGAGGTGGTACCGTGAAAAATTCGAAAAATTGGTGTTGAGCTGGGAGTCGAACCTAGACCCTTCGGCGTGTGAGCGTCGCACTTTACCTACTACTCCACGGCGACCAGCTGTCAGCTCTTTAGACAAAGCAAATCTGTTAACTGCACATTTTGCAGCCAGCTCAACGCTTCCAGATTGTGCTCTGTCCGCGCCTGTACTCGAGAGCGTAAATTTTTCCATTGGACAAGTCCATTTTCGCACTTGTACAGTTGCAAGAGTACCTAAAGATCTAAACGTGCACAAGTCCGCTGTCCCGGATGCTATCCCGCTCGTTCTTCTGCAGAGATGTTCTTCTACGCTGGCAAAACCACTGCGTAAACTTTTCCATCTGTCCTACTCTTTAGGGCTCTTTCCGAGTAAGTGGAAAACAGTATTTCTCTAGCCCGCCCCTAAAAAAGATGAACCATCTTCACCCACCTCCTACCCACCCATAGCACTTACGTCCCTACTTTCCAAGGTCATGGAAACGATGATAAACCGTCATGTTATAAAATATCTTGAATCTCGGAAGCTTCTTAATGACCGGCAATACGGCTTCCGCAGCAACAGCTCCACTGGTGATTTGATGGCTAATCTCACCGATCTTTGCAAAATGTAGGAGAAAGCAAGATCGTTGCACTTGATATTTCAAACGCATTTGATAGAGTCTGGCATCAGGCTCTCTTGTCGAAAATGCGTGCTCTTGGCGTCGATGAGTCTCTTCTTCAATGGATTCCTTTTGAACCTTACGAACCATTTAATACAAGTTGTATTGGATGGGTTCAAGTCTGTCATTCACCATGTTAATGCTGGTGTTCCACAGGGCTCTGTTTTGTCTCCGACACTCGTCCTCATTTTTATAAATGATCTCCCGCCTGTCACTTCGCATCCAATTCAAACCCTCGCTAATGACAGTACCCTTAGCATTTCATATTCGTTCCTCTACATTTGTCCTTCCTCTTCAACCATTGACTTGCAACGACAGCGTATGTTAAGCTTATTAAATTCCGATCTTGACAGCATAATTGATTGATTGATAAAAAGAATAGAGTGGAATTTAATGCTTCCAAGACCCAGTGCTGTCTACTGTCACTCAAGTGTTCTCAAAACAACCTGCCAATATCTATGAATGGCTCCTGCATAGTTGAAACTGCACGACTTTCCATCCTCGTTGCGTGTATCAACTCAACACTAAGTTGGAACGATCACATATTTGAGATCGCCAAAAATGCAGCGAAATGTCTAGGTTTCTTAAAGCGATGCAAGAAATGTTTCACCCCCTCTGATCTGGCTACAATATACAAGGCCTACATACGCCCAAAACTAGAGTATAACGCTCCTATTTGGTCAGGTGCTTCTAAGACCTCCCTGCATCTGGGAATGATCTTCCCAGCTCATTTTTCCTCCCATTACAATCCTCAGGCATTTAAAACTAATGTGCATCGGTACCCCCTTTCTCTTTCTTCCTCCTTACCTTCGACCCGTGCTTGTGACTTAATTCCAGTCATTTAAGGGTATAAACAATCCCTTTAGCGCACTAATTGTAAAAAAAAATAATGAAGTACAGATGAAAATGGTTTTTTGGCTTTAAAGTTTTATCACATATCATTGAATCTCTTTAAAGGCCCAGAAGGTCACACAAGGAGCACATTTTTCTTACAAAAAAGCCTTATACGTCCCCATTCAGTACTTTTTCAAGTCATTGCCTCCTGCAGTGAACCACAGTTTTGGCTTTTGCCTTCGCCAACTGAAACTTAGTCGTGACAATACAATCATCTTCGGTCCTTATGCCAAGGTACCAAGCCTATCTATATTTATGTGTAAAACTCAGCCAACTGGTAATCACACATCTTTCACACATATGTCTTCATTTGTCAAGTCTCCCTTCCGAGAGTAAGAAAACACTGAAGTACAATCTTAGTGTATTCCAAGATTTGTAATCAAACTCTTTCAAGTGATTTTCATCGTCATTGATTCCACTGAACTCGTCTTCTTCCTCGAAGTCGTCCTTTTGCGTACTTACAGTCAAGTAGTACACAGCCATGATCCGTCTCCCGTCCCTTATGCAGACTTTGTCGTTAATTGGACGTAAAAGGAAGACGGTCAAAAAACATGGGTTCAAATTGATTTTCCCTCACTTTGTTTCCTCTAAAAATCCTTTTCTTCGTGACACATCCCCCATTCCGTCCAAAAAACAAACTCCCATCTTTCATTCCATTAAAATGGCGAAATTTAAAACCCGTCAAGCCCTTGGAGACATGAAAATTTCAGACACAAAAGTCCCCGCTCCTCCCGGCATCCATCCAGTATGCCATTCTCTATGCATCAAAGCGTCCTTGTTTACTCCGAGCACACATTCTGTTGATTGGTTACACAGTTAAAGAATGATGACCTCCTAAATCATTCAATTAATTGACTCCAGTTCGCTCGTCGTAACCCTTAACAACCGTATCACACTGCAGTCAAGTGAAGAGAGTTCCTTTCTGCTGCTAAAGAGAAAATATCCCACTCCTGCGCAGGGACTTTTCGAAAGGCGAATGAGATTTTCGAAGTTCCTCGTGGTGTTGAAGAGCACACAACGTCTGCTCTTTGACTGTGACTGCAAGCCCCTTTTCGGAGGACTGTTGTGTTGATTCACCAGCACTTAGATGGAGTGCGGTGGATGTGTGTCCCTTCTCGCAATCATTTGTGAAAGGTTCAAATTGAGTTCAAGGTGGTTTTGGAAGTTTGATTGGTAAAGGAGTTTGTCTGTATTTTGGTAGTTCCTTTTGGGGCTTGAAACAACACAGTCTGGAATATTTCGGATTCCTGGAGGCGGATTGTAATTTGTTTTTGATGGTCTTAGGGATGCTTCATTTAAGTTGATCCGTAATTTTTTTTCACGAGTCAGAAGAGTTGTTTCTTCTTGATATCCTTTAAGTCTCGAGGACAATTTATTTAACAGACTTGGGAGTTTAATGATTCAAGGACATTTCTGTGGAATGAAAACACCTCATATTTTAATTTTAAAATTTCAAAGAGTCACATAGAAGCTCTTGTTTCGAGTTACGATTTTCTAAACAGAAAATTGTCAGTTTGAATATTGGACTTGGCATTTTTTGTTTTTATTTTGAATGACTGTACCTCTATCGGATAAATAAAACAATCCAGGCGGATACCTCTTTTTTTTTGTGCATATCCTTTATTTTGTATTGGACTTTAACTCCCCTTGGGTTTGATCGGACAGGTTCTCGCCTAGTGAATTGCTCTTATTCCAGTGAACGTAATTCGGCAAAGAGATCTTTGCAAGACGTTCATCCTGCTGCTGTTTTGGCTGTTGGATGATATTCGGGCACAATAGCAAGTACACTGAGTGAAATTAATACAGAGGCATAATGTGCAACTAAGAAAATATCATAGTTGAAAAATAAACCGTACCTTATTTTTATTGCACGACTAAAAGTGTACTAAAATAACTACAAAGTAATGCTTTGGTACTTTGGTGTCCCCGCCTGTACTTGAGAGCGTAAAAATCCATTTTCGCACTCGTACAGTAGCAAGAGTACTTAAAGATCTAAACATGCACAACTCCGCTGTCCCGGATGGTATCCCCCCGTTCTTCTGAAGAGGTGTTCTTCTACGCTGGCAAAACCACTGCGTAAGCTTTTCCATCTGTCCTACTCTTCAGGGCTCTTTCCGAGTAAGTGGAAAACTGCATTTGTCCAGCCCGTCCCTAAAAAGGGCGAATGTTCGTCACCCACCTCCTACCGACCCATAGCACTAACGTCCCTTCTCTCCAAGGTCATGGAAACGCTGATAAACCGTCAGCTTATGAAATATCTTGAGTCCCGGAAGCTTCTTAATGACCGGCAGTACGGCTTCCGAAACAACCGTTCCACTGGTGATCTGATGGCATATCTCACTGAAAAGTGGAAGTAATCTTTGCACAATTTAGGAGAAAGCAAGATTGTTGCGCTTGGTATTTCAAAGGCATTTGACAGGGTCTGGTATCAGGCTCTTTTGTCTAAAATGCGTCCTTTTGGGATCGATGAGTCTCTTCTCCAATGGATTAGAAATTACCTTTCGAATCGTTAAATACAAGTCGTTTTGGATGGATTCAAGTCTGATATTCACCATATTAATGCTGGTGTTCCCCAGGGCTCTGTTTTGTCTCCGACACTCTTTCCCATTTTTATAAATGATCTCTTGTCTGCTACTTCTAATCCTATTCATTCCTTCGCTGATGACAGTACCCTCAGCTTTTCATATTCGTTCCTTAGCTCACGTCCCTCCACTTCGGCATTAGACTCGGAACGGCAGCGTATGTTAAGCACATTAAATTCCGACCTTGACAACATAATCGATTGGGGAAATAAGAATAGAGTGGAATTTAATGCTTCCAAAACACAGTGCTGTCTACTGTCGTTAAAGCGATCACAAAATAATCAGGCGTTATCCATGAACGTTGCGTTGTTAAAACCGAAAGACTTTCCATCCTCGGTATGTGTATCAACCCAACAATTAGTTGGAACGATCACATATTTGAGGTCGGCAAAAATGCTGCGAAATGTCTAGGCTTCCTTAAACGATGCAAGAAGTACTTCACCCCTTCTGATCTGGCTACAATATACAAGGCATACATACGCCCAAAACTTGAGTATAACGCTCCTATCTGGTCAGGTGTACTCGCAACCCCTTTTGCACGCGTCAATTATAAAGAAAAAAAATAAGCACTTTAGAAAAATTAGCTTTTCTAAGAACTACTGCGAAACTACTTAAGAGGCAGTCTTTATTTCACTTTCTTTTGAAAATAAATTAACCTTAATAATGAGTGGTTCCTCCTTTAATGGTGATAACTTCAAAAATTCGGTTTGGCATTGAATCTATCCAATTATGGTATGGATGTATCGGTCATCCAGGTTCCTCCAAACATCTTGTATGGCATCTTTTAGCTCTTTAATACTTTTGCACTGCCTTCCATTCGCGTAAACCTTTCTTGCCATTATTGGCCATAAATTTTCAATGGGATTTAGATCGGGGAATCTCGATGGAAACTCCAAAACGGATATTTTTGCTTCCCGAAAATAGTCTTTGACCACTCTGGCATTGTGAACTGCAGCATTATTTTGCTGAAAGATAGACTCTGGTCCCCCAATTTCATCCGCAAGTTGGTCTATTGTATATTCTAAAATATCCAAACATGTTAGAGCGTTCATTTTGGGAGGGACGTAAAGGATAAGCATCCTTCCATTATAGCCAAAAGCACCCCAGATCATGACGCTGCCTCCTCCAAAATTGCGGCTCATTCTGACGTCCGGTTTATCACGCAAATCATGCCAATAGCTGTGAAAACCATCGGGTCCATCCAAATTAAACTTTTTCTCGTCACTAAAAACAACTTTTCTCCATTCAGTTATTTATGACATATGGTCTTTTGCAAATTTTAGTCTGTTTTCTCTGTGCAAAGAAGTAAGAGGTGTTTTTTTTGTTTTCGTCGAAAAAGGAATGTTGGTGTGGCTTGTAAAATTTGCTGAACTCTTCATACTTCAATTGGAAGGTCTAATTTTTCCTTAATCTGGGAAGCAAACAATTTGTTTTTCCGGGCTTCTATGACAATACAATGTTTCTGTCGGTTTGTTACATTTTTGGAGCACCTTTTGCCTTCTTCTGCCCATATCGCTCACCCAAATTAACAAAACTGTCAACAACCTTTGCAGATCGTGATATTTTAAGGGCTATTTGACGGTTGGAGTAGCCACTTTCTTTAAGTGTCATTTGCCACAGCTGCTGCATTCTTCTTCTTCTTCTTCTTGTGGCGCTACAGTCCGGGGTGGACCTGGGCCTCAACCAACATGCCTCTCCAGCCAGCGCGATCTTCCGCCAGCTGTCTCCAGTTGCGCACTCCAAGTTGGTTGAGGTCCTTCTCCACTTGTGTGCGCCACTTTAGTCTAGGTCGTCCTCTGTTGCGTTGTCCCAATGGCTCGGATTCAAAGACTTTTCGGGCCGGAGCAGTGGTGTCCATACGCTCTACATGGCCTAGCCATCTTAAGCGTTGTATCCGTAGATGCTTAACCAGGCGCATGTCGCTGTACAGCCTATAGAGTTCGTCATTAAAACTTCTTCTCCAGATGCCATCAACGCAAACAGGACCAAAAATCGCACGCTTAACTTTTCTCTCGAAAAGACTAAGGGCTTCCTCATCCGCCTTCGCTAACGTCCAAGATTCCGCGCCATATAGCAGGACGGGGATGATCAAGCTGTTATATAATGCGAGCTTAGTCCTTCGAGAGAGGGCTTTATTACTCAATTGCCTCTTGAGCCCAAAGAAACAACGGTTGGCAAGAGTGATTCTGCGTTTGATTTCGGTACTGATGTTGTTGTCCCTGTTTACCGCGGAGCCAAGGTGGATGAAGTCCTTCACTACCTCGAAGTGTCTGCTGCCCATAGTGACGCTCCGTCCGAGACGTCGATGTTGTGTGTCCTTCCTTGATGACAGCATGTACTTCGTTTTGCCCTCATTTACCGCAAGACCCATTTTAGCCGCTTCCGCTTCAATGCCAGCAAACGCCTCATTGACGGCTCGCTATGTTCGTCCAATCACGTCAATGTCATCAGCGTAAGCTAACAATTGAACTGACTTCTGGAAGATCGTGCCTCTGGTGTTGACTTGTGAGTTATGCACGATCTTCTCGAGGATGATGTTAAAGAAGTCACATGACAGTGCGTCACCTTATCTAAGACCTTTTCTGACATTGAAGGTCTCGATGAGTTCGGTACCGACCTTGACGGAGCAGCGAGAGTTCTCCATCGTCATCCTACACAATCTGACGAGTTTGGTAGGAATGCCAAAACTAGACATGGCACTGTATAGCTCGTCTCTATGCACACTGTCATATGCAGCCTTGAAATCGACGAATAGGTGGTGAGTGTCAATTTGCATTTCCTGGGTCTTTTCCAGGATCTGCCGTAATGTGAAGATCTGGTCTATTGTGGACTTCCCTGGCCTAATACCACACTGATAGGGACCTATCAGGTCATGGACAAATGGTTTCAGACGCTCACACAATACGGCAGAGATTGTATGCGATGTTCAGGAAACTAATCCCTCTGTAGTTGGCGCAGTCAAAGGAGTCTCCTTTTTTGTGGACCGGGGAAACGACGCTGAGATTCCACTCATCGGACATGCTTTCCTCCGACGATATCTTACAGATGAGCTGGTGCATGCGTCCAACCAGGTCATCTCCAGCTGCTTTAAATAGTTCTGCGGACAGTCCGTCCGCTCCAGCAGCTTTGTTCGACTTTAGCTTGGATATTGCTATCCTCACCTCGTCTAAGTCGGGGGGACGGAATGCTTGTCTATCATCGTCCAAATTGAGTGGAACATTCTGCCTAACAGCGGGATTTGGGTCGTCATCGCCGTTTAGGAGTCTGCAGAAATGATCCTTCCAGATTCTCAGCACAGACTGCGACTCTACTACTAGTTGTCCATTTTGGTCCCGGCAGGCCTTGGTCCGAACCTTGTATCCTCCGGATAGCTGTTTTACCTTTCGGTAAAACTTTCGGACTTCATTCCTGCCAAAGCACCTTTCCATTACCTCGACCGCGCGCTTGTCATTGATTGATCAGGAGATCGCCAGGTTCCTTTGTGAATGTTCAGGTGTGGGAACCGCGTGCTAGCCATAGAGAGGTTTCGCCCCGAGGCGAAGTCCAACAGCCTGAGTCCGTTTCCGGATGTGTTGTCGTGCAGGCTGTGTTTACCGATGACTCCAGCAAAGATGTCCTCCTTTCCCAGCTGAGCGTTGAAATCTCCTAGAACGATCTTGGTGTCATAGCTGGGGCATCGATCGTATGTTCTTTCTAGGAGATCATAGAAGTCATCCTTGATGTTGTCATCCTTCTCCTCTGTCGGGGCGTGAGCGCATATTAGGCTGATGTTCCCGAATTTAGCCTTGATGCGGATTGTCATGAGGCGCTCGCTGACTGTTTCGTAGCTCAAGACTTTTTGCCTAAGTCTGCCTCGAACAACAAATCCGCATCCGAATAAGCGCTGCCTTCTCTCTCTATAGCAATTGCTGTAGTAGATATCGCAGTACTTCATCGCTTTTATGCCAGGCACATCCCATCGCACTTCCTGGATGGCGGTAATGTCAGCTTTGTAGCTGTCAAGGGCCTCCGCAAGTTGTTCGGCTGCACGTGGCCTGTTAAGGGACCTCACATTCCATGTGCAAAACCGAAAATCTTTGTCCTTTAAACGTTTGCTGGGGTCGTCAACAGTTAATCCGTCCTTATCCGAGGCATATCGGGTTTTCTGAACTATATTATTTTTACGTGGTGAGGAAGTTACCCTCACGCACAACCCACAGACTGGTAGGCCAGGCCCATTTATTACAGCTGCTGCATTGCCTCTATATTAATTTCGCTCAGTGTAGCATCGTTCCCTAGCAGACCATGTACCAATGGAGAGATCCTTTGACACAAATAGTTGGCCACTCTTCACCTCGAACTATATTTACAGAGTGGGAAAGCATAAGATCCTTTTTTGGCATTACAAACCAAAATATTATTTTGATAAACAAAAGGTGAGTCGCCATCTTAATTCTACAACAGCCTGTGGGGCTGTCTTATGTGAGGAAGCAAGTCCTTGAACTCAAAACTTATTTTCATTCTTGATTTTCTAAATTGTGTTTCTGTATCAGAATCATCAGACCTATCGGAGGCAGATAAACCAGGCTTGTTGTTTGGTTCATGTAGAGCTCGTACAATAGATAACATTTTTGCGGGGTGAAAAATTTTCAAATCCAAATCATTGGGGAAATAACGGACATGCCACACACAGAAAAGGTCAATCGTTCCCCGGTTTAGGAAAAATTAAAGCCCGAAACTTGTCAATAGCCTCGAGAGTCAGATTTAACCAATTTTCCAGGCATTTCGGACACTACCTTAGGCAAAGCATCATCAATGCGTTGAGATATCCAAGATTGTTGCCGTCAGTACGATCTTCTGCTGTCTCACACAGAACAAAAGATTATTTTCACAGAGCCTTGGCGGCCAATTGACATCGCTTAAAAGTGACTCTACGCTATTTGAAAACTTTCCACGCAAAGAAGTGTTAGTTGGACGTGTAATGTTGCTTATTTCCCAGATTGGCTGGGACCACATGTCAGCCAAGTTGTGATCTCCAAAAGTGTGCTGAAAAAAAATTTTAATTTACTAACTTCTTCTTCTTCTTGTGGAGCCACAGTCCGGGGTGTACATGGGCCTCAACCAACATGCCTCTCCAGCCTGCACGATCTTTCGCCAGCTGCCTCCAGTTGCGCACTCCAAGTTGGTTGAGGTCCTTCTCCATTTGCGTGCGCCACCCAAGCCTATGCCGTCCTCTGTTGCGTCACCCAATGGCTCTGATTCGAAGACTTTTCGGGCCGAAACAGTTCATACGCTCTACATGGCCTAACCCTCCGAAGACACTTGACCAGTCGCATGTCGCTGTACAGCCCATAGAGTTCGTTGTTAAGTCTTCTTCTACAGATGCCATCAACTCAAACAGGACCAAAAATTGCACGCAAAACTTTTCTCTCGAAAAGCCTAAGGGCTTTCTCATCCGCCTTTGGCAACGTCCAGTTTTCCGCGCCATAAAGTAGGACTGGAATGATCAATCTGTTATATAAAGCGAGCTTAGTCCTTCGAGCGAGGACTTTATTACTCAATTGACTCTTGAGCCCCAAGAACCGGCGATTTACAAGAGTGATTGCGGTAGTGATGTTGTTGTCGGAGGTAAACAAAGTCCTTTACTCGAAGTTTCTGCTGCATAGAGTAACACTCTGTTCGGGACGTCGATGTTTTGTGTCTTTTCGTTTTGCCCTCATTAACCACCAGACCCACTTCAGCCGCTTCCGCTTTAATGGTAGCAAACGCCTCTTAACGGCTCGCTGTGTAAGTCCAATCACGTCAATGTCATCAGCGTAAGGTAGCAATTGAACTGACTTCTGGAAGATTGTGCCTCTGGTCTTGACTTGTGAGTTACGCACGATCTTCTCGAGGGTGACGTTAAAAAAGTCACATGACAGTGCGTCGCCTTGGTTAAAACCTTTTTTGACATTGAAGGTCTCGATTAGTTTCTTACTGATCTTGACGGAGCAACGAAAGTTCTCCATCGTCATCCTACACAATCTGACGATTTTTGTAGAAATGCCAAGACTACTCATGTACTCATTGTTTATAGGTAGGCAAGAACATGATGCAAAAGGTACGCTATCCTAAGTTGCTTCATTGTTCGATTGAGCGTCGCAGTGATTACACTGGAAAATTCAATGTGGAAGGTATAACCTACCGAAAGAAATGGATGAACAATATAAGAGCTTGTTTTATTCTTGCAACGTGACGAAGTGGGTGAAAGTTTTTCCCTTGGAGGCAGATTCAACACATTCTTCTCTGTTTTAAAATTTCCTAGCCGCTAACAAATCAAAAGCTAGTTATTTTACCATCTCCTTCAATTGTATTAAACTCTTCATCTTAATGTTTCGCTTTCGTGTAGTGTTCGTTTAGGAACGCGTTGCCGTTCACACTTACGCAGAGAATGTTTATGTCTCAACCGGATATAAGGTAACATTTGTAACGTCCTTTTCGTGACCCAGTGACTACTTTCGAGTCTTTTTATCCCACAATTCAACAGCTTAGGTGAAAATCAGTTTCCACATTTCTCAAATTGCGCTTTTCGGACAATCTAAATGAATTCAAAATTTCCCTTCCAACAAGACCGAACAGTGATTGTGTGAAAAAAAAAAAATCTGCCTGAGGGTGACTGAAAGCTGTTCACTACATCGAGTCAACATATCTCAATTACCCCTGTAGTCATCAATGCCCTTCACCACTACAACGTGCATGTATTCCCCCACCCCTCCCAACGACTAATTGATACATATCGACAAACACAACTCAACCCAACCGCATACTGCATCAAGGACATGCAACGGAAAATGCCTACGTTAACTGTCATGTTGCGACCTCTGATTATGCCGTACACCCTTTAATTGAAACAATTAACAGTGCATTCCCGGTAAATCGATGCCATGACCCCTAAACCGTACGCTGTCCCCCTTTCGATTACGTAAAGACGGAAATAATGCACAAGGAGCGCTTGTGTACGTGTGTCTGTCTGTTGGATAATTTAATTTTTCTACCATGCTAACGCTTAGAAAAACGTGGAGGCATGCCTTTCCAAGGGAATTGGGGTCAGATGACTGAAGTTGAGAGAATGCTAGAAGATAAGGAAATGTGAAATTGATTTTAAAGGTCGGGGAATGTGATAAATATTTATAATCCTGATGAATTTTAATTGATTTGGAAACCTGAAATGTCCACACTGTGCAGTTTTACAATCCAAAAAGAGACTTGAACTCATCAAACGACTCCAACTATAGATGATGTACGCGCTAGTTTGTTTTACGACGTGAAAGGATAGTTTCCTAAATACAGTCTCGACACTCTTCGGAAAGTCCAAGAGTCCTCTGGGGCTCTTAGAACCATTCCCTTGGATGCACTGAATATGTATTTCTCAATTGTATACCGTAAGATCTACTTGATGTGGGATTGATCTCCTCTTTAAAATAGTTGGTGTCTTACAGATGCTCTGAAATTTCCACAAAGAAACTGTCACGTGTAAAAGCTAGACGATCCTGTGCCAAAGATCACTCTGCAGAAAAACGTCACGACCATGCTTCCAAAGTTTGAATTCTGTTACATTGACTATAATCCTTTGGCATCCATAATGATAGGCGCAAAACAAAATAAAAGCTTGAATGCGACATTCAAGTATGTTCACTCCAAGCTGAAATGTTGGCCCTTCGCGAAGCACTCTCCTCTTTGAAGTTGAACAGTGTATCCTCGTAGGTCTTTATCCTCACGGATAGTCACACAGCACTTGAGTCCTTGGTTTAAGCTTTGATTGTCATCCATTTCTAACGAGGCGGATGCCTTTTTTATATTGCATCATTTTAAACTTGGGGCTGTAAATGCCAACCAGCCGTTCGTAGGAAAAAGGAAACTCGGTGTTACCACGCCAATGTCTGGTTAAACCTGCAACTTCTGTGAAGCATTTAGTGATCATATCATTAATTAATGTGGCGCATGCATTTGTGCTTGTTTCTGAGTCAAGCAAGTCGAGAGCAGGTGTAGGACGCCTCCACTTACTCCTTAACCGTGCGAACGGCATATTTCCATTGATCTTGTATATACTCGTATAGCGTTCGAATTGTTGCAGCATGTCATGGAATAGAAGTCGCCAAATCCACTGTTTGAAGATTTGTAAAGGCGTCGGGTAAGCTGGAGATGAAAAAATTAAGTCACAATCACCTCTTACTGCACAGCATAAGATGCCAAGATTGGACTGGGCACAAAAACACATGACGTTTGTTGAAAAATGGAAAAAGGTTGTGTGGAGTGATGAAAAAAAGTTAAATTTAGACGGGGCGGACGGATGGGCATACTACTGGCATGATTTTAGGAAAAAAGAAATTTCATTCTCCAAACGTCAGCATGGAGGAGGTAATATAATGGTATGGGGCGCTTTCAAATGGTATGGAACTTCCCGCTTAGCAATTGTTCCCAGCAGGATGAATGCAGTCGAGATGATGTGTGCAGTCAACGCATGTTGGAGGAGACCCTTACACCATTTCTTTAGGAATTGGACCAATATAATGTCCAATTAACGTTATAGCTTCTTCTAGAAAGTGTTTCTTTGACAAAGATATTTTACTTGTGGTCAGCACGTTCATCAGACATTAACCCAATTGAATACCTATGGGGTATACCAGGTATACCCGTATGAAGTGAGCGTCAAGATACAAATCTCTCGATAGGGAACATGAACGAGCCCTTATTTTGTTTCTTGTTTGATTGCTATGATATCTGTGAAAAATATTAAGTATACATCAAGTCATTGAACAAACAACATCCTATTTTGTCATCGTGTTAAAAATGTCGAATTTTGTACCAGAAAGTGATGATTTGCGGAAAGCACTAATTTTTGTTTTCATTTGAAGAAAATTGCTGCAGAGTCGCATCGAATGCTTGTCGAGGCATATGGTGATCATGCTCTATTAGAAGCAACATGCAAAAAATGGTTTCAGCGGTTCATAAATAATGATTTTGATGTGAGAAATGAAGAACGTGAAAGACCACCAAAAAAGTTTGAAGACGCCGAATTGCAAACGATATTGGATGGAGATGACACTTTGAGCCAAAAACAAATGGCAGCAATTTTAAATGTTGCACAACAAACAATTTCTGACCGTTTAAAACCTATGGAAAAGATCCAAAAGTGTGGAAAACGGGTACCACATGAATTGAATTAAGGACAGATGGAAAACCGAAAAAACACTTGTGAAAATTTGCTTCAAAGAGACGAAAGAAAATCGGTTTTGCGTCGGATTGTTACTGGCGATGAAAAATGGATTTATTTTAAGAATCCTAAACGGAAAAAATTATGGGTTAACCTGGGACAACCATCAACATCGACTGCAAAACCAGATCGATTCGGCAAGAAGACAATGCTGTGTGTTTGGTGGGACCAGAAGGGTGAGCTGTACCACGAGCTCCTAAAACCTGGTGAAACCGTTAATAGTGATCGCTGCCGACAACAAATGATCAATTTGAACCATGTGTTGATCAAGCAACGACCATAATGTGCCAGAAGACACGGCAAGGCAATTTTGCTCCGTGACAGTGCACCTGCACACAAAGCAAAACCGGTTCAGCATACAATCAAAACACTTGGCTGGGAGCAGCTATCCCACCCGCCGTATTCACCAGACTTGGCTCCTTCCGACTACCATTTGTATCCATCGATGGGACACGCATTAGCTGAGCAGCACTTTGATTCCTACGAGGACATCGAAAATTGGGTGTCTGATTGGTTTGCTTTAAAGAACGAACAAGTTTATTGGCGTGGTATTCACAAATTGCCAGGTGTGTGGAAAACAATGGCCAATACTTTGAATAAAATGTTTTCACTTTCCCATTAATAATTAGTGTTTTATTTTCAAAAAAAACGCTAATTTCATACTGTTATACCTGGTAGTAGCAAGACTGGTGTATGCTGACGGACGGCGATTTAACAACGTTTTTGAACTTACTTGTAAGAGAGCAAAAATGAAAAATTGGTCAAAATGAAAAAAGGAGCACTCCAAAAATTAGTTAACTCAATGCAGAATAGAGCCTTTGATAAAACTTTAAAAAACGGTGGATTCATTGGATGAACTGTTCGCAAAGTGTAAATACAACAAGTGGGACTATCGTTTTGGGACATCGAAATTAATTTATTTTTTTAAGTAGTGTGAACTTAGAAACTTTTAAACAATTTTTGAAATGAAATACGTTTTTTATAGATAAAGGAGATATTAGAGTTTTTTTATTTTTATTAATAATTTCGTTTTACTGTCTGTGCTTCCAAGTTTGGCGATGGCTCTATCATTTTGGGACGCACCTTATTTTACTCTCTTATGAGCTTTCTAATCTACTAAAAAACCAGCTGATTGAAAGCCCTTAAAAGTTATTCGACGAATGTGGCAGGCATTCGTACCATTTCAGAGCAATTGGAACAGACATGTTATGATTATGATTTGATGACATCAACAGTTTAGATTAAAGTTTTAAAAGTAAAATTTAAGTGGAGTTCAGTGAAATTCGTAAAAGTTAAAACATGGGTAGGTCGAAATTATAGCCTTGAAAAAGTTTAGATCGATTTGTTGAGAGGATCACGACTAACCGGTGGAGCTATAGTAGACAGCGAAATAGCGTGGCTTATTCCTACTTGAGAAACAAAGATTCATATTGAAACAATATGAAGGAAATTTTAAACCGGCAACAACGCTTCCAATTCCTATGAATCTGTGGCCAAAATAAAGCAAAAACAGAACTTGTGCTTTTGTTTCAACAGTTCGGAGAGTAATAAGGAATGCCAACTATTTAAAACAAAAAAAGGATTAAAAACAAACACCTCTAAACGAGCACAGAAAAGTGTACGTTTTGTATTTTGTCGACTCCGTATGAAGCCATATCCACATTTTCGTCGGTGCTAGAGCACGTTTTACGAAGGTTCCCTTTTATATTTCGGGATTGGTCAGCCCTAGTGTTGCAATCTGCCAACTGCCAGCTCTCTCGTAAAGTTTGACATTTTTGAGGTTATACGTACTCAAAACGTTTTGACAGCTCTATCGTAAAACTCTATCGTAAAGTTTGACATTTTTGAGGTTATACGTACTCAGAACGAACGAGCGCTGTTTGTGTCGTTTACAGTAACTTAAAAATTCATCTTACCCAAAAAATTTAACTAAATCGTGAAAATTTTCGTGCGATTATTTTTTACAACTTTCGACGTGGATTAACTCAACAACAGTGCATCGATGAACTTTATTCAATTTTTGGCGATGAAGCTCCATCAAGGACCAGTGTGTATCGATGGTATGGTGAATTCAACCGAGGTCGTAGTCCACTCCAAGACGAATTTCGTGAAGGTCGTCCAAAATTAGTTGTTGCTCCGGAAACCATTGATGCTGTGCGCCAACTGATATTGCAAGATCGTCATGTGACCTATCGTGAGATTGAGACAACCTTAGGCATAAGTGGGACCAGTATACTTTCATTATTACATGAACATTTGACCGTCAAAGAATTTGTTCGCGTTGAATACCACACAATTTGTCAATCGCTCAAAAAGAGGCTCGTGTCGATTGGTCGGAAGAAATACTCCAAAAATACGATCGCGGTGCTTTGAAACACGTCTATGACATCGTGACAGGTGATGAATCGAGGATTTACGCATATGAGCCCGAAAGTAAACAACAGTCGACCGTATGGGTGTTTCAAAATGAACCAAGTCCAACAAAAGTTGTTCGCGCACGAAGCACTTCCAAGAAAATGGTCGCCTGTTTGTTTGGAAGAACTGGACATGTTGTCACCGTACCAATAGAACAACGCAGAACAGTCAATCCTAAGTGGTACATAACCATTTGTTTGCCAGTTGTCTTCCAAAAAATCAGGAAAACCAACCGCCGAAGACGGATCACTCTTCACCACTACAACGCGAGCTCTCACACGTCAGCTCAAACAACTGCACTTTTGAGCCCTCAAAACATCGATTTGATGAGTCATCCGCCGTATAGTACTGACTTGGCACCCATTCTTTTTATTCCCGCACGTAAAAAATAAAATGAGAGGTCGACGTTTTTCGACACCTGAGAAGCGGTTGATGGGTTCAGAATGCATGTTTTGTAGATAAGTCAATCAGAGTGGCAAAAGGGCTTCGACAATTGGTTCAAACGCATGCGAAAGTTTATAGATCTTAATGGGAAATATTTTGGAAAACAAGAACGCTATTTGCGATGACAGAATGTACGTAGGAATGCTGACAAAATTCTACCCCAGTTGCACGAAATGGTCGAGGAGATTCTATTCATTCCGCTGGCAAATCTCCTTGAAGCTTCAAAAGACTATATTTTAAGTGATTCTATTAACGCTTGTAGTCCAGATGCTTTTTTCTGTCTTTGTTGCACAAGGTCTTTTCTTAGCTACCTCATGATGCGTTGAGGAATCACCACCATCCATTGATATAGATATCATGGGATGCACAATCAAGGCCGTTTTTAGACTTAGAAAATTAATGGTCATTGGTTTAACTTGCGTTGGAGATTTGGTGACCTTGCGCCCCGCATTTCCAATTACACCATCTCATGGATATACCGTCTGATGCAAGGACCCCAATAATCCAGCTGCATAGAGTCGACTTTCCATATGCCAAGGACTGCCTCTGGCCAAAAACTGACCCAGGAACTGATGTACTCTGATGTTCATGGACAGCTCTAAAACGATGGAGTGATCTGAAGCTGGGGCCTTAGTGGACTAAGACTTCACTCCTCTTTGGAGATCTTTGCTCTCACGTGTATATTTTTCATTTTAAAGTATTTAACAATCGTTAATGTAAACAGAGGCGACCCCGGGGGAACAATTGAATGTTTAGTGGAAAAGGATAAACATGATTTCTAAGACGACCACGATAATTCACATAATACCATATGAAGGCCGTCCTTATACATCACAGTCAGAAGAAACCACTCTGTTACTTTGTGTAGAAGAAAAAAATTCAATAAAAGAATTTTTGCACCACACACATAAATAAACTTTTCTCGTTCTGGCTTAGAAACGTGCAAGGCTACTGACTCCAAAGTCAATATTTTCTGATATAAATACTGTTAAGGATTAATATTTATTTATTAACGTTCATTTATTGATTTTTATTTGCAATTTGTTAAAAGTTTTTTTCTGATATGATGTTAAATTTATAATTCATTAATGTTTCATTATTTGTTTTCTCAATATTGTTATACTTAGTTGAATATTGCTATTACTCATTGTACTTATGTTCACCACATGCTCTTGACATAATGGCTTGCTCATAACATAGAATTGTACCAGCTCTATCTCTTTCACTCTCCTTCTCTCTTAAGGCTTAATCGGTATGTTGAGATTAGGCGACGGGTGGAAAATTTGAGCATCTCTCTGCCACTTGGATCTCGATCGTCGCCCACTCAACGGCTAAGTAGCAAACCATTGGTGAAATAAAGTTTTGTATTTCTGTATCACATGTATATGTATGTATGTTTGATTTTTCTCCTCTCGTTTCGTATCGTAGTGTATTCGATAAATTCAAATCCGATTGCATATTATTTAACAAATACGTTGACATTCTCTGGCAGCGACAATTTTTGAATAAAGACAGTCACAATCGTAACAGTTGAATTTTAACTCATTCATGAGTTCAAAGCTGGGAACATCTGCAATTTATCACCACCACCTACCACTCACTTGTCCGACAAGTCACTCAATCATTTGCAGTCATCAGTCCTTTGCCCTTAGTCCTGAAACCAAACTCTTTCTTCATCCTCAAACTAGAATCAGTTCCATTTACAAGCGCCAGGATAACAAATCTCAGTGCAATAACTCACTTTTGCAACTTCCGCAAGCGGAGGCACGCCAATTTCACACAATTCGGAGAAACAAACGCAATCCATTCCCTTTTGCAATCTCTCCCTCTCGGAATAAGCCGATTCTGCCTAATCAAGATCTTTTGCCTGCGGTGCACTTCGCCACTTAATCCCCTTAATCCTTTCCTCGTCGTTGTCGTCGTCGTCGTTTCGGTTAAACAAATTACCATTTCCCGTCAAATTAGAAACGTAATTCGAATTTCTTAAGTGGTCTACCTCGGGCATGCAACCTCGGTTACCTTAAGCCTTAAGTCTCCATTAGGATGGCTGAAAAGCGCCCGGATGTGCTGCGGGTGGCGAGGAAGAAGGAGGACTCCTTGCCAGTGCAGGTAAATAAAACGTCGCTAATAGATGAGAGTGCCATGACTGATTTTTTGTTGCTCCCTCTTACACACAGGGGGAGGGAGAGAAGCAAATGTTGACGGTTCGGTATATCGGTGGCAAGGACGTGCACTGCATCCTTTTGCTGACAGTCTTCACCGCCATTCATGGAGGAGCGCAATTTTTCTTGATTTTTCTTTTTTCCTAGTGCCCGTCGGTTCCTTTTTTCTTCGGATTCTGGACGCTGCTGCCCTCATTTCTTGGGAGCTGAGAGCATCTAACAAGGTTAGATAGAATCCTGTTAGTGTTCGTCTTCCTGTCCATGTTCATTAAATTTCACAGTCAGCATTATAATCCTGACGGTTGGCCTTTTCTGAGTTGTGCGCCTCAAGTGCTCACTGGACTCAGCCGGGCAGGGGCGCACGATGTGCGAGGGAATTTTTAACGAGACGAAGAGTTGACACGGACGAAGGACTGGGGACAGCGGATTCAGTTCATTGCATTGGTTTTTCTCCTCTTTCGCTCCTTTGCTGTCCTTTCGTTCCAATTAGTGAGACGAGAAGAAAATCGAGAACATTGATTGGTGGCAGTGGCAGTGGCGGTAGCAACGACAACGGCAGCAGGTTATGGATGAGAAGGAAGCAAATACCACAGAATTGAAGTAGTCGTTTTTGTGATATTTCCATAGAGTTGCCGATCTGTTCTGTGCAATTAACGGGAAGTCCGTTCCATTGTTCGGTGCGCAGAAAGTCGCAGGATTAGTGGGACATTGCAGAGATTTGCGTGTTGACTGATGCCCTTGGGAAATTAGCCTTATTTGAGGGGAAGGTTGTTCTCAAGAGAAACATTTGACACAGATTCTTCGGAAATCGAAATTTGGTAAGTTTGTCAAGCCGTTTGGTTTACTAACAGACACAACAATTCTTTTCATGGCCGTTGTTTCTTGATGGTTGTTACCGACTCACATCCTCTAGAAGCTATTGCCCTTAACATGAAATTTCCTACAGTCCCAAGAAACTTCTTACAGTGACCCAAACCAACCCCAGGTCCATCGACTTATTTTGGATTTCTGGACTGCATTCACATTTGTGTCTTGAATGTCTTGTATTGTCCATTCTCCTTCCATTTACCTCAGATCACGGTATACCATAGTAGAGATTTTGGGGAGATATCCTTCCTGTTACCAGGCACTGAAACTTTTGCAACTGAAACTTTTGTCACTGAAAATGCTCAAAGCAAAAGCAACACAAACTTCGCCGTTTACACTTCGCCTCGTGTGAGTCCCTTAAAAGAAAAAACGTTTCAATTTTGTACCTAATTCACATTAAGGAATAATTTGCACTCACGCTCATCCTTTTATCCATGATCAGAACCCGCTACGGGACATATCTTCGTTATCTGCCACGGCGTCCGACATCAATTGCAGTTCAACTGCAGTGAAATCCGCCTCTGCTCCACCCCAATCCATTGACAGGCAAATAAAACCTCTTCCACGTCACAAGGATTCTCCTAAATCCTCGTTCCCTGCTAAAGTTCTTCGCCAATTGGTGTGTGAGTGATTAAGTATTTCATCGTCGCGTACTGCATACCCCCCACAGACGATTCAATTCCAGCACTCCGGCCACTTATCCGCCCACAGCTCCCTCCTTTCGAGGGAGCGGGGTACTTTGCAAGTTCGCTCGTGTGCGGCTGAACTATTCATTGGATTTTATCTAATTCAAATGCAAAGTAGGGACGAACGACGATGTGTGTGGGGGAGTGTGGCACTCGAAGGATGACGATTGCTGTGACGGCATGGGGCGGGGACAAGGGCCCTTTTCGGGAGGCGGATGTATCCACATTCGATTGCCACAAGTGTTGCGCAGCTATTCTATTCGAAGTGGAGTGGCGTCGTAACGCTATACATTTGCCTTGCAATTGTGCGGTAGTGTTCCGCACGCCGCACAACTTTGTGGCAGATTCGGTTGCAGACGTGCCTCGGTTCGTTGGCTCAGCCAGACCGTTTGGCTCTGAAGGGGGGCAGGAATTTGGGCGGCCTTTGTGATTTATCCGCACTGGGTGCATTCAGTCGTGTCCACCAGTGCTGAGTTCGAGATACGAGCACTGGTTGGGTTCTGTTTTATGCGATGACTTCGGGAACGGTTTAATTAACGAAGCGTTTGGGCTAATCTTGTTCTGGTGACTGGAAGAACAGATACGACGGCTCGGAGGGCAGACTCAAAGAACGTTTCCAGGGGAAGAGACTGAAACTGAGACTGAGACTGAGACTGAGACTGAGACTTAGACTGAGACTGAGACTGAGACTGAGACTGAGACTGAGACTGAGACTGAGACTGAGACTGAGACTGAGACTGAGACTGAGACTGAGACTGAGACTGAGACTGAGACTGAGACTGAGACTGAGACTGAGACTGAGACTGAGACTGAGACTGAGACTGAGACTGAGACTGAGACTGAGACTGAGACTGAGACTGAGACTGAGACTGAGACTGAGACTGAGACTGAGACTGAGACTGAGACTGAGACTGAGACTGAGACTGAGACTGAGACTGAGACTGAGACTGAGACTGAGACTGAGACTGAGACTGAGACTGAGACTGAGACTGAGACTGAGACTGAGACTGAGACTGAGACTGAGACTGAGACTGAGACTGAGACTGAGACTGAGACTGAGACTGAGACTGAGACTGAGACTGAGACTGAGACTGAGACTGAGACTGAGACTGAGACTGAGACTGAGACTGAGACTGAGACTGAGACTGAGACTGAGACTGAGACTGAGACTGAGACTGAGACTGAGACTGAGACTGAGACTGAGACTGAGACTGAGACTGAGACTGAGACTGAGACTGAGACTGAGACTGAGACTGAGACTGAGACTGAGACTGAGACTGAGACTGAGACTGAGACTGAGACTGAGACTGAGACTGAGACTGAGACTGAGACTGAGACTGAGACTGAGACTGAGACTGAGACTGAGACTGAGACTGAGACTGAGACTGAGACTGAGACTGAGACTGAGACTGAGACTGAGACTGAGACTGAGACTGAGACTGAGACTGAGACTGAGACTGAGACTGAGACTGAGACTGAGACTGAGACTGAGACTGAGACTGAGACTGAGACTGAGACTGAGACTGAGACTGAGACTGAGACTGAGACTGAGATTGAGACTGAGACTGAGACTGAGACTGAGACTGAGACTGAGACTGAGACTGAGACTGAGACTGAGACTGAGACTGAGACTGAGACTGAGACTGAGACTGAGACTGAGACTGAGACTGAGACTGAGACTGAGACTGAGACTGAGACTGAGACTGAGACTGAGACTGAGACTGAGACTGAGACTGAGACTGAGACTGAGACTGAGACTGAGACTGAGACTGAGACTGAGACTGAGACTGAGACTGAGACTGAGACTGAGACTGAGACTGAGACTGAGACTGAGACTGAGACTGAGACTGAGACTGAGACTGAGACTGAGACTGAGACTGAGACTGAGACTGAGACTGAGACTGAGACTGAGACTGAGACTGAGGCTGAGACTGAGACTGAGACTGTCTCTGAGACTAAGAAACCAAATCGAAGCCAAAACCTCGACGCGAAATTTAATTTCCTCACATTGCGCATTTCGCTATCTCGTTCCCCCTCACAACTGCAACAAATAATCGCACAACAAAACAGCTTGCAATTGATAGCATCATCTTCAATTAAGCCATCCGTCCATGTTGCTTAGAAAATTTCCGCAGACAATCAAGCTAAGTACCTTCTCTTGTTTCAGTTCCGGTCGCCTCCCACCTGTGTCCTTTGGTGTTTCCATTTTTCCGCATGTCCGCCCATTCACCCCCACCAGCATGTAGGTGTCATCCTCTAAAACAAACTAGACGCCACATTCCGCCCCCACTCGGGGGTGTGTTCGAGTTTGTATCAACAATCTGCCAATTAGGATGGCAAATTCACTTTCATCCATTCACCACTGTCACGGAGGTTTCAATTAATGCCTTCCGGAGGATCTTCAAGGAAATTGCCAGCCATTTTGAAGGGATAAACCCACTAGTCTGGCATTATCTCTGGTATAACCTGCTTAAATACCGTACTTAGGGGTGTCCTTTGGGTTTTGGATAGTTCCATATTGGCGACGAGGAGGACGCACGCTGTGGAGTGGTGTAGGCGGTGGGTAGAGTTTGTTTGAAAGTTTAATGAAGGGTTACCTGTTTATTTAAGTGCGGGCGGTTAGTCCAATTAGAAAGGTATACGGTTGCCTTTACTAATTCGTCTTTGAGTTGCTTCAGTGGGAACGGTTCACACAAGTATGTTTAACTTCCGGTGGAGCGATGATAAGCTTTGGAAGGTTTTGTCAAGAAATTATGCGAATTTGTGATGAATAATGGGGACATTAATGATGGTGGGATAGGAATAAATCCATTGTTGATTTGCTGGATATAGATGTGGAATGTGGAATGTGAAATATAAAATAGTTGTTCTCGTTAACTGGAAATAGGATTTAGTTTCACTGAAGGATGCTGTGCAGATAAGGAGGAATCTCTGTGTCGGACGTCTTCATCATTTAAGGCCTAAGAGACGATCTAGCTAACCAATTCAGATTCAACAAATGCGGAAGCAAGAGCTCGGGCTATTGACGTATCATGGAGTAAGGAGCTATGTTAAGAATGTAGTATAGGCGTATGTGCTGAAAGAAAGTCTTGGTTAAATAGGAGCTTTCTTGATTCGTTTGTGAGTCTCCTATTGATTCCTTCATGGGCTGTACAATCAAGGCCATTTTCCGCCTACAAAATCAGTGATCTTTGTTTAACTCGCACTGGATCTTTGATGGCCTTGAGCATCGCATGTCGATTGACACCAGTCTCAGAAATATGCCGTCTGATACGAGGACAAGAATAAGCCATCTGCAACGTATGGACAAAGACTGGCCAAAAGCTGAGCAAGAAAGGGAACAAATGGAAGA
Source organism: Eristalinus aeneus (assembly GCA_955652365.1). Classification (NCBI taxonomy): domain Eukaryota; kingdom Metazoa; phylum Arthropoda; class Insecta; order Diptera; family Syrphidae; genus Eristalinus; species Eristalinus aeneus. Next base: position 67,368,735 of record OY019133.1, read on the forward strand.
CAACAAGACAATAGAGGGATCTGAAGCTTCGGTCTTCGTGAAGAACGACACCAATTGACTTCACACCACTTAAGGTTATTGCGCTTCAATTTCAAGCGGAAAACTACGAGAAGTGTTCAATATGTTCTGGGTATCGACATGATGGAAAATCTCCCCTAACCTCAATGCATTTGTTACATTTTGAGATAAGCTTTTTTAAACCCTCAAAAAAATAAATTTCCAAAATACCCATTTATCGCCTACTTGAGTTCTTCATCATCCGAAAATCTTTTCCCGCGAAGACATTTTTTCAAATCCGGAAACAGGAAATAATCACAAGGGGCAAGGTCTGGACTATGGAGTGGATGTTGGATTTCTTCGAAACTACAATCTCGCGCATCAGCCTTGGGAACTCGCGCCGTGTGAACAGGAGCATTCTAAGGGCAAGTTCTGGACTAAAAAGTGGGTGTTGGATTTCTTCGAAAACAGGCAGCAGCCTTGGGAACTCTTGCCGTGTGAACAGGAGCGTTGTCATGAAGAAGCAACACACCCGCTGTCAGTTTAACCCGTCTTCTCGTTTTTATTTCCCACCGCTAATTATGCAAAGTGGAAGCGTCGAATATGGCGTTGATGGTTTCACCTCTTCTTTGTACTCAATGAGCAGGATTCCCTTTGAGTCCCAAAAAACTGTGGCCATGAGCTTCCCGGCAGACGGAGAGACTTTGAACTTCTACAGGGGGTCTGTTCCTTTTTTATGTCACTGCATGGACTCTTGTTTGCTTTCAGGGTCATAGTGGTGAACCCATGTTTCGTCTCCAGCAACAATTCGATCCATAACAACGTCTCTTCATGAATAGGTTTTTAACTTTTTCCTTCCTTAGTGAGAAATTTAATTACAGCGCGATGCTCAATTTTCTTCATCATCGTCTCAGTTGCCATTATGATTCTATTGAAAAAGAGATAAAACGCGAATTAATAATCACATTTATATGAAATGCTTCATGAATGAACTAAAATACTAGTATTACTTGATAAATAAGTCAATCAATATATATAACCACAGCTTCACGCCGATACCGAGAATGTACGGAACGCTCCTCGTACTCTAATGGCCGCGAACAACATTGTGAAGAACATGTTAAAGCTGTGGAGTATGTGCTTCTACACCGACGGATATCGAGGCCTGGGTTTCCCTGGACTGACACCCAATAGTGCTCAAAATCTTACTCAACCCTCTTACAACTTCTAACTTAGTTCAGGAATGCGGGTCTTTCCTCTAATTTGTCAACAGATTTAATTCGTTAAAACCACGGGAGTATGGGTAGCGAGATTTTCGATAAACTTGGTAAGCAAGAATCAAAAGAGGCATTTATAGGGCCCAAACCCATCAATACAAACTATATCGTGGGAACATAATCATTGGGACTGCCCGCATCCCTGGTCAGGACTTAAATGGACTGTAAGGCCTCTTAACATAACTAGAGATGGCATGACTTTCAAGGATGCAAGCTTACCACGCACATGTTTCTAAGCGTTACTTACTTATTCGCGACTGATTACTCTAGACTGCAAAACTGCATTGACGTACAAATGCGATTTTTTATCTTCGCTAAGCTCTTAACTATACTTGGGCTGGTTGTGAAACCTTCTGCGATGGTAAAAACACTTTAGAGCACTTCTTTTGTCAATGTCCCGCCTTTGTTTGTTGTTGTTATTTATACATTTATTTGCACGTAAAGTGCATTTATAGTTTAACTTATTTATTTTTTTTTTAAACTTACTACTAAGTATGTATTTTTGTTAAGATTCTACTGTAACAATTGAATTTTTAAAGTTAACAGAAACTAAAAATAAAATTAAGTTTTTTCTACATATCCTACGGTAGTTCACATATGTGTACCATCTAAAACTAATAGTTACAATTAAAAAAATTATTTTTAATTTTTTTATTTAACAAATATCAGCTAATTAGCCAATATTTACCAAAAAACAAAAGGAAAACTGAATTATTTCGACATAGTTTGTGCGCGGGATGGAAGAGGTTAAAGCGGAAGACCTCTGAAAACACCCTTTACATAAAATACCGTTCAGCAGGTAAAATGAGATGAGAAAAATCTTTTGTTTTTGAAAGTCAAAGATGCTTAAGTCCGCAAAATTGTTGCCACTTCAGCATTTTAGTTCTCGAATCAAAAAAAAAAGATTATTTGAATGTCGGACGATTGGTTGAATAAGCAGTCACAGTATTAGCTGTGACGAGGATTAAGACAAGTCGCCATGCCATTGTTTGAACAAAACAAGTGCAAAGATGTCAAAGACTAGTTCAGTATTTTTTTTTTTTCAAAAGTTCGCCAAATTCCACCACATGAAAACTTCTGGTGACTCCTAAAGCAGAAGATAAGGCGATTAACTTAACTTCAGGTCCCTTTACAACGCTTTATAAATAGTTAGAATAGTTTTGAGTTAAAAAAGTCGCTTACTGACTCCTTTCCGACAAGATGTGCGGATATCATCAGAATTAGCAGATTTTGGTTTGGGGATTGATGTATAAAAATCTGTTGCAAAAAGTTTGCACGTCTTTAAGGAAAGAAATGCTTTTATTTATCCCAAGCGAAGGAGATAAGCGGATGAGCGAAAAATAAGAAGACCTACGCTCTGTTGGTGTTTCTCCTTATTAAGAGGGCCGAACTGTACATTCTCTGTTGTATTTATATGTTTAGGCTAAGTACTAAAATGCTGTTAGCTGATTTGGAGACATGTCGGGTGAATCGTACCATATACCGATATTTTTGAAAATAAAACACTAATTATTAATGGGAAAGTAAAAACATTTTATTTAAAGTATTGGCCATTGTTTTCTACACATTTTGACCACCTTTGCAATTGGCATTTTGTGAATACCACGACAAAAAAATTGTTCGTCTTTTAAAGCAAACCAATCAGACACCAAACCAATCTTCCTCCTCGTAGGAATCAAAGTGCTGCTAAGCTAGTGCGTGTCCCATCGATGAAAACAAATGGTAGTCGGAAGGAGCCAAGTCTGGTGAATACGGCGGGTGGGGTAGCTGCTCCCAGCCAAGTGTTTTGATTGTATGCTGAACCGGTTTTGCTTTGTGTGCCGGTGCATTGTCATGGAGCAAAACTACCTTGCCGTGTCTTCTGGCCCATTCTGGTCGTTTCTCGATCAATGCATGGTTCAAATTGATCATTTGTTGTCGGTAGCGATCAGTATTAAAAAAAATAATAATAATAAAATAAAAAAATATAAAAAAAATAAAAAAACAACACAAAAAATATACAAAAAAAGGTGCGCTATGGCGTATTAGCTATAAATGTCAAGCATATAAATTCTACATACGTCATGGTACAAGCGTCCGTATTTCGATATGGACATAGTTTAATTAGGTTTTTTTTTTATTAAGTTTAAATTTAAGATAGGTTAGGTTAGGCTTAGGCTTAGACTCAGAATCAAGTTTTTTAAATTTTCTTGGGAAAAAAAAACAAAATAATAATGATAATAATTATTATTATAAACAAAATTTTAATAACAATCTACGCCCAAAGGCAATTTTTGAATTACATCAAGAAAAGCTTAGAGCACCTGCTAATGGTGTGTAAGTTAGATTTAAGAACTACAGTTAAGATGAATGTAAGCTAGTTTTAAGTATTTTTCTAGAATTAAAATAAGATTAGATTAGATATTTAATAAAATATGCCAAAAATGAATGAATGCGATCAGTATTAACGGTTTCACCAGGTTTTGGGAGCCCGTGGTACAGCACACCTTTCTGGTCCCACCAAACACACAGCATTGTGTTCTTGCCGAATAGGTCTGATTTTGCAGTCGATGTTGATGGTTGTCCCAGATTAACCCATGATTTTTTCCCTTTCGGATTCTTAAAATAAATCCATTTTTCATCGCCAGTAACAATCCGATGCAAAACCGATTTTCTTTCGTGTCTTTGAAGTAAGTGTTTTTTCGGTTTTCCATCTGTCTTTCGTCCAATTCACGTGGCACCCATTTTCCACACTTTTGGATCTTTCCCATAGCTCTTAAACGGTCAGAAATTGTTTGTTGTGCAACATTTAACATCGCTGCCATTTGCTTTAGACTCAAAGTGTCATCTCCATCCAATATCGTTTGCAATTCGGGGTCTTCAAACTTTTTTGGTGGTCTTCCACGTTCTTCATTTCTCACATCAAGATCATTATTTCTGAACCGCTGAAAGCATCTTTTGCATGTTGCTTCTGATAAAGCATGATCACCATATGCCTCGACAAGCATTCAATGCGACTCTGCAGCACTTTTTTTCAAATGAAAACAAAAAGTGAGTGCTTTTCGCAAATCATCACTTTCTGGTACAAGATTCGACATTCCTAACACGGTGAAAAAGTATGATGTTGTCTGTTCAATGACTTGATGTATACTAAATATTTTTCACAGATGTCATAGCAAGCAAACAAGAGAAAAATAAGGACTCGTTCACAACAAATGTTCCCTATGGAGACATTTGTATCCTGACGCTCACTTCATGCCGGTACATCTGATATATGTTTAGGCTAAGTACTAAAATTCATACTGTTAGCTGATTTGTAGTTGAATCGTACGATCAAATGGCCAAAGAAGAGATAGATAGTGCGAGCAGCTGCATACAGTCTGGCTAACAAGTATAATATTTAAAAAAAGGTTTTATTTTCGACTAATGTCAAGAGCACTTGTCTCGAGGATTATTACTGCGACAGTCCCTTCTGCGATTCGGCATTTTATCCGCAAAGTGCCGGTCGGGTGAATGAAGTTAAGTCTACACTCCTTTGTTCAGAAAATGGAGTAAATAAACTGTCAGTCAACCAAACACACATTACTGTCACTGTTTGGGAACAGACAACCTGTAGACCGACGAAATAACGAATTTTAGAAATGAAACGAAAATGAATAATTAGATTAACAAATAAATACTTTTTATTGAACTGCGAAACTGTGTACAGTCTACGGACTGTACAAGAAGTGAATCGAGAGTGAAAAGTTTCCTTCTACAGCCAGAAGTTATCACCTCGGTATCCTTCGACGCGGCGATCGGTCCAAAAAAATGTGCAACAACATCTATGTAAAAAAAAATGGAACGGCAGAGGGTCCAGTGCATCAGGTGATGTATCGCTTTGAGTTAGGCTCGGTATATGGTGCGATGTTTGGCCTTGAGTTAGGCCCGATGTATGGTGCGATGTTTGGCCTTAAGTTCTTGGTCAGGAAAGAGCCGTCCTGGTAGATTTACATTTGCGACGAAAAGTAATGTACCAGACCAAAACAGCCACATTACGCTTTTTTTTCAAACAGCTCTCCTACACTTGTTAGAATTTTCTTTACTTTCTTTTGAACGAAAAACTCTAAAAAAGCGATGAGCAATACTTTGGAATAAAAATTTCATTGGAAAAAATGATATGTTGCTGACATTTCGAAATTTTAAAATGGTAGATTGGTAAATGCCAAATCGAGGTCTCACTTACTTACCGACCGCGCCGCCACTCCATCAAATTGTTTTTAATGTTAAAAGTCTCCCTCTTAACCACCAATTAGAAGCTCCCTAAAAATTTAATGTCCTTCGCAGAATAGTCACCCGGCGCGTGGCTTTGGGCATCATTAAGAAGTCTCAAACGTCAATAAATACATTCCAGCAGACACGATCTGCTTTCATTCTGCCAGCCCAGCCCACCATCACCTCAGCTACAAGGACATCATCATTACTTAGCACAGTCGAAGGCTTAAAATTCATTGAACAAAGGATCCACAGCCACACAATCAATTAAGAATCATCGTTGAAATGATGAGGCTGCCATTACTCTGATGGCGACCAGTATTACGGGGATAATGGCGGTGGAGATGTTTATGAATTCACAACCCGCTTAGAGTTCCTCTCCCCACCGCAACGGTATAAGCCACCCTCCATTTCGATTAATCACAGGGACATCTATTGAATATTTCAGCACCAACCTGCCGAGCGTCCCGAAGAACTCCTGAAAAGAACCAAAAATCCAGTATTCCCAAGAAAAGAAGAAAAACACAGAGCGAATGCCAACAAGAAACAAACATGGTTTATGGACTCTCCGCAGTCAGATATGAAAACTCGAATTTATTGTTTTGTATAATTAATACCAGCAGCTCCGAACCGGGTCCGTGTGGAGAGGTGCTGCCGCCGCCGGGGGGAACAACAGGAGAAGTCTGGGGGGAGCCGGCAAATAAAAAGGAACATCCCGCCGCAGATATAAATAATTTTAATGCCGATAAATGTTGAAAGTTTCTCCGCTCCCAGGACCTGCCCCCAAGTCTTCCCATGGTGCTAGTCCGATACTGTGGCTTTGCTGGGTTACTGGCGCGCCGAGGGGCAGGGGATACGCCAGCAGTTTCGTTCGTTCCGTGTAGTTTATAATGAAATATCGCATTCATTTGTCAGGCGGTAAAATTTTTAAGTGGCCCATTGTTTCGAATAAATTATCCTTAAAACTAAGTTATTACTTAAGGAACGAGCTGGTCAAGTTGAAGTTCTCAGTTTCGGCCTCGGACTGCGGGGAATGACGACGACTACAACGACGTTGGCCATTGGTTTTCGTGCGGTGGAAAACTATTTGTTCCTGTTCGGTCTCTGGGCCGGTGTCTGGCTGACTGGTTGACTGTCTGATGTCGGATAGGCTAAGCGGCGACGGCACTGGACGGCACAAAACAGCTGAGATAGGACACGAAGTGTTGCTGCAGTTGCCGTTGCCTCCGGCCAAGGGTGTTGCCTGGGCAAGGTGGAAGGATTATTTTCATTATTCCCCGTGCTGGCGGTGAAGCATTTCCCCAAGCCCGACATTGAGAACACACAAAAATTACTGGCCGGATATTTATGGGCGAAGTGAAGCGCCCGGGTCACTTGCAATTTGAGTGCTGTGCAGAACACACTGTGTCCGGAAGGGGGAAAGGGGTTTCACATGGGAAGTGCTGGTGTGGAAAACTATTGTTGGATGGACGAAAGTTTTTTGCAAAACAATTCGGGGTGACACTGCTGTGTGCGGTGGCTGGTGCGAAGATGACGAAGGTGTTGCGGCGGGGGCCTGGACACTGCAAGTTCGTCAAAAACACGGGAGCTTGAAAAATGCTGGTCATTTGCTCTAATTGAGGCTATAAATTTGTTTTTTTTTTTTGTATGACATGGGATTTCTGAAAGGATGGTGGTGTGGTTTGAATTTGTTTGGGGAATTTTGATTGGTTTCTGGTTTTGTTGGTCAAATGAATCATGGAGCCTTGAAGAGGGTTTTAGATGGTCTTGTGCGAAATAAAGCGACAATTAAAGGAATTTATGGAAGTCAACTGTTTTGGACTCATTTTAAACAGAGAAGAATTAATTAAATACAGAAGGCAGTCAGCGAGTTGAAGGTGTCATCTCGAGTTTGCTTGGATGCCGAAAATGTTTTTAGTTTGAGCTGCCGTAAAGTGGTCAATAAAGTCCTGCTCCAACGAAGCATACGTGAATAATAATAATAATAATTGGAAGGCGTGACAGTCCTCAGGGTTACGAGGGCCTAGCTTGCTCATCAACGACTCCTGCTCTGCGCGTTACTGTTCTCTAACGAGAAGAAGGTACCTACAGTTTTTGCGAACTGGGAACGGCGAAGTTTGAGAAGCTTTTCCTTAGTCAGTTTTGAGTGTTGTCAGCAACTTGAAAGAGGTGGTGCCGTGGAAAATTCGAGGTGTTCAGCCGGTAGTCTGTACCCACTACGTCGCACTCTACCCACCACGCCACGACGGCCACAGACACTGACGTTTACGTTGATTTATTGAATGGCACAAGGTAGTGTCACATTACGGAGGTGTGAATATGACTCCAAAATCGTGCCGCTTAACATCACTTAACTCTATTCTGTGGCAATTTGTGAAATTACCAGTCATTCGGAGTACTAAAATCGCAACGAAATGTCGGAAAAATTTATTGGAAATTTAACCTCCAAATAAAACATCTTTCGAGTCTATCTTAGCAATCATATGCCACACAACATTTGAAGTATAAAGTCAAAGGACTAACTTTTGAACAGTGTTTTTATTTGATATATAATACTATTAGTCTAAAAAAATCAAATCACTTTTATTGGCGACATTTTGAAAAAATTTAACAGAAACAAATCATAGGAAGTCACAGAAGAAGTTGAATTTGATGATGTTACTTTGATGTAATGACTATTGATGTGATGAAACTAACAAAGAACGAAACCTGTTCTGTTTCGGTATGTCAGTCCATCCGTCGTTGAAATTTGTTGAGCGGGTTGTTTTTTATCTTCTTCTCCTTCTTTTGGCGCTACAGTTCGGGGTGGACCTGGGCCTCAACCAACATGCCTCCCCAGCCAGCACGATCTTTCGCCAGCTGTCTCCAGTTGCGCACTCCAAGTTGGTTGAGGTCCTTCTCCACTTGTGTGTGCCGCTTTAGTCTAGGTCATCCTTTGTTGCGTTGTCCGAATGGCTCGGATTCAAAGACTATTTGGGCAGGAGCAGTGGTGTCCATACGCTCTACATGGCCTAGCCATCTTAAGCGTTGTATCCGTAGACGCTTCACCAGGCGCATGTCGCTGTACAGCCCATTCAATCTTCTCCTCCAGATGCCATCAATACAAACAGGACCCAAAAACGCACGCAAAACTTTTCTCTCGAAAAGACTAAGGGCTTCTTCATCCGCCTTTGGTAATATCCAGGTTTCCGCGCCCTAAAGTAGGACGGGGATGATTAAGCTGTTATTTAAAGCGAGTTTAGTCCTTCGAAAGAGGGCTTTATTACTCAACTGTCTCTTGAGCCCAAAGAAACAGCGATTGGCAAGAGTGATTCTGCGTTTGATTTCGGTACTGAAGTTTTTGTCCCTGTTTTGCGAAGCCGAGGTAGACGAAGTCCTTGACTACCTGGAAGTTTCTGCTGCCTAGTGTGACGCTCTGTGCGAGACTTCGATGTTGTGTGTTCTTTCTTGATGCATGTACTTTGTTTTGCCCTCATTAACCACCAGAACCATTCTAGCCAATTCCGCTTCAATGCCAGCAAACGCCTCACTGACGGCTCGTTGTGTTCGTGCAATCCCGTCAGTGTCATCAGAGTAAACTAACTTTTAGAAGATCGTGTCTCCTGTGTTGACTTGTGAGTTACGCACGATCTTCTCGAGGATGATGTTGAAGAAGTCACATGACAGTGCGTCGCCTTGTCTAAGACCTTTTTTGACATTGAAGGTCTCGGTGAGGTCGTTACCGGCCGTGACGGAGCAGCGAAATCTCCATCGTCATCCTTCACAGTCTGACGAGTTTGGTAGGCATGCCAAACCTAGACATGGAACTTTACAGCTCATCCCTATGCACACTGTCATATGCGGCCTTAAAATCGACGAATAAGTGAGTGCCGATTTGTACTTCTTGGGTCCTTTCCAGGATCTGACGTAAACTGAAAATCTGATCTATTATGGACTTCCCTGGCCTGAAACCCCCCACTGATACGGAGTTATAAGGTTGTGGACAAACGGTTTTGGATGCTCACACAAGACGGCAGAGAGGATCTTGTAGGCGATGGACAAACGATTTTAGATGCTCACACAAGACGGCAAAGAGGATCTTGTAGGCGATGTTGAGGAGGCTAATCCCAAAGTCAAAGGGGTCTCCTTTCCTGTGAACTGAGCAAACGACGCTGAGATCGCACTCATCGGGCATGCTTTCCTCCGACCATATCTTACAGATGAGCTGATGCATGCGCCCAACCAACTCATCTCCAGCTGCTTTAAATAGTTCTGTGGACAGTCCGTTCGCTCCCGCAGCTTTGTTCAACTTCAGCTTGGATATTGCTATCTTCACCTCGTCTAAGTCGGGGGGACGGAATTCTTGTCTATCATCGTCCAAATCGAGTAGAGCATTCTGCCTAACAGCGGGATTTGGGCCATCATCGCCGTTGAGGAGTCTTCAGAAATTATCCTTCCAGATTCTCAGCACAGACTGCGACTCTAACACGAGTTGTCCATTTTAATCAAGGCATTTTTCGGTCCAAACCTTGTATCCGCCGGATATCTGCTCAACCTTTTAGTAAAACTTTCGGACTTCATTCCTGCTATAACACCTTTCCAATTCCTCGACCGCGCGTTTCTCATGCTCCTTCTTTTTCCTTCTGAGAAGCCGATGCTCTTCCCTTCTTCTCTGTTCGTAGAGCTCACGAACAGCCCTCGTTGTTCGATGCAGCGTCGCCTCATAAACCATATGTTCCTTCTGGGTGGTGACGTGAAACCCAGCACATCAGTGGCAGCTTCTTTGATGGCTTCTTGACAAAGTTTCCATTCTTCTTCTATGCTCTATGCTCTTCTTCTATGCTTCTATCCTAAGGAAGCGTCGAACTCTGAGCGAGTTTCAGGGAGACTCGGTCGGCAAAGTTCCCAGCGATAGGGGGACATGGGCATGTTCACGCGAGGTAAAGTTGTTGATTGCACTCAACAAGGCGAGCTGCCAACACTATCCTCGTTAGTGCACATGTCTAGTAGACATACAGCTTCCACGCGGCGTCCTCTGGATAGCCATCATAACACTCGTTGTATGATAAACCAATGTATGCAGCGAGTCTTGCTGCCCTTCTGAGGGCCTGGCCTACCAGCCTGTGGGTTGTCCGTGAGGTTAACTCCTCACCACGTAAGAATAATATAGTCCAGAAACGCCGAAATGGCTCCGATAATGTAGAACCAACTGTTGACGACCCCAGCAAACGTTGTATTTTATCGGTGGAACTAATTAATTCGTGGCCGCCGTGGCGTAGTGAGTAGAATGCGACGCTCACACGCCGAAGGGTCAAGGTTCAATTCCCAGCCAAACACCACGAATTTTTCACGGCACCACCTCTTTCGGGCTACTGACAAAACTCAAAGAGTAATAACTGTCTAAGAAAGATTCTCAAACTTCGCCGTTCGGAGTCGGCAAAAAACTGTAGGTCCCTTCTACTCGTGAGAGAACAGTAGCGCGCACAACACGAGTAGTTGATGAGCAAGCTAGGCCCTGCTCCCTTAGTGGATTGTCGCGTTAACAATTATTACTATTATTAACTAATTAATTCGGTGCATTTTCAAAAGATGGCGACACCTGCAAGTTGTGAGTGATCTTGGAAGCGATAACCCACTCTATTGGAAAGTTGTAACTCGTGTCAGAAATAAACAAACAAACAAATGTTCTGATTAGTCTTGAATAAATATAATTTGCGGTTTAGAAGTTTAGATTTTTTTTCTTTAATTTGAAGAAAAATGCAGCTGACGTGTAATAAATGCTTGCAGAAGCTTATGGTGAATATGGTTCGACTGATGAATCATGCAGAGATGTAGGTTCGTGCAGGTTCCATTCCTCAAAGTCGGTCATTTTTACGTGAAAGAGCTTCTTGGCCGGCCCAGAGAATAATAGATGAGGAATTGAAGGCTTTGCTGGATTGAGGTCCGTATTAAAAACCAAACTTTGAGAGTGTTTCAGCAAAGAATTCCCGTCTAGTTAAAGCCAGGAAATTTGGTACCGCACGAGTTGAAAGCGAAAGAACCCTCAGAACAAAATTTTAAAAGCGATCAAAGAAAGGGATTTTTGCAACGGATCGTGAAGAGTGTATATACTTCTATAACCCCGAAAGGAAAAATGCAAAGCCAAGTGAACCCGTTTTATCATCGTCCACATTAACGCCAAAGAAAAATATGCATGTTTCAAAGGTTATGCACCGCATAAGGTGGAACCACACGGTGTGCTGTGGATGTACTATGAGTTTCTAAATCCAGGCGTATCCATTAATGGAACGTAATTGACTATAACAAATGCGTTTGAGCCATGCATTGCGTGAAAATTGGTCAGAAACGACCCAAAGACATGACACGGTGATTTTGCAACATGATTACGGTTGACTCATGTGGCTGTCGCGGTCAAAAGCTACCTACCAACTCTGAAAGGGAAGGTCTTACCCCACCCGTTTTTTTCCCGCGACCTAGTTCTTTCCGAATTGTGGCTTTTTCGATGGATGGAAAACGATTTGAGGGGTCATCAGCTTAAGTGAACCCCGAATGACTCAACGATTGGATTGATGCCAGAGAGGACTTCGTTTTGGAGGATGGTATTGGGTATGGAAAAAGTTGTTTCCGACGTTTCGTTGTTTCGTCCTTATCACTGGTTGGCGTTGTGTACCATCATTGATCCAGTATTCTCCGTCTTTCATTCTTCCAAATCACCTCAAAGATACCCGTCGTACCTACTTGACATTTAAGTAGGCATTGACCATGACTACCGGACCGTCTTTCTACTCGTATATGGGCAAGGGAAAAAAACACCGTCTAAGATCCATACCAAACAAAGATTTTTTCTGAATAAGTTCCACGTTTTTGGCTCTGCCATGAATTAGTTTAGACGCATATTTGTATTCGAATTCCGTTAGATAAAGTAAAGCAAATACAGCCTAGTTTCGACTTACTTACGTGCTATTTTTTTTTAGTTTATTGATTAAAACTATGGATTTAATATTATTGAATACTAAGAAAAATGTTCTTAAAAACTTATTAATCTAATCTTTAATCTATAAAAGTTAAAGTTTAATGTACACCTATTCTAATTAAGCTAACAACTTAAAAACAAATACATAAACAAAATTTTTATATATATATATATATATACCGTCCCGTTCGAGAGCCGAATAACTGCGGTGAGCCGGCGGTGATCACCGTCGTGCAATACCGTTGTTTAGCAGTTCCTAGCTTGTATGCTCTTGTTCCGTAACGTTAGTCGTCAGTAAATAAGCATCAGATCGAGATAAGACCCACTTCTGGGAAAAGACGGTCTATTATTTGCAAGCAAATTTAGTTTAAACTCAATAGAGTGGTGAGTCAACCACTCAAGGAGTGAATTTCCCCTGGGATTTGGCACAGAATTACACCATTCCTCATGCTTCGCGTTCAAATCTTCTTCTTCTTCTTCTTCTTCTTGTGGCGCTAAAGTCCGGGGTGGACCTGGGCCTCAACCAACATGCCTCTCCAGCCAGCACGATCTTTCGCCAGCTGTCTCCAGTTGCGCACTCCAAGTTGGTTGAGGTCCTTCTCCACTTGTGTGCGCCATCTCAGTCTAGGCCGTCCTCTGTTGCGTTGTCTCAATGGCTCGGATTCAAAGACTTTTCGGGCCGGAGCAGTGGTGTCCATACACTCTACATGGCCTAGCCATCTTAAGCGATCTCTCGATATCCGGGTTCTTACCTTGGCTACAACAAGGTGATGATCCGAGTCAATGTTTGCACTTCGGAAGGTTCGGACATCGAGAATACTGAAGGAGTGTCTGACGTCGATCGCAACGTGATCAATCTGGTTGACGGTTGATTGATCAGGAGATCGCCAGGTTCCTTTGTGAATGTTCAGGTGTGGGAACCGCGTGCTAGCCACAGAGAGGTTTCGCCCCGAGGCGAAGTCCAACAGCCTGAGTCCGTTTCCGGATGTGTTGTCGTGCAGGCTGTGTTTACCGATGACTCCAGCAAAGATGTCCTCCTTTCCCAGCTGAGCGTTGAAATCTCCTAGAACGATCTTGGTGTCATAGCTGGGGCATCGATCGTATGTTCTTTCTAGGAGATCATAGAAGTCATCCTTGATGTTGTCATCCTTCTCCTCTGTCGGGGCGTGAGCGCATATTAGGCTGATGTTCCCGAATTTAGCCTTGATGCGGATTGTCATGAGGCGCTCGCTGACTGTTTCGTAGCTCAAGACTTTTTGCCTAAGTCTGCCTCGAACAACAAATCCCCATCCGAATAAGCGCTGCCTTCTCTCTCTATAGCAATTGCTGTAGTAAATATCGCAGTTCTTCATCGCTTTTATGCCAGGCCCATCCCATCGCACTTCCTGGATGGCGGTTATGTCAGCTTTGTAGCTGTCAAGGGCCTCCGCAAGTTGTTCGGCTGCACGTGGCCTGTTAAGGGACCTCACATTCCACGAGCGAAACCGAAAATCGTTGTCCTTTAAACGTTTGCTGGGGTCATCAACAGTTAATCCGTCCTTATCCGAGGCATATCGGTTTTTCTGAACTATTTAATTTTTACGTGGTAAGGAAGTTACCCTCACGCACAACCCACAGACTGGTAGGCCAGGCCCATTATTTAAATCCTCGGGCAGAGGGGGTCGCTGCATACATTAGTTCACCATACAACGGGTGTTGTGATGGCTATCCAGGGGGCGCCACATGGAGGCTGTATGTCAACTTGACCTGTGCGCTAACGAGGATTGCCTTGGCAGCTCGCCATGTTGAGCGCAATCAACGACGTTACCTCGCGTTCAAATCACCGGCCACAACAAAGCAGTTATCCTCTGAGCATAAACGAAATTTTCGAAAGAGAATTTCGAGCTCCGAAATGAGGTCTGTGGACCAATTTGCATAAGGTGCATAGAACGCCACTATGTACAATTTCTTTCCACCTTGGATAGAAATGCAAGCAATATATGCTTCCAGTACACCGAAATTTCGCACCTCACCGCAGTACACGACCTTATGGCGTATGCCTTTTCTAATAACGATAGCGACCCCACCCGCTTGTGTGGAGAGGGGCGGTCTGTTCGGATAATTGTATAGTCTGTGTATATTTCCGGTCTTAGTTTCGATAACCATCAGCACTACAAGCTTATGGGACTCCAACAGGTTTAGCAAAGTCAACCTTCTCTCGATCTCTCGATGATGAGTGAATTTGCACTCACCGCCAAGATCGAAAGGTCTCCAGCTGCCGGCGTACGAGGGTTGCCATTTCTATTTCGGGATTAGGAAACAAAAACAAATATTTATCATCCAAAAAAGCTTTATTGCTTTTTCAAAATATTCCCGATTAAGATCTATACACTTTTGCATTCGTTTGAACCAATTGTCGAAGCCACTCTGATTGAGGTATCTCCAAAGCATGCATTCTGAACGCATCAACCGCGTCTTCATGTGTCAAAAAACGTTGACCTCTCATTTTATTTATTACGTACGGGAATAAAAAGAAGTCATCTGGTGCCAAGTCAGGACTATACGGCGAATGACTCATCAAATCGATGTTTTGAGTGCTCAAAAATGCAATTGTTTGAGCCGATGTGTGAGAGCTCGCATTGTCGTGGTGAAGAGTGATCCGTCTTCGGCGGTTGGTTTTCCTGATTTCTTGGAGGACAACTGGCAAACAAATGATTGTGTACCACTCAGAATTGACTTTTCTGCGTTGTTCTAGTGGTGCTAGTATCTATTAAAATGGATACGCACTTGACAAAATGACTCTGTCCATCCGAAGAAGATCTCTCTGGAACTGCTCCATTTGGGCCTTCATTGAGGCCATCATAGAAAACAGTTCCGCGAAGCCCATATTCGGAGCTTCCACCGGTACTGGTGTCACTTTTGGCACTGTCTGTTGTGTCGGTCGCCTACCGGGCGCCATCTGGGCGTAGGAAACCACCGACGTAACTGGGGTGGTTGGAGTCTTTGGCATAGGCCTTGACTCCACCAATTTTGCCTATTTAAGCATATCATTTTATTTGTTTTGCTTGACCATCGCACATCCTCGATAGGTGGAAGGATGTCCCCTTTGCCAACAATGCACATACTTAAGGCGCGATTTGTCTTCTACTTTTCCCTCTCCTAAGGGCAACACAACGTCATTCTCTGCGCATTTGCTGCAGCGAGGCTGCCTATTGCTGTTTCCTGCTGCATGGCCAAAAAGTTTGGCATCTTGCGCATAGCAGCATCTAGTTTATCTTCCTTAGCCTCCCCCAAGAGATCGCCTGAGAGTTGAGAATTTGTATCTTCCATAGACTCTCAAGTTTGCTCTCAGGTGAGACCTGGACCAGAAAGAGGGGAAGCAGACACTCAGGTGGCATTTTGGAACTGACAGTGAAAAAGCGCTTTACAGAAACAATACCCGCTTCCTCAATTTCCATTTCTTTTAATGTGCCTAAAATGGTCTCTGACTGAGCTGAGACATCTAAACCATTGAGCAGAAGAGTTTGCAGTTTTTGATTTTTTGGTGTGAATGTGTAGAACTCCACCCCAGCTGCCGTCATCTGTTGCTTGACGACTTTGAAACTATCCGCTGATAAACAGTGGGCAGATTGTTTTTGTATTCGCTTATTTTCCCTTATTGACCCCTACGGACATTTGACATACCTTAACCGTATCTTCAGTATCCATTCCAATAATATTTATTGGTTGCAGCCTTCTCTTTTTTTGCAGACTCTGTTGTGGTTGTTTTTGCTTTTGTTGCTGTTGTTGATTTTGTTTATTCTGCTGCTTTGGGATCTGCTGTTTTTGCTGTTGTGTAAGTTCCTGTTGATGTTGTTGAAGGATTGTTTGTTGCTGTTTTTTATCGCATTGCTTTTTATTTTGAGGCACTTTGTCCTTTTCCGGGATCTTACTTTTTTTCTTTTTCAGATGCAACCATATTTCCTTCTTCTAATTTGACTTGAACAACTTTGACAAAGGTCTCCAACTTTTCCTGCCCCTTGAGTTTTTCGACCAACTCTCTTTCATCGTCAGTCTGGTAAGCTAATTTCACATACAGATTGCCCCTTTCGCTGTATGTGGCTTCGTTTTCTTCTTTTTTTTTGGGGGGGGGGGGGGGCATTGTTTGGCATTGTCGCCATCCATTTTGTTTTCATTGTGGGCTTATAAAGGACATCTATCGCCCAAGCTCCTACTGCCTGTGTCAAAAATGTTTTCATCTTTTGCTCTTTGACCACAGTATACTTCATAAAGGCTGTTCTAGAAATAGTCTCCTATCGTTGTCATCCCTTACGGTATACCGGTATGAAAAGATTTTCTTTTTTTTGGATAAAAAACACCAATTATTAGTGGGAAAGTAAAAACATTTTATTCGAAGTATTGGCCATATTTTTCTACACATTTTGACCACCTTTCTGGCAATTTGTGAATAACACGCCAATAAAATTGTTCGTCTTTTAAAGCAAACCAATCAGACACCAAATTTTCGACCTCCTCGTAGGAATGAAAGTGCTGCTCAGCCGATGCGTGTCCCATCGATGAATACAAATGGTAGTCGGAAGGAGCCAAGTCTGGTGAATACGGCGGGTGGGGTAGCTGCTCCCAGCCAAGTGTTTTGATTGTATCCTGAACCGGTTTGGCTTTGTGTGCAGGTGCATTGTCATGGAGCAAAATTACCTTGCCGGGTCTTCTGGCCCATTCTGGTCGTTTCTCGATCAATGCATGGTTCAAATTGATCATTTGTTGTCGGTAGCGATCAGTATTAACGGTTTCACCAAGCTTTAGGAGCTCGTGGTACAGAACACCTTTCTGGTCCCACCAAGCACACAGCATTGTCTTCTTGCCGAATCGATATGGGGGTTGCAGTCGATGTTGATGGTTGTCCCAGATTAACTCATGATTTTTTCCCTTTCGAATTCTTAAAATAAATCCATTTTTCATCGCCAGTAACAATCCGATGCAAAACCGATTTTCTTTCGTGTCTTTGAAGTAAGTGTTTTTTCGGTTTTCCATCTGTCTTTCGTCCAATTCACGTGGCACCCATTTTCCACACTTTTGGATCTTTTCAATAGCTTTTAAACGGTCAGAAATTGTTTGTTGTGCAACATTTCACATCGCTGCCATTTGCTTTAGACTCAAAGTGTCATCTCCATCCAATATCGTTTGCAATTCGGGGTCTTCAAACTTTTTTGGTGGTCTTTCACGTTCTTCATTTCTCATATCAAAATCATTATTCCTGAACGGTTGAAACCATCTTTTGCGTGTTGCTTCTGATAGAGCACGATCACCATATGCCTCGACAAGCATTCGATGCGACTCTGCAGCACATTTCTTCAAATGAAAACAAAAAATTAATGCTTTCCGCAAATCATAATTTTCTGGTACAAAATTCAAAATTTTTAACACGATGAAAAAATATGATGTTTTCTGTTCAATGGCTTGATGTATACTAAATATTTGTCACAGATAGCAAACAAACCAAAAAAATTAGGGCTCGTTCACAACAAATGTTCTCTATCGAAACATTTGTATCTTGACGCTCACTTCATATACTTATACCTGGTATATCAATATATAGCGTAATGTCGAAAGAGGCCATGATGTGAATGGTTGCGTCTTGTTCAGTACATGCATAAGACCTGGGACCATCAGCGTGTAACAATCTCACATTAACCACTCAGTCACAGCGCCCTTCTAGCGTTTGTTGGTGTCATACGATGAAGTATGTCGGTCGGCATTATTACATATGTTGTGGTGACTTTCAATTGTTTCCGCCAAATCCATAATAGATGTGGAGAATGATTGTTTCACGAGAGGACAACCCTGAAAGGTCTACAAACTCTCGGGCAACCTCCCAACAACATTCCACTTAACATAACAACTTCACGCCAACAAATTAAATTAATTTCCAAATCCACTTGCAGACAAAAGAATGTTACCAAAAAACCGGCCACCACTGATGTTTAGCCTCAGCCACTGCGACCACCAGCAAGCACAGTCGTGTATGGTGGCGCTTCTCGGGTTCACCTGTGAATGGAATGTCCATAATCACAGACAGAACGAGGGCCAACTATTTCAGATCCAAATTCAAAAACGAACAGAAGTCCAGGCGCAATCCCTCTCGTTTTTGTGTCGCTACTCTAGAGCGGCCACGGAGACGATGGCACACACAGAAAATGAGGTTCCGTTCTCTCACCACTTTGGCCCAGAAAAGGCACACACATAAATCATATTTGCCCAGCCAGAGTCGGCTGCCGTGAGTGGTGGTGCGGGCACCATCACCACGGACAAGCGGATAGTTTAACGAAACATCCTGGCCAACGAAATTTTTATGGAAAAACTTTTATAAATTGCTTTCGTGGGGATTTTGTATTTTGAATGCTGCGCTGAGGGGATAAAAATACCTCTCAAGCGAGTCGTTTCCTTTTTTCGCTTTCCCTTTTTGCATGCAACGGTTGTTCTCAAGTGTGCTGCACCGTTGTCGTGGAGTGTTCTAGTCCACAAGCACGAGGAAGGTTTTTTTTCGACGTAGGGATCGAGCCTCTTTTGAATTGTGCAGCGACTTCGGAAGAAGATACAATTTATAGTAGACAGGGATTTGTGTTAATCGGAGAGGGGATTTCAGAGAGGAGATGCAGGCTTAAAGTGTAAGCCAAAGAAAGGGGGGCTAGAATGATTTAGGATGCATGATGAAAGGGAGACTTAGGGCTTAGTACGAAGGACAGAGAAGAGCTGACAGGTAAAGGGCTAAACAATTTGCAAATCGGCAAAAAGAACTATGAAAAGGACGCTTGGCTTGATGAGTTATAGTGTCTAATCTATTTTCCTAGGGGATACGCCATATGTGAGGGTAGCTTTGCTTTAATTCGAATCAAGTTTGAACAGAGAAAAAAATCTGAAATCAATCCATTTGATGGAGGAACTCTTTGAACGAAATAAAGCGTCTAAGACTTAGGGTTAATAATAATAATTGTTGGCGCTACAGTCCAAAGGGGGACCAGGGCCTAGCTTGCTCATCAACTACTCGTGTTGTTCGTGCTACTGTTCTCTCACCAGTAGAAGAGACCTACAGTTTTTTGCCGACTCCGAACGGCGAGATTTGAGAAGCTTTCTTAGACAGTTATTACTCTTTGAGTATTGTGAGCAGCACGAAAGAGGTGGTGCCGTGAAAAACTCGAAAAATTGGTGCTGAGCTGGGAGTCGAACCTAGACACTTCGGCGTGTAAGCGTCACACTCTACCCACTACGCCACGGTGACCACGAGTGAGTGTGACGGTGCCAGTGTGACAGTGCCATGTGCCCAGTTGTTTGATCGAAAGGGATCATGGATGCATTTTATTCATGAGCAGCTCATCTGCCTCCTCATTGTTGCCAAAATGCCCATGGATCAAGGAGAAGGTAAATGGATGTGTCGTAAGCTCTCAAGTCTTTTGTACAGTTGGGAATGCCGTCAAGGCTGTTTGTTTATCTGTAAAAACTGCTCCTTTTTTTTCTTATATGGATGGTACATTTGTTAAGCAACATGCGCGGCTTTTTGTTTTTAAAAGGATTCACTTCAGATCGCCAGTAATACGATACGAAGATTTCCGCCTTTTTGTCAACTTGTGTGCTTGATTCATCTGTAAAATTGGGACGCACCTTCAGAAAACCCACCGTTTTCCAATGCCTGCAGCTTCGTATTAGGAAGCAGTGACGATTTTTATCAAGTCGTGCCCGAGTTCTTATAGTCTGTAACATTCTTGCAACTTGGAGGAAAAAATCAACTTTCTTCCTTCGCATTTTGTTTTCAGAAATTTAAACCAGTGGCGCACACATTTTTGATTTATGATAATAAAGAAATTACCACATTCCCTCAACAGACCATCCTGGAAACTGATGTCGCCTATAAAACTTCCCGTTGTGAGTTTCACATTTTATTGACATTAAGCAAAACAATGATGATTTTTCGATGACCTTTTTCAACATATATTAATGTAATTTTGTTGCAAATTTCGTCCTCGAAGTGGTCATCCTTTTCGGCCTGATTTGCGAAACAGACAAAATATTTAAAAGATGTTAAATCGCACTATCTTGGAGCATAATTCACACGTCCGTAAGGTCACACTATGCTGGGGTCTTCAAAAAATCAATTGTTTTTTTTTTTTTGTTTTTAAAGTATTTATATTTAAGAAAATAACTTAATTTTCTTCTGTGGTAGACAAAAATACTTCAAACTAGCTTTGCTTTCCGAAATACTGTAACTTACCGATCCCACACGGATATTCTAAACAATATATTAATTGTGACGCGAGCTGTGTCACATGTTACACCGACGTCTTGCAACCACAGGTGCCTCAAATCACTGTTGTTCAATTCATGAACCAAAAAGTCATTATTAGGTATATTTCATTTCATTTGGGCACAGAAATTCGTAGTTGAGAAGTTTGGAGAAAAATCTCTTTTGAAGAGACTAACTCTGCCGAAATTTATGCAACGACTTTTCGTAGAAATTCGAAGAATTAAATGTAAATAGGTATCAGATATATGAAATCTCAGAAGTTTTTTTTATGAGGTGTGTTCCAGTACTTTCTGTACTAAATTCTGAAGTCTGTCATTTGTTAAAGAGAGGGAGTAAATCTCTCTCAGAAAGAGGCAAAGTACGGGAGCCATCTAAGCCAAATGTGTAAGATATATCATTAAGAAATATCAAATTCACTTTTTCGTTACAGCAAACAAAAATAACAACAAAATTAAAGCACATACACATAGATATTGGGCCTATGCTCACTTATCTCTGTACGCACACCAATTAATTTGTCAGAAAACCAACAATTTACCCAAAACAATTTCTTGTATCAAAATGGGCAGGGTCGGAAAATATTTTACTCTTTCGAGAGATCGTTCATTTGACGTAAAACTCATTTTTTCTAGATACAGGAACGGACATTGTGTTTGTTTTTTCTTTTTTTTTATATTTGTGTTATTTGCTTCAGGTACGGAGACAGACCTATTTTCACTTTGACAATCATCTCTCATATTTCGCCAGAGATTCGTACGGAGGGGAAATATTTTACTCTCTTATGAGCTCGCTCATGACCTTATATATGAAATGTCAGGGGTTTTTAATTTTCACTTTGACAGTCTGCCCACAGATTTTTCTGCGTTAGAAATCCGTATGGGGGGGATATTTTACTCTCTTATGAGCTCTCTCTTCTACGAAAAAATCGCCAAATGGAACGCCTTTTGACAGTTTTTCGGCGAATTTCGTAGGCATTCGTAGCATTTCCGAGCAATTGGAACAGACCTAATCATGGCACACCAAACTGTCTGTTTTTGTATATGAAACGGTCTCTCGACTTACACTTCAGTATTATCTACACGCTATATGTATGTTTTGTTGATTGACGTATCCATTTAACCAAAAGTGAGCTGCACCTCCACCTGGTGAGCTTATGAAAATTGGGATCAACAGAAATGTTGTTTATTACCATTCACCAAACGAACGCCTTGTTATATGATAATGCTGCTTTTCAACTTGAAACGCCAAACCTATCTAAAAATAAATCACTTGAGAACAGACAAAATGGCTACCAGTAAAAATTGTTTTACCAATTTAAAGCTCTATACATCTAAACAAATTCTAAAGAAAACTTTATACCAGGAATTGAAAAGATGACTTATGGAAGGAACTCTTTAATATATAGAGATACTCGGAAATTGGCCCACCAGCATGTCGTTCCGAAATTGGAGTTAAACAGCTCATTAAGAGCACAGAAAAAGGTCGCGAGGTTGGTTTAATTGATTTCATTTCTTATAAGGTTGAGGAGAAAATGCTTGCCAGTAATATTTATCCCTACAAAAATCGAACATTAAACTACAATCGAACAATAAAATACTACAATGGTAAGTTATCAATTTGGGAAAAACAAATGTTCTCTCCAGCCACCTGATGGATGATAGGCGCACTCTCCTACTTTCTCAATCAGCCGCACTCACCACATACCGTAAATCGCTTCAAAACTATACTCGCGCCATCTGCATGTCACGAACAATTCGGAATCAAATTTCTATACGTCAAATTAACCTCAACTGGCCGAGGAGGAGAAGACAACAAAATAAAATCAACAAGTTCTGCCCAACGTTCGTCATTCCACAGTGAAATTTTGATCAAAAACAATTGACTATTATCATATAAAGTGAGTTCCGACATTTCCAGCTGGCAAGTAAATCAATAAAATGTGAAATTAAAGTGTCCTTACACTATTTTGGACTTTGTTTTAGTCCACATTTCCTTTCTCTCGCTTACTTCCTGATGGGAAAAGTGAATTACCTTCGAATTCGCTTCCACCGCAGCTTATGACTAATTCGTGGATTAATTAAAATCGAATTTACTTTCAGAATAATGTCACAACCGGTTGCATTTTTAACACGCAGAGAAGTGTTCAGCGCTTGCCATCGTTTGAACAGGTAATTTTCACTGCGACCTCGTCGTCGTCCACGTTTTTTCAATTTCTTGTCTTTTCACCGGAATGACGCTAAATTTGTTTACTTTTTACTCTATGAATGTTTACAAGCCGTGTTTTTTTTTTCTGTGTACTTTTCTGATAGCAATCAACTTACTGCAGCTGAGAATCTAGAGATCTATGGAAAATGCAATCATCCAAATGGTCATGGCCACAACTACACCGGTGAGTTTGAAACGTTTTGCATTCGATATCTGCCTTTGTCGGCGTTGCTCCACGTCACAGTTGAGCAGAGAGTTTCGTAGGTAACTCGATAAGTTCTGATCCAGTTTCATGTGGAATTCGGAATCATGCTATCAAGGGTCTATTTATAAGCTGGCAGCTGCGGGGAGACTTCTTGAAGTGGTGTCGACTGTCGAATGATAACGATGACCGCAACAGGTTTTGCTGTTTTGTTTTGCTATTCCCAATTGAGAATAATTTTGCTTGTGTTGTTGCTGATTTGAGCACGCTTCATCACAATCCGGTTTGGGCTATGTTATTCGGTTGCCTGTGTTATGTGTCACACTCGTAATGTGAACCGTAGTTGAGCATCAATTTAATTGCAAAACAAACGGAATGTCTCCAATCTACGTAGTTTAAAATGTATTTTCATATTTTTTTGCCCACAGATGGTGTCGTGACATTGTTCATCATTCTTTTAAATTGATTGTGGTAGAAATTGGAACCGTGTCAGTGAACTCAGAAGTTCGTCAATTAAGATGATTACTCAATATTTACATTGGGAGCTTCCTGCATGTTGACAGGGCTGAGTGAATTGCTCCTCCTATCAGGCACACTCATTGAGCACGTCTGGTGCAGTTAAACAATTTAATCTCACAAAGCGCTTGCTGCCTGTCTGTGACTGCAACAGACAGGGAGTATTTTTAGTCATGTTATTATCTATGGACATTATTGCGTCTACATGATGTGTAATCTGCCCAGAATTGAATCTTCATTTAATTTTGTGTTGTAAGCACATTCTATCAAGGTCATTTTTCATGGCTGTACGTTTAAGCTGGCTCGAATAGATTACAAGCAATCAGCACCTAATCAGAGAGGTAAATTAGATTTCCTAAAATTATTTAGAAAACAATCTGTATCGTGACGTTGTTTATAGATTCCGTCTATCATCTTAATCACGCCTTTCGAGCAGAAATCGATCCCGTGCTTCACTTTTTGTTCTAGGATTGATTCAGATTGCGGAAGCTTTTTTAAAGATTTGTCTTAGTCATTGATATTTGAGTTAATTTGAATGCTGGTAAGCAACTCAGCTCACAACTTAATTAGCGAATAAGTAGCTACATATTTTTCTACTACTTCGTATAACTCATCATGCTTTTCTAATAAAATCCAGTGTGTTGTACAACCATCCAAAGACGACGCCCAAAGTATGTTCGTAGAAGGGCAAATAGCTTCACAATAACAAGCTCATATCAAGCGATTTATTAGCTAGTACAGATTTATCAACGTTGATAGCATCTATAAATTAATGAATAGTCTTCCTAGAATATGATAACCGCTTGTTACAAAAAAAGGACAAGGTCATGTGAATGGTCGAGAGGGCGGTGTGTTCGTAAAATTTTGTATTATGTACCAGTTCAACTTATTCGCAACCATTACAAAAAAATTTTAACAATGCTTAGATTGTCAGTGACTCTGAATAGCGATTGCATTTCCACTAATCAACAGGTACCCTTTTGACAGTTTGAAGTCGAGGAATAACAAGGCATTCCACCAAGGGAACATTTGGTTCCAAACCGCATTCATATTTGTCATTCCATTTCGGTTGCTTTCTCATTTTTCATTTTAATTTTATCTTTCATTATTTCTTTGCAACAACTAAGATGCTGACTCTTTGTGAATCATTTGATGTACGTAGTTGTTATTTTCTTGGCTGTGTCCGTAAAGGTGACAAGAACCAAGAAGGTGACAGAGATATCTACGTTCCATCATACTACATTACTTGCAATCCTACTTAACTCCGCCGGACATTTCTCTGAAATGTCTTTAGCTATATGTATGTATTTAAAGGTTTTTATGAAAATTTGGCATTGCTTACCAAAAGTGGTAATTTCTATGATCACTTAGGCATTCTTAAAACGATCATCCGTTATCCATGACTGACCAGATTTTTGTACTGAAGTCCAAAGGTCTTCCGTCCTCTGTGTTACAATATTAACTCAGTAACTAAATGATGTCACAAAACATGTTTTTTTTTTTTAATTGAAATATTGCTTCAACACATCTGTTTGGATTATATTTTATAAACGCAATATTAACACTAATCACAATGCACTTACCTAATTTTAATGCTTCTTAAAACCATCTTATATCTTTTTAGAGGCAATACTATTGTAAACTTGAAAAACTTCTCCAAAATGTTAACAAACTGAATTTATTCATATCAAAACTTCATCTACAGTTCTTAATTGATAGGCCTATCAGGTAAACCTGAAATTACCTTCCGGAGAGACATACCTCGGCCACAAGTTTGGAATGTTCTGTCCGGCTGTTTTTCCCCCTATCATTTGAAACCACAGACATTTAAGATTAATGTGCACCTTGGTGTCTCCTCGCACATCCCTTGAGAACTATCGCCTCGTGTTATAATCCAACCACAAGTCTATTGCTGCCTAGATTCTATGTGCAAATAATAATTGTATTGCGCTGCAGTCCGCAGGGGACCAGGGCGTAGTTCGCTCATCAACTCCTCGTCTACTCACGAGTAGAAGGGACCTACAGTTTTTTGTCGACTCCGAACGGCGAAGTTTATTTCTCTTTGAGTTATTACTATTTTAGTGTTGTCAGCAGGTCGGAAGAGGTGGTGCCGTGAAAATTTCGAGGTGCTCAGTCGGGAAACGAACCTGGACCTTCGGCGTGTGAGTGTCGCACGCTACCCACTACGCCGCGGCGGCACGATGCAAATATTCCTAACAAAACGGGGTCTTTTAACAAATTTGCGTTTTCTTTTAGTATAACAATAAATGCAAACAACTACTCTGCACTTTTGAACGCTGGAGAGTTAAGTTGTATGTGTTTACAAATATAATATATATTGTAACGAAAAATCACTATCCTTAGTACAAGTAACACGAACATATTTCCACTGTGTAACGAATAAATGTCTTTGAATCCGTGTCATTGGGACAACGCAACAGAGTACGACCTAGACTTGAGTGGCGCACACAAGTGGAGAAGGACCTCACCCAACTTGGAGTGCGCAACTGAAGACAGCTGACGAAAGATCGTGCTGGCTGTAGAGACATGTTGGTTGAGGCCCAGGTCCACCCCGGACTGTAGCGCCACAAGAAGAAAAAGAACAACTAAATGTCATAAGTGTCTGTTGAAATTTCATTGAAATTGAACATTAAGCTTAACAATCGAATCGGCTTTTGTGACGTAAATTACTTTATTTTTACGTGAAGAAAATGCTGCTGTTCTTGAAAAAAAGATGATAATCATTGTTTAAACTAAAGCGAATCTCTCTCTGACGTTATCTCATGAAAGGAATGTGAAGGCATCATATTTACAAATATTTAGGAAGTAATTTAATACACTCTTAGCAGAGCATCATTTGGAGATATGTAAGCGCCATGAATAAAAAAAATATATTTTTGCTTCGATATAATTATGTACAGTGTCGAGCAAAAGTCATGGTACCCGTGTGGTTATTCTTGATAAATGAGTTGTATAAAAGATATTAAGACACAATTTTCAATTTATGTTTTAATTCTTTCAAGTCTAAGTTAATTATTACAATTAATACAAGAAAAACAAAAAATATCCTTTAAGGATATTAAAAAAGTTAAAATAAAATATTAGTCCATAAAAACAATATTATAAAAGACTTGGTACGCTAGAAGGCCAAGAGAATTAAATTCCGTTTCGAGTGTCTTATGTTAAGAATACGAATAATATTTTGTGGGATAACCTTTCAGGCTAATCACCTCTTTAAAACAATTTGGAATAGAGTTCACAAGTTTTCGCGTGACATCTGGCACTGTTAATTCCCATTCTGATTCCAGGAGCTCTTTAAAGTAAGTTTTGCTCGTTATATTGCGTTTTCGAAGTCGTTTCTCTAAGACATCCCATAAATGTTCGATTGGGTTAACATCTGGACTTTGGAGGGGTGCAACTAGCATGTGGGGAGTGTTGTAGGCGATCCACAACTTAACTCAGATGTAGCCGTATGTTTGGGATCGTTATTCTGTTGAACGTGAAATGTGTCGACGATCCCAAGTTTCTATGTACTTTGTTTTACATTTTCTTTTAAAACGTTTAAATTTACCTCCTTATTCATAATCCCTTCAATGATTTTCAAATTTCCAACACCCCTGGATGACAAACATCCAGATACCATTACACCACCGCCACCGTGTTTCACAGTTTTAATTGTGTTTTTAGGATTGAAGGCTTCGCCTTGTTTTCTCCACACTCTAATGAGCCCATCTAAGCCGAAAATGTTGAATTTTGACTCTTCAAAGATTATTACGTTGTTTCAAAATTTATTTGATTTATTTATTTGTACACGTTTGCAATGTCCAGTCTTTTCTTTTTATTTATTTCACTTACAAACGGTTTTCACAAGGTGTGCACCACTTAAACCCAGATATCTGTATTGATCTTGCAGCTGTACGCGGAGAAATTGTTTTACTTAAACTTAACTCTATATCGGCAGTCATCTTTGGAGCACTTTTGAATGAATTTTTTTTTATAATACTAGCGATTTTTCGTCCATCTCTTTCAGTAAGCTTCCGCGGACGACAGGGCCTGATCTTGTTTTCGATTTGGTTTTCCTTATTGTAACGGTTAATCACATTTTGAATGGTAGATTTAAGTTGTCCAACCATTTTATTAATTCCCGCCTAACTTGGCTTTAACTTGGTAATTAATATTTGTTTTAGGCTTATGTACTCTTAATTCTTTCCTTTCCAACAAAATTTCATTCGCTTTAACCTGCACGATCGATCGCCTTGTACTGACTGACACTTACATGTCATACTTCAAGCTGCATGCAAAAAAAGAAACAAAGCCAATAGTACCGTTACAAATTTAAACAGTTAAAATTGGTAAAGCACAAAAGTAAATAGACTTTTGAACTACTTTTTTCATAGATTTCAAGGTTTTATTAATTTTTGCTTGAAAATGTAATTTGTTTTTAAATTTTTTCTATTGGTAAAACAAACGATGTGGTCGCCGTGGCGTAGTGGGAAGAGTGCGACGCTCACACTCTGAAGGGTCTAGGTTCGACTCCCAGCTCAACACCAATTTTTCGAATTTTTCACGGCTCCACCTCTTTCGAGCTGCTGACAACACTCAAAGAGTAATAACTGTCTAAGAAAGCTTCTCAAATTTCGCCGTTCGGAGTCGGAAAAAGCTATAGGACCCTTCTACTCGTGAGAGAACAGTAGCGCCCACATTACGAGTAGTTGATGAGAAAGCTAGGCCCTGGTCCCCCTTAGGACTGTAGTGCCAACAATTATTAATCAAACAAGCGATAAGGTTTTCTCATAATAAATCACTTGACGCATGAAAATTAAGTCCTTTAGTTTTCTTTCTTTCAAAGCTTTTATTAAGAGCACTTTGAGTACCATGACTTATGCTCGACACTGTATATTGTTTGTGAAACTCAAGTATTTAATCATCTGAAACATGTTTAATCGCGCATAAATCTACTGTAATTGGATAAAGTCACTGCCGCGATTATGGCGATTGCACATTGCAATTAAAGTTAAAACAATGTTAGTTGTGAGTACGTTCATCAGATGAACCTTATTTTACAAAAGTTCTAAAGTTAAGTGCAAACTCATTCATATTGCACCCAAGTTAAAATATTAATTTTTTTTTTTGGGGCCTCACATTCACTCTCATTTGTTGTGCAGCTCTTATCTATGGTATACAATCGTTGATATTTTCCAAGTTATTCTAAATGAAATTTGAAACTATTTGAACCAATTAATGACTAACCATATACAGCAATACAGCGTAAATTCGCTGTATGATTTCACGGAAAATAACTACATAATTGTTCTCCTGTGATAGTATCGCATCGGGTGATGTGGTCAAATTCATAACATCACCAACGACATGAACTCGCATGCAACAGCGAATTTTCGTAACCTCAAAATCCCTATTTTTAGTTGAAGTCACCGTTCGCGGGCCAATTGACGTTCGAACTGGAATGGTTATGAACATCACTGATCTCAAGACTGCCATGGATTTGGTTATTTTTAAAAACCTTGACCACAAAAATCTCGACAAGGATGTCGAATTTTTTGAAAAAATCGTAAGTAAACATAATTCAATCCGCTACAGTTTGTTGTAACCAACAAAAATTCCTTCACTTTTCAGCCAAGTACAACCGAAAACTTGGCAGTCTACATCTGGGATAACCTGCGTCAAAAACTGAAAAAACCTGAACTCCTCTACGAGGTAAAAATACACGAAACGGACAAAAATTCTGTGATCTACCGCGGACCGTACTTCCACAACTATATTTATGCCAATGGAAAACGCAGTCAGAAGGAGTCCTGCACAAATATTTCCTCGGACTCAGATTAAGAAACACATGGGAACGCACCTACATTGCTTGATGATGTAGCACTGACCCATCCCAACGAACTCAGAAACATTGACACGATAAAGAACGCATCCTGGTACCTGTACTGTGATTGAGAAGAATATAAGCATAACTATTGTGAGTGGTAAGAGTTAAAGGTGCCGCTAGGCATCGACATTTCGCGACTTTAATTTAAGATGATATTTTCTTAATTTCTTTAGACTTCTTTGTATGGTTCTTATTCAAAATAAAATGTATATCAATTGTTTAAATTTTTGGCTTTTATGTTTTTGCGAGACTAGTTAATAGGTTGCCTTACGTTACATGTTAGAAATGTACGGTGGGTCAGGTCTTGCATTTGAATTTTTTATAAGTTATTCTACAAGTCATTTTTTTTTCTTTTACAAAAGCGTTCTTAGTGAAGCAACCAATTAGTAGACAATCTAATCTTGAAACTGAGGAATAGACTTGACTCGTTTACTTAACTTGGTCCTTGTAGAATGCGGCTGGAGTCGGACTAAAATGTTTCTGTGTTTTATGGGCTCGGTTGTCATATTCATTCTCAAAAACCTCTTCTAACTCTTGTCATATTGCCGATGCTTCTTGCAATTTTCATCCAGTACTGCCGTTGTCGTCGGTCAACTCACACGTCAACCGATTAAAGTCGAATTCCTAAATCACAACTGCGCTTCAGCACAGCACAACAAACATTCCTTGGCTATTGCTTCTCAATCGAATTGCACAACTTCAAAAACAAAGTCAAACTGTATTCATCGTCTCTCTAATCCTAGATTTGAGGCCACTGTTAATTTCAGTTTATCATGAGTGGCAGCAAATGATAGGTGGGATTAAGCAGTACCTGGGATTAAGCAGTACTTGGGATTAAGCAGTACTTGGGATTTAGCAGTACTTGGGATTAAGCAGTACTTGCTTAAAGGATATGCTAGAACCAAGTTAGACTCATTGTGGTGTCGCGCGGATCAAATATTTCCCTTCACTGGGCATAAAATCAGTAAGAGATTGTCAAAAAAGTGTTTTCTACTACTAATAATCTAATCGGCTGCTTCAGGTTTGGTTTGAGCAGATTATCTTAGCGATACAATAGTTTTTCATTTAAGACTTTAACGATTCATGTCAACAACAGTTTTTCATTTGAGCCGTTAGCGATTCATGTCGTTAATCGTGTCGAGTTGAATTAATGTTCAGTAAGTGACGTGGTGCTCCTTCTGTCGACAAGATTGCTTTGTTTTCACCTGTTAATAAAGCAAAGTTTTATGTAAACTTGAAGATAATTATGAAAAAGTAGGTTTGGCTATGAACCTTTTCAGTCGCTGAAAATGATTTCTTGTAAAACGTTTATGGGCCCAAGCTTTTAAAACGATGCAAAATGGAAAAGTTCTAAAAAGAAATTACTTCAGGAGATTAATTTCTTATTGCTCATCAAACTATATTGATTTGTAAGAAGTAATGTTTTAGTCGACCACCACTGTGTGGATGGTTTCGCCTATGTGTAGGCAATGTATTTTGTCTACAATATCGAATGCATTCTCCGGCAAGAAAATCTATTGTCTGAACAGCATACTAGGAGTCCCGTAAAGCAGTACTGGGTTGATGAAGCTGTTATACAAAACCACATTAGTCTTTCCAGAGAGAACTTTATTACTTAATTGCCTCTTGAGCCTGAAGAGGCATCAATTGACAAGAGTGATCCTGGATTTGATTTCGGCACTGATGTAATCCGTATTTATCGCGGAGCCGAGGTAAATGAAGTCGTAAAAGACGTCGAATTTATATGTCATGTTTTGACGATGGTATATACTTCCTATTAGCCGCCAGATCCAGCTTGCGCACCAATCCCAGTAAACACTTTATTCACGTTCTGCAATGTGCGTCCAATCAAACCAAAAGCCGTCCACGTTAGCTAGTAGTTAAACTGCCTCTTGGATCGTGTGTGCCTTTGGTGTTGACTTGTGAGATACACACGATCTTCTCAAAAATGATGTTAAATAAGTCACACGACCTTGTTTACAAGCTTTTTTGACACTAAAGGCTGCAGTGAGTTCGTTACCATCCTTAAAAGAGTGAGAAGAATTCTCGATCGTCGTCCTATACAATCTGACGAGTTTGGTATGAATGCCAAAACAACACTTACAACTGTCTAGCTCTTCTCTATGCACGCTTTTAGAGAGACGGTTAGGTTGTGAGTGTCGATTTATACTGTTTGGGTGTGATGCTCTGATGATGATGAAGTGATGATCTTGTCTGTCGTGCACTTTCATGGGCTGAAACCACACTGGCTGTTGACAAACGATTTAAAACTATCACACAATGTAGCAGGGAGGATATTGTAGGCGATGTTGAAGGGCTGATCTCTCTATAGTTGGTGCAAGTTGTCTTCTTCCTTCTTCTATCCATAAAAACGGGTAGTGGGTGGAGTGCGACACTCACACGTCAAGGATCCGGTTTCGATTCCCGGCTGAAAACTTTGAATTTTTCAAGACACCACCTCTTTCGAGTTCAAAGAGCAATAAATGTCTAAGAAAAAACTTCTCAAACTTAGCCGTTCGGGAAAAACTGTAGTCCTCTTCTACTTGTGAGAGAACAGTAGCGCGCACAACAGGGGTAGTTAATGATCAATCAAGTCCCTCGTCCCTTGTTGACTGTCGCGCCATTCAATTATTATTAAAAAGGGTTTTTTTGAAAAAATAGTTTGCTATTTCCATCATTGCGAAGTGGCTAACCACGTTTTGTATAATGTGTGATACTCACTTCGTTAAGGTCACAGGTTCGTCTCCTAAAGTGAACAATTGAGAGCTACTATAAAAATTTAAGGACCACGGTTTTCCTATGACATATCGTCGCAGGAAATCTAGAGCTCAATTTATTTTGTTCAAATTTCGGGATGAACTTTCATAAACAAATTCTGCTGTCAATTAACGTATTCAACATAAAATCGACGACTAGATTTATAAGATTCGAACCAAGAATGGAGAGCGATCGCTGAAGTTACAATGGCACATCCATTCAGCTGCATTTAACTTAAATTTTTATAATTTGAAGATTGGTTGAAAAAATAAACCATCAAATATTTTCCTCAACAAATTTCTGATGCTTATAATTCGCGAATTTATTTCAAAATTTATTAGTTACTATCACCGGGTTATCTAATTACGATTAATTTTTAACGTTTTTTAAAGAAATACCTTTGCGAGTTGTAGCCTTTTATCTGCATGAAATAATGGAATTACGTTCACAACAGAAGAAGTTTTTAAAGATCGAAGAGTCTCAGTCAAAGGTTCGGATAGCTCTCGAATAACTCTAAATAAAACTGTGTCTATATGTAGCCTCAAGTTTTCAAAATTACTGTTTCTGTTGCTACAGCCCTAGAAAAAAAAGCAACCTACGAATTTTTCTCGTTCTTCACAGATAAAGTAAACAATATTTACAAACAATCCATTCAAATAAACCACCAAATTAAAACCTGAAAAATTAAAGAAACGTCCACTCCGTTAAATAGATATCTTTATTGCATTTTAAAATATGTCTCTGTCTCTTAAATGACTATTCACCTACAAGGCTTACTAATGTTAACAACGTCCTAAAGTCTACACAAAAAAAAATCACTTTATAACTTTTGTTATTTGCAAAATATTTCCACAAAAAAAGTCTTTTCTTTGGTCTAAAACAACAGAATCGGTGCGGTGTTCTTTTCGCTTACGAGCTTTTTAGGGTTAGGCGTACTTAAAAATTAAAACACAGCAGGATGTTTGGTAATCTGTAGGAGTTATTATGAAAGGATATACACAGCTTCAACAAAATGGCAGTTGAGATGAAAATTAATCGGGTTTCGCTTAAGTTTACCTTGATAAAATTTAACTCATCATAACAAGGCGACAAGTTATTGAATTTAAACTTTAAGGTTCACAACTTACTTTGCATAGGACTATCGGCTGTTTCGAGCGCCGCGATGTCCTCTTGCGACTTGTACTCTATTTGACTTGTTCACAATGTTATCTTAGGGTCTAATTTGTTCACCGTTAAGCGACTACATTGCAATGGGGATTTTTGAATTTCTCACATGACTTTCTGGAAGCATAAATGTACAAAGAGGTGTTTTACTTGTAAATTGCCCCATGTAGCAGATAAAGCTTTTAAATTTCGTTTGTCTTGTATCTTACGGCTAAGAATGTATCTCTAAAGGGTTGCGCATAGAAGAGTGCATCAACGTCTGAATGTTCGTGACTTGTATTTGTGTGTCTTTGGAACTCTCACTCGGTAAATATATTTTCTTATAACAATTTTGTTTTTGATTTAAAACGCTTTTGATAGAAGTATGAGCAAAAATGAAGTCAGCTGCTGACTGTCTTGAGCTTATATGGCACTCTTGTGGCTTGCGTTTGGGCTTCGGAATGATATGTACGGTATTCCGAACTCGAATTCGTTTTTCGGCCAGTATCGTAGAACCGGTTGTCGTTGAGGGAGCTCTGTATCCACATAAAAGTACGCGTAGAGCACCAGGACCGTATACGAGGCGATAAAGATGAACACATGCCACAGACCGTGGAGGTAGGGAAAATTGATGGCTGACCAGGCGTCACAGAACATTCGATCGTTGACCCAACAGAAGACCGCAACCAGCCACACAGTACACGAACGGAGGCCAAGCCGATAGACCCGCTGATCACGTACTCTGAAAAGGATAAATGAGAAGAGGATTAGTGCAAATATTGAAAGTGTTGCTTTTATTGTTGTATTGCTATTAATGTTGTTATAAATATTGTATATAAGTTTAGTGAGTTTCACTAACCATAACCTTTGTCGCGTCTCCAAGGAGGTGTGGCCCTCTCTTGAACCCAAACGCTCCAAACTGCTACTTTGAGCGATAGAAGCTGCAGGGATGAGGAAGAACCAGAAACTCTTCTACACCTGTTATGCATATGCCCGGCGCTCTCGCGCCTCAGACACAAACACTTTGGAAGCTATTTCCTCAAGGGCCTACACAAGCTCAATAAAACCCCTCCCGCCGACATTTTAAACTTTAATATCGGCTCCAGCTGGTTTTAGGTTCTTCCCACATGGTGTGGTAGCACAATGGTCCTGTATGGGACTAAGTGCATTCATCAGCCACCTTAACCTACCTACCTACCTACCTTAGTGAGTTTCAAGGTTCAGATTAAGTTTGCTTTATATAACAGCTTGACCATCCCAGTTCTGCTTTGTGGCGCGTAAACCTGCATGTAACTAAAGCCGAATAAGGAAGCTTTTTTCGAAAGGAAAGTATAGAAAGTATGGTATTTGGAGAAGAAGATTCAACAACGAACACTGTGGGCTCTGTGGCAGCTCGCGCTTTGTCAAGTGCCTTCATATACAACGCTCAAGATGGCAGGGCCATATAGAGCGTATTGACAGTGCTCCTGCGAACCGAAAAATCTTGAATCCGAGTCTTTGGAACAGCAGAACAGAGGACGGCCTAGTCTGAGTAACAGAGTAGATTAATGGCTGACTAATATATAAAAAAATTCAATTTCTTACGCTTGTACAAACTCCACATGCGCTCTTGAATTTGCTGTTCGTTTAAAACGTTAAAACTATATGCGGTACATCCCATGCTTAAAACAAAAACAAAAACACTACTGGTCAAACATTACATATAAAAGGAAAAGTACTAAGCCAATTTCAACAAAAAACATTTTAAATTAAAGGAAATGTAATGCACAAAATAAATTAAAGAGTAAAATAACAATTTAATGTCAAAAGCTTATCAGGCTTTGTTTACGACAATTGTCCCAAACAATCGTTAATCATTGTAAAAGAGTGGATACTTTATATTGTTAAGCAAGTTCTTCCCCATCTCAAAGAACCCTATAGCACATTTGTGTGGCTAATATGGAAAGTTAAGGAAAATGACATACCGAATAGCTCGCAGTTTCTATACATAAAAATACATTGTGTACTATAGTTAAAGCAAAGGAAATCACACATCTTATACGAGGGTTCCCTTTTATATTTCGGGATTAGAGAACAAAAACAAATATTAATCATCAAAAATAGCTTTACTGCTTTTCAAAATATTCCCCATTAAGATCTATAGACTTTGGCATGCGTTTGAACCAATTGATGAAGCACTTTTGCCACTCTGATTGAGGTATATCCAAAACATGCATTCTGAACGCATCAACCGCTTCTTCAGGTGTCGAAAAACGTTGACCTCGCATTTTATTTTTTACCTACGGGAATAAAAAGAAGTCATTTGGTGCCAAGTCAGGACTATACGACCGATGACTCATCGAATCGATGTTTTGAGTGCTCAAAAATGCAGTTGTTTGAGCCGATGTGTGAAAGCTCGCATTGTCGTGGTGAAGAGTGATCCGTCTTCGGCGGTTGGTTTTCCTGATTTCTTGGAAGACAACTGGCAAACAAATGGCTGTGTACCACTCAGAATTGACTGTTCTGCGTTGTTCTAGTGGTACGGTTGCGATGTGTCCAGTTTTTCCGAAAAAACAGGCGACTATTTTCTTGGAAGTGCTTCGTGCGCGAGCAACTTTTGTTGGATTTGGCTCAATTTGAAACACCCATACAGTCGACTGCTGTTTACTTTCGGGCTCATACGCGTAAATCCACGATTCATCACCTGTCACGATGTCATAGACATGTTTCGAAGCACCGCGATCGTATTTTTGGAGCATTTTTTTCGACCAATCGACACGAGCTTTTTTTTGAGCGATTGACAAATAGTGTGGGATCCAACGCGAACAAACTTTTTTGACGGTCAAATTGTCATGCAATATTGAATGTATGCTGGTCCCACCAATGTCTAAGGTTGTTTCAATCTCACGATAGGTAACATAAGGGTCTTGTAATATCAGTTGGCGCACAGCAACAATGGTTTCCGGAGCAACAACTGATTTTGGATGATCTTCACGAAATTCGTCTTGGAGTGAACTACGACCTCGGTTGAATTCTGCATACCATCGATAAACACTGGTCCTTGATGGAGTTTCATCGCCAAAAATTGAATTAAGTTCATCGATGCACTGTTGTTGAGTTAATCCGCGTCGAAAGTTGTAAAAAATAATCACAAGAAAATGTTCACTATTTAATTCAATTTTTTGGGCGAGATGAATCTTTTAAGTTACTATTAACAACACAAATATGTATGACAAAACGTTCTGAGAACGTATAGCCTCAAAAATGTCATATTTTACGATAGAGCTGGCTGTTGCCAGATATCAACACTAGGATTGCCCAGGCTCTTAATATAAAAGGCAACCTTCGTAAATGATAACTTGATTGCAATGTGGCAACGCACTGCAGCCGCAAGTGAACATTGTCAGTTCACTTGAAGTTAACTTTCTTTTTATTATTTATTAAATACTTTTTTTTTATTTTCGTACCAATGCGTAAGTTGTACTTTTTTATATCTAAGCCCTTTAAGAAATTTTTTTTTTGCTGAAATCGGGTAATACTTTCAACGTTACACTGGTTTGACTTAAAAACTCAAGGGTGTACGGACAATCTTACGAGATAGTAACATATCACTCAATAAGTCCCGGGACTTATATAAGTATAAGTTGTGGAGAGTACAAACATTCAAATGATACCATTCATTTTTTGACGACAATCTAAAATTTCGATACCTTTTTTATAGAACGATTTATTTTAAACCTCAAAACAGGCTTTAGTTTCGCCTATCACTTCTTCATTCGAGCCCTATTTTTCAAAGGAGTTTTTTTTTTGGACTCTGAAAAGAGGTAGAAGTCGCTCGAGCCAGATCTGGAAAGTACGGTGGATGAGGAAGCAATTCAAATCCCAATTCGTGCAATTCGATCATGGTAGCCAACGGCTTGTGTGAAGATTATTTTTCTTCTTCATATGGGACCGTTTTTTTAACAATTTCTTCCTTCAAATGCGCCATTAATTCCATGTAGTATTCGCTGTTCATCCTTTTGCCTTTCCCGAGGTAGTCAATGAGTATGATTTCGTGCGCATCCCAAAACACGGATGCCATAACCTTGCCACCCGACCTTTGGACGTTTAGGGCGTGGTTCACCGGCTGCTGTCCACTCCACTGACTGCCGATTTGATTCTGGAGTGTAGTGGTGGATCCAGGTTTCATGGCACACCCAAAACAAAAGGTCTTGTTTATTTCGGCGAAACAGCTACAAACAGCTCGCAAAACAAACGATACGTTGTTGTGTTTCATCCATAATAAGCAAACGCGACAAATAATAATAATAATTGTGTGGCGCTACAGTCTATAGAGCAACCAGGGCCTAACTTGCTCATCAACTACTCGTGTCGTGCGCACTTATGTTCTTTCACGAGTAGAAGAGACCTGCAGTTTTTTACCGACTCGGAAGGGCGAAGTTTGAGAAGCGTTTCCTTAGACAGTTCTTGCTCTTTGTCAGAATCTCGAAAGAGATGGCGCCGTCAAAAATTCGAACTGTTCAGCCGGGAATCGAACCTAGACCCCTCGGAATGTAAGCGTCGCACTCTACCCACTACACCATGGCGGCCACTGAATCAACCATGCTAAGGGTTAATTTTTTGAAACATCTAGCTCGTCAAACTGTTCTATAACATGTGTTTAGGTTGTTGCACTGCCCTGTTAAAACTATTGAACTTAAAATTTAGCCAAAACGATTTACTTGGATTTCAGGAAGTCTTTATTTTAAGAAAATGTACAAAATTAAAAAAGGAAAATGGAAAAACTAAGAAACGTACCAAGTGATTTGTTGAATTGTTGTAATTGAGAGCAAAACAAGTACTTATCAAGGCGCGTTAGCAAAATTTATTAACAGTCGCCCCAGTGATTAGCATCATCGACATCACTACAATTTTGCAATGTAATCTAGCCTAGGGGGTGATTTTTTAAGATGTAATGGGCTCTTGTCATCGAAAAAAGACGGCGTGGCAAAGTGGGTAATGTGTGACACTTATACGCTGAAAGTCCAGGTTCGATTCCCTTACTAAACACTTTTGATTTTACAGGGCTCCTTTTTCGAGGTACTGACAACATTCAAAGAAGAAAAACTGTCTATGAAACAGCTTCTAAAACTTTGCCGTTCGGAGTCGGCAAAAACTGTATGTCCCTTCCACTTGTGAGAGAACAGTAGGGGCACCCTGGTCCCCTTGTGGACTGAAAGGCCATTTAATATATAAAATTGTGCCTTTTGAGACACACTTGGGCTGCTGTCTGCCCAACAATGCATGTTGTTGACAAAGCCTCTCCGCAGGAAATGAGCCTCATCGCTGAGGATAATTTTGTTTTTTAAAGTGGCAGTGACTGAACATGAAAGTTGTTACAAACCTTGTTGTATAGTCCTATAAATGTTAAAAAACCGTACCGTTCCTATAGAAAGGAAGTTTGAGCGTTCATATTGAAAACAAAACCCTTCACTTATCGCTAAATGTTCACTTACAAAAATTGCTTTCAAAAGTTCATCCATTTCCTTAATGAACAAGTTAAGTCGTAAATTGAATCCCCACAAGCAAAATTTGATCGTTAATTGAATTCCGGTCGATTAGTCGTGGACGAGCGAGGTGCATGCCATCTCGTCTGTTCTCGTTTGTTTTCCATAATAATTTCATATTATCAATCCACTTACTTCAAGTGCTTAAGCACGCCTCCTGGGGTCAACTAACACCGGTCGGGTAATTTCAATCCTTTGCATGCATTAACCGACCACGGACGGTATCCCATCTACCCTTGGTCAGATCCACTATCGGTTAAATAACCCAAATCAAAATGTCATTTATGTTCATTCGCCCATCATATTGGATTCCGGACAATTTGTGTGTTGAAAAAATAATGCTGATTTCCTCGGAGTATACTCCGATTCTCCGAGTTGCTGCAGTTTAATCAATACGGCGCTGTTCCATGCAACCGTGCCCCGTCATTAGAAAGCCATTACAAAGTGTTTTCGTTTGCAAGTGAGTCGCTTTACGGTGAGTCCCTCATTGAACAATGTCCGTAACAGGTACAGTCTGTTATTTACCAATCTACCGAATGCCTGCTGAATTATTCACGAGGGTTTGGTCAATAAAACAAATTGGGGTACAATACCCAAGCAACGTACACTTTAGTTGGCTTTTTTTGTCACTTGTCCTGCTGCACTGGGTAGAGATAACAACCGAAAGGAGACCTCAATAGCAGTTAACACCTGCCAAAACAACGATAAGATAAAACCACCTCCTCGGTGGTCAACACACAGCTTCACTACAGCGACATGCAACCTCGAAGCAGTGCCAATTATAATTAGGTTGTGAAGCGGGCAGGGACCCCTGTAGCTGTGAAATAAGAACGTGACCTCACTCGCACAGTGTAATTCATTTGACATTTTTGGACACACCAAAGCAGTTGAGGTTATTTTAAACCAGCGCTGGTAATTTATTTTGGGTGAGTCGGTGGGTGGCGTACGAACCCAGCCTCACTGTCTAGTGGGTGAAAATAAATGTCTGTTCGTAAGTTCAAGTTCATTGGTGGAATATGAGGTGGTATTTATTTGAGTTGGCAAGTGCACAAGTTGCACACATGGGGGAACCGCTGTGGTGGATATTAACTATTGCATTTTTTTCGACCTCCTCGTAGGAATCAAAGTGCTGCTCAGCCAGTGCGTGTCCCATCGATGAAAACAAATGGTAGTCGGAAGGAGCCAAGTCTGGTGAATACGGCGGATGGGGTAGCTGCTCCCAGCCAAGTGTTTTGCTTGTATCCTGAGCCGGTTTTGCTTTGTGTGCAGGTGCATTGTCACGGAGCAAAATTACCTTGCCGTATCTTCTGGCCCATTCTGGTCGTTTCTCGATCAATGCATGGTTCAAATTGATCATTTGTTGTCGGTAGAGATCAGTTTTAACGGTTTCACCAGGTTTAAGGAGCTCGTGGTACAGCACACCATTCTGGTCTCACCATTGTCTTCTTGCCGAATCGGTCTGATTTTGCAGTCGTGTTCATGGTTGTCCCAGATTAACTCATGATTTTTTCCGTTTAAATAATAATAATTGTTGGCGCTACAGTCCAAAGGGGGACCAGGGCCTAGCTTGCTCATCAACTACTCGTATTGTGCGCGCTACTGTTTTCTCACGAGTAGAAGGGACCTACAGTTTTTTGCCGACTCCGAACGGCGAAATTTGAGAAGCTTTCTTAGACAGTTATTACTCTTTGAGTGTTGTCAGCAGCTCGAAAGAGGTGGTGCCGTGAAATATTAGAAAAATTGGTGTTGAACTGGGAGTCGAACAAAGACCCTTCGGCGTGTGAGCGTCGCACTCTACCCACTACGCCACGGCGAGAATTCGTTTAGGATTCTTAAAATAAATCCATTTTTCATCGCCAGTAACAATCCTACGCAAAACCGATTTTCTTTCGTCCCTTTGAAGCAAGATTTCACAAGTGTTTTTTCGGTTTTCCATCTGTCTTTCATTCAATTCAAGTGGCACCCATTTTCCACACTTTTGGATCTTTTCCATAGCTCTTAAACGGTCAGAAATTGTTTGTTGTGCAACATTTAACATTGCTGCCATTTGCTTTTGACTCAAAGTGTCATCTCCATCCAATATCGTTTGCAATTCGGCGTCTTCAAACTTTTTTGCTGGTCTTCCACGTTCTTCATTTCTCACATCAAAATCATTATTTCTGAACCGCTGAAACCATCTTTTGCATGTTGCTTCTGATAGAGCATGATCACCTCGACAAGCATTCGATGCGACTCTGCAGCAGTTTTCTTCAAATGAAAAC
Source organism: Eristalinus aeneus (assembly GCA_955652365.1). Lineage (NCBI taxonomy): Eukaryota > Metazoa > Arthropoda > Insecta > Diptera > Syrphidae > Eristalinus > Eristalinus aeneus. The sequence continues at coordinate 67,409,968 of OY019133.1, forward strand.
AAAAAATTAATGCTTTCCGCAAATCATCACTTTCTGGTACAAAATTCGACATTTTTAACACGATGAAAAAATATGATGTTGTCTGTTCAATGACTTGATGTATACTAAATATTTTTTACAGATGTTATAGCAAACAAACAAAAAAATACGGGCTCGTTCACAACAAATGTTCCCTATTGAGATTTTTGTGTCTTGATGCTCACTTCATACGGGTATACCTGGTAAACTGCAGCACCTGCAGTCCACAGCAAAGAATGAGACAGCATCACAGGAGCTGCTGAAGTTGATAATGAAGAATTGAATATTTCTAGACAAGGAAACCTGGACGTTACTAAAACCGGATGGGGAGGCCCTTAGTATTTTCGAGTCAAAAGTTTTGAGTGCGATTGTTGGTCATGTTTGCGTTGATGGAATCTGGAGGAGAAGATTTAACGACGAACTCTATAGGCTGTACAGCGACATGCGCCTGATCAAGCGTCTTCGGATACCACACTTAAGATGGCTAGGCCATGTTGAGCGTTTGACACCACTGCTCCAGCCAGAATATTCTTTGAGTCAGAGCCATTGTGACAACGCAAAAGAGGAAGGCCCACGCTAAGATGGCGCACTTAAGTGGAGAAGGACCTCAACCAACTTGGAGTGCGCAATTGCAGGAAGCTAGCGAAAGGCTTTAGAGGCACGTTAGTTGAGGCTCAAGTCCAACTCGAACTGTAGCACCACAAGAAGAAGAGGAATAATTTAGAATGCAATAATCTATGGGACCTTAAACGCATTTTTGGCAGCTGCTGTGGCATTTTCGTCATTAGTTGCAACCTCATTCATAAAAATGTGAATAGTTGCTCTTGTATATGAATCCTTAATGCGTGCTGCATATTAATATCTGACATCAAACAAAGGATAACTTCCTGTCTTAATTGTTTTCAAAAAGCAACAAACGACGTATGTATGTGAGTAGTTCTTTAACATGTCCAGGAATGTTTCTAAAACTATTCCTAACATTTTTAAATATTAAATACAAAGAGCACGAAACTCAGAGACAGACACAGACAGGTTGCATGACCACAAGAAGCTTGCACTCCCCCTCAGACAGCCACGTGTGTCACCTGATTGGCACACATATTCTTCTACCTCAAAACGCCAATAATTTATTCCTTAACCACCACTTCAAAGCAGACTTCTATTTTTGGCACTAAACTGAACTTCAAGTCATCCGATGGGAAATGAATAAGCTCGTGGAACGAGTGCCAGCAGTCTATTATCCGTCGAATACACAAGACAAGTCGATCAATAGAGTTCAAACAAGGAGTCCTACATTGTTAGTCGCAAACTTTTGCATACTTCTAGACTTACCTACTTTCACTTTCTCTCCGCCCATAGAGTTCTCAAGAAATCAGGACAATTCAAGGACTTCGGCAGCGACAGCGGTTGAACACACGCCCTGCTGCTCTCTCGCACGGCAAGCACGAGTATTCTGTACACCGTTCGCCGGTGTAGACAACAACAGCAGGTAAGTGCATTCGGAGTTCGATTGTTATATCATATTCCAATTACTCGTGGGAACAGTGCACATACGCCTTCTGGTTGGAGGGACAGACAAACTTGTTTACCCGTGCAGTTTAGCGTGCTTTCCGTCAATGTTTCACGTTCTAATTTATCTCGTCCGGCATCGCGCCTGTTTGCAGCTATCACTTAACAAGGGGATGTAATTGATTTCCTAATTGGCACACAATTGGAGCTCGAGTAAGTGGTTGGCACTTTACAAACACTTTGCATGTTCTGGGCAAGCAAATTATTGTTTCTCGTTAATTATGAGCAACCCAGATTGTATCGTGGTGTGGAATGATGTTCAATTTAAACGTTTGACATGTAGATGTGATTCTGGGCTTTCTTCGAATTCCCTCCCAGGTTGCCTAGAGAACGAAACTGGGAGGGAATTCGAGTTTAATGTCCCTCAAAGAACAGATTTTTGTCACCATCACTAACAATAGTTGTTTAGAAGCCATCTTGTGTTCAGGCTGCAAACTTTGAAATATAAGGACTTCAGATAAGAAGGGAACGATTCTTAAGAGTGGTTCATGAGTTAAACTAGAGCAAATGCATTATCCTACAAGCCGACCGTCCAAGGCTACAATTCAACACCTCCGCTAACGATTGTTGTAGAGTAATCGAAAAAAAACGAACTGTCTTGGTTTTAAAAACTTCTATTTGTATGAGAACAAAAGAACCCACAACTTGAGAAGTTGCTTAAGAATTCAAGCCCTGGACTGTTTTAGATTGTAGAGCCATTTGACAGCTCAATGCATCATTCCAAACTTTATGACGAATGTGCTTTCAGGCTAGGGAAGCTCATAATATATTAGATCTTCTCACCGGTGGAGGTATATCGACATCGAAACTACAAATGTAGAAACGAACTATGGATGTCATGTTGCTGCTTCTTTAAAGTCGACAAATGTACAGACGCCTTCAATGTCAAAATTTATATGCTGCTTTCACTAGCGGCATCATGTTTTGAAAATCCATAACGCTGAAAATAAATATGAATACATACGAGGGGCGTTTAATATATTCTCGGTATAGGAGTGAAGCTGTGGTTATATATATAAATTTACTTATTTATCAAGTAATACTATAATTTTAGTGCATTCACATAAAATTTCATATAAATGTGATTATTAATTCTAGTTAAACAGAATTATAATGGCAACTGGGACGATAATGGTGAAAATTGAGCATCGCGCTGTAATTAAATTTCTCACCAAGCAAGGAAAAAGACAAAAAACTATTCATGAAGAGATGGTGATTGTTTACCAGGGTTCCGCACCTTCATTATCAACTGTGCAAAAGTGGTCAAGTGAGTTTAAGAGAGGCAGAGAGAGCATAGAAGATTACCCCCGCTCCTTCGCCCCGGCTACTGCTTGTACCGGAGAAAGCATCAAAGAAGTCGAAAAACTTGTTCTTGAGGATGCCCAAATAAAGGTGAAAATGATGGCAGAGACCGCCAAGCTTTCAACTGGTACCATTCACACCATTCTTCATGACCATGCACTTGGCCTTTCAAAGGTCAGTGCAAGGTGGGTGCCACGAATGCTCACAGCGCCTCAGAAAAATGTGAGAATCGCATGCGCTTTTGGAGATGTTTAGTGAGAACTCGGACGGTATTATGGATCGAATTGTTACTGAGGACGAAACATGGGTTGACCCTGAAAACAAACAAGAGTCCATAATAATTGTTGGCGCGACAGTCCACAAGGGGGACCAGGGCCTAGCTTGCTCATCAACTACTCGTGTTGTGCGCGCTACTGTTCTCTCACGAGAAGAAGGGGCCTACAGTTTTTTGCCGACTCCGAACGGCGAAATTTGAGAAGCTTTCTTAGACAGTTATTACTCTTTGAGTGTTGTCAGCAGCTCGAAAGAGGTGGTGCCGTGAAAAATTCAAGGTATTCAGCCGGGAATCGAACCTAGACCCTTCGGCGTGTGAGCGTCGCACTCTACCCACTACGCCACGGCGACCACAAACAAGAGTCCATGCAGTGGCATAAAAAAGGAACAGACCCCCCGAAGAAGGTCAAAGCCACTCCGTCTGCCGGAAAGTTCATGGCCACAAGTTTTCGGGACCTAAAGGGAATCTTGCTCATTGAGTACAAGAAAAATGTGAAACCATCAATGCCACATCCTACGCTTCCACTTTGCATAATTTACGGGAGGAAATTAAAAAAAAATACAAGTTAAACTCACAGCGGATGTGTTGCTTCTTCATGACAACGCTCCTGTTCACACGGCGAGAGTTCCCAAGGCTGCTGCCCGAGATTGTGGTTTCGAAGAAATCCAACACCCACCCTACAGTCCAGACCTTGTCCCTAGCGGTTATTTCCCGTTTCCGGATTTGAAAAAATGTCTTCGTGGAAAAAGATTTTCGGATGATGAAGAACTTAAGTCGGCAATAAATGTGTATTTTGGAAATTAATTTTTTTGTGGGTTTAAAAAAGCTTATCTCAAGATGTACAAATGCATTGATGTTAGGAGAGATTATATTGAAAAATAAAAACAATTTAAATTGAACTCGCATTTTCCTTCATGTCGATATCGAGATGATTCGTATCGGTTCGTATCTTTCGTATCGTTTACGGTATTCAAAAAAGGTTAATTCCGGAACCTACAAACAGATGGCGATGATGAATTTTATTTCTTATTCTTTCCTCCATGCCAGCGTGTAGTTATTAAGATTTAAAAAAAAAAACACTGTTTGGCCCAATAATTATATGAGTAACTGCATAAACTGTTCAAATGGAATAAAGCAAAGATAATAATAATAATAATTGTTGGCGCTACAGTCCAAAGGGGGACCAGGGCCTAGCTCGCTCATCAACTACTCGTGTTGTGCGCGCTACTGTTCTCTCACGAGTAGAAGGGACCTACAGTTTTTTGCCGACTCCGAACGGCGAAATTTGAGAAGCTTTCTTAGACAGTTATTACTCTTTGAGTGTTGTCAGCAGCTCGAAAGAGGTGGTGCCGTGAAAAATTAGAAAAAATGGTGTTGAACTGGGAGTCGAACCTAGACCCTTCCGCGTATGAGCGTCGCACTGTACCCACTACGCCACGGCGACCACTAATAAAGCAAAGATACTGTTTCTAAATTGACTTGGAATTAATTTAATTTGGAAGATAATCTTCTTAAAATTTAATTCAAATACAATGTGATTCATCTTATATGATCACTTTTGGCACAAACGTCCTGTGATCTGGTGGTAACATTTTTTCTGGCATTTGTAATAGACTAGCAACTTCACGTATCCCCACAGAAATTGGTCAATTAAACAATTTTTGGGGCCAAACGTTTCTTTAAATAAATGAATTGTGACTACATGTTTGAGAAATTGTGACGTTTTGTTCAAGTCAAGCATTCCTGACTGAATTGCTTCTAAAAAAAGGAAAAGCCAATTATTCCTTCAACCTATAAAGTAGAAGTGTTTGTGAGTGTAAAGGTTCATTTTTCAGTTTTGTTTCTTGACGTATCCATTCAGCGCTAAACAAAATTCGGGTATAAAAATTCCGACCAACGGTAATCTACGCAATGTTGTCCTGTCGCTGTTCACGCTGAAACGCGAAATGTATTGCTGGACAGCCGACAAAATGGTATCCAGTAAAAATAGTGTTGCAAACTTAAAGACATATACCTATAAAAGAAAAACCCTTTTAGATACACTCGTGTATAAAATTTTAGCAAACGAAGGTACTCGTAAAAGGGCATTTGCCGTTTTCTTACGGTGTCAGAAGTTGGAATTGTGTTGAAATTTCTCCTTTTCAAAACCAATCTTCGTCAGCATTTCAAAAAGATTATATTCAATACCTGATCTTATCTGTTACCTTGCTCTTCTGCATTCTTCGATTAATTTAATTTTATTGTAACATTTTCTTCGATTCCCCAAAACAAGAGTCTATTCAATGCTTCTGCAAAAACAGAATGTTTAAAAACTTGAAACGCTCGGTGTAAATGAATGTGAGGGAAGTAAGAATGTATGGAGTGAGCAGTTGGGCGTGGAAGCCGCCACCAAGCTTCCTTGAATGGTAGAAAGGATTGAACACGAATGATACTGTTTCTTGTCTTTTTATCGCACAGTTCTCTCGGCAAATTGAAAATCAGCAATATTATTTTAAAGGATTAATCACTATGGCGAAGAGTATGAAGAATGTCGCTACGTGATTCATACAAAGTCTCTATTTTATAATGATGCAGTTCAAAGTTTTAAAACGGAAAGCCTTTGTAGAAAAAATAAGATTACAATCTATCTGTCTGCTAGTTCCCTCTCTCCGCTGTCTACTTCTCTTGCATATTTCTTCAGATTTGGTTTAAGACTTTATTATCCGTCAAGCATTTGGTTCAAGTTAGATAAGTCTTAAATATTCATTCTAGTCTTCAACGCGATGTCATGCAATTTGCCATTTGTAGAATATTATTGATCTGAAGTGATCGCCGGGCCGATAAGTATTACTCTCCATGCAGTATTTTTTTGTGGCTGCCTCATCCGGTTAATTCTGTGTGCGTTGTCGCTGTTATGATCTTCTGCGAAGTTTTACAAATTGTCAACTGCAGGCTATACCACTTTCGATTTATAGAGTGAAGAGTTTAGACTTTTTCATCGATTTTAAGGCCGAGTATGATAGCATCTATAGAGACGAGCTATACAGAACAATGTCTAGTTTTGGCATCCCTACACAAACTCGTCCGTTTGTGTAGGATGGCGATAGAGAACGCACGCTGCTCCATCATGGTCGGTAAAGACCTAATCGAGACCTTTGATGTCAAAAAAGGACTCAGACAACGCGACGCGCTGTCATGCGACCTTTTCAACATCGTTCTTGAAAGAATTGTTCAAAACTCGAACGCCAACAGCAGAGGAATAATCTTTCCGTCCAACTACTCGCATATGCCGACGATATTGACATTATCGGAAGAACGCGGTGTGATGTCAGTGGCGCTTTTGTGAGTATTGCAACGGAGGCCGTAAAGATGGGTTTAGCGGTAAACGAGGATACGACCAAGTATATATTGTCAACGAGAAGGGACACCTAACACCGACGTTTCGGTCAGAACGTCACAGCAGACAGATATAACTTTGAGGTAGTCAAAAATGTTGTCTTCCTTGGTAGCGCTATCAATTCAGACAATGACACCAGCGCTAAAATCAATCGAAGAATAACTCTTGTCAATCGTTGCTTCTTCTCTTCTAAGAGAAGATCGTTGTTTCATTGGGCTAAAAAAGTAATTAGTGAACAAAGCCCTCTCTTAAACAACCAAGGTAATGCTTTATAAGACCTTAATCGTCCCAGTCCTGCTCTATGGCGCGGAGGCATGAACTTTGTCAAAAGCAGATGAAGCTGCATTTGGTTGCTTCGAGAGGAAAATTCTTCGTGTGATTTTCGGTACCGTCTGCATAGATGGTGAGTGGGGGAAGAGATATAATGACGAACTATACTGGCTGTTCATTGACATCGACTAAGCCGGAAGATTAAAGATCAAACTAGGTCATGTAGAGCGGATGGAAGCCAATGCTCCGTCCCGAAAAGTCTTCAAATCCATCCCCGAGACACAGCGCAGTAGAGGAAAGGGACCTCAACCAACTACGATTGCGAAACTGGAGACAACCAGCCAAAGATCGAGCTGGCTGGAGACGCTTGTTTGTCGAGGCCCAAGTCGACAAACAAGCGTCTCAACGGACAGTACGGGACGGACTCAACGAAAAACGGACAGTGGCGCCAACTTAAGTAAGTAGGTAAGTAAGAGTTTAAGCGGGCACTGACGATGAGCTCTTATGTTTTTTTTTTTATTCCAAAACTCATTTTGTATAAGAAAAGCTGTTCTTGGATGACTTTCAGTTTAAAAAAGTTTTTTTGAAGAAGCTTACATCAGTTATGTTGACAAGCATATGGGGCAGGTTATGTTCTACTATAGGAACGGTATAAACATATCGAGTTTTGTTGAGTCAAAATACAATTAGGGGAAATGATATCCTCCCTGTGGTTCAATTGAAAACCTAAGAATTGTTCCTAGGGTCAAACCGATTGATGACAGCCGGATTCATTTTTTGCCCCTTTAGTCCATAAGTACACGCGCTATGCTCTGCCACCCTGGGGTTAATGCCAGCCAATCTTTTTATGAGCAAATTATGTTTCTAGGGCATTGACCGAAGGAGTAAACAGTGAAATCCCAAAATGAAAATCCGAATTTGATCTCCTTCGTTGGAGTTGACATTATCTATGAATGGCTCTTACATTGTTGAAACTGAACGACTTTTCATCTTCGGTACGTGTATCAACTCAACACTAAGTTGGAACGATCACATATTCGAGATCACCAAAAATGCAGCGATATGTCTAGGTTTTTTAAAGCGTTGCAAGAAACACTTCACCCCTTCTGACCTGGCAACAATATATAAGGCGTACATCCGCCCAAAGGTTAAGTACAACGCTCCTATCTGGTCCGGTGCTCCTAAGACATCTCTGCACCTATTAGATAGAATCCAACAGCGAGCGATAAAATTTATTGGTGATAATAATGCTGCGAAGCCAATCGACTCGCTTGAACATCGACGAAATGTTGCGTCTCTATCACTATTTTATCGCTATTTCAACAAAAAGTGCTCTAACGAGTAAGCCAGCTGCATTCCTCCCGTTCAAGAATTCACCCGCAATACCCGCCTCGCTAGGAATGCTCACCCGTTTACCCTTAGCCCACTCGTTCTTCAGCCGCACCACACGAATATGGAATGCTCTTCCCAGCCCAATTTTTCTCCCCCAATCCACAGGTATTTAAAACCAATGTGCATCGGTACCTCCTTTCTCTCTCGTCCTCTTTACCGTCGGCCCGTGATGTGACTTAATTCCAGTCATTTAAGGGTATAATCCATAATTATAAAAAAAAAACTTTCCAGCAGTTCCATAATTTTTGATTTTTTTTTTTTTTTTTTTTAAAGAAACCAATCAATCGATCATCGTCCTAGCCTCATCGCACGTGTAGGCTTCGCCTCGAAGTAATTGCCTGACATTGGAAGACTGCTTGTCGCTGTTGTTCCCTCAATTGAAAACATTCTCTAATTGAATTTGGTGCTCCGATGCGACCTATCAATGAAATTAATACACATCATTTCTCACGTTGTCCCCACGGGCAAACGTCATGACAGAACGCTTGTCTATTATAATTTTACTGAACATACTTAATTGGAATTGTATCTAAATCGATCAATTACCTTTCGCAGTCTCTTCTCGATTAGTTAGTCCATATGCGGAGAACCTTCAATCACTTACGTGCGAGTACACACAAAAAAATTCCCAAAATTTTGACAACTTGGCCAAAGGTGAATGATTGTACTAGTTTTGAAAAGAAAAATGATAAGACGAATTGAACGCGCTTCCAATCGCTCATTTTCACCTGTCGTCGGAGTTTGGGCAAATATGCGATGGATGATAAAGGCGAAATGAATTTTGTGAAATAGATCGGGCACGGGCAATCGATCAACAGTAAGCCTTGCCTAAGCCTTATCGCTGCGTGACCATAAATATTTTGATGGATTTATTTCATTTGTGCTCTCTTTGAGAAGTCAAAACAGACAGATATACTTGTCGAGGGAGATAAGGCTGCGCTAGGGTGCTACTGATATGTACACATTATTTACTTTTGGGGGTTGGGTTCAATATGTTTCTAGCTAAATGGGGTGGGGTCCACTTGTACGTACGTTTTTTCACTTCGCAGTTGGACTTAAAGATTTTAATCAGAGGTTTACAGATGATAAGACTTTTTTTTGAAGCAAGTGGAAGTGTTTTTTCATTACTCTAAAGCGTTTTTATATATTCTCTGAACAGATTTAAATAAGGACACTAATTGATTCGTCTGCCTTCGTAAATTCACTGGACAGTACAAATTGACAACTAAGTAATTGCGGGTTCCATAGAGGGATTTAGTTGAATTTTTAAGTTTGCTGTTGTTGTTTAGTTATGTCTTGGCGATTGTTGAAAAATGAAAAATCAAAACGAAACTTTTCGTAATATTTTGCTTTTTTATACCCGGAATGGAAAAAAAACGCACCGCAACCTCACAAGAAGTTATGTGTTGTTCATGCTGACAAAGCTTTGAAAGGACAGCAGTGCCTAAATAGGTATGCTAATGCATTCGTGTGATTTGATGACAAGCGCTCTGGTGGTCCAGGTGAAGTTGATGACGGCAAAATCAGAGCAATAATCGATTCGGATCGTTACAGAACAACACGTGGGATTGCAGAAAAGCTTCATGTATCAAATACATGCGTTGAAAATCATATTGAAAATCGCTTAAACAATTTTGCTGAGTACGAAAACTTGAAATATGGGTTTCTCATGAACTGAACATTGTGGCCGCCGTGGCGTAATGGGAGCCACTCACACGCCGAATGTCCAGCTTCGATTCCCGGCTAAGCACCTCAAATTTTCCACGGCACCACCTCTTTCGAGCTGCTAACAACACTCAAAGAGTAATGACTGACTAAAAAAAAGCTTTTCAAATTTCGTCGTTCGTAGTCGGCAAAAACGGTAGGTCACTTCTACTCGCGAGAGAACAGTAGCGCGCACAACACGAGTAGTTGATGAGCAATCTAGGCCCTGGTACCCCTGTAGACTGCCACGCCAAACAATTCTTTTTAATTTTCATGCTTATTCAAAAAACTGTCAAGTAAGCTGTTGATATCGTTCTAAGAACTAAGAACAACTAAGTGAATTCTTTCCACATTAGTCATTAAAGTTGGTTGTCAAATATCTCCCTTCCTTTGTCTTTCAAATTTTCCGGCTATGTACAAAGCGCTACAGAGCTCGTATCTGGCAATACTATATCTCATTTTTTTGGCATAACCTAGCCTTCCAGAGTCTTCAGGATCGTTGGTGTCTGTATGACCACGTTTAAAGTCAGCATAGCACCAACAAATAATTGTTTTTGATAGAGCAGAGTCCCTGTAACACTTTTCAAGCCATTGCTGAGCTTTCACAATATTTTTCCCATCAAAAAGGAGCAATCAACACACGAAATATTGTTTTTTCCACTGTTATTAAAATCGGAAAAATAACGTCACTTATAACCTCATAATCAGATTGTCATGAAATTTCACAGGTATCACTTTGTGCTTCCTCCATTTTCTTTTTGTTTTGTTAGTGGCGCCCTCTACATGCCAGTCCCGAGACTAATTCAATGATATGTTATATAAGGTTCCCTCCTTCCGCCTTTTTGTCTTTTGAATTTGCCGGATATGTACAAAACGCAATACTATACATCATTTGAAAGGTCTTGGCATTAACCACAAAAAGACGCCATGCGTGATTAGTTTGGATATTGCATTTAATATTTATAGACGTGTAAACATGGAGTTCACTAAAGCCGAAATTCCTGCTGTTTTAGAGTTTTCCTTCGTTAAAGGTAAATCCGCTAGAGAAACGTTCCGTGAGATTAGTGGTGTTTTGGGGGATGGTACTCTATCACTTCGAACCACGGAGAAATGGTTTCGACGATTCAGAACCGGTGAAAACGACACCATGGATAAGCCAGTCGGCGGAACTCCTGTGACGACGAACACTAATCGAATCATGGAAGTCATGGAGTTAGACCTACATGTGGCATCTCGTGACATCGCCCAGGAGATGGGAGTTAGTCACCAAACCACTTCAAACCATCTGCAGAAGGCTGGATACAAAAAAAGCTTGATGTTTGGGTGCCGCATGATTTGACGCAAAAAACCTTCTGGGCCGAATCAACGCCTAAATTATGCTGCTGAAACGGAACGAATTCGACCCATTTCTGAAGCGGATGGTGACTTTGGACGAAAAATGGATCACATACAACAATATCAAGTGAAAACGGTCGTGGTTGAAGGCCGGCGAATCGTCCCAAATAGTGGCCAAGCCGGGATTGACGGCCAGGAAGGTTTTGCTGTGTGTTTGGTAGGACTGGAAGGGAATCATAAACTATAAGTTGCTCCCATATGGCCAAACGTTTAATTCTACCATCAACTGCGAACAACTGGACTGCTTGAAGCAGGCGATCGACCAGAAGCGTCCAGAGTTGGCCAACAGGAAGGATGTAGTGTTCCACCAGGACAACCCCAGACCACACACTTCGTTGATGACTCGTCAGAAGCTACGAGAGCGCGAATGGAAGCTCTTATCGCATCTACCATATAGCCCGAACATAGCGCCAAGTGATTACCACCTGTTCCGGTCCATGGTGGACGCCCTTGGTGGTGTGAATGTGAACTCAAAAGAGGCTCGTGAAAAGTGGCTGTCCAAGTTCTTCGCAAATAAGGAGAGGGGCTTTTATGAGGGGGGTATTATGAAGTTGCCGTCTAGATGAAAGCAGATTATCGAACAAAACGGCGCATATTTGAACTAAATCCGATCACTGTAACATTTTTTATGAAGCATGGAATGAAGAGGAAAAAATCGGAAGGGAGATATTTGACAACCTTATATTTGTTCCGAGGGCTCTTAATCAGACTCCTATACCAAACAATAAGACAAGTCATTCTAAAGATCATATTGAACATTTTTGGTTACAGTCCCCATTAGACTGCCAACATTTATTTGGATTTATTGTAGACTTTCCTTACAAGGTTGACTTTTAATAACGTATCTTTTGAAACTTTGCTTAAGGGGTGATAATTAAAGATAAATAAAAAAGATAGGCCCACTGTAGCCTGCACAGATGTGATTTTTATGTTGATTTCATTTACTACTGCCGACGCATAAGTTGATGTGAAGAGTCCGAAATGATTTGTCGCAAAAAACCTTCTGGGCCGAATAAACGCCTAAGTTATGCTGCTGAAACGGAACGAATTCGACCCATTTCTGAAGCGGATGGTGACTTTGGACGAAAAATGGATCACATACAACAATATCAAGTGAAAACGGTCGTGGTTGAAGGCCGGCGAATCGTCCCAAATAGTGGCCAAGCCGGGATTGACGGCCAGGAAGGTTTTGCTGTGTGTTTGGTAGGACTGGAAGGGAATCATAAACTATAAGTTGCTTCCATATGGCCAAACGTTTAATTCTACCATCAACTGCGAACAACTGGACTGCTTGAAGCAGGCGATCGACCAGAAGCGTCCAGAGTTGACCAACAGGAAGGATGTTGTGTTCCACCAGGACAACCCCAGACCACACACTTCGTTGATGACTCGTCAGAAGCTACGGGAGCGCGAATGGAAGCTCTTATCGCATCCACCATATAGCCCGAACATAGCGCCAAGTGATTACCACCTGTTCCGGTCCATGGTGGACGCACTTGGTGGTATGAATGTGAACTCAAAGGAGGCTTGTGAAAAGTGGCTGTCCGAGTTCTTCGCAAATAAGGAGAGGGGCTTTTACGAGGGGGGTATTATGAAGTTGCCGTCTAGATGAAAGCAGATTATCGAACAAAACGGCGCATATTTGAACTAAATCCGATCACTGTAACATTTTTTATGAAGCATTGAATGAAGAGGAAAAAATCGGAAGGGAGATATTTGGCAACCGTATATTTGATCCGAGGGCTCTTAATCAGACTCCTATACCAAACAATAAGACAAGTGATTCTAAAGATCATATTGAACATTTTTGGTTACAGTCCCCATCAGACTGCCAACATTTATTTGGATTTATTGTAGACTTTCCTTACAAGGTTGACTTTTAATAATGTATCTTTTGAAACTTTGCTTAAGGGGTGATAATTAAAGATATATAAAAAAGATAGGCCCACTGTAGCCTGCACAGATGTGATTTTTATGTTGATTTCATTTACTACTGCCGACGCATAAGTTGCTGTGAAGAGTCCGAAACATCGTTTTAAGGTTTTTTTTATCTTGAATTAAATTAAAACAAAAGCGTAGTATCAAGTGCGCATGTAAAAGTAAGAAAAAAAAGTCTCATTTGCCGGCAATTGTCGTTGCTTGATAAATTTGTATCGTTGGTAAATCAAAACAGCTACTAAAAATGTCAGAATCGCATAAGGTCAGCTTTACATTAAGTTTCATCTTATTCGAACACGTTTCCTATTTTACTTTTTACAACCATTGATGAAATAACATCACAACATGCAAGGGGGCTGATCCTTGCACATCCAAACCCACTATGGAGGATTATTGGAGGCGCAAATAACATTTAGGCACGCTAAAGTTAGCTCACGTCCAAGCTTTCTGCAACCAACGTATAACATGTTTATGCAATTTTCATCGAACAAAATAAATGAATCAGTCCCATAAAGTATCCCCTTCCATACCATAAACCTTGTGCATAAATAGATAGTCTCTAGCTCATAATACAAACACAAATTGTAGCGCCATAACGGCACAGCAATTAAGCGAATGTCACGAGTACACAACTTTATGTGCGGGAAAGTCTCCCAACACAACGACCTTTAAAAGTTCCCCATATGTACGATGGCGTTGTTGGAGTTCCATCGGTGCGCACCAAATACGGTGGCAATTCACTGAATCGTTTGTACTTTGAACGAAGATAAATTTCTTATCGCCTGCTACGTCGCGTCGTGTTTTTAGAGGAGGGCAGGTGCACCCAAAATCAAGATTTGCACAAAGGCCTTTGTTTAATGCAATATCGCTTATTAGATAAATTTTACTTTGCCTGAAATTGCGTTCAAATGCTTACCGTTGGAGTTCGCTGTACAGCATAATCATTGTAGGCACCGACAAGCCCATCAGCACGAAGGCGTTGACAATTGGCTTCCAAAGGGACAGACCAGTTGCTAGCAGCGCTGAATAGAACATGAATTTGCTAAATGTCCGCCTGGAAATGAAATGAAAAATGGAAAAAGTTAAAAATGAAAAGTATGGAAAGCGCACAAATTGATTTTTAAAGAGTATACAAAACGTAACCCAACATAATGCAGTACTTGAATATTGTGCTTAGAAACCTATGGCTAACCTAAAAATGAATTTATTTGACTTATCGCCCTGTTAAATTGACGCTTGGTTGAAATTTACCGTCTTCATAACAACCCAGTTGCTCAGCTCACAGAGGAACCAGGGCCTAGCTTGCTCATCAACTACTCATGTTGTTCGCGCTACTGCTCTCTCACGGGTAAAAGGGACCTACAGTGTTTTGCCAACCCCGAACAATAAAGCTTTTTCTTAGTTGTTAGCAGCTCAAAAAAGGTGGTGCCGTGAAAAATTCGAGATGTTCAACCGCAAATCGAACCTAAACCTTCGGCTGTAAGTGTCACAATCTACGCACTACGCCACCGTCTTCATAATTTCGACAAATAATGGGAAAGTATATACGTGATAGTTTTGCAAACACTGACGAACAATGACTACACTCTCCCAACTGCATTAAAACAAAAGAAACTGAGTGGTTTAAAATTTACTTAGGAGTAAAGTAAGTCACGATAAACTGCAACTAAACATGCAGAGGTACACTTGATAGCCATTTACTATGAGCCTATATTTTTTTGCGTGAAAGAAAGTATAATTATATTCATTGAAAAGTAAGCTTAGTACTACAATTTCTCCCCTGCATGAGGAAAGGATATCGTCAATAAATTTTCACATGAATTTAAAAGGAAACTTTTATTTTTCAGAATATTCCAAACTGTATAATTGCATTTTTTTAAGTGGTTCATGCGGAAATTAATTAATAATAATAATAATAATTGTTGGCGCCACAGCCCAAAGCGTGACCAAGGCCTAGCTTGCTCAACTATTTGTGTTGTGTGCGCTACTGTTTTCTGACGAGTAGAAGGGACCTACAGTTTATTGCCAACTCCGGACGGCGATATTTGAGAAGCTTTCTTAGACAGTTATTACTCTTTGAGTGTTGTCAGCAGCTCAAAAGAGGTGGTGCCGTGAAAAATTCTAAAAATTGGTGTTAAGCTGGGAATCGAACCTAGGTCCTTGAGCGTTGCACTCTACCCACTAAGCCACGGCGACCACGAAAATTGATTATATTTGTCAAATTCAATCAATCATCGACTACATTCTTGTTGATTCGCAGTTATCGGTTTGTGTCTTAAACATCGCCACATGAATCTACACTTCGCGAAGACAGGTCGAGACATCCCTTCAATTTCAGGGTGTCTCAATATTTTGGTCAATTTCTGACATATTATGTTTCTATTCAATCTTTTGTGGCACATTTTGGAATTTGAGCTTAATTTTATTGTGAAACTCTTCCACACTGACTACCTTCTTTGTGAACTGTTCTAGAAAGATGTCCCAATTTATTTCGAATAACATTTAAGTCGGAAGACAACGCGGGAGAATCAAGAACGCAGAGTTCATTTCGTTCAAAAAAGTTTTTCATTTTTCGAGCTATGTGGATTTGTGCGTTATCTTGTAGAAATGTGAATCCATTTGCAAATTTTTCTGTCTGCTGTAAAACTTCGTCGACATTCTAATAATGTTTTCTTTTATTTATAAAGCAAATATTTGCTTTTTTGTTGTAGAAAATCCCTGCCCAAGCCATAGTTCCAATTCTGCCTCTTTGTGCTTTTCATTTTAGGCGCTCTGAAGATGAAAGCCTTAAGATGGAGCTCTAAGACAAGATCGTCTTGATGTCAAATAATTTTTTACCCTATTTTTCTTTCGACTCACTGTCTAACTTCGACCCAAAACTTTTGCATTTTTTTTATGACTGAGAGACAATTTTGACGCATTTTTGTGACATTTCAGCCGGGTTCAACATTTTTCGGATCCCTGTTTTTGTGTTTTTGTGTATGTTTTGTGTATTATCAATAAACAATTTTGTAAATTGTGTAGTCTTTTCATAATTAAAATTTTGCTTAAGCTAAGCGACAGACAATGCCCGAAGTGGAAAAAATCTTTCATTCCGAAATATTTATACCTCTTCCCAGCCAGTTGTCACATTTTATTGATTATTGGGGCAAAAATGTATTGTAAATTTACGAGAGGTAACAGAATACGACTAAGGAAAACGCGTACATACACAAGAGTTAATTTGCATTTTTTGTTTTTGTTGACTGACAACATTATTATTAAACAAATATACTGTATATTTGTGCAAAACATTTGCAAAACGAACCTCCAACATTTTTCATTAAAAAATTGTTTAAAAAATCAAACAGTAAAATAACTATTACTTCAACAGTTGGTTAAATTGCTGTGAAAAACATTTGCAAGATCTCACAACAAAATTTAAAACAATTTAAAACAGTTGCGCACTCCAAGTTGGTTGAGGTGCTTCTCCACTTGTGTGCGCCACTTTAGTCTAGGTCGTCCTCTGTTGCGTTGTCCCAATGGCTCGGATTCAAAGACTTTTCGGGCCGGAGCAGTGGTGTCCATACGCTTCACATGGCCTAGCCATCTTAAGCGTTGTATCCGTAGACGCTTGACCAGGTGCATGTCGCTGTACAGCCCATAGAGTTCGTCGTTAAATCTTCTCCTCCAGATGCCATCAACGCAAACAGGCCCAAAAATCGCACGCAAAACTTTTCTCTCGAAAAGACTAAGGGCTATCTTATCCGATTTTGCTAACGTCCAAGATTCTGCGCCATATAGTAGAACGGGGATGATCAAGCTGTTATATAAAGCGAGCTTAGTCCTTCAAGAGAGGGCTTTATTAATCAATTGCCTCTTGAGTCCAAAGAAACAGCGATTGGCAAGAGTGATTCTGCGTTTGATTTCGGTACTGATGTTGTTGTCCCTGTTTACCGCGGAGCCGAGGTAGACGAAGTCCTTGACTACCTCGAAGTTTCTGCTGCCTAGTGTGATGCTCCGTCCGAGACGTCGATGTTGTGTGTCCTTCCTTGATGACAGCATGTACTTAGTTTTGTCCTTTTTTTACCGTCAGACCCATTTTAGCCGTTTCGGCTTCAATGCCAGCAAACGCCTCATTGACGGCGCACTGTGTTCATCCAATCACGGCAATGTCATCAGTGTACGCTAGCAATTGAACTGACTTTTGGAAGATCGTGCCTCTGGTGTTGACTTGTGAGTTACGCACGATCTTCTCAAGGATGATGTTAAAGAAGTCGCCTTGTCTAAGACCTTTTTTGACATTTAAGGTCTCGGTGAGATCGTTACCGACCTTGATGGAGCAGCAAAATTCTCCATCGTCATCCTACACAATCTGACGAGTTTGGTAGGAATGCCAAAACTAGATATGGCACTGTATAGCTTATCTCTATGCACACTGTCATATGCGGCCTTGAAATCGACGAATAGGTGGTGAGTGTCAATTTGCATTTCTTGGGTCTTTTCCAGGATCTGCCGTAATGTGAAGATCTGATCAGATCTTATTACGGCTACAAAGTTATTAATAACAGTTTCTGGAATGTCATTCCACTGTTTCTCAATTTCAGCGAATAGATCACTTTTGTGCTTAAAACTTTTGCTCCCAATTCTTCTCTTTACAATATTGGGATCATTGTCGTGTTGGAACGTCCAGACAAGTGGCATTTCCCAATCGGCATAAAACAGCATAGTTTTACAAAGGATGTCTATCGTGCGTACAGTACTGTGCAAAATAATAGCACTGTATTTAAACTTGTCACAATTTTGCCACTATTTTGCTAATAACTTCTTCCTACCGTCATGTAAGCACATCATATTTATGCCACAACATCCTTATTCTATTAACAATTAAACCTATAAACAAGACAAGAAAAAAGTGTATTCTGAACTAAGAAAAGACTCGTTATTCGGAACAACACCGAATTTCGGTGTGTAGCACCGAATAATAGCACCAAGATCAAAAATTCATGAATATGAAGCAAAAGTCAAGGGAATAGTAAAGTTTTTTGTTTTCATTTTTTTTATTTGGATCAGTTCTTGGTCGTATAACGTTTATTATTAAGTACAGCGTCACAACTTCGTGGCATGGAGTCGATTAAGGCCTGATATCGCTGAACAGGGATATTTCTCCACGCAACCTGCACAACATTCCATAGCTGTTTTGTATTTTTTGGTTTTGCTTCATATACAGCTTTCTTAACATTGGGATTCTGGTCCGGAGACTGAGCCGGCCACTCCATAACTTGAACTTCATTGCTTTGGAAAAATTCTTTGGCCAGTTTGCTCGTATGTTTGGGGTCTTTGTCTTACTGTAGAATCCACCTAAGAGGCATATTCGACTCTGGGTAAGGTAGCATGGTTTCTCTCATTATACTGACATAAACTCCGGCGGTCATCGCCGGTTTTATCCAAAAAATTGGACCAGTAACATAATAGGAGAAGTATCCCCATACGTTAATACTTGTCCCGTCATGCTTTACAGTCTTGGTAGTGCACTCCGGTTGAAACTCTTGGTCCTGGTCCCAGGAGTACCAAATAAAACTATTTTGGATTCATCTGTCCATAATATATTGCGCCATATAGAAGGTTCTTAGTTCAGGTTTTTTTTTACTTTGCTAACAACGTTGCACTTTGGAATCTTATCTTTTAATAATTATAATTCAAAAGACTGGTATACACTTCGAAAACGCTCATCAGAATGACGTGGTGCTATTAAACATTTAAATTCAACTGCATTTCCGGTAACGGGACCTTTCTTAATGATAAGATGTATTTTTTTATTGTCTTGTATATGGGTTTTATGACTGATACAAGAAGGATTTTTTGCAATAAATATCAGGCTCCTGCCTATCCGCAGGAAAAAGTAATTAGCATAATAGTGAGAAAGTCGAACACTGTGATAGTAGTGCTGTAGTATTCAGACTTCATTACACCCTTTAGTAATAGAATTGGCCCGATTCTTTTGGCAGAGAAGCAGCCCCAGATCATAACCTAAAGGGACGGTCAAACCTCAATGGTTGATCGTCCCTTTAGTGTATATTGGATTTACCCTCTCACCTCTTGGCCTCCTGGCATGTTGTTTTCCATCCGATCCGTTCTTGTTCAACATTGATTCATCAGAAAACAAGACCGTTTCCCATTTTCGCAGACTCCAATTGACATGAGTTTTTGCAAAAGTCAAACGAGCTTTTTCATTTTTATGTATGTTTTCCAGAAACTGGTTACAATATAAAAAACCTAAATTTTAGAGATAGAATTTGAATCAAATGAAATTTTTGTAGTTTTTTGAATAATTGCGTCAAAAGTGAAATACTAAAGAAGTACTAAACACCAAGAAAACATCAAGCACTAGCAATTTTTAGTTCGATAAACATTTCCGTGGTCGCCGTGGCGTAGTGGGTAAAGTGCGACGCTCACACGCCAAAGGGTCTAGTTTCGACTTCCAGCTCAACACCAATTGTTCGAAAAATTTTTCACGGCACCACCTCTTTCGAAATGCTGACAACACTCAAAAAGTAATAACTGTCTAAGAAAGCTTCTCAAATTTCGCAGTTCGGAGTCGGCAAAAATTGTAGGTCCCTTCTACTCGTGAGAGAACAGTAGCGTGCACAACACGAGTAGTTGATGAGTAAGCTAGGCCCTGGTCCCCCTTTGGACTGTAGCGCCAACAATTTTTGTTATTAAACACTTCCATAAAACCTATTCAAAGCGGTGAAAACATTGTCGACGAAAACGCAAGACCGCTGTTTGTGATGATAAAAATGGATCATATACGACAATATTAAGCGAAAACGGTCGTGGTTGAAGGCCGGTGAATCATCCCAAACAGTGGTCAAGCCGGGATTGACGGCCAGGAAGGTTTTGCTGTGTGTTTGGTGTGATTGGAAGGGAGTCATCCACTATGAGCTGCCAGCCGCTTAATTCTGCCATCTACTGCGAACAACTAAACCGCTTGAAGCAGGCGATCGACCGGTAAGCGTCCAGAATTGGCCAACAGGAAGGGTGTAGTATTCCACCAGGATAACGCCAGACCACACACTTCGTTGACGACGCGGAGCTCAGATGGAAGGTTTTATCGCATCCACCATATAGCCCGGACATAGCGCCAAGTGATACCCACCTGTTCCGGTCCATGGTGGACGCCCTCGGTGGTGTGAATGTGAACTCAAAAGAGGCTTGTGAAAAGTGGCTGTCCGAGTTCTTCGCAAATAAGGAAGGGGCTTCTACGAGATTATGAAGTTGCCGTCTAGATGAAAGCAGATTATCGAACAAAACGGCGCATATTTGAACTAAATCCGATCACTGTAACATTTTTTATGAAGCATTGAATGAAGAGGAAAAAATCGGAAGGGAGATATTTGGCAACCGTATATTTGTTTCGAGGTCTCTTAATCAGACTCCTATACCAAACAATAAGACAGATCATTCTAAAGATCATATTGAACATTTTTGGTAACAGTCCCCATTAGACTGCCAACATTTATTTGGATTTATTGTAGACTTTCCTTACAAGGTTGACTTTTAATAACGTATCTTTTGAAACTTTGCTTAAGGGGTGATAATTAAAGATAAATAAAAAAGATAGGCCCACTGTAGCCTGCACAGATGTGATTTTTATGTTGATTTCGTTTACTACTGCCGACGCATAAGTTGCTGTGAAGAGTCCGAAACATCGTTTTAAGGTTTTTTATCTTGAATTAAATTAAAACAAAAGTGCGTAAGTAAAAGTAAGAAAACAAAGTCTCATTTGCCGGCAATTGTCGTTGCTTGATAAATTTGTATCGTTGGTAAATCAAAACAGCTAAAAATTTCAAAATCGCATAAGGTCAGCAATACATTATGTTTCATCTTATTCGAACACGTTTCCTATTTTACTTTTTACAACCATTGATGAAACAACATCACAACATGCAAGGGGGCTGATCCTTGCACATCCAAACCCAGTATGGAGGCACAAATAACATTTAGGCACGCTAGCTCACGTCCAAGCTTTCTGCAACCAACATATAACATGTTTATGCAATTTTCGTGATGATAAGGTTTTAATCCTGAAAGACACTTATCCCTGTCATCTGAAGGTGTAGTGCTGAATTTCAACAAATTTGAAGTTACTTCTTAAAATAAAGCCCCAATACGAAAAACACTTAATAAAAAACTTGGTAAGCTAAGCTCAGAGGCATGAGCAAAGAAACATGAAGAATGGAAGACAGCAAACGCTGCTGACTTGAACCGTGGGAAAATCGGTGAGCACAGCCCTATTCTCAAATAATCAAGGTGTCAAAACGCGGGTCAAAAGCAGTTCACTTTGTTTATTAATTTATTAATTCATATTCAACTATTATTTATGGAAACTACGTCGATGTCGACTACGAGAGAGGGTCACCCAAAGAGGAATGAATTACTGAAAACCCGGAAAAGGACACCATCTTTGTCCATGTCCTAAGAGCGACCTCTTGGTGTCGAAATCTTTGAAGGCTACCTCTAGTAGACACAACACAAGTAAATCCCTAATAAGTCTTAATCGTATGGCACGAAGTTTTCTGTAAATTTCGGTCCCGTCTGCGTAAGATAGAACGACGAAGTGTACGAGGTATTCAATAACCTCTAAAATTGGGATTTCTAGATCTAGTTGAGACAATCCGACACTTAAAATCTTCGAATTCAAACCAAATGGATAGGGGGGCAAAGTAGGGAGGCGCACGGAAGTGGAAAGTTAACTAAACCAACTGTGCATGCAAAACTAGAGAGAGTTAGCTCAAGATGTCTGGAGACAAAGAGTTTATATTAAACTCACTTTCAATTGTGTGAACAAATGTATGAACATTGACTTTGCATTCCAAAAACGAGTTAACTTCGCTCAAGCGGCAATTAAGCACTGTGTCTGAAATGTAGAAACCTTGTTTTGATGAATACATCTTTGTTCTAAGAAGTGACAACACCAAAACAAGGTTGGTTGTGTTTTCTTATATTATTTATGAAGCACTGCAGTGTATGCATGGTCATGAAAGTAATTACCTTTGAAATTTGTAGTTGCAATCAACATAAAGTAAAGCAACCTTAAGCCATGGGTTTGCAAGTCTACAATTATTAATGATGCAATTTGTATCATAATTCGCACTCTGAATTATATACAAGAAGGTAATGAAGGAGAAACGAAATTCTTATCCTATAAAACTAGTCTCATGGAACATTTTTTATCGCCAGAGCTTAGCCTATTGCACACACAACTTGCGTTAAAACTGGACTACATTCGTCCGGATTGCCATTTATCAAATAATAAGTTTGATTAAGACAGCCGAGACTATCTTATCATCATTTCCAGCCGACGGCACGAAATGCGTTTATTTAATCAATGTCACCTAACTAGGATCCAAAGTTGCCCAATCATCTTCTCCTTTGTTAGCCCCGAACAAAGGTATCAGTCATTGCATCTCAAAACTGTCCTCAAAGTCGCTTTATCCATAAACCCATTCATTACCCAAACAACAATAACACGAATTCGCGAGGCTCAATAAACTTCAATAAAGCAAACAGAAATATTTGTTATCTCAGAGGCTTACCTGTTGTTCCTACAAAATCGCGGATAGTATCGCTTCGGGAAGAACAAAGAGTACGCGGCCATAAACACCCAGAGAATGGCTAATTCATCCAGTAGCTGTCCGATCAGGCTTAGTGTCGCATGAAAGTACATTGAGCTGAGGCCGACAACAATGAGGAGCACCCAAAGCAGGTGAATGCCAGGCGTGACGAAGCGGCCATACTCCTTGAAGAGGTAGATCAAGACGGGCGGGAACAGGAGGAACAAAACATTGCTTATCTGAAAATAAAGAAAAAAATATTATGAGTACTTTGAAGAGTGTGAAAGTCAAACGTCTTCTTCTTCTTCTTAAGGCGCTGCAGTCCAGAGTGGACCTGGGCCTCGTCATGTTTGTTAAAAATTCAGAGTGGTGCAGAAGAACTGATGTCTCCGACAAGAGGGGAAATTCTTTTGACGGAAAGGGATAATTTTGTTGTGAACTCATAAATAGAAAAGAGCTGCTCAAAACACTGTCGCCAACAAGAGAACTTACAAAATACGAATTGTCTATTCGATGGTGTGAAAAAAATGTAAGCTTGTTCGTTTGAATTCGGAAATGCACCAAATTTGTAAAATGAAGAAAACTTGTTTGTAACTTCTTTCACTAGAACAGTCAAAATATGGTTAAGCCTTCTATACGTTGTCCAACAAAAAATAAAAACTGACAAAAGGCAGCCCCCCTGGAAACCTTCAAAATAAAAACAAATATTGAAGTTAAGCAACACATTTTTAATTTTTAGGAGCCATCAAACTGCGAAAAAATTCACAGCACTTCATTTCTCCCTTTTTTGGGGTCGTCGACATGGCTTTGGGAAATTAGTGTTTGCCGTACGCAGAGATAAATAAAAATAATCCTACTTAATATTCATCAAACGGAGAGCTTGGAATCACATGGAAAACGGTCTGTTGGAGTAGGAAACGCTACTTGCCGAAAACATATAGAAAAGGAAAAGTCTTTCGACCAAGTTATCATTTATTGCTTTGTACAAAGGTTGCCTTTTATATTTCGGGATTGGGCAGCCTTAGTGTTGCAATCTGGCAACTGCCATCTCTATCGTAATGTTTGACATTTTTGAGGTTACACGTACTCAGAACGTTTTGACACACGAGCGCTGTTTGTATTGTTTACTGTTACTTAAAAGATTCGTCTCGCCCAAAAAATGGAATTAAATCGTGAGAATTTTCGTGCGATTATTTTTTACAACTTTCGACGTGGATTAACTCAACAACAGTGCATCGATGAACTTAATTCAATTTTTGCCGATGAAGCTCCATCAAGGACCAGTGTTTATCGGTGGCATGGTGAATTCAACCGAAGTCGTAGTTCACTCCAAGACGAATTTCGTGCAGGTCGTCCAGAATCAGTTGTTGTTCCGGAAACCATTGATGCTGTGCGACAACTGATATTGCAAGATCGTCATGTAGCCCATCGTTTGAAACAACCTTAGGCATTAGTGGGACCAGCATACATTCAATATTGCATGAGAATTTGACCTCCAAAAAAAATTTGTTCGCGTTGGATCCCACACAATTTGCCAATCGCTTAAAAAAAGGCTCATGTCGATCGGTCGAAAGAAATGCTCCAAAAATACGATTGCGGTGCTACGAAACATGCCTATGACATCGTGACCGGTGATGAATCTTGGATTTACGCGTATGAGCCCGAAAGTAAACAGCAGTCGACTGTATGGATGTTTCAAAATGAGCCAAATCCAACAAAAGTTGCTCGCACACAAAGCACTTTCAAGAAAATGGTCGTCTGTTTTTTCAGAAAAACTGGACATATCGCAATCGTACCACTAGAACAACGCAGAACAGTCAATTCTGAGTGGTAGACAACCATTTGTTTGCCAGTTGTCTTCCAAGAAATCAGGACAACCAACCGCCGAAGACGGATCACTCTTCACCACGACAATTCGAGCTCTCACACATCGGCTCAAACAACTGCATTTTTAAGCACTCAAAACATCGATTTGATGAGTCATCTGCCGTATAGTCGTGACTTGGCACCGAATGACTACTTTTTATTCCCGTACGTAAAAAATAAAATGACAGGTCAACGTTTTTCGACACCTGAAGAAGCGGTTGATGCGTTCAGAATGCATGTTTTGGAGATACCTCAATCAGAGTGGCAAAAGTGCTTCGACAATTGGTTCAAACGCATGCAAAATTGTATAGATTTTAATGGGGAATATTTTGAAAAATAATAAAGCTATTTTCGATGATAAATATTTGATATTGTTCTCTAATCCCGAAATATAAAAGGCAACCCTCGTATTGAGTATTCGGAGCTAATCGTACTTTGATCTTTATGCAGAAAGTTTAAACAAGCAAGGAGATTGGTGAATCATTCTACTGACTATCCAGAAACAAGTAGGAATGATAAAGCTGAAGTTCATTTGGCAAATCATCCCAATCAGAAGTAGTTTTTGATTTTGAAATCGAAAACTACCATTTTTAATTTAAAAAGCAATAAAATGAGTTTTCTGTAGTAAATATAGCGATATCAGAAAACTTTACTGCCCGTTTGATATGATTTTATACGGCTGCGACAACATTCTGTCATATCTCGTAATGTTTCATGTCTGTCCGTGATGAAAGCTCCTAACTTATTTTGCTCCCAAAACCTCTTTTAATTTTATAAGCAAAGACCTTTGACAAGAATAAAAATAAAGAAAGTAATTAAGTTCAAATTCTGACATGGCAACAATCGAAAAATATAATATAATATAATTGTTGGCGCTACAGTCCAAAGGGTACCAGCATTTCTCATCAACTACTCATGTTGTGCGCGCTACTGTTCTCTCACGAGTAGAAGGGACCTACAGTTTTTTGCCGACTCCGAACGGCGAATTTTGAGAAGGTTTCTTAGACAGCTATTACTCTTTGAGTGTTGTCAGCAGCTCGAAAGAGGTGGTGCCGTGAAATATTTGAAAAAATTGGTGTTGAGCTGGGAATTGAACCTAGACCCTTCGGCGTGTGAGCGTCGCACTCTATCCACTACGCCACGGCAGCAACACTCGAAAGTAAAGCAAATTACTCCCTCTTAAGTCCCAATAAAAAAAAATAAACTGCATCAGCAAAACTTCAGAGCTTTATAACTTATTCACGATCTCTGCGTGGTGCTACGGTTAGGGGTGGACTTGGTCCTCCGTCAAAATGCCTCTCCATCTAGCACAATCTCTTGCCAACTGATTCCTATATCATACTCCAAGTGGTTTGAGGTGCTTCTTCAAAGGCTCGGATTCAAGGACTTTTATCACCTCAATAGCTGTGCCCGTACGCTCTACATGGTCTAGCCATCTTTAGCATTGTATCCGAAAACGCTTTACCAGGTGCATGCCCAAGTACAGCCCACAGAGTTCATGGTTGAAGCTTCTCCTTCCAATGCCAACAAAACAAACACGACCAAAAATTGCACGTAGAACTTTTCACTCGAAAAGACCTGGTCTTCCTCCTCCACTTTAAGTAACGTTCGGGCTTCCGCGCCATAAGGTACGACTGGGTAGATCAAGCTGTTACACAAAAAAAGGGATTTATTATTCAATTGCTTCTTAAGCCTAAAGAAACGGCGATTGGCCAGAGTAATTCTGTGTTTGAATCAGCACTGTTCGTGCTGTTTACCACTGGGATGGGGAAGACGAAGTCCTTTACTCGAAGTTTCTGCTGCATAGTGTAACGCTCTGTCCGAAACGTCGATGTACTGTATCATTTTTTGACCACAGCATTTACTTCGTTTTGCCCCTATTAACCGCCAGTCCTATTTTAGATGCTTTCAGAACAATGCCAGCAAACGCATCATTGACTGCTCGCTGTGCAGATACAAACACAGATTTTGATAAATGCACTGATGGTGGGCAGTTCCCCTCTTGGGAATTCATCACAAAATGCTTTAATTCGTAAAAGTATGAAAAGGCGTTCGATAATGGCAAGAAGATGTTGCTAGGGATGGGTAAGCCAACCACCAATAAGGCTGCGTTTTCACAACTTATTCATAGTCTGTTTGTGGTTCTTGTGTATTCTTCTGAATAAGTCTGAGCTAATAATTTTTCATTTTGCGGACCACTGCCTGACTCCGTCCCTCATTTAGAAAATACAGATGTTTGCTATTGTAGACTTTGCAGATTTTAATTTACTCCTTACTATTTGCAATTTGAATTAATTTGTAAGCAACGCCGTAGGTTCAATTCTACTGCATAAAACAGCTTTTATTTATTTATGGCAAACACGCTCAACCCCCTACTGACCCCACAGCATCAAAACAAAAATCTATCCCGAACAAATAAACAATAAAAAGATACTCATCGCAGTACTGATGATGAGACAACGCACAAGGAGACGGTGAACCCAAAAAGTTATGACAACAAGACTGCGTTTATACTTCCCGCACACAAAGCGCTCTTGAAACCTCTGAATTGCGTACTGTCGCACTTAGTCATCGCCATTGCCATCCCAATCGAAATCGCGTGCAATCAACATTCAGTGTGGTTTATTGTTGGGCATCTGCGATAAAAATCTGAGATCTTACAACCTCACACACGCGGGTACATGTGTCTGCGCGCACTTAGCTGCGATGTGATAGCGTGACGAGTGCGCTGCTCCACCACCACAACCGTCATTTCATTTTGGCCAATGTCCGCCGATTTAGTTCAGCACGAATTAATTGAATTAATTTACTCAGTTGTTTGGGCTTCGCTGTGCGGGGCTTAAAATAGATGGATTAGGGTCTGCTCAGTTCAGCCGTTCTGAGGAGCACGCTATTTCCGTCCGCAAAGCGAGCCAATCAGTCGAGTGATTGGATACAGATTTCTGATTTATCAGCGGTGTTGACAGAAGCTAATCACCCGCGTCTGGACTACGTGTGGATTTCTGTGGAGGATTGATTCCTTGCGACGTTTGCTGCTTTATTTCTCAAGAGTTCAACTGTCGGTCCGTGACAGTGCTGAGAGCGACGCAATTAAAATTTAATGAGTGGCAGTTTTCAGCGTACATTGCACTGACACTTGCATACTTAAGTGGTTGGTAGAGCTCGTCAAGTAAAGCAGTTCGTCACAAAGGAACACCGGAATGAAAGCTTGTCCGGTGACTTAATTGATCTGGTTACGGTAGACAAAGACATTTCGTGGGTAAGCAGATTTAATCTGCATCATTACGAGTATAAGTCATCGACACACAAAGGGTTGTCATTCATTTTTCGAAGAATATCTGTAGAAGTTGATTCAGAATTGGATAACCTATTTTGTGATGGCAATGTGATTGCCCATGAGTCCTCAAACTAAAGGGCTCGTCTTTCAAGGGGTTCTTTGAACATAAATAAAACTGTTTATTCTCAAATATAGTGGAACAGGTTCACCAGGCTTGAGGGTTTGGCTTACAGCGAAGTTTGCATAAAAATTACAAATGTAAATACAATTTACCATTGTTTTCAAAAGGTAACATTTTGTGTAACATTTAGCTGGACGAGTAATACCTCTACAGGATTGCCAGGTACACGAGTTAGATTAGGCTTTGATTTTTGTGCGAATTTTTGTGAATATGAAGAACTCAATATTTTCGGGACTTCTTTCAACTACGGAAAGACAGCCGCCGTAAATCACCAGAAACAAGGATAGAAAATCCTAATTTAGCAACATCCCTAGTGTGTCCTTAAAAAAAAAAGTACGGTCTTGCTGTAAGTCAAATTCAGATATGTAAAACAAACAGCGTTAAAGTATTATTGAATTGTGGAAGGTAACGCTGGTCACTCGTTGCATAATCGTTTAAGACGACCTAGGCATATTTATTTCCACTAGCACCAGTGCTTTACGACAGGCCATCGAAATTCGACAAACAATAGTGTCTCAGTAAGATTGCAAAGGATCTGTTAAAATGTTTCTTCAACGATCTGAATGTGTTGCAAAGGATTATAGCTGGCTATGAATTTAGGCTTTTTAGAACGTTAGAACGAATGAAGAGGTCCACAAGACCCCAGAAAAAACAAGGTTGTACATATAATTTGATAATTAAAGATGGCTTTGGCACATTGCGATAAAGGATTTGGCCAAGTAAAAAGAAAAAACAATTTGTTTAGCATTGATCCATTTTTTTAGCATCAACCAACGTTTTCATTCGAGATTTTTTAGTACCGCTTTGTGATGTTCGAGACGTAAGTCAGTTAATGCTTATTGCGTAAGGAAGTCACGCTCCGTTTAATTTTTTTCAATAAAGATAGTTTTATAATCATTTAAGTGGATATTTCTTGTGAACTGAACATTGTTCAATCAGAACATTTTTTGCATGGTCTGGACTAAAACTAAGACTGTTACAATTCAAGTGAACTAATGCCGGTCAATAGTACTTTGAAGGGCAATGAAAACTTCTTGCAAATACTAGGCGTGGAGGTTGATTCAACCGATTAAAAAAAAAAGATTCTGTGTGGATATTGTTATATATAGCTTCCTGAATTCGTAGTCGAATAGAATCATTATTGGGTATGTTAATTGTAGCCGCCGTGGCGTAATGGGTAGAGTGCGACACTTACACGCCGAAAAATCTAGGTTCGATTCCCGGCTGAACACCTAAAATTTTTAACTTCACCATCTCTTTTGAGCTACTTACAACACTCAAAGACTAATAACTATCTAAGAAAGCCTCTCAAAATTCGCCGTTCGGAGTCGGCAAAAAACTGTTGGTCCCTTCTACTCGTGAGAGAACAGTAGCACGCACAACACGAGTAGTTGATGAGCAGACTAGGCTCGGTACCTCTGTGGACTGTCGTGCCAACAGTTATTACATAGTTTATTTCGTGCGATTTTTTGTATTGCCTCGTGTCTGGTCGCATATTTCGGGCCTTTTTCGTCTACTTCTTTCTTCAAAAGGATTAACTGTGTTCGGTAACGTTGTCCATTGCTGATTTCATCCGGTTTAAGTAGCTTATAATACAGCACACCCTTCTAATCCCACCAAAAACAAAGTATTACCTTCACACCATGGATATTCGGCTTTGAAGTTCATTTAGCTGGCTGGAACGGTTTCACATATTTTTCTGGTCTTGGGGTTACCGTAATGGATCCCTTTTTCACTACTAGTATCAATATGATGCAGAAATGAATACCTTTTGTGGCGTTTCAGCAGCATTCAGACATGCAAAATCGTTTTTAGACGTCTTTCGGCTTGGGTTCTTGTGGAACCCAATTTCCTTACTTTTGAACATATCAACCTGCTTTTAAATGGTATGAAATGAGTGCGTGAGTGAAAGCCATAGATTTTTTTAGCTCTTCTTGTGTTTGGCAACCGTCTTCATAGAGTTCTTTATCTTCAGACTTCCAATTCTATATCTTTAACCTTCCATATTCAAACTTTTTTGGCTGCCCAGAACGTTCATCGTCTTCCAAGCCAAAATCACCACTACCTAGCGTGCAAACCATTATTGGCATGTTCGCTCAGCTAGCGCATATTCCCTATTAACTCCCACCAAAATTCGATGACTTTCGGTACGAGTTTCTTCATATTAAAGTAATAAAGAAGAACTCCCTGCGAAAAACCTTTTTCAGGCACAAAGTTCGACATATTTAAATGAAAAAAAAAAGAATGACATATACTGAAATGATGTACAACGACAGATGAAACACATACACTGAAATGACAGTAGCTTTCCAACACATGTTCCAATGGAATAACAACAATGGAATAATACAAGTTACGCCATCTCCTAGCAAACCGAATTAAAATAAACCAATATATCGGATAACCATAAATCGATCTAATTTCCACCCGATAATAACAAAAGAACTGGTCGTATTTCGCGGCATGTTATAACTAGCAACCAGATTGTGAGAGGATTGGCTGTATGGATAGGACATGCAGTTCGTCGTTTCTTAGTATATTTTGACTGACTTTGCAGACCTAGGCGCATTGTTATACTACAAAATAACGCGTCTTGCGGCCATTTTCGGATAAACTTTTTAAATGCTTGATTCAGACCGACCAATTGCTGTCAATGTACCTCGTATTGAATCGTTTCATTAACCACGCAGTCTTCTGTGTGGGAATTACCTGCTTGACCATCTTTTATTCGTAGATAGCTTCCTACGAATAATAATTGTTGGCGCGACAATCCACGGGGCGGCCAGGGCCTAGCTTACTCATCAACTACTTGTGTTGTGCATGCTACTGTTCTCTCACGAGTAGAAGGGACCTACCATTTTTTTGCCGACTCCTAACGGCGAAATTTGAGAAGCTCTCTTAGACAGTTATTACTCTTTGAGTGTTGTCAGCAGTTCGAAAGATTTGGTGCTGTGAAAAATTCGAGGTGTTCAACCGGGAATCGAACCTAGACCCTTCGGCGTGTGAGCGTCGCACTCTACCCACTACGCCACGGCGGCCACAGATAGCTTTCTTCGAATACTTAAATAATGTTTTTACTCAATGTTACCTTCTGTAATCTGATGGAAAAAAATATTTTACAAATCTCAAGCGACAATTCGTTGTCCGAATTTGTTTGCTCTTTTCAATCCAAAGTCCTACATTTTGAATCATTTCCATTACTCAACAATTGGGTATGACTCTAAAAGTTGTCATTTCATTTGCAATGGATGTTTATCAATCAATGTTCCAAGACATTTTGTGTCATTCTATTCCAACTCTTAAATCACACAAACCACTTCCAAAGAGTTCGCTAACAATTGGCTGTTTATATTTAATATTAATAAGTATTACCTAATCCTTATTTTGTTATAATTGGCCCACGCTAAAAGGATTGTTTGGTACCCTTAAGTAACCTTCAATGACACGGGTCAAAGGTATAGAGGAAGAGAGGGAAGGCAGGCACCTCACTACACTACATGACAGTAGCTTTCCAACGAGTACTTAAAGGGTTAATGCACTAGAAAAGTAATCAAATTCTTTATGAGTACCGTGCTGCACCTCGTCCACCATCTTAACAGTTGAAACAGTGAAGTTTCTTCTTTAAAAAAGACAGACCTTGCTAAGTTTAGAACTTCATTTTCTCCTCGCTCCTCGTTGAAACAATTCTTCTCTAACTTGTATTCATGCGATAGTGATAAGTTAAATACTTTATTGATTTGAAATTGTAGTGTACATCAGAAACCCTTTCGAAATGTACATATAGACGACTGTCCTCAGCGCACTGAGACACTTTAAAATATACGACAAGACAGTGAAGATGTGGATAAACAAAATTGGAGAGAATGTTGCAGAAATATTGGCAGTACCTCCTAGCTTGCTCATCAAATACTTGTGTTGTGCGCGCTATCATAATATCTTGAACACATTGCGTTTATTGTTTTCTGCGATAAGGAACTCTTCACGTGTTTAGCTCAAGGAGTCTTTAGATTTTACAGGAAGCTGGAGTTTGTAGAAAGACCACGCTACCCACGTGAAGTGTAGTTTCTGACATAACATCTGCAGTTTACCGAAGTGGCTGTTTGTATTTCATATCCCATTACAATCATACGATTATTAAAACAGTGCTTTAAGAGACGGCTGCATTTGAATGTTTCTCCAATTCCTATTAATAAGAGACCTGTACCAGAAGTTTTGTCAAAATTTCCTTGTTGTTCCTTGAACTTTTGGCTGAAGACTAGCAGATGTCTACCCGCTATCGGTCGAGATATTTATTTGATACCTTCCGCAAGTTCTGAAATTGTTACCCATTGTTTTCCTTTCTCCCCATATCTGGCAGTTGTGTGTAGTGTTGCCTCTTATACTGAATCTACTGTATTTGTAATTTATAAGTGCAATAGATATCAACACAACCACAAATCACTCTTGCCAATCGCTGTTTCTTTGGGCTCAAGAGGCAATTGAGTAATAAAACCCTCTCCCGAACGACCAAAGTGACTTTGTACAACACCTTGATCATCCCAGTCCTGCTTTACGGCGCAGAAGCCTGGACGCTACTAAAAGCGGATGAGGAAGCCTCTGGTCCTTTCGAGAGCAAAGTTTTGCGTGGGATTTTTGGTCCTGTTTGCGTTGATGACATCTGGAGGAGAAGATTCAACCACGAACTGTATGGGCTGTACGGCGGCATGAGCCTAGTCAAGCGTCTACGGATACAACGCTTAAGGTGGCTAGGCCATGTAGAGCGCATGTACAGCACTGCTGCGGCCCGAAGAGTTTTCGAATCCGAACCACAGGGACAACGCAACAGAGGACGTCCTAGACTGAGATGGCGCACACAAGTGGAAAAGGACCTCAACCAACTTGGAGTGCGCAATTGGAGACAGCTGGCAAGAGATCGTGCTAGCTGGAGAGGCATGTTGGTTGAGGCCCAGGTCCACCCCGGACTGTAGCGCCATCCGAAGAAGAAGATATCAACAACCGCTTTGGGTTAGAATTTGGCTTTGCGGCTATCGCAACATCCAACAATATCAAAATATAATTATATCTGCAAAGGATAAAATCACAACGACTTCTTTAACAGGAAATGGCGCCCAACCAAATGCACAACCAATTTATTTAAAATTATTGACTCAGTGAACCATTCACCGGTGAATCATTCACCGGTGAATGCTATCAAATCCATCTTAATTTTCAAAACGTGAGCCATTGTCATAAAAGCGCCACCAACAGCCACAATTCCTTGCAACGATTCAAAACAACATCACTCTGCCCGTCATCATTGAAAGTACACAAATTTATAGATCATAAACCACAAAGTGGAACAAATGAAATCGCCTCTTTGAACATGACTAATTTGAAAACTGCTGACTTCCCGTCGAATTTATAACGCGCTGTATAAACACGCAGTTAGCTCCCCCCCCTTACTTCGTAGAACAAAGACAACCATCTACTCTCCACGCCCTCTTCTCATCGAACAAAGTCAAACACCCCAGCAAACAAACGCAGCAGAAAAACTGAGTGATATGTGCTGCGCTTACTCCCCAAGGTCGCCGCAACCATTGACCCAGTTTTTATCGGTTTTTGGAAGTGCATTGTATGGCGCCCGACCCGATGCGCTCTGCCCGTTTCTCAGTCTATTTGCCAAGACCCAATTAAGCACTTAACATGGGCAGTGTAACAATTGCGCTAAATGAGTCAAGTACAGGGGCAGCCAACAACACCAACCTGAATTGCAAAACAACCGACAAGTCCAGAGAATAGACAAAGCAAAACAGAAGACAAAGTAAATAACTTCAGCCGCGTCGATTGTTCAAGTTCACGCAATGCGCAGCGCAAAAGCGAACGTAAACTTGACACACATCCACAGCACCGCTGGAATAGGGGAAACGCGGAAACTTTTTAGTTAACTGCACACTTACCGTGTTGACAAACTCTGCGATATTCGCTGAAATTTGGTAGTTACCCTCGCACCAATCGACGGGCGAGCTCCCCGGCCGCAGGTGCTCCCACGCCATCTGATAGAAGCTAAAGCTACCGCTGCCGGTGGTACTCAGATTTGAAGCGTCAATTTTCTCTGCTGCGCCACGAAGTTCGTTCTCTTGCTTCGTATTCCTCTCCTAGTCGAGAGGTGGACGGAATTTGTGCGCGATTTCACAGCCGATTGCTTCGACCCTTGGCCTTTGTTTACGTGCACGTGTGCTGGTCCAGCACGTTCCGACAATATGTCACTTTTCACGCGACAAAAGAGAGACAAACTTAGAGTGGGAGGGAGAAGGAGGAAGCCGCCCCAGGTGCAGTGCACCAGAACGCCAGTTCACAAAACTATAACAAGCTACCACCACCGTTGGCTGCTGCTGGTGGTGGCTGACGTGCGGGATGATGACGGGAGACTGGCAGACTGTTTTACTTTTCACGAGACACTGAGGCGCGTGTGTTCAATTAAACAGCCGAGAAGGAACCGATTTTGAGCCAGATTCTCCCCGTTCTGTAGGATTATGTAAGTCGCAGTTTGCTTTGCTGCTCGTATTGTCCTGCTCTTCGTTCTACTTTTAGGCCACCCGATTGGCCTCCGCACTGACGCGCACCAATAGACGCACTTCCGAGATTGGATTCGAAATTCGCTTTTGCGAACCACTTCAATTTCGATGACAAAAACTCACTACCAAACTGAACCAAACTACGAATGTCCACAGGAAACAAGGATTTTGTTTTATTTTAATGCTGCGTGTTAAGGACTGCCCGTTCTGAGCAGCTCATAGACACCACGACCGCAGCGAGTAAGTCTCTCAGTTCGACTGACAGCAGAAAAGGTGGAAAAACTGTGTTGGTATTTAGGGGGCCACTCGAACAATAACTGAGGAACAAGAGAAACGGCAAACTCACTGCAGTTGCCGTCGCTGTTCGCTGTTCTTCTTTGGGGGGTTGATGCTGTCCGTAGTGGTGGTGGTTGTGGCGATTATGCGCTGTGTTATCGACAAACAGCTGTTTTTGCTGTGTTCGCTTTCGACTGACATTCGCCGCAGTGTTGTTTACTATTTTGGAAGTGAAATGGTGGGGACGGTTGTTGTTTACATCGGATGGGTTTTATTGGGTTATCTGAGAGGGAGGAGAAATAAGCTTAAAATGAATGGGGGATGAAGATTTAAAAGGGCCATGGGGGTCAAAATGCACTTGGAGTACTAAATCTACAAGGTAGATTGATGAAATTGCGGGAAGGTAAGGAAATAAGTTCTGAGAAGTTTGAGATTTTCGGTTGCTATTGCGTCATACGTTCGAAGGTGTCTGTTAGTGAATTGTAAAATGGATTGAATCAGTCGTTCTACAACTTAAAATCATTCCAAAGAGATTCTGAAGTCCATTGGAGTTAAAAACTATGAAACTAATCACAATTCCCATCGCAACCAGACAATGTAAATCGTTTCAACAAGACTTTAATTAATTGAAGTCAAATCTGCAAATTTCTTTTGGTGGACCTTTGACGAAACTTTATAACCTTTTTATAT
Organism: Eristalinus aeneus; assembly: GCA_955652365.1. Lineage (NCBI taxonomy): Eukaryota > Metazoa > Arthropoda > Insecta > Diptera > Syrphidae > Eristalinus > Eristalinus aeneus. Next base: position 67,445,646 of record OY019133.1, read on the forward strand.
TTCTTCTTTGTATGTCGTTACAATCCGGGGTGGACCTGGACCTTAGCCAACATGAGTCTCCAGCTAACACGTTGCCCTGTAAGCAGGTTCAAATAACGCACTCCAAGTTGGCTTAAGTTCACTGAACATGGCGTCTCAACCTAAGCTGTCCTCTGTTGCGCTTTCCCAATGGCTCGGATTCAGTGACTTTTCGGGCTGAAGCAATTGTTTCTATATTCCTACATGGCCAAATCAATCTAATGCGTCTTATATATGACAAAGCGCATGCAGGCTTACGGCCCATACGCAATCAGAACAACGCAAAAAGAACCAAAAATCGAACTACGGACCTCCTCATCCTTTTAACTAAAGTCTACAATTTGATAAACATTTTTGAACCTTCACTGATGGGCCGACCAGATTATTGTTAATCTGCGTCTCGATTTAAATCAGAAAAAAAGCCTCTCGGAAATACAGGTTTTTTCCATAAATAGCAAAACTTTAATATTCAAAACCACTACAATTTGGATTTTATGAGGTACCATTTTACCCGCAATATAAGATTCCTTTTCGGTTCAGAAACATTCAATAAAATACAATCTCTATATGAAATTTGAACTTCGGTGTGAATTACAATATTGTTCATGTGGCCAGATTGGAAATTTTCGCAGCGTGTACAATTTTGTTCACACATTTTGGGTTGTATCTCAGTCTCTTTAATCTCTTTCTTCACAATTATAGCATTCTTAAAAAGTCGGTCTGAGGACCAAAAGAAGTAGTAAGTTTTATTTCATTGAACGCGTTGTTGTGTGGAATATCCTTGCCAGCTTACGTTTTACTCTTTCAATTGCCTTTATATCGTCTCCCTTCTTATTTAACAGAAAACATTAACTACGAAATGCAATACACGTTTTGAATTGAACCTTTATGGCTTCACAATATATTCATGGCATAGTGTTTTTTTAGAAGTTTGCAAAAGGCTTTTCATTTTGTAACGATCTGTGAGGAGTCCATAACTAAAAACTTAATCAAAATGTAGAGCTTCAGACAAGTGTAGTGTGTTATATCCGATTTGTCAGTGCTAGTTTATTTCTTTATTTAGTTTAGCTTAAATCAAAACTAATTTTAGATCGATTTTATTATTGCTTGAGTGTTTAAGACAAGATTTGAATGGATTATTCCTTACCGTTAACATGACTGCAGAAAAGTGTTAAAAAGTCGTCAGAGAGAAATCGTTAATTTTGATCTTTCTGCACCTCAGAGGAACCTGATATTAAATGTTTCCTGATGAAGAACTTGAATAGAAAAGCTGCAGCATTATGAGATTTTAAAGTGATTTAATGATCTCGTTTAACTTTTGATTTAATTACTAAAAATTTTCAGGCCCATAAGTTAAATAGTAGTTAGATATGTAAGTTCTTCTACTCGTGAGAGAACAGTAGCGCGCACGACACGAGTAGTTGATGAGCAAGCTAGGCCCTGGTCCCCCTATGGACTGTAGTGCCAACAATTATTAGATATGTAAGTTTAGGATAGAGAGCCTACTAAAGACTATTGTCGGTGAATAATTTTTGAACTGATGTGACAGGCAAACTATTTAGCTATGTATTTATCAACATTGTTGCAAACCAAATTGTTATGGTGCCTACCAAGAATGATGAACTCAGTTCACTCAGTCATTCGTGTGTGCCTACGACTTAGAAACAAAGATGCCTTAGAGCTCGATTTTTATTTACAAACCAAATTTATAATCAATGTAATAGCGATATTGTTGAGTAGTAAGCAGGGGACAGTGTTACACTCTATACACTCAGAAACTTTATTGCAGCAAGCCTCGATAATGAAAACAAACTTAAAATAATATTCGGCTGCAAAGAAGATTGCTCTACCGGAAATCATAAAGAAAATGCAAAGATCGGATATGCGTCACTTCTTGAATCACTTTAACATACACAGGGATCATGCACTTTGTATGTCAAATTTAATTAACTTAAACGGGAGTCTAACGGGTTTTGTTTTAAGGTTGCTCACAAATAAGTCCATTGCGAACCATAATCGAACAACAAGGACAGATTTTAAGACAAACAGGATGACCACATTTTACAGATTACTTCCAAATAAACATGTTGACTACATCCGACAACAGATGTTAAATAGAACCCTTTAAGGAAAATCATATGTCCGTTAAAGTATTAAAATTGAATCTAAAACATTATTTAAAAAGTTATCAAGGTGTAAGTAGGAGAAGTGAAAAATCTCTGTCTTCGGATAGCAGCCATGTGCCGCAACTGAGTTTTCGTACCGCACGTTTACTTTCTGTTATGGTGGGTTATGAATTCTTCAAATCAAACTGTTCATTGTGCTGTTATTAACTGCTGCGTTCTCTTCTGGAACCATTGGTTCAATTAATTAATATTTTAAATATTGTCGAAATTTTTGATTTGAGTTTATGCATTAACAAATTTGGGACTTCAGGTTGTTGTTATTTACACTTGCCAAATTTGAAAATAAATGCAAATAGTTTTCTTTCTGCTAAAGAAACCCACTACAGCGCATACATTAGAGATTTGTGCCTCCATTTCAGATATATTCTGTATTCAACTTGATTCAATTTGTACAAATTTTCATGTCACGGCCAATACAAGTATCTTATGATTGTACTGAAAATACTTTGCATGGCCTATGTTTATGTAAGGTGAATAGTAGATTACATCACCTCAATCGGATTCACGAAGGCAGTTGCCAGAAGACTACTGTCTCACTAGAAGAGGAAGGCGCTCTTGTCTTATCAATACGCTTCTGGGAAAGTTGTGGTTATTGATTGATGTCATACATACTGCATACAGGAAGCCTTACACCTCTATTAATGGAACGAAGGCAATTAGTAGTTTGAGCTTATTGTTGACGAATACAAACTGTTTATTCCTCAGCCTGCTGATTAACTGTTATGTTTTAATTAATAAAATATAAAAATGCATACTTATCGCGACATATTCTTGGAATATATTTCTTACAGTTAATATATAAATTTGTATTTTTAACTTATAAAGAGGAGTGTAAAAACGGCGTAGAAACTCAAATAGAAAACAGTTGCATCCAAGCAAGTGGACCGGTTCATTTCTTCTTTCGATCCTGCGTGCATTTCGGGCAAAACCACTTCCCCTTCGGCTTCGTCGTAAGTCCAACGCAGGCAAAGTGAAACCATTCGATTGGACACTAAAAAAATGACAAGAGAGTTTAATTTTTGATATTCTTCGGATAAGAGGAGAGAAATCAACTTACATCAGGATTGTCACATCCAATCATCTCACCATAGGACACTTGATGGCACAAACAATAGGTCGGCTCATTGGGATCGACCGGCATGTCCAGAACATCACTAGGATGTGTTGCCGGGCCGGTCTCCTTCTCAGACTCCTCCACCTCTGCGTTCTTCTAGTGCAAATTTGAGAGGAAGGTGTACCATGTTAGCGAGACATTAGCACAGGGGCGCATAACAAGACAACAAAGTTGAACGGAATGAATGTGTGTGTGTGGTAAACGGAAAACAAATTCAAGAATAACGAAAATGAAGTGATGGACGAAATGAACGGAACATAAAGAGCATGCACGAGATGATACGAACGAATAAAATAAATTGTAACGGTCGCAAAATTACCTGTGTCAAGCAACTCAACTAAAATAGAAAAAAATGTTTTTTTTTTGTTTTGTCTGTTCAAAGTGACTAAATCGAAACGAAAATAAGTTTAATTTTAATGCAATACGAAGGAAAAGCGGCAGACTTAATAAAACTTAAAAAAAATTCTTAAAAATGTTCTCTCTTGTGATGAGTGTAATGAACGAGGTGATGATTACCTTTTGACCCTTGCGATTCTCTTTTTCTTGATTTACCTTCTGCTTTTTCTTTTTGCTACCTTGCGCCGCGTTGCCCCCACCGCCGCGGGTCTCGTCCTCTGAGGACGGTGTACGTTTCTTTTTTCCTGTTGTCTTTCCCACATCTTTTGTTTTCTTGCGACCTTCTGATGGATGAATTGAGAAAAATATAAAGTGTAAACAAAGTGATGACGTAGCAGAAAAAAAAAAACTAACTCTTTATGACAGCCTCCTCAGATTTACTGCGTGTTGAAGAGGCTTTATCTTGTATTTCCCCCTCGAAACGAGCCAAATCATTGTCCAGCCTGCGAATTTGTTTGTCCACCAACTCGTAAGTCTGTATGGCAAGCTGAACCTTATCGTCGCTGAATTCCTTTGCCTTACTGAAGAGCTCCTGAATGTCATGTAGTCGTTTTTTACGTTCCTCCTCTGTCATGGCATCCTTGTTTGTTACCAAATTCTTCATATATTCCTTTGCATGACTGTCAATGCTCTTCATTGCTGTCTGAGCACGATCGTCCAATTTTCGCATTAGCTTGAAGTTACGCTCAAGCTCAGCTGGAAGGGACTCAAGACCTGTGAAAAATGGTACGAGAACTTGTTGAAATGCACTCTTGCATGAGGGCCGTATCTTACTGTCGAGGTAGTTTTCCAAATAAAATGCAGATGTCATGTTTTGTTTTAAAATAAATTAATACAATAAATTAACTAAGAGTAGACAAATAAATATCTTATTGTTTATGTGTTTTTAACTCAAATTTAACACAAACTACGCGTCTTTTATAGCTTTTTCAATTCACATCTTTGACTGACAGCTGACAGATGTTCGTTGGTTATGTGAATTTCTTGTTTTTCGAATTTTATGAAATCTAGTACTTTCTGGTACATTTTTGTTGAAGAGTATGAAATACTTATCGAATTTTATATGGACAAAGGAATACAAAACAGAGTTTTATCACAACGAAAAAGAAAGTACAAGAAACAAGCAGTGAATTCGTTTTCAACGTCATAAAGTCTTCTCATCTTGCAAATGGGAGCAAACTATAAGAAATATAAGAAATATATAGACGTCTTTAACATATTTGTAGTCCCAGAAGTCTTTATATTATATCATCTCTGCCTCACACCCAAAAACACACAATATATGGGTAAACTTTCTAATCGAGAATTCCAGTTTCAACTTGATAAGCCGGATTTCCAATTTCAAATACAGGGTACGTCATGCCTGTTCGCCTGGCGATCTCATCAGCCTTCTCTTCCGAATTATTCTCAGCCTGAGCATCGATATTCCTGTCCAACAACAGGGTCATTGCTGTGTTCCTACAATTCGAGACAGTCGCTGCAATGTGCAATGGTGTCTGTAGGCCGTCAGACCTAGCATTCACGTCTGCTCCGTGTTGCAGCAGCAAAGCAGCACACTCAGCGTTGCTCCATTTGCAGGCTGAGTGCAATGGTGTCCACTTCAGTTCTGTTCGGGCGTTCACATTCGCCTTGTACCGCAGAAGGAGCTGCGCAATATCCACGAAATTGTTGTAACAGGCTCTACAACAGATTGCTTCAAATTATCATGTGAATGTGAAATGCATGTGACATACCTATGCAGCGGGGTGTAACCATCTTCATCTACGGCATCAACAGTTTCGGGATCAAGTTTTAGAATTTCTCGAACCTCGTTTATGTGATTTTCATTTACCGCCCAAAGGATCATTCGTTCCAGGCTTGCTAAAAGAGAAAAACGTATTTGCTTGCAGAAGTAAAATGTGATGGGGGTTTGCTTCCTTACATTGTGGATTCTTGTCCTCTTCAATTAGATCATTCTCGTCATCCCACCCACTGACAAACATGCCGGGCTTGACATCGGCATATCGAAGTTTCTCAAATTGGGATTTCTCCTCATCCGAATCGTAGTCTCCCATTTAGAAATCCAATGAAATATATTAAGTTACTGTTCCTGAAATTGCAAGATTTGTTTATTTTCTTTTGGATGGATGTGTCAAAATATAAATTCCTCGTTGTCGAATAGGGCGCCATCTACAGATGCATTTTTCTTGGATGGAAACCAGAGACCATTGGTCTCTGATGGAAATATTTCAAATATTTGTTAATGTTGCAGATAATGAATAGAGATGGATTAATACCATTATTTTCAGATATTACCTAATACATAGCGATACAAAAATATCAATCCAATAAAATGATTGTAATTGCAAAAAAATGCATTCAAAAAGTGAAGAGAGAAAAACAAAACAGTATGTAATACTCCATGAATACTGAGCGAGAGAAACATGTGTAAATGTGATAATATCTCATGAAAATCCAAGTATTAGTATTAGTGAATATTGAGCGGGAGAAGCATGTGTAAATACAATACTTCAGAAACGTATCGGTGAATATCTAATCAATATTGAAATATTGTAATATCTGTGATATGAGTATTAGTAATCTCTAATATGTAGAAATATAAGTAATACTTTGAGGAATACTAATATATTCGCTCCATCCCTAATAATGAACCATTGTGCAGTTTACTGTGTTACTTGAAGGACTTCATCAGATTCAAATAATATAAAAAATATAATTATGAAGCGCACACGAACGAGTGAGCTGTGGAATTATTTTAAAGTGTATTCAGCAGAAAGTAAAACTGCACAGTGTAACACTTGTCATGCAATATTAAGTTTCAAGGGAACTGTCTCAAATTTAAATAAACATTTAAGAAGCAAGCATTTTATAACTGTGCAGTCCGCCCAAACAAGACAAATAATTCAAAACCAGACCGAATCAGTAACTCCATCTGTAATTCAATCAAATCTATTCAACAATAGCAATATCGATTTCCCTGGTACATCCTCCGATCCCAATATTTCAATCTCTACAGATGAACTCTACAGTCAACAACCGTGCATGTCTAAAAGTCTTTTTCAACCAACTTTACTCCGATACTCCAACCCCCAAAAAGTAACACTACCACAACGTAAGGAAATTGACGAAGCGCTAATGAACCTGTTCATCGATACCTTTTTACCCTTTTCAACTGTTGAGGATGCCAGTTTTAAGAAATTTGTTTCTACATTGAATCCTGCATACCAGCTTCCAAGTCGGAAACATATTTGTAATGCTATGCTAAATTCAGAGTATCAAAAATGTGAAAATGAGGTAAGAGAACGTTTCACTCAACTTAAAGCAGCTTGTCTTACTATAGACAGCTGGACCTCTCGTGCACAAAAAGGTTATTTTGCTGTAACTGCTCACTACATAGACAATAACCTTGATGTTCAATCAATTCTTCTGCAATTCCGAGTTCTTCGGGGGCAACATACTGCTTTAAATATAAGCCAGGACTTACAAAGTGTAATAAGGCAATGGCAGTTAGAGGGAAAAATACGCTTGGTTGTGGCAGATAACTCTCCTAATGTTCAAAATTGCATCAAGAAGTTAAACTTAAAAAGTTTCGGTTGCTTCGCCCACACAATTAATTTGATCATCAAAAATGCCTTGGAACTTCCAGAAGTTGAACGTTTTCTTTTGAAATTAAGAAACATAGTGAGCCATTTTCGACGAAGTACTACATCAACTGAAAAGCTTATAAAATATCAAATACAATCAAATGTAGCTCAACCGAAAAACTTGATTATTGATGTGTCTACTAGATGGAACTCAACATACCACATGCTTGAAAGAGCAAAATTATTGAAGGAAGCACTCACAAGTACTTTGGCTATTCTTGACAGTAGCAGTAGTGCTTCTCTCCCAAGCATGACTTCGGACGAGTGGACACTATGCAATGATCTATGCACTGTGCTAAAACCTCTAAAAGAAGTCACAGAACAAATGAGTGGAGAGCGCTATCTAACGGGTAGTCTCGTTATTTTATTTAACAAAGTTTTGATAAATATCTACCAACATAAGATATCTAATAACGAAACACTGCATCACATCGCTAAACAAATAGGTAACCGAATAAAAGACGGTATTTGTGAAAGGCTGAACAACATTGAGCATAGCAGCACCTTTGCCATTTGCTCTCTCCTCGATCCTCGTTTCAAGACACATTTTTTTATGGACCAGTCAGCAGCCGAAGCTGCAAAAGCAAGGCTGATTGATCTTACTATTGCTGAAATAAATATGGAAATAGCATTAGGTCCGCACACTACGGAAAAATCAGCAGAAGCAGTGCTTACCGCGGATGGTCATAAACAGGGATCTTTTAACACCTCAATTTGGGATGATGTCGACAACATGATAAGGACAATACAACCCGCCCAATCATCAAGAGCAGTAGCTATTGCAGAAGTACAAAGGTACTTGAATGATAAAATATTGCCAAGACAATGCAGTCCTAATGAATGGTGGCGAAATCATCGTTTTGTTTACCCGAATTTAAAGAAAGTCTTCCAACAGCATTGTTGCATCATCGCCACTTCACTTCCCTGTGAGCCCATATTTTCGAAATCAAGAGAACTAATATCAGACCGAAGAACTCGTCTTCGGCCTGATAAAGTTATGAAGTTGATGTTCCTTAACGCAAATAAAAAAGTTTAAAACATTCCATAGTATTTTCATTCACCAAAACAACAAGCTCCAGCTAATATCACATATGAATACTCAAATATTTCCACTTGTACAATTTGTTTCTTAAGACTTCGCTTGACAATCAAATTTAATATCACACAAACATTTACTTAAAAAAACTACGTATGTGTGTATGTATAACACATGTCACAGTCACAAATACTGTGCCACGCACTGAAAAACCTAAGCTGTTCCACCATGAGGGATATGAGTATCAGTGATATTTTCGTATCGCTTAAGATATAATTAAATTCGAAAACGAATATATTTGTGTTAGGTAATATCTGGAAATATTAGTTTTAACCCTTCTCTAATTTAGCCGATTCACAGAACTCAGGATACGTCTAAACTGCTTAGTAAGGTGATGAGCTTCCTGAGGAAATTACTGATATGGGTTGTAATGAAGGCTTCCTCTGTTGAAATTAATTTTGTTTCCCATTTTCCATACCTCGTTTCTTACTCGTAAATCTAGGGAATCTCCATACTTATTCATTCCAGCATGTAGGGGTTTCTGGTGTTTGCGAGAATCGAAGAGGCAACATTTTAAATAAGTCTTGGTGCAGTATACGCTTTTTACAAAAAAATAGATTGTATTAGGCGACAGATACCATATTCCAATGCAGTGAAAAATGATTGCCCGCATAATGGTGTTCATTTGAAATGGAAAAGAAAAACATTTGCGTCAAGGATGTTTCCGCCCGGGTTCGAACCGGGGACCTTGTGCGTGTGAAGCACACGTGATAACCACTACACTACGGAAACCGATGAAATTAATGTTTCTTACCATAAACACAAATGAAGCTAAGCTAACCTCGTACAGGTTTGTTCGATTTTACAAATATATGCAAAACTATCTATAACTTAAATACATATGACTTCAAAACATCAACATTGCTGGGTCCTGTTTTTATTATCTGTCAGCACAGTTTCACAAACTATCAAAAAACTCAAGTGGTCTCTGCACAGGTTTTTTATTTAAAGCACATAGTTTCTTTGCAAAACAGAATCATAAAGAAATTAGTTACGAAATCTTCGAGTCAGTGTCGGCAGCAAATCCACGAACCGAACAGACCTCACATTCTGTGATAATCGAAAAAGTCAACACACATGTCCGGCAATGAAACTTAGTTGAAAATTATTTAACCTACCTTCGCAGAAAAAAACATAAATTTCGAAAAATTTAAGAATGTTGCTTCGTCGATTACTTGCCCATAAGCGGCAAAACATTTTCCACCCCCTAAAGCATCTTGACAGCGCTTCCTTTGCTTTTTCCAAGCTGAAGTACTCCACCGTCCCAGAGATTTCATTCCAAGACGACAAAGTTAAACAGTTTCTCGAGAATCTACGTAAAGAGTTCTACGATCTCCGAGTCAATCAGGGGGATTACACAAGGATCAATCAGCTTTCCGAGATTGTCCGTACAATCGAACAAAGGAATGTCCTCCTGACCAACATCACATCGATGGACGACCTCAAGAACGAGAAAGATGAGGATATGAGACAGTTGATGAAGGAAGAAAATGAGGTACAAATAAATTATCTCCCCAATTCATCTTGATTTTTTTTCCATCGAAAAGGTTTACAACAACCTTCTAAGCAAGACAGAGGCGGACTTGTTCAAGCAAATGCTTGCCTTGGCAGACGATGAGAGTTATCCCAGTGTCATTATGGAGATAAATGCGGGTGTTGGCGGGCAGGAGGCAATGCTGTTCGCTGGAGAGCTTTATGACATGTATACCAATTTCGTGGACTACAAGGGTTGGGAGGTTGATCTGCTCGATGAAGATCGAACGGACATTGGGGGTAAGTTTGCTTTATACCACTGAGAGGGCTCTCACATTAATGCCTCCAACAGGTCTTCGGCACGCAAATCTTGTTGTCCACGGTGAGGAGGCTTTTAACACCCTCAAATATGAAGCCGGTGTTCACAGGGTTCAACGCATCCCGGCAACAGAGAAATCTGGCAGAATCCACACAAGCACCGCGTCAGTTGCCATAATTCCCAGGCCAGCTGACGTCGATTGCACAATTAACGAGAAAGATCTCCGAATAGAAACAAAGCGAGCTAGTGGGGCTGGTGGGCAACATGTGAACACCACTGATTCAGCCGTCCGGATTGTCCACTTACCAACGGGGACAGTAGTAGAGGCGCAGAGTGAGAGATCCCAACTGAAGAACCGGGAGATAGCAATTGCACGTTTGCAGGCAAAACTCATTCAAAAACAACTTGAAGATGAGCAGAATAGCAAGACTGCAACGAGAAAATCTCAAATTGGTTCTTTAAACCGCAACGAGAAGATCAGGACATACAACTTTCCCCAAGACCGCATCACGGACCACCGCATTCAAGGAGGCACTGTGCACAACATTGAGGAATACTTCAAAGGCAACCAACACCTAGAATCCCTCATCGACCGCCTAGCAAGGGAAAACAGAAAAACAAAACTTTTAGAACTAATTTCAAACGTGGAACTGAAGGATTTATTGGAAGCAAATAAAAAGTAAACAAATTTTATTTTGAAATCGTACTCCAGTCGCTGGCAGATCCAATTTGAATTAAATGCTTCCTCACCTCCTCCTCCATAATCGCTTGTATTTCCCGGCAACCTTTCATTGCCTGTTCGATAACAAGTGGCAGGTTATCCAAGTGAAACCGTTGCGACATATCCATGAAAACAACTTTGTTCGAATATGGCAGCGCCGCCAGGGATAAAGTCGGCCCTCCCGACACTTCCTCTACATGAGACACGTCTGTGAGGGGAATGTTGTTTTTGCTAAGCGATGCTGTGCAAGCGCAAACGTATTCTTTGAGGCAGATTCCAGCGTCTACCAGCGCTAAAGTGGCGGCGTTTACTGAAACTGCGTAGTTTGCTCCGTCTGCCTGTAGTACCTCGATATACACGTCGATTTGTGAGCGCGGATAGAGTTCAGTCTTGATTGCTGCTTTTAGAGTTTGTTGCAAGTGAATTGTAATCTCCTGGGACTTGCGATCGCCACGAGGACGATTCTTGCGTTCTGCTGTGGAGAATGTTGCCATGCTGTATTGACAATTCACGCTGACTTCCTCAATGTTGGCTAGTTTTGATGAAGCCTGAGGATAAAAAAAAATTCACAAATGGGAGCCGGGTAGGTAGATTTTTATAGCGTATTACTTGGTGAGGGCCGTACACTGCCGCGAGAATCTTCGTGTTTCCCTGCTCAATATACGCGCTACCGTCTGGTTGGGAAAATACTCCAAGTTTGCACTTTACATGGCGCAATTCGTGTGGTCGTCGGCCGTCTAACCGAAGGCCCTGTTCACTAACAAGACTGTAAGCTGACATTATTTGGTGGGACAATTATACGAACTTTATATTTAAATGTTTATGCGGCTTTCAGATGGATCGCACATTTTAGTGACAGCCTAGTATGACAGATGAGTTGTTTTGCTTCATACTGATTGCAGCGCTATCTGTTAAAAACGAACGTAGTATGTCCGTTCCAATTGCTACGAATGTCTACGAATTTTCCCAAAAAACTACGAAAAAGCGTTCCATTAGCTGATTTTTTTGCAGAAGAGAGAGCTCACGGAGAGTAAAATATTTCCTCTTCCCGCGAAACTGTTAAAGAAAAACCTATGTATCAAAGACTAGTTAACGTAATATTTTGCACAAACAATGCACTAATTACTACAAGAAATTATGGCCGCAGCCCAACGATGAGACAGTTGACGAGCACTGAATACGTCCACAATTAATACCCAGAAAAGCAATTTAGCAAATTACCAAACCCATAGGCAACTGTCATCTGTTATTAGTTTATTCTGGGATATAAATGGTGGATGTTTGTTTTCAATTCACAGTGCTAGAAATTATTTCATTTGTATCCTTTTTGTATCCTTTCCCTAAGGATATATTTATCATTAATCAGAGAAAGTAGTTTGTTGTTTTTGTGACTATACCTTTCTTATAACAGAAACTTACAGAATGTCGACAACAACTGCAGGTGAGTAAAATTACTTTCGCATCGCCTACTCCCACGAAAATATTCCAAAGATGTTCATAACGCTGTACTGTGCTAATTTTACAGGCCAATGGGTTAAGTTCTTTAACGCGGCCGGAGTACCATCGCCGGCCGCCGCAACATATGCACACATTTTCGTTGAGAATCGTATACAAATTGACATGTTGCTGGATCTGAATAAGGAGTACCTGCGGGAGATGGGAATAACCTTGATGGGTGATATCATTGCTATCCTGAGGTAAGAGGAGAATACAAAGCCGAGAGATAATTTTAGTAAATGTGGTTCATATTTACAGGCATTCAAAGAATGTGAGTGAGCAGACAGCTCGCGACAAAGTTCTTTCCAGCGACGCCCCTGTACCGGTTGCTGCTGTTGCTGCAAATCCAATTGTTCCCATGGAGAGGAAGTCCACAAAAATCACGCTAAATAGTAAGTAAAAACATGTCGAATGTGAACAACTCAAACAAACACACATCATCTTTTGCAGATAATTCAACATCGAAAATGGGTCCGGTTATTCCGTTGCCAAAGGGGCCACGGCGGGTGTTGCCGGAGCACGAAGGAAAGTACACAGTCAAACTGCCATCGGGAACCACAGAGAGGAGCAAAGAAATCCTGGCAAAGAAGGCTAAACGTATGTCACCGGTTTCATTTGTGCGAAACGAAACCTCATCAGCGTTCCATTTTAGTTTATTCTGACAGGGAATCCGTGAAAGTATTTGATCGCCTCTCATCATCGGTCAGTTCATCAGAAACAAACGAAAAGCCCACAGAACAGTTGGTTCGTATTGTAGGTGTGGGCAAAACCATGCAGTCATCATCGTCAATTTTCTCCCGCCTCGGAGGCAAGTCCGACTCAGATTCATCTCAACTCCTTAAGCCTATCTTGAAGAAAGTCGTAAAGACGGTAAGAATCATCAACGCAATTTATGTTATAAGGCCTAACAAAACTTTCCACAGAGCTCTTCAAGTATATCGAAGCCGATTACAAAGCCAGCCCAGCAAAAAGTGATGCTAGTCAAGAAGGTCCCCCTCAAGTCAGACTCGGACTTCACAGACGAATCGGACGAGGACGACATGCGAATGGATACCAGTGGAGACAAGATAGTCTCCTTCGCCTCGGAGGCGGAGGTCAGGGAGATAGCCCCCCGAGTCGTTACCCTTAAACCAAAACCCAAGAATCGCATCACCCCCACCCCTGTTAAGGCACGCCTTGGAGGCAGTATGCACGGTAAGTTCTTCGAAGTTGCTCCAAATCATGGTCAATTGTCATTTCCCTCTTTCCTCACACAGCTGATCGGCTCCATAAGACGCTAAAACCCACGAATTTGAAACACACCTCCCCTCAGATGAAGATCAGTCCCCAGAAGGCACGCCTAATCGGTCTGAAGTCAGACGAAATTTTGAATCGGAGCGCGAAACCTGTATACAGTCGATTGGGAGGAGTGGTGCCGAAGAATGCTGCTTCAGTTTCTAAAATAGCGAATCGTATTGGCAAAGTAAGTCTGACTGCAACCAACGGGTCGGGGGCGACTGCAGTTTCGCCACTTTCTCGAAAATCGTTTCCTCCCAGCAAGAGCACAAGTGTTTTCGATCGTCTAGGATTCTCACGTTAGAAAGTTCATCAAAAGGAGAATATCTCTATGAAAAGTTTTATGGCAGACGGACGTCCATTCTCGACGCTTCCGGAGCTGAGTTTGTTTTTAACAGCATCATGCGTGACTACTAAGTGAATAACAAATAAATCAAATAATATTAAAAATAATAATACTTTGACTCTGTTTATTTTTGGGATGCGCTTCTTTTTCTGTTGCATCATTGGTGGATGCTACTGACCAAGATTGGCCTGTATTCCAGGGAGTCTGGGTCACTTACCCTTTATCTGCTGATGAATACCACACAATTGTTCTTTGCTCTTTGGGTTGGCGTGGGCGACTTTATCGGGTTGGATATTGTTGGCACGTTGCAGGGTTCTAAAATTGTAGTCCTTGTTAAGCCCATAGTTAGTAAGACCCTCCCCATTTAGTAATCCTTCTTGCGCTTGTCCCATTGTTCTAGAAAGCGGGAATTGGCGTAGGGTTGCTCATGTCTTCCGAGTTGTTACTTGAGCTTAGTATTTTTGATAATTATTTCTTGAGAATACAGTTGCTAATAGTGAAGGTAGACAAGACGTCGATGTTTTGTGGGTCTTTTTCGTTAAGCGGCATTGGCGGATTACATGATGGACATATGCAGCCCAGTGACAGCCCGCTTAGTGCGTCTTATAATGTATAAGTCATCAGGAAGATACATTTGTGGAAGACCGTCAAAGTAACGCTTGTCTATATCGTGAATAATAATAATAAAAATTGTTGGCGCGACTTGTTGGGCCTAGCTTTCTCATCAACTACTCGTGTTGTGCGCGCAACTGTTCTCTCACGAGTAGAAGGGACCTACAGTTTTTTGCCGATTCCGAACGGCGAAATTTTGAGAAACTTTCTTAGATAGTTATTACTCTTTGAGTGTTGTCAGCAGCGCGAAAGAGGTGGTGTCGTGAAAAATTCGAGGTGTTCAGCCGGGAATCGAACCTATATCCTTCGGCGTGTGAGCGTCGCACACTACCCACTGCGCTACGGCGGCCACCTATATTGTGAATAGTGGTAGAGAAATCGTATTAAGGTGCGTTGTCAAATGGAAAGCATTTTGGGCATCAAATGTTTCGTAATATTTCATCAACAAAGATGACGCAATGGGCTTGTATGGTAATTTCTTCATTCTGTAAAGACGAGAGAGATTGCGGGGTTGCATGGTATGTCTACATGAATAAAGCAACAAGCGACGTTTAAGTCAACAAATAGGCGGTCAAATTGGTGTCTTTCATTGCCGTTTGAATATACACTGAACGCACACTGATACTCACCAGTGCTGTTGTAAGGTTATGGGATGGTTATAGATGTTTTCAATAATTTGAGTTATTTCTATATCTCGCTAGATATAACAGATGAGTTGTTATATAATATATCTTTCACGAGCAAGCCAGAAAGAATTTGTCAGGAAAACTGTAGCGAAAGGCTTATTGAAGTTTTGTGCGGTTGGAGGAAATCCTCTTGTAAAATTGAATAATTTATTATCTTCGACAGTCAGTCTGCAAATGCCCACCAACATGTATAAACAAGTGCTAGTTTCACATCCTTGCATTTGAAGGTTTTTGATCAGTTCTAGTTAAATAAATTTCCTGTTCTTACTCTCTTGAGATGTGGCTTGTTCCCTTTTATCCTTGCACAATCTGATTGTGTATTTGAAAGTGAGTATTATGAAGAAGAATCGTCAAATAGGCTGCTCCAATGGGGTGTTAAAAGAAGCATATAAAGCAGTATAGGGATCCCTGTTCTCAGGACATTCTACACTCACTTCTCCTGTACGTTTTAAAAATGTAGGATATAGGAAATTATTGAAAACTGTATGTTTGGACATTGTGGTCGCCGTGGCGTAGTGGGTAGAGTGCGACGCTCACACGCCGAAAGGTCTAGGTTCGACTCCCAGTTCAATACCAATTTTTCTAATATTTCACGGCACCACCTCTTTCGAGCTGCTGACAACACTCAAAGAGTAATAACTGTCTAAGAAAGCTTCTTAAATTTCGCCGTTCGGAGTCGGCAAAAAACTGTAGGTCTCTTCTACTCGTGAGAGAACAGTAGCGCGCACAACACGAGTAGTTGATGAGCAAGCTAGGCCCTGGTCCCCCTTTGGACTGTAGCGCCAACAATTATTATTATTATTTATGTTTGGACTAGGATTCCCGAAGAAATATTTCGTAACTTCATTAAGATTTGCCAAATGAAATAGAAGAGAAGAGAGATTTGAGAATAAATATGACTTTTTTCTATTATATCGACTCTGTCTGAAAAACATGGTTTAGAACAAGCATAATTGAATTTTAACGCAGCCGGATAACCAGCTCTTCTAACTGCCGCATTTTGATAGTAGTTTCATATTATTGAAGAACACTCAAAGAATATTATGGTTCTTAAGAATTCCGTAGCGGTTTTGAGCAAATTTACTATCCACGACGTGAAGTTCGTGAAAGGGTATATACGAAAACCTGCCTCTCGGAAATAGGCTCTGGAACTTCTTCTTTTTCTTCTTCGGATGGCGCTACAGTCCGGGGTGGACCTGGGCCTCAACCAACATGCCTCTCCAGCTAGCACGATCTCTTGCTAGCTGTCTCCAATTGCGCACTCCAAGTTGGTTGAGGTCCTTTTCCACTTGTGTGCGCCTTCTCAGTTAAGGACGTGTTCTGTTGCGTTGTCCCTGTTGTTCGGATTCGAAAACTCTTCGCGCCGGAGCAGTGGGGCCGGAGCAGTGCTGTCCATGCGCTCTACATGGCCTAGCCACCTTAAGCGTTGTATCCGTAGATGCTTGACTAGGCTCATGCCGCCGTACAACCCATACAGTTCGTGGTTGAATCTTCTCCTCCAGATGCCATCAACGCAAACAGGACCAAAAATCGCACGCAGAACTTTTCTCTCGAAGAGACCAATGGCTTCCTCATCCGCTTTTAGTAGCGTCCAGGTTTCTGCGCCGTAAAGCAGGACTGGGATGATCAAGGTGTTGTACAAAGTTACTTTGGTCGTTCGGGAGAGGGCTTTATTACTCAATTGCCTCTTGAGCCCAAAGAAACAGCGATTGGCAAGAGTTATTCTGCGCTTGATTTCGGTACTGATGTTGTTGTCCCTATTCACCGCGGAGTCGAGATAGACGGAGTCCTTTACTACCTCGAAGTGTCTGCTGCCCATAGTGACGCTCTGTCCGAGACATCGATGTTCTGCGTCCTTCTTCGATGACAGCATATACTTCGCAAAGACTTCTTCTATTCCCAGCTGAGCGTTGAAATCTCCTAGAACTATCTTGGTGTCGTAGCTGGGGCATCGATCATATGTCCTTTCTAGGAGGAGATAGAAGTCCTCTTTACTGCTGTCATCTTTTTCCTCTGTCGGGGCGTGGGCGCATATGAGGCTTATATTCCGGAATTTAGCCTTGATGCGGATTGTTATGAGGCGTTCGCTTATGTATTGGAAGCTTAAGACTTTTTGCCTAAGTCTGCCTCGAACAACAAAACCGCATCCAAATAAGCGTTTCCCTCTCTCCCTGTAGCAGTCGCCGTGGTATATGTCGCAGTTTCTCATTCTTCCCTTGCCCGGCCCATCCCACCGCATTTCCTGAATTGCGGCAACGTCTGCTTTATAGCAGTCCAGGGCCTCCGCAAGTTCATCGGCTGCACGTGGTCTGTTTAGGGACCTCACATTCCACGTGCATATCCGTAGAGCATCCTTTTTTCGTTTGCGTGGGTCGTCAACAGTGAATCCATCCATATCCGAGGCATTCGGTTGGTTCGTAACTGATTATTTTTAATGTGGCCGGGCAGTTACCCCGACGCACACCCCCAACCTGGAGGACCAGGCCCTTTTTTGTACCTCTTGGGCGGAGGTCGCACTTATAGGTTTAGCAGGTTGAGTTCGGGTGAACAACAACCAGTACCCGATGGCTACCAACGTGGAGGTAGAATAAGAACAATTGGTGTGTGGAAGACAGTTACAGCAGCTGAGCATCGCCAGGTTGATACCAATCAGTGCCTACCCTGTTCCCACATCATCCAGCCAGCCAGCTCTGGAACTATTCACCATTTTTTCGATTGTATACACTTTACTATTGATCCGAGAGGAATGCACTTTAATATTAAGTCCTTCAAGGTTCAGTGATTTCGCTTGTGATAAACTGTACACATTATACGTCATTGAGGAAAGAGTTTGTTGGTATTGATCTCGACTTTCATTTTTTGATTTTTTCAATAGGTTTGAAGTCACTTGACGGCGAAGGAAACTACGACAGCTATGTTTCAAATCTGCAATCCTTTTAAATGCGTATTTTATATCAATAATAAGTATAAACAATAATGAGTATAATGATGTGTGCCAATGATACGAATCACATCATTTGTTTGCAATACTACAAAAATAAGGATGATTTACTTACCAAGAACACTTCAAAAGCTACCTTTCTACGTGTCTGGCCGAAGCTTGTACAGAAGAACAAAACTAGACATAATCAACTAGACCCTTTTATATGTGAAATTATTTGTAGCTTTTAGTCTGATCATTCATTTATGGTACATGTGAGTAGCCTGTGAGTAACCTTGGGTAACCTTGGGTAACCTTGGGGAACACCCGCATTTTCATGCGGGTGTTCCCCAAGGATCAGTTCGTGGGCCTGTTTTATATAATTTATACATGTCAGATTTTCCGTCATTGCTTAATTGTGAAAAAGCTGTGTATGTTCGCGGATGATACAGTTATATTCTCATCTCACTTATTCGCTCTTGACTTTGAGAGTAATATAAGTAATGCGATGAGTATATTCTATGACTACTGCAATAAGTGGAAAATAAAATTGGATAAAGACAAAGTTAAGACATCTTTTTCACTAGGAAAAGGAACACTTGCATTCTCCCTAGTGGGCAGTTACAGATAAATGAAAGACACATGAACTGGTCACCTTCAGTTAAGTACTTAGGATTGTATCTGGACACAAAACTAACTTTCGGGACTCATATAAAAAAAAACTTTAAATCCGGATGTTGTATTCGTTCATTAGTAGGAAATCGCAATTCTCTTTTTAAATAAAATCATTATCCACAAAACAATTTTTCAATATATTTTTTTTGTATGGATGCCAAGTATGGGGAAATTGTGCTATGTGCCACATTAAGAGATTACAGTTCTCACAAAACAAGCTTCTAAGGATGATGTTCAACTTACCTTGTCATCACTCAACCCTATATCTTCACAAAGAAGCGAATGTTGAATTGATCTCCGGCTACACGGCCCTAGTCAGGCCAATCATGGTATATGCTGTACGGTGTGGTTCAACTTGAGTCCTTCCCAGATGGAAAGGATGAGTGTCTTCGAGAGGCAATGTCTTCGGGCTTACCTTAAGATGTACAGACCCCAGAATCTGAGTACAAGAAGTTCTATTCCAATGAAATCTTGTACAACGCAACAAACGTGAACAGACTGGATAATTTTATTATTAAGCTGATTCGAAGGCATGTTGCAAGAGGAATGACCTCGGAAAACGATCTGATATTCGGAGCCTACTACCCAAACAATGCATATCACGGGAGCGTACCTTGAATTGGATTCATTCCACCGGAAGCGTTCTTGTACCTGGACCAACTTGACTTGGTGCAGGATGCGGAGGGATGTCCACTTCTCTACCATGTTATGAGACGGACGGTAGACAAGCGGCTGCTCTACGAGAGCAACGTAGGAACCGCAAATGCGGGTAATCTTCGGTTCAGCTCATCCATCCCTATTCGCGACATTAACGATCGATCGGGAAAGGGATAGGCACTTTTTTGGTGTCTACAGCCACATCTGGTGGCCCAGCTGCCGTCAGCTGATGCCGAAATTGGTCCTCCTAAGGACAATTTGCATGTAGTATAAAGTCGAATAAGTTAGGGTAAGATATGAATTTTAATAAAAAAGAGTTAACAAAAAAAAATCGTAAATTTAAATGATTAAAATTGAATATAGAATATAGTTGCTAAGTTTTTGAATACAAGTTTCTTAGTATTAAGTGAATATATATATATATATATGTAAATCAAAAAATAAATTTGCAATTGAAAAAAAAAAATACAAGAAGCTGAAAAGCAAGTATAAACTAAGAATCGATTAACTTAGAGTGTCCGAATAGGGACCGTAAAATAGTTTTGTAAGAAAATAGTACGTGTACACAGTTAAGTATTTTATGTCTAGATGTATATATTTTAAACTTAACTAAACTAAGAGCGCTACGCCCACACGCCGAAGGTCCAGGTTCGATTCTCGGCCGAACACTTCGAATATTTCACGACAGCACTTCTTTTGAGCTGCCGACAACACTTAAAGAGTAATAACTACCTAAGAAAAAGCTTTTCAAACTTCGCCGTTCGGAGTCGGCAAAAAACTGTAGATCTCTTCTACTCGTGAGAGTACAGTAGCGGGCACAACACAAGTAGTTGATAAGCAGCTAGGCACTGGCCCTCCTATAGACTGTCGCGCCATACAATTATTGTTGTTATTATTATTATTATTCCCAACTGAGTGGGGTTTTGTATGACTCTAAGATAGCCTATATTACTCAACTATGAATTTATGTGCACAAATGAATTTCAAGTTCATGTTAAGACACCGTTGCACCCACAAAAATAATTGTGTGCTTTATGGAATTGTTGGTCTGCACTTACTTTAAAATGACACTGGTAAACAGCTTTCCACCAATTATGACTGATTAGAATCATGAGTTCGGCCTTTTCGTTAATCAATTGAACAGCCATTGAACAATTGTCCAGGAGCGATGAAAACGGCAGGACAATACGCCACATAGCTAGTGCCCTATATGATATATTGCAGTATACATTTGGTAACTGCATTTCACCTTATAAATTCCTGACTTGCCCTCCAAGATTGTCCGATTCAACGCCGCTTGTATGTTTTCTGCGGGAATATGTGAAGAAGCTTTGCTGCGTCTGGCCACTTATCAGAAAATTAGCTAATTGTTAATATGGTCGTTTTTTGAAAAATGTCAATGATCCCATTTAGGCTTGTCTGTGCATATTAAAAGAAGAACACTTAATGGATTCCATCAGAACGAAGCTCGCCAGACGCAATCCAAATAAGCCAAGGTCCTACATTCGTATTCCATTGTAGTAACATTAAAATTGTCGCCGCTTTTTGAACCCAAGTGTTTTCACCACGCAATAGATCAATGACACTAGTCGTCAGTCCCTTAACTTTTTTTTAGGTCTGTTCCAATTCATTTGTGTACAGAAATTCGTAGTTGAGTAGTTTCGGTAAAAATCTCTCTTGCAGAGAGTAAGTCTACAGAAAATTGGGAAACGACTTTTTGTAGAAATACGTAAGCAGCTTTCAGACATATGAAATGTCAGAGGTTTTTTTATTTTCGATTTGACAGCCATCTATTGCCAAGCTGCTGCCCACAGTTTTGAAGCTCTGAAGCTGAAGCTCTCTCTTGAGCTCTCTTTTCTACGAAAATATCAGCTAATGGAATGCTTTTTCGTAGTTTTTCGGACATTTGTAGCAATTCAGAGCAACTGGAACAGACCTTTTGTGTTTCATTGGCCATTTAAGATTCATTTCAACAACTTAATCAAGATTTTGATTCTTCTTAATGCCTGAAGACAGTCAATTGGAGAGTACTAAGCCGATATGAGTAACCTGCAAAATATTAATCAATTAAGTGACAATGCTATAACTTGCCACAGTTAGCCCTCTTTGCTATAGTATTCGACCACTCCTACATCCGGATAGAGCTAAGCCTATTAAAAGCCTTACATGGTCAGCCTCTTAGTTATTTAATAAAAAATCCATTTAAAGTGAAAGAACAGGAAAAATAAAGTGTCAATAACATAACATAACAATTATAGAATGTACATATTTATATTCAGTCTTTTTTTTTGTTTTAAAATTCACTTCAACTGTTTTTTTTTTCTATTAACTCACTCACATCCGATGCTTCTGAAAGCTGTCTGCGTTTCACATTATTTATTTTTGTGTTTTGAATACCCTCGAAGTAGAATGTGGATTCTGTTAATTATTGACAAACAGAGAGAAGAACTGTTGATTAAGTAATTACTTTCTTTTTTGTGGAATGGTAAAAATATGGCGGTTACAATTGTGCTGTACACTCTTTTTATGCGGTAGATACGTTCCAAAACTAGCCGCACAAAAAAAAATCGCATAAAAAAAATACACTAATGTAGTGTAAAAGAAGGAATGTGTTCCATTATTTTCAAAAACGCATAAAACCAAAAAATCATATAAAAAAAGACATTAATTACATTATATAATTAGGGTTACGTTCCAAAATTTTTTTAAAGTTCATAGGACCAAAAAATCGCAAAGAAAAGTCGATATCAATTAATAAAAAATAAGGATACCTGAGAATTTTTGAGCAGAGTATAAATTTTTGGTAAATTCAAATCAAATACATAACATTACTTTATTTTTAATTAAATATATTTATTTCACATTACTTTAATTAGTAGTTTTATAAAAATTCTATATTTAGTCATTTTCTTCACTTTCTGATAACACCTGCAACCTTTTGTGAACTGGCGCGAAATCATTATCATCACTGGAATAGACAGTCAGTTCATTTTGTGACGAGATTGCTACTGCATCAATAGATTCAACGTAAGTTTCGCCTGCAAAAGGTTCTCCTGATTTGATAAGAAAATACAAAAAAAAAATAATACATACAAAATACTATAGAAAAACAACGCATAACTTCAAAATATTGTACAAAAAAATCAGAATTAGATTTTCAGGAAAAATCACATAACTTCAAAACCGCATAAAAAAGATTCGCATAAAAAGAGAATTGAGTGTACTTTGCATGTCAACGGCTGACTATTTGTAAGGGTTCATTACCATACATGACATTCTGAAATGTTGTTGTTCTACATTTGATTAGTTTCAAGGGCGGATGCTATAGGCATTTAACTTAAAGTTTTCAAACAAGGTTTTACTTTTTAGACTATTTTATTCCATCCATCTACAATTTTCGGCTTGTTCCTTAAATTTAATTCAGTTTTAGTCTTTTGATTTCAATGAAAGGCTTTATTCTTGCTATTGTACTCACATAATTGATTTAATAGAATTATAGGAAAGAAATTGATCGGTTCCTTAAGTGATTTCTTATCCTCAAGCCATTGTGATGTATATAACTTAAGTTTAAGTTAATATGTACATTCCTTATTTATTTATATTTTCTCTTTGTTGGATCGATCTTAATCTACTAACTTACAATCTAAATCACATTCTGGCTTAACATAACTTCCAATAACTGCTGTCCCATCAACATTTAGTCGACTACAATCACAGAGGATTCTCTTTTAGCGAGAGCCAATATAAACTGTGAATACTTCTCGAGAATGAAATATTCCCGCGTCTGATCCTTGAACAGCGAATAATTGTTCTTATATTCGCTCTCCTCCAAAGCGGCGGACAGCTTCCTTACGCGACGACTTTTCCGACATGCAACCGTGTTTTTATTCCGACGATCCTGCTCCTTGGGCGAACGATCCTTTTTGGGGAATCGGCGGACCATGTTCTCATGGAAGCGGCAAATGTCGTCGAATGTCTCTTCCGGAATCTTCTCCTTGATGGTGGTGTTGATTTCGATCAGCTCTTCCTTTATCTTTACCGAGATGAGATCAGATATGGCTGGAGGGGTGATTGTGTCACGGCTATTTGTCTGGACTCTCATTGGACGGGTAGATGATCGCCCCCTTCGTTTGCAAAGAGTTAGAGTTGGTTGTGGCGTGGCCGGTGGTTCGTCCTTCACTTGTACTTCGTCCGAACTGGGTTCTACAGAGATGATGCTTTCTTCTGTTGAATTTGATGAGCTAGGGGAACGGAAAGACCGATTTCTTGTGATTATAGGACAAGATGTGTTATCAGCTATAGAAGATGTCTGTGATTCCATGCTTAAGTCGATTACTTCCGATTCTTCGGGCAAATCACGAATCGGTCGATTTCTGGGACTCAAATTGACTGGTTCCAGCTGAACAAGAGCGTTTAGCTGCAGTGCCGAAGGGATTGACTCAGATCTTAATCGCTTTGGTTCAGTTTGGTGTTGGTCAAACTTTGCAGATAAATCAGTTTCGTCGTCGGCGCTGCGCTTTCTTTTGTCGAATTTCTTGTGGCGGTATTCGAAAACTGTTTCAAACTCCATTGCTTCTTCTGCTTCTTTGTAATTTTTTGGTCTTGTCAACACGATGCTCGTTGCACTTCTGATGTCCTTTCCAAAATCGATTGCCAATTTTATACCAAATCAATTTCGCTACCTACTCAAGATCCAAAAACTGTTGTTTTGAAGAGTGAAAGCAGTTCTGCCAATCATTCACTACAGAAGATTCTGCTCTGTCCCGTTTTACCGCACGCTGATGGCCTGCAGCGCAACTGAGAGGTAATATTGTTTTGAAGATGATGCCTGATGACGCATCTATTGTATGAAGTTTGTTTACTCGTTCATTGCAGAGCACCCTGCAGCTACTGCCGGCGATAGGGCACGCCCTTGCATAAACACGCATAATTGTGCGGAAAATGATTGTTGTTTGTCAACAGAGAATTAGATAAGCCTACAAATGCGATAAACAAGCGGAGTTTTGCGGGAATGAGTGTTCTGTTTGCACTGTTGCTACTTCTTGAAAACTAGTTACTTTGTTTTGCAGCTTTATGAATATGTTGCGGTTTTGGATTTCCAAACATATTATTGGCTGCAATGCAGTAAATGGTTTTGGCGTATATTTTGTGATATAAAATGCATTTTATTGCAGATTTTCGTTATCCAGTGATAGTTGATTTCTGTTTGTCTGTAGTTGGTGCACCGATCTTCCTACGTATGCATACAAAAATCTCTCCATTTAAGAGATCACCTCAAAAAAACATACTTTCAGAAGACTGACATTTTTGTCTAGCCGTGCACATGATTACTGAAGTAATTTTCATTTCCTCAGTTGTTTAATGAGGTTAAAGTCGGTAACATTTTGGAGAGGAAATTTCGTTCGTTTTCACTACTTGGCCTTCGGAAGATGAGAAAGGTTTGATTCAATTTAAGTAATTTGACGCCACTGTGTTACTCGAAAAGTTGTAATTCCTATCCAACCAACCATCAAGCCAACCATCATCCCATACCGGACCAAAGATAATTTTAAGAAGCGGAGTGACACATACTGCTTAATAATAATAATAATTGTTGGCGCTACAGTCCAAAGGGGGACCAGGGCCTAGTTTGCTCATCAACTACCCGTGTTGTGCGCGCTACTGTTCTCTCACGAGTAGAAGGGACCTACAGTTTTTCGCCGACTCCGAACGGCGAAATTTGAGAAGCTTTCTTAGACAGTTATTGCTCTTTGAGTGTTGTCAGCAGCTCGAAAGAGGTGGTGCCGTGAAAAATTCGAAAAATTGGTGTTGAGCTGGGAATCGAACCTAGACCGTTCGGCGTGTGAGCGTCGCACTCTACCCACTACGCCACGGCGACCACACATCCTCCTTACATCCTCTTAAATGCTGTGCCATGCAACAGAATTTCGGTAATCAAGGTCTTATGTGACCCTTTTTTGTCTTTCCATAAAAGTTCCTGTCTTTAAGTTGCGTATTCTTAACTTTATCTCGAAGGTTGCATCATAATGTGCGTTAACTTTGGAATCTACCGTATCGAAGTATTACACCAGTTCGAATGTTTAGCTTCTAGATGGCCGTTTTGCAGTTGGTGGTCTTGGAAGCAATTTTTAGACAAAATATTTATACATGGTCTATTAAAATTACATTTTTGTGAGGTTACATGTAGCAGATGTCTGATTTACCCTGGCTAGAGAGGTCATCTTTGGAGGATTTAATGACGAACTCTATAAGCTGTACAGCGACATGCGCCTGGTCAAGCGTATACGGATACAACGCTTAAGATGGCTAGGCCATGTAGAGCGTATGGACACCTCTGCTCCGGCCCGAAAAGTCTTTGAATCTGAGCTATTGGGACAACGCAACAGAGGACAACCTAGACTAAAGTGGCGCACACAAGTGGAGAAGGACCTCAACCAACTTGGAGTGCGCAACTGGAGACAGCTGGCGAAAGATCGTGCTGACTGGAGAGGCATGTTGGTTGAGGCCCAGGTCCACCCCGGACTGTAGCGCCGCAAGAAGAAGAAGAAGAGTGGGAACAAAATTGATTGCAGGACATAATTGTTTTATTTATGTAGATGACCGAGGCAAATGACGTAGCACCCCGAAGGTATGTATTCTAGATATCTCAGAACATACATTTCATTTCCTATTAACCTATTTTGCTCTCGTAGGAGTTTTTCAAACTTATCAACTTATGAATGCAACAGCACTTTCACAGAGACATGCCCGAAACCTGGAATTTTTCCTTCATACCGTGAGTCTTTATTCAACTTGGAAAGGGATACAAAAACAATCATCACAAGCAGTCCCAATTCCTACTATACGCCGCTACCAAAACGTACAGAAACTCCGGAGACATCGTCACGAATCAACAAACTAGTCGTTTGTGTAGAACAAATCATCGTACACATTTTATGTTTTGTTTTGTTTTTGTTATATTTATTGAAAAAGCATGTAAGTATAGTAAAATTATAAAACTTAATTACGAATATGGTATCATTAAGCACATTAGTTAATCCAGTAACTCGTCTGGTGGAATTTTTGCAAAAAAAAAAAAATCAAACCGCTCTACACTATAACCGAAAAAAATTGGATTTAAAACTACTGTCAGATGAAATCAGCTGTGCATTGAAGAATTCATTGTGTCACCCCTTTCCTTCAAATACTTCACCATCAACGGATATTTTGCCGCTACGCCAGTAACGTATCCTATGGGCCGGAGTCTTTAGTTAGAAAATGAATAACTTTTCCCTGTAAATACAGTTATATGCGACCTAAAAGTCGAAAAACGTATGGTTCGTACCATGACCTACTAGAGTACATTTTATTGATAATAGCAAATACATTTCCTTCTGTTTATGCCGATACTGAATTCGAATCAATTGTTTTTTGTGTTGGCTTTTTTAATCATTTGTGGCCGCCGTGGCGTAGTGGGTAGAGTGCGACGCTCATACGCAGAAGGGTCTAGGTTCGATTCCCGACAGAACACCTGGAATTTTTCACGGCACCACCTCTTCCAAGCTGCTAACAACATTTAAAGAGTAATAACTGTATAAGAAAAAGCTTCTCAAACTTCGCCGCTTGGAGTCGGCAAAAAACTGTAGGTCCCTTCTACTCGTGAGAGAACAGTTGCGCGCACAATACGAGTTGTTGATGAGCAAGCTAGGCTTTGGTCCCCCTGTGGACTGTCGCGACAACAATAATTATTATTATTATTATTATTTTTAATCATTATTCTTATCCTTTTATGGGCAGATTACCGAGATGTAAGGTCCGATTAAATTTGGTTCATGGTCTACATGTTGGTCATTCTATATGACACTAGTCTGTAAGTTCAGAAAACCGCAAGAGGAAAATCGAAAGGAAATGATTTTTCATTGCATGTAATCCACGTAGCCCATTAAATGTTTAACAAGAAAAAAAAGAAGATTTTCTGTGAAACATTAAACGGAAACCAATTGACTGAGATCCAAGGGAAGGTTTCTTGTCCATAAAATTTCATTCTGCTTAAGCCTCCAACAAGTCAAAGTTTTTTTTATGTTCTTTTGCAGTGTACAGTTGGATATGGTTTAAAAAAAGCAGTGCTTATGAACAAGGTTATGTTGAGTGCTAGTGTAACTCCGATCATTTGAACAGCCCTCGCACACCGAAGTGGAAAAGTTCGACTGCAGTTGTTGATTGAAATCTGGGTGCACTTAGAACAACAGCACTTTGACTGTGAATAAAGGCCGAGCTAATACAGCTCGACTCAATAAAGAGGCTCATTCCGTTGAGCCACTTCTTATGTTGAATTTAAACAATTAATAAACTACATCCTTTGAAGATCTGTAGTAGAGTAAAAACGATACGACTTTTGCGCTCTATGTGCACAATTATTAACTGATAGCTCCACTATCTTTCATGAGATCACCCTCCTGGCTTACATCGTAGTAAAAAGCTGGTGTGCATGACGTCATTTACACAACCCGTTGTCATATTTTGTGATGCACAACATAACTTGAATTGAATCTTATCTGCCCGAGTAAAGTAGGAAAGAATCATATTACCTCGCTATTCCGACTGTATTATACAGATCTGTTTTAAAGGTCAGATTATCTATTTATGTTGGAAGGTATAGGAATTGCATTCGTCAATTGTATCCTCTAATTGCATTTTTTTACGAATTCTTTGCAAGCAGTACTCAGCAGTGCCTCAACTTTCATACACTTAAGGAAATTAAGAATTGGCCCCACAGTTTAATCATGTTTACGATCTTTCTGTACGAACATTTCAAGAAGTTTGTAAAGCACTGCTAGATTATTTTCCAGAATTACTTTCAAGGTGTAACATTTTTAAACCAACAAACAGCTCAGCACACTTCCACAACTAGTGCAAAAAGATTTCAGAGTGCTTATTTTTTCTTTTAACGGCGCCCTATTAAATCCAAATTATTTAATCAGTTCCATTCAGATAATTGAATTTATTCACTCAAGCAGTGAAGACAAGTTCCATTTGAATTACATAACTCTGTGACATCGAACGGAAAAACTTCATAAAGTCCAACTACTTATCCTCTGATTATTCAACATTTCATTTTTCTATTCCCTCCTCGATAGGTCGATGCGGAAAATGAAAAGTGAAAATCGAGTGCACCCGTTATGGTAATTCAAACGCACAACTGTCGGATACGGTTATAGTTCAACGTCTCTGGCGGATGCTCAAAATTGAGCAATCGGCTGCGATTATTATGAGTTAATGCCTGGAGTTGTACAGTCCACTAGCGGGCCGGCAAATAAGAAAACCGGGCAGCATAGCAAAACGGCAATACGCAAGACATGGTGGAGCGTCATGCCGGCAACAAAATCCATAGACTCCATGTTTCTTTGGTTCAATAACTTTGGCAGCAAGAAAGAAGTACATTAACCAGGGCAGCAATCTGTGACTCAAGGCGAGCTAGTTGCACTTGTTTTCATTTTGATTCGGGTTTGTGGGAAAATTTTATTGAGCTTATACTCTGCACTCGGAGTGGAATGGGCTTGAAAATGAAGTTGAAATGCAAGGAAATAATTTTTGGAAACTGAATTCATCTTTTAAATATCAAATGAAGAAAACAATTTCAGATAATGATATTGGATAAGTGAGCAGTCAAAGTGAAAGTGTTAAGTGATGTCAATTTTTGTTGGAGGAGGTTCATATGGGCTATATGTCCCGTGTGATCTCTGAAGACTAGCGTGAGTTTTGCATAGGTCTTCAGATCTTTAACAAAATGTGGTTTAAATTGCTGAAAGTTTTGTATTTTGATTAAGAAGTACATACATAAAACCCAGCGAAGGCTTTGACTCAATCCTCAAATTTCAAAACACTTTTTGGATATTTTGTTTTAATTTCAAGTTGAATTTAATATTTAGCAAAAACGATTTACTTGGATTTCAGGAAGTCTTCATTTCAAGAAATGTACAGAATTATGAATGAAATAGCAGGAAAGACTAAAAAACGTACAAGATGAACATATATGACATCAGAATGTAACAGAAGAAATGATTTGTTGAATTGTTGAGTATACCCGTATGAAGTGAGCGTCAAGATAGAAATGTCTCGATAGGGAACATTTGTTGTGATCGAGCCCTTATTTTTCTTTTGATTGTTTGCTATCACGATATACAGAATAGAAGGTATTGTACTTCTTTATCTGTCAATTTCCAGTGACGTCATCTACCGACTCGTAAATTTCAATTGGGTGTAGAATTAGATTAGAAAC
Organism: Eristalinus aeneus; assembly: GCA_955652365.1. Classification (NCBI taxonomy): domain Eukaryota; kingdom Metazoa; phylum Arthropoda; class Insecta; order Diptera; family Syrphidae; genus Eristalinus; species Eristalinus aeneus. Next base: position 67,475,539 of record OY019133.1, read on the forward strand.
TCGAAGTAGTGTTTGAATGTGTATCATTTGCGACATGAATTAAATGAAAGTAATGTGTTATTTTATAAACAATGCAATTATTTTTATTTTTCTTTTGTTTAATTATTTTTAGTGCATAAATATTTACAAAATATACATATATTTATTTGTTATTTTAAATTTCTATGAACCTAGTCGAATTATTTTTCTTTTCAATTGCAATTTATTACAAAAACCACGTAATACGAGCGTAAACCGTACTTAAACTCTAGTGGTCTCGGATGATCGTAGAGACCTGCTTTGAACTGATCTTTAAGGCATTCAAATAGCATATTTAATGATTTTATGCTGATCAAAAGTGGTCGCCGTGGCGTAGTGGGTAGAGTGCGACGTTCACACGGCGAAGGGTCTAGGTTCGACTCCCAGCTCAACATCAATTTTTCGAATTTTTTACGGCGCCACCTCTTTCGAGCTGCTGACAACACTCAAAGAGTAATAACTGTCTATGAAAGCTTCTCAAATTTCGCCGTTCGGAGTCAGCAAAAAACTGTAGGTCCCTTCTACTCGTGAGAGAACAGTAGCGCGCACAACACGAGTAGGTGATGAGCAAGCTAGGCCCTGGTCCCCCTTTGGACTGTACCGCCAACAATTATTATTATTATGCTGATCAAAATGCCTTTCTGAAATGGGAGTAGATTAACTCTGTTGCCAAATCGTAGCTGTAAGATAGGGTTTTCCATTTATTGAAGTATCTTCTATTGCGTCTCCATCTCTAAGCCAAATGCTCTTTCCATGGGTCGTGAATCTATCTTCGGTACTTTAGAATTGAACACGTCGAACCACGCATCCACCTAGAGTAAGAGACTATTTATACACTAATTTATTCTTAAATTTTTTACTTATAGTATTGATAATTTCAGACAATTCTTGCCAGTTAGGTGAAATAAGAATGCCCAGCATACCCATTCTTTTCAATGCACTTGAATTCGTATGCGAAAAGAGTTGAGTTGCATATTTCACCTGTAATAAAATTAATATATTAAACGTTTAAAAATGTTCAACAAAGTAAAATATTACCTTCTGCCTCTTACTTTGCTTGACTGGTAAATGAATTGGTGTTAGACGCGTTGCTATTTTAAGGTCATTGTTGTCGTTTTGCAGCAATTTAAAAAGGGGAGCCTTTGTAATATATTCTTCGTTGATGAGCATTTCATCGTCAAGGAAATGATTCCTTAACAACTTTATCAAATGTGGAACGTCAGCAAACATAAAAACTTTTCCATTTGGCTTAGTTGGATGTTCAATGTATGGCTTGACTTCGTTAACACCATACTCTCTCCATAAGCCTCGATTTCCACCTCCCATGTCCATAGTAATAGCAACGACTTGGTTGCCAATGAAGTCAAAGTTACGAATCATGTTGTCTATTAGACTTTTGGACAATTTTTTGTCGAAGTTGTAATACAGAGGTTGCTTCCAATTATTAAATATTCCTCTTGCCATGATAACTTGGAGGTAATTTGCAGGCCCAAGTAAGGTGTCTGACTTTTTGTCATATTCGTAACAAGTACGTATTTACATTTCATCAGCTATTAGCATACACACTCTGTCACGCTGTGAAAAATGGGTATATTTCATCGGATTGAATACTGATTTCAAGGACCCAGGCTGGATATCAATTTTTTCCGCAAAATTTTTATGTGTGGTTACAGCAGGGAAGTGATAGCCATTTCTTAGCATGAATCGATATGCTGTCGGGCCACAAGCATGAATGGCTGTACACTTCGATATGTCATCCAAAGTCCATCGTACTCTAACTCCCAGAAATAGTTTTTTTTTTCTGTGTTGGTGAAAAAATATTCCCTATTGCATTGCACTCCTGCCGCAGCATATAATTCTCGTGGGTCAACTTGAGAACTTGTGCGTGCGATGATTCTTTTTCATTCTGGAGCGATTTAATTTGAGTTTGCAGTTTGATATTATATCCTGTAACTCCTGTTCTTTAGGTGTAAATATTTTACAACAATAAGAAATGTAATGTATGAGAAAGAATTCAAACTTACGTTATTTGTTCCAAATTTTCTGCAACGACGTGGTCTTCCTCTACGATGTGGTCTTTTTCCTTGCTCAACTCATTCAGCAAATCATTTGAATCATTGATTGATCGAGAAACGACCAGAACGGGCCAGAAGACACGGCAAGGTAATTTTGCTCCATGACAATGCACCTGCACACGAAGCAAAACCGGTTCAGGATACAATCAAAACACTTGGCTGGGAGCGGCTACCCCACCCGCCGTATTCACCAGGCTTGGCTCCTTCCGACTACCATTTGTTTTCATCGATGGGACACGCATTGGCTGAGCAGCACTTTGATTCCTACTAGGAGGTCGAAATTTGGGTGTCTGAATGGTTTGCTTTAAAAGACGAACAATTTTATTGGTGTGGTATTCACAAACTGCCAGAAAGGTGGTCAAAATGTGTAGAAAACAATGGCCAATACTTTGAATAAAATATTTTTACTTTCCCATTAATAATTTGTGTTTTATTTTCAAAAAAACGCTCAACTGGTATACATACTGGTGTATAACAGTATACAAGTATGAAGTGAGCGTTGGGTGTATGTTCACCCAACAATTCTACTGAAACTAAGTCTATATTTTCCAATTCCTAATCATCGATGACGCTGATCATTCACAGTAACGTGAAGATAGTTATCGTTGTAGAATGGTGGTGCAATAAACGATGTGCTCAGTTATGAAATCAAACCTGTAGGCGTGTAATTGTCGCATCTTTTTTCTAATTGGCGCCCACGAAAGGGATTGTTAGGCTCCTATAAGTGACTGAAATTAAGTCACAGCACAGCCGGAATGTATAGAGGAAGAGAGGGAAAGGATAGTTTTAGTTAGTTTAGTTAGCTATGACTTTTATTTTCACAACAGATAAATTATAAAGATTAAATATAATAAGTCTAATTGGTTCGGTCTATGGCCGTCTACCAGGTTGACAATGCTATTCACCCATCAAATGTTAAATTAAATATTGTAAATTCTTCAAATATCTATTCATTACTGTGAGCATGTTATTGAAATTATTAAAAATCTCCTTCTAATATTCTTTTTCTATAACGAAGTGCAGCTGCGGTGTAATCGTATAAATCATTCCAACCTCCCTGTCCGTTTAAAATATTTAATACTTCTTCTTCATTTAAAATCGCTTTTGCAAAGACCAAGAATCGTAACTCCTTTAGCACTGGACATACTGCAAGAAAGTGGAGTACATCTTCCCTGGATTGCATGTTACACAGTTCGCAGAGTATTGGTAGATCGATTCGGTGGGGTATAAAATTTAAATTGACTATCTCACCTCTGATTCCGAAGATCGTACTAATTTTGTTAACAGAAAAACAGTTCAGGAAGTAAGTGCTTTCATGCAATTTATGGTTCAGTTGACTATACAAAATCCTATATAGAGAGGCTTTGGCATCTTCAATAAACTTTTTGTGCATGTTCTGACTCATTTTGTCTAATAGCATATTACATTTCTCCCTCAGAGAAGCTGGTTGTTCATCTATTTGTATATCTAGGTTAATCCTGCAGTCTGAAGCAAGTTCCTTCCATACATTGGAAATACCTCCGTTGTTTCTTAAAATGTTTCTTAATACTATTTTAGGAATCCTTGAATCCTCCATCTGCAAAACTTTAATAATGTAATTGAAGTGTATTCGCAAAGTATGAAAAAAAAAAAACAATGGTGGGGTTTCAGTTTCTAGGTGTAACATATAATTTGGCGTGCTGGTCGGTAATCGGAAAATCATCTTTAAAAAGTATAGGAGGAACTTTTCAACAGTATCATAAGGTTTGTTACCCCATACCTGAGATCCGTAGAGGTTGAACGGAAAATCGTTTGTTTCGCTCTATGTGAGATGAAATTATTTCTAAAACAACGATTCCATATTAATGATATATGTAGCTCGCTTAGCATCTGCCAGTTTTTCGTCAAGGTGTTTGTTTATGTTTAAATTTGGTGTGACTGTTATAACCAGATATTTATACTTTCGCACGATCTCTATGTCTTCACCACTAAATGTCCATTTTTCCTCGCAAGATTAGCTCCCAGCTCCATCTCTAAACAACATGATTTTTGACTTCTGCAAGTTGACTGTTAGATTTGAACTGTTGCAGTACACTTCTAATCTGTTAATCATTTGCTGCAGTCCTTTAATAGAGTTGCTCAAGAAAACGATGTCATCCGCATACATTAGTGCTGGAACTGCTACTTCGTTAAAACGTATCGAGAGGGAAAGGATGTACCAGTACACATTCGTTTTAAATGGCTGGGGATTGTAGTTTGTGTAGCGAGTTTCGCGGAAAAATTCTGAAAGAGAAGGAATGCAGCTGGCTTACTCATTAGAGCGTTTTTCGTTAATATAGCAACAAAAGAGTAATAAAGACACCATATTACGTCGATGTTCTAGTGATTCGATTAAATTCGCAGCATTATTATTACCAATCAGTTCTACCGCTCTCTGTTGAATACTACATAGTGGGTGATGGGAGATCTTAGGAGCTCCGGGCCAGATACTAGTACTATACTCAGATAACATATGATTAAATAATTTTTGCATCGAATTTGAAGCTTAGACATACCCCTGCTTATTTGTCGGTCTCTAATATACACATTTACTGAGAATGGAAAGTCGTTCGGTATCAACAACGCAAGAGCCATTCAAGGATAATGGTTGGTTATTTTGGAATCGTTTGGATGACAGCAGACAGAACTGGATTTTGGAAGCATTCAATTTTACTCTATTCTTTATACCCGAATCAACTATGCTGTCAATATATAAATTTAATCAGCTTAACATATGTTGCTGTTCCAGAGGGGGGTCGATAGCCGAGGAATGAATATGAAAAGGTGAGGGTACTGTCATCAGCGAAGGAGTGAATTGTATTAGAAGTGACAGAAAGGAAAGCATTTATAAAAATAAACAGTGCCGGAGACAAAACGGAGCCCTGGGCAAGCTGTGCTTTGTTCACAGTGTTTAGACCTAAGTGTTGGACCATAACGTCTAAAATGCATTTCAGAAAGGCTGATATTCCCAGGACAATTTGAATATAGATCAGAGATTAACTACATAAATGAAAAATATAAGCATTGTCATATTTAAAATTGTTAAGAACGGCTTACGGACAAAAAAATTGGTAAGTTTGCGTAAGTTTTGATATAGGATTTTTGATTTAATTCAATTTAACCACACCAAACAAACAATGTTCTGACGCGTTTAATAAATAATCAATTGGATGGCGCGACAGTCCACAGAGAACCAGGGCCTAGCTTGCACTCGTGTTGTGCGTTTTACTGTTCTCTCACGAGTAGAAGGGACCTACAGTTTTTTGCCTATTCCGAACGGCGGAATTTGAGAAGCTTTCTTAGACAGTTATTACTCTTTGAGAGTTGTCAGCAACTCGAAGGAAGTGGTGCCGTCTACAATTCGAGGTGTTCAACCGGGAATCGAACTTAGACTCTTCGGTGTGTGAGCGTTGCATTCTACCCACTACGCCACGGCAGCCACTCGAAAGAGGTGAAAAATTCAAGGTGTTCAGCCGTGTCGCACTCTACCCACTACGCCATGGCGTTGTGAAGTTTTTGCTGTACTTTAAAATACTGTTATCGCGTGGAATGTTAGCAGCATACCAACAATCGAACGTATTGTTGCACGCTTTGTTCATTGATTGTATTTCAAAATAATAGGTTAAATAAATGATAAATAAATGATGATCGATATCACTGGAAGTAATGGTCAATTAAACGATCGGAAGATCCTTGAGGTAGCAAAATTCATATCTCTCTGTAGATTCATGCCAATCAAACCTTATTCCACAATAAATTAAACAAATTGGACGGATTTGAGAAGTGAAATGAGTAAGCTGCAATTGAAAATTCTTTGACCGACCACTTTGCCTCAAATGCGTATGGTGAATGGCAGTAAACAAGATAATTGATCCATTGCTGTGCTACCTGCGTTCATGCGTACAATACATGCATTATACGTAATGATCTTAAAGCAAACAACCCGACGCTGCTGTAAACAATAACAAGCTCAGGTCAATATAGAATGCAGGAGCAAAATGTGTCAAAACAAGTAATGCGTCATCAAGTTGCCGTTGCGTTAGAACATACAAGTTACTGCGTACAACGAACGAACAAAATTCGCCCTATTTTGTTTCAGTGATATTTGCAAGTTACATGAGTTATCAAAAAAGGTTTTTAAGCCGTAAGTGTTTGCTTGAAACCGATTGTATCGTTTTGGTTTCATGTAGGAATATTGTAACAACAAAAACGCTATAATTCTGACATTTATTGAGAAAATTTAACGGCTGCTGATGTTTTGAGAAATGTGTGCCCAAAAGTATTTGTGCAAGCATTTGAAATAATTCAATTTAACAGCAAAAACTGAATGCACCGATTGTTTTAGAAAACTAAGCCGTTTGTATAACAAAAGCAAATATAAAGCTATTTTAGTTTCTAAAGTTTAACTTTAAACTTTCGTTTCCAAAGCACGGAGTCTCAAAAAATCGTCAAAAAGTCAGTCGATATACAGGGATTCCAATAAGTATTCACTCACACACCTATATGATAGGGAAAAATTCATAGAAACAAATCTAGGATAGGTACAAAAATCAAACGTTCAAATTTTTATTCTGTGTTTAGTATTGAGTACAATATAACAAGACAAAATAACAATACCAGACATTTTAACAAAATAAACAACAATATTCACACGATTGCAATTTAAACCTCAAAAAAGTATTCACTCGCACTCACAATAACTTAGTTCTTTCCTTATTTAATACTTTGTTGGTCCACCTTCATTTCTAATTATGTGAGCTAGAAGATTTGAAGAAGAGTGAACTACTTTTTGAGTTACACCAGATAAAATTTGTCCCATTTATTCTCCAAGTAGTTTTCAAATCAAGATAATTCTGCATGCCATGTTTTTTAATTTTTCCTCCAAAATATTCCATACGCTTGCGATTGGATTGATGTCTGGTGATTGAGTTGGAATTTGAACCCATTTTGGAGTGTTTTAAAGCAGCTTCATTTGAGTGCTCAAAACCTAAAATGTAATCGGAACCAAGACCAATTTTGTTTGCACTGAATTGAAGGTTTGTCTTTAGTATATTGATTGATGAGTCATATAACCCCAAACAAGCACAGAGTTACTTCATGTTTAAATGTCGGTTTAAGGTTTTTTTTCTTGCATTTCAGTATTTTTCTTTCTCCATACCAGACCTCGACCATCTGAACCACAATTACGAGGGTTGCCTTTTATATTTGGGGATTAGAGAAAAAAAACAATTATTAATCATCGAAAATAGCTTTATTGTGTTTCAAAATATTCCCCATTAAGATCTTTAGACTTTGGCATGCGGAGCACTTTTGCCACTCTGATTGAGGTATCTCCAAAACATGCATTCTGAACGCATCAACCGCTTCTTCAGGTGTCGCAAAACGTTGACCTCTCATTTTATTTCTTACGTACGGGAATAAAAAGAAGTCATTCGGTGTCAAGTCAGGACTATTCGCCGGATGACTCATCAAATCGATGTTTTGAGTGCTCTAAAATGCAGTTGTTTGAGCCGATGTGTGAGAGCTCGCATTGTTGTGGTGAAAAGTGATCCGTCTTCGACGGTTGGCTGCCCTGATTTCATGGAAGACAACTGGCAAACAAATGGTTGTGTACCACTCAGAATTGACTGTTCTGCATTGTTTTAGTGGTACGGTTGTGACATGTTCAGTTTTTCTGAAAAAACAGGTGACCATTAGCTTGGAAGTGCTTCGTGAGCAAACAACTTTTGTTGGATTTGACTCAATTTGAAACACCCATATAGTAGACTGCTGTTTACTTTCGGGCTCACACGCGTAAATCCACGATTCATCTCCTGTCACGATGTCACTGACGTGGTCGCTGGCAGCATCGCGAACGTATTTTTGGAGCATTTCTTTCGACCAATCGACACGAGCCTTTATTTTGAGCGATTGAAAAATCGTGTGGAATCCAACGCGAACAAATTTTTATGACTGCCAAATGTTCCACTAATGCCTAAGGTTGTCTCAATCTCACGAAAGGTCACATGACGAGCTTGCAATATCAGATGGCGCACAGCATCAATGGTTTCCAGACAGCAACTGATTTTGGACGACCTTCACAAAATTCGTCTTGGAGTGAACTACGACCTTGGTTGAATTCACCATACTATCGATAAACATTGGCCCTTGATGGAGCTTGATATAAAAAAAATCCACGTCGAAAGTTGTAAGAAATAATCGCAAGAAAATTTTAATTCCGTTTTTTGGGCGAGATGAATCTTTTAAGTAAACAACACAAATAGCGCTCGTATGTCAAAATGTTCTGAGTACATATGGTATAACCTCAAAAATATTAAACTGTACGATAGAGCTGGCAGTTGCTAGATTGAACACTAGAGTTGCTCAATCCCGAAATATAAAAGACAACCTTCGTATTATTTTTAGTTTCGTCCATAAATATAATTTCTTTCCAAAACTCTTTTGGTGCGCTTTTATATTCGTTTGCAAATATAAGCCTCTTTTTATCGATGATGCTAATAAATGGTTTATTTCTTGGCAATCTTCCAGTATCATACACAACATTTTTTCGACTCTTATTTAAATTTCAATGTGAATTTTTATTTCACTGTTTTTCTATCTTGCTGTTTTTAAAATTACACGCATTTCTCTGTCAGTCAAGATACGTGGGCAATCCGATCGAGGAGCACAAGCCATGCTGTTTCTTCCGGAAAATTTTTCATTCATACTTTTGACCTTTAAATAAAACGCATTACCATCTTTTCCAATCGATATGATTAATTTTCCGGATTCACGAAAGTCTAAAATAATTTTTACAACTTCATACTTGGTTTGTTTCGTTTTTCGAACCACTTTAGTCAAAATCACTCACTCGTGTACAATTTCGATGTAAATGGACTGTCGATTTATGCTTACTGTAATGAACAACGACGATAACTCTTTCCTTTGTTGAATTTTTCTAAAAGAAATCCTGTTACGTGGACATAAGATTCAGTGACAATTGGTTGAGCGAATAATTTTTGGTGGCTTAAATTGTAATCTTGTGAATATTGTTATAGTTTATTTTGTTAAAATTTCTGGTGTGGTTATTTTCTTTTGTTAAATTCTACTCAATATTAAACACAGAATACAAATATGTACGTTTGATTCCTGTAGCTATCCTAGCTTTTTGTCTATGAACATTTTTCCCATCATAAAGGTGTATGTGCGAATACTTATTGAAGTTACTGTAGATATTTTTAATTTAAAAAAAAATATTTTTATTATTAATAATTTATTTATTATTTAAAATTTAAATTTGGACGTTTTGACAATTTGGAAATTTTTGAATTTATAATCAATCTATAGGACACTTGATTTTGTTTAAAATAAACGGTTGAAGTATCTTCTTTTATTTGAGAAACTGAATACATATCTCCGCAAAATTGTAAGAACACGTCTTCAAGGTGTACAAAATTTGACTATGCTACTATGCTGTTTTCATTCGTCCTTTTGAAGAAATTATGAATATTGTTGCTTAAGATTTCATAGTGCGTTCTTAATTAGAAAAAAAGTTCATTCGAGTTTTGGCTATTTTGATTGTTGAAATCTGTTGGTTTGTTTTTAAAGTAGTTGAGGTTTTTTATATTTAAAGTATGTACAATTTTTGAAATCCTTATAATGAACTGTACACAAATATATTTGTTCCACTTTTGTCAGATAATCTTTCGGCATCTTTTCCGCAACTTCATGATTGTTTTTAAAACTTCTGGTCTTTTCTATTTAAAACTGAACCAAGCGTGATTTTACTGAGTTATCATTCTTAAAAGATTTACCATATAAGGGGTCTTGCAAAGACCGAAAAAAATGTTTGTCGGATGGGGCAAAGTCAGGGCTATTTAGTTGATGCAATGGTTTCAAACAAAGCTCTTTTTGTTTTTTGGCGAGGTACCAATGATGTATTCGGTCTAGCGTTGTTCTGGTTGAACATGAAAGCATTGCGATTGACCAATTTGTGGTGAATCGCCATGTTTTGACTATGATCGTTTTCGATTGACATTATTGTATACAATCCATTTTTTATCACAAGAGGTAATGCACTTCAAAAACGAATCGAATTCATAGCGCTTAAGACGAAAATAACAAGCAAGTAATAATGCTGGTTGTTAAAAGAGTCTGAAACGCTTTACATGACGATTTGCTATTTCTGTTGACAAATTCAACCTTTCTTTAATCTCATGCGCAATTATATAGCGATCGGAATCGATTAACACTTTGATTTAATCATCGTCAACTTCCTTTGACCTGAACGTGGCTGAACTTTGAGTGAAAAATCACCTGAACGGAATTTTCAAAACCAGTTTTGACACTATCTTCTGTCGATGTTTTTTTGAGCACATTAGGGCAAGTTTTTCCCTTTCCGGAAAGAATACATCAAAATATGACAAAAATTCTCGATCTTGCACCCCATAATTAAATCTGGGTTATATAAACAACTATTTACGAAATTGTGCGATTTTTTTTTCCAAAAGCAAAAATAAAGTAACCAATAAGACTTAAAAGAAAAAGTAAGAAATTTAAAAACTTTTCAAAGCCGTTAGTATGAAAAATCCGATCCACAAGTGATCCAGTAGTACTGACACGAGAATTGAAGCCAAATAATCATTCTTACAACTAACTTGGCATACATTTTACAATGAATATTTTGTAATAGTTTATTTATAACTCTTTACTTTACAAAACGCACTTTAAATGATAAATTTGTGTTAGAGTGTCATCGAACTGAGCTTGAAATTAACCAAGAGTGCAACTCAATTAACTGTGTTTGCTGTAGATTTGAATTTGAAGTTCGTAACTTTCTTAGTAAATCTGGAAGCTCTTGAACGTTCATAAACAATGTGTATATTCAACTTTTCATCTTGCAAATGTTTGTTTGTCAGTTTCTTTCAATTTTCTGAAAAAAAAAAACAGAGAATATAACCTTACAGCGCTAACAAATTATCTTTATCCAAAACATACTCGAACAACAATGTTCATTATTTTGAGCGGAAGCATTTGCTATCTTATGGATTGCTTAATGAACGCACTTGCTTTTCGCCCCCAAACACAATATGGTGAAGGCTTTTAGGGCACGGTGTCACCAAAGCCACGGTCGCGTAACCTCCCTTCAAGATGGATTATCGCAGACTCTCTATCAAGGTGTAACTTAAAATTGAAACAAGGTTAACAATCAATGAAAACTCAGACGGCATTATTACGAGCAGCAGCAGTGGCCCTGATCCACGTGAATACACATCTCGGTCTGAATCGCATTCTTATCGAGCACAAAACCACTATTTCTCATTTTCCCTCCTTCCCAGATGCACGTGAGTGGTCACTGGAACCGACCGAAGTTTACTGCGATACGCCACCGGCTCGACATCAATCGGCTTAAGTTGTTGTCGAACTGTGTGCCAAGCACGAGTTCTACAGACAGAAACTTGTTTCAAGTATATCATTGGCATCACTACTCGTATTTGTTCACATCTCGAATAGAATGAAAAATCATTTCAAGGGAAACAACACCCGGCAAGGCGCAGCCGCTTGGGAAGCTCGTTTGCATAAACATATGATCGCCCATCAGTTAGCTTCTTCTAAATAATCACGACCCTGGTGATAGCTGGCACTTAGAAGTGTAGGCAGCCATCGCTGCGGAATGTGAATTTTAATCGCGAACTCGAAATAAATGATCGCCGCCGTGTCAGCTATGATTATGAATTCAGTCATGACTCCAATGGTTATGGGCTCTGGCCAAACTTCGCAAACGTTGACATCTGTGTTGTTTGCTGGAGTAATTAGGAAGTATGCGTCCAGTCCTTATGCGGAGTTGGTCTTGGAATGGTGCGAGATTTAATGCATGGTTTTCCGGTTCTGATTGAAGCTTTGTGCTATTTTAAAGTCTTTGCTGCTGAGCTGATGTTTAAATATTAACAAAAAATTAGAGATAAAATTTTCATTGTTCATTTTCATGGTTTCATTTTAAAGAACAAGTCCTTGGAAATTCAGTCAAGATAGAAAGAGTATAATGGACAAGTTTCCTCCTCCTGTTGATGGCAACAGAGCCCTTTAGGGATTATCAACAAACTTCCCCATTATGCGCAAAAGGTTTGACTATCGTTGGTTAAGACACTGCTCATTTGTCCGAAAAATATATTCAGGAAAAGAACTGATTCTGGTAAAAAGGGGTCTATATGAAAAATATATCAGTATTTGATGACCTTGTGGTCGCCGTGGCATAGTGGGTAGAGTGCGACGCTCACATGCCGAAAGGTCTAGGTTCGACTCCCAGCTCAACACCAATTTTTCGAATTTTTCACGGCACCCTCTCTTTCGAGCTGCTGACAACACTCAAAGAGTAATAACTGTCTAAGAAAGTTTCTCAAATCTCACCGTTCGGAGTCCGCAAAAAACGTTAGGTCCCTTCTACTCGTGAGAGAACAATAGCGCGCACAACACGAGTAGTTGATGAGCAAGCTAGGCCCTGGTCCCCCTTTGGATCAATTATTATTATAATTTGATGACCTATTCGGTCTTTCTTCGCTTTCGGCAAAGAAGTATGCCTCAGATAAATGTTTCTTAGTGAGTTAGAACTCAAGCCACCCCATTAAGTTAAGAAACCGACAACACAAAAGTGATGTTCTGGTTGTGCGAAAAAGTAGATGAATATTTATTACTTCTTTATTTCGGTAAATCCTTGCATGAAAATCAACAAACCTAATGGACACATAACATATAAATTTCTAACGTCCATGCATTACCAGCAAATGTCTATTTCTTTTTTTTATTTAATTTGACATATTGAGATATGTCAGATTTCAGCAGCAGATGGCTGCCAAAGTGAAAACAAAAAAACCTCTGACACTTCATACATCTGAAAGCTGTTTACGAATTTCTACGAAAAGTCGTTTCACAAGATTTGGAAGAATTATTCTCTGCAGATTTTTTCCCAAACTACTCAACTACGAATTTCTGTACACAAATGAATTGGAACAGACCTATATCCATTCAAAAACAAGTGTCAAAAATTGACAAAAAGTAACATTGCTCCGCCCTCTATCCGTGTTGACGAGGTTTCTTCTCCAGTAATAGTATTATTGAATGTGCTGAGCAGAGACCAATAAAGAGACAGTCAACTCCCTCGTCTCCCGGACTTGAATTCATTTTGAAAGCGCTTTTTATAACATTTCCCCTCCAGCTGATTCACAGACAGGATTTTTTTGTTTTTAATTGAGAATACGTGTGAGCTGCTTCTACGGTGGATCTCCTCACTCTTCAAACTTTTAGAAGGAAAGGTCGTACGAAAGTTGCCTTTAATATTTGGGGATTAGAGGACAAAAACAAATATTAATCATCGAAAATAGCGTCAATCTTTAATAGCTTTAAATAGCTTCTCAATTAAGAGCTATACACTTTTGCATGCGTTTGAACCAATTGTCGAAGCACTTTTGCCACTCTGATTGAGGTATCTCCAAAACCTGCATTCTGAACACATCCGCTTCTTCAGGTGTCAAAAAACGTTGACTTCTGATTTTATTTTTTACGTACGGGAATAAAAAGAAGTCATTTGGTGCCAAGTCAGGACTATACGGCCGATGGCTCATCGAATCGATGTTTTGAGTGCTCAAAAATGCAGTTGTTTGAGCTGATGTGTGAGAGCTCGCATTGCCGTGGTAAAGAATGATCCGTCTTCGGCGGTTGGTTGTCCTGATTTCTTGGAAGAATCCAACGGAATTCGCCATATCATCGATAAACACTGGTGCTTAATGGAGTTTGTTCGCCAAAAATTGAATTGAGTTCATCAATGCATTGTTGTTGAGTTAATCCACGTCGAAAGTTGTAAAAAATAATCGCAAGAAAATTTTAATTCCATTTTTTGGGCGAGGTGAATCTTTTAAGTTACTGTAAACAACCCAAATAGCGCTCGTATGTCAAAACGTACTGAGTACATATAACCTCAAAAATATCAAACGTTACGATAGAGCTGGCAATTACCAGATTGCAACATTAGAGTTGCTTAATCCCGCAAAATAAAAGGCAACCTTCGTATAAATCAGACAATTAAAGGAGAGAAAGAACAGTTTTTCCCACCACAAAGTAATGGTTGCCGATAGCCGCTATCAGAAATTATGTTTGTAAGGCAGTAGTTGCATCAGAAAAGCAATTTTCTTAAAACTTTATGACTAATTCTAGAACAAAATGAGAACACAAACTTAGTACAAACGCAATAATTTACTAAATAGTACTTATAACATAATAAACATTGCAAAGCACTGAATAGCAGCTACTGATTTTAAGTTCTATAACTTGGTTTCTATATATGTATATCATTTTTATAACTGTTGATAAATGTAAATATTATGTCTGATATTATTTCTGTTCTTATTGAAATAGTACTCAAAAGGTATCTTAAATTTGTAGAAACGTTCTCATTGCGAAGCAACTTAGTTTTTTTTTTAAGTATTTTTAATGTATAACAATTGTCATACATCTTAGTTCTGAGTCAAATTAGAGAAAAATGTTTCGGGAAATATATTCGTTTCATTTTCATTTCATTTTCATTTTTATTGTTTCAAATTTGATTTCGCTAAACATGTTTGTTATTTGTTTTTGGGTTAGGTTTCATTATTTTTATTGATTATAACACCTTTCACATTAAATGAATGTCATTTGGACAGTAACAATAACATTTTTTAATAAAAATATATAACACCAAATATTTATTTTAATTATAATAAGCTTAACTCGGAATATCAATTGATAATAAGTCTTTTCCAAAAGTGCGATTCTCTTGTTTTTCTACATACTTCATAAGTTATTATAAATATAAATGCTATCAAATGATCCGTCTTTTTCTTTTTAATTCATTTTAAAACAAATGATGCGTTAATAGAAATAAATTCTATTTAAAGTTTCGATTACACTAACTTCCGAAAAAACTTTGCAGTAGGTTTTCCGAACGCGTTGTGTTGAATGTATACAAAATGGCTGACGAATTCACGAATAGTGGGCAATTTACGAGTGTTTGACACTATTGAGGGCAAAAATTGTCGAATTAGCCGCCATCTTGCCAATTTTGAAGGGGAAACGTAAAGGTGTGTGAGTAAAGTGAAACAATGTTCGATGTTACGTAAATAACTTTCAGAATTTGGGGTTGTTTCTACAAGAACACGTAAATCAAACGGTCGACAGACAAAGGGGAAATCAGCTGTTTGATCAGCTGTTCAGTTGACCATCTCCTTCCTTAATGGCTTCTGGTGCTGAGCACGGTACAGATCTGTACAAGTACTGCTGTCATATTGAGTAGACAGCTCTGAACAGATATGTAAGATTAAGCTCAAAGAAATTTTAAAGTCAGCAAATAGTACTATTGAATTACTATTGTACAATTATTTTAAATAGCCAGGCCAATTCTAGGTCGGCAGCAATTAAATCAAAAGTGAATATCTATATTTTATACCTGAATTGTACATACATACATACATACAGATCTGTAAATGTAGCTTGGGTGCTGAGCCTTTATGCCGCACAGCAGTCTGACATAAGTCCAGTCACGCAGGCATCTGAAAATGTAAATCTGATGATATAAACTTTAGGATCGGCGAACAACCTTATAGAGTTAAGGTTGTTAGGCAAATAATCAAATGATTCTTATATCAAAACTTACAGAATCAAGAAAAGATTTGAGTCAATTGTTGCGCAAAAACACATACAGCTTACAAAATATTTGCTAATGTAAATGTCTGTTGGATGGCCTTGATGTCAACGCTTGCCACAGAAGAGCTTATGTCGGTTAAATAGCATTTCAGATAATTTAGTTACTTCAAGAGCAGGCTCCTAGTGTTATTTCCTTAATTGTGTTTGGAATGTTGGTTTGAGATTGTTACTAACAGTGAGTGGCGACTGCGACTCCATAAGGAAAAACTGAAATTGTGTACATTAGTTGAGAGTGAAGAGTTTGGAGATGTACTTAAATACTCGGCCATAAGTGAACTACGTCCTTAAATGAAATTAAAAAGTTTTCCTCAACATTGTCTTTCCAGTCCTGACCAAACGACATTCGTAATTTATGTATTTTGTAGTTTCCCTGACTCTTTACCCCGTTGCATGTTCTTTCAAGCCATTCCTTATGTTAAGTATATTTTCTCTTTCACAACTCAAACACAAAAGCCCAGAGGGATTTCCGGAAATAAACTCGATTATTCTTAAACCAAAACATATGTCAATGACTTGAAACTAGTTTCAAGATATTTATCGCAACTCATTCTCATTCACAATTATTTGCTTAAAAACCTGCACTTTCCGGTTGATCAGACATTGGCTCGCTATGTGCCGGAAGATGGTAATTTTAAAATAAAAACACGTCCGATTTGTACAATTATCTTCTGTTTAGCGTATGCCTGGATAACTCAATATACTTCACTTTTTATGAAATTCAAGCAGACAATATTTGCAGCAAATGTTCTGAGTGCAATTTTTGCATCGTTTGCAGTTGATGACATTTGAAAGAGAAGATAAAACGAAGAAGTTTATGGCCTGAACGCCAGCATGCGCTTGCAATGCTTAAGAAGGTGATGCCATGTAGAATGCATGAATAGCAGAACTTTGTCGCGAAACGTCTTCGAATCCGAGCCGTTGCGACAAAGCAACAAATGCACGGCTAAAGCTCCACACAAATGGAGAAAGTGTTGTGCAATTGGATTGCTCAATTTAAGGTAGTTGTTAAGAGATCGTGCTGCCAAAATGTGACATCACACAAAGGAGTAGTAGATTATTTGCAAACATAATGCATATCATAAGGTTCTTCTTTCGGGGTAGACCTGGGCCTCAATCAGCTTGCCTCTCCAGCCAGTACGATCTTTCGCCAGCTGTCTCCAGTTGCGCACTCCAAGTTGGTTGAGGTCCTTCTCCAGTTGTGTGCGCCACATTAGTTTAGGTTGTCCTCTGTTGTGTTGCCCCAATGGCTCGGATTCAAAGACATTACGGGCCGGAGCAGTGGTGTCCATACACTCTACATGGCCTAGTCATCTTAAGCGTTGTATCCCCAGACGCTTGACCAGGCGCGTTTCGCTGTACAGAGTTCGTCGTTAAATCTCCTCCAGATGCCATCAACGCAAACAGGACCAAAAAGCGCACGCAAAACTCTTCTCTCGAAAAGACTAAGGGCTTCCCCATCCGCCTTTGCTAACGTCCAAGATTCCGCGCCATAAAGTAGGACGGGGATGATCAAGCTTTTATATAAAGCGAGCTTCGTCTTTCGAGAGAGGGCTTTATTACTCAACTGCCTCTTGAGCCCCAAAAAAAAAGCAATTGGCAAGAGTGATTCTGCGTTTGATTTCGGTACTGTTGTTGCTGTCGCTGTTTCCCGCGGAGCCGAGTTAGAAGAAGTCCTTGGCTATCTCGAAGTTTCTGCCGCCTAATGTGACGCTCTGTCTGAGACGTCGATGTTGTGTGTCCTTCCTTGATGACAGCATGTACTTCGTTTTGCCCTCATTTACCGCAAGACCCATTTTAGCCGCTTCCGCTTCAATGCCAGCAAACGCCTCATTGACGGCTCGCTGTGTTCGTCCAATCACGTCAATGTCATCAGCGTAAGCTAACAGTTGAACTGACTTCTGGAAGATCGTGCCTCTGGTGTTGACTTGTGAGTTACGCACGATCTTCTTGAGGATGATGTTAAAGAAGTCACATGACAGTGCGTCGCCTTGTCTAAAACCTTTTTTGATATTGAAGGTCTCGGTGAGTTCGTTACCGACCTTGACGGAGCAGCGAGAGTTCTCCATCGTCGTCCTACACAATCTGACGAGTTTGGTAGGAATTCCAAAACTAGACATGGCACTGTATAGCTCGTCTCTATGCACACTGTCATATGCGGCCTTGAAATCGACGAATAGGTGAGGGCCAATTTGCATTTCTCGGGTCTTTTCCAGGATATGCCGTAATGTGAAGATCTGGTCTATAGTGGACTTCCCTGGTCTAAAACCACACTGATAGGGACCTATCAGGCTATAGACAAACGGTTTCAAACGCTCACACAATACGGCAGATAAGGTCTTGTATGCGATGTTGAAGAGACTAATCCATCGGTATTTGGCGCAGTCAAAGGGGTCTCCTCTCTTGTGAACTGGGCAAACAACGGTAAGATTCCACTTATCGGGCATGCTTTCCTCCGACCATATCTTACAGATGAGCTGGTGCATGCGCCCAACCAGGTCCAGCTGCTTTAAATAGTTCTGCGGACAGTCCGTCCACTCCAGCAGCTTTGTTCGACTTAATATTATGAGGCTATCAGATGAAAAACCTAGACATCGCAATGGAAGAATCTGCGGGGAAATCGAAGATACAGTCTTTCGTAACTTTTCAGTTTTCAAGTTTTAAGGAACATATAGAAAACGTGCACTTCTTGCCCAAGAAGACAAAACGCATGTAGTGGGTTTTATAAAAGTCAGTTTTAGTGTTAGCATAAAATAACACTGTGAAATCCACATGCATTCAGAACTGGAAGTGAATTACGACCCAAATCTTAATCTGAACAGATAAAGCAAAAACGTGGTAATGAAGCTAAGATTGATCTCATTAAATGGGGTAAAGATGGGGAATAACAACTGGAATTGAACAGAACTACTAGAAACGTCTAACCCACCCCATTCCCTTCTTTCGAATTGCAGACAACATTCAATGCAAAATTTAGTTCGGTCCTTTTTCAATAGACGACACCACCAGTAACCTGATCCTGGAAGCGATTACGTACTTCATTGGAAATGTGTGAGATTTATCAATAATAAATTGTGTGCGTCAGTGTCTGTTATTATTGTTTCTGGTTCTTTGCAGACGCCCGGATTTGTCTTAAATAAAACACATTTGTGTGAGGTTTTGATTTTCTTTTTTAATAAGAAGGAACAGGAATAGCCTTTTGGATTTTTGAAGAATTCTATGGTTAACCTGCTCCCACTGATAAATCAGAGCAGAAAGTGGAGACAAAAGTGGTGATTTTAGCGTTGAGGCTAAAGAGATTACGAAGGCCCATGACAGCCAACGACTTGTGACATGATGCATTTTCTTAATGGAAGAACATTTTTTTCTTCTTCCTATAGCCGTTTTCCTCCTTCAAATGTGCCATTATGTAATGAAGTATTCACTGCTGATCGTTTTACCTTTCTAGTCGATGAATAAAACTCCGCTCGCATCCCAAAATAAGGATGCCATAACCTTGCCAGCCGACCTTTGTGTTTTTGGACGTTGGGAGCATGGTTCACCGACTGCTGTCCACTCCGTTGACTGGAGTGTAGTAGTGGATCCATGTTTCATTCATTGTGACATACCGATGCAAAAACTCCTGTTTATTCTGGCGAAACAGGTCCAAACAGTTTTCAGAAACACCAATACTTTGTTGTGTTTGGTCCATAGTGAGCAAAGCCGACACCCGTTTCGAAAACAGCTTTCTCATGGACAAATAATAATAATTATGTGGTGCTACAGCCCTCAGAGGGACCAGGGTCTAACTTGCTCATCAACTACTCGGGTCGTGCGCGCTACTGTTCTTTCACGAGTAGAAGAGACCTGCAGTTTTTTAACGACTCGGAACGGCGAAGTTTGAGAAGCTTGCGAGGTGGTCAGCCGGGAATCGAACCTGGATCTTCGGCATGTGAGTGTCGCACTCTACCCACTACGCCACGGCGACCACCTCATGGACAAATGTTCATGCCAAATAGTGTCCCATGCCTTCTGATATCTTTAAGGTGTCAGCTATCTCACGCAATTTCACTTTGCGGGTTTCCAAAATTTCAGCATATTTTTTACGTTTTAGGTGTAACCACCTCAATTAGCCTTCCAGAGTGTTCAGTATCGTTGGTGTCTGCATGAACACGTTTAATGTCAGCATATCACCAACAAAAAAAAAAATGTTTTTAATAGAGCAGAGTCCGTGTAACACTTTTTAAGCCATTGCTGAGCTTGAACAGAATTTTTTTCCCATAAAAAAGCAGTGTTTAATCAACACACGAAATGTTGTTTTTTCCACTGTTATTAAAATCGGAAAAATAGCGTCACTTGTCAGATCAGATAGTCATGAAATTTCACAGGTATCATTTTGTGCTTCTTCCAATTTTTTTTGTTAGTGGCGCCCTCTACCTGACAGTGAATGGTGTATTATTTAAGGTTCCCTCCTACTGCCTTTTTGTCTTTTGAATTTTCCGGCTATGTACAAAGCGCTACAGAGCTCGTATCTGGCAATACTATACATCATTTGAAAGGTCTTGACATAACCTACAAAACGACGCTATGCGTGATTAGTTTGGATATTGCGTTCAACAGTTACAGACGTGTGAACATGGAGTTCACGTCTGTTTCTCACTAAAGTTTTCCTTCGTTAAAGGCAAATCCGCTAGAGAAACGTTCCGTGAGATTAATGGTGTTTTGGGGGATGGTACTCTATCACTTCGAACCACGGAGAAATGGTTTCGACGATTCAGAACCGGTGAAAACGACACCATGGATAAGCCAGCCGGCGGAAGACCTGTGACAAGGAATACCGACCAAATCATGGAAATCATAGAGTTAGACCGGCGTGTGGCATCTCGTGCAATCGCCTAGGAGATAGGAGTTAGTCACCAAACCATTTTAAACCATCTGCAGAAGGCTGGATACAAAAAAAGTTTGATGTTTGGGTGCCGCATGATTTGACGCAAAAAAACCTTCTGGACCGAATCAACGCCTGCGATATCCTACTGAAACGGAATGAACTCTACCCATTTTTGAAGCGGATGGCGACTGGTGACGAAAAATGGAACACATTCGACAATATCAAGCGAAAACGGTCGTGGTTGAAGGCCGCTGAATCGTCCCAAACAGTTGTCTAGCCGGGATTGACGGCCAGGAAGGTTTTGCTGTTTGTTTGGTGGGATTGGTAGGGAAAAATCCACTATGAGCTGCTCCCATATAGCCAGACGCTTAATTTTACCATCTACTGCGAACAACTGGACCACTTGAAGCAGGCGATCGACCAGAAGCGTCCAGCATTGGCCAACAGGAAGGGTGTAGTGTTCCACCAGGACAACGCCAGAACACACACTTCGTTGATGACTCGTCAGAATCCATCCATATAGCCCGGACAAAGCGCCAAGTGATTATCACCTATTTCTGTCCATGGCGAACGCCCTTGGTGGTGTGAAGTTGAACTCAACAGAGGCTTGTGAAAGTGGCTGTCCGAGTTCTGCGCAAATAAGGAGGGGGGCTTCTACGAGGGGGGTATTATGAAGTTGCCGTTGAGATGGAAACAGATTATCGAACAAAACGGCACATATTTGAACTAAATTCGATCATTGTAACATTTTTTATAAACCATTGAATGAAGAGCAAAAAAGCGGAAGAAGGAGATATTTGACAACCTTCTAGTTTTTATTGTTTATACTGGCTTTTTCAAAATAAAATTGTGACAGTTCTCTTTAAACTGTGCCCGCGGATGAAAAATTTGTAGATTATAAAAAATTCATTTAAAATAAAGTTGTGTTGTTACCCAATAAAGAAACACTCCTCCGAACGCAAAATGAATGTGTTTATTTGCATTGAGTTCAACTTCTACTCCATCTCTATCTACTGGGATTTTTAAAATTAATTTGAATTTCTCGTCAATGTCAAAAACAAATTTTTCTGTGTAAAATGAGCTATTTGGAAACGTATTTTCTTTGCCTGTTCAATTATACTCAAATGTAGTAATATGTAAAGTTTTTCTATTCAATTGGTTCAATCTTGTTTTAAACACAGTTTTACCTTTAAGAGTGGTCGCCGTGGCGTAGTGGGTAGAGTGCGACGCTCACACGCCGAAGGGTCTAGGTTCGACTCCCAGTTCAACACCAATTTTTCGAATTTTTCACGGCACCACCTCTTTCGAGCTGCTGACAGCACTCAAAGAGTAATAACTGTCTAAGAAAGCTTCTCAAATCTCGCCGTTCGGAGTCGGCAAAAAACGGTAGGTCCCTTCTCTGTTCTCGCGAGAGAACAGTAGCACGCACAAC
Organism: Eristalinus aeneus; assembly: GCA_955652365.1. Classification (NCBI taxonomy): domain Eukaryota; kingdom Metazoa; phylum Arthropoda; class Insecta; order Diptera; family Syrphidae; genus Eristalinus; species Eristalinus aeneus. Next base: position 67,497,656 of record OY019133.1, read on the forward strand.
ACGAGTAGGTGATGAGCAAGCTTGGCCCTGGTAACCCTTTGGACTGTAGCGCCAACAATTATTATTTATTTACCTTTAAGAGTTCTCAAAGACACAAACAAATGTAACAACATGAATGAAACGATAGAAAGGTTTTTCTCAACTCTTTGCCTAATGGACTGCACATAACATCCCAAAGATAACACGCCTATAAATATATTTTGTAGATATACGCATCATTCCTAAATGAACATCACTCAACCACACTTAAGTGCTGACTGATTGTAACGGCAGCATTTTAAACTTTTGTGCGTGGCGATGATTTATAATCAGTAACCTTCAGCGGGGCTTAATCATAATTGTTTTCTTTCTTCTTCAGAATATGCAAATTGTCAATTTGATTCTTCAGAAGAACATGGAATAATTGATTTGCATGGCACATACGCAGTTTTTTACCAAAAAAGTCACGTAATCTCCTTTTTGTATTTCTAATTTAAAAAAAAATAAAAGCTGCGACATTTGGCGGCTCCCTACCAACGGAAAATGCTTGTTGGTGGATATCAATTAAACTGAAGTTTTAAACAAATAATGCCGATATGAAATTAGCAAAACATCTTACTTTGCAACTTCAAGCAAACTTCAGGCAAGTTGATGGCATATACATGTCTTGGAGCCACTTGCCTTTAGCGTTAAATGTCGTTAGCTTAACGCAAACATTCATCAGGAAAACTTTAACTTTGAGTGTTTTTGTATGCAAAGATTGAAAGGATATTTACTTAGCGATCGAGTGAAGCAAATTAAATTTTAACAATTACAACTCTGAATTCGATCAACGAAATTAACGTGTTGTGTAAAAAATAAATTGTAAGATTAAAAAAAATGAAAAATGCAACCAATTCTACCAAATATAAGCTGACCACGACACTTACGCAAATGGCGGAAAACGACAAAAGCAGTTTAGGCGAATCACTTTCAGCAAGACCCGGATAAGGTAAACGTGCTACAAAACTGAAAACATGTCTAAAAGATGTACATCTGCGATGTACTTACATTGTAAAGCATTATGAGCAGAAATGAAGGCAGACAGTGGCCTTAATAATTTCATATGGCAATAATCAGATTCACAGAGCAAGCGTTCTAATGGGAAATGTCAAATGTCGTTGTTTTAATTCATTTCATGGGCAACGATATAATTTTCATTATTACATATTTCATAAGTTATTATATATATAAGTGCTATCGGTTTATCAATTTATAAAATATAAATCCTTTTAAAGTTTCGGTTACACTTACTTGCGCAAACAATTTGCAGTTGATTTTCTAAACACATTTTGTTGACTGTACATAAAATGGCTGATGAATTCACGATCAGTTGACAATTTACGAGTGTTTGACACTATTGACGGCATAAATTGACAGTTTTGGAGGGGAAACGTAAACATGTGTGAGTAAAGTGAGACAATGTTCGATGATACGTAAATAACTTTCAGAATTTGAGGTTATGTCCGGGTTACGGCTACTAGAACACGTAAATAACAGTCAAACGGATGGACAAAGGGGAAATCAGGTGTTTGATCAGCTGTTTAGTTGACCATCTCCTTCCTTATTGGTTTCTGGAAACTACGTTTCGTTGTCTATTCACTCACACACAACAGTGTTTCCTTTTGTGTTTAAACTCTTCAAAATATTCCCTTAAAAACAATAGTTCCTATCCTTATATTTTCACATCCATGTATGTCGGAATGTATAGTGCAAAAATTGAAAAATAGTTTATTAATGAATCCAAACACCACAAGTTAAGTAATTTTTTATTTCATTTCATTTATGAGCCGCGTTCAATATATTCTCGGTATCAATATGAAGGAATATGCGAATTCAATTTAAATTGTTTTTATTTTTCAATATAATCTCCTCTAACATCAATGCATTTATTACATTTTTTAAATCCTCAAAAAATAAATTTCTTCTTTCTCTGCAAAATACCCACTTATTGCCGACTTGAGTTCTTCATCATCCGAAAATCTTTTTCCACGAAGACATTTTTTCAAATCCGGAAACAGGAAATAATCACTAGGGACATGGTCTGGACTATAAGGTGGATGTTGTATTTTATTGAAACCACAATCTCGAGCAGCAGCCTTGGAAACTGGCGCCGTATGGTCAGGAGAGTTGTCATGAAGAAGCAACACACCCGCTGTGAGTTAACCCCATCTTTTCCTTTTAATATCCTCCCGCAAATTATGCAAGGTTGAACTGTAGGATGTGGCGTTGATGGTTTCACCTTTATTTTTGTACCTTTGAGTCCCGAAAAACTGTGGCCATGAGCTTCCCGGCAGACGGATTGACTTTGAACTGCTTCGGGGGGTCTGTTTGGTTTTTATGCCACTGCATGGTCTCTTGTTTGCTTTCAGAGCCATAGTGGTGAACACATGTTTCGTCCCCAGCAACAGTTCGATCCATAACACCGTCCGCGTTCTCACTACACATCTCCAAAAGCTCTCTACAGCATGCGATTCTCACAATTTTCTGAGGCGCCGTGAGCATTCGTGGCACCCACCTTGCATTGACCTTTGAAAGGTTAAGACGGTCATAAAGAATGGTGTGGATGGTACCAGTTGAAAGCTTGGTGATCTCTGCCATCATTTTCACCTTCATTCGGGCATCCTCAAGAACAAGTTTTTCGACTTCTTTGATGCTTTCTCCCGTACAAGCAGTAGCCGGGGCGCCGGAGCGAGGGTCGTCTTTTGCTTTGCACAGTTGATAATGAAGGTGCAGAATCCTGATAAACAGCCAGCATTTCTTCAAAAATAGTTTTTTGACTTTTTCCTTGTTTGGTGAGAAATTTAATTACAGCGCGATGCTCAATTTTCACCATCATCGTCTCAGTTGCCATTATGATTCTGTTAAACTAGAAATAAAACGCGAATTAATAATCACATTTTTATTAAATTTTACATCAATTCACTAAAATAATAGTATGACTTGATAAATAAGTCAATTTATATATGTAACCACAGCTTTACCCCGATACCGCGAATATATTGAACATCTCTCGTAATAAGTTATAACGTTTAACATGGTGCTACAATATATAAGTGTTGTTAAGAAGCATACAAAACAAGCAACGTTAAAAAATTCACAGAATAAAATTACAGTTCCAGGAAGGAACATAAGTTAAAAAATAAAGTAAGATAAAAAAATTAAGGTAAACGTTTGTTTATATTGTGATATTAGTAATAGAATTCTGCTATCGAATTTATCGTCTGCAATTTTTGCAGAAGAACTGCCACATTTCGTCATACTAAGTCAACGTTAGTAGGCTTTCTTCATTATGAGACATCTGTCAAAAAGGCCTTTCAGAAAGTTTGGCCATATGCTTTTGAGGAATACGGTTCCACTCAATTTTCCGATAGTTGTCCTCACTGCGAAAGCGTCAACTGCATATAATAATAATAATAATTGTTGGCGCTACAGTCCAAAGGGGGACCAGGGCTTAGCTTGCTCATCAACTACTCGTGTGGTGCGCGCTATTGTTCTCTCACGAGTAGAGGGGACCTACAGTTTTTTACCGACTCCGAACGGCGAAATTTGAGAAGCTTTCTTAGACAGTTATTATTCTTTGAGTGTTGACAGCAGCTCGAAAGAGGTGGTACCGTGAAAAATTCGAAAAATTGTCGAACCTACACCCTTCGGCGTGTGAGCGTCGCACTCTACCCACTACGCCACGGCGACCGTCAACTGCATATCCTTTAAGAAAAACTACAGGGCCAAAGAACGAAACAGATTCGTTTGAATCAGTAAGTTTGACAAAGCATTAGACTTCATCCTTAGCGCTGTCTGGCGTTAGCTCGGGAATGCTTATGAGCTCGGAGATACTTATGAGCTCGGGAATGCTAATGAGCTCGGGAATGCTTATAAGCTCGGGAATGCTTTTTAGCTCGGAAATGCTTATGAGCTCGGAAATGCTTATGACCTCGGGAATGGAGATGAAGTGAACATATTACACAATAATCCGCAAAAGGGTTTTTGTAAAAGTTGTTTCCCATCATTAAAAAATTACTTTTTTTTTACAATTGGTCCGCACCAAAGAGATTGTTTTTTTTGCAATGTACTTTTATTCTTATTAATCCATTTTCTTACCTGCTAGCCAAAAATACTTAAATCTAGCTTACTAATAAAATCTTAATTCTAACTTACTCTCTCACTCACTCACTCTAACTTACTCACTTACTTGCGAGTACTCTAAGCTGATCTAGGTTTTGAGAGTGAAGATTCAGTAAGTTCGAATTGAGATCAGTAGACTAAATTAATTGTTTATACTCTTAAGAGACCAGAATTAAGTCACAGCACGAGACAAAGTGATAGAGGGAGAAAGAAAGGAGGTACCGATGCACATTGGTTTTAAATGCCTGTGGATTGTTGGGCTGGGAAGACCATTCCATATTCGTGTGTTGCGTGTGAACGAGTCTCTACACTTAATTGTACGTCCGAAGGTGGGCTTAAGGGCGATTGGAGGAGCATTCCTAGCGAGGTAGGTATTGCGGGTGAATTCTTGGGAGGGGAGGAATGCAGCTGGCTTACTCGTTAAGCATTTTTTGTGGAAATAGCGATAAAATAGTGATAGAGACTCAACATTTTGTAGATGTTCAAGCGAGTCGATTGACGCGCAGCATTATTATGACCATTACGTTTTACTGCTCGCTGTTGGACTCCATCTACGAGGGTTGCATTTTATGTTTCGGGATTAAAGAACAAAAACAAATGTTAATTATCGAAATCAGCTTTATTTTTTTTTCAAAATATTTCCCATTAAGAGCTATACACTTTTGCATGCGTTTGAACCAATTGTCGAAGCACTTTTGCCACTCTGATTGAGGTATGTCCAAAACATGCATTGTGAACACATCAACCGCTTCTTCAGGTGTCAAAAAACGTTGACTTCTCATTTTAGTTTTTACATACGGGAATAAAAAGAAGTCATTCGGTGCCAAGTCAAACCGATGTTTTGAGTGCTCAAAAATGCAGTTGTTTGAGCCGATGTGTGAGAGCTCGCATTGTCGTGGTAAAGAATGATCCGTCTTCGGCGGTTGGTTTTTCTTGGAAGACAACTGGCAAACAAATGGTTGTGTACCACTCAAAATCGACTGTTCTGTGTTGTTCTAGTGGTACAGTTGCGACATGTCAAGTTTTTCCGAAGAAACAGGCAACCATTTGCTTGGAAGTGCTTCGAGTGCGAGCAACTTTTGTTGGATTTGGTTCAATTTAAAGCACCCATACAGTCGACTGCCGTTTACTTTCGAACTCATACGCGTAAATCCACCATTCATCACCTGTCCCGATGTCATAGGCCTGTTTCGAAGCATTGCGATCGTATTTTTGGAGCATTTCTTTCGACCAACCGACAACGAACGATTGACGAATTGTGTGGGATCCAACGCGAACAAATGTTTTTTGACGGTCAAATGTTCATGTAATATTGAATGTATGCGGTCCCACTAATCTCCTCTCCTCACTCCTCAATCTCACGATAGGTTATATAACGATCTTGCAATATCAGTTGTCGCACAGCATCAATGGTTTCCGTAACAACAGCTGATTTTGGACGACCTGCACGAAATTCGTCTTGGACTGAACTACGACCTCGGTTGAATTCACCATACCATCGATAAACACTGGTCCTTGATAGAGCTTCATCACGAAAAATTGATTTAAGTTAATCGATGCACTGTTGTCGAGTGAATCCACGTCGAAAGTTGTAGAAAATAATCGCACGAACATTTTTTCGATTCAATTGCATTTCTTGGGCGAGACGAATGTTTTAAGTTACTGTAAGCAACACAAATAGCGCTCGTATGTCAAAACGTTCTGAGTACGTATAACCTCAAAAATCTGAAACTTTACGATAGAGCTGGCAGTTGCCAGATTGCAACACTGGGATTGCCCAATCCCGAAATATAGACAGTAACCTTCGTAGTAGGTGCAGTTGGGTCTTAGGAAATCCCGAAATATAAACAGCAACCTTCGTAGTAGTTGCAGATGGGTCTTAGGAGTACCAAACCAGATAGGAGCGTTATACTCCGAAAAAATTAAAAAAGGACTAATTGCAACTAATGTCTCAGAGTGGCTGTCCTCTTTCTACAGGAAATTATTGTCGTCTTTACTTTTAATCGTTTTTTTATCAAACATGTTGCACATGCCCCTCGTCTTAAGCTATTTTTTGACAAGCAAATATATGTATGCATTAAAACTAAAATTGCAATGTAAGCTGTGTACAAAAAGAACCGTGTCTTGAAGAATAATAAACTCTTTGACAGTTGCAGTTATTTCAATTTCGATATACAATTTTCTATTCCTTTTGGAATTCAAATGTTCAAATTTAATTGAAATTTTCGCAACATTTTGCTCACAGTAGTGTACTTTTATACTTGTTGACGTGATGCTAAACGAGTGTCTATACATAACTTTTATTAAAGGGAACTTATTGCTTGCTTGGTGCTTCAGCTCGTTTAAGGCTAGGGACTAAATAGACAAACTTTATTCAGTTTTTACTTTATTCAGGCATTACTTTCGAAAAATTGTTTTAACATACTTGCGCAGACCAATTTGTGTAGGGTCCTTCTTCACCGAGGTGGTCGTCTAAAATCAGAACGTCTTCTATTACTTTGCTTCAATCGAACAAATTCAGCTTCACTTCTTTTTGGTGAAGCCAATGTAGACTTTCCTCTCTGTCACAGTACAGAATGAGCACAGTTCATTAAAGAATATGTTTCACGCATTCAAAAAGGACAAGCTTCTAATATCTAGGTTATTCCATTTACGCTGAGGCATACGTAAATGCACTCCTATGAGGTTAAAGATCCAGTCGTAATTCAAGCCGCCGATTAGTCCACCTTGACCAAGCTGAAACCTCAACTATAAACTGGATTGCAAATTCTCACAATTCTGGTTAGCTTCGCGGTGCATTTAATTGGGAGACTTGTCTTATTGCAGTTTACCTCTGAACTCTGTACACTAATATGCAACTCAGGTTACAGCCAGATTTTCGTACCTATCTTGACGTACAAACACGGTTCGTTCGAGAACCTTCCCCACTTTTAATAATTTCTCCTATAAATTCTGCAAATCATTTACAATATCATCATCGACAACCCGTCTAATAGACGACCGCGACACAGTGAGTAAGCAGACGGGTTTGGGGCGGGAGGGAGGAGGGAGTTAACTTTATTCGATGCAAGTCAACATCGAAACGTATATGTAATTAATTTCATGAAAGCGAATGAAGTATGCGAGTGGAAAAACTACACAAATGCCATGCGAGCAGACGTATAAGAAAAAAACTAAATAAAATCCAATATATACGAGGCCTTCGGCTGAAGTATCTCTTAGATGCTTGCCGATCTTCGAACAGTGAATTACACACGACTCTGGCGCTACAGCATTCATTCAAAATTTAGGCGGTCTTTTGCGAATTGTTCTCTGTGTGATTTTAATTTTGTTTAAAGTGATTCTTTGTGCGCGAGACGCTAGACAATGAAATTCGTGGTGTTGCAAATCGCACTGTTCTGTGCTGTGGTGTATGGTGCTAGTGTTCCTGAGGATGCCGATGACTTTGTTTTACGTGAGTGAGGGGAACATATTTAAGGCTTGAAAGTAGTTTTAAGTGGGGTAGGAAAGCTCAGTCTTGTGACACTTTCGTTTGTTTCTGACAAGTTTCTGTCTAAATTTTGAAAAAGATTGGAGTTATTTTTTACGATTTTGAAAAAGTGTTACAATCCTGGGGGCGGTGATTATTGCGCAGACAATTTTGTATGGACAATAATTAATGCCATTAAATGTAGATTGTCTGGTTACCATAATAGGATATAGAGAATCACGAGAGGGTGTTAACGTCAGAATTTAGTACTATTTCATGTCACAAATGGAAATTGGTTGGGTGCAGTGTAGAAATGGAATCGATCATTTGGAAATAAATTTAATGCCATATAAAAATCAGAATTAAAGCCTAAAATGAGACCATACTTGTATTTATTCTTATTGTTGGGTTTTCTTATTTCCAATTCAACTGGCCATAGTGTTATTTTCTTCAATGTGTTTTAGAAACAATGATTTCGGCGTAATTCGAATGACCTTAGAGAGGTGCCTGGTTTATAAGTCTTCTCCTATTTGCTGTCCAACTTCTACAGTCGGATTTAAAGATTGTTTGTAAATATATATATATTGATTTCGTACCTTGCCCATTCAAAAAAGTGCTCTTGGCTTCTGAGACAGGTTGCTCAACACAAAACCAGCCACAATTTTCATCTCCATGTCTGACAAATGTGTTGTAAACTGAAACTTGTCCGAATATGACACACAATTGACTGAAATGTTGAGTGCCTTCAAGAATCGGTGGCTTTGCGTTAAGTTTTTGGCTCTGTTTGTTACAATTCATCTCACTAGGAGACGATGCCCTTAAGACTAAGTATAAATAAGAACACGCAGGAATTCCCACGGCGATGGTAAACACTCCGAAACAAAGTCTTGACAACTCTAGTCACCTCCTCCACGAACCAAATTGAACTCAAATTGACGAATTTTCCTATAAAACTGCATTTGCATACTTTTAGACGCTATATTCTTTGGTGATGTGTTGATTTTGCACGTTGATTAAGTCCGATTCACAATCCAGCCTTGTTCCACTTAATCTTTAATTTGATGCCATAAAGTTGTATTTCCCAATCAACCGCTATAATTCAGACATTTTACTCACCTTTAAGTCTCTGATCTTATTTTTCAGTGACAAGCTGCCTTAGCCGACAAGCGACTAAGTATCTGCGGAATACCAGATGTAACATACTGGGACATTTCGCTCAACAATGCGAACCGATACCTGTCCAGGTTTTGTTAGCGGCAGTGCTTAAGACAACGATCGGGCTAAGAGTTGTTTCGATGGAAAACACAATTCCCCAAATGCGTGTACATACGTTCTACCCCCTTAGTGCATGTTGTAATTTTCCACTCGATTGGGCTCAGCAAGTTTCGTTTTCTTTCTACTAATAGGATCGCACGAATCTCAGTGCGAAACAAGTCTTGATAAGTGAATGTCCAGCCAATGCAGTGTGTCATGCCATGTGAATATGTCAAGTACGACTCTAATGATATTGCGACTCACTTGAGCAACACTCGTGCGATTGGTCTCTGACTCCATGTGTACAGTGATCAGATGTGACATTTGCTTTGAGGGACTCATCTCCTGGGCAACCGCACAAGCTTGGCCAACACCTTATTCGAAACATCAGCAGTCGCATTGACCTGCCCCGCAACTGTTGCATCACACCGAACTCACTTACGTATGTATCTGAAACGGAACGGCGGGGTATCTACACAAAATTAGCATGAACCCGAGCCGCTTGCAAAAGTTCAGATGAGTCGTGTGTCGTGTTATGTTGAATTAATGAAATAATTTTCGTTTTGTGTGGCTGTGGGGACAAAAGTATGTCATACGAGTGGGCGTGGGAGTTCATACGTTATCATGGTTGTGGTTTTGGATAGTCATGGACTTGTCAATAACAAATGTTGGACTGACATTGATTGACTACAGCCAGGCAATAATCCAAATCGAAAAGGTTTTTGAGCAGCTATGAGGAAATAAATCAAGTAATGAGAAGTGAATTTATCATCCGAACGTGGAACGATTTTTTTTATTCGTTTTGACAGAAAGACTAGTTTAAAATATGGGTTGATTTGTATTGCTCTTATGGTCTCATATTTCAAGTAAAAAAGTCTTCAAACAATAGACTTGATTTTACAAGCGCCGCAATAGTCTTCTTCACGGTTGAGCATTTAGTTTACGACACAAATTGCTCTATCAAAATAGGTTGACTTAAACAACTCAATTAATCATTACTTATTTTCGACAAGGAGGGTTAAGTGTTTGGTGCACTAAAAAATTCGAGCAAAACCCCAGCAAAAATTTCAGTCACAAAAAATTTGATGTGTAGGGAAAAATATATTTTAAATAAAAATTAATACTTACAAAATTTTGAATTTTTTTCGCTCCTCGTCAATCAGAAAATATGATAACTTCCATAGTCTGAAATCATAATGGAGCTTTAGGAAACTGCTAATTGAAACTTCTCTGCAAATTTCACTGTCATGCCTGTGTCAGAAAAGGGTTTGTTCCGTCCTTGTCGTTCAAATGTTTCAGTCTAGGAGCGCCCTTATTTGGTGGAAATTTGTTGTTGTCTATTTGTAACAAGTTATACCAAATGTAGATAATCGCCAACAGAAAAATTGAAATTTTTAAATTTTCCGAACGGAAATTGGTTGGGAACCCAAAATTGGCACGAAGGGGAATTGTGAAAACACCAAAACTCCGAAATCTTCAATATGGGTGTTTTTAGCCTAAGTAATTGCTTAAAGCCGCCGTGGCGTAGTGGGTAGAGTGCGACTCTCACACACCAAAGGGTCTAGGTTCGATTCCCGGCCTAACACCTTAAATTTTTCACGGCACCACCTCTCCCAAGCTGCTGACAACACTCAAAGAGTAATAACTGTATCAGAAAAAGCTTCTCAAACTTCGTCGTTTGGAGTCGGCAAAAAAGTGTAGGTCCCTTCGACTCGTAAGACAACAGTAGCGCGCACAACACGAGTAGTTGATGACCCAGCTAGGCACTGGTCCACCTGTGGACTGTCGCGCCAACAATCATTATTAATTGCTTAATTCCGGGCTATGGTGCAGCTTGCTTTAATTTCAGTAATGTTTTTTAGATTTTTTTTGTGATATAGAACTTATGGATTACATTGTCCGAAGCGTATCTCCGGGCTCATTTCTTGTGCTTTTGATTGGCCTATGACATATTTCCTGTATATGCCCTTACCTGCTTTAGAAAAATTTTAACGTAGATAAAAAATGAGGAAGGACAGGTATCGAAAATGTTGTTGTGCGGAAGGTCTAAAGGACGACTGAAAGAATTTTGTAAAGAAATCGGAGCTTACTCCTCTACATGACCATTTGTGTATTCTGTGTTTAATAAACCTGTTTTGAAATTAAAAATAGGCAATCAATTGCAAATCATGTTTAGGTCAACATTTCGCCTAAATCAGAAGCTAACTTCATATAAACTATCAGCATTAGACCCGGAATGTGTCGATTTGAATGAACAATAAAAAAGACAAAATTTAACATAAAAGTGCACTGAACACCTAATTTAACATGTTAAGGGCGGCACAGTTTTTTGTATTTAGCATCATCTGGTCGCCAGGGCGTAGAGGCTCACACGCAGAAGGTCGAAGTTCGATTCTCGGCTGAACACCTCGAATTTTTCACGGCACCACCTCTTTTGAGCTGCTGACAACACTCAAAGAGTAATAACTAAGAAAGCTTCTCAAACTTCGCCGTTCGGAGTCCTGCTCTCCCTGTGGACTGTCGCGCCATACAACTATTATCATCTGGTGGCAGCAGAAATTAGACTTTGCTTTATATGGCGGCGTCTTGAACAAAATACATTTAAACTTTAAAAAATACAACTTTTTTAGCGAAAAATGCACACATCAATATCGTACTGCTTCTGTTGCACCCTCATTTCATCAGACACGCGGCCAGATAAAACATTCATGTGTGAGCCACCGATGGTACAAACCGTCCTCAACGTGTTAAAACAGGGATCACATACCATTTGATTTCATTTACTCGTAAATCCACTTAGAATGAAGTGGAAATATAGTGGAAATTAATTGTATTGTATTTAATTTTTATTTGACTTGTGAGTATTGAAACCTTACTCCCGCCGATATCGTTACATACATGTTGTCTCGCATGGTTGATGTTTGCATCTTAATACATTGTTTCAATTGTGTATAGATAAATTACTTCAAAGCTTTTTGTTTGTGTGGAATCTACCAGTGACAATAGTCCCTAAATGGACTTTGTTTGAACTTTACATTGAGACCATTATAAGCACTGATCTATAGATTTACCATACATATGTAATTAAAAAGTTTATGTTTGCAATAAAAAGATAACGAAACCAAAAATGAGTGTGCTGACTACTTAGGCAAAATGTATGTTGCTTCTCTAGCAGTTTGGGGACCACTTTTAATTTATCAATTACCATAATACACGGCAATAGTAATCCGAGTTAATTTTATCGTTGAACATTTGCTGATTTTAAGTAGGATATCGAAAAGGATTTCGATTCTGTATGTCACAAAGGGGTCCGATTAAATGTCATCTAATACAGAGGCTGCCTTATATATTCCGGAATTGGGCAACCCTAGTGTTGCAATCTGGCAACTGCCAGCTCTATCGTAAATTTTGGCATTTTTAGGTTATACGTACTCAGAACGTTTTGACATACGAGCGCTATTTGGGTTGTTTACAGTAACTTAAAAGATTCACCTCGCCCAAAAAATGGAGTTAATGAATACTTTTTTCAACTTTCGACGTGGATTAACTCAATAACAGTGCATCGATGAACTTTATTCAATTTTTGGCGATCAAACTCCATCAAGAACCAGTCTTTATCGATGGTATGGTGAATTAAACCGAGGTCGTAGTTCACTCCAAGATGAATTTCGTGAAGGTCGTCCATAATCAGTTGTTGTTCCGGAAACCATTGATGCTGTGCGCCAACTGATATTGCAAGATCGTCATGTAAACTATCGTGAGATTGAGACAACCTTAAGCATTAGTGGGATCAGCATACATTCAATATTGCATGACCATTTGACCGTCAAAAAAAGTTGTTCGTGTTGGATCCCACACAATTTGTGAATCGCTCAAAAAAAGGTTCGTGTCGATTGGTCGAAAAAAATTCCTCAAAAATAAGATTGCGGTGCTCGAAACACATCTATGACATCGTGACCGGTGATGAATCGTGGATTTACGTGTATGAGTCCGAAAGTAAACAGCAATGGACTTTATGGGTGTTTCAAATTGAGCAAAATCCAACAAAAGTTGTTCGCGCACGAAGCACTTCCAAGCAAATGGTCTGCCGTTTTTTCGGAAAAACTGGACATGGCCCTACCGCACCACTAGAACAACGCAGAACAGTCGATTCTGAGTGGTACACAACCATTTGTTTGCCAGTTGTCTTCCATGAAATCAGGACAGCCAACCGCCGAAGACGGATCACTCTTCACCCCGACAATGCGAGCTCACACACGTCGGCTCAAAGAACTGTATTTTTGATCGATTTGATGAGGCATCCGCCGTATAGTCCTGACTTGGCACCGAATGACTTCTTTTTATTACCGTACGTAAAAATAAAATGAAAGGTCAACGTTTTTCAACACATTAAGAAGTGGTTGATGAGTTCAGAATGCATGTTTTGGAGATACCTCAATCAGAGTGGCAAAAGTGCTTCGACAATTGGTTCAAACGCATGCAATGTGTATAGATCTTAATGGGGAATATTTTGAAAAACAATAAAGCTATTTTCGATGAGTAATATTTTTTTTGTTCTCTAGTCCCGAAATATAAAAGGTAACCATTGTCCTTTTTTCCGATGTCCTTATTAAAATTGTTTGAAGTTTTTTGGATCAAAGGTAATTTATAGTTTTTGTAGGCTAAGCTCAATCGTCATTACATATAACTGAACAGAACTTTGATGTTCTCCAACATCAAATATTATACAATAGCTTTAAAAGAGGATTTAGCAAAATTGACGTTTATAGTATCGAGTAAAGGATATGCATTAAAAATGCTACTCGTGAGAGAACAGTAGCGCGCACAACACGAGCAGTTTATGAGCAAGCTAGGCTCTGGTCCCCCTTTGGACTGTAGCGCCAACAATTATTATTATCATAAAATGCTTACAGCTTTTATTAAAGAATATTTCTGAAATTGGTATGTCAGAGTGTGGCATGTTTTTCTGTTTCAACAACAAGTATTTGTATGCCTCAGTTATAAGATGAATTGAATAGAAGGGAGTTCATTGTTTCAATACTTCCTAGAGCCATTTTGACGACTTGATGTAGGTCCTATTTATTCCACGACTTTGATGAAGATTCTGACGCTGTATTTTGACGTATTTATTACAACGTTTCCGCCCTTGTGTAGAGGGCAGAGTGCGAAACTCAAAAGCAGAAGGTCTCAGGTTCGATTACTGGAAAGCATTTTTTCTAGACACCACCTTTTTCGAGCTGCTGACAACACTCAAAGTGAAAAAATTGTCAAACTTCGCCGTTCGGAGTGGGCAAAATAATGTGAGTTCCTTCTTTTTGTCAGAAAGCACTGGCGCGCATTAAGCGGAGTAGCTGATGAAGGCCCTGGTTAGGTCAAGCCATTTTAAAAACACATAAGAGTACACAGCTCATTACATATCTAGATTTTGTGAAGTTTACGTGAAGTATATTTGATTTTATACGCCCACAGTGGTGTAAAGGCGACACGCACGCTCCAAAGGTCCAGCTTCAATTCTCGGCTAAACACCTCGGATTTCTTACACATCACCTCTTTAGAACTGCTGACAACACTCAGAGATCAATACTGTCTAAGAAGATGCTTCTCAAACTTCGCCGTTCGGATTTGGTAAAAACTGTAGGTTCTTTCTAATCGTGAGAGAAGAGTAGCGCGCACAAAGCGAGTAGTTCATGATCAAGCTAGGCCCTGGTCCCCCTGTGGACTGTAGCGCCACCCAAATATTATAAGTTTGCGAAATATCTCCCTCCCGCTATTTTGCTCTTCATTCAATGCTTCATAAGAAGTGCTACATTGATCGTATTTAGTTCAAATATGCACAGTTTTGTTCGATAATATGTTTCCATCCAGACGGCAACTTCATAATACCCCCTTCGTAGAAGCCCCCTCTTTATTTATATTATTATTTATAGTTGTTGAATATCATTGGAGTTAATTCTTTTTTCAGTTGTCGGTGCCATAAGCCTAATTTACAAATCGTGTAAGTCCTTCGAAATGCAAGTTAATTTTGTTTTAAAAATCCTAATACTAACTTTATTCGCGATGCAAATTTAAGGATTTTTGGAATGACTATACATTTACTTCAGAGCAGTACAAGGGGCTTAATAATTTTATGAGGTTGACATTGCGCACCAGTTGCTTTCTCAGATCGCTATGAGGAAGCAATTTTTTGAACCACTTGTCAAGTGCATAACACTTAAAAAAAGGTTAAATTTTCATTTCAGCTATGACGCTCCCTAAAATTATCTCAATCTGTACGGGATCTTGACTACAATTTTTATTGTCGCTTCAACGGCATTTCGCTACTTACAAGCAATCATCATCTTGTCGAATGAAAGGGAAGTCAGTCAAGCGACGTGCTTAATTCACAAAACACACATATACCCATTTTCTATTGCCGTCATGCTTTTTGACTGAACGTTCCCGTGCCCGAGACAATATAATTACTCACTCCGATGTCAACACCAGAAACCGTACACTTATCTCGACCTTGACATCTTAAGAATCTGGTTTTTGGGGAAGCGAAGAGACCTTCAGAATGATTACACTCGTATGTATGCAATGTTTAAAATAGTTGAAAAAAAAAATACAATTTTCAACATGATTAGAGTTGCTACAGAACCTGAAGGACAGGTGCAGCTGTCGGACTTTGGTTGCGTGCGCTGAGCTGCGAGCCCGGTAGTCTTTTTTAATTGCAGAATTTCAGTATTAAATGAATGAGTGATTCAGTGATTAAAATGAATGAGTTTGCCTTTTACTCGCATTCGATGTTCGCTTTACACAATTTCAAACATATTGTTCGATTTTTTAGTTTCTTCAAATCAAAGTGAAAAGGGTGTGTTTTCGTGGAGTTTAATGCTATTATTGACGCTGCATTAACGAACAGTTTTCCCATTTATCAATTGGACAAGTCGTTGATTGCCACAGAAATAATGGCTTTACCGTCAACGGAAAACAGGTCATGTGCATTCACTTAGCGGGAATGAGTCTTCAGTTTCTCATCATTAGCTTTTAGTTCAGACAAAGGTTAAGTACATGAAATGACGTCGTACAATTTGAAAGGAGATGGAGTTTAGTTTAGATCGTGCGTGGATAGGTTTAGTCAAGCACTTACACTTTTGACAGATTACTTGAAAGCTGGCTGGATGATGCATGTGAACGATGACTTAGTATTAAGAGGCGTTGAAATAAATGTTTGCCCAGAACCAATGATCTGTTGCGCGTTTATAATGTAAGATTAATTGTTGGCGCTACAGTCCAGAGGGGGACCAGGGCCTAGCTTGCTCATCAACTACTCGTGTTGTGCGCGCTACTGTTCTCTCACGAGTAGAAGGGACCTACAGTTTTTTGCCGACTCCGAACGGCGAAATCTGAGAAGCTTTCTTAGACAGTTATTACTCTTTGAGTGTTGTCAGCAGCTCGAAAGAGGTGGTGCCGTGAAATATTAGAAAAATTGGTGTTGAACTGGGAGTAGAACCTAGACCCTTCGGCGTGTGAGCGTCGCACTCTACCCACTACGCCACGGCGACGTAGATTACATTGCTTTGGAATATTAATTGAAAGCTGCGTCACCTTCTACAAGGCATTTGGTGATACAAAACTATCTGTGAGTCTTGTTTTTTGTAAGAGGTTGGGAAACAAAGCACTAAAGCGCTCAGACCCAAAGTAAAAGGCAGGCTTTTACATTTTAATATAATTTCGTGGTCTTTAGGGGAAATAGCGCTTCTGTTATAAAGAGCCTTGGTTTTCAGCTCCAACCACTTCAGCACCGAAAACCTGTCAGCTGATTCGAGCAACGCCGGAACATTGACAGTGGAAGTGCTTTGCAGTGTCTTCAACTTCTCTACACTCGGCATAGAGTTCAAACACTAAGCCCAAGAATAGTTAAGTGCTTAGCCACGATGAAGTATTCCATTCGTATACCAACAAGTCGTCCGCAGTCTTTGGCAGAAATGCCGCAAATTTCTGGATGAAATTTTTGCCAATGCATTTGGTAGGCCTAAATGCTGGAGAGTTATTCAATCTCTGGTTATGTTATCGAGAGACCCAGCTGTCAGCCCTGAGCAAGGACGTGGGCAGTCATATAGGTGACTTCGGACTCTATGAATGCCGCTTTTGAACCTTTTCAGCAATCTCGTTTTCAAATTTGGGTTACTCTGCGCTTCCAGTTATCCAAAAAATCCAGAAAAAAAGTGTGAAGCCTCTCACCCTGAGAGTTCGTCATATTTCTGGTAGGAGATCAAAACAGAGACAGAAATTTGGTGTTCATGAGTTCCAAATTGTAAACGATTCATAAACTAATACCATTAGACGTTGTGATTCGACTGGGTAAAGATCTATGTGGTCGCCGTGGCGTAGTGGGTAGAGTGCGACGCTCACACGCCGAAGGGTCTAGGTTCGACTCCCAGCTCAACACCAATTTTTCGAATTAATCACGGCACCACCTCTTTCGAGCTGCTGACAACACTCAAAGAGTAATAACTGTCTAAGAAAGCTTCTCAAATTTCACCGTTCGTCGGCAAAAAACTGTAGGTCCCTTCTACTCGTGAGAGAACAGTAGCGCGCACAACACGAGTAGTTGATGAGCAAGTTAGGCCCTGGTCCCCCTTCGGACTGTAGCGCCAACAATTATTATTATTATTAAAGATCTATGTCACAAATCGTTTAGAGATGAGGTTTGAAAACATCGACTTCTTCTTCTTCTTTTTCTTGTGTTGCTAAAGACCGGAGTGGACCTAGGCCTCAACCAACATGCCACTCCAGCTAGCACGGTCTTTCGCTAGCCACTTCCGTCCCTTTCCACTTGTGTGCGCCATCTTTGCTTAAGCCATCCTCTGTTGCGTTGTCCCAATGGCACTGATGCAAAAACTTTTCGGGCCTGAGCAGTGGTATCCTTAAGCTCTACATGGCCTAGCAATTTTAAGCGTTGTATCTGAAGACGCTTGACCAGACGCATGTCGCTGTACAGCATAGACGCAAACACGATCAATAAAAATAATAATTGTTGGCGCGACAGTCCACAAGGGGCCCAGGGCCTAGCTTGCTCATCAACTTCTCGTGTTTTGCTCGCTACTGTTCTCCCACGATTAGAAAGGACCAACAGTTTTTTGATAATTCCGAACGGCGAAGTTTGAAAAGATTTTTCTCAGACAGTTATTACTTTTTGAGTGTCGTCAGCAGCTCGCAAGAGGTGGTGTCGTGAAAAATTCAAGGTGTTCAGCTGGGAATTGAACCTTCTGCGTGTGAGCGTTGCACTCTACCCACTACGCCACGACGGCCACAAACTGGACCAATAATCGCACGCAAAAATTTTCTTTCAAAATCATAAAGGGCTTCCTCAACCGCCCATTCGACTTCATTGAACAATTTTAGAAAGTGGGAATTTAGTTCAATTTACCTGTTTATGGCTAAAGGAAAAGATTTTCGTTCGTGGTAAACAATGAGGCCACTTCTTCGATCTGCAAATATACGTCAAAATTGGATTGATTCATAATAAACAATAAATAATCGTTTTTCTCTTTACAGCAAGTGACATCCCAACCTGCAAAAACGATGACAAGCTAAATGAATGCCTCCGTGATGTCTTCCAGAGCATGCTGCCAAGACTGCATGTAAGTAGATCCCCGTTTTACCTTGTCCCTACATCTCATTCATCTCCTTGTTCTGCAGCACGGAAACAAGGAACTGAAGATTCCACCAATTGATCCCTTCGCACTGCAAAACTCAAAATATGAGTACTCCAACGGTGTTCTGACCGGTCGCGTTGCGCTTAAGGACACTAAAGTCTACGGCCTAAGTCGCACGGAAATCAAGGACGTCCGTTTCAAGCTCGACGAAGAGGGCACCCACTTGGAAGTTGACTCCTTCACCCCACGCATCTTCATTGAGGGCAACTACAAGGCCGACATGAAGCTCAACGACGTCAAGATGAACCCCAAGGGATACTTCAACGTGACAATGAGTAAGACACCAAAACACCTCCTAAGGCACATTTCCTCAAATAAATTATTTTCTTAAGGCGACATCAAGTTCACCCAGGAGATGGACGGCAAGTTCGAGATGAAGAATGGCAAGCGCTTCCTGCGTTTGGTGAACTTCGACGTCAACCCCGATGTAGGAGACATGAAGATCTACGCTAGTGGACTTTTCCCCGATCCAGCTTTGAGTAAGCTTACCGTCATTCACTCCTTTTGAAAGGTCTTTGACTGTTGTCTCATTTCAGATGCTATTGTGTTGGACTTCGTCAACCAGTACTGGCGTGAAATCTACAAAGTAATCTTGCCCGAGACCCGCGTCTACTGGGAGCCACTTGCCCTCAACGCAATGAATGAGTTCATGTTGCATGTCCCATTCGACAAGCTGATTACCAAAAACTAAACCTAAGTCCATCCCAGCAGATTATCCCACGCCTCCTTCATTCCCTCTCTCTTCCCCTTGCGTTGTCTGTGTACACGCGCAGGGCGTTCTAAATGTGATCTTGTTTTGTCCCGTTATTTCTGTTGAAACAAAAAATAAAAACAAAACAATCGTTGTATTCTAAAGAGCTAGCGTCTTTTAGTTTCTAGGTGAAGGCCGATACGCAGTGCAGTGCCGGGTGAAGGCCCAAATGCAATGCCAGTGGTTGATGTGGGGGGGAAAAATATTGCGCATACGCCGAAGTGCACGCATCTCGTGACATGCACTCGTCGTTCGATATGCCGCTTAGGTATTTATTCACTGCATGACTGAAATCCGTAAGTAGGCGTCGTGTGTTGGGCGTCTGCGAATCTGTTTCAATGCCAACAGATGAGTGTCACGTTTGGATTTGAATTAATTGTCTGTCGGCGATAAAAGATGACATTTGCAGCGAGTATGGGATTATGGCCGGGACTAGCGGCTGATTATTCAATTCTAGCGAGGCATCACGTACAATTACCTAGCGTTCCGAGCGAGAATCAGAAAATTAAATGGCTCTGAGGAATGGAGTTAGTTGCCGGCAAAATGGAAGGCTTCACGTAGGTTCATCATCAGCGCAAGGTCCGGGATTTCACGTGGACAAAGGTGCATGTATTTGAGAGTTACTTTGGAAGATACAATGTTCAGGGTGGTTGTTTTATATTTTCTGAGGGAGAAATTCCTTTTATTTCGATTCCTTTCCTCCGATTATTCCTTCTAAAATAAGAGTCATGACAAGTGAAAATTCAAACAGAAAACTGCACTTCGCCCATATACACGATGGGCAACGTCACCATGGTTTTCTTAATGTATCCTCGCATCTTATAGAAGCCTTTATTTACCTTTAGAGAGAGATAATAATGTGAGTTCATGCCAACATGCAGGAAGCTTTGCCAAACATGTTCTGAATGCTTGCCCATATCGAAGTGTCAAAGATACCTTGATTTCATGAACAACGACCTTGATATTTTGTTGATGAGCCCCTGGTTCGGGGTTCAACATGTATGTGGTGTAAGATACCGATATGAACCTAAGCCACGAAACAAAAAGAATCATTCTTGAGGGCTTAAGTAAGGGAGGGAGAATATTTGACATAAAATTAACGCCCGCTTCCAGAAATGTGGCAATAGAGGTAAATATAAGATCAGGAGCTTGTACTCGAGTACTTTTGTTTTACTGTTGAAGGGATTTTCTCTAGACTGTAGGCAGTCCCTTCGCTTTGCTAATCTATTCCGTCAGTATGTACTGATTTTTGAAATCGCAGCTTTTGTTAGTATTCTGGACAATGCAGAATAAAATAGCTGTGTCATTTTGAAAATGGAAATGGATGGATATTGACTAAGCGCAAAGATAACACGCATGGTAATTTGTATTAGTAACTGTGTCGTACTGGAAACAAGGACAACAGATTAGTCATTATATTGGTAATAGTTTATCAGGGAACACAGTACAATTTCCTAAGCACAAAACCTTAATGAATAAACAAATATGCAAGTTTCGCTAGAAAATAACCAATATCGAAGTGTATCTTCAAAAACGTTAATTGATACGAATGTATACTTGCATGTACACTTGCATTACCGAATCAATATAGAAAGTTAATAATTGGCAAAAAATATTTCTATATTGATATTCTTTCAGTAAATAAAGTCAGTTAGAGAAGTACCAGGTATACCCGTATGAAGTGAGCATCAAGATACAAATGTCTCGATAGGGAACATTTGTTGTGAACGAGCACTTATTTTTTTGTTTGTTTGCTATTAAGTATACATAAAGTCATTGAACAGACAACATCAAATTTTTTCATCGTGTTAAAAATGTCGAATTTTGTACCAGAAAGTGATGATTTGCGGAAAGCATTAATTTTTTGTTGTCATTTGAAGAAAAGTGCTGCAGAGTCGCATCGAATGCGACATCGAGGCATATGGTGATCATGCTCTATCAGAAGCAACATGCAACGGTTGAATGAAGAACGTGGAAGACCACCAAAAAAAGTTTGAAGACGTCGAATTGCAAACGATATTGGATGGAGATGACACTTTGAGTCAAAAGCAAATGGCAGCAATGTAATATGTTGCACAACAAACAATTTCTGACCGTTTAAAAGCTATGGGAAAGATCCAAAAGTGTAGAAAATGGGTGCCACATGAATTGAATGAAAGACAGATGGAAAGCCGAAAAACACTTGTGAAATTTTGTTTCAAACACACGAGAGAAAATAGGTTTTGCATCAATGCACGAAAATGGATTTATTTTAAGAACCCTAAACGGAAAAATCATGGGTTAATCTGGGACAACCATCAACATCGACTGCAAAACCAGATCGATTCGGCAAGAAGACAATTCTGTGTGTTTGGTGGGACCAGAAATGTGTGCTGTACCACGAGCTCCTAAACCCTGGTGAAACCGTTAATACTGATCGCTACCGACAACAAAGGATCAATTTGAACCATGCAATGATCGAGATACGACCAGAATAGGCCAGAAGACATGGCAAGGTAATTTTGCTCCATGACAATGCACCTGCACACAAAGCAAAACCGGTTTAGGATACAATCAAAACACTTGGCTGGGAGTAGCTCCCCCACCCGCCGTATTCACCAGACTTGGCTCCTTCCGACTACCATTTGTTTTCATCAATGGGACACGCATTGGCTGAGCAGCACTTTGATTCCTACGAGGAGGTCGACAATTGGATGTCTGATTGGTTTGCCTTAAAAGGCGAACAATTTTACTGTCGTGGTATTCATAAATTTCCAGAAAAGTGGTCAAAATGTGTAGAAAACAATGGCCAATACTTTGAACAAAATGTTTTTACTTTCCCATTAAACACTAATAATTTTCAAAAACAAACGCTGATTTCATACCGGTATAACTTAAATCGAACACGATACCATTAACCACCGATCAAATTAAAATAAAAAAAAAGAATCTGCTTCTTCATTAAATTCTTTTCTCTAAGACACTCTTTACATAAATAATGATTAATAAATTAACTAACTTCTGTGCCGAAATGAAGAAAACCCTAACTGCTCATAAATTCGAAAATAGGATTTAATTCAACAAAATATAAAAAACACCTGAAAGTAGGCTTCAAAAATTTTTTCAATATTATCAGTGTTATGCGAACTGCACTCATATTTAAAGTACATGGACGAATACTTCTTCTTCTTTCGGCGCTACAGTCCGAGGTGGACCTGAGCTGCACCCTAACAGCCTTTTAAGTCAATAGGTTTTGCGCTAGCTCTCTATAGTTGCGTTTACTCTAAGTTGGTTGAGGTCCTTCTACAAATATGTACTCCACCGCAGCCTAGGCTGTCTTCTGTTGCGTTGTTCCAATGGCTCCACTCGCTCTACCATACATGGTCAAGCCATCTTAAACATTGTATTAGAAGACGCTTAACCAGGTGCATGCCGCTGTTGAGCCTATAAAGTTTTTCGTTGAATCTTCTTTTCCAAATGCCATCAAGCAAAAGAGGACCAAAAATCGCACGCAAAACTTTCCTCTCAAAAAGACTGCAAGCTTCCTCATCCGCTTTTAGTAACTTTCAGGTTTTCGAGCCACAAAGTAGGACTGAGATGAGGTTTCGTTACGTTATTGCCTTTTGAGCCCAAAGAAACAAAGATTGGCAAGAGTGATTCTGCGTTTGATTTAGGTGCTAATGTTGTTGTCCCTGTTAACAGTGAAGCCAATGTGACATTATGTCTGAGACGTCGATGTTGTGGATCCCTCCTTGATGACAGCTTGTACTTAAATTTGACCTCAGTTACCAGCAGACTCATTTTAACCGCTTTCGGTTCAATGCCAGCAAAGGTTTCACTGATTACTCGCTTTGTTTGTCTAATCACATCAATCGTCTATGTAAGCTGGAAGTTGAGCCAACTTTCGGAAGGTTGTGCCTTTGGCGTTGACTTGTGAGTTATGCATGATTTTCTCAAGAATTATGTAAAAGGAGTGGCACGACAGTGCGTCACCTTATCTAAGACCTTTTTTGACATTGAAGACATCGGTGAGTTTGTTACATACCGTGATGGAGCAGGAAGAGTTCTTCATCGTTATACAAGGTTGCCAAATACCTCCTTCCCGCCATTTTGTCTTTTGAATTTTCCGGCTAAGTACAACGCGCTACAGATCTCGTATCTTGCAATACTATACATCATTTGAAAGCTCTTGACATAACCTACAAAACGACGCTATGCATGATTAGCTTGGATATTTGGTAACCTTATCCTGCACAATCTGACGAGTTTTTTAGAAATGCCACAACTAGACATGGCACTGTATACCTCGTCTCTATTCACATAGCTCTGTTTAGGGACGAGCTATATGGAGGAATATGAGGAAAGATTGTTTATAATGAAACAGCTATTAAGGTGAGATATAAAGATCTTCACCACCATAGCTTAGGGATTGAGAGTCTGATTTACATCCAGAAGGTAAGATTCCCGAACAGAAGGTTCGTTCGTACTTCTAAAAATTTGACCAGGTACAGCATTGGTAGTTGCAGAAGTGTTTAATAACTAATTTACTTATTTATTTACGTAAAGATAAATGTTTTCGTTCAATGTGGACTATACTGTTCCTTACTTTGCGACATTGGAACTTAAATTTTCTTGTTGATATTCTTTAGTTGTTGTTATATCTTCAACTGTTTTCATTCCAACGGATAATATATTTCGTCATGTAAGTCATGTGTAATGGGTTTTGTTTTGGAGGCACAGAGCTTAAAGTTGGTAGCCATTATGTCAGATATTTAATGATCTATTTATTTATTTATTTATTATAATATTAATGTACAATTAAAATTGTAATTAATATGGACTATAGGGGCCAAATAGTTACGATGACTTACGGCCCTCGAAAAACTTACGTCTATATTGTAATGCTAATTTTTCCTAGGATACTTTAATGATCTATTTTTGAGTTGGTTTGGTATTCTAACATAAACAGAATATCACATACAATACCCTAAAATTGATTATATTTACTTTTAAAATTAAAACTTTTGAAATACATATCGCGCGCTACGTCAATTTTGATTGGAATGAATACATCAAATATTAAATCTTTTGTATAGAGAGTAATCATAGGTCTTAGATGTCTGTTGAAACACCAGTGCATCCACAACAATGACTGTTTGGTGTGCTTTATGAATTGGTAAAGTTATTAGCCCTCACTTTAGCACAATGGTCCTGTATGGGACTAAGTGCATTCATCAGCCACCTTAACCTACCTAGCCCTCACTTCTTTGAAACGGCGTTGGCCGGCATGTTACAGTCAATGGTGACTGCTATGAGTCTATGACTACTATGAGACTATGAGTCATGACTACAGACTCAATTGAATTATCATAATGTGTAGGACAAGTTCTTTTGACCAAACGGTGCAGCAACCCGTGCCCCAATTGACTTTCTGAAGGAAACGTTTGGTTTCGCATAGTATCCAGTTACGGACCTATACAATTTCCTCCAAGATCGTTAGACTTAATGCCATTAAATTAATTTCTTACACCGCCGTGGCGGAGTGGGTAGAGTGCGACGCTCACACGCCCACGGTATATGTTCGACACCCAGTTCAACACTGATTTTTCGAATTTTTCACGGCACTTCCTCTTTCGGGCTGCTCACAACATTCAAAGAGTAATAAGTGTCTAAGAAAAAGCTTTTCAAATTTTGTCGTTAGGAGTTGGTGAAAAACTGTAGGTCCTTTCTACTCGTGAGAGAACAGTAGCGCGCACAACACGAGTAGTTGATGAGCTAGACCCTAATCCCCCCCTGGACTCTAGTGCCAACAATTATTTTTAATGTTATTAATATAATTAATGTTATTAATATAATTATAATTAATTAATTAATATAATATATAAACAATTGACCAATTAGAGTAGATCATTTGACGATTTGTTGCCGAAATACGGCGGGAAATGTTGGCAAGTACCATCGATAATTGAAGCACCAGCTTAGACGAAACGTCTGAGTAAAGTATTTAAAAAGTTATTTTTATAATGTAAGTGCTAAAGAACTGTGGGACATTTTTGCCAATTTAAAAGAAATTAAATTGGCAAAAATTTCCCTTTTTAAAACACAGTTTTTTGGTGTTTTAATTAAAATATAATTTTTGAAATAGTTTACTCAGACGTCTTGTCTAAGACGGTTCTCTATGGTTATTTCATCTCTCTCTATTTCATGTTGAATTTGTATAACATTTTGAGAAGCATTCTTGCTTATTCATTACATAGCATCAAAAGATTTCCTCGCCTGAAACAACCAACATAAGTGAAGAAGGACTTAAATTAATTTGGAGTATGAATTTGGAATTTCAACATATTGGAACATATTGTTTAATTTTTTATTTTTCTCCATTCCACCCTTTTTTTCCTTCCCTTTGTATTCACTCTCCCTCTCTCTCATTAAAAGTGCAAATCCTTCGTTATACGAGAAGGCAATAATAGCTTTCGCTATTAACACACTGGTTGCAAAACTCCAAAGACAATTTCGATCAAATTTTATAAGAGAACCGGTACGCGAGCTCGTGGAAACCCAGGAAGCACAAAGGCAAAATTTCGAGTGACCAAACGAGGGCACCGATTTCTTAAGCCTCATCAAATTATACCAAATTTGATGCACAGCCCATGCAGTCACCCTTCTCCTTCAGTCGTTACAAGGCGACCAACTGTAACAGCTTCCGCATTTTTGAGTTTCCACGACCTTGAAAGGTTTACACCGATCGGAGGTTTCGTACACAAAACCTGAAGTGTAAGAGTGTCTCGAACAAAGTCGCCCTCTTTGGTTTTAAAGTGCACCTCTGACAAGTTACTTAAGTCATTTTTAGCGCCTTTTTATTGTGTTTCCGCTGTTAAAGACTGAATAGACGTCCAAAATGCATTAATCACTACTCAATATGGTGTTCAAGATCTCTTAAGATCATTCATTGATGAAATGAAATGTGAGAAGCTTGTTAGTTTTCTGGTGATAAATATTTAGTGTCTTGTTTTGGGTTTGGTGGAGCAGGGTCTGCAGAGGCAGTTGTTACACGTGGTCGCATCTGGCAAGCAATTGCAATGGGATGTGAAGTAGGAATTAAGAGAACAATTAATTAAACAAAATTCTGAATTGCAATAGTGCAATCAAATAGGTCCCACCCAAGTGTACTAGGGAATGATGCGAAACAGTTGATCCGATTCACACTTATGTTCAAAATGGAACATAGCACTTTTTACAATATAAATGCAATATTCTTCAAATTTCCTTTTAGTACCAAGGCAGTAGCTTTGTCTACTCTTAGTCAACATATTTGATGCGTGCACTCTGTAAACACGTAAGTTGTATGATGGCACACACCATCGTGTGCGCACAGCCTCTTATATCACACTTCAGTACAGCGAAAGCTCTTCATCGTTGCACTACAACGGATTTTCCAGCTTTCCTCAAATAACGACGCCACTCATCGACGCATTTAATTGCATGCAATCAATCAGCGTTGCTTGGCACACTGCACAGTCTCTGGCCTCTTAGGCGAGTGCCACTCCGATGACGACACTCAAACATTTGAAGCAAAAAGGTAAACACTTTAATTCGCGAGCCATTCTTTGTAATCAGCTAGTTTGTATGCCAAATAGCGCGACACTCGTTAAGACTTTTGTACAAAGCCAAACACAGGAAAATACGAAATCCAATCGAGTAGATACAAATCTTCCCGCTTACAAGCGCACAAGCCGGCAAGTCGGTGCTCACTTTGTATGCCACTCGTGTTGTTCTACAGCTCTTCTTCGATGGGAAAAGGATATGCCTTGCCAAATGGGGGAATTCCACGGTAGACAACCACCCAGTCATCATCTCCAACGCTTGTGTTCCTATTTCCGTTTGCACTAATTATTGTCAGTTACGCTCGCGCACATCGAATCCATGGAGGTGTCCGACATGAGAGTTCCGCTAGTCAATTGAATTTCCAGGAAAATAAAACAGACCAAAACAACAAGTTAATTAAGCCCCGTCACACCGCCACACACACAAAAGAGTTGGATAACGAACTTCGAAGATCAAAAACTCCAATGGCGAACTTACTCATCGCAAGTATGTAAGTTTGGGAGCTCTGTTTGTTTTATTAATTATTGGGCGCTACACTTAAGGAAACCGAATGCGTTAAATTGATGTGGCATTGAGTGGGCAGCTCCTCTTCATGTGAGCACCCAAAGACAGAGTGGAATGGAAATAATGTCAAAGCCAAGATCACGATACAATTGCTATGATTGTTGCGGCTGACTGCGGTTATTTGGCAATGTATGTGGCCGTGAACAATCTCATCTCTCTCGAAACGATGTGGATCAATGTCCAGAGGGGGGTTGGAGGACAATGAAGAGGAAGAATGGTGTCAATGCGCAACGAGAATCAATCCAAATGTTGTCATCGTTACAACAATTGTGAAATAATTGCAGCATATGTGCGATATGCGGCACTTTTTATTGGAAAATATGCCAGGGCGAGTTTGAAGTGTTAGTTTGTCCCTCAAACAAATGATGCATATGAGGTTTGCTGCGACCTGACCAAATCACATGTCCTCGGTTCAGTGATTGTGCTGAGGGCTGGAAGGGAACATTACCCTGTCTAATGGCCATGTTGTGCGATGCTAGCGCTAAATGACTGCCGTGCGTTGCTTGGGAGAACAATTTGTTTATTCCACGGAAACCGCAAATGCGTGCAAAAATTTAAACTGCGGCCTTGACTGAACTGCTAATTGAACAGCATTTTCAACTAATTGAATTAGCTACAAATTTGGAGTGTCGATAGAGCGAAGAGAACAGGATTTGATGATGGCTAGATCACACGTTCTATGTCCGCCGGGTGTATTAATTAACGCGTGAGCTATTTCGACACCTTTGGGTTACTTTAAATCAAAACAACAGCGTAGGGAGTGTCTTCAGGGACCACCAAGTCATTGCAGCTTCAATTGCAGCGGACAAAGAAGATGCAAAAATATCCAATAGCACATGAGAACTGTCAGCCGCTTGTATGCATATTTATGTTTCCCTCGTTTTGCAGATAAATCAACTTCAATCAACACCAAAAGGCATAGTCCGTTGCTGGGCATACAAATGAGCAACAGCACGACGTTGGTATGTGCTAACTTCTCGTCGAGGCAGCAGTAATTAAAAATTCGTCTTGCATATTCACCGAGACTGTGACATCCACTGTAAACAAAGCCTATCATGACTAAGCAGCATTTTCAGTTAAGCCTGCCGAAAATTTACTCTTCAAGGTTAACCAGCAACAACCACAACCACCAACACCAGCGCCACTTGAACCACATACACCACCACCATCTCCATCATCCTCGTCGTCACCGACTCTGCAGTAGTTTTATGCAATCCAATTTCACTTTTGTTTCTTTTCATTCTTCGTCAGTCTGAATGGGGAGGGAGTTCACCACCAGACAGATGATCGGCTGCATAGTACGCAAAAATAAGTCTCCACTCGCCGCGAAAACTTAACGAAATCCATCCCCTCTATGCGTTCAAAGTCTCTATACTCAATAAAATTTTGCGCCGCCACCGTTGTTGATCGTTGAAAATCGATGAGAAAAGCGCAAAGCGCACTCGCAAACGTCGTCGATCGTCTCTCGTTGAATTTTCTGTATAAAAACTATAAATAAACGTTTTCGGGGAGCATTTAAAGATTTAACATCAGCACGAGCGAAGGTGCACAGGCGAGCCGACAGTTTTCCCCGTGTGCGCGCAGTGTTTGTTGTGTTTCTTGTTTCACTTACCGGGCGCCGCTGCCGACGCCGCAGAAAGGCAAACAGAAACTCAAAAACGAAATCGAAAGGAATTCTGTGTGGAGATCGTGTTTGAATCCCAAGCAAAACTTTCAATTTCCGCATCAAGAAAGGAAAAGTTAAAAAAAAAAAACAAAACAAAAACCGTAAAAAATGATATCGTTTGGAGCAACTACTCTTTTGCTGGCCGTTTGTGGGTGCGCAGCTGTGGGATTTGCTGCAACCATACCGGAGCAGTTAAACGCACGTGAGTGGACCAGATCAGATATATTTAGCGCATAGGTGAAAGAGATAAGTGGTTATTTCTGTGCGTGTTATGCAATCTCAGACAACTGGCCTAACGAGGGCCTATACTCTGTTTGTTTGTATGCTGTGTTTGATTTTGAGAGGAGGAAAGGTCGTGCAACTGTGTGATGTGATGATTTAATAATGGGCTCGAAAAGTTATTTAACCTGCGTGGATCGACCGATTTGAGATTCGCAAGAAAACAGAGGCGATTGAAGCTGATGTTGGAGGTGTGTGATGTTGTTTAACCGATTGGGAAAGGTCTGTGCCAGGGAATTCCATTTGCATAAGTCTTACGCACGAATACGATACTATTGATTATTAATGGGGATGATAACACATCGCATTCTTTTGTTGCTCTGGTGTGGCCGTTCAGTTCTCTGGTGCGCTTTATTTTTCTTTCGTTTTGCGACAACAGAGCTGTTAATTTGACTGAGGGTGTGATGTAAGTTATCGTTTGCTTGTTAATTCATTAATCCGCGACAAGAATAAATATTTGTCGCATTTCGCAGGGAGATCTTGAATTTCTGTTGAGGCAAAAGAGTTGGTGTGCGAACTTAAGAAAAAAGGAAAACACTTTTTTCATCTCTCCACTTCACCCATCTTCCAATCTCGTTCATTAATTTGTGCAATTGAATTTTATACCCTTGTGCTCGATACCAGTTCGCGTGCAATGTAAGGCAAGCGCATAGCCTCCGTTTTGTTTCGCAACTGCGCGCCAGGCATGATTGGTTTTAAAATTCTGCTCAGTTCTGGGTGTAAGCGTTACGAGTGTACGCTTACAGCTATCAAGGCATTCTTTAAGTTGTCAACTGAGTCTGATGAACGGCTGAGCGATTAGTCCACGTTCCAGTCCGGTTTGTGAGCTGTCGTTGAAATTCAAAGTTGATCGCTGTGATATTTCGCAACGTGACTTTATGATATTGCTCTGAATTTGCATTTTATTCAGGATTGCCGTCGGTGACTAATTTTCATTTCGTATTGCAAGTGATGCAGGAGAGTTTACAATTTACCTGATATGGAAACTTAAAAGTGGATTGGTTACTAGTTGTTTCCTTGCTCTAAACTGGTTTAGCTCCTAACATTTTGCAATGCATGTAATTCAGCGGGCTGAGTGCGAGTGTCCCAAATTGTGGATACTAACGAACTTTTCATTTCTTGTGAAGTAAAATGAAATATTTATTTCAGCTTTTAAGTGCTTCCACGAAAGCTGTTCTTCATTTTGCAGCCAGGTAATAACATTCAGAGACTCACATTTATTTTATTCCTTTAAAAAATGTATCCGACTAGGATTAACGAGGGAAATTCTCACTTTTTTTAATTTATATTTTATGTTCAAAAATATTGCCATTATGTCTTTGTTGAATGGGAATATGCATCGTGAGTTTTTATTCTGAAGGTCAAGACGTAGGCTTTGCACGTTCCATAATATGTTATAATTAAATTCCGCGGTCTGTACTCATAACCACATCAAAGAATATGACTGGCTTAAGTTTGAGAAGGACAGTTTTTGTTTTGGGACGTGTTCAGTTTGGATCTGTTTAATTGTAAGTAGTAACCATATATAACTTATATCCGTCAATTGTAAACAAAGTTAACGACCAATTGCGTGTCTTCAAACTTGGTTGTGAATAAAATTGTAGCAAAACTAACACTAACAATTGAAATGAGTTTTTCATACCAAAACTGAATCAATTTGCAGAAATGCTTTTGTGCCGTGTGATAGCCCTGTTGTAGTGAGTTAGTGCGCCCGGATGTCTAGGTTCGGCATTATTTATCTCGCCTTTGTCACGGTACTTCATTTCTCAGGTTATAGACCACACATAACGAATTGCATGCCTATTCCTGGAGAATGATAGAATGGATTTCTTATTTGGTCTTAATTGATGAATTTGTCATTCTTTTTATATGAAAAGCGCAATCGACCACAAGGCGATCAAGGCCTTATTTCTTTGGCGTAGTGGGTAGAATGCGACACACACAAGCCGAAGTTCCTGGCTCGATTCTGGGCTGAACACCTCGAATCCTTAACGGCACTATCTCTTTCGAGCTACTGACAAGACTTAAATAGTAATAACTGTATAAGAAAAGGCTTTTCAAATTTCGAATTACAGTTCGCATAATATGAGTAGTTGATGAGGAAGCTAGTCCCTGCCCACCCTGTGGACTGTCGCGTAATCCATTTGATTCTGACCATCTTGTCTGACACTCTCCCTTAAATCTTGTCTGTCACTTGTTTGTCACTTGTCATGTTATTTGCTTCCAAGTTGTTGGCAGTATTATTTAATAACGATATTATATATCATATTTATATAACGATTTTAAATAGCGATCAAGCGTCATTATGATAGTATTATCAACTGAGGTAAACAGAATAGATTGGAATTCAACGTTTTCAAAATTCACTTACGTCCACTGTCGTTCAAAAACCAACCAGCTGTAATCCATGAATGACTGTCGCTGATTGTTGTTAAAAGCGAACATTTTTTCATCCTCGCTATGTGTGTCAACTCTACAATTAGATGGAAAAATGTCAAATTTGAGTTCGTCTCTTAAACGAAATATTATATTTTTGCTACCATACGAGTATGCTAGGCGTTTATTAATTCACACCTTGGGTATAAATCTTCTGTATAATCTCGTGCTTCCAAGTCCATCCTTCACTCACTGAATATAAAAAGACAGCCAAGGGCATAGAAATAATGTGAAAACAAATGACTTGTTTGAATACCGACAAAATGTTGCCTCTCAATAACCCTTGCATTGCCATTTCAAAAAGAAAGAACATGCAAGAATTCTCCCGCAGGTCTGGTTAGAAATGTCCATCAGTTCACCTTTCCAACAAACCTTTCCCCTCAAGCTAATTATAATTAATAATTGGATGGAACCGTGCAGTTCACAGAGGGACCAAGACCTTACTTGCTCATCACCTACTCGTGTTATGCGCGCTATTGTTCTCTCACGAGCAGAAGGAACCTACAGTTTTTTTGGCGACTCTGAACGGCGAAGTTTGTGAAGATTTCTTAGACAGTTATTACTCTTTGAGTGTTGTCAGCAGCTCAAAAGGGGTGGAGCTGTGAAAAATTCGAGGTGTTCAGCCGGGAAGCCTCAAGCTAATTCTTGATATTTGAAACCAATGTGTGCCGCTACCTTCAATTTCTTTCCTAATCTATACTATCGTGCTGTAAGTCAACGTTTAAAAATAATTCTTTAGGGTACACCAATTTTTCAAATAAAAAAATGAACCAATATCGTATACCAGAAAATCACAACTATTCACAAACATAGTCCATTGAAGCTTTGCTCTAAGTGCATGTAATGACGGTTTAGTGATAAATGCTCGCTTTTAAAATACCGTTCACGCTATACATTCCAATCCTCTTCAGTGAAGTTTTGCTGTTGATTGGTAGCGAATTTTGATGGCTAGCCAATGTTCACAAATTTGATCAGAATCTTGGAACTTGCTTAATAACAGGCCATACTAATAAGAGGTTATGTTGGCTTATATAGTAATTTCTTGCTTCAAATCAATTTCAATTGCTTTAATTCAATTTAATTTAACGCTGCCAGGGGTTAAGACGTCTGACTTATATGTTCGGCGCACCCAAAAAGTTTCGCTCGTCATCCGTAATGTCTCATGATGAAAACAAACTCACTTTCCATCCATTCTTTTTTATTGATTCCGTCAAATTATGCATTTCTGCTCTATACACCTCATCACAGATAGTTCCCTTCTGGCCTCACTAAACCCTCAACCCAATTTTGTTTAACGTCAATTTAGACCTTGGACTTATTTGTCCTCGGCCCGTGGATTCAGCATATAAGGAGCTAGGTTCTTCAACAAATACTTATCCTGTTCCAGCAGTTGTTTTTTCATGAAAAGAAGGGACATATAGTTTTTTGTCGACTCCGTGCGACAAAATTGAGAAGCCGGGTAGTCAACCCAGAAATCGAACTTGCGGTTATCAGCGTGCGAATGATGCACTTTGCCTACTCCTGCGATTTTTATTCATTTGTAAACTTTTGACAGAAAAAAAAAACAACATAATCTTACGATGCCTTACACGAGTGTACGAGTACTTAAAGTAAATTTTTGTACTAGCTATAGGGCGTGTAACTACAGGTATACCGGTATGAAATGAGTTTTTTTTTGAAAATAAAACACTAATTATTAATGGGAAAGTAAAAACATTTTATTCAAAGTATTGGCCATTGTTTTCTACACATTTTGACCACGTTTCTGGCAATTTGTGAATACCACGCCAATAAAATTGTTCGTCTTTTAAAGCAAACCAATAAGACACCCAATTTTCGACCTCCTCGTAGGAAAAAATGTGCTGCTTAGCCAATGCGTCTCCCATCGATGAAAACAAATGGTAGTCGGAAGGAGCCAAGTCTGGTGAATACAGCGGATGGAGTAGCTGCTCCCAGCCAACCGCTTTTACTTTGTGTGTAGGTGCATTGTCATAAACCAAAATAACTTGCCGTGTCTCCTGGCCCATTTTGGTCATTTTTCGATCAATGCATGGCTCAAATTGATCATTTCTTGTCGGTAGCGATCAGTATTAACGGTTTTACCAGGTCTTAGGAGCTCGTGGTACAGCACACTTTTCTGGTCCCACCAAACACACAGCATTGTCTTTTGCCGAATCGATCTGGTTTTTGCAGTCGATATTGATGGTTGTCCCAGATTAACCCATGATTTTGTCCGTTTAGGATTCTTAAAATAAATCCATTTTTCATCGCCAGTAACAATCCGATGCAAAACCGATTTTCTTTCGTGTCTTTGAAGCAAAATTTCACAAGTGTTTTTTCGGTTTTCCATCTGTCCTTCATTCAATTCATGTGACACCCATTTTCCACACTTTTGGATCTTCCCCATAGCTTCAGAAATTGTTTGTTGTGCAACATTTAACATTGCTGCCATTTGCTTTTGACTCAAAGTGTTATCTCCATCCAATATCGTTTGCAATTCGGCGTCTTCAAACTTTTTTGGTGGTCTTCCACGTTCTTCATTTCTCACATCAAAATCATAATGTCCGAACCGTTAAAACCATCTTTTGCATGTTGCTTCTGATAGAGCACTATCACCATATGCCTCGACAAGTATTCGATGCGACTCTGCAGCACTTTTCTTCAAATGAAAACAAAAAATTACTGCTTTCCGCAAATCATCACTTTCTGGTACAAAATTCGACATTGTGAACACGATGGTGTCTGTTCAATGACTTCATGTATACTAAATATTTCTCAGATGTCATAGCAAACAAACAAAAAATATAAGGGTTCGTTTACAACAAATGTTCGTTTGTATGGTATGGTATACCTGGTATTCAAAGCCATACATGTATATAGTAGTTTACTACTGTTAGTAATAATAATAATTGGATGGTGCGACACTGCACAGGGAGACCAGGGCATAGCTTGCACATCAACTACTTACGTTGCGCAAGCTACCGTTCTCCCACGAATAGAAGAAACCTAAATTTTAATCTTTGAGTATTGTCAATTGGTCGACAGAGATCGTGCTGTAAAGAATGAAGTGTTTAGCCGGGAATTGAACCTGGACATTCGGCATGTTAGTGTCGCACCCTCCTAACTACGCCCCGGCGGCTACGTTTGTTTGTTATTAAACTCAATTAAAAACCGAGTAATTAGAGAACGATTTTTTATAACTGGCCGCCGTGGGGTAGTGGGTAGAGTGCGACACTCACGCGCAGAAGGTCTCGGTTTGATTTCGGGCTGAACACCTCGAACTTTTCACGGCCCCACCTCTTTCGAGCTGCTGACAACACTCAAAGAGTAATAACTATATAAGAAAAATCTGCTTAAACTTCGCCGTTCAGAGTCGACAAGAAAGTGTATATCCCTTCTACTTGTGAGAGAACAGTAGCGCGCACAACGCAAGTAGTTGATGAGCAAGCTAGGCCCTGGTCCCCCTTTGGACTGTCGCGCCAAACAATAATTATTGTTCTTAACCATACTGTAATTTGCTTTGGCCAAGGGGAGGTATTTATCAAGAAAGAGTTATTCCTCTTTAAGTTCTATGTTGCGAGTAGCATAGCTTGTATTTAGTTAAGCATCAGTTTAATTTGAGATATACAAATTCGTCCAATCGTCCAAATAAAGTAGAACATTCTGCCTAACAGCGGGATTTGGGCCGTCATCGCCGTTAAGTATCCTGCAGAAATGATCCTTCCAGATTCTCAGCACAGACTGCGACTCTACAACGAGTTGTCCGTTTTGGTCCCGGCAGGCTTTGGTCCGAACCTTGTATCCTCCGGATAGCTGTTTTACCTTTCGGTAAAACTTTCGGACTTCATTCCTGCCATAACACCTTTCCATTTTCTCGACCACGCGTTTCTCATGCTCCTTCTTTTTCTTTCTGAAAAGCCGGTACTTTTCCCTTCTTCTTTGTTCGTAGAGCTCGCGAACAGCCTTCGTTGTTCGATGCAGCGTCGCCTTATACGCGTCTTGTTGAGCTGCATGCGCTTGCCTGCACTCGTCGTCAAACTATGGGTTCCTTCTGGGTGGTGACGTGAAACTGAGCACATCAGTGGCAGCTTCTTTGATCCGAGTCGATGTTTGCACCTCGGAAGGTTCGGGCATCGAGAATACTGGAGGAGTGTTTGATGTCAATCGCAGCGTGATAAATCTGTTTGACGGTGGATTGATCATTAGATCAATGGAGACAGCTGGCGAAAGATCGTGCTGGCTGGAGAGGCATGTTGGTTGAGGCCCAGGTCCACTCCGGACTGTAGCGCCACAACAAGAAGTAGAAGAGATCAGTTTAAATTAACTTTGCTTAGTTCACTGTTAGGGTTAAATGTGCATAGCCTTTAGACATAATTCTGTAGTGAGAGAAAGAATTATTAATCCATGCCATGTGTAGCAAACTTGATATGCGTCATATTACGTCTGGTCACAACTCCCAGACGTAATCTAAGTCGCACTGTAAGAACGCTTGGGAACTATTGTTATCAGTAATTCTCAGGAGTTTGGCAGTGCACACGCATTCATCGATTATGCTTACCTTGCATTTTCGCAAGCCTTGATTGTCGAAATCTATTAATAAAAGAATAATCTCATTTTATTTTAACGAAATAAATTAGTTTTATTTTTTCATTCATAGATTTCTAAACAAATCTTCGCTAATTAAAGCTACTATTCAGAAATTTTTTTCTCTTGCCTCATTCCTTGCAAGTTCTTGAAGCATAAAATGGTGAGATTACCTGTCAATCAAATAACTTCTTATAATTTTTATCTTTGCCTTTTCTGCTGCAGTAAGCCATAAGATAAATGAAACTCAATGATACCAAAGCGAACTGATTTAATGTTGTAAAATAAATGTGCCATTTAAGTCACAGAAACAGATGTCTAACATTCATTAAATTTAGTTGAAATAATGTGTAGTTTTTCAATTTACCATTCTATCCTCATACCATTTGCGAATTCAAACGTTTCATGTCACACCTTTGTTGTCATCTCTTAACTTGACGTTCAGCCAGTTGAATAGAATGAAACATTAACATTTTCAGAGTAACATTTAATAGAGATAAATTCCCTCAACAGACAAACAGTTGTTAGTACATGTAGAAATAAGCAAAATACCTTTCCTTTTATGCAGGTAATATCAAAAGTGATCAATCAAGTCAAAGGTGTATATGCCACTAGACTGTAGATTACCATGTATTACTTATTTTTATTGTAGCTCCATTGTGTGTTAATTAATTCTTTTAATCTGAACCCAAGAGATGGTGAGCGAATGCTAATTTAATTCTACGCAACTTTGCATTTTCGAGGATTGGCAGGCTGTAAAATCAGTCTCACCGATTATTCTGGTGCGGGGATGCTAAGCATTCAATTGCCTTGATGAAAATACATTTTCAGAGCACTCAATTGACAATAGAAAATCAACAATTAGTGGATAAGCCATCAAACTCTTTTCAGTTTCCGCGCACGCTTCAACAACCTTTCTTTCCGGGTTTAAAAAAAAGAAACTTTCTGCAAAACATATCAACTTAGGAATGCGAAAAAAGTCTAATCAAACGAAAACTGATGAGAAAATGAAACAAAAACCTGTTCCGCTTTGTTTAGGAGGGCCGTCCCGGAAGATTAAACACAATAGAGATGTGGGCTCATTCGCTCGAAAGCACATCACAATTTACCAAACTCAACCCTGACTTCCATTGTAAACGAAATCGGTCCTGAATCGATCATTTAACCTCTTTCATCTGCCGAGAAGGCCATTTAAACAACCATCATTCATTGTTTCCATTGGTGGCCGCCTTCCATTCACAACGTCCCATCGCAAGCAAAACTCGGAGTTAATTGCCTCACAGTTCACAGCCCAAGTGCGATAACAACTTCACTCAGGGTTAAAGCACTGCTTGTTCGAACCAAATATAGGTCACACCCATAAAAGCATAAAACAAACCAGCACACACGAAAACATAAGGTTCACCTGACGCTGGCGTCGCCATCCCCGCCGCTTCCTATCTCTCCGTTTCATTGTATTTCACATGTTCGGCAGTGCTTTCGGGGGGCAATTAGCTTGGCTGTCCAAAGCGATTTCAAGCGACCATCAACCTTGGCGACTATAATGTGTCAAATTAATGAGCGGTATTGGTTCATTTCCGTCAAACGGAGCGCTCTTTTCCGCGATCATTTGAATTCTACTTTTTCTTCGCGCAGAGCGTGCAAAGCGCGATTGCTTTCGCAACGGGCTGCTATTGCACGGTTTTCGCAAACTTGCGCACGTTATGTTGTCGTTTTGTGTGGCGTGTAGTGTGCTACCTGCCAGAGGCCCCAAATTGTTGTGCCACTTGCGACTGAGCGAGACCGATCACGAAATGACGGGAAATATGCATGAGGAGCGGTACAATCTGTTCATGGTGTTGGTAGACGAAAGAGTTGAGGTGCAAACTTGTTTTTACGCTTATGCTGTTGCACTTAAACTTCTTCACTTCAGTGCATTCTGTGTTGTTGTTAATGTTG
Organism: Eristalinus aeneus; assembly: GCA_955652365.1. Taxonomy (NCBI): domain Eukaryota; kingdom Metazoa; phylum Arthropoda; class Insecta; order Diptera; family Syrphidae; genus Eristalinus; species Eristalinus aeneus. Next base: position 67,536,025 of record OY019133.1, read on the forward strand.
GTTGCGGTTGTGTTGCATTGGTTGTTAATTAAAAATACAATGAGCTATGAATTGCGTAATAGGTTACACTGTTTGGGAGAGAGTGTATACGAGTAGGGGGAGGACTTTGAAGGTGGTGAGCCCTCAAGGTCTTGTTAATTTGCACACCACTTGCGGCGGTGGATGGAGGGGATGGGTGCTTGATTGGTCAATTCATTCTGCAGTTACACATTCGCATAATGCAACACGCCATCAAGTGAGGATTTGACGCAATTTACGCTCTCGTCTGCAACTAGAACAAAACGCGAGAAAAAAGACAGTCCCATACACTGTGTCTTCATTAAGCAGCACATGAATATTTTACAGCTTGTAAGATTTCAACATATCACACGCAGCAGCAGCATTGCGATAATTAGTCATGTAACGCTGAACAATGCATTCGGAGAGCTGTAGGCCTCACTAAGCACTCAGTGTTCGATGACTAATGACAACGAATGTCGTTTATGAAGAAGCAGAGGGAATGCGAAAAAGAAATAGCCAAAGGGTTGGCTTGTTTTTGTTTATGCCATTTTGGCGCGAAGAGTTGATTAAATGACAAATCATTGCATTTCGTCACTTGCTGGCGGGTATGGTTAACCCCGCAAACAATGAGTCATTGGATGGGAATTAGTTACGAGCTGAGTGAAAGTTTTGTTGAATGATAAATAATTCATAAGCTGTGTGCATTGAGGTGGTGAAGGATCTTATTTTAAGCAAGAATTACGACGTCCTAGTGAGGAGTAGAATCGAATACAGATGCCAAATCGTTACATTTTTTCATACCAAATTGGTTTACTCCTGCATCCCTAACAATCTATAAGGAACAGACTTAGATTAAGTGAGTGCTGCGTTTAGTGCTGTATCTGCCTGTATTTGAGTTGTTTTAAGTCGTAGGAGAGTTAATTCCATTCCACTCAATTCAATTAATAAAGATTGGTAAAGTATATTAACATCTAGTACAAAGTATAATTACGTTACAAGTTCATTACTAACAATTAGGTTATAATGATTACAGAAAGAAAAGTTTATAATAATAAAAGAATATACAAAATACAAGAAACAAGAAACAAAAAGAAGGAAAAAGAATAAATGTAAGAATAAAGCAGAAAATTTACTCTTGTAATGTGCGATAATAGTTAAAAAGTTCAGCTTAAAAGTCTACGGCAGTTTGTATTCTTTTGATAGCTACTGGTAAGAAGTTTCAAAGCTAAATAGCGTGTCTGAAGAATAAACGTAAGGGATTCATATAATTATATCTAGGAGTATTAATGTTAAATGTTCTTTCAGACCGAGGAAATACAAATTTAGAAAAAATCTAAGGTAAAAGGCTGTTAAATAGTTATTAGCTTATGTACAAAAATACAGTTCCAAGAGATTGTTTAAACAAGCAGAAATGCTGTTATATAAGGTTGTCAAATATCCGGCTTTTTGTCTTTTGGATTTTCCGGCTATGTACAAAGCTCGATAGAGCTCGTATCTGGCAATACTATACATCATTTGAAAGATCTTGACATGACCTACAAGCAATCTGCAACATACATGATTATTGGATATTGCGTTCAACACATAAAGACCTGTAAACATGGAGCTCCCTAATGCCGAAATCGGCACTATTTTAAAGTTTTGCCTTCGTTAAAGGCAAATCCGCTAGAGAAAAGTTCCGTGAGATTAATAGTGTTTTGGGGGATGATACTCTATCACTTCCAACCGCGGAGGAATGACTTTGACGATTTAGAGCAGGTGAAAACGACACCATGGATAAACCCGCCGGCGGTAGACCTGTGACGACAAATATCGATCAAATCATGGAAATCATGGAGTTAGACCGGCATGTGGCATCTCGTGATATCGCCCAGGAGATGGAAGTTAGCCATCAAATCATTTTAAACCATCTGCAGAAGGCTGAATGCGAAAAAAAACTTGATGTTTGGGTGCCGCATGATTTGACGCAGAAAAACCTTCTGGACCGAATCAACGCCTGCTATATGCTGCTGAAACGGAAAGAACTCGACCCATTTTTGAAGCGGATGGTAACTGGCGACGAAAATGGATCACATACGACAATATCAAGTGAAAACGGTCTTAGTTGAAAGCCGGTGAATTGTCCCAAACAGTGGCCAATGCGGGATTAACGGCTAGGAAGGTTTTGCTGTGTGTTCGGTGTGATTGGAAGGGAATCATCCACTATGAGCTGCTTCCATATGGCCAGACGCTAATTCTACCATCTGCTGTGAATAACTGAACCGCTTGAAGCATGCGATCGTCCAAACGCGTCCAGAATTGGCCAAATGTTAAATGTGTGGTGGTCCACCAGGACAACGCCAGACCACACACTTCGTTGATGATTCGTCAGAAGCTACGGAAGCTTGGATGGGAGGTATTATCGCATCCACCATATAGCCCAGACATAGCGCCAAGTGATTACCACCTGTTCGTGTCCATGGCGAACGCCCTTGGTTTTTCAGAGGTTGAACTCAAAAGAGGTTTGTGAAAAGTGGCTGTCCGAGTTCTTCGCAAATAAGGAGGGGGAGGCTTCTATGAGGGGGATATAATGAATTTGCCGTCTAGATAAAAACAGATTATCGAATAAAACGGCGTATATTGGAACTAAATCCGATCACTGTAACACTTTTTATGAAGCATTGAATGAAGAGCAAAAAGCGGAAGGGAGATATTTGACAATATCTGTGACGCATATAGCAGATCACTTAGTATGTCCCGGGACATATGGGGAGCACAAAGTATCAATTAGCGATAGAAATAGCCTGACATTTGGGCAAGTTTAGTGAAAGTCCATATCTAGAGGCCCATTCACATATTTCCGACAGATCCTCGTTAAGTCGGCAAGTGTGTATATTAACTCTATCAAGTTAATAGAGTTGAACATCGTCCGTGTAGAGGTGGATAGGGTTGAGCATCAAACGCACGTAGAGGTGGAAACTTACATGTCTACATATACCAGGTATACCGGTAAGAAGTGAGCGCCAAGATACAAATGTCTCGATAGGGAACATTTGTTGTGAACGAGTCCTTATTTTTTTCTTGTTTGTTTGCTATGACATCTGTAAAAAATATTTAGTATACATCAAGTCATTGAACAGACAACATCATATTTTTTCATCGTGTTAAAAATGTCGAATTTTGTACCAGAAAGTGATGATTTGCGGCAAGCATTCATTTTTTGTTTTCATTTGAAGAAAAGTGCTGCAGAGTCGCATCGAATGCTTGTCGAGGTATATGGTGATCATTCTCTATCAGAAGCAACATGCAAAAGATGGTTCCAACGGTTCAGAAATAATGATTTTGATGTGAGAAATGAAGAACTTGGAAGACCACCAAAAAAGTTTGAAGACGCCGAATTGCAAACGATATTGGATGGAGATGACACTTTGAGTCAAAAGCAAATGGCAGCAATGTTATATGTTGCACAACAAACAATTTCTGAACGTTTAAAAGCTATGCGAAAGATCCAAAAGTGTGAGAAATGGGTGCCACATGAATTGAATGAAAGACAGATGGAAAACCGAAAAAACACTTGTAAAATTTTGCTTCAAAGACACGAAAGAAAATCGGTTTTGCATCGGATTGTTACTGGCCAAAAAAAATGGATTTATTTTATGAATCCTAAACAGGAAAATCATGGGTTAATCTGGGACAACCATCAACAGATGGCATACAGAAGAGTATTGAACCCAAAATGAAACCATATGGATCACCGCTAATAACAGACCTAGGACTAGGGTTAATGGTTCCAATAGTAACTCTCTGTGATATGCCAAGAAAAAAGGATTTATATCAAATTAACATAGTTTCTGTGTTGCTTAAAACACGTTCACTGCCAAGCTGTTTTTCACTAGGTGTCAGTTCTACGCCGCGTGTACCGGAAACAGTACACGGTAAGCGCTTTAATAGTTTTGTATAAATTCTTATTGCTTTGCTATCATGACTAATCACCACGCCGCGTGTACCGTTATCAGTACACGATGCAACAATTCCTCTAAACATCACTAAATAACATAAAACAATCATAACGAGAATTAAAATTTAAAAAAAAAATTTAATTTGAAAAAACACGTTGGCGTAGAAATGAAGCTGAGCGTGTACTGTTTTCGGTACACGCGGCAGGGAACGTGTTAAACCAAAAAAGTGTCTAAGCTTCCAACACAAAATTACATGCTTGACTTTGTCAAATGACATGGAAAAGTCAAGCAGATAAAGAATGGTTAGTATACCACCATCAAATCCCTGTCGTATATCATGTAAGACTTTTGCCATAGCTGAAGCACGGCTATGTTTTTGCCTAAAACTCGATTCAGCAACGAGTTTCTCAGCCAAAACTCTTTCGAAAACCTTCGAGAGACATGATAGTAAACTAAACGGTTGGAAATCATTTGGAGAAGTTCCAGTCATTTTATTGGCAACTGGTACTACCTCGACACATTTCCAAGCGTCTGGATAGGTTTATGTAACGATACAATGGTTTATAATATTCGTAAGGTGCTTCAGAATGCTGGGTAAAATAATCTTAAATTGCATTTAATTTCATGCTCATTACGTAACGAGCCACTTTATCTTCATTCACCGCCCGAACATCAATCTGATTGTCAAAAGCAGTATTGGGGGCGTTAAGATCAAATCCTGAAGTATCAACTGAATTAGTTCCTAGAAAACAGTCTTTTAATACTTCAAGATGTGGCTGCAGTGCCGTAGTGGGTAGAGTGCGACACTCACACGCCGAAGGGTCTAGGTTCGATTTCCGGCTGAACACCTCCAATTTTTCACGACATCAGCTCTTTCGAGCTACTGACAACACTCAAAGAGTAATAACTGTCTAAGAAAGCTTCTCAAATTTCGCCGTTCGGAGTCGGCAAAAAACTGTAGGTCCCTTCTACTCGTGAGAGAACAGTAGCACGCACAACGCGAGTAGTTATGAGCAATCTAGGCCCTGGTCCCCCTGTGGACTGTCGCGCCAACAACTAACTAATGCTACAGGATCGGGGGGAGTGTCTTTATTTATTTCCTGCATTTGTATTTCTTGGAGCAAAATGTTCTTCTCTTTCTTCAGCCAATTCCATTTTGGTCCAAACGTGAGTAAATTCATCAAAAAAATCGATTTCTGGGAGGCTGCAAGTAAGCTGTAGCCGAGGACCCTCGCATTAGATTCAAAATTTCTGTCCGGGAAGTGATTTTTTTAAGTTTGGCATCAAAAAGATCTGGTTGCCGCCGTGGCGTAGTGGGTAGAGTGCGACACTCACACGCCGAAGGGTCTAGGTTCGATTTCCGGCTGAACACCTCCAATTTTTCACGACATCAGCTCTTTCGAGCTGCTGACAACACTCAAAGAGTAGTAACTGTCTAAGAAAGCTTCTCAAATTTCGCCGTTCGGAGTCGGCAAAAAACTGTAGGTCCCTTCTACTCGTGAGAGAACAGTAAAACGCACAACACGAGTGCAAGCTAGGCCCTGGTCCCCCTCTGGACTTTAGCGCCAACAATTATTTTTATTATTATCAAAAAGATCTCACAGATGAAATAGTTGTCATTGTCTAGTTTTACTCTGATGCCAGGGATGACAATGTGTGTGTTGTCTTGATTAAGGACCAACTTTAATGATTGGCAACGCTTTTCTTGTATTTTGACTGTCGTTTCTCTTCTTCTTCGTCTTAAATTGAACCAATGATTCGGCAAAGATGAATTCATTTTAATTAAATTGTCAATGTAAGGAAACGGTTTTCATTGTCTTCTTTTTCCTCGGCTACGGAACACGTTTTCTTGGAAAAGTTTAGAATTTCGGCTGTTTCTTGTGGATTAGATTATCCAAATTAGACCAACGGCCTCGAAATAAGGTAAAAGCTCTATCGGATTGCACTCTGAAGCTGATCTTCCTGTTATCCTTGACGAAAATCGACTGTTAATTCCCTTTTCTGTTGAAATAAACAACAGAGAGCATACCACAAGTAGTCACTAAATAAGCTAAGCTCTAGTGGACTGCGGATTGCATACACTTACTTTTTGTTTACTTACTTGTTAATTAACAAGCAGCCCAAATGCTGTATATCCATACTATTTCGGATTTTCAAAAATAAACAAATCAACAACAATTCCATGGGATAGCCCAAATCAGATTTCTGTTTATAACATCGTCATGGCAAACAACAGAGCTCAGAACGCGCCACACACTCCTTGCATCATCACTATTGTGGCAACCTTCCACCGAGGCAATGATCCAGATAATCTCTGTTGACAAAAGCAACCGCAATGACAAGGTTGTGCATCCAATTTAAACATAAACATGTGGCGCCAAAGCTGTTGAAAAGCGTTAACAAACGAATTCCAAATCCGAAAAAGTGCCCATTCATTGCGGTGGTCATTGCGAGCGGCTTATGTGGGTACTTGAAGGTTTTCAATCACACTTCCGGGAGCTCGAAACGAATTGATTTTTAATTTCGAAGAAGCACAATGCAGTGGGGGTACAAATATTTTCAAGGGGCATTATGATATGTGGACTCTCAGCGAAGGCTGCAGAGCTTGTTAGAAAAGTATTTGTTTGGATTTATTTTCAAGTCAGATTGCTTTGCAATTGTGTTTGTTTCAGTCGGTTGTGGACTCTAAGCGTTTCTTCAAAACACACAAGAATTCTACGCAAAAGGAACAAGCTTTTATTTCTTTGCCTGTTGTTGGTATCTTGTCCTTACATTTTTTTTTTCTCATTTCAGAGTCTATTCCAACACTGATTGCTCCCTGCAATGTGAACGACCCCAACCACGACGAGTGCATCAGGAATGAATTCAATACGATCATCCCTCTCCTGAACGTAAGCGCAATTCAGTTCTCACTGCTATCTCTTCTCTCAACTTCTCTCACCCTTTTTTAGAGAGGAATTCCCGAACTGAACATGGACGCAGTCGACCCATACTTCTTCAAGAAGGGCATCTTCCGCTATGCAAACGAAGGCGTCCAGGGTGGCCTCCTAGTGAAAAACACCAACATCTATGGCATCAGCCGCATCCGGGTCGCAGATTTCATCAGCAACTTCACCAGCAACAACTTCGTAGTCAAACTGAACGCCAGCATAAACAAGTTGCAGGCCGGAGGCAACTTCAAAGCTGACGTCAAGTTCGGCGGCTTGCGGCTGGTCCCGAAGGGATTGTTCAACATCACGCTAAGTAATGTCGCCGCCGTTGATAAAAACTCGAGCAAGGCACTCACCTTGGCGTTCTCTTTCCGATTCTAGACAACATCAAGGCAGCCGTGTTGACAGACGGAGCGATTGTGGAGACAGATGTTGGCCGGCGCGTGCAGCTGAACAAGCTGACGGCTGATATCACTGTGGGCAATGCCAGAATCACCGCCAATGGAATCTTCTCGGACACTAACTTGAGTGAGTTGGGGTGTGACTGTGCTACTAAGGAATGGTGGTTGAGTTTTGATTTTAATTCACAGACGCAATGATCTTGAATTTGGTTAACGAAAACCTGCCGGAGATCATCAGAGTCGGAATTCCTGCCACCAGGGACCAGTGGGCACCGATCATCGTTCAGCACTTGAACGCATTCTTCGCGAAGGTGCCAATCGACAAGCTCGTTACGTTGGGCTAATGCTTTAACGATGGGTCGAACGAGAGACTCGTTACATTTAGTGTTAAGAATAAACAGTATTTTGTTGTAAGCCCGTATCCGTAAGCACGTAGGTTAAATTATTTATGCTCTAGCTGCTAGACCTAAGACCGATTTTTAAATAAAATGTTTGGAGACCACAGTTTTGTAAGTTTGGTCGTTTTTGGTATGTGTAAACAGACGCCGGAATTGGACAGAAATTTAGAATGTGTCTTGTTTACTCGTGTTGCAAAGATTAGAGTTGGGCCATTCAACGTAACAAGAGACCGATTGATGGTACTTTCTTCGAGGTTCTTCTTCTTTGATGTGTCAGTCAAAATTAGTTAAACTGGTTCCAACATGGCTTCAAAGAGAAACCACGAGGGAGAGAATATACTATCTTGTACTTGCGGGTTGCCAAAGAAGAAGGAGAGTACCCTTAAGTGACCGGATCAAGTCACAGCACCGGCCGAAGGTATAAAGGAAGAGAGTGAGAGGAGGTACCGATGCACATTGGTTGTAAATACCTGTGGATTGTAATGAGGAGGAAAAATCAAGCTGGGAAGAGCATTCCAGATTCGTGTAGTGCGGCTAAAGAACGATTCTCTGAATTTTACTGTACGTCCGAAAGAGGGCTTGAGGGTAAATTGTTGGGCATGCCTAGCGAGGCGTGTATTGCGGGTGAATTCTTGAAGGGGAGGAATGCAACTGACTAATTCATCTGCGCATTTCCTGTTTCGGTGTTCTTACGAGTAAATTGACTTCGCAATATTACTGCCACCTATAAGTTTCATCGCTCGCTTTTGAATTCTATCCAGCAGGTGCAGGGAGGTCTTAGAAGCACCTGACCAAATAGAAGTGTTATACTCTAGTTTCGGGCGTATGTAGGCCTTTTATATTGCAGCCAGATCAGAGGGGGTGAAGTACTTCTTGCATCGTTTAAGGAAGCTTAGACATTTTGCAGCATTTTTGGCGTATGTGATCGTTCCAACTAATTGTTGGGTTGATACACATACCGAGGATGGAAAGTCTTTCGGTTTCAACAACGCAAGTGCCGTTCATGGATAACGGCTGATTATTTTGTGATCGCTTTAACGACAGTAGACAGCACTGGGTTTTGGAAGCATTAAATTCCACTCTATTCTTATTTCCGCAATAGATTATGCTGTCAAGTTCGGAATTTAATGTGCTTAATATACCGCCGTTCCGAGTCTATCTCCGATGTGGAGGGACGTGAGCCAAGGAACGAATATGAAAAGCTGAGGGTACTGTCATCAGCGAAGGAATGAAAAGGATTAGAAGTAGCAGACAAGAGATCATTTATAAAAATGAGAAAGAGTGTCGGAGACAAAACAGAGCCCTGGGGAACACCAGCATTAATACGGTGAATAGCAGACTTGAATCCATCCAAAACGACTTGTATTGAAAGATTCGAAAGGTAATTTCTAATCCATTGAAGAAGAGACTCATCGATACCAAAATCACGCATTTTCGACAAGAGAGCCTGGTGCCAGACCCTGTCAAATGCCTTTGAAATATCAAGCGCAACAATCTTGCTTTCTCCTACATTGTGCAAAGATTGGTTCCACTTTTCAGTGAGATATGCCATCAGATCACCAGTGGAACGGTTGCTTTGGAAGTCATACTGCCGGTCATTAGGAGGCTTCCGGAACTCAAGTTATTTCATAAGCTGACGGTTTATCAGCGTTTCCATGACCTTGGAGAGAAGGGACGTTAGTGCTATGGGTCGGTAGGAGGTGAGTGACGAAGATTCGCCCTTTTCAGGGACGGGCTGGACAAATGCAGTTTTCCACTTACTCGGAAAGAGTCCTGAAGAGTAGGACAGATGGAAAAGCTAACGCAGTTATTTTGCCAGCGTAGAAGAACACCTCTTCAGAGGAACAGGGGGTATACCATCCGGGCCAGCGAATTTGTGTATGTTGAGATCTTTAAGTACTCTTGCTACTGTACGAGTGCGAAAGTGGATTTGCCCATGGAGAAATTTACGCTCTGAAGTACAGGCGGGGACAAAGTGCTATCTGGCAGCGTTGAGCTAGCTGCAAAGTGTGCAGCAAGCAGATTAACTTTGTCCAAAGAGCTGACAGCTGAAATGTCATTGCAAATGAGCGTTGGGATCGAAGACGAGGCTGAATTCCTTATGTCTTTTACGAAAGACCAAAAGGTTCTGCTACCCTTGGGGCATTGTAGAACTTTTTGCCTCAACTTTTGGTGAAAGGATAATTTATCACGTCTTATTAATGCATTACAGTTATTACGGATCCGTTTTAACTTTTTCCGGGCTTCTTCAGAAGGGTTGGCTTTATAATCCCGGAAACAAACCTCTCTCATCCTGATACCCTCTTTGCAGCTCAAGTCGTACCAAGCGTTTGCCTTAGGCTTGATGCTCCTCACTCTGTGAGGAATGAAGGACCTCATGCCCAGCGAAATAATGTTTGTGATCGCATCAGTAGCGGCAACCACGTCACTATCGAGGAAGCATAGTGACCAATTAAAATTCCAATTCCGCTCCAGGCTTTCTCGTAGAGCCATACTGTTCTTTTCGGTGTATGTATGGATCTGTATGGGTAATATTTGTTTTTGTTTTCTAATCCAGAAAAAATGTGTGGATCATGTGCTGGATGAATAATTGAGCATGAGTGACTTGACAGACTCAGCGAAATCAGAACGCACAAAGAGCAGTCTTTTCATATTTTCAGGGGCAATCAGATGAATGCTCGTATCGTTTTGTGACTGTCGGTGAAAATTTAGTCCACTGTTGTACATCATAGACTTAGGATTAGCTTACAGCAAATGACAAATGTGCTTCCAAGAAGGTGAAGAATGCCTCACCGACCGAAAGGCATTCGGCTTTATCGGATGCTTCTACCGAAACGAAGTTGAATTACAGAACGGCGCGTATGACTCTGTTTTGTCTCTCAGCTTGGAAAACCATACTGGACGGAAGCTTAAGCCAATGGAGAAGGTTGCTGCCACAACGGGGATATACTTATCTGGTTAGATCAGTAGTTGTATTGTAAAAACATAAAGATGCTGCTGTGACCAGGGCTCTGGGCGCCTTTGCCCTTGCAAAGAGACTGTTTTCCAACGGCCAACTCGATGCGAGGGTTAAGGTAATCTGCTACATAGCCCTAATTAGGCCAATGCTTACTTATGGTTGTTCTGTATGGTTCAATGAGGGAGCTAGTCTGATGAAAAGAATGCGGTTGTTGGAGAGGGCATGCCTTCGGGCCTGTCTTCAACTTCATCAAACCCCTTGATCCGAGCACAAACAAATTCTACTCTAATGAAGTCTTATACAACAGGACTTAAAAGATCAGATTGGATAATTTCATTCTGAAGCTGATTCGGAGACATACTGCACGTGCAATGAACTCCGATAATAATCTATTTTCGGGGGCTTGCTATCCAAACACACAATATCATGAAAGGGTGCACCTAATGGTTTCATTCTTCCAGAAGCTTTCGTCTATTTTAGTAAGCTAGGTCTGTTTCAAGACAAGAAAGCGGTACCGCCCTTCTTTCATTACGCCCGTTCTGCTGTGGAAGGGCGACTCAACTACGACCGTTCCGTTGCACGACGAGCTGAGGACAATTTTCTCCACTTCAGTGCAGCGGTATCGAGATGGGATGTACGAGATGTTGAGAAGCAGTATAAATCTATATAAATAAAAATAAATAAAAGTAATAATAAAATAAATAAAAATAAAAATGAAATAAAATTTCCCCCGACGAATCTCAAAACACTGGGTAGGGAATCCAATGGGGAGGCGGTTGGCTATTGTTTTGCGACGGACCAAATACCAGCTGCAATCTTTGGCCGACTTACATATCCTTAGCTTTAGATTTTAGTTTAAAGTCAGGTCTTAAAATAATAAAAAAAATATAAAAAAATAAAAAAATACAATAATACACAAAAATAGTAAGAAATAAAACTAAAAAACAAAAATAGAGAAATACATTGAATATACACACCTACATAGCTGTACATAGATGTATGCATTAACGTATATTGATGAACTTTATGATGGCTTACATACACATGTGCAAACGTAGTTTTAGTTAGTAATATAATAGTTTTAGTTTTAGTTCTTAGTTTTAGTTGTAGCATTAGACTTAAGTTTTCTAGTAAAATTAAATTTCACGTCTTAGTATAAATTTATGTTATTATATTAAATAAATATAGTTGTTGATAAACATATGAAATTAAGTTAATCTTAAAGACCCTGCGAAGGGCCAGTAAAACTATGATTATAAAGGGTGTCCCAACAAGAACGCAAGATTTAAATTTTAAATAAAACGCAGAAATTTAAAAAAAATCGTGAATTCTTTATTATATCGTAAAGTAGACCGGATGAGGTTATGTGTGGAATAACACATCGGCCAAATGGCCGCCGCGGCTTTGCTGGCACATACGCGATCTTTTAATAAAATTTCCAATGACCGTTTTGCATAAAAGCTGCAGTATTTCATTAATGCAGCGTCCAATTTCCTCTTTTAAGGCTTGAGTTGTCGTGGTGCTGTGCATGGTCAGTGGGTCAGATGAAAATCTTTCGTCAAAACACGCTGCATAGTGGATTTGGAAACACCAATTTGCTGAGCTCGGTGCTGAATTGAGGGGAATGCAGTTTGAGCGACATCATCACGTACTGTTGCTATATTTTCGGTCGATCGACCTGGGCGAAGGCGCGTTGTTGTCTTTACATCAGTAACAGACCCAGTTTCAGCAAATTTTTGCATTAATCGCTTTACAGTTGACTCTTTTGGAGCATTATTGTAACCCCGTTTTGCGTAAATGTTGCGGTATTTCATTTCAATATCCTCTTTTTAGGCTTGAGTCGTCGTCGGCTTATTCACATAAGCCATCAACTTCAAAAAACCCCAAAGAAAAAAGTCCAATGGTGTTAAATTGCACGATTTAGGCGGCCAATTCTGGTCTCCAAAACGCGAAATAACACGACCGGGAAATGACTGATGCATCAATTGAATTGTTTCTCTGGCTGTATGTGATGTGGCGCCGTCTTGTTGAAACCACATCCCCTCCACATTCATTTCTTCAATCCTAAGCACGAAAAAATTGGCATAGTATATTCGGAAACACCAATTTGCTGAGCTCGGTGTCGAATTGAGGAGGATGAATTTTGAGCGACATCATCACGTACTGTTGCGATATTTTCTCTCGATCGACCTGGTCGAAGGCGCGTTGTTGTCTTTACATCAGTAACAGACCCAGTTTCAGCAAATTTTTCTATTAATCGATTTACAGCTGACTCTTTTGAAGTATTATTGTAACCCCAAATTGATCGCAATTTGCGAACTGTAGCCGCAAGACTTTCACCATTTTGGTAAAATAATTTCACCATGAGAATGCGTTGTTCATTCGTGTAGCGCTCCATTTTTATTAACCTTATGCCTTGTACTAACAAACAATAATAATTTTTCAAATGCCAAACAATGACAATTCGAATGGCGCCAAATTTAAATCTTGCGTTCTTGTTGGGACACCCTGTGCAGACTTCTGTAAATTAGTTTTAAGCATTTTTGTCTAGAATTAAAGTGTTCCTTTATAAATTAATAAAATGCAAAATAAAGAAGAAAACAAACAAAAAACTGAGATATACGCGCTTAATGTGGTGCGTTCAAGAAGTTTAAGCATCGCAAGGCAGAGTGCTAAGAAAGAGAAAGAGGTTGCCGCTTTTCCAAACAATGATATTTATCGGATGCTTTTGGAAGACATTACCAAAGAACACATAGTATGTTTAATAATAATAATTGTTGGTGCTACAGTCCAAAGGGGGACCAGGGCCCAGCTTACTCATCAACTGCTCGTGTTGTGTGCGCTATTGTTCTCTCACGAGTAGAAGGGACCTACAGTTTTTTGCCGACTCCAAACGGCGAAATTTGAGAAGCCTTCTTAGACAGTTATTACTCTTTGAGTCTTGTCAGCAGCTCAAAGGAGGTAGTGCCGTGAAAAATTCGAAAAATTGGTGTTGACCTGGTAGTCGAACCTAGGCCCTTCGGCGTGTGAGCGTCGCACTCTACCCACTACGCCACGGCGACCACGTGTACGTTTATTACGTTTAGTCTTTCCAAATAATTTACACTGCAATGATATCATTATTAGTACTAGAATCTATGTGTGCTGGGATTCATCTATGCGTGGCACTATAGCCAAAGGGGGCTTGGCTCTCAACCGATCTTCTCGATCTCTCGCCAACTGCTTTCTATTACAGTCTCCATATTGGATCAGAACCTTCTTCACTTGTGCACCATCTCAGAGTTGGTCATCCTCTGTTGCATTGTCCCAATGGCTCGGATTCGAAGACTTTACGGGCAACAGCAGTGATGTGCTGGTACTACATGACTCAGCTAGCTTAAGCGTTGAAACCGAAGACGCTTGACCAGACTTATGCCGTCGTACAGCCCATAATGTTCGTCGTTGAAAATGCTCCTTAGACTGCCATTAACGGAGAAAATTAGGGGTACTGTTTGATTGACGTCCAGGTTTCCGCGCCGTAAAGCAGAACTGGGATGATGAAACTGTTATACAAAGCCAACTTTATCTTTCGGGGGTCTATTAAACGATTGCCTCCTGAGCCCAAAGAAACAGCGATTTACAAGAGTGATTCTGCCTTTGATTTCGGTACTGACATTGTTGTCCCTTTTTGCGGCGGAGTCTAGGTAGACGAAGTCCTTGACTACCTCGGAGTTTCTAACACCTTATGTAACGCTCTGTCTGAGACGACGATGTTGTGTGTGCCTTCTTAATGACAGTATGCAGTTTGTTTTACTCTCATTTAACGCCACTCCCATTTTAGCCGCTTCGGCTTTAATGCCAGGAAACGCCTCATTGACGGCTCGCTGTGTTTGTTCAATTATGTTAATGTCGTCCCCGTAAGCTACCAATTCAGCTGACGTTTTGAAGACCGTGTCCACAGTGTTGCGGTGTGCGTTAGGCATAATCTTTTTAAGGATGATGTTGAAGAAGTTCGTCAACGACCTTGACGGAGAAGAAAGAGTTTTGCATCGTCATCCTCCACTCTTTGACGTTTTTGGTATGAATGCCAAAATAAAACTTGGCATTGTATACCTCAGTGGTCGCCGTAATGTAGTGGGTAGACTGCGACGCTCACACGCCGAAGGGTCTAGGTTCGATTCCGAGATCAACACCAATTTTTCGAATTTTTCACGGCACCACCTCTTTCGAGCTGCTGACAACACTCAAAGAGTAATAACTGTCTAAGAAAGCTTCTCAAATTTCGCCGTTCGGAGTCGGCAAAAAACTGCAGGTCCCTCTACTCGTGAGAGAACAGTAGCGCGCACAACACGAGTAGTTGAGGAGCTAGGCCCTGGTCTGTAGCGCCAACAATTATTATTATATACCCCATCCTTATACACACTGTTATATGCACCTTAAAAGAGATGAATAGGCGTTAGTTGCAATTTCTGCTTCTTGGTTCTTTTCTGGGAGGATAAAGCAAAGAATTTAAAGACAGAAAAATCAGAAGAAAGCCATTGTACTGCCATGCAAATTGTTATTACGTTGGGTAACGAATACAAGCCATGTCGGATTCTGCATTCGATCAGGTAGTAGCGCAATTGTCTTCTAGGCAAATTCTTGACGTAATGATCATCAATTGACTTGATCCCATCGCTGCTTTAAAATATGGCTATAATTTCGAAGTGCAGTTTCTTCTGTAAGAAAGAGTTAGAAAAGCTATATAAAATAAATCATTTTCTTTCTTTTGCTGACAACACTCAAAGAGACGAGTTTTAAATTTCGATACTGTCTGTCCCCCTTACTCGTGTAACAGCAGCAGCACGCACATCATAAGTCCTTGTGGACTGTTGATCCAAACTATTATTTTTATTATTAACTGTTCGAACATAAGCTCTTCCATGAGTTTTGTTTCTTCGTTCTTCTCTCGCTGAATTTTTGTGTATATTTTCAGGTGCTTGTGATATGCGTGACAGTTTGGGGGCTGCAGGAAATTGCCAGTTGAAAGGAGAATTTAATGTTGTGAATTTTGTTTGATTTTCGATTGCAGTTCTGTTCGCTATTCACCTAACGCAGGATTTTTCTAGCGGAATTTTTTGGAACTTCGTCAAGTACATGCAATTTTGAAAGTACGCGTGCGGGAAGAAATTTGTTGGGAGGTTCGAAATTAGATACAAACTTAATTAAATAAATAAAATTGTTAATCAAACTCATTATCTTCATTTGATATCAGGGTGTTTCTGGAAAAGGAGTAGGAAAGTAGTAGCAGTAGGAAAGGAGTAGTATTATGTGGGAAAATTATCATATCATGAGAGGCTCTATTTTGATGACACGAGTGGCTTACAAAATGTAAACAAACCATTGGGAATTATTTCTTTTTTATTTTAATTGAAAAGTACAACACTTATCGCTCTTGTTGGTTTCGTTGCACGACCATTGTAGGCGTTTTGCTTGGTCTAACCGCGAATATCTTAACGATGTTTACTAAAGTGCTGCTCCTCATTATTTATCAAATAACTTTTAACCACACTTTTAACCACCTGTAATAATTTTGGAATTAAGTCGAACTACCATCACTTAGGATTTTACCAGGTATACCAAGTATACGCGTCAAGATACAAATGTCTCGATATGGAACAGTGTGACAGAGCCCTTATTTTTTTTGTTTGTTTGCTATGACATCTGTGAAAAATATTTAGAATACATCAACATCATATTTTTTCATCGTGTTAAAAATGTCGAATTTTGTACCAGAAAGTGATGATTTGCGGAAAGCATTAATTTTTTGTTTTCATTTGAAGAAAAGTGCTGCAGAGTCGCATCGAATGCTTGTCGAGGGACATGGTGATTATGCTCTTTCAAAAGCAACATGCAAAAGATGGTTTGAACGGTTCAGAAATAATGATTTTGATGTGAGAAATGAAGAACGTGGAAGACCACCAAAATAGTTTGAAGACGGCGAATCGCAAACGATATTGGATGGAGATGACAGTTTGAGTCAAAAGCAAATGTCAGCAATGTTAACTGTTGCACAACAAACACTTTCTGACCATTTAAGAGCTATGGGAAAGATCCAAAAGTGTGGAAAATGGGTGCCACATGAATTAAATGAAAGACAGATGGAAAACCGAAAAACCACTTGTGAAATTTTGCTTCAAAGACACGAAAGAAAATCGGTTTTGCATCGGATTGTTACTGGCGATGAAAAATGGATTTATTTTAAGAATCCTAAACGGACAAAATCATGGGTTAATCTGGGACAACCATCAACATCGACTGCAAAACCAGATCGATTCGGCAAGAAGACAATGCTGTGTGTTTGGTGGGACCAGAAAGGTGTGCTGTACCACGAGCTCCTACAAGCCGGTAAAACCGTTATTACTTATCGCTACCGATAACAAATGATCAATTTGAACCATGCATTGATCGAGAAACGACCAGAATGGGCCAAAAGACACGGCAGGGTAATTTTACTCCATAACAAAGCACCTGCTCAAAAAGTAAAACCGGTTCAGGATACAATCAATATACTTGGCTGGGTGCAGCTACCCCACCCGCCGTGTTCACCAGACTTGGCTCCTTCCGACTAGCATTTGTTTTCATCGATGGGACACACATTGGCTGAGCAGCACTTTGATTCCTACGAGGAGGTCGACAATTGGGTGTCTGATTGCTTGACATTGATGATTGGTGGTCAAAATGTGTAGAAAACAATGGCCAATACTTTGAATGAAATGTTTTTACTTTCTCATTAATAAGTGTTTTATTTTCAAACCGGTTTTATTTTCAAACCAGTTTTATTTTCATACCGGTATACCTGGTATTTTACTATAAAGTTCATACGTTTTTCATCCGCTTACCAAATTTTGTGAACTATTTGGATTACCTTCAGTCAAAAGTTTCAGTATTGTGATTGGAGTTCCACATCTTTCGTATGGACCTGGGTAGACTTCTGTCGTCAATAATTGCTTTCTATTATAATGTTATCTTAATAAAGAACTAAACAAATAATGATCATCATCTAGAACACGACATAAATTTAAAGTAAAAATTAAGTAAAATCGTCATCTTTATCTTTGTAAACATACATACCTCTTTCAGTTGTGCAGTATGTTATATCTTACAATTATGCTTCTAAATATGGACCACAAGTTATCGTCTTTTATTTTTTTGCAAATTCCTTAGGGACAGGGTTTTTATCTTCAACACATGCTTCCACCTCTTTTTTTTGCTTCCTGGAATTGTCTAATACTATCATAAGAATGGTCGCCGTGGCGTAGTGGATAGAGTGCGACGCTCACACGCCGAAGGGTCTAGGTTCGATTCCCAGCTCAAAACCAATTTTTTGAGGCACCACCTCTTTCGAGCTGCTGACAACACTCAAAGAGTAATAACTGGCTAAGAAAGCTTCTCAAATTTCGCCGTTCGGAGTCGGCAAAAAACTGTAAGTTCCTTCTACTCGTGAGAGAAAAGTAGCGCGCACAACACGAGTAGTTGATGAGCAAGCTAGGCCCTGGTCCCCCTTTGGACTGTAGCGCCAACAATTATTATTATCATAAGAAATCCACAATGAGAAGTGTACCTTCTTTGCCCCATCCATGTCCATCAAATGAAAACGAAATCCAATTGCATGCAAACCAAAATGCCACAATGCGCTTTTATACATTGAATTCAGACTCACATGTTTGGGAATTTCGCGAAACATTTTGGTCCTTTTGTTGGGCGATAAATGAAAATATACAGTGTCCAACAAAAGTTTTAATGTGCCTGTGGCTGAAGGTGAAGACTGCATATGTGGAAATGTTTCGGGAAAGTTTTCCCATCTTCAGTATTGCTTCCATTTAAGAAGTTCCTTTGCATTGTTCAAAACTCTTTTAGGAATCCTTTGCAATCAAACTGTGTCTAAAGGTTGATTTTTTAGTTCTTATCATTATGACAACACTGGTTTAAACAGCTAACGCACGTTTCACTGTCAAACGTCTTCAGTTTGGTCTATAATTTAACCATGAATCGTCTTACAAACGAACAACGCTTGCAAATTATTGAATTTTATTACCAAAATGCTCTGTTAAGAAAGTCCATCGCGCTTTTCTTCCAATTTATGGTTGGTTTAATCCTCCCACTGAAGCCGCTATTCGGGCTATTGTGGCTAAATTTCGCACCAAATTTACATTGTTGGACATTAAACCAACAACACGCTTACGTGGAGTGCGAGCTGAAGAAAATATCGCAGCTGTATCGGCCAGTGTTAATGATGACCATCAATTATCGGTTCGTCGCCGTTCGCAGCGATTGTGCCTCTGTTACTTAACAATGTGAGATGATATCTAACTTTTTTCTGCCCAAAATGCAAGAGCTTGACTTGCATGACATGTGATTTCAACAAAACGGTGCCACATGCCACACAGCATAGGCAACAATGGACTTATTGAGAGGCAAGTTAAGAGCTATGTTATGTTAAAGTTTCTTGTGGCCGTCGTGGTGTAGTGGGTAGACTGCGACGCTCACACGCCGAAGGGTCTAGGTTCGATTCCCAGCTCAATACCAATTTTTCGAATTTTTCACGGCACCACCTCTTTCGACCTACTGACAACACTCAAAGAGTAATAACTGTCTAAGAAAGCTTCTCAAATCTCGCCGTTCGGAGTCGGCAAAAAACTGTAGGTCCCTTCTACTCGTGAGAGAACAGTAGCGCGCACAACACGAGCAGTTGATGAGCAAGCTAGGCCCAGGTCCCCCATGGACTGTAGCGCCAACAGTTATTATTATTATGTTAAAGTTTATGTCTATACAGACAAGTCCGCTTCAATTGACGAATTGGAAGACCGGCCGGAAGATACCGGCCGAAATGTTGAAAAGAGTATGCTAAAATTGGACTAAGCGGATTGAGTATTTGAGGCGCAGTCAAGGTCGACATTTGCATAAAATAATCTTCAAACATTAAATTATATGAACCGTACTATCGATTTAAATAAAGATTTCATGCATTTTTCCGAATTTTATATATTTAAAAAAAAAACTTTCCTATAGCTTTTAAAAAATCAACCTTTATAACATAGAAGTTGTACTGTGGGACTCCACAATGAGCAGTCTTCCTTCGATCCGGATTCATCTCCAAAACGTTGTCTTAAACAGATGGTCCACTCATTGCATTTTGTATTGAATACATGCTCACAGAATTTGATCCAGCTTCACTTCTGGATTTCATTTTGGATTGATTTAAACTTTTGACAAATCAACAAATCCTCCATACCACTGCTGAAAGTGTCAGTTTCATGTCCTCAAATAAATTTAAAATAATCCACCAGGGTGCGCTAGTTTCCACGTGGATACAAGTTAATTGTTTCTTCTTGTCGTATATTAGGCACAAACTAACATTTTTTTGAACACCAAAACTGAAGTAAAAATTTTTAGTAGTTAGAAGACGAATTACTAAAAAAATTCTCATTGGTTTCCATTCCTTTTACTGGTGATTTCTCTGCCGTTGAACTTCTGCTCTACAAGTTAGGAACCTTTGCCTTTAGCACGTTTTTGGTAAACATAGAAAAACGGGTTCGCCAGAGACACCATCATTGGCGCGACAACCTGGAGCCGTTCGTGGACTCCAAAAGCAAAAGACTTTCTATTCTTTAAGCATCCTTGATCAAATGTAGCATGCATAGGGTCCGTCATACCTTGCTTGAAAGTCAGACTCAAGTTTCATAAAAGAGAAAATCTAAATCGTAATTTAATAAGAGGAAGGAACATATAAGGCACATATATTCCCACACCTTATCCAAGCATGACTAGAAGAAAAATTGTTTTTTTTTTGTTTTTTTTTTGCATTTTCATTTAATAACTGAATATCATTGATGAATAAATCCTAGAAAAATACTTAAAACTAGGTAAGTAATCTAAGAATGGTTTAACATGTAACTTACTGATTCTAAACAGGTGCTCTAAGTTAATTGTTACTTAACAACAGATTATCAAAAACTCTGCCACGTGGAACTCGGTCTTTTAGACTCCGCCCAAATTGACAAGCATAGTCTTCAATAAGGGCGTTGCCCTAAACCAAAAAGAGATCAGAAAGTCCTCGACAGCCAATTGAGTTATAGATTCAGAATTGGCAATATTGAAGTGGAGTGCCAAAGCGAGTCGAACAGAGTTAAGTTCAGGCTTAAGTTTGTAAGATATCCCTGTAAAACCCCTGACGATGCCTTGACTAGAGTACAATCAATTTTACTGGACTATAAGACTGAATATTAACCCTTCTCCCACACTGAACTCGCTTCTTCAGCTAACAGCCCATGAGTACTTAACTGCGGCCAGTGTATCACAGACGGCATTCAGCAATCCACAAAATCGCCATATCTACAACTTCCTCTTACATCATCTGGATGATGAGAGAAGTATTTTCCAAGAGTGATCAGAAATAACACATGCAGCTGCCAAATAGACAGGTGCACCTTTCACGGAAGGTCATCTTGTGACATAAAGTCCTAAGTTAGATGAAAACAAAGGGTTTTGGGCTTCCGCACAGAGGATCATAATTATGTCTTGTCTTAGTCTAAACTATGTTCTGGAAAAAAGTGTAATTAAGGAAAACGAATATTTCTGCTGTTACAGACAAGAACAAATTCGGTTTCAGAGCGGGGCATGACACTATTCATGCCGCGTCGAACCTGGTGTCGGATATCCAATGGTATAAAGCCAGAAACAATGTACGGGGGCTTGCTTGATTGACCTGGAGAAGGCTTCGACACCGTATGGTTAGAAAGACTTTTCTACAAGCTGAATCGGCCAGGCATTGGTAAACCACTACTGTACCTAATAACATGCTTACTGTTAGGCGGTTCGTAGTCAAGAATGGCAACGTGACCTCTACAGGTATTTTTGAAGTAAAAAGTGGTCTCCAACAGGGTGCCGTTAATTCGCCGATCCTGTTCAACATTTTCTTGAGTGATCTCATAAGTTCTCTTCCTCACGCAATTGCGTATGCCGAAGACTTGATCGTGTACAGATCAGGCAAAAAATTCGAGGACATCACTACGCTAGCGCAGGGTGACTTTGACTCATTCATGAGAGATTGCGATGACTGGAAGTTAAATATCAACTTTCCGAAGTCGGAAACCATTCTCTTCAGAACGCCGTTGTATAAGGCTTCGGCGGATACTAAAACGAATTGGCGAAAGCTGTCAATTGTTGGACGGCTCGGGCAACCACTGGCGCAAAGGACTGTAGTCAGATACCTGGGGATCTGGCTAGACCAATATCTATATTTTAACAAACATGTAGATGCAGCTCTGGCCAGAGCCCGAGGCGCTTTTGCTCTTACAAAGAGACTATTTTACAACAGCCAGCTCGATGCGAGGGTGAAGGTAATCTGCTACATGGCCCTCATACGGCCAATGCTCACCTATGGCTGTCCCGTGTGGTTAAACGTGAGTGCAAGCTTGATGGAAAAGATTCGAGTATTTGAGAGGGCTTGTCTTAGGGCTTACCTTCGCCTTTATAGAACACCAGAGTCCCAGTACATAAAATTCTACTCCAATGAGGTCTTATACAACAGGGCGAACCTGATACGAGTGGACAATTTTATGGTGAGGTTGATTCGAGGTCACACTGCGAGAGCGGTGAAATCGGTTAATAACTTGATCTCTGGGGCGTACTACCCAAACCCACAGTACCACGAAAGGATACGGCAAACTGACTTCGTCCCCCCAGAAGCATTTCTCTATTTTGATAGGCATCGTCTTATACAAGACATAAATGGGGTACCGCTCCTCTTTCACATCGCCCGTTCAACTGTGGATGGGCTATTCAACTACGACCGTTCCGTCGCACAACGAGCTGAGCAAGATCTCCTCCGCTTTAGTATGGCGGTGTCGAGTCGGGATAAGAGAGATGTTGCGTTACAACATTGAAAGTTTTGGTGGCTGAGAGAGGGAACTCCCTCGTCGAACCCTTTAGACTCGGGGTAGAATGGGTCGCACAGATCTCCTTCAAGGGAGTAGTCGGTCTTGCAGCGGATGTGATCCAGCTACCTATGGCCGACTTACAGACTTAGTATAAGATAGTTGTAAGTTCTTTATATAAATGTACATACAAAAAAAAAAAAATCTAAGTATACACAGTTGTACATTGAGGGTACTCATGCGTATACAAATGTACATAGGTTAGGTGCACGCATGTATATATGGGCGTATAGTATTATACAAGCATGTATATATGTGTGTATGTTTAGTTAAGGTAGTTTTAAGTTATTTTAAGGTAGTTAGCTCATAAGTTTTAACTCAAAAAAAAAGGTTCAGTTATTAAGTTTTTTCCTTAAAAATTTTTCTGAATAATAAGTAGTAAACATAACGATAGTGAACTCCATAAATATATGAAATGTAAGGTTAGGTCGAAAGACAATAGATTAAGGATAAGTTTAGCTTAAAGTCCTCGTCGAGGCTCAGTAAGTTAGATTGTAGGAAAAAGAAAACAGAGTACGTCCAACTAGTTTTAAGCATTTTTTGTCTAGTACGTAAGTTTGCATTGAATTTTAAATAAGAATGTATTAAAAATGAAAAAAAAAAAAACGGACAAGATGCAATTATAAACGTAAGTTGTGACACGCAATAATTAAACAGCCAGGCCGTCTTTCGCTTGACAAGACGTTCTTGTCCGTCAATATTCACCTCTTATAAGTGCTATTCCCAGTTGATATCTTGACATGAGCATCAAATTGCTTCGCTTCATTAAAACATAGGGCTCAGACTGGTCCAGTGAGTTAAGCATACTGTGGTCGTAGTCACCTCAAAACAGAACTGACCAAGTTATTCCTGCCTATAGTAGACCTTCGAAAAGTTATGCTCAGAACGGAATCGTGGGTCTTCATAAGACTCCATATTTCACGAGTGGATACTGAAACCTAATCGACTATTCGTGTGGTTTTCCTGCTTGCTGCGGTCTGTATAAGTTCGTATTGAAGAATCGATAAAGTTTGTGTCGAAGAGTTTCTTACTCCACACTACCAAATGATGACCAAAACTTATAGATAGAAACTTATATATAGCTAACGTCTTGTCCAACTTAAGTCAACTTTACTGGAAATGATGTTCTTTGTAATCTTTTCCGTCGTTGGTAGAAAGCTTTTTAATTTTTGAGTGAGACTTTATATTTCCATGCCACATATAAATGTGCCTCAATGAACGTTTCAAAAGATAAGCTCTGAATATTGCCCGTACATTAGCTTTTTCATTGAGTTTTCATTCAGAGCCACTTTGAAGATCAAATTTCCATACTGACCAGAAGAATGTTGATTCTTGTTCACCGCAGTATCAATCGTTTGTAGATCACCGCCACGAGAGCATGCTCCCGTAGTGCAACTGAATTTCCTTGCATATCAAAAAAAAAAAAAGAAAGTGATTGAGAACAAAACTTTCGTACAGAGAGCAGCCGCCGAGCCGCTCTCGTGGACTAATACTACACGCAGGCGTGTTCAATTTATGACTTGTCACTGATTTTGCCATCCCAGCACACAATTTGCATAATCGAGAGTTTAACGCTTGCTTGCGAGATGATGCCAAGCTCGTATGCTAATGGCATCAGAAATGGAGGAAAACAGAATTCTGAATAAAATGTGTGTCAGTGGTAGCATCGAGCGGAGCTAATCAGCCTCCACCTGAACAAATGAAATTTAAATGAGGCGATCCGATCTGTCGATCCACCGAACGGAGACTAAAAAGGGAGCCGAAGCTGCAGAAGATTCCGATCTCTGGCTGATCTAGTTGGTTGCAGAATGTGGGGGATTCTGGATGTACTGTGACCTTCCGCAGGGAGCAGATTTGGTAACTGTTGATTGTTTTTGAGTTTTCTCAAATCTGTTTTGAACGAATTTCTGCTAGAGTTCATTTAAACCCCGATTTCGTTGAATTTTAGCAGCGTGTCTCAATGACGTAAAGCTTCTAGCTCAAGGCGGAGGAATGTGGATCTCAGAGAAAGTGAGCATGACTCAAAAGCGGTATGGAGATGCAAATATTTGGTTGTTCTGCTGTAGAATTTGCATGCTGTCTTTGTGTTGCAGCATTCTTCTTTCTCCAAACAGATTTGTGATGGGCCCCGGTGTCAATGGCCTATTAGAATTGGCACTTGTTTTAATATATGTCCGTTCACCCACGCATTACCAATTCAGAAGAACAAGGTTCTTCTCCATGTATCAAAGCGGAGTTAGAAGCAAAAGTGAAGCGTCAAATCTTGTTTCCGAATCTGTTTCCTTTCCTCAACTTTCTTTATATTCTTATTAAATAAATTAAATTTTCGTTGAAATAACCGCATCCAACTACATTTTAGTTACTGAACTTTAGTTCTGGCATGCCAATTAGGGTGGACCCCATACGAAACAGAGAGATTGCACAACGTGCAAAAATTATAGAATGTATAACATTGTTGAATACATTTGCCTATCCTTTATGAACAGATAACTTAATACAAGTAAACAATCATTTGACACCACGAGTGTGGTTCCATCAAACAATTGATCAGATTTTCATTCTTAGGCAGGCGATGGAACAGTGTTTTGAGTTTAACATTCGCATTTACTACCTTTTATTGACTTAAAGACGCCTACAACAACGTAGGGCTTAACAAAAAAGCCATCAAAGTATTAGGCTTTCTTAATAAATTCACTTTGTGCGTTGATTATAACCCCTGTTAGGAGCCAACTGAAGATATGTGATCTGGCCTGCCTCCTCTTCAACTTAGGATTGGAGAAAGCAATCCGTGGCTCAGGCACTTTGACAAAAGAGGTCTTCGCCACCAGGTCCAGTGGCTTAAGCAGACGATGCACACATCATCGAAAGAATACGTGTGTACATGATCGTTGGAGGTTAGGAAACACTACTCTTGAGGGGCAGACTCGAAAACTGGTCCTTTGTACCAAATGGAATCCTAGAGTTAAAGGCGAATTACCAACAAGCGATTCTCTGATAAAGAGTTTAGTGTTTCAGTTCCAACTTTAGCATGGAACAGTTGATACGTAATCACAGGAAAGCTGATAAAGGAGAAGTACTCTACAGTGTCTTCACCTCCTCCACAGGCGTCATAGAGGGCTTCATCACTATGCTCAAGCACATTTAACTGCTAAGCGACCAGGAAGTAGCCCGTTTGTGAGTCAAAATGCCATCTGCAGACTTCCTGGTCTAGAGATAGCAGAAATGCCGATGATTTCTTGCTGCCGTTTCTGAGGATGCGCTTGGTCAGCTTGCAACCTGCAGAATTATGCCATCTCTGTCTGTACATGAATACCTTATCCAGTTCGAGCTGGCGGCAAAAACATGTGGCTACACATCAGTAAGGGAAAGTCGAGGTACTTGATGGCGTCGTCTGCTGGAAGATATGTCCACAGGGAGACAAGGGACAAACATGCTTATTAAATTTTCGTGTTGTTCGCGCTATTGTTCTCCCAAGAGAACGAGAGATTTTCAGTCCTTTACCGACCCTGAACGAGGTTGTTTGAGGAGCATCTTTATAGACAATTATTACTCTCTGAGTGTTGTCAGCAGCTCACGGCAGCCCAATTAACTTATAGGCCACCTTTGTATAGACTTTAAATCCGCCTATGAAGGTTAAAAAATCATCAAAATCGGCATGCCAAATAAATTTAATGGATTGAGTATGACAACTTTAGAAGCCAACAGAAGACTTTAGCTTCTTAACAAGAGAGATCATTAAATTCAGAAATCGGTGGAGAAAAAACGAAGTACTTGGTGAAGCCGTTTGCGAGAAAATCTGTTTCTAAAGCGATTAAGGTAGCCGGCTCAAGTCCATTGTGGCTCAATTTATGGTAGACGACAGTATTTATTTTTGTTTCTGATATATATTTTTTATTTACATACTTAAACTAGTTATTTAAATAGCAATTATTAAAAACGATCTTACTGGCCCTATGCGGGCACTCTAAGTTCATCTATTCTATTCTCATATTTAATAGTCTTTCAGCGTGCATTCATGATTTGTGTTCGTTTTAATTTTTACGTCAATCGTTTACAAATTTATTACTAAGAAAAGATTATCAAAAAACTTAGTAATTCAATTTATTTTTTTTTCTAAGCTAACTTAGTACTAAATACTAAAACCTAAAAAGTACCCTGAACTATGCAACTATATTACAACTTATACTTATTTTTGTTTTTTTTTTTATTTTTTTTTAACGTGATAACCTATCCTACCTTACCTAATCTAAATGTAAATTGGACATAATAATAATTGTTGGCGCTACAGTCCAAAGGGGGACCAGGGCCTAGCTTGCTCATCAACTACTCGTGTTGTGCGCGCTACTGTTCTCTCACGAGAAGAAGG
Organism: Eristalinus aeneus; assembly: GCA_955652365.1. Taxonomy (NCBI): domain Eukaryota; kingdom Metazoa; phylum Arthropoda; class Insecta; order Diptera; family Syrphidae; genus Eristalinus; species Eristalinus aeneus. The sequence continues at coordinate 67,562,974 of OY019133.1, forward strand.
GACCTACAGTTTTTTTGCCGACTCCGAATGTCGAAATTTGAGAAGCTTTCTTAGACAGTTATTACTCCTTGAGTGTTGTCAGCAGCTCGAAAGAGATGGTGCCGTGAAAAATTCGAAAAATTGGTGTCGAGTTGGGGGTCGAACCTAGACCCTTCGGCGAGTGAGCGTCGCACTCTACCCATTACGCCACGGTGACCACAAATTGATCATAGTTAACCAAAAATATGCGCTTTAAGCTGACAGCAGCTGAGGCACTTGATGTGGCTCTAGCCACCAATAAAAATGCCGATCCCTTTCCACCTCATTGCTGTCGCGAATGGTGATGGATGTGCTGAACCGAAGATCACCCGGACTTACGATTTTTACATTGCCCTCGTAGAGCAGCTGCTTGTCCACTGTCCGATTTACGGCGTGGTAGAAAAGTGAACATCCCTCTGCATCCTGGATCAAGCCAAGTCGGTCGGCGTGCGCTTTCATGACATGCGTCGTTTGCGTAGAAAGCTCCGAATATCAGCTCGTTTTCCGAGGTTATTACTAAAAAATTATCCAGCCTGTTCACGTTTGCTGCGTTGTACAAGATTCCATTATCATAGAGCTTCTTGTACTCAGATTCTGGGGTTCTGTACATCTTAAGGCAAGCCCGAAAACATTGCCTTTCGAAGACCCTCATCCTTTCCATCTGGAAAGGACTCAAGTTGAACCACACCGGACAGCCATACACCATGATTGGCCGGACTAACGCCATGTAGCAGATAACTTTCACCCTGGTATCAAGCTGGCTGCTGCGAAATAACCTGTTTGCCATAGCGAAGGCTTTTCTAGCTTTTGCCAGACCCGTTGCTGCATGGAAATTAATACAGAAACTGATCTAAATGATGCCCAAATATCTCACCACACTCCTCACTGCTAATGGCCGCCCATGTGGGTCTAAGATGCCGAACTTACGCCAGTTTTTATTTGTATCCCTTTAAGCCTTGTACAATGGAGTTCGGAACAGGATGGTTTCACACTTCTGGTAGTTGATTTTCAACTTCCAGTTGTCGCAAAATTGCTGGATTTCCTCGAAGTCACGCTGCAAGATGATATTAATGACCTCAATCTTCGGCGCAGTTCTGTAGGCGCTCCTGGTAGACGACAGTGTAGAGGATCATATCAGCGCTGAGAGATGGCGTGGACCAGGACGCTCTAAGGCTTTGGCTGCGCTGCTAAATAGAGTCGACGCGCGATTAGAATTGATGGAGGTGCTGGGGCCAGAGCCAAATGTCGTTTAAAACGCCGGACTTATTAAAATGAAAATTAATCTGAGCAGATCTACCTGGATATTTCGCCATAAGATTCAGTCTTGCTTTGGAACAGTTCCAGCTTGAATAGGTTTGAGTTTTCGTTTTAAGCAAGTGCCGCAGTTAAGTTAGATGTTTTAGTTCTGGCAAGTACCTATTACAAAGGAAGACTGCTTTTGGCGTTGTAGTTAGACAATATAGCCCGCATATACAATACAATGGGATTACGAAATAAAGTGCATTCACGAATCTGATGGCTCGTGAAATTGGAATTAAATGCATATGCCCGGAATTCTGCCTCATTCGAGTTGCTGTCAACATTCCAGGTCTACTAAGCATTTCGTTAGACGCTTCTCAGATTTCCAGAGTAATTGCTAAACTGTAGGTATTTGGCTTAGGATCCAGCGAATGTATCTATTACTCTATTCCAAAAAAGTAATTCAAATTAAATTCCAGTGAAAAGTGTTGTTTCAAAACAAATTCATCGCTCCAAACTGGGATCTAAGAAGTGATAGAATCTGTACGTTCTGATGCTAAACAACGTACTTCAATGTTTTTCATTCTCCTATTATTCTTCCAATCAAATGCCAAATGATGACTTAAAGCGATTTGTTGTTTTTATTCCACGATCGATGATCTTAGAGGTCGTTCCCCCATACATATGATACTATCTTCATATAGCCTCTAGACTCAAACTGTACATTGGAATTAAACTCACGCTTACGCAATTGAATTTGATGTAAATAACTTAGGTCTCAGATCAATGATATAATGTCGTCGATTTTTAGATTTTTTGGCATATTTTATTGAGTGTATAATGTAATTTTATCTTAATTCTAGAAAAATACTTAAAACTAGCTTGCATTTAACTAAATAGTAGTTCTCAAATGAAACTTACTGACTATTTGGAGTTGCTCTAAGCTATTCTTTATTAAATTTAAACATTGCCTTTGGCCAATTGTGAAATGATTTATTTTTAAGATATAATAGTATTCTTGGGTCCCAAGAAAATGTAAAAAACTTGGATCCGCTGCTTTTTTTACTTAACCTAAGCCTTAATTAAACTTAATTAAAACCTACCAATAAATGAAACTAAACTATGTCCATATCAAGGTACGGAAGAGTGCACTATGGCGTATATAGAATTTATATTCTTCTTCTTCTTGTGGCGCTACAGTCCGGGGTGGACCTAGGCCTCAACCAACATGCCTCTCCAGCCAGCACGATCTTTCGCCAGCTGTCTCCAGTTGCACACTCCAAGTTGGTTGAGGTCCTTCTCCACTTGTGTGCGCCACTTTAGTCTAGGTCGTCCTCTGTTGCGTTGTCCCAATGGCTCGGATTCCAAGACTTTTCGGGCCGGAGCAGTGGTGTCCATACGCTCTACATGGCCTAGCCATCTTAAGCGTTGTATCCGTAGACGCTTTACCAGGCGCATGTCGCTGTACAGCCTATAGAGTTCGTCATTAAATATTCTCCTCCAGATGACATCAACGCAAACAGGACCAAAAATCGCACGCAAAACTTTTCTCTCGAAAAGACTAAGGGCTTCCTCATCCGCCTCATATAGTGGGACGGGGATGATCAAGCTGTTATATAAAGCGAGATTAGTCCTTCGAGAGGAGGCTTTATTACTCAACTGCCTCTTGAGCCCCAAAAAACAGCGATTGGCAAGAGTGATTCTGCGTTTGATTTCGGTACTGTTGTTGCTGTCGCTGTTTACCGCGGAGCCGAGGTAGACGAAGTCCTTAACTATCTCGAAGTGTCTGCTGCCTAGTGTGACGCTCCGTCCGAGACGTCGATGTTGTGTGTTCTTCCTTGATGACAGCATGTACTTCGTTTTGCCCTCATATACCGCAAGACCCATTTAGCCGCTTCCGCTTCAAAGCCAGCAAACGCCTCATTGACGGCTCGCTGTGTTCGTCCAATCACGTCAATGTCATCAGCGTAAGCTAACAATTGAACTGACTTCTGGAAGATCGTGCCTCTGGTGTTGACTTGTGAGTTACGCACGATCTTCTCGAGGATGATGTTAAAGAAGTCTCATGACAGTGCGTCGCCTTGTCTAAAACGTTTTTTGACATTGAAGATCTCGGTGAGTTCGTTACCGACTTTGACGGAGCAGCGAGAGTTCTCCATCGTCATCCTACACAATCTGACGAGTTTGGTAGGAATGCCAAAATTAGACATGGCACTGTATAGCTCGTCTCTATGCACACTGTCATATGCAGCCTTGAAATCGACGAATAGGTGGTGAGTGTCAATTTGCATTTCCTGGGTCTTTTCCAGGATCTGCCGTAATGTGAAGATCTGGTCTATTGTGGACTTCCCTGGCCTGAAACCACACTGATAGGGACCTATCAGGTCATGGACAAATGGTTTCAGACGCTCACACAATACGGCAGAGAGGATCTTGTATGCGATTTTCAGGAGACTAATCCCTCTGTAGTTGGCGCAGTCAAAGGGGTCTCCTTTATTGTGGACCGGGCAAACGACGCTGAGTGGAATAGAATTTATATGCTTGAAATATATAATCTATAGTGCACCTTTTTTGGAGCACTTATGCATTTAATTTTTTTTATTTATTTTTTTTATGTATTTAACACGACACTACCTAGCACACTACCTTTAAAAATATGTCAGTTGGCCACAAAATCTTTCAATTTTGTATTGTCCGCTTTCGAGCGGCAACAGGTGCTGGTTTTGATGCAACTACCGGCAGAACTGGCGGACTTTGCCCTATCTCTAGCGGAGATCGCCCTACTGAACCGAAGAAGTTCCTCGTGGCTACGAGCGACGTCCGGTTCGTATTGGAGTCGCCTATCCACTGTTCGGCGTACGGCATGGAAGATGATTGGACATATTTCCACGTTCTGAATCAGCCCTTTGGAGTCTAAATAGAGAAACGCAGGAGGTATGGACGCACCTTTTAATGGTACATGAAGTTGGGGTAATACGCTCCAAAGAACAGACTGTTGGATGAAATCATCGCTCGTGCAATGTGCACTCGAATCAGCTTAATAATGATATCTATCTATCCTGATTAGATTTGCTTCGTTATACAAAACCTCGTTGGGATAGGATTTCTTGTAATCGGATTCAGGTGTTCGATACAACCAGAGGCAGGCCCGAAGACATTACCTCTCGAACACCCTCATCTTTTCCATCTGGGAAGGATTCAGATTAAACCAGACCGGGCAACCGTACACCATGATTAGCCGTATGAGGGTCATGTAGCAGAGCACCTTTACTCTAGTATCAAGTTGGCTGCTGTAAAACAACTAACTTGCCGCAGCAAAGGCTTTCTTAGCTTTTTTCAGAGCTGTATATGCATGCTTACCGAAGTACAAATACTGATCCAACCAAACGCCTAGATATCTAACTAGCTACGCACAGCACACGGCTGCACAGCTAACGGCTAGCCCCGCGGGTCAAATATGCCGAACTTGCGCCAGGTTTTCTTCGTGTCCCTTGAGGCCCTGGATAGCGGAGTTCTAAAGAGAATAGTTTCACACTTCCGGAAGTTGATTAAGATCACTAGTAAATATAGCGAAAAGGATCGGTGAACCAACGGCCCCTTGTTGCAACCCAATTTTTATGTGAAATACTGTGGTGGATGTAACGTTGCCATTTTTCACAACAAACTTCCGACCTGTAACCATATCATAGATCATATACAACAGTGTTTTGTCTATGCCTAGTCTGACTAACTTGAGGATGAGGCCTTCTAACCAAACGGTGTCGAACGCCTTTTCCATGTCATCAGGCAAGCACCTATGCATTGGTTCTTGTTCTTGTTCCACTAAATGTCAGATACCAATTTGGACGCGGCATGGAAGGTATCATGTACCGCCCTAAAGCCGAATTAGTTGTCCGGTATAATTTGACGCTCCTCGACCCATTCTTTTAGGCCTCTAATGACAATCTTTTCAAAAACCTTGCTGATGCACGGAAGACCGGAGATTGGCTGTACCACAGTTGAGTCGAGTCTCGATTGCGGGTGCACATTAAGCAGTACTCAGGATTATTCCTTTAACGCTGTATGTAAGGACCCAGACAGTATTTTTTATTCACACACAACACAGGTCTGACTTTACCAAATTGTAAAAGTTGTTGTTACCTTACATGGATTACTTACATAACTAACATAATTTTCAAAATCATACATTCTAAAAAACAAAAAGAAAATAAGTAAGACTGAATGAAGACGACGAAAAAACCAGCACATGAATTCATGAGAGAAGTAGTGATTCTGGATTATAAGTGGCCCATTCATGATGAGGAAAAGCAAGGTTTTGCTATGTATTCAGTGGCATTGATAAGGAATCATCTGTTAAAAGTCACTTTTGTCAAAATAATTGATGCGCACGTGCATTGCTAACCATGGATGTTACTATACCTCAAAAAGGATCTTCAGATAGACACTTTGATGTATTTGCAGGAGCAGGAATAACATACAGGCTTTTGCCGACTTAATCTAGTTTTTCACAAACAATCATTTGTGCCACGGATAAGGTGGAGTTCAGTTCTGGAATCGAATATGCGACCTTTCTTGTGTGAGCCGATACCCACAGCGCCCCTGCAACCACCTAAGCAGCTTCAATAAAAGTAGGTGAGTCCTGAGGACGAGAAACTATCCTCTAAAGTTTCTTTTTGTTCGACCTAATTCCAACTCCTTTCAGATGTCAAAGAAAAAAGACTTTCCGGAGGGTCCAAATTGTTGCGAAAAGACCCACATTTGACGTTAAGTTTTACCAGACGAGTTGCTTTTTAAATTTCGGAAATTTCGGAACGGAATAACAGCAGCAGTTTATTGCTTGAATCGAGAAATTAGAACTTTACCACGATTGAGGCGTGTTATAAACTAAGCAACGCATTTCATTAGTCACCTGAGGTGACTCCTCTGTAAATCAGTATTAAAACGGATCAATAATAATAATAATAATTGTTGGCGCTACAGTCCAAAGGGGGACCAGGGCCTAGCTTGCTCATCAACTGCTCTTGTTGTGCGCACTACTGTTCTCTCACGAGTAGAAGGGACCTGCAGTTTTTTGCCGACTCCGAACGGCAAAACTGGAGAAGCCTTCCTAGACAGTTATTACTCTTTGATTGTTGTCAGCAGCTCGAAAGAAGTGGTACCGTAAAAAATTCGATAAATTGGTGTTGAACTGGGAATAGAACCTACACCCTTCGGCGTCTGAGCGTCGCACTCTACCCACTACGCCACGGCGGATCAATAATTTGGCAAAAAAAAAAGTTTGTTCTGGGTTCCTTCAGGTAGTCAAAGCATCAATACCAAAAGAATAACATCAACTGACCATCAGAAGTGTACAGTTTCGGTGGTTCCTTGACCTCCGAAATTGTCAACAGAAGCGTTTGTCTTTGACTCCTACGAAATTAAGGAGCGACTTCTTCAAATACGTTAAGCTATGATTTGGCTTGTTATTCAAAGTGAAGTAAAGTAATAATAATAACATTATCCAAACTTAATTGTCTAACTGATTACACATCCTAGATTGGCAGTCAGTTATTTTCCTTGGCAGGCGACATCGGGCCACCTTTACCTAGTTTATAGAAAACCAATACGTAGTCCTAATAATAAATGTATGGCGCGACAGTCCACAAGGAACCAGGGCCTAGCTTGCTCATCAACTACTCGCGTTTTGCGCGCTACTGTTCTCTCACGAGTAAAGGGGACCTACAGTTTTTTGCCGATTCCGAACGGCGAAGTTTGAGAAGCTTTCTTAGACAGTTATTACTCTTTGAGTGTTGTCAGCAGGAGAAATTCGAGATGTTCAGCCGGGAATCGAACCTAGACCCTTCGGCGTGGGGGCGTCGCACTCTTCCCACTACGCCACGGCGGCCACAATACGCAGTCCTATTGCAACTTATAAGGCCAAATTTGACGCTCCAACATGTTTTTTTCTTTTTTTTTTTGGAGGTTGGGATACACTGCACTGAAGTGCTCAGACTCAAATATTCTTCCACTGTGCTACCAGGCAATAACCTTCATTTAATGTAATGTTTTGGTTTTCCAGACCAGAAGGCGCTTCTGTGATAGAGAACTTAGGTTTTCAGTTCCTACCACATCAGCGGCAAACAGCCACCACCTGATGTGAGCAAAGGCATTGACGGAGAAAGTGCTCTGAAATATCTTCACCTTTTCCACAGGTGTCGCAAAGAGTGACATCACTAAGCTCAAGCCAACTTAGGAACTTAGCGAAGATTAAGTGTCCCGTTAGAACGCCGACAAGTCCTCTGCACTCACTTCTGTCTAAAGATAGCAGAAAAGCCGCGGATTTCTTGCTAACGTTCGGTCATCATGCATCCTGAAGAACCACGCCATCTCTGATTGTGCTCTTGGGAGACCCAATCCTCTACGGAGGCCCTAACCAAGGACGCAGGTAGTCCCACAGTGGGTTGGGGCCCTACAAATGCCTCATTGGAACCTTGCCTAGCTTGTTCATCGGCAAACTCATTTCCCATGATCCCGTGATATCCCGGGACAAGTCTTAGTGAATTCAGCCTTCCGACCAAATTAAGAAAAAGGCTTGCATTCTTGACTATCTTTTAAGTTGTTAAAGGGTTGAGTAAGGCTTTAAGCACAGCTTGGCTGTCGCTACAGACACATACAGTTGCGGTCAAAATAATAGCAGTGAGTAAAACAAACAACAAATAACAGTATTTTCCCTCTCATTTCACAGTTTTTTTTCGAATTTTTTGTTAAAAGCAGTTACATGATGTAAAGGGAATACTAAGAGCGCAAACAATTTGTTGTCATCTTTGCAAATATATTTTAGGCGCAGATGTTATAGTGTAAGGTCAAAAAAATAGTAGTGTTTTCGATTCTAAAGGAAAAAGTAAAGATTTTGCAAAAAATTGTGTAAAACTTCTTTAACGGTAAATATAATATTTGATTTAGGGTTTTTTTTTTGTTTTCCCTAACATTTATAGAGCAATGGGAAGAAATAGGCATTGCACAGCTGAACAACGGAAACTACTTAAAAAAAATTGATCCGGGGACAAAACTTATGCGGAAGTTCAAAAACTCCTTAGTTGCTCACCAACAACAATCAGGAATGCCCTAAAATACTGCCCCAAGCCCGAGGCTCGAGAACAAAAGCCAGTAATGTCTCCAAAAATGATAAAACGGGTATAGAGACACTCAAAAGCAAACCCGATTATGCCAGCAACGGATATCAAAGACCAGCTTAAGGTGCAAACAAGCGTAGAAACTTTCTGTAATGTCTACTGTAATGGATTGGCCCGCACAGTCACCAGATCTCAATCCGATTGAGAACCTTTGGTGCGACGTAAAGCAGAGTATATTCCAGTCAATGCCTAGGAATTAAAACGAGATTTGGGAAGCAGTAAGAAAATCCTGTACCTCAATTCTAAGAAAAAGATGTGAGGATCTAGTCAATTCCATGCAGCTGGGCTGGGCTGCTGTAATATCAAACAAAGGGCATGCAACTAAGTATTGAAAATACGGTAAATATTTGAGTTGTATTTTACGATAGAAATAATAAGCAAAATTTCACTTCGTGGTATTTTTCCAGGTTATTTTTTTAAGTACTACAATTTTTTTATCCGCTTTTGAACATGTTTACATAGAAATTTTTTTATTTAATTTTTAAACTCAAAAGTGTGAATTATTTCTTTCTGAAGAAAAAAACAAATCATAAAAATAAAGAAAAAAAAATAAAACAATAAAATAGAGATAGTACCAGCTATAAAGGTATGAAAAAAAAATGTTTGTTTTTTAATAAAACACTAATTATTAATGGGAAAGTAAAAACCTTTTTTTCAAAGTATTGAACATTGTTTTCTACACATTTTGACCACCTGTCTGGCAATTTGTGAATACCACGCCAATAAAATTGTTCGTCTTTTAAAACAAACCAATCAGACACCCAATTTTCGACCTCCTCGTAGGAATAAAAGTGCTGCTCAGCCAATGCATGTCCCATCGATGAAAGCAAATGGTAGTCGGAAGGAGCCAAGTCTGGTGAATACGGCGGGTGGGCTACCTGCTCCCAGCCAAGTGTTTTGATTGTATCCTGAACCGGTTTTGCTTTTTGTGTAGGTGCATTGTCATAGAGCAAAATTACCTTGCCGTGTCTTCTGGCCCATTCTGGTTGTTTCTCGATCAATGCATGTTTCAAATTGATCATTTGTTGTCGATAGCGATCAGTATTAACGGTTTCACCAGGGTTTAGGAGCTCGTGGTACAGCACACCTTTCTGGTCTCACCAAACACACAGAATTGTCTTTTTGCCGAATCGACCCGGTTTTGCAGTCGATGTTGATGGTTGTCCCAGATTAACCCATGATTTTTTTCCGTTTAGGATTCTTATAATAAATCCATTTTTCATCGCCAGTAACATTCCGATGCAAAACCGATTTTCTTTCTTGTCTTTGAAGTAAAATTTCACAAGTGATTTTTCGGTTTTCCATATGTCTTTCATTCAATTCATGTGGCACCCATTTCTACAGGTTTGGATCTTTCCCATAGAAATTGTTTGTTGTGCAACATTTAACATTGCTGCCATTTGATTTTGACTCAAAGTGTCATCTCCATCCAATATCGTTTGCAATTCGACGTCTTCAAACTTTTTTGGTGGTCTTCCACGTTCTTCATTTCTCACACCAAAATCATTATTTCTGAACCATTAAAACCATCTTTTGCATGTTGCTTCTGATAGAGCGTGATCACGATATGCCTCGACAAGCATTCGATGCGACTCTGCAGCACTTTTCTTCAAATGAAAACAAAAAATTAATGCTTTCCGCAAATCATCACTTTCTGGTACAAAATTCGACATTTTTAACACGATGAAAAAATATGATGTTGGCTTGATAGATAGATAGATAGTAATTTATTAGTTTAACAATAAACTCTTACAATTTCAATTTCATTCTTAACAAAATCTTAAAACATGTTGAACAATTTGCTTTTTAAATTGAATAATGCTGGTTTGATTTTTGATATCAGTATTTACGTTATTGAACAATTGCGCTCCTTTGTATAAAACATTATTTTCTTTTTTATCCCTCCCATATAGGGGTAACCGGAAATCTCCCACATATCTTAAGTTATAATAGTTTGATGTGTACTAAGTATTTTGCATAGATGTCATAGCAAGCAAACAAAAAAATAAGGGTTCGTTCACAACAAATGTTCACTATCGAGACATATGTATCTTGACGCTCTCTTCATACTGGTACAACTGGTAAATATAAATACTATCAAATTATCCATTATTAGAAATAAATCCTATTTAAAGTTTCGATTACGCTAACTTCCGAAAACAATTAGCAGTAGATTTTCCGAACACGTTGTGTTGTATGTACACAAAATGGCTACTGAATTCACGAACAGTGGGCAATTTACGAGTGTTTGACACTGTTGAGGGCAAAAATTGACTAATTAGTCGCCTTCTTGCTAATTTTGGAGGGGAAACGTAGAGATGTGTGAGTAAACTGAGATGAGAGATGTTGGATGTTACGTAAATTACTTTCAGAAATTGGATTTTTTCTATAAGAACACGTAAATAACAGTAAAACGGTCGATAGACGAGGGGGAATTCAGCTTTTCAGTTGACCATCTTCTTCCTTAGTGGTTTCTGCTCAAAAGTGTTCATTATTTCTTTCCGAAGAAAAAAGCAAATAATAAAAATAAAGAAAAAAAATTAAAACAATAAAATAGAGACAGTAAAAGTTTGATTTATTTTATCTTTTTATATCATGCTTGTTGCGCAACTATTATTTTGACCGCAGCTGTATACTTCGCCCCTACCACCTATTTTTCGCAATATAGTTAGTGGCCATTAGGATCGCGAACGCTTCCACCTGGAAGACCGACACGAAATGACCTAAGGAGGCATCACGTCTGATGTTATCGTTTTTCACGAAGGCCTCAGCTCTAGATCCCCCCATAGTCTTGGAGCCGTTCGTGAAAATCCGACTACGTTCCTTTCCCGGTTCAATGTATAGCCAGAGCCCGACCAGGATACGGGAAAAGTCGACTTTGTATAAACGACGCAGCTGTCCTACCATGCTGCTCAGATTAAATTTCCAAAAGATTATATTCTTTTTCCATTTTGTGTACTTAATTCCACGAACATGGGCAATGAAAAAAGTTTGATTTGTATTAAATTGCGAATGTTGCCTTCGAATTTACGGATGGAGAGGCGAAGTTCTTATCCGACCAGTTTGGCAAACTGCATTAGGATAAGTTCAACTTCCCACATCGATTAAGCATTTATAAACCTCAGATGTACTGTAGACGAACAGGGGCTTCGTTTCTCTCTTAAGGAAGCGGTAAGACATAATTCAACAGAACGGAGCAAATTCTTAGAAACCTTTAGCTGTTTAAAAATTTCATATTTTCGTTTTTGTTTTTTCATTAAAATAAAAGGAAACAAGAAGTTGTGTTTTAAGATTATCGATTTTTGTAATTTTGTTAGTTTGATGCAATCGACACGAAAGTCTGCTTAATTTACATAGATTATGCTATTTGTTTGTGAGAGGCATACAATTTTGTGGTGGCTGCCGTAGCGTAGTGGGTAGAGTGCGACGCTCACACGCCGAAGGATGTAGGTTCGATTCCCAGCTCAACACCAATTTTTCGAGTTTTCACAGCGCCACCTCTTTCGAGCTGCTGACAACACTCAAAGAGTAATAATTGTCTAAGAAAGCTTCTCAAATTCCGCCGTTCGGAGTCGGTAAAAAACTGTAGGTCCCTTTTACTCGTGAGAGAACAGTAGCGCGCACAACACGAGCACTTGATGAGCAAGCTAGGCCCTGGTCCCCCTTTGGACTGTAGCGCCAACAATTACTATACAATTTTCTGTGAAAATAGAATTCAGTGCTAAAATATGGTAGCGGCATGACGGAGTGGAAAGAGTCGTACACGCTTTTCCAAGAAGTTTGAGAAGATGTAAATGGCTACGCTCGCCCTGGACCCCCCAGCACATTAACAACCGATAAAAACGTTGAGAAAGTGAAGAAAAATTGCTGAAGTTACGAAATATGGGTTGGTCCATGTCATGTAATCTTTTCCGAAATATGGGACGAACGTCTGATAGCGAAGTTGCTCAATTTTGAGCAAAAATTGTCGCATGTACATCGCTCACGGATTTGTTGAATGACGTTAACCTCCATTCGTCCCAATGGAAGAGCCGAGGACAGAATTGCCGAACAAGACTAACTTTTATACCTTTCACAAACAAAATTAATAGGTGAAACGGGAAACAAAAGTTCTAGGCGAATGTATAATAATTTCCTTTTTGAATACATCTTAGTTGTGATGGTTTTGGTTCTCTTCTGTCAAGGTATACTTTTCTTAATGGTTGGTTACTGATCAGAATCCGATCTACGATTGACCTTCAGTTCAAGTTCGGACAGACGTCAGCCACCCGTCACCTTCATATGGTTTCATTCCCAATTTGACATCCTTTGCCGCATGTCCCAACCAGTTTTAGTAATTATCCCTCCAGCAATCGAGTCGTTCATTTCCTGTACGATATGATTGCACTGTCCGCACCTAGTGGTCACTTCGATTGGGCATGTCGCCCTCGGCGCCCAGAACCAGCCACGGCGAAGACAAATCACTGTCACTGGCAAGTGGATATGTGTAGTGATCAGGAACCTGTTCACGGCTCATCGACTTCAGCCGGCCATGAATAATTAGCCCTACATGTCTGACAAGACAAAGGTTGCTTCGAAGCCGACCGCATCGATCCTGTTGCCTTTGCTGCCGTTTTTCACAGCAAATTCCACTAGTAAGTGTTTACTCGCGTCTCGCGCGTTTTGCGCGCCAAAGCAACCCACTTCAGGCTGAATAGGTGGTAATTTAATGAGCTTATTGATTGAGTGGAGCAGCTGGAGTGCCCGAAACCAGATCAATAACAATTGAAATCGAAATGCTGGCCGAACTGAAAGTGAGACTAGGAGGAGTCGGTTCTGGTCGGATGGGTGGGAACCAGAGTGTTGCGTCGTCGGTGGGAAGAGGAGTCTTCGACCGCGTAAGTGGAAGGATTATGGGCGGGGGACGCACCCAATACATTTTTTCGCCAGATTCAGGAAAGGAGCGATGGGGACGCTCAATGAACTGCGTGCATGCCCCGTGGCTTTGTTGGGGTTTCACGGGCTGACAAGTGATGTGAAAGATGGGCTGACAAACTCCATTGTTCGATTTTGACAGCAATGCGTGGGATGGTGTTCACCGAGTCGATTCTTTGGCACACTTCAGCGATCAGCGACCTCTGAAAAACCACAAACTTGGAGCCGGGGAGTTGGCTAACGATGGAATCTGTTTACTTTACTGTGGTTTGAGTACGTTGGGAGGTTGGTTTTGACTGGCAGGTGACAGAAAGAAGTTTGATAACCTCTTAGACACGTAAAAAAATCGAATAGATCTTCAGTTTAGAGCGTTTTGCGTAGAGAAGGTAGACCGTGATGGCTAATCTGGCATGTTCAGATGACACTCCCGCATTGTGAAAGATGTTCTCTGTTTGTCCATTTTTTAAGTAGAGTGCTTGAGTGTTTTTAGGTACATCAGTCCACTTTGTTTACTCTTATTCATCATATAATGTGAAGATTATGGAGTTTGGTATTAAAATTTGACACCACGCATTCCCACGGCGCACCAAGTATCCCACAATTCATTCAAATGACTCACGCCACACTTGTGATTCAAGAGAGTTTCTGAGAAGCCTTTGGGTCTGGTCGCTGCTCAAGTCATCCTATCAAGTGTACATTGCATATCCAAACGAGGTTGTTTTCGTCCAAGAAACACTTTCTTTCCACCTAAAGGGGCTGTTCATTTGATTTATCCCACTTTGCGGTGCACCTCAGCCTCATTATAATCAAGGCACCCGTTACTCACGCCCGTCAAGCACCAGTAACAATGTCCTGAATAGCCGACAATTCAGGCGGCAGTCTGAAGCCCGCGAACTCATTGTGCAATCAAGTATCGTCTCAACAATGTGGGACACAGCGATCAAAAACACATTCCAACCACTCATCGATTGGCGAAAAATTACAAATCCCCTTCTCAAACCGTCTCCCACAGGAGTGTCATCATTGCCGTCGCCTTCCATGCTGCCCAGTCGCCTCCGGACACTGCCCAGTTGTTCAGCTGAAGCGTACGATGCCTCCGAGAAGACGAGGTTCTTCATATAAGAAGCCTTCCCAATGGTCAAGGTGAGATCAGTTCACTTGGCAAAGCAACGACGGATACGTTACAGACGAAACATACCGTCACCTCGTAGCTGCACTCGTCGTACGAAACGCGCTCGCGACAAACCACATCGGACCCCATCCGTGGTCAGTCTGTCAAAGAAGAATAGAAGAAGAGAAAACCACAAGAAGCCAGGGCTTCTTGTCTGCATTTCATTACAGTTCCATCCACGAACGCAGACGGATCGGAAACAAGCTGATATTCCACGCTCGTTCTAGGTCTCGCGTCTGCGCCGTAGAACGACCTTCACCTTGTGCATTGTCGCCCAAGATTGTTGACTCGCCTAGCGAACAGCACACGAACAGCGCACCAAGTGCGTACGAGCAATCTACCCACCAATTGCGGCGGACATTCACTCGCCCCCACCCTTGGCAGATCTTCGATGAAGACAAATGCGACGCGCGGCAACACGACGAGAACGGCAAGATTTCAATATTGAAAGTGTTTTCGCCGGCCCAGCCATTTCGCAGTCGCTCTTGGGATACCGAGCCGACGGAGTAACCATTATCCGGGAGTAGATACTTTTACGGTGTCGCTACGAGCGGGTATTTAAATATTCGCGCAGAGTGAAGCGGATCAATAAAAACAAAGAATAGATTTAAACCTCGTCGAATTGCTGTTGTTGTTGTGTCTGAACCCGAATCCGAAAGTGTCCGCGAACGCGCGCGTTCTGTTTAGATCAATGAACCACGAGCCACCGGCTCCAGTGATTTTGCTTCCTTCAAATTTAAATAGAATTCAGCGGATATCTCGGATCGACGACAGTTAGTGTGAATCGACATTGTGGTGATACAGTTTTTATTCCCTCTGATCTTGTGTGACGGGATTTAACGAGCTTAACCTAAAAACGCGACGAAAGTGTGCTGCAAATGGGCAATCTAACAAAGTGGGTAGGCACTATCTTGGTGCTGTACGCCATATTGACTTGGGAATTGTGTGCCGGTGCTGGGAATGCGACCCTTGTCGAGGATGATGACGACTCGGTTGTTGTGGAAGGTGAGCTGAAAGAAAGTAGTGTATTTATGCAGATTGCGTTTGGCGTGTTTGTTTTAGGAATTTCTTGTTTACGTAAATTTTGTTTCTTTCCAACCATAGATTGGGATCGGAGGAAGATTTCGTGAATGTTTTCTTTGTTCTAGAAGAAGTGCTCTTTGCGAGTTTTGTTAGTGAAAAATCTGCGAATGAGTGCACGTTTTTTTTGCCTAGGTCATCATCACAATGAAACTTGGTTTTGTTTGCCGTCACTTTGTGAAAGAATGTTTTCAAAACTTTTCAGTTTTTAAGCTGCAACATGAAGATAGTATCTCGATGTACCAGTCAGCTTAAGAATCGCAAATAGTGACCTTCATAATATTTTTAGAACATGTCACGCAAGATCTTGTGGCTTTAATAAGTACTCAAGCTAATGTTGGAGTGTTGTGTAGCCGATTGCCTTTTAATGACTTGTGGTGCCTATTCTGTCCTTAAAATAAACTTTAAAAGGATGTAAATCGTTGTCGCAGCTAGATTGCTAACATTACAATTAAAGCAAGAGTCTTTCGTTTTGCAAAAAAAACTAAATTGCAAGGCATTCGCGAGTGTCTGATGTTTTTTCTTTCTCTTCGTAATTCAAACAAAATAATTGAAAAATAATCACTCGTTGAAAGAGGCACATCCGATACAAGGACTTAACCACCATTTTCCGAGTTCCGACGATACTCAAAATTGTTTTTTTCATCACTAAAGAAGTCCCGGGACTGACACATAGGGGGCGTTAATAACAAAAAGTGCATATTATTTTTAGGAAGTACAAAAATTCAAATGATATCAGTCAAATTTTCATGACAATCTAACATTGCGATACTTTTTTTTATAGAATAATTTATATTTGGCCTCAAAATAGGCTTCGGTTTCGGCGAGCATCTTTTTGAGGTGTGAAAAGAGGTAGAAGTCTCTGGGGGTCAGATCTGGAGGAAACGTTGGATGCCGAAGCAATTCAAAGCCCAATTCGTGCAACTTGGCCATGGTAGTCAACGACTTGTGACACGGTGCATTGTCCTGGTGGAAGAGATTTTTTTTTCTTTCTTCATATGGGGTTGTCTTTTTGCAAAATACAAAAATAATGCCATGTAGAATACACTGTTGATCCCTTTGCCTTTCTCAAGGCAATGAATGAATAAAATTCCGTGCGCATCCCGAAATATGGATGCCATAACCATAAGTCGCCAGACGACTTTTGTGTTTTTGGAAGGTTTGCGCGTGGTTCACCGGCTGCTGTCCACTCCGCTGACTGCCGACTCTGGAGTGCAGTACTGGATCCATGTTTCATGCACTGTGACGCAAAAATTTGTATTTATTCTGGCGAAACAGCTCCAAAAAGATCACAGAATCATTAATACGTTGTGGTGTTTGGTCCATTGTGAGCAAGCGCGGCACCCAGCTTTCTCATGGACAAATGTTTATGCAAACTAGTGTACACACTGCCTTCTTTAAGGTGTCGGCTATCTCACGCAATTTTACTTTGTGGTTTTCCAAAACGATTTTGTGAACATTTTTTAAGACTTCAGGTGAATCCACCTCAATTGGCCTTCCTGAGCGTTCAGCATCGTTTGTGTCTGTACTGCTGCTTTCCCCATCAAAAAGCAGTATTTAATCAACACACGAAATTCTGTTTTTTCCATTATTTTAAAAATCGCAAAAATAGCGTCACTTTAAGCACTGTAACTTGTAACCTAATAATCACATTGTCATAAAAATTTTACAGGTATCAATTGCATGTCTGTCCTTCATTGTTAGTGACACCTCCTATATTTCAGTCTCGGGACTAATTAAATGATGTTCTAATGTTAAGTTTGGAGATTCGTTTCTTAGTCGCACTACATGAATATGTAATGTTTTTACTACGCACAATTCTAGTAGTTGCTGAAGAAAATGGGGCCTGGTGCCTCTGCGGAGTGCTGGACATCAATCGGATTCGGGACAATGCTTCGCCATTTTGTATGATAGCTTGATAGCGAGTTCCAGGAAAAACGCCCGCATAAGTACTGGATTAATTTCCTCTAGGAGAAGTTCATACACGAACTCTTTAGAGCTACACGAGGTCAATCGAAAATTACTACATGTCATTAAACTGGAAGTTGGAATATGTTAAGAGATTTAAGACATGCGATGCAGCACTCCATAGTCTACTAATAAGGTGGTTTAATAGTTATTGAATTCAGCAGCGCTCTATTTCCTCTGGAAGTGAGTATGGGCATTTCCTTGAACCAGACATTTCATTGAACTTCTCACTAAGAGGGTTGCCCTTTTATATTTCAGGATTAGAGAACAAAAACGGTATTAATCATCGAAAATAGCTTTACTGTTTTTCAAAATTTTCCCCACTAAGATCTATACACTTTTGCATGCGTTTGAACCAATTGTCGAAGCACTTTTGCCACTCTGATTGAGGTATCTCCAAAACATGCATTCTGAACGCATCAACCGCTTCTTCAGTTGTCGAAATACGTTGACCTCTCATTTTATTTTTTACGTACGGGAATAAAAAGAAGTCGTTCGGTGCCAAGTCAGGACTATACGGCGGATGACTCATCAAATCGATGTTTTGAGTGCTCAAAAATGCAATTGTTTGAGCCGATGTGTGAGAGCTCGCATTGTCGTGGTGAAGACTGATCCGTCTTCCGCGGTAGGTTTTCCTGATTTCTTGGAAGACAACTGGCTAGCAAATGGTTGTGTACCACTCAGAATTGACTGTTCTGGGTTGTCCTAGTGGTATGGTTGCAACCAGTGGTCCAGTTTTCCGAAAAAACAGGCGAGCATTTGCTTGGAAGTGCTTCGTCCGCTAGCAACTTTCATTGGATTTGGCCCATTTTGAAACACCCATACAGTCGACTGCTGTTCACTTTAGGGCTCCTACGCATAAGTTCACGATTCATCATCTGTCACGATGTCATAGTCGCGTTTTGAAGCACCGCGATCGTATTTTTGGAGCATTTCTTTCGACCAATTGACACGTGCCTATTTTTGAGCGATTGATAAATTGTGTGGGATCCAACGCGAACAAATATTTTTTTTGACGGTCAAATGTTCATGCAATATTGAATGTATGCTGAGCCCACTAATGCCTAGGGTTGTCGCAATCTCACGTTAGGTCACATGACGGTCGTGTAATATGAGTTGGCGCACAGCATCAATGGTTTCCGGAACAACAACTGATTATGGACGACCTTCACGAAATTCATTTTGGAGTGAACTACGACCTCGGTTGAATTCACCATACCACCGATAAACACTGGTCCTTGATGAAGCTTCATCGCCAAAAATTGAATTAAGTTCATCGATGCACTGTTGTTGAGTTAATCCACGTCTAAAGTTGTAAAAAACAGTCCCACGGAAATTTTCAGTGTTTGATTCCATCTTTTGGGCGAGATAAATCTTTTAAGTGACTGTAAACAACAAAATTTGCGCTCGTATGTCAAACGTTCTGAGTACGTATAACCTCAAAAATGTCAAACTTTACGATAGAGCTGGCAGTTGACAGATTTCAGCACTAGAGTTGCCCAATCCCGAAATATACCATAAAATGCAACCTTCGTAGTAATTGAATTCAGCATCGCTCTATTTCCTCTGGAAGTGAATATGATACTTGTACCCAGCACATTCCTTGAACTTCTGAATGAGAATCGCACTGTTTCCGCATTTTGACTATCAAAGAAAACGCCCAATTCATAACTTTTATGAAGTCCACCTGTGCAAAAAAAAATATTCATAAGACTTTTAGGCTAGTCTTGATCAAATTTTGATATTGTTTTTAAATGTTCCGCTTCGTAAGATACTACTTTCCAGTTGCATCCTTTTTTTACGAATTTCAAAAACTAACAATTTCACCTTCAGTTTAAAACCAACACTGACTTACCAGCACTTTACCGTGACATAAAATGTAAATTTATGCATGGAAACTTTCAAGCTGACTACAGTCAGAATTCATATTTTTGTAATTCGAATTAACTTATGCAAAGACTTTCCTCCATCTGAGCTCTGTGCATTATTGACTTTTATAGATAAATCACCACATTCCAGCATGGGCCTAGCTGAGTGTGCAAATTTTCAAATACGTTGTATTCATCACTTAATTGAATTAATTTACCTTAAGTCGTGATTTGTTTACGACGGTATTGCCGCCTTTGTGTTTTTTATTTATGATTTGTTTATTTTTTTTAATTCAACATTTTTTTTACTACTAGACATCTTTGTCCATCGTTGGCATCATTCCATAATGGAGATTTATGATGAAAAAACATAATCTTACCAAACCACGGTGGCCGTCACGGCGTGAGGAGAAGAGAGCGACACTCACACGCCTAAGGTCCAGAACCGATTCCCTGCTGAACACCTCACATTTTCCACAGCACCACCTCTTTCGAGTTACCGACAACACTCAATGAGTAAAAATTGTCTAAGAAAAAGCTTCTCAAACTTCGCCGTTCGGAGTTGGCAAGAAACTGTCCCTTCTACTCTTGAGAGAACAGTACCGCAGTCCCCCTGTGGACTGTAGCGCCAACCAATAATTATTATTATTAATGTCTTCCTGTTAAGAATAAGTTATCTGTTCGTAAAAATGATGACGTTTGGGCTTCAAGAAAACAAAAACGTTTATGGTGGCTCACAAGTAATCCTTTAACATTTCATTAGCACCTACTCCAATGTGTAAGCTATTGTTTCAATACAGGTAGAGGAGATCTGCAGTTTATATCAATATATTGTCAGCAACTCGAAAGAAATGTTGTCGTGAAGGAATCATACTTAGGACATCTGACGTATGAGACACTTACCCAAAACGTCTTTAACACTTTTTTATTGCTATTTTAATAAGAAATGACCAAATTCACTACACAGTTACATTTCATCTTTACAAAAATTTATTGGCAAAACACACCTCCCAAGGAATGCCGTCAGTTCACTGCTTTCTTCAGTTTTCTCATTTGCAATACACGAGTGAGAAATGTTCATTTCTGGTTAGCTTTTCCCACTCTTTACAACTCACAGGCTTAAAAAACCTATCTGCACTGTATAACACTCGTTATTTCAAATAAAATATAAATCTAGCTTTTCCCAATTTATTAACCCATATCTGGTCACTATTGACAGTCATAAGCGAATAAATTAAATTTTTAACTCACTGGGTGGAGAGTCCCTTCCAATATTTTGTCCAAATTCAATAATAATAATAATAATAATTGTTGGTGCGAAAGTCCACAGGGGAACCAGGGCCTAGCTTGCTCATCAACTACTCATGTTGTGCGTGCTACTGTTCCCTCACGAGGAGAAGGGATCTACAGTTTCTTGCCGACTCCGAACGGCGAAATTTGAGAAGCTTTCTTAGACAGTAATTACTTTTTGAGTGTTGTCAGCAGCTCTAAAGAGGTGGTGCCGTGAAAAACTCGAGGTGTTCACCTGGGAATCGAACCTAGACCCTTGGGTGTGTTAGCGTCGCACTCTACCCACTACACCACGGCGGCCACAGATTCAATATTGTGTCCAATTCCAATCTTTTGTTCAATTCTTAGAAGAATGTTTTAATTTGTGGCCTACTTAGTATTAAAATTTATTTCCTTCTACAACTTTGTTATCCTGATTCAGAATCGTCCCGATTCCATTGCTTTCTCCATCAATGAGGGAACTGTTGCGCTTTCCTGGAAATTTCTGCCAACTTTTATGTTTTCTAAGTTGTCCATTTCTTCCCTATTTACGTACTTACTTCCCTATTTACTTAAGGTGGCGCTACAGTCCGTGGTGGACCTGGGCCTCAACGAACAAGCGTCTTCAGCCAGCTCGTTCTTTAGCTAGCTGTATCCAGTTTCGCGCGCATAGTTGGTTGAGGTCCCTTTCCACTTGCGTACGCCATCTGAGTGGCGGTCTTTCTCTACGGCGACGTCCTTCGGGGGTGGATTCGAAGACTTTTCGGGCCGTAGCATTGGTTTTCATCCGCTCTGCATGACCTAGCCATCTCAATCAATGGATCTTCACTCTTCTGGCTAAGTCGATGTCGTTGAACAGCCCGTATAATTCGTCATTATATCTCCTCCTCCACTCACCATCTACGCAGACGGGGCCAAAAGTCACACGAAGAACTTTCCTCTCGAAGCAACCAAGAGCAGCTTCATCTGCTTTTGACAAAGTCATTGCTCCCCTATATCTTTTGTTATTTGTTACATAATCGATTCACCTCGTTTTTGTAGTAAATTATTCGATCTTCTGAGAAAATTGTTATCGCATTTAGCAGACTGTGGCCGCCGTGGCGGAGTGGGTATAGTGCGACGCTCACACGCCGAAAGGTCTAGGATCGATTCTCGGCTGAACACCTCGAATTTTTCACGGCACCACCTCATTCGAGCTACTGACAACACTCAAAGAGAAATAACTGCCTAAGAAAGCTTCTCAAACTTGGCCGTTCGGAGTCGGCAAAAAACTGTAGGTCCCTTCTACTCGTAAGGGAACAGTAGCATGCACAACACGAGTAGTTGATGAGCAAACTTGGCCCTAGTCTCCCTGTGACCTGTCGCGCCAGCAATTATTATTATTTAGCAGACTGATTTCCTTACGCAGTTCTTCCACTTTATCAAAAGTTTCCACTCATTGTATTTTCCTTTTTTCCTCTCTTCTTGTTTTTGCTCTTAGTCCGGATCACTCGACATACATTCTTCATTATTCGCTCCTTCCTGGTTTCTGGTCATCTTCATTTATGCTGCTTCTTTTTTCTTTCTCCTTCCCTTTTCTCTTATTGGCCAGAGATTCACATTGAATCATCGGCAGATTTGTGACTCCGAAACTGCATTTTTCTTTTTGAATTCGAAATTAGCTCATTTTTTTTTCCGGTTCAGACGGAAGACACAGCAATATTCATATGAATTTGAAGCCTACTAAGTATTTGAATTCAATCCCTGCTACAACTGGTACCTCCCTTCTTTCACTCTTGCTATATCGGTCAATCAAACAAAAAACAAGAACGCACCACGGCATCCACCATCAGGTATTCCGAAAACCCAGCATCTACCGTATTTATCTATCGATAATTTGTCTGTTGTTGATATGTTCATTAAAGTTCGCATATCTTGCAAAACTTGGTCAATTACCTGAAAATAAATTGTTGCCGTGTACAGAGCGAAGTTGAACTGTTTAAGACATGCATAAGTCGTAATAGGCCGTGTTACTACGGTGTAAATTTTGATTCAAAATGCCATATTTGGTGCCAGTAGTGCCAACTTAAAAGAAAAAAACTTTTAATGTTTTAAAGATTTTTCCCATTTAGCCGTCGTCGTCGCCGTTTAGGAGTCTGCAGAAATGATCCTTCCAGATTCTCAGCACCGACTGCGACTCTACCACTAGTTGTCCATTTGGTCCCGGCAGGCTTCTGTCCGAGGCTTATAACCACCGGATAACTGTTTTATCTTGTGGTAAAAATTTCGGACGTCATTCCTGCCATAGCACCTCTCCATTTCCTCGACCGCGCGCTTCTCGTGCTCTTTCTTTTTTCTTCTGAGAAGTCTATTCTCTTCCCTTCTTCTCTGTTTGTAGAGCTCACAAACAGCTCTCGTCGTTCGATGCAGCGTTACCTTGTATGCTTCTTGTTTGGCTGCATGCGCCTGCCTACACTCGTCGTCAAACCATGGGTTCCTCTTAGGTGGTGGCGTAAAACCCAGCACATCAGTGGCGGCCTCTTTGATGGCTTCTTGACAACGTTTCCACTTGTCTTCTATTGTTTGTGCAGGCAGCGTCGAACTTTGATACAGTTTCAGGGAGAATCGATCGGCAAAGGCTCTAGCGATCGGTTGCGATTGTAGCTTTCCGACATCAAACCGTCTTGGCTTGTCTCGACTCCGTTGCTCTCTCGATATCCGGGTTCTTACCTTGGCTACAACAAGGTGATGATCCGAGTCGATGTGTGCACCTCGGAAGGTTCGGACATCGAGAATATTGGAGCAGTGTCTGACGTCGATCGCAACTTGATCAATCTGGTTGACGGTTGATTGATCAGGTGATCGCCAGGTACCCTTATGAATGTTGAGGTGTGGGAACCGCGTGCTGGCCACAGAGAGATTTCGCCCCGAGGCGAAGTCAACTAGCCTGAGTCCGTTTCCGGAGGTGTTGGCGTGCACGCTGTGTCTTCCGATGACTTGAGCAAAGACTTCTTCTCTTCCCAGCTGAGCGTTGAAATCTCCTAGAACTATCTTTGTGTCGTAGCTGGGGTTTTATGCCTAACGTTACACTCTTCACCAAACCATGTTTTTCAAGCCACTTGTATTTTAGAAAGAGCGGCTGAAGACGACGACCATTGTTCCCCACCAGTATGAGCGTTCTTCGTGCCAAACTAAAAGTTTCATGTCGCTAGGCAACAAGGTGTCCCCTTCAAACACGTAAATAGTGTCTGAAACTATGTATGTATATCGATTTTGACTGAGTTTAACCGCTTATAAGGCAAACATTGTTACTTCAGTAGCAGACAACTTCATTTAAAAATATAATCTTCTTTGTAAATCTCCCCACAAACGTCCTTGGCTTCCGACAAACTATAAACCCATCAATCCATACACGGATACCCACACAAAAAGAGGAAATCACTGAAAACAAACTCGTTTAAATTCGCAATCCTTTGACGCACACCGAACTCCACTTCAGTAGGCTTGTCAAATTAAATTCCCTCCATGACCAATAAAATTCACAACCACTTACTCCGAACATAATTTATCACATCTTCTCTTTGCGGCTGTCCAGCGCACACTTCAATCACTTTGGAACGAGTGCCTCGAGGCGAGTGTCAATGAATTTCTGACTTAGCTCTGGAGGATTTTTCTTAAGAACCGAGGCAGTCAATTAAAACCCAAAAGGTGTCTATTAGCCTTTCGGCAACTCAATTAATTTTATGCCTCCGCTTTCAGTCTGTGAATGTCAAGACACAATAAAGAGTTTGATTCATGGAGCATTATGCAAATTCGATGGGATCGTGTGAACTGCTGCAGATTTGAAAGGTGACACCTTCTGAGGTTTGAAGGTACAATGAAATCGTGGGTAGAACAGCTTTGTAACAAATTAAGCGTGCGGGTAGCGTGTATTCGTGTTGACCGATGAGAATGTAAAGTGATTCCTTGCAGACTGCATATAGCAGAAGGGTTTTGTAACTGAGCGCCGAAAGAAAAGTTGTGGTGGAATAAAGTTATTTAGTCCAAGAATCGTGTCTTTAACTTCCGGCGTGTGACTGTCGCACTGGATCCACTACGCCAATGCGTCGGTGTAAGACATGGTGAAGAAATTCACAATTTTCTTGCTCTCAACATTTGTCGATCCGACTGAATCAGAAAGAGGGCATTGGATCCTCTTTTTCACCTGAAAGTAGTTTTATATGTCGCATGTTGAGGTGTGCTCACACTTTATACATTACTTCTCAAGCTACCTCCAAAGCAACCCAATGCTGCACTTTGGTCCATAAGGACTGATCGCTGCATAAAATGTATATTCTTTTGAAAGTTCACGCTTAACGATTCACATCCTCTAGAGGTATGAATAGCGCTACTGTACTCTCACGAGTAAAAGGAAGCTACAGTTTTTTACCGACTCCGAACGGCGAAGTTTGAGAAGCTTTTTCTTCGAAAGTTTTTAATATTTAAGTGTTGTCAGCAACTCGAAAGAGGTAGTGCCGTGAAAAATACGAGGTGTCCAGATAGGAATCGAACCTCGACCTTCGCCGTCTAAGTGTCGCACTCTACCCACTACGCCACGACGTCCAAGAGTCGCATACAATGCAAGAGTAGCCGCCTTAGTTATCTTAGCAGCAAATTGGGATCATGCTTGAGGGACATTCTTTCCACGCGGTTTGAACCAGGCCTTTGTAAAATCTGTCGGTCCGGGTCCCAATACTCAAATAAGAAAGAAGACTCCAAAATAAGCCAGTGAAGTCCCGTAACAGTCTGGTAAGCAACCTCGCAATATTAGGTTTTAAGCCACAGCCAACAGGAGGTTAGAAGCCACTGAGACTGAATTTTCCAGGTCTCCTTACCTCCTGTTGCACCAGAATACAGCCTCTAGCCAAGCTGGCACTCCCAGTCAGGTTCCCTGAGCACTGGTTCTGGTAGCCGTCATCACACGAAATGGTTTTTGACTCCATGAGTGTTTTCGTTTTCGTTGACTGTAATAACAGTAGAACGGATGTGGTTTTAATTCATGTGAATCATAAATCCAGTCACATCTTCAGTGTGTTTCACTTGTAAGCTTCGCGCAGTTGACTAAATTGATTTACGATTACGGACTGTAAAAATGTATTTAAAAGGAATGCACCGCTGTTTAAATGAGTTTACTTAATTTCATTTGTAACGAAATTGTTATTTCATCTCAAATACTTTACGTTTGTCGTTCTTTGTTTGACGTGTTTTATAAGTCAGTCTTTAAATTTATTCTTAAAATTTGTTATGTTTTGGGGATCTTGTCTTTTTGGGTTTAGATGAAAATGTTCGTTTTGGGCAACAACATCGCCTTAATTCTAGGAACACACTACCTGAGGAGAAAGTAGATGAGGAAGCCCTCAGTTATTTCGAGGGAAAAGTTCTCTATGCGAATTTCGGTCCTGTTTTGATTAATGGCATTTGGAGGAGAAGATTTAACGACGAACTCTATGAGCTATACAGCTATGCTCTATGCATCTGGCAAGCGTCTTCGGATACAACGCTTAAGATGTAGAGCGTATGGACACCACTGCGTCGGACTGAATTGTCTTCGAATCTGAGCAGTTGGGCCTACGCACCTGAGGACGGCATACACTGAGTTAGAGCACACAAGTGGAGAAAAACCTCAACCGACCTGGAGTACGGAACTGGAGGCAGCTTAGAAGAGATCGTGCAGGCTGAAGAGGCGCCTTGATTGAGGCCCAAGTCCATCCCGGAGTGTAGCGCCACACGAAGAAGATGAAGTTGATTTCGTTACGTATGAAGTCATTCTTTAACCTGAATGTGAGCAACGTAATGGATAACTGGCAACCTGCTCATGTCACCAGAAATTATTGTTCACATTCTATGTATCTGGGACATGATATAAATACCTCCTTGCAGACTCATTTTTGATAATGATAGAGTGCTTGTGGCTGCCGTAGCGTAGTGGGCAGAGTGCGATGCTCACTCGCCGAAAGGTCTAGGTTCGATTCCCAGTTCAACACGAATTTTTCGAATTTTTCACGGCACCACTCAAAGAGTAATAACTGTCCATGAAAAAGCTTCTCAAACTTCGCCCTTCGAAATCGGCAAAAAACTGTACGTCCCTTCTACTTGTAAGGGAACAGTAGTACAACACGAGTAGTTGATGAGCACGCTAGGTCCTGGTCCCCCTGTGGACTGTCGCGTCAAACAATTATTTTTATTATTAACATTAAAGTGCTATTGAAAGCATTCGTCCAAATAACGTTTTAAGCAACTGAACTGATACAACACAAGAAACATTATAGATCCAAGTTCTTAAATATGAAACGTACTTTACCCATTCCCTATTTTTCAAGAAAAACTTGACTACGCGAGAGCATGGGTCGAATACTAATATACAGTGACGCTTGAAGGTATATAGAAACTGCTGCCACAGAAGTGCAACCTAAACCATTAACTTGTCTTGCTCCTTCAACTTAATCTAGTAAGACCAAAGTTAAAGTAAAGCGTAGACCTAGGAAGACACTTATTTAAATAAATTGTATGGCTCGACAGTCCGCAGGGAACCATGGCCTAGCTTACTCATCAACTCCTCGTGTTGTGCGCGCTACAGTTCTCTCACGAGTAGAAGGGACCTACAGTTTTTGCCAACTCTGAATGGCGAAATTTGAGAAGCTTTTTCTAGGACAGTGTTTACTCTTTGAGTATTGACAGCAGCTCGAAAGAGGTAGTGCCGTGAAAAATTCGAGGTGTTCAGCCGTGAATCGAATCTAGACCCTTCGGCGTGTGAGCGTCGCACTCTACGCACTACTCCACTGCGAACACTTAATCGTGTTTTAATTGCGAATTTAATAACTCACTTTGCAACATTTATCAATATTCTGTTAAATGAACACCATAAGCGCGAGGTATACCTCGTTGGCGGTCGATGCATCTTTATCTCCTAAAGTTTAAGTCTGAGATTGTACATCCTTTGAAGTCAGGTCTTCTCATCTACAATCCTTCCTCTTAGAGAGGAGAATATATTCCACGGGAAGGACTACCTAGCGTAACCCTACCGCTTTACTATTAGCCAAGCATTTTGCTCCTAACACCAACAAAAGTGCCAGAATCATCCTCCAAAACCAATTCTCCTCCATCGAATTGGACGTTGGAATGCCAAAGTTACCAAGGATGACGTTGCATAAAATCTCCACAAATGTAAGTTTCCGTTTAGTCTTAAACCGTTTAATCTCAAACTTATTGAAACTTGTCAAGACAGTAACCAAAACCCCTCAGATGTGATGAATTTACTTCCGTTGATCGCAACCACAAAATTTCCTTTGTTGTGACTGCAAGCACAATTCAGTCAACCTCTTTCTTCTTTTGAAAACTCAACGCGAATTCCTTTCTCCAAGGAATGTGCCCAAACAAAACAGACCAACTTTCCTTTCACATGAAAGACCGCTTGCCGTCTTAGCCTAATTTAGTTCATCGTCTCCTAACTGTTCAATCTATCGTTAGTATTCTAAGTCTGCATCTCCCACACTAGCCTGGAATTGCAAAGTCGGGCAGCTTTCAAAGTAACCTCCATCTCCTGTGCGATTAGCCGAAACATAAATTTGACTAAATTGACAGCTCATCCACGGCCACCGAGAGTGTTCGAATTTATTGAGGATTCCGGCCATTCATCACGCCGATATGATGCTTCGCACGCAAAACGCGTTCATTCCGATCCCAAGTACGCCGATATCGTCTCTCCGTCAAAGTCTTCCATTACCCGCGCTCTAGCAGATCTCTGTTTGTTTTGCCTACTTCTGCCCTCTTAGGGGCCCATTCTTATGCTTCACGTATGTTCTCTATTCTGGTCATAAAAGAAATTCCTATTGACACGTGATGGATACATTCCTACTGTTCGGCCAGAGGGAGGCAAGGTAACGTTTTGCATATTTCAATGAACCACACCGTCCGGAAATATTTCAAATTTGATTTATGATGGCTGACAAACTCTATCGGCTGGCTCGAGAATATTTGCGAGCCGCGAGTTATTGCTGGGTGGCAAGTAGCAGTGTACACAAGATACACTTTAAGTGACGATGGGTGGGCGTGTTGTGTGCTAAAGGAGCGGCCGCAGAAGTTTATTGACCACCTTCAGATGGCAGTTGACAAGATTGTCTTCTGGGAGTCCTCGTTTGTGTTGAGCTTCGGAGTGAATATGGCTTTCTGCTCGAATATCCGAATTCAATGAATATTCATTTGAACCCACATTAGTGGTGATGGTGGCTGTGACTCAGTGGAAGTGTGGGAAATGAGAAAGAAATTTTCTGTTTTCGGTTGCCGGCAATATTTAGTAAGTCGTAAATTTGAACTGGTCATCAGGGAGAGGGAGAGGGAATATTTTTTGCCAAAGTGGTTAAAGAACCGAAACGAATAATTAATTAATCGTCACCACTAAATATGTATTCTGTAATTTTTCTTCGTCGCCAAGTTGACTGATCGAGAGTTTTAGATATGGATTTAAAGAAATCAAATTTTGCCCTGGTTTCCGGTTGGCGAGGAGTGAAAACCACGTTTTGGGGTCATTTTAACTCAAATTTTGTTTATCTTTAAAGGTTATTCAGTGCCTTGCCTTGCCTTTCGATGACCTCCAATTGTGGAACAAATTCTTTGGCATATCAATCACTTATCGATTATTTGTTACATGTTTCTTCTTTATTATGTTTGCTTAATTTTTCTTTTTTGGGCTTTCCCGACCATCTCTTTTACTTCACTCTGTTCCTGGTGGAACCTTTGACGAATAATTTCTTTTTTGACCTTGTTGTTTTTTTTTTGGTTTGAATCCAACTCGCTTTCCATTGACATTTTCGGTAGCCTTAATTATTCCATTTCCTTAGTTTAGGAACGCTCATCTGCTTCTACATTCCGTGTGTGCCTTTCATGTGGGGCACGAGCAGCTGTTTCTCGCTTGTCCACGAGAGAAGATCGATTTTTTTTTCCTTTTCACACAATCTTCACCAGCAAACTTCTAATTTAAGGTCCAAAGAGGGACCAGGGCCTAGCTTGCTCATCAACTACTCGAGTAGAAGGGTCTTACAGTTGTTTGCCGACACCAAACCGCGAAGTTTGAGAAGCAATTTTTAGACAGTTATTATTCCTTGAGTGTTGTCAGCAGCTCGAAAGAGGTAGCGCCGTGAAAAAATCGAGGTGTTCACCCGTGTATCGAACCTAGACCTTCAATGTGTGAGTTTCGCACTTTACCCACTTCGCTACGGCGGCCACCACATCTTAATTTTTGCTCAGAAAAGTTGCTGCTCTTGTCTTGACCAGTGTCAGTATACAGCTTTTCTGTCATGATATTTTGCTTTTGGGGCAAAAAAGGCTGATTATGTGTAAGCTGGTGTAGTTTTGACAACTGCGCATTTTTTTCGAATATGAATATATGAATATATGTTTGGTCCTGCGAAAGAGGATCTGAATTCTTCCCCTTCATTAGCTCAATATATTTGTGACAGACACCTGAATGTTCCCATTTCTTTTAATGCCTGCATTGAGGTATAACATGTAATCCGTTTTTGTTCCAGTTTGTGCAATCGATTGATTTGATTTATGGTAAAGCGCATTTTACTTGCTTTGTTAAAAACTGCATTTCTACCTTAACACGTTCCCTGCCAAGCTGTTTTTCACTAGGTGTTGTTTCTACGCCGCGTGTACCGAAAACAGTACACGGTAAGCGCTTTAATAATTTTGTATAAATTCTTATTGCTTTGCTTTGCTATCATGACTAATCACCACGCCGCGTGTACCGTTATCAGTACACGATGTAAAAATTCCTCTTAACATCACTAAATAACATAAAACAATCATAACGAGAATTAAAATTTAAAAAAAAAATTTAATTTGAAAAAACACGTTGGCGTAGAAATGAAGCTAAGGGTGTACTGTTTTCGGTACACGCGGCAGGGAACGTGTTAAACGCAGGGCACATGCTGGGCATTCAGTGTAAGGAATGAACGGTAGCGAGGGCTGTTTTTGATGTAGCCACAAGTTAAAATGATGTTCTCTGGGGAACTGTGCCCTGTTTTTGACGAAGATCACCGTGCTGAAGAAAATAAGTTAATCTTGACTAATAGATGACGTCCAGTATACCAGGTATACCGGTTTGAAGTTTTTAAAATAAAACACTAATTATTAATGTGAAAGTAAAAATATTTTCACTATTGCCAATTGCTGTTTCTTTGGGCTCAAGAGGCAATTGAGTAATAAAGCCCTCTCCCAAACGACCAAAGTAATTTTGTACAACACCTTGACCATTCCAGTCCTGGTTTACGGCGCAGAAATCTGGACGCTACTAAAAGCGGATGAGGAAGCCATTGGTCTCTTCGAGAGAAAAGTTCTGCGTGCGATTTTTGGTCCTGTTTGCGTTGATGGCATCTGGAGGAGAAGATTCAACCACGAACTGTATGAGCTGTACGGTGGCATGAGCCTAGTCAAGCGTCTACGGATACATCGCTTAAGGTGGCTAGGCCATGTAGAGCGCATGGACAGCACTGCTCCGGCCCGAAGAGTTTTCGAATCTGAACCACAGGGACAACGCAACAGAGGACGTCCTAGACTGAGATGGCGCACACAAGTGGAAAAGGACCTCAACCAACTTGGAGTGCGCAATTGGAGACAGCTGGCAAGAGATCGCGCTAGCTGGAGAGGAATGTTGGTTGAGGCCCAGGTCTACCCCGGACTGTAGCGCCATCAGAAGAAGAAGAAGAAAACATTTTATTCAAAGTATTGGCCATTGTTTTCTACACATTTTGACCACCTTTCTGGCAATTTGTGAATAACACGCCAATAAAATTGTTCGTCTATTAAGGCAAACCAAATCAGGCAACCAATTTTCGACCTCTTCGTATTTATTAAAGTGCTGCACAGCCAATGGGTGTCCCATCGATGAAAACAAGTCGGAAGGAGTAGATCCTCGGAAGGAGCCAAGTCTGGTGAATATGGCGGGTGTGGTAGCCAAGAGTTTATATTGTATCCTGAACCGGTTTTGCTTTGTGTGCAGGTGCATTGTCATGGAGCAAAATTACCTTGCCGTGTCTTCTGGCCCATTCTGGTCGTTTCTCGATCAATGCATGGTTCAAATTGATCATTTGTTGTCGGAAGCGATCAGTATTAAGAGTTTCACCAGGTTTGCGGAGCTCGTGGTACAGCACACATTTCTTGTCTCACCAAACACACAACATTGTCTTCTTGCCGAATCGATCTGGTTTTGCAGTCGATGTTGATGGTTGTCCCAGATTAACTTATGATTTCTTCCGTTTAGGATTCTTAAAATAAATCAATTTTTCATCGCCAGTAACAATCCGATGCAAAACCGAATTTCTTTCGTGTCTTTGAAGGAAAATTTCGCAAGTGATTTTTCGGTTTTCCATCTGTCTTTCATTCAATTCATGTGGCACCCATTTTCCACACTTTTGGATCTTTCCCATAGATTTTATTCGGTCAGAAATTGTTTGTTGTGCAACATCTAAAAATGCTACCATTTGCTTTTGACTCAAAGTGTCATCTCCATCCAATATCGTTTGCAATTCGGCGTCTTCAAACTTTTTTGGTAGTCTTCCATGTTCTTCATTTCTCACATCAAAATCATTATTTTTGAACCGTTGAAACCATCTTTTGCATGTTGCTTCTGATAGAGCATGATCACCATATGCCTCGACAAGCATTCGATGCGACTCTGCAGCACTTTTCTTCAAATGAAAACAAAAAATTATTGCTTTCCGTTAATCATCACTTTCTGATACGAAATTCGACATTTTTAACACGATGAAAAAATATGATGTTGTCTGTTCAATGACTTGATGTATACTAAATATTTTTCACAGATGTCATAGCAAGCAAACAAAAAAAAATACGGGTTCATTCACAACAAATGTTCCCTATCGAGACATTCGTATCTTGACGCTCACTTCATACTTCATACTGGTGTACCTGGTATATTGAGATTCCCTATCCGTGTATGACAACAAGCAGAATGATAGGGCATTCTTTCTCGACCTATATCAGCCCTTTGGTGTCTTGATAGAAAAATACTTTAGGCGGACTAAAACCGTTTAGCCGTACCTTCTTATGGTACATAGAGTCATAAGAGACTAATTGTTGGAGGAAGTTATCGCTCGTACAAAGTGCTCTCTAGTCACCTTAATAATGAAATTATCTATCCACAATTAATGTTTTGTGGCAGCCGTGGCGTAGTAGGTAGAGTGCGACGCTGACACGCCGAATGGTCTAGGTTCGATTCCCGGCTGAAAATCTCGAATTTTTTACGGCACCACCTCTTTCGAGCTGCTGACAACACTCAAAGAGTAATAATTGTCCAAGAGAGCTTTTCAACCATCTCCGTGCGGAGTCGGTCCCTTCTAGTCGTGAGAGAACAGTAGCGCATACAACACGAGTAGTTGATGAGCAAGCTAGGCCCTGGCTGACAGTGACTGTGGACTGTCAATTACAATTAACAATTATTATTTAACAATTATTAATTATTACAACCATCTTGTTAAGATGGTTTACCTTCAGAAGAACTTTTACAAATCACCCCGGAATAATAACACAACCATTTGTTTCAAATTATATTCCGTACTAAATTTAATTTCTCTTTTTATTCTCACAGTTTGACATTTGACACATTTCTCTGTTCCGGATGTGGCATGCTGTTCATATGTTAACAATCTGTTGTCACTAAAAATTCACGCTTAACTACTAGAACCTTGTTTCTGACTCGAAAATAGTGATTCCATAAAAAATGTATCATAGTACGATGATTCTTAGTCCAAATCGGTCCGTAATACATTTTGAAGGTTTCTGGACTTTTTTCTGCATTGCCAGGCGTGAGTGCCAAAAGAGTGCACTCACACTTAATTGACGGCGAGACAATAGGCAAATCAAGAGATCGTTTGGGTTATACTCACTTACTTATCAGGCCCGTGGCCCATGAAGGATTTGAGCCTGAGCTATCACTGCCTTCCATTATTGACGATCCTGAACGCGTTGCTTCCAGTTGTCAAGACCAAGCTCTCTAGCGTCCGCCATCATTTGGTGTCTATACTGAAGATTCAGCCTTACTCTTCTTCATGAACCCGGAGGCCTGGATTCGAAGACCCTCTTGTCTGGATCGTTGTTGTCCATTCGCTCGATGTGGTAACTGCAGTCGACGGGTTTTTTATTTTGAACTACATCCACATCTTACGTAGAGCACATAGAGTTTGCGGATGTGCCTTCTCCTTCATTCGCCCTCCTGGCTGACTTTTTCTTTCGAAAGAACCAATAATCTGCTTTGCCGTTTTGCCTATCGTCCAGCACTCGGCTCCGTATAAGAATACGAGTAAAATTAGCGCCTTGTAGAGCATTATCTTCGTCCTTTGAGTCAGTTAGCTGATTTGACAAGCCGAAATAACACCGGTTGAGAAGGGTGATTCGGCTCCAAATCTCCGCGAAGGTGTCGTTTGCAAAGTTCACGTTTGGGTATAACCCTAACTGAAATATTGTGTTTTGGACAGCTTATGTACTACAATGCTTTTCTCCTTTTCATGCAGTAGGTGCAACCGTGAAATCACTTCAGAACAGTATTTGACACTCTATGTCCAACCTCAAGTAGTATATACGTCGGTTCTTAACCGTTACAGAAACATGGACCTAATGGCACATCGTAGCAAGCTGAGCTAACCAACGCTCTCCAAAGAAGGCGAACACTGCTGTACCAACCAGGGTGTGATCGTTGCGTTTTCGGGCTTCACAAAAAGTGTTTTTCAATTAACAACCAAAGAGGGTTCTGAGATTCACTGTGTCAAATTACCAGGCAAGAGTAAATTCCAGAATAAAGTGTTCGTCCACCATGAAAACACATCTGCTCACAACTTTACGAACTACCGCCCAATCCTCTCTATTATCCAAATGTTGATGTGTGCAATTGTTTAAGTTTAGAAAAATTATTTTCCCAGAAGTTGTTTGAGATAAATGGGGTTCTGAGTGTAAGTCGATGGTATCTGTGATATGGTGATACAAAAGATTCAAAAGAATTACCCTTTGCAAAGTCTAGGATGAGACAACTAGGTGTAGGACAGTTGCCACTTCTGGATCCTTTAAAGGTATACCTATTCCACATCTTTCTCATTTCTACTTGTTACTTTGTTTCTTAATCAGAAACAAATTCGGTCTGAAGAGTGACAGGTTTTGCTGGATGTTGAATCAAATGATAACCAAAACTCCTTTAGGGCACTTCCTGATTTAGCTCACTTGATATGAGTGAAGATACGTGAGATGAAGGAATAAAGGAATGAAGGAGAAGGAGACCAAATTAGGTTCCTTGCCTACTGTATGTCGAATCCGGAGTTTATATGATTGTATACGAAATCTTCTGGGCCTTACCAATCTGTTTATAAAATCCCTGGATATTCCTCCTTATTTATTACAAGAAGGCAAGACTGGCAAAGTACAAAAAAAAACCATCTGTGATCTGTCCCCGAGTACAGTCTCGAATTGAATTAATTGATCCCATGGGTTGAAGAACTGAATATTTGCCCATGAAGATCATATTCCAGACCCACAAGAAATCTCACACAAGAATATATAGAAGATACATTCTATTTATTCTTGTGGGAGATTTCTTTTGGGCCCTCTTCTACGTAGGCTCGCTTTGAATAGAACAAAACAAGCACTACCGTCGGTCCTCTCAGCTCTTGTTATTTCCTCTTTGTATGGATTACTGGTTCAAAATAATGAAAAAACACATAAAATAATTCGGTTTGTTCTCAAAAGATGGAGCCTCTTGTAAGTTGACTGATATTGGAAGCGATTACTTACTTTATTGGAAAGATGTAACATATGTGAGCATCAGGGCCTACATTTCCTATTGCTTTAGACAAGACATATTTGAAATGCCGCTGAATAGTCATTTGATGAATTCTTTCATAAAATTCTTCTTTACTCAAAAGTTAATGAAATTTCACCTAAGGACACGTTCGACAACAATGAAGCACATTCATCCAGAAATCCTTACCTCTTTAATTGCTCATGAAGAGCATTCATTTTGTTTATCTCGACACA
Source organism: Eristalinus aeneus (assembly GCA_955652365.1). Lineage (NCBI taxonomy): Eukaryota > Metazoa > Arthropoda > Insecta > Diptera > Syrphidae > Eristalinus > Eristalinus aeneus. The sequence continues at coordinate 67,598,730 of OY019133.1, forward strand.
TTTCTACGCCTTGGTTGATATCTGATAAATGCTTCCTGTGTTCCCTAAACACAAAATTCTCAATTAATTTATATCCAAGGTCGGAAACTGCTCCCGCAGGACATTGAGTAATATCTCTTGTAATTGCTTTCCCACTTCATTAATTGCAGAGTAGGCGAAAGATAAGACAATTCAATTAAATACATCTTCCCTCCAATTACGTAGGCCATCGAGTCACGAGGCCTCTCCGTAGTTCATTAATTTGATTGAGAATCCAGTTTGGCAGGATTGCGTACCGAGATACATTGAAATAATATGTCTTGGATTGTGTTCCTCGTTGCATTATTCATCTGGACACTTCGAGGGCACGTTGGCGTTTACTGTGCGCAGTTCCTTTCTAATCGAGTACCAAGTGCAGTGAAGTTCCTCGATTCTGGTGATGAAAGGGACAGAACTGGTCGCAGCTTTCAATCAAACTGAATTGAATTCAATGCCACTCGCTTGGGAAATAGGTAGTTTGTGAAGATAATTCGCCAGTCAACGTCTGTAATTTATTGAGAATTCTGATGATGGAGATGGGAGAACGTTGTAGTTGTCTGCTTTTTGCGTAAGAATGTTGAATTGATTGAATGGAGGAGTTTTCGATAATCAAGTGTGTCAATCGATGGACTGAAAATAAACATGTGTAGAAGTCCTGACAGAAAAGATAAAGGATCAAATAGTAAACAAATATTTGCAGGTCCCCAGGTTTTGACGTAAAAAGGAATTATCTGTCTGTCCATTTGGCCAAGATGGCGTGGAGACACGTGACCACACTGTTTTGCAGCAAATGCAGAATTTGTTGCGCTGTCTCAATACTCTAAGAAGATAAGAATATTACATAGAAATAAACTGTTTTATACATCCTAGAACCCAAGTCAAGATTTGTGCGATGTGATAGTTTAGTTTATTTCACCGTTTTGTGTCAAGTTCTGGACTTATTGTTTGAATTGTTCTTAAGAAATACTCTCATGGATTGAATTTTTTGGATCATCGATGCGTTCGAAAGCAATTAACCGTTGTTTGTCTACTAAATTAGATCAACATCTTTGTACAGCAGGCAGAGTTTTACCGTTGTGCACTCTTTTTATTTCATTTTCGTCACAGACATATGTTTTAAAGATCTATTTTTCGAATACTTTGTAAGGGGCATATATTTTTTGCTGCAAACGATATGCACTTGCCATCTGATGATATTATTGATAGGAAGCCCAGCTTCGCTTTAGCTTGTTCCTTCTTTTACACTGCCCCTTGAGTGAGCAATAAAAATACCAAACAGCCTGATGAGCTCCCTAACACCCACCTCATAGGTCCGAGGTAGCACTTACAATTTTATTACCTCTTCCCTTTTCTTTCAGCCAGCACCGTATCATATTTAACGGGATACGAAACTGATGAGTATTAAGTGTGTTGGGACTTGGAGAACACCTGCTTGGTAGGATCGAAACATCAATATGGTGGATGGTCAATAGCTCCAGCAGCTTTATTCAACTTCAGCTTGGATATTGCTATCTTCACCTCGTTTAAGTCGGGGGGACGAAATGCTTGTCTATCATCGTCCAAATTGGGTGGAACAGCGGGATTTGGGCCGTCATCGCCGTTAAAGAGTCTGCAGAAATGATCCTTCCAGATTCTCAGTACAGACTGCGACTCTACTACGAGTTGTCCGTTTTGGTCCCGGCAGGCTTTTGTCCGAACCTTGTATCCTCCGGATAGCTGTTTTCCCTTTCGGTAAAACTTTCGGATTTCATTCCTGCCATAGCACCTTTCCATTTCTTCGACCGCGCGCTTCTTATGCTCCTTCTTCTTCCTTCTAAGAAGCCGGTGCTCTTCCCATCTTCTCTGTTCGTAGAGCTCACGAACAGCCCTCGATGCAGCGTGGCCTTATAGGCGTCTTGGTTGGCTGCGTGCGCTTGCCTGCACTCGTCGTCAAACCATGGGTTCCTTCTGGGTGGTGACGTGAAACCCAGCACATCACTGGCAGCTTCTTTGATGGCTTCTTGACAACTTTTCCATTCTTCTTCTATGCTTAGTGCAGGAAGCGTCGAACTCTGAGCGGGTTTCAGGGAGACTCGGTCGGCAAAGTTCCCAGCAATCAGCTGCGATTGTAGCTTTTCGACATCAAACTGTTTTGGCCTTTCTCGACTCCGTTGCTCTCTCGATATCCGTGCTCTTACCTTGACTGCAACAAGGTGATGATCCGAGTCAATGTTTGCACCTCGGAAGGTTCGGACATCGAGAATACTGGAGGAGTGTCTGACGTCGATCGCAACGTGATAAATCTTGTTGACGGTTGATTGATCAGGAGATCGCCAGCACACTTTGTGAATGTCCAGGTGTGGGAACCGCGTGCTAGCCACAGAGAGGTTCCGTCCCGAGGCGAAGTCCAACAGCCTGAGTCCGTTTCCGGATGTGTTGTCGTGCAGGTTGTGTTTACCGATGACTCCAGCAAAGATGTCCTTCTTTCCCAGCTGAGCGTTGAAATCTCCTAGAACGATCTTGGTGTCGTAGCTGGGGCGTCGATCGTATGTTCTTTCTAAGATATCATAGAAGTCATCCTTTATGTTGTCATCCTTCTCCTCTGTCGGGGCGTGAACGCATATTAGGCTGATGTTCCCCGAATTTAGCCTTGATGCGGATTGTCATGAGGCGTTCGCTGACGGGTTCGAAGCTCAAGACTTTTTTCCTAAGTCTGCCTCGAACAACAAATCCGCATTCGAATAAGTGCTGCCTTCTGTAGTAGATATCGCAGTTCTTCATCGCTTTTATGCCAGGCCCATCCCATCGCACTTCCTGGATGGCGGTTATGTCTGCCTTATAGCAGTCAAGGGCCTCCGCAAGTTGTTCGGCTGCACGTGGCCTGTTATAGGACCTCACTTTCCACGTTCAAAACCGAAAATCATTGTCATTTAAACGTTTGCTAGGGTCGTCAACGGGTGATCCTTCATTATCCGAGGCATGTTCTTGTCACTGAACTATCGTTAGTTTTACGTTGTGAGGAGGTTACCCTCACGCACAACCCACAGACTGGTAGGCCAGGCCCATTATTTAAACCCTCGGGCAGAGGGGCTCGCTGCATACATTGGTTCACCATACAACGGGTGTTGTGATGTCTGTACAGAGGGCGACGCGTGGAGGCTGTATGTCAACTTGATCTGTGCACTAACGAGGATAGTCTTGGCAGCTCGCCATGTTGAGCGCAATCAACGAAGTTGCACAGGCCCATGCCCCCCACTGAATGTTGTTAGAAAGTCAAAAAAGATGACGCCTTACAAAAAATGCAAGACGCTCTGTCCTAGAGCCCAAGCTTTGACTTTCGATTTGTTTGTAGACGCACTCACCAACAAAGCGACTGCAGCTAAATTTTAAATGACGACTTCTATTTCACGTTTTCCGGTCTGCAGTATTATTTTAAAAACAGTTATCTCTAACAAGTAGCCACTGGAAATGCTGTTTGGAATGATACACAACTCCTCCATGGTCAGTTACTTGATTAGGCTTTATAATAATAATTGTCGGCGCGACAGTCTACAGGGGGACCAGGGCCCAGCTTGCTCATCAACTACTCGTGTTGTGCGCGCTACTGTTCTCTCACGAGTAGAAGGGACCTACAGTTTTTTGCCGACTCCGAACGGCGAAATTTGAGAAGCCTTCTTAGACAGTTATTACTCTTTGAGTGTTGTCAGCAGCTCGAAAGAGGTGGTGCCGTGAAATATTAGAAAAATTGGTGTTGAACTGGGAGTCGAACCTAGACCCTTCGGCGAGTGAGCGTCGCACTCTACCCACTACGCCACGGCGACCACGATGATTAGGCCTTACAATTTTGAATTAAACCGACTTGTTGTCAGTATATTGTTCCTTTATTTCCAGTTTCAATTTTGAACTCTTTGCTTAGTTTTGTGACTGGAAGTGTATTTCCTCCTTCTTTCTTCTCTCGGTGCTTTTTCTTTGGATCTAATCCGTTTTTTTTACTGAGCTTTTGTTCAGTTCTTGAATGGCAATGTGTTTCATGCCAAAAATCATATTCGACTATCTAACACACGACATGCGACCCTTTCTGCGACATGCCATTCTTCGATTTCTTCAATTTCTTCAAAAGATCCAAATCGTTTTGCATCCGTCAAAAAAGCCAGTAGTCTAAAGGAGCAGAGTCTGGAGAATTTGACAAGTTTTCACTGTTTCCATGTAGTATTGACCGAAAATGGCTCGTTATTATCTTGCAAAATCATTTTGAAATGCCGTTTGGTCATTTCTGGCCGTATTTCATGCAATGTGCGTCTCAAATATATTTTATGTAGTCGATAATGTTTCCAATCAATGGTTTCGCCCAGGTTTAGTTACTCATAACACACCAAATCAGTTTGGGCCCACCTATGCAGAGCATGACACTTGATCCCTGGGTGTTCTTCATTGACGTCGATGTGTACCATAACCTACGAGGCCTAGCATGGTATTTTTCTTTTTGATCGTAGTATATTCACTTTTTATTTCCGGTGTAAAAATCGTTTCTTTTGATGTCTTTCAAACAGCAGTTCCGGGTTAAAAACTCGCGTTTTGACATTTCTTGCTTCCAACTCCAACGGCACCAAATGTTTTTCAATAACTTGAAATTTCTTTAACCGAATGGAAATTGTTTAACGTGTCATTCCCAACTTTGTTTTTGATACGAATTTTGACCCATTAATGCCGCCAATTGCTAGACGGCCAAGAAGTTCCTTTTCTTTGAAGTGCCGAAACCACTGTACATGATTTATCGGTTGGAGCAGATTAACTACGAACTTCTAAGAGCATTCAATGTGCTACGCCGCACTTGCTTGGAAAATTAAATAAGAAAATCTAAACTCGCAAATGCTGTTTATTTTCGAAGAGGCAAGAAGCAATGTAGTTTTCTAAAACAGAAACGGCTGCTCACTTTAAATTGCTGACAAATGTCACGCCTTTCCAATGAAGTAGGGAATTGCTTCCAAGATCAGCATTTGCTGGTGGCCCCATCTTTTAGGAACCGACCACATTAATCGTACCTCCAATATGTATTCTGCCATCACTGCAAGGAAAGAACTGATCAAGGCAAATATTTGCTCTGAATTTTCAAGATCCTCAATTGTTTACGAAAACGAAGACAAAGATTTTTTGTATTTAAAGTCAGAGACGCTGTTTTCGATAACTCCTTCAATGACTTCTTTCTTATTAACCTCCGAATGAAGTCTCTCTTGACACCGCTTATTTTGTAGTCCTCGGTATCGTTGTCGGCATGGTCACGCAAGAGCCTGATTTTGTAAAATGCGCCATTAATTCCTTCGACACCCAAATGACCATTTATTCGTTTCAAGCTTGAAGCAGTCGACTTCAGTACTTTTCCTAAGACATTTCAGAATCCTACTTACTACGTGGCACCTTTGTGAGAGCTCTAGTTTTTCTCTTCCTTCATTTGAATATCGACGGAGTCGGCACAGTATTCGCTTCCTTGTAGTGGAAATTTTTGACATTTGAGGCTCCCTGTCACGTACAAATTTGACGATAACGTTGAACGCACATCATTGGGTTCCAGAACCAAAACCTTTCAATGCTTCTCTGTTCAACGGCACATTGAAGGCAGGCGTGTGGAATAATTTTGTCCTAAATGTTTTTCAGCCCAGCGAATACCTATCTTTTCGTGCGTTCTTTTCATTTGGACACACGCAAGGTGTGAAATTTGCCATCACTCGAAAGTCGTGCGTTTTAATCTGAAATTACGTTTAGCGTGCGTCCGCAAACATTACGCATTTTCCGCCAAACTCACGCAATTCCCATTGCGCGCACGTACTGCTCCACTTTAAGTGTGGTTTCAATCGCGGAATTGTGTCCAATAAGGAACCCAAATTCCGCCTCATAAATCTCTTCGGCAAATCAACGTCAATTAACACGAAAGTGCTTAAAAGTTGAAAGAAGAAACCTTGGCTTGCGTTCACTGCCGTCCCATTTTAACGCCGAAAGGAGAGACTGGCTCAATTGCTTGCTGAGTACCTGCGGTCGGTATAAACACGGGCGGTCAAGTATTTCGAAATTCGACACAAATTTGCGCCTTAAACCTCCAAATGCTATGATTAATCCATCAAATATGTCGGGCGTGCTATGCATGCCGAAAAGTGTCCAGTGATTGTGAGACTCCACAACGCTGGGAAGACGGACGTTTTGGTTTGCTTTATGGGACCAATGAGTGCGGACGTGCCGGGTTTGGTAGATTCCATGGACTCTCGATAAGGATCGGTGGTGAGCATATGGGCGGGCAGGCACGTTCACGTCTACTTGTAACTCAAGGAACTCTCAGTGTGTTGGGGTCATGAAGTGGACTTAAGGAGACCTAAGCACCTAGACTTTTAGTCCGCCAGTTTGTCTGGATGGCACACCACAGAGCAATTGCTGTTAATGGTGTTGACATTCGAATTTGCGCGACGTGTGTCCGGATTTGCATAATTTGGCAAACGTGTCTGGGCTGACTAACGAGCAGGGCGGTCGGTCAAACAAGTTCAGATTTCAAATGCAGCCGGCGGAGTGTAGCACTCAAGCGGAATCGTAAAGATTTCTTATCCGGACTAGGTTTTAGGGCACAAATTGATGAACGATCACAACTGACTCACGTTTGTATTTCTCATTCTAGCACGCTCGCTGTCACCGACGAGCGCCCGCCGAAGTCGCCAAATTCAACATCTTTCGCCGCTGAGCTGGTTCCAGGCATTCGGGGAAGGAAGCAGTTGCTTGACCTCAACCGGATCCGTTGGTGCCTGTACGATGCTCAACAACTGCTACTCGAACCAGTACCTTCGGCAAAACTGGGAGTCCACGAACCAATGGATTCCACAGGGACAGGAAACCTGCAATTTCTTCGATCAATACGGCCGGCAGAACACCGGTGTCTGCTGCTTGGACGACAATGAAACTCCGCCTCCTGAGAAGGAACAGAGCGCAGAGGACAGTGAAGAGATGCCGACGGGGACGAATGCCTTCGAGGACGACTATGACCAGCAGCAGCCAGTGGACAACAATGTCAACTATGACCAGACAAATGAAGCAACACAGGACGGCCAAGAATTCGCCGAGTCCGGGGAACAGTATCAATTCCACTGGCCACCACCGCAAGCTGTGTTTCCATCGGCAGCAGCTGCGCAGTGGCCACCACCACTCCCTACCCATGCCCCTGGTGTCATCAGCCAATGGCCCCCACAGGTACCCACACATCCTCCAGACCACCACTACCCCACCCATCCTCCGCACCCCGGCTTGCCAACACATCCTCCGACAGCGGTGACTACTGCTCGTCCTACCTATCCGTCATACCGGCCCACGCAACGCCCGACTTACCCAACGTATCCCACGACTCAAAGACCAGCTACAAGGCCACCAGCACCAACGCAGCCCGTGGCTTCGACTCCAGTCGCAAGATGTGGCGCTAAGAACGGCGTTTCACCGGATCAAGAGCGGATCGTCGGGGGTCAGAACTCCAGCCCCAACGAGTGGCCCTGGGTCGTGGTCCTGTTCAACAAAGGCAAGCAGTTCTGCGGAGGATCTTTGATTGATAGCATGCACATTCTTACTGCCGCTCATTGCGTTGCGAGGTGAGTTCAAGGCACATTCTGTGAGCTCTTCTCTCAACAGCCTCTTTTCAGAATGACCTCGTGGGACGTCGCTGGTCTGACGGCCCATCTGGGAGATCACAACATCCGAACATCCTTCGAGGTGATGCACGTCGAGAGGAAGATAAAGCGGCTGGTCAGGCACAAGGGATTCGACTTCAGTACTCTGGTAAGGATTGTGTGTCTCACACTGCAGGCCCTAAATGTGTCTTCTCTCTAGCACAACGACGTGGCAGTTCTCACCATGGACAGACCTGTCACTTTTACACGCGAGGTTCGCCCCATCTGCCTGCCTCACGCCTCCACCCGAAAGACGTACAGCGGTCAGATTGCAACTGTGGCCGGCTGGGGAAGCTTACGGGAGAGTAAGTAACCCCACAATCCATCGAGAACTCCATTTGATTTGCCCTCGTTCTCTCATAGACGGACCACAGCCCTCTATCCTCCAGAAGGTAAACATCCCCATTTGGACGAACATCGAATGCGCCCGAAAGTACGGCCGTGCCGCTCCCGGAGGCATCATTGATTCCATGGTGTGCGCTGGACAAGCAGCTAGGGACTCATGCAGTGTAAGTCTTGCTGTCGTTGTTGCTACGGCTACGTGATCCCTTCTTGTTGCACCTCTTCCAGGGCGACTCCGGCGGACCACTGATGTTGAACGAAGGTGGCTCCTGGACGCAGATTGGCATAGTATCCTGGGGCATAGGATGCGGCAAGGGACAATATCCTGGAGTGTACACGCGAGTTACGGCCTTCCTGCCATGGATCATGAAGAACATCAAATGAACAAACGACGGCGACTCGGAACCGATGAACCTTTTGCATTTTTCCTCATTTCTTCTGGGTATTATTTCTTTTTGGCAGAAACGTGATATTATTTTGTATTTGTTTTGGAAGACGCTGCACTGCGCAGTGGGATCGACAGGAGAGTGTGTGTAATAAACGATTGTAATACAAAATACTAACCACTTCTTTTGTTTAACTTGTTGATTGCTGATTTTTACCAGGAAAAGGCCATTTTATAGCAATTCCTGGCTTAAACGCTCAACGATGCAATCTCTCAGAATGATTACATATTTTGAAACTCCAAAAAATATGCAATAAATCAATGTTGTCCAGATAAACCGTGGTGCGAAAATATAACTCTGCTGCGCCGGAGATCTACACACTAGAATTTGATAAAGCAATTTCAGCACCGTGACATATGCAACAATTATTGCCTGGAAAACGTATGCACCAAGAATTAAAACGATACTTCTAAAAAATTACTTCGCCTGTGGTATATGCAACGAAGTTGAGAGTGAACACAGCATAGACACCCAGTGCCTGCTCTAGTACATTCTTTCTATTTATTCTCCGATTGATGAGAGTGATAGAGTTGGATGATGGCTTTTCGAAAAAGTTTTCTGCAGACTTTATCTTCGACAGGGAATTTTATCTTAACCATGAACCAATTAGGAAAGAGCTGACTTCCGCTTGGGCCGATTTAAATTTAAAGTGCTGTTGAATATACTCTTACCATAGCTTTTAATGTTATGTACGAACCATTTGTTATAAAAAACGCTGTCAAATGGAATGCATGGGTAGCTACAGTTATACACTGGGGTATGAAAAAGTCATGGACACACTCGTCATCAAAAAGAAAAGAAAATACTTTGCACGTTCACCATGAACAGTATAACAAGTGAGCAGAAGCTGAGGTTGCTCTGACGTTGGAGCAATCCGTGGCTATGGCGCGTTGACAAGAGAGACCATCGGCACCGGGTCCAGATATCTGCTTATACAGACGTTACAGACATCATCGGAAGAACACATCTAGCTTTACACAAATATTTGCGGTTGGAAAGCACTGCACTGGAGAGCTCAAACTCAAAAACTGCTCCATTGTACAGTAACCTACATTTTAATGTTATTTGTTGGTCTTCCAAAATAATACAAGGAAGGGCTTTTGTGAAAAATTGTCTAGGTAATCAGCTTCCACCACATCAGCATTGAACAGCCGCCATCTGTTCCGAACAAAGGCGGGACAGATAGATAGATACTTTTATTGTACATAGATTGATACAGAGTTTACAATAATAAAGCACAGCTTGCACAGATATATGATAATTTACTATCTTACTACTGAAAATAGAATCACTTAATTTCAACGTGCAATTTTTATTTATACAAGTGTAGAAATGTCAGAGGAAAACCTATGAGTAAAAACCTCTATATGACAATTAAAGGCGGGAAAGTGCTCTATAGTGTTTTTCTATAGTCCTCGTAGAAAGTCTCATCACATAGCCCACGCAAACTTAAGTGCTTAGAAAGATGAAATGTAACATTACGTCAACGCAGTTTTAGTGTCTAGGAATTTCAGCAGAATTCTTTCCGACGGCCAGCCTGTATTCTGCAGAGTCATGTTATCTCTGATGTACATGAATACTTCACCTAGATCGAGCGGGCAGCTAGAAACCTATGGTTGCACATCAGTGAAGGAAAGATGAAGAACTTGGTGGCGTTGTCTGCGGCAAGAACAGTTGGTCTAACGACTGATGAAGCGGAGCACCAACTTCAAGCGGTGTCATCCTTTACCTACCTTGGGTAAACAGCAACAGCCAAAGCGACATGGAAAGAGAAATAAAACGGCGACTGCTCAGATCCGACAAAATGAAGGCTCTTTGATTTAAGAAATAAGAATAATAATTGTTGGGGCATCAGTCATTTCCCGGTCGTGTTATTTCGCGTTTTGGAGACCAGAATTGGCCGCCTAAATCATGTTATTAAACACTATTGGACTTCTTCTTCTTTGGGTTTTTTTTGAAGTCGATGGTTTATGTGAATAAGCCGACGACAACTCAAGCCTAAAAAGAGGAAATTGAAATGAAATACCGCAGCATTTATGCAAAACGGGGTTACAATAATGCGCCAAAAGAGTCAACTGTAAAGTGATTAATGGAAAAATTTGCTTAAACTGAGTCTGTAACTGATGTCAAGACAACAACGCGCCTTCGACCAGGTCGATCGACCGAAAATATCGCAGCAGTACGTGATGATGTCGCTCAAATTCCATCCACCTCAATTCAGCACCGAGCTCAGCAAATTGGTGTTTCCAAATCTTTCGTTTGGAAAGACAACATTTGGAGTCTTACTCTACAAAAATCAAGGCGAAATAGCTCATGTTAAAATAGAGGTGGCGGACAGAAATTTGTAAGCTGGAGCTTGAGGTGCTGGTCTTGCGGGCTTATCTCTCCCTAGTTCTTTCGCTGGCAAAGTCTGTGGGATTCCTTGAAGAATTTCCTGTCTTTTCATTTCCAGTAGATTGATGCAATAGACGGCTTGTTCTTTGAAAGTTAAGAACGGCTTGTTCTTCCTCCACTTGGCAACCGATTGAGGGTGCCTACTAACATTGCTTTTCTTCCCTTGTTACCAGGCGTAACCGCCGGGAAGTTTATAGGCCTCTATTCAGGTTTCAGCTTAGTTCCTCTCTCAAAATGCCGTGAACTTGATCACACCATCCACGTAAAGATTCAAACAGTGTCTGCCCAAAACGGGAAACCAAATCGGGCTTTGCATATCTTATGGATGACTTGTGCAAACATATTCCACTGAACGTCCTCTTTTCTATAGCAAGAGCAACACAAGGCAATGGTGATCACACATATACAGGTGGTCCCGATTCTAAGTAATGGGAAACAAGGAACTACTTTGGTAGGCTTCAAGAACGACAAATGGTCCTTGGAGCCTCTTGCGGGAAATAGGCTTTCATACTTTCATACCACAAAACAGCTGAGCACGACTGTCCATTGAGCCAGCATGTACGTTACAGTGTCCATGTCCACTGTCAATATTCAAGTAAAGGGACCTGAAATCGCATTCTTACGAGCTCGGATAATGGTGCAGCATTAAAACACGGCAACAGCTCTCGAACGAGTCTTAAAACGAATGGACAAGGTGGCCACCACAGAGCGCATGAAATTTTCTCAGCTTTCTTCATCTCTTTCTTCTCAGTCAGAATTAATACCCATTACGTTGGGAAGCAGCGCAGATAATGGCGCAGCATTGAAACACGATAACAGCACTCGAACGAGTCCCAAAACGAATGGACAAGATGCTAGCTGGCCACCACAGAGCGCATGAATTTTTATCAGTCTTTCTTCTCAGTCAGAAGTAATTCCCATTCTGTCTATTCGCGATTTTCCGCATATGGAGTACTCCGACTTACCCGCCGATTGTGTTCGAAACCACAGACTATGCGGTGTGTGGGTGAGTCCCCCATTCCTCGGGATGCTGGAATTAAACTGTCTAAGCGAGTAGGAATTCGAGGAATAGCGTAACCAATATTCAGTCAAGAAGATCTAAGATCTTCTTCCGCTTCAATGCCAGAAAAGGCCTCATTGACGGGGCGCTTTGTTCGTCAATGTCATCAGCGTGTACTAGCAATTGAACTGACTTTTGGAAGATCGTGTTTCTGGTGTTGACTTGTGAGTTACGCACGATATTCTCTTGGATGATGTTAAAGAAGTCTCATGACAGTGCGTCGCCTTGTTTAAAACCTTTTCTGACATTGAATGTCTCGTTGAGTTCGCTACCGACCTTGATGGAGCAGCGAGAGTTCTCCATCGTCATGATACACAATCGGAAGAGTTTGGTAGGAAGGCCAAAACTAGACATGGCACTGTATAGCTCGTCTCTTTACACACTGTCACATGTGGCCTTAAAATCGACGAAAAGGTGGTGAGTGTCGATTTGCACTTCTTGTGTCTTTTCCAGGATCTTTCGCAAAGTGAAGATCTGGTCTATCGCGGACTTCCCTGGCCTGAGACCACACAGAGAGAGAGACCACCTATCAGGTTATGGACAAACGGTTTCAGACGCTCACGCAATACGGCAGAGTATCTTGCATGAGATGTTAAGAAGGCTGATCCCTCGATAATTGGCGCAGTCAAAGGGGTCTCCCTTCTTGTGGACCGGTCAAACGACGCTGAGATTCCACTCATCGGGCATGCTTTCCTCCGACCATATCTTACTGATGAACTGATGCATGCGCCCAACCAGGTCATCTTCAGTGCTTTAAATAGTTCTGCGGGCAGTCCGTCCGCTCCAGCTGCTTTATTCAACTTCAGCTTGGATATTGCTAACTTCACCTCTTCTAAGTCGAGGGGGCGGAATTCTTGTCTATCATCGTCCAAATCAAGTAGAACATTCTGCCTAACCGTCCGTGATCGCCGTTAGGAAGTCTGTAGAAATGATCCTTCCAAATTCTCAGCACAGACTGCGACTCTATCACGAGTTGTCCATGCGCATGCTGCGTCGCTCGAGCCATTCACCCAACGTACGAGAGGTCGACCCTTCGAGAAGTGTAAACATACTTAGCAAACGAGAGACACTGGCGCGACTGACATCCAGGCTTCCAGCGATACTCTCAAACTAAATAAAAAATTTAAACAACATTTTATATATTTTTCGAATTAAATTTTATTTCTACTACTCTTTCAATAAAATCATACAAAAGAAAAAAAAATGGTATAACATTATAACGGTAGAATACTTCTATAAATAGTTTTAATAAGGGTTTCTCCTGTTCCTCTCAACTGTTACACAAGATTAAAACAAAAACAAAAATGTATGAGATACATGCGCTCAATTAATGCAAGAAATCTAAACAAAAGGGATAGATGAAGAGTAAGAAGAAAGTAAAAGTAGTTCGTCGTTAGTCATACATTTGATGTGATTCGTAAAAAGGCACAAAATGAATAAATAAAGAAAATAATTAAATAACGTACAATTGTTATAAATATGATTTTGTTTTTTTTTTCTTTTTTAATGTCGATAAGTTTAATGTTAATTTCGATTGAGTTTCTGAATAGATTCTGTTTCTGTCAATTTTTCCTCAAAGATTCGTTACCATTTAAACCTGATTTCGCAAAAAAAATGTGCGGTTTTGAAGCATTTCCTTTTAGCTAGAGTTGTGTTATTTCTTTTCAACTTAAATGCCACCAAGTAGTTGGGTGTGAGTGCGATTGTTCTTCTTGATTGGTTGTTAAGCATTTTTTTTTTAATATTTTCTTGTTTCCTCGGCCCCTTGTTTTGCATTTCAGTTCAATGTTTTGATGCTGTTTCGTGTGGTTTTTGGGTTTGTTGAAGCAAATGTTGGACTTAGATTGGGTCTAGTATCTATAATTGATTTCTATTGAATTGAGAAATAATTATAGATCAGATTGTCCAGGTCCTGAAAGTGAAAAAGAAGAAGAAAAAGGAAAAAAAAACATTTTAGTTCATTGTGTGCTACAAGGAAACGAAAAAAGAAATGATCTATGACTAAAATTAGGGGATGTTGAAGGTGATACAATTTGTTTAAATCGCATTATGTACAATTTTTTTATATTTTAATTATGCCGGTACTGAAAAAATTATTGGAAAGGGACAATTTCAGACAGAACACCTAACAAAACTTTTCTCTTATTTTGCCTGCATAGACACAAGTTCGCGATTTACAAGCGGATGTTGTCCACATGATGCACACGGACCCCAGTGTTGCAGCTCAGATTTGAATACTTACGTTCGAGAAGAGGAATTCGTAAAATGCAAAATCAAAACCAGTTGGTTCACGACGGCAAAAGAAAAGGAAAGATTAGACCTTTTGTTGGCTTCATGCAAAGATACCTTCCGGTGGCCTCAGATGTAAACAAGCTTAAATTGAACAGATAAGTCCTGCAGTGAGACTCGGAGTAATTACCGTGTGTACTGAAATCTGTCACGATAATATGAGAAGTTGGAGCTCTTTATTAACATCGTGTACTTCCATCTACACAAATCCTCCCAAAGAGCAACTCTGTCATATTTATGTTTAAATTAAATGATGTACATTTGTAGCCAGTTTTAGAAATGTGTCCAAAATGCTAGGACACTCTGAGATACCCGGCGTCTTGTTGTACTTTTTACCAGTTTTCCTTTTAAAGTTTCAATCAGAAGCAAAATCAATTGCCTTCAACAAACAAGAAAGGAAAAGTAAAAAAGCTGCATTTTGTCATAGGATTTACTTCAAAGAAACCTGCCTTGAGTTTCTTTGAATTATTTGAATGATTGAATTGAGTTCAGGAAGAAAGTGGGAACATCTCGTAAGTGGAGGTATTCAAATGTTTACTTGTTTGAACAACCGCGTGTGGAAGCGGCATTGAATAAGGACTTACAAAAGATTGTAAGGAAAACAAAGCCAGTCGATGATTCCATTAATTTTTTTTTTTTTTTTTTTGTTTCAAAGAATGTCGCACAGTTTGTGTGCCTTCTTAAAACTCCGTTTAACGAGTTTCATTGTAGTCGGGCGTTAGGTTTCAAGAAGCCGCGCTTAAACGCCGATAAAAGATCAACACATTGTATTAGCAGGTCGTCGATAGAAAATGTGTCATGTAGCCGATCTAAAATGATAATTTGCATCAAATTCTGAGATTGGTAAAGCGGTTTGTTTTTTTTTTTTTGACGAACGATCTGTCGACAGCTGCCTCAAATTGCGTATTGCAAGTTAGTTGGCGAAGGATCGTGGTGGCTGGAGAGATTTGTAGGTTGAGGCCCAAGTCCTCACCGGACTGTAGCGCCATACAAAGAAGAAGAAGAACACGGTCTACAGGATGGGCTCTAGATTTGCTTTCTTTGGACAACTCATGCAACAGTAGATGACTCCCGAACGGCGTTTGACATTGTAAAAGCGCAATTTCAAGGCTCCCGAGCTGCGTTTGACATTCTAAAAGCCCAATTCCAAGGCTCCCGAGCGGCGTTTGACATTCTAAAAGCCCAATTCCAAGGCTCCTGAGCGGCGTTTGACATTATAAAAGCCCAATTCCAAGGCATCGTTTCGTGTCCTTGGTTGAAAATTGCACTGCAATTCGCCGATGATCAAGGAGCCGTCGAGACATTTCAATTCACCTAGACTTCGAATGCGCATTGGGCTAAAAAAAATGATGGACAAGGGGTTTTAGTGCAGAAAACAAACCTGGGACCATTGGTATGTAAGTGTCGCACACACAATACCACCGACAGCTGCTTTTCATTGGGGCGTAGTTTTTATTATACAAATATTGATAGAATACTAATTCGGAGCACAGCGATGATTTCTGCCATTTTTTGGATAAAACCAAAAAGGTACAAAAATACGTCGAGGGAGTTACTTTAAGTCAAAATGACTCCGACTTATAGCCATCATTAGAGGACACAAATCCACGGGACATTAATCTCCTCCTATAAGGAAATAGGTCAAATATCTCCCTTCCGATTTTTTGTCGTTTGAATTTTCCAGCTATGTGCAAAGCGCTACAAAGCTCGTACCTGGCAATACTGTACATCATTGAAAGGTCTTGACATAACCTACAAAACGACGCTGTGCATGATTAGTTTGGATATTGCGTTCAACAGTTATAGACGTGTAAACATGGAGTTAACTAACGCCGAAATTCACGCTATTTCAAAGTTTTCTTTCGATAAAGGCAAAACCGCTAGAGAAACGTTTCGTGAGATTAAAGGAGTTTTAGGGGATGGTACTCTATCACTTCGAACCGCGGAGGAATGGTTTCGATGATTCAGAGCCGATGAAAACGACACCATGGATAAGGCAGACAGCGGGAGACCTGTGACGACAAATACCGATCGAATCATGGAAATCATCGAGTTAGACCGGCAAGTGTTATCTCGTGACATCGCCCAGAAGATTGGAGTTAGTCACCAAACCATTTTAAACCATCAACAGAAGGCTGGATACAAAAAAAATTGATGTTTGGGTGCGTCATGATTTGACGCAAAAAAACCTTCTGGACCGACTCAACGCCTGCGGTATGCTGCTGAAATGGAACGAACTCGATCCATTTTTGAAACGGAACGAAATTGACCCATTTTGAAGCGGACAATATCAAGCGAAAACGGTCGTGGTTGAAGCCCGCTGAATCGTCCCAAACAGTGGCCATGCCGGGATTGACGGCCAGGAAGGTTTTGCTGTGTGTTTGGTGGGATTGGAAGGGAATCATATGGTCAGACGCTTAATTTAACCATCTACTGCGAACAACTTGACCACTTGAAGCAGGCGATCGACCAGAAGCGTCCAGAATTGGTCAACAGGAAGGGTGTAGTCTTCCACTAGGACAACGCGAGACCACAAACTTCGTTGATTACTTGTTAGAAGCTACGGTAGCTCGGATGGGAGGTTTTATCGCATCCGCCATATAGCTCGGACAAAGCGCCAAGTGATCACCATCTGTTATGGCGAACTGCCTTGGTGGTGTGAAGTTGAACTCAAAAGAGGCTTGTGAAAAATGGCTTTCAGAGTTCTTCTCAAAAAAAGAAGGGGACTATTACGAGGGGGGTATTATAAAGTGGCCGTCTAGATTGAAACAGATTAACGAACAAATCAGCGCATATTTGAACAAAATCCGATCACCGTAACACTTTTTATGAAGCATTGAATGAAGGGCAAAACCGCGAGATATTTGACAACCTTATATTTGTGCCAAATTTTCGGCCATAAAATGTGTGCCCATAACTTTCTGAAATATCTTGACTTCCGGAGAAGGGCAAAACGATAGCAGGCATTTAATTTTCGCCCGAAGTGTGTTGGTAGAGAAATTTTATTTCCTGAAAAAAAAAAATACAGTCGCCGCATCCAAATTGTTCAATCTAGAATGCGAACAGATGACCCCTCCGCCAAATTATTCAGATTTGAAACCATAAATCTTGCTGAATGCCAATTCGAGTTAAATAAATTGTTCGGACCCTCTCCTAGGGCTAATTAAGTTTTTCTCGATCATTGCACTAAAGTGGTTCAGCCACAAATCAAATCCCAAATCAAAAGCATATAAAATGTACATAACTAGATTTTAAATAAATCTTACCACCTGCAACATTGTTTTACACATAAAACTGTACACTTAAAGCTGCATAATATACAATAGATACAAATATTCATTTACTTTATGATTAAAGAAATATATTTCATGGTTAACATCAAGTGCACTACAAAACTGAAAACATGCAATACACAAACTAACTCAACAGAACTATACAAAAATTATGAAAAACTTCAATACAAAATCCATGTAAATATGTACAAGAGGAAATTAATTCAGATAGTCAATCAAATGCAAATCAAACCAATTAGAGACAAGAGAGAAAACTTCACCTTTTTTTGTTCTTTTTTGAATATTCACAATTTTTTTTTCTTTTGAAACAAAACATAACAATTAACAAATTATAGCTTTCGATATTAATTCAAATAAAGCTATGTTCGATTTTAGTTAATTTGGCTAAGAGTGTCTATAAGGAATGTGACTTAAATTCATTTAACATTTAATCTTGTGTTGATCAAGAATTACAATTACATTTAAACAATTTTTTTTTCGTTTAATTTTCATAAGCCAAAGGTGGAGTTTACTCCAATGATTTGACTAAAACGAAGAATTATTTATTAACTTAAGTCTGGGTGTTGAAATAATGAGAGTTCGGGACGAGTACTTGCAAATTCATTCATTTATTGGATCAGCAAAAGCAAACATTTTACCCTTTTTGTGTGGTGACACCAGTTCACGTCAGTTCAATAAATTTGATAAAGAATTCCACAAAACAATCAAATCGTCGACAAAATTAAAATCATAAAAACAAAATTAATTTATTAAATATTTTATTAAACATTTGGTGTGAGCTAAACATGTGGGTGTACTTTTTCCATTCATTTCTCCGGTTCTTGACTTACATGTTTTCGGTAACTTATGCTGGATGTAATAATACTCCTAGAAATCAAACAAGGGCAGGCTCCTTAGTCAAAGCGGTGTTGACAAAAATGATTACAACGGGCAGAGAATATATTTCCTACACTAAGACATCGGAACGGCGAAATTTGGTGGCCGCCGTGGCGTAGTGGGTAGTCGGCAAAAAACTGTAGGTCCCTTCTACTCGTGAGAGAACAGTAGCGCGCACAACATGAGTAGTTGATGAGCAAGCTAGGCCCTGGTCCCCTCTGGACTGTAGCGCCAACAATTATTATTATTATAAGACATCGGAAAGAAGGTTTATGAACTGTGTTTAAATATTGACCACTGTATGCACTGAGGCCGCCGTGGTGTAGTGGGTAGCGTGCGAGACTCACACGCCGAAAGGTCTAGGTTCGATTCCCGGTTGAACACCTCGAATATTTTCACGGCGCCACCTCTTTCGAGCTGCTGACAATACTCAAAGAGTAATAACTGTCTAAGAAAAGCTTCTCAAATTTTGCCGTTCGGAGACGGCAAGAAACTGAAGGTCACTTCTTCTCGTGAGAGAACAGTAACGCGCACAACACGAGTAGTTGGTGAGCAAGCTAGGTCCTGGTCTCCCTGTGGACTGTCGCGCCGACAATTATTATTATCATTATTTTAAATCATTAATCTTATCCTTGTACGGGTAGATTACCGAGATGTAAGGTCCGATTAAATTTGGTTCATGGTCTACATGTTGATCATGCACATTCGCAAAATAAAAGGCATTCCGCAACAGCCTCAGAATTGAACTTTTCGCTCTAAATTCGATTCGAGCAATAGGCTAACGGAATTGTTAAATGAGAAGGATTCTACTGATTCGATGGCGCTATAGGCTACAAGAGGACCGGCACTAAGCTTCTTTAGCAATTACCCGCGATGTGCGTGTCTTCCTTTCTAAAAGTAGCGGGAACCGAGATTTTTTTCGCGAAATTTGAAAACCAGTTTGCTACATAACTAGTATTTCTTGAGAGATTCTGGAGGTGGTGCCATAAGTGCGGGGATATCGAATAAGACCAAAAAGGTGCACATTTGTACAAAAAAACCGGGAAGTCGAGGGAACAATTTGATTGTACAATTTGACGTCGGAAAAATCAGTAGTGTTCTTTTGAAAAAGGCCAAATTTTCTTTTGTTGTTTTTGTCTAAATTAATGAAAAGCCAAAATTGGAAAGAATTTCAGCACAAGTAAAATATTATTTCGGCCAATAGGGAACAGGAAATCACTTAGATGAGATACCCCTCACAAGTGGAGAAAGACCACAGCCAACTTGGTGTGAGCAATGGGAGGCAACTGGCAAATGATCGTGCTGCTTGAAGGGGCTTGTTGGTTGAGACTCAACTTCAACCCGGACTGTAGCGCCACACAAAGAATAAAACAGAATATTCCTATTCCCCTGGGACCATTTCAAAAATCCTTCCCTATGGCAAATTTCTCCCACAAAATTTCTAAATATTCCCTCTAAATATTTTAAAGTACGTCCATGTTTTTTTTGGAAGTAGCATAAATGAAATCTGACAAAATTTATGTTTATCAACAGATCGTTTAATTTATTTCTATAGAATTGGTGTATACCATACTTAACCTCCCTAAACAACTAAAACTCACTCCAATTTTGTTCTTACCCAAAGTTCTGCATTGTAAGCAGTGATAGCAGATGTGGTTTAACAGACGATGCAGAGTTATACACGATATTCAACCCTCGGTGTTGAATTGTATGTTACCTTCACTAATTCACAATTCTAAAGGAACGTGTGGAATAAGAAGAAAACCCTTGTTGGTTCGCGATGTGATTCCACTAATAACTTGGCCAACATCAGCAAATATCGAAACTTCCTCGAGAAAGAGTAACTGAAATGCCTGACTAAGAATAAGATAAAAAAGGTGAGAAATTTTGAAATTATATTAAAATGAACGAATGTTTAGTATTAAGAATAATACCTCGCTGTAATACGTCTGGTTTTTGACGACTGTTGGTAAAGTTTCCATCGGCTACACAAAATGAAGTTGGCTGCAAAATGGGCAATCTAAGAAGATAAGTGCCTTTAACCATCTCAGTCTACCTACCTGCCAAGACTTGTCTAAAATCTCAAACTTGCTGATCTTCTAAAGTAGTCAGTAAAAATATGGACAGAAGTAACAGAGCAAAATTAAACTATAGCAGCGATGAAAGTTTAGAAAATTCGAGCAAAAATACTCACCTCCAGAATTATTTAAGTGTTATTGGTAGAGAAACTAGATTCTAAAATCCTAAAAAAAGCCTGCAAAATTAACTCTCTAAAGGATTGAATGAGATAAAACCTACAGCAGAAAGCCCTCTTCTCATTCTAAACTCTGATTCCTTAGCCAGGGAGATCTACCTACTGTTTCTATATAAAGGTGAGCGTGTACCTTATGATTCTGGTTTTTAATGAAAGCTTCAGTCTTTGCCATGTTTCCCCTTTCATTGTATTTGCATTTTTAATGAAATCTTAAAAATTTAACAAAAAAGTTCTGTTTTTTTATACAGTCTGCTAATACTATAGAAATGTACAATAATGGTTAGGGAAAGTACTTCAATTAAGACCAGAATCACATCTTTTAAAAATTTCTTTAACAAAATATGAATGTATACCTTTTAATTAAAAAAAAAAACAAGTACGTCAAACACCACCAGGGACTACTTTGAAATCCTGCCTTGTTGGAGTAACATCCTTCGAACCTACCAAAATTATTCTTAACCCTCTTTACCTGTCCAATTAAGTTAAGCGATTTCATACATATTGGAAAGCTTTTTTGTGCAAAAAAACAAGACAAAACATTTTTTATTTTCCAAACCATAGCCCATCTCATTATTTAAACACCAGACTTCAAATATCAGGTCAGATATTTCTCACTTTTGCGACAAAATTAAGAAAACACGTTTACCCACTGCATGTATCGTCTGCAGCATAAACCGATTTTAATTTGTCGCAAATATATGTAAAAATTAAAATTAAAAGAAGAAAGTAAAAAATAATTTACACACAAAATTAAGAAAAAAAAATTAAAAAAATAATAGAAACAAAAAAAAATCTTAAAATTATGGTACCTTCAGGTTTTAACGAAACTGAGATTTTTATTTTTGAACTGAATTTCTTTTTCTGATTTTCTAAAATGCAATTTGTAAATGTTTCATTTTTGGGGGAGTTTCTAGAATTGTCATTCTTGTTCGTCAGGTTTAGTTTATTTTCGTTTGTTTGCGATTTTGTAACGAATTCTTCCGAAAAATTTTCTTTTGCGATTGTTTCTTTTTAATTTCAACTGTATTCGGATGAGTTTTCTCTCGAATTTGTTTATTTTCTTGTTAAATGGGTTGGTTGGATGGGATGGGAATTGTGGATTAAATGATGATATGATTCGCAAATAAAATAGTTTCACTTACTAAATAATTTATACAATTTATTTACATTTTTTTTTGCTTTAAATTAAATGAAGATTTTATTTTAAAGTGGCAGACAAATGCATGATACTTTGGCAGTGATTGTCTGAGGTAGGTTTAGAGGGCGTCTCTAGACTGTTGTTCGATGGCATATTTACTGGTTAGACTTAAAATTTTAAATTGTTAAATTTATTATATCTTATTTGAGGAAGTGAGTCTCCTTCTTCTTCTCTGACTTGCAGTGGAAAAAATTAACTTCAGCTTCAAGTCACGAGTGCGTAACAACATTGTCAAAAAGGTTGTTACAAAGAATCATTCCCACGAAAGGGGGTGTTATTTAGTGAAGGAACTTCGGGGGAACTTGCTCTCAAAAGAAGCACTTTGTTCATCGTTGTGCATCAACTCAACTTTTTTGGGGATCGTCACAGCTAGAGCGTGTGTCGTGAATTTTTCATTTGCTCTTCAAGTTTCTGTCCAATTCTTTTTCAAAACAATCTCATCATTTATCGCGTAAATGATGTTTTTCGAATAACGACAAGACGCTCTAATTGCAACATCTTCAAGCTAAGGGGAAGCATCTACGCACACAACCCAAATGCCAATAGTTCTCAAAATGGCAGCAACTGCACCTACCTTACCGACAGCAAGTTACTTCTCAAACTTGACGATGGGCAAGTGAATGATTATTCGGGCGGGAGCACCTGAATTCAAAACAGAAAAAAAAAGTTATGAATCGTGTTTAAATTTGCTTCAGTCTCCCCCTCCCAGTGGGTTCCTTCTGTGGAAACAAAAATATTTTTCGACAAAATCTGCCCCAGCAGCCTTTTCGCGGTGAAGGGCACCTCAAGGCCTTCTCTAGACTCGGTCTACATCTACAAAATAAATGCACCTGAAGGGACTGCGTCTCAGTCCGTTCGCTATCAGTCGTTTCTAATTTTTACAAAAATAAATTTACACACAATCTCGCAGCCGTCGCTGGTTAGACCTTCCTCCATCTACCAACCGAGCAGGATCGCTCCGAGCCGAAGGAGATTTCGGGAGAATTGCTGTTTCGGCTTAAAATCTCTGGGGACTCGGTGACGCGAGCGAGATCTCGGTTTACGGTTTTTGAGCTTAGAACACGTGGACACCGCACTGCCCATGGACGGCGCTTTGCCGAAGCTGTTGTCTCCTGTAAAGCCCTGAAAGCCTTTGAGGGGATGAGGTCGAAGCTGCCGTTAGCGGAGTTGTCGGAGTCGTTTTTCGAACTCCACGAGTCATAGTAATCAGAATACGACTCGCTTTTGAATTCCTGAGGTGTTAGGGCAGGCGTTGAGTCCAGTGAGGTGTTGTCGAGGGAGTCCAACTCCTCCTCCAGCACTCGCTTGGCAGCCGCCTGCAGCTTCTCCATCGGGAGGTTCTTTAATTTACTGCTGCTCTTTTTGAGGAGTAAGCTCTGCACGAGCTCGTTGACGAGTTTATCGCTCACCGCCTGCGATGGCTGGCCGAAGATGGGGGACGCCGGCGAGTTGGGCGATGAGAGGTTATCTGCGTCGATACTGGAATTCTTGTGCAATGGCAGTGAGAGTCTTTCACGGCGCTGTGACATGCTCTCGGCTTCCTGGAGCGCTTTAGGGTTCTGCTTTCGTGTGATGGAGACGTTATGGACGATCTTTTTGCGGGGCTTAAAATTGAACTCGGCTTCGAGAGCTTTCTCCTCGGCTGTTTGTTCTTCCTCGATCACATCACCCTCGTCTTGGAGCAGCTTGAAGAGTCTGGAATGTGTTGAAGCACGCTGGTAGCGGGTCATCTTACGAAGCTCAGGGAAGCTTTCCGATTCTGTGTCAGTTTCAGAGAGAACCTTGTTCATGTCTGTCACCCCCGAGTCGTCCTCCTCGATCTCAGACTCCGAGCGCTGCGAGCTGTTACGGCTGAGATTGCTTTTTGGAGTGCCTTCGTCGACGATCAGCGAAGAGCTCTTTGGTTTCGTCTGTGCTGGAGTCTCTGTGACGCCAGTTTCAAAGGCAAAAATGCGGTCTTTGACAGAGATTTTGATTTCCTCTTTGAACTTGTTGGACAAGGGTTCCGAGGACATCTCCTTTACGGGTTTGGGTGGGTCCAGTTCGGGCTTAGGATACTGGTGTTCAATTTGGAAGTGATTTGGCGTGGAGTCACTGATGCTTTCTGAGCTTTCGTCTTCCTCGACAGCGGGTTGGCTCTCGTAGAGCTGGTGCTGCTCATCGATAATCTCATAGTCGTAGCAGGGGTCTCCTAGCTCGAAGGGTGGGTTTTCTATAAGGGTTGCTGCGTCGTCGTCGGCATCGTGATCTTCAACGACGAGGAACACATCGTCCACTTCTCGTTCGTCGGGCGCCTCCCAGTCCTGTTCAACTGATTCGCGGTAGTTCCACGAGTTGGACTCAGGAATTGAGCGATTTTCTGTTTCGTTTACCGACGCTAGGGTATCTTTCTGCACTGACTCACAGTTTTTCCACAAGTTGAGCTCTGGAGGATTTGACGAATTCCCGAATATTTTCGTTGGTGCTGGAGTCTGGTCACGAAGACTTTCACGCAAGTTCCAAGAGTTCACCTCTGGGGCAACGGATAGAGGAGTTGTATTTTCAAACTTCTTAGCAGGAGTTTCTTCCTTTGTTGCTTGGCGTATGTGTTGGGACTCTGTGTATTCGGGCACTGTGGCGGCTTTTTCAAGTTTTTTCACCGGGGCCGGGCTCTCCTCTTTCTTCTCCACATTGACGGTGTTCGTAAAGAACGCCATGGCCTTTTTGTAGTTGTTTCTGCGAACTTCGCATTCGTCCTTGACGATCTCGGGCAACGGATCGTCATCCTGGCCCTTAATCTCAGCCCAGAAGTCGATCTCTTCTGCTTCCTCCTGCTCTGGTTCCTGAACTGGCTCCAGCTCACGCTCTGGTTCTGGTTCTCGAATTCGTTCCCGTACTGGAACTCGCTGGGGCTCTCGACTTTCTTCTGGTTCGCGCGCTTGTTCTCTCTTTGGGGTCGCATCTCGGTCAATGGCAGCACTCCTGGCCTCGAACTTCCTCTGAGTTACCCAGAAGTCAATTTTGCCAGTGTCCACTTCAGAGTTAACTTCGGTCTCATTACCGGAGCTGTTTGATGCCCAAAAGTCGGCATCCCGTTCATCGAAAGTTGCCTTCGGCTCCTCCATGTTGTATGAGATCGTAGCCCAGAAGTCCATCTCGGCTTTCGGTTCTGTGTACACTGCATAGTACGTCGGCACTGGCTGCACATTGATCAGTTCCACGTCGCAATCGCGGTACACATGGAGGTATGCCACCTTGTTCGGTTTCTTTATTGCCGTTGTTTTGGGAGAAGGCTGTATTTCAGCCCAGAAATCTGGTTCTGTAGAGTCCGCTTTGGGAACTGCGGTCTCCGTTGTTTCCTTCTTGCAACTTAACTTCTTCTTGGATTTTGATTTCAGGGATGCTCCTTCTGTGACGATCTCCTCGATTGTCGTCGACGTCTTCTTCTTGGATTTGGCTTTCGTGCCGTCAGCTTCTGTGGATTCTTCGGTGAGTTTCGAAATCTTCTTCTTCGTCTTTGGTTTTGTGTTGGACTCAGACTCTTCACCTTCTGTGGTCTTCTTGACTTTCTTCTTTGTTTTCGGTTTTGCTGCTTTGGACTCCTCGACTTCCTCCTTGACTACAGGCACGTCCTTCTCCTCAGGGACCGCCTCTATGATCGCCACACTCTCATCAGCTTTGCTTCTGCTTATCTCGGCCCAGAAGTCGATTTCTTCGGTACCAGGGGTCTCAACCACAGGCGACTGCTCCCGAGCCACTGTATCCCGTCCAGACTGTATTTCCGACCAGAAGTCAATGTCTTCCTGAGTCTTCTTCATCTCCGCACGGGACGTGGTAACCTTTGTCTCAACTTCTGTCTCTACTTTGGTCTCCACTCCATATACTTCGCTGACAGAATCCCGTTGAGCGGAGTTCTTCTTGGACGACTCTATCTCGGCCCAGAAGTCAATCTCCTCTGTCTGAACTTCGATCACTTCTTCCTGCTGCACTGTGAAGGTGGCATTCTCCGTTGCAGAACCGGACTCCGTTCGATGGATCATTGCTTTGCTGTCTCGGGAAGTCTCCATTTTCGCCTTGAAGTCGACGTCTTCATCAGTGCCTCTGGATGAGCCGATCACCGCCCAGAAGTCGGTTTCTTCCTGCTCCGAGCAGGCAGTCTCTACCGTCTCCGTTACGACCGCCTTGTTCTCCTCGTCGAACTTGTTGGTTTCGATCTTTAGCGATTCTTTCCTGCCACTGCTTGACTTTGAGGACTCAATCTCAGACCAAAAGTCAATGTCTTCCGAGTCCTTCTTTTCCGAGGACGCCGGCTCCTGGATGGCAGGTGTCTCCTGCTCTGATTTCTTCTTCTTTATTTTTTTGGGCTCCTTTGTGGACTTCTTCACTGTTTTCGGCCTTGGAAGCTTGAGCGTATCCCCTTCTGACTCCTCGGACGTCTTCTTGGTCTTGATCACCTTTTTCTTGGGCTTCTCGATTTTCTCTGATTCCTCGACCACGATCTCAACCTTCTGGACGACTTCCTTGTGAGCTTCGTCATCATAGCGAATGGGATTTGAGATCTTCGCTGAAAACTCCCACTTTTGACCGATCTTCGATGTCTCCACGTTCGTTTCGGGCTCGGGCTCAGGTTTAGGATCAGGTTCGATTTCGCTCAATATTCCTTGCATAAGGACGGGCTTCTCGGGAAGTACAAAGGCCTTTGCGAATTTTTGGTTAAGGATCTGCGTCTTGAGTTCAGCTTTCTCACGTGTGAGCCTACTAAGCATCTCCGCTTTTCTCTGTTCCTCAGGAGTCAAGGTTGGAGTTAGCGATTCCTCCTTGGGCTCAACCGTCACCTTCTCTTCGATTTTCGTTTTCTTAATTTTCTTTTCCGCAGCCGGCTTGGGTGAGTTCAACTCATCATCGTTGCGATCCGCTTCGTTGCTGTGATCCTCCTTGTCGTAGGCCGTCTTAATGCTGGCTACAAAGTCACCCACTTCGATTTCCTTGACCGGAGCCTTTTTGGTTTCATGGGACTTCTTGGCTGTGGTCTTGGTTTGAATCATCTTGATCGTGGATTCTACAATTTTCGACCTATTGTTGGCGTTGGGTACTTTGACGGTTGACCAGACGTGCGCGGTGGGCTCTGGCTCCTTTTCTGGGGCTTTGACGATTTTCTTTTTCTTCTTCTTGGGTTTGTCGGTCTTTGTCTCTTTCGTTTCTTCGATCTTTTCTTCCGCCGGTTCCTTGGTCTTCTCCTCAGGGTTCTTTACTCGAATGTTCGCCCAAAAATCTTCATCGGTTTGAGCTTCTGTTGAGGGCTGCTCTGGCAGAGCTGGTTCTGGTGGCGCCTGAGTTTTCTCTCGTTCGTCAATTTTTTTGCCCCAGTAATTGGCTGTCTTCTCAAGGAAGAGTTGAGCTTCCTTACGAGTTGCTTGCAAAGTGGCCCAGAAGTCTACTTCCTCGTCGGGGTCTTCTTCTGACTTTGCCTCCACTTGTGCTTCTGCTTCATTTTCTGTCCCATTGTCTTTAGGCCACCCGTTGGTTGTTACCTGCTGTTTAAGCTGAGCTTCGAAGGCGCGACTGTTCTCCATCCAGATTTCGACAGCTTCATCATCCTTTTGTTTCTTGTTCTTCTTTTCTGTGATGTCGTTGACGATGTCACCGTTGCACGTCTGGTCCAGGAACTTGTTCCTCATTGGTAGCGAAAAAGAAACTGACACATCATCTGGCTCGGATTCGCATTCTTCAGCCTCTTCGCGGACAACGGGCTCAAACTTGGGTGTGGATGGCACAGGGGAGAGGCTTGCCTTCCTGTCAAATGATCCACTGGACGGACTTAAGCTGATGGTCACGCTCACGTCACAGTCGCTCGCGTACTCGTCTTCGGGGTCTGCTTCAACTGAAGCGATGCTGAAGGATCGCCTTGACCTGACTGTTGCTTTGTCTTCAATTTGACTGTTGCCCACCTCGACTGTGGCGATGTTCTCGTCATTGGACGACCGGCTGAAAGAGAATCGCAATGGCAGTCGGACTGTTACCGAGTTTGAGTTCTCCTCGTCATCGTTTTCCTTGACGGGCTCCTCTTCTTCTTCGCATTCCTCGTTGGCAATGGTCGTGACGTCGCTGACGCTCGAGCTAATGCGACTCGTCGGCCTCGGGCTCAGGATGTCCGTCTCGTTCTCTTCGTAAATCACGCTCAGATCATCCATCACGATCACCTCTTCATCTTCGTAGAGGGACTCAATGTCTTCCACATCCTCCTCTTCCTCCTCCTCATCTTCCTCCATTTCCTCGATGAGGACCTCGTCGTCGTCATCATACTCTAGCTCCTCGCCCACGATCTCCTCCTCTTCCTCATCAAAGACCATGCTCTCCCCGTCGGCTGCCGTAAGATCTTCATCAAACGCGTCCATCGGGGACAAGTGCTTCTGACTGTAGGCCTTGTGGATGTTGGTCACTGACTTGATTGAGTGGAGTGCGTCGTTGGCTCCTTGCTTCGCGCAGTCCTCGCTGGAGGAGCTGGTCGTGGGATCCGTGGATGACGTGAGAAGCTCGTCGGAACTATCTTCAGGCGACAGTTTGCCATTTTCGCACTCAGAAGATGGCCTCTCCCCTTCCTCGGGCTTTACAATCTCGCTCAACTTGCGCGTCAACGTGTCAATCACCGAGCCCTCCCGTTCGCCCTGCTCCATGGCAGGCTCTGCCCCACCTACCTGCGGCCTGTCATCACCACTCGGGGTGATGATAATATCCGGAAGGTCCTGCGACTGCGAGTGTGCCCTGAAAAACGCGTCACGCGCCTGATACTGACCAAAGTTCTGCGAATCATACTCGTGGGGGGGATAATAGTAAAAGTACGGGTATGGGGGATACGGATGATGATGTGGATGAGGTGGTGGTGGTTGATATGGGTGATGATGGGTCGATGGATTCTGCCAATTGTACACGTCGCCGCCGGGTGAGTGAGGCGGCGGTGGTAGGGGACAATACGGCGGTGGCATGGGATAAGGGTATGGATACGCGTAGGGATACGGAGGTTGTTGGAAAGGACATTCTGTTATTGATTGATTTGACTCAACAACATCCGAGCCCTCCACCTCGGCTACAAAATCAAAACAAAAATTTCGTTCATGAGGAAGAGAAAAGAAAAAAGAGAGAAATGACAAAATGAGAATTTTCTGTTCACTGAGAGCTGCTTAAATTTTGGATACGAGAATGTGTGGACTGACAATGGATGAAGCGATGAGTGCGTGGTGTGTGTTTGGGGGGGAGGACATCTTACAAGCGGCGCCCTGGAAACCAACGTCAGATTATACCATCTGACTTAGATCCCAATTCAGTTAACTCTCTCACGCAGTCGGTTACGGAAAAAAATTACATTCTCTTCAACACAAGCTTAATGCTAAATGAATATCGAATTCCAAATCGAAAAAAAGTGCGTTAAGTTGAAAACAAATTAGGTGTGCATTTAGGGAGACTGTCAATCTATTGGATGTAACTTTGTGATGCTAGTTGAATGAGGGGAAACGCAATGTGAGTTGTTGGGTTGTTGGTGTTGTAGCTGGTTTTAGGGGAACCATTAAGGATGCTGTTTATGCAAATGAGTTTGTCGGTGAAATGGGATGCACTTAAAACTAGGATAAATTTATATATATTTACAGTTGTGACTGAGTGAAGTGAAGATGATGCATACAAGAATTGGCGGGCATTTGATGGAAGAAAACGCAACAAAGAAGTGGTAAGAATTTTCTAAAACTGATTCAAATATCGCGAGCTACGTACATCTGGTTATCGATTTTTTATTTTGTTATGTAGGCAAGTCAAATTGGAGACAAAGCAACAGTCAGGTCAAGGCGATCATTCTGCATCGCGTCAGTTGAAGCAGACCCCCAAGACGAGTACGTGAGCGACTGTGACGTGAGCGTGACCATCAGCTTAAGTCTGTCCAGTGGATCATTTGACAGGAAGGCAAGCCTCTCCCCGGTGCCATCCAAGCCCAAGTTTAAGCCCGTTGTCCGCGAAGAAGCTGAAGAACGCAAATCCGAGCCGGAAAATGTACGTATAACATTGTCATGTTGGTACACTCGTCTTGAACATATGCTTACAGTTATATTTATTTTACTTGTAAGAGCTTGAAAAATTAGACGTGTTTTGCGTGTCCTGCTGTCGAAAAAATTTATCAAAGAATTTGCATTCAATTTTGTGTGAAAATGGGATTAAGTGCTCAAAAACACTTGACAGTGGCATACGGTACTCCAAGTCCGAAATTTGTTTGTAAGTTGCACAAGTTTTCAAAAGAAGCCCGAGAAGATGTGAATGGCGACGCTCGTCCTGGACGCACCAGCTATCAAAAACCGCTGAAAGTTTTGAGACAATGAAGAAAATTTTTATGAAGAATCGTCAACTCACTTTAAGGGAAGTTGTGGTACAATTTTGAGCATGAAGCACGTGACAGGAAAATTCGTTCCGAAATTGCCAAGCTTTGATCAAAATAAAGGTTGCATGAGCATCGCTCAGGTATTATTGAAATACATCAACGGCTTAAAAGGGTCTTAGCTCATGACGAATCGTAGGTATATGGTTATGATATCGAAACCAAGTTCAATCGTCCCATGGAAAAACTCCGGAGGACAAAGAAAGCACGCCCAGGTTGATCAAGATTTTGCTGACTGTTTTTTTTTCCATTACCGTGGGGTAGTGCATTAGCAGTTGTTAGCACACGGTCGTACGCCCAATAAGGAGTGTTCTCTTGAAGTTATGCGCCCTTTGCAAGAAGCAGTAAAAAGAAAAAGTCAGGAATTGTGAAAAAACAATTCATGGCTTTTGCATCACGATAATGCACCTCACTCATTATTGCTTCTTCGGTCAAAAACAACACCGTTATCATGCCTCTTTCTTTTCTTTTCGCCTTCTTGCGACTTTTTTCTGTTCCCAGAAATGAAGAGACGAATGAAAGAACGGCGTTTTGCGACGATTGAAGAGATTTAAGTCCGAACCCGTTTTTTCGATATTAACAATGTACAGAAAAAGTGTTAATTTTAGGGTAACTTGATCTTTGATATATTTTACTTCTTTATGATATTCTACTCAATAATGCTACCTCTTGTTATCCATACTTAAATAAATACTTATGTGTACTAGCGCAAGTTTTAGGAGACAAATGAAATCTTCATTGAAATCACAAAGTACCAAAAATTAAAAAAAGCAAAAGTATTATGTTGTCAAACTTGCCAAACTTGACAATTTCATAAATAACAAATAATGAAGAAGCAGGCATAGAATAAAATTGATTCCTTTCTAGAATCCTACAATAACCACTATGGCCAAACTGCTTCAATAGAATTTTTCTTTTGGAATATCGTTGGTATAGAGTTTTCCGAAATTTAAGGCTTTGGAAATGCCTAAGATTCCGCCTTTTCTGAATTTTGCATTTTTTTAAGCTTGTCTCCAGGTTTTCTTGTTATTGAGCCAACCAACAAAATGTCTGATATGATGCACAGTCTTTTCGTCAGTTCTTTTGTTCAGAGCAAAAAAGTCGAAGTTGACTGTTTTCAAACCTATTTAGTTTGAAAGCATTGCCTGCTGATAATGGAACATTCGTACTCAAGTGATATTGGCTTGACTCAAGTGATATTGATTGGATAAGACGCGACAGTACACACGCGACAGTACTAGGGCCTAGCTGCGCGCTACTGTTCTCTCACGAGCAGATGGGGCCTCTAGTTGATTTTTTTAGACAGTTTCTTTAAGTGTTGTCAGCAGTTCGAAAGAGTTCGAAAGAGTTAGAAAGAGGTGGTCGAATCGAACCTGAACTTTCGGCGTATGAGTGTTGTACCACTACGCCACGTCGGCCACTGTATTATGTGTTACAAGTAAGATAAACGAGAGAACTTTATGATTGAATAGCACAGCAGTCCACAAGTGCACCAGATCCTAGCTTCCTGTACAACAACTCATGTTGTGCGTGCTACAGTTCTCTCACGTGGAGAAAGATTATTTAATAATTGTTAGCGCGACAGTTCACTACTCGTGTTTTGCTGTTCTCTTACGAGCAGAAGGGGCCTACAGTTGATTTTTCAGACAGTTTCTTTAAGTGTTGTCAGCAGCTCGAATCGAACCTGTACCTTTAGCGTGTGAGTACTCCACTCTACCCACTTCGCCCAGGCGGCCACTGTATTATGTGGGGTAACCGGGTGAGTTTCGCAAGCAGTACCAAAATAACAGCGGCTGATTTGCTTTACATATTCAGATGTGCGTAAATTGAAATCAGGCGTAAAACAAGTAGCAAATTTTTCTAAATTGTCTATAAGTATGAATGGATAGCACAGCAGCCCCCAAGAGGATCAGATCCTACCTTCCACTACAACTACTCCTGTTGTGTATGCCAAAGTTCTCTCACGTGGAGAAAGAACTTTCAGTTTTTTGTCGACTTCGGACGACGAAATTTGAGAAGCTTTTGTGCTGAATTTAAAGACCTTAAAAACGAAGTTGTCGCTGATGCGGAGTACGGTAATGCTTGGATTCACACACTAAAGTCTGTTCTTGGCTACAGCTTGCACAAAGTTGTTACAAATGTGGTACGTTGATTGCCGTGAATAATCCTTAAAATATGGCTCTAACTTCGAGTTAGTATGGCTATACCGCCCACTTTTCTGACTTTCGGTTTATTAATGGGCAAACGAATTTTAAGCAGCTTTGATGCACGATGCAACCGCTTGAACCGACTTAACTTTCTTAATTTTTTTTTTGTGGATTTACAGTACATATCAAACTACTTTCGTATATAAATTGACTTATTTAACAAATAGTACTATTATTTAAGTTCATTCATGTAAAATTTTATAGAAATATGATTGTTAACTTGCGTTTTATCTCTAGTTAAACAGAATCATAAAGGTAACTGAGACGATAATGGTAAAAATTCAGCATCGCGCTGTAATTAAATGCTTCACTAAGCAAGTAAAAAGTTAAAAAACTATTCATGAAGAGATGGTGGCTGTTTACCAGGGTTTCGCACCTTTATTATCAAGTGTGTAAAAGCAGTCAAGTGAGTTCAAGAGAGACAGAGAGGGCATTGAAAAAAACCCCCGCTCCGACGCCCCGGCTACGGCTTGTACGGGAGAAAGCATCAAAGAAGTCGAAAAACTTGTTCTTGAGGATGCCCGAATGAAGGTGAAAATGATGGTAGAGATCACCAAGCTTTCAACTGGTACCATTCACACCATTCTACATGACCATGTAAACCTTTCAAAGGTCAGTGCAAGGTGGGTGCCACGAATGCTCACAGCGCCTCAGAAAAAAGTGCGAATCGCATGCTGTAGAGAGCTTTTGGAGATGTGTAGCGTGAACGCGGACAGTGTTATGGATCGAATTGTTACTGGGGACGTAACATGGATTCACCAAGCAAAGCAAGAGTCCATGCAGTGGCATAAAAAAGGAGCAGACCCGCCGAGAAAGTTCAAAGTCACTCAGTCTGCCGGGATGCTCATGACCACAGTTTTTCGGGACTCAAAGTGAATCTTGCTCATTGAGTACAAAAAAAGGTGAAACCGTCAACGCCACATCCTACGTCTGACTGCAACTGTCAATTCAAGAAAATAAATCAAATCAAAATGAAATACTCGCAAAGCCTTTGTTAAATTGTGATTAAACATTCGATCGTATGCCACAACATTCTATGTAACCTAACTTTCCAAAACTTAAGGAGCTGTCTACTTTTTTGTTGGTAAATTGTATTATTTTCGATGCGAACTGCAGTTTGAACTATAATTTTCAACTTCAAATAATTGCTAAACAATCAGCTTGAACCAAAAAATTATAAGTGATCTCTGAAACGTGAAAGTGATCGGTCGGACATTCCTCTCCGTTCGATTCCATCAAATGCCCATGAAAAAGAATGAGGAAATATATAAATAATGATTAGGAATAAGAAAAGAATAAAAAAAAAACTATAGACAAATCGAAAATTGATCCACTATGCATCGCGAGTCTTAAACCGATCACTTACCAGCGTTTTCGGGTGTTGTCATCGCTTGGAGGATCTTGAACGATCGACTGGGTATGGCGCTTCCAGTGTACTTCTTCGGTTCCGGCACTTGCTGTTCACTTGGGTGAACATATTGTTGAGATTGTTCTGAAACCATAAAAAACAAAAAAACGTGAACAACTTGATCATACCATCGGCTGTGCGTTTTATCCTACCCTCTGGGCTGTACACCGGCCTCTGATTAACGTATCTGTTGGGTTGAGGTTGCTTCATAACTGGAGGAGTACCTAGAAAATCAGAAAATTCATAAGCTCAGGTAACTTTGAATTGCTTAAGCAACATCGAAAAATGCGGCATATGCACATGATGTCCTCGAGCTGCGAGGGAATTCGGGATTTTCGAGGTACAGCACAATTTCGACTGAGAATCAAGCGCTGTAAGCAAACATATGTGCCAAAGCAGGACTTCTACACTAGAGTCAGTGTTAGCCGGTTCAGCTTATGCACACAATTTAGTTCATAAGCATGATCCATACCGTCCTTGTCGGTGGTTCTGCTGGGCGAGCAACGCTCAATGGCGCCTTGCAATTTCTTAAAAGTGACCGAAGGGTTTGAAGGTCCGCGATATCTGGGATCTTCTTCAGCACCTTTGGGAACGGTCGATTTCTCGTCAGGGTCTTAACCAACACTCGAAATGAGAATTCATGTTTTGATGGGTTTCAAAGGCATAGGTACTCACCTTGATTCCTAGCTCGATTTGCATACGCCTGCTGTTCGTTGAGTTGCATGCGCTTCATTTGCTCAATGGTTGGGCTGTTTAGTTGTCCAGGACCCATTTGACGGGCAAATGTTGGTCGCTGCAGTTGCGGCTCTTGATCGCCGGTGTCGATTGGCTCGACTGGCTTTGTCTCTGGACCAATATCGTCTGTGGTGTCAGTTATCTTTTGAAGAATTCTGAACGATTTTGATTGATTTGGTGTGGAACTTCCGTTGCCCCAAGAGTTTTGATTGCGTGGATCGCTACAAGCAAAAGAAACAAAGGAATTGAAAAAGTTTGCTACGTGGTTTGGGAGAAGTGAGCTTTTGTGCAAAAAATGTTTCTATCTTCAATTTTAATAAAAAATGAGTCTGGTTTTCAGAAAATACTTGGCCTTGGAGGACGAAAAACCTATTTTTATACAGAAGCCTGAAAAATTGGTTCTGAAAAACACTTGAAAAAATATAGCCGACTAGAACAAATAAGTTAACGTTTTATGTATATGGCCGCCGTGGCGTAGTGGGTAGAGTGCGACGCTCACACGCCGAAGGGTCTGGGTTCAATTCCTGGCTGAACACCTCGAATTTTTCACGGCACCACCTCTTTCGAGCTGCTGACAACACTCAAAGAGTATTAACTGTCTAAGAAAGCTTCTCAAATTTCGCCGTTCGGAGTCGTCAAAAAACTGTAGGTCCCTCCTACTCGTGAGACAACAGTAGCGCGCACAACACGAGTAGTTGATGAGCAAGCTAGGCTCTGGTCCCCCAGTGGACTGTCGCGCCAACAATTATTAATTATTATAAATTTATATACACAGTGTATCCTATTATTTTCGATTCATCTGGAAATAATATGTTTCCTTTTTAAATAAGAGATAACGAGTACAGAGCTGCGTGAATTTTGTTTTGAATAAAATAATACAGATCGTCAGTGCCTTTGAATGCACTCTTGTAGAATGCGCTGGGAGGAATCTGTTCAAAAGCAAAACGAAATGTAGCAACCCTTGGAGCTTGATGACAATACGTGGGGGAAAGATTACAAGAAGTAAGATCGTGTTCAACTATTGAGTGCTCCAATGCTGTGTTTCCAAAACTCCACCAATAAAAAAGGACGTATTATGGTTCCGGGCTGAACACATCGATTTTTTCACAGCACCATCTCTTTCGAGCTGCTGACAACACTCAAAGAATAATAACTTCCAAGAAAGCTTCTCAAATTTCGCCGTTCGAAGTCGGCAAAAACTGTAGGTCCCTTCTACTCGTGAGAGAACAGTAGCGCGTACAACAAGAGTGAATTACAAGATGAATTACGGTTTGGTGCTATAATAATAATTGAACAGTCCACAGAGGACCAGAGCCTAGTTTGCTCATCAACTGCTCATGCTGTGCGCGCTACTGTTCTCTCACGAGTAGAAGGGACCTTTTGTTTTTTGTCGACTCCGAACGGCGAGTCGGCGCCTATTTTTTGCACTATGGAAGCTGTTTTAATATCCCCCAAAGGTTTTCAATCGGATTGAAATCTGGGGACTCAGCCGGCTAGTTCTTTACGTCAATCCGATTTGCCCGAAACCACTCGTTTAAATTTCGACTAGTGTGTTTGAGTCATTGTTCTGTTGGAAGTCACATTAAGGCCGCATATTTGCTTCGCAATAGGTTAACGTAACAATTTGTAATATGTCTATGTAAACATTTTGCTCCATAATGCTTATGCAACGGACCAACACCGTAATATGAAAAAACTACCTCACACCACTCCTCCTTCGTATTTAACGGTTTTGGTGGTATACTGGGGCAGGTATTCAGTGTTAGGGGTTCGTCTTACATATGGCCGTGAGCCAATACCATCATCTAACACATTTTCGGATTCACCTTACTGTGTGAGTTCAGGAAAAAAATATAAGCACTTTTTATAGTTTTTATAAAGGCACTGATTTTTTTGTGTTCACAGCTGTATATGGATTTTTTAACAGACTAAAGCTGTCGTATGTTTGAATAGAGTTCGTAGTCACCAAAGCAGATAGCCCCACATAGCGGAAAATGTATACCTGGGATTGTAAAAGAAAGAATTCAGTTGGCTAGAATCGAATCGAAGACACACAGACTACCGAGATCCCCAAAAAATGAATCCCTTTATTCATGCAGAAAGTTGATTCCATCCATCCATCTCCTATTTCTCTTTCGAATTGATAAACATTTTTTGCACAAATTATTAACTTAAAAATACAACAGTGAGTGAGCTTTACAAACAAGATACAAAATACAACACGACCACCACAAACCGCGAGAAACACCAACAGCAACAACACCAACCACAACGGCGAACATCAAACAGTCAATAATGATGAAATGCGTCAGTCACCCTGAGATACATATCATTTAGCGCTAAGAGATGAACCCGTCAAGATGAATGAAATGCGATTAACAACCATGACGAGGGTTCGTGTGTTCTGCGTTGTTGACGAGAATACGACATCGATCGACGCCACACCGACACAGGGGACGCACAATTGAATGCCAGCGCAGACGTGTTATTCATACTCAATGACGTGCTGCACAGTTTGATTGGCAATTGGGATGCAACAGCGACACAAACGATACCTTAGACGGTGCTTTCGGTAAAGTAGCTCGGCCTCAAGGGGACAATCGTGAATGAATAGCCTATAGTTTCCACTTCACCAGAGAGACAGGGAAAGAGAAAAAATTTGAATATGCCTGCCACCTGCACACCGACCCAGGCGAAGGGAGCTTTGATACTTACTTTTGAATTACTAAGGGCTGCTGCGAGATTGGCCCACGGACGTTGTTCGGGTTGAGTGGTCCATCGGGGATGCCGTCCAGAGCGATCGGGATGATGCGTGTCTTCACACCGCCTGCGGTGCTCGTCTGCTGAACGATCCTGGGAGTGGGCGAGGTCACCCGGTTCAGGTCCTCTCCGCCGACATAGTTATTGTAGCCCTGGTCCACGAACTGATTCGGTGAGCGAACGATGTAGCTGGGTGAATTTTGTCCTGTAACGGGGAAAGAGTCGTATTTTGTTGACTAACTCGAATTTGTTTCTTTCCTACCGTTTGCACCCTGTGCCAGGGGTGGGGAAGGCACGCTGCTGTACTGCGGCTGATTAGCAGTGTAGAAGGGCTGGGGTCCGAATCCAGGCGCTGCCGATGGGGTGCGAGTTGGGGTCGGGGACTGCTCCAACTGGATGGGGATGATTCTCTCCTAAAATAAACAACTTTCGTCAGCAACTGGAATGAAACAAGAATGACCTGGTGTGTACAAACCTTCACACTAGAGTTGTTGTTGTTATTGTTGATTTGTAATCTGAGGCCAGTAGAATTTCCACTACCACCGAAGCCATTGCTAGCCTGCGAAGGAGGAGGTGGCGATTTGATGCGATTCAATAGCTGTACGTCTGCCTGCGGCTGTGACTGTTGCTGCTGTGGCACCCATCGATTGGCTGGGGGTTGCCGCGACGGTTGCTGTTGCTGCTGCTGAGAATCTTGCTGTCTCTGCAAATCAAACATCAAATAGGGCGATTAAAGCAACTGTCAAGGCTACACCGGCCATTTAATGATTTCTCTGCACGCTCCACGTTCCGCACTTCCGCATTACGGATGCCAACGCGTTTTTTTATTTTCTCTTTTTATTTTATTGGGAACCGCGCAAGTGTTTGTTGCATATTTTCACCCCCGTCGGTTGCCAAGAGACGAACACAAGTGTCGGAAGGACCTACCTCTGTGCTTGTGCTTCAAGAACCATTCTGAATAACACAAGGAAACAGACCGGGTCGAGCGGGTTGGATTTACGTTCGCAGAACGAACGATGTCGAATTAAAAATAAGTCTTTTGCGTGTGCGGATATCTAAAAATATTCCCCGCTCCACACCCTCCTCGCCCAAAGCACTTTGATTAGCGGTACACGACTGCGGTCGAATGGCGGAGTATTGTGCGGCCACTGACGGTTTATTTTCCTTATGTCATCGTAAAATGTTGCACTATTTGCAGCACCCCTCGCTCGGTGGGATTTATCTTTTCCGGCAGGGGATTCAAGCTAAACACAATTTGTGGGAGATGATAAAAATACTGCAGGTGTAGGTGAAACCGAAGAGAAATGGGCACCAGACTGCCAGACGGAAAGTGTGTGTTAATTCGAAAAACTGTCTAGAGGACTTGTGAAACATCTGCTTTTAGACGTCTTTAGCTGATGACATAGATAAAGATTTTGAAGAAGTTCTAAGTTTGGCAAGCACAAAGGAATATTGCTCACATTTTGGGTATTCTTCCTAGAAAGGCGAGCAAGAACTTTAAAGCAGCCTTGTTCGTAAATTGCTGTGTGATGTCAAATACTTTCGAACACAGATTTACTATTGAAATATTCCTAATTGACAGTTTGTTAAGATTTTACGAGTAAAAATCGATTAGTTAGCTTGCTAAGAATCCGTGAACAAAATAATTTCAAAACGTACCTATTATCTCCAAAGAATTCTCGGCGACTGAAGTTGAAACTCAGAGAGAGACGTCAATTGAGTCCACAACAACTGAATCCAGGAAACATTTAATTCATATACAGAATGTCGGATAGGAAGCTTTTAATTCGCTTTAATCATACAATCTATTGCAATGTGGCCAGAAGTCGTCTTCGATTTCCTTTCAATTTAATATTTCCCTAAACAAATATTTAAACGACGTATAGAATACAATAACAGTCCACAGGGGAACCAGTGCCTAGCTTGCTCATCAACTATTCGTAATGTGGGCGCAACTGTTCTCCCACGAGTAGAGGAGGCCTCCATTTTTTTGCGATTCCAAACAACGAAGTTTGAGAAGCTTTCTTAGGCAGTTATTAATCTTTAATTGTTGTCAGCAGCTCGAAAGAGGTGGTGCTGTGAAAAACTCGAGGTGTTGAGCCGGGAAACGAACCTAGGCCTTCGGTGTGTGAGCGTGGCACTCTACCCACTACACCACGACGACCACAATTTCCTTTTTATTTCCTTAAACAATTTTTTAACGATGATGACGAACCTAATACAGCTGCCCGGTAAAATTTTCATTTAATCTTAGCAAGGACGAGTAAAAATTGCATTCCCCTAATTTCGACAAGAACAAGATACCAGCATAGATATGAATCTTCAGAAATACCAGGTACCCGGAGGGCTTTGAACAAATTGAATGTACACAGCGAGCAATTAATGACGCGGAAGCTGCTGAAATTAGTTTGGCGGTAAACGATGACAAAACAAAATGCATGGTTTCATCATGGAAAGACAACGTCTCAAAAAATAAACACCTAAAAAGACAGCAAGAACTTTAAGGCAAACTTAAATTTGCTTCACCCAGAGCAACAACACCACTCTTGCCGAAAGCTGTTTATTTTGGGTCAAGCCAGCTAAACGGATTCTTAAAACCATCCTTGTTATAAAAAGTGGATAAGGATGTCTTTCCGAGGAAAGTGTTTGCCTTGCTACATTTGTTCATATAAGGTGGCATCGGAAGAGCAGGTCTTTAGGCTCTGCAGCGACCATTTTGTTTACAACGGTTACAACGTCCATCGCCAAAGCAATGTACCAAGTATACCGGTATGAAGTGAGCGTCAACATACAAATGTCTCAATAGGGAACATTTGTTGTGAAAGAGCCCTAATTTTGTTTGTTTGCTTGCTATGACATCTGTGAAAAATATTTAGTATACATCAAGTCATTGAACAGACAACATCATATTTTTCATCGTGTTAAAAATGTCGAATTTTGTACCAGAAAGTGATGATTTGCGGAAAGCATTAATTTTTTGTTTTCATTTGAAGAAAAGTGCTGCAGAGTCACATCGAATGCTTGTCGAGGCATCGGAAGCAACATGCAAAACATTGTTTCAACGGTTTAGAAATAATGATTTTGATGTGAGAAATGAAGAACGTCGAAGACCACCAAAAAAGTTTGAAGACGCCGAATTGCAAGCGATATTGGAAAGAGACGACACTTTGAGTCAAAACCAAATACCCGCATTGTTAAATGTTGCAAAACAAACAATTTCTGACCGTTTAAAAGCTATGGGAAATATCCAAAAGTGTTGAAATGGGTGCCACATGAATTGAATGAAAGACAGATGGAAAACCGAAAAAAAACTTGTGAAATTTTGCTTCAAAGAAAATCGGTTTTGCATCGGATTGTTACTGGCGATGAAAAATGGATTTATTTTCAGAATCCTAAACGAAAAAAATTATGGGTTAATCTGGGACAATCATCAACATCGACTGCAAAACCAGATCGATTCGGCAAGAAGATAATGCTGTGTGTTTGGTGGGACCAGAAAGGTGTGCTGTACCACGAGCTCCTAAACTTTGGTGAAAGCGTTAATACTGATCGCTACCGACAACAAATGATCAATTTGAACCATGCATTGATCGAGAAACGACAGAATGGGCCAGAAGACACGGCAGGGTAATTTTTCTCCATGACAATGCACCTGCACACAAAGCAAAATCGGTTCAGGATACAATCAAAACCCCCACCCCACCCGCCGTGTTCACCAGACTTGGCTCCTTCCGACTACCATTTGTTTTCATCGATGGGACACGCATTGGCTGAGCAGCACTTTGATTCCTAAGAGGAGGTCGAATTTGGGTGTCTTATTGGTTTGCTTTAAAAGACGAACAATTTTATTGGTGTGGTATTCACAAATTGCCAGAAAGGTGGTCAAAATGTGTAGAAAACAATGGCCATAACTTTAAATAAAATGTTTTTACTTTCCCATTATTAATTAGTGTTTTATTTTCAAAAAAAATTCAGTTGTACCTGGTAGGCTATTTGACAGCACAGCTTACGCCGAAGAAACTTCAATTCCCCACCATTAGAACAACACAACCCGGACATCTCGTCTTATATGATGTACAGGAGTGGGGAAGAACCATCATTAAGATTGTGAAAATTGAGACAGCTAACTCCGCCTAGAGGGCTAGGATCATCCCAAATCTTTTGAACTTCTTTCCCAGAATCTATTGGAACTACAACAAGCCACGTTTCTCGAACAATTTTCAAATTTCCCAAAATTCGATGACATTTTCAACGTTTCGAAATGTTTAAAAAAATGGCCAAAAAGACCTTCGGGCTAGAAGAAGAACACTAACCCACTAAAATATTCGCGAAAGGCTTTATTCCTAGAGGTCGACTTTGACAATTCAACAACAAAAATATTTGCAACAAAGGAAACAATGTGTGAATACAGGAGGATCCTACAGCTATCAAAAAAGCTCTCAATTGAACTATCCCATAAGTATTCAAACAGACCAAGTTGAATTATCTTTATCATCGATATTCACACACGAAAGGGTGCTTACCAGAAGCCACAACATAAACTCCGACCGCTGGATCTGACTCTGAGTTTTCTCAGCCGAATCTATAAATTGATTTTGTCGGATTTATGAAATATCACAGAAAATTCGAATGAGCAGCTTGAAAAGGTTCGAAGCCTGAAGAGCACAAATAAGGTACAAATTGTTCCAAAATGATCAAAACTCATATTCCTCCTAGTGAATGAAATTTGATCCCGAATAGTTTATTCATTTTGAAGTGGCGTAGAGAAATGAATGATGATTAAACTCCTCTGCGGACAGATGTGAGATTTGGTTTTACATGATCACCTGCATCTCGGCTTATATCACTGGGTCGATTTTTCCATGAGTTGAAGATAAGGCATGACAAAACGCCTTAGTTACCCAATTGAGATCATGCTTGAGGGACAATCACCCTATCTTGTTTTCAAGCGAGGACTTTCTTAAATCTCTGCTGCTCTCTGAGTCGCAGCGCCCGGTTGAGAATGCAATTCCACACTGAGCTGGGGTAGTCCCCTAATCGCCTTGCCTAGCCCAGGTTGAACAACAATTAGACAAGTCAGCACAGAACACTAATTTCGGCTCTGCCGGTGATGTTAGGTGGTAAGCCACAGCCACCACGATACTCCCACAAAGGGGCCTACCGCTCGTTCAGGCTGAAACCGAGGTTCCAAGGGCTCCTGACCTACCGTGGCAACAGAGTATACCGTCTGGTCAAGCTACCAGTCAGGTTCCCTCAAAACCTGGGTCTGATAGCTGCCAACCCGCCACAAATTCGTCTTTTCTCCATCAGTGTTTCCGTTGACACTATAAATAGTGACACGGATGTGATTTTTGAACCATGCGATTCATAAAATCCAGTCACATCATCTGAATATCCTCTGACATTCCTGGGATCTGCAAAGTTTTTAAACAATTATGGTTCCTAAAATGGCTTTTCTTCGAATAAAAGATCCCTTCAAACTAATGCCACCTACAAACTACGAGCCTCTGAGCCTCGTCTAGACAGCTAACATCCTTCGGGAGTCGCCAAAGAACTCGAAAAGGGCATAAAATGTGCTTACAAATTCAGTTCGAAGATAAAATTTAGACTCCCCATGAAGGAAGCGACCAACCGCAGTGTGCCAAGCAGTCTAAGCTTCCAACAGAACAGTCTCGGCGGTCTATCCAATTGCTTTCAATCAATCAACGAATTCCCTTTTTTTGTCTCTTGTCTCTTTTTGCCTCTCTGTCTTTCCCAGAACAGTCTTCATGATACAGTACAAACTTCCTAGCAGGTCTTACATCAGTAAAAATTCAATTTAAACTTACATCTCTTTGAGCAAAAGCTTGTGGAGCCGGTGGCGATTGCGGCTTCTGGGGAGAAGTGAAAATTTCTCGTGATCTCAAGTAAGCCGGACTCGTTTGCTGCTGCTGGGGCTGCATCTGTTGCTGCGGCTGCGGCTTGGGCGACTCAGCTGGGGCCGGACTCTGCATTTCCCTTGGCCGGGAGACATTGTTTTGGATTGAGTGTGGCGATGGGCGTGGAGAACGCCATGGCACCGATTGCTGCTGTTGCTGTTGTTGCTGTTGTTGCTGCTGTTGCTGCTGCTGTAGCATCTGTTGCTGTTGTTGTTGCTGCTTCTGTTGTTGTTGAAGCATTTGTTGCTGTTGCTGTTGCTGAAGCAATTGCTGCTGTTGCTGTTGTAACATTTGTTGTTGTTGTTGCTGAAGCTGTTGTTGTTGTTGTTGCTGTTGGTATTGAGGCGAAGTTGGGCCCTGGTATTGTGCCGGTGGAGTAAACTGCTGCGGCATGCGCTGAACTGAAGGCGACTGGGGCTGAGGGGTACTCGGTGTGTACTGGAACTGCGGTGGCTGGTATTGCCTTTGGGCAGCTGGGGACTGTTGGGGCGAGAAGTGAGTACTCTGCTGGGGACTGTCGATGCGTTTTTGCTGCTCCTGCTGAGGAGTTCTAGGAGGGCTTGCGGCTCGCTGAGGGGTATACTCTTGGCGCATCGGCTGTGGCGATGGCGAACGGTATTGGTTCTGCTGGGCTGGGTACTCATTCTGTTGCTGGCTATTGTTGTAGCTGTACTGGTTCGTTTCAGGTTGTTGGTCTTTCGGCGGAGATCTATTGGAATCTGAGGGAGACACATAACTGAAATTATTAAAGAACCACGGAGAACAGTGGAGATGCTTACCGTTTTCGTCATTACCGACCATGGGACTCTTCGATCGCTCCTTGCGGTACTCCTCCACCCAGAAGTTGTTCTTCTCCTGCGGTGGGGGCACCTTCTTCAGGGTGGCCATCGGGTTCGGAGGAATTTTGATTTCCGGACGGAAGCCCAGTGGTGGTGGTTCGAAATTTTGTGGAGTTGGGGATTTCCTTGTGTTCGCAGCACTTCCATTCGATTGTGGCGACAGCTTACTCTGTGGAGCTGGTGGTGGAGGTGGGGGACCGCCGGCCTTGTTCGGCTGCGGCGGTGGCGGTGGTGGCGGCCCAGTTGGGAGCACCTGGAAGGGCATTCCCATGGCTGTGGCACCCAATTGTGCAGCCGGCGATGTGCCACCGTTGCTCTGTTGCTGTGCTGTTGGTCGATTCATTTGCTGCTGACCGGTCGCGCCTTCGCACTGTGCGTTGCGTGCCAATCGCTTGGCCATTCGCTGGCTCTTGATCTGTGACAAGTCTATGCCACCGGGCGTGTAGGTGAAGGGCTTCTTGTCTTTTGTCATCATCGCGTTCTGGACGCAGGCGGGCGCCTCGTA
Source organism: Eristalinus aeneus (assembly GCA_955652365.1). NCBI lineage: Eukaryota > Metazoa > Arthropoda > Insecta > Diptera > Syrphidae > Eristalinus > Eristalinus aeneus. Next base: position 67,643,337 of record OY019133.1, read on the forward strand.
TGCCGGCGCCTGGGTGGGCAGCCGCTGCGACGGAACCGAGCCAGTGGAGATGGGTGGAGCTGGGGGCGTACCATATCTGAAATGGGAAAAAATAAAAACTCGCTTTAGCCTTGTTTAACCTTGTGCAATTGAATGGCGATGACATAATGTGTGCTCAGTTCACCCCATCAGTCCCTGTCAAGTTTGGACGTTAGCCCAGAAGTTGTCGCGAATCGACAACCCCAAATCGGCGGTGCCTCTTCTGCTGTTGGCACACATCATTGTTTTGATCGTTTTCTCCCAAGAGGGCGACCTCTCAGCGAACCTAAAACTCAGTCTGTGTGAGGACTGGTTGCTCACGCAACAGCCGTGAGTGTGCTCCGTCTGTGCCGCTTGTCATCGGTAAAGACGTCTTTGGGGGATGTTTAATTGAATCGGAGGAAAGTTTGGAACATTGACGTCATGCTTAAAATAGATATGCCATGTGAGCGGCTTATGATGGCGTCAGACGAGGCAATAATGGGGAAGCGAAGAAGCACGCGTGTGTGCTGTCATCTGGTTTGCATATACTTTATGTTTAGATTTGGTGCAAGAGATGTTTTTTGGTAACCTTAAAAACGGAGTGTGGGCGATTCTTTTGAGTTTGAGAGACTTAAATAGGACAAGAGAACTGTTGTTGGATTATCTGCCTGCCAATTTGAAGGCAATTGGGGTCAGAATTAATTTAGGAAGACAAATATGAACTGCAACCAACGAACTGCGAAGAGATGAGTTCAAAAAATGGCGTACAAGGAATCGGTTCAGACAGCAAATTATTGGGTAAACCTGATTCTCCACAACAAATAGGACAAGAGGACTGTTGTTAGGTTATCCGGCTGCCAATTTGAAGGCAATTGGGGTCAGAATTAATTTAGGAAGACAAATATTCACTGCATCCAACGAACTGCGAAGAGACGAGTTCAAAAATTGGCGTACAAGGTCGGTTCGGTTCAGACAGCAAATTATTGGGTAAACCTGATTCTCCACAACCAGCGCCTTTTGTCACACCCTCCGTTGCTCAAAACTCACACCTGATTCACCCAAGTCACCACGCAATGTTGAGGCAATGTCGGTTTGTCAAATATCAAAGTCATCATCGATATCGTCGGCGTCGGCCCACTTATTTTGTTCGATTTGCGGCTGTGACGCCTTTGCGAAATACGCCCTTATTTCGGTTTTGTCACTTGGCTCCAATTTATTTCTCCCCGTTTGCTGTGCGATCGATGCTGCAAGGTCTGTGAGTGTGTGACAAAATGTAGGGCACCGCCGCTTCAACACTCGTATCGGATTAGTGTGACAAAGCCTCCTCTGTTTGGCTCATTTGCGGTTGATTCAAATTTAGATTCGCACTCGTGGATTAATGGGAACGGGGTGTTTCGTAATGTCGCAGCCACCGCCACCACTGCGACAATCTGTGCCGAACTGCGGTTTTTGCATGAGTCCGAGGTGGTCTTGAGATTAATTAGCGACCAACTTGATACGTAAGATTTCATCAAGTGACTACGACGACAACTTGAGCTTCGTTTAGAATTCGATTCCGCAGAGGTGGACTGTGCTGCCTCTCAAGCAACATCAGAAAACTTGAAACACAGCGAAATCCCAACACAGTTGCGGTTACCCCCAACAACCTTAATTGTTTCGTTACAGAGGAACAACGTCTCAAGATGTTTCCCCTAATAACCAGATCGTTTCAGAAAGTAAGCACTTGACCAAACGCGTCGACCACTTGAACAATACGAAACGAATTCGGAACGTCCGCCAGCGCGCGTTTTTGCCGTTCTCCACCAGTTTCATAATTTGTTTGCCAGGGGAATATGGGGGAAATTTTCCAAATACACTGGCATTCGTAAACAGATATTACACATCGGGGCGTGGGTGATTCATTGGAGACGTCGGTCGCTGATGCAGTGCTGTTCCACTTTGAAAGAGTGCTCGACTTGCAGTTTCTACGATGTCCGTTGGAATAGAACGCATTCTTCACTAAAAATATACAAATTAGTCACTCGTATGTGATTGCATTTGAGAGACGATTTCATGGAATGGTATTGCTCTGTGGGAAGATGCAACCAAATGACACTGCTAAGTGGCACTTTTTGAAGGGGACTTAGTCATCGTTATTATATTTAAAAGAAGCGGATCAACGATAACAATGTGCGGAATTGATGAGAATTAATATTTGTTATTATTTTGTACAATCTTTTCCGGAAATGTGACGATAGAGGGAATGATCACCGTCTTGAAGAGTTAAGTCTTAAGAAACCGAAGATCTCGTTTGACATAAGGTGGGTTACAATGTACGCCAGAATTGCAGTTTGAGTTGTGATGTTTCGAGAGATGGTCTTATTTTATTTGCGATCCCAGTTGCTCTTTTTCGAGATTCCTTTTATTCTTCCTATTTTAAGCCTCCGTACAAGGCTTGTTAGGTGAGATCCACTTTTCGATCTTCAGTGAGTATGATGATGATATGAGAGAATATAGGTTTTTTTGTGACCTCAGTTCTTATATCTGGCACTGTATGTGAAACATCGAAACAGAACCGCCTGTTTTCTAATTTATTATTGGTTTCGATCTGACTCTTTTTGATCTCTAATTTCTTGTATGATAGCTGGAAAGAACATAGATCTATGGTTTATGTTACACTTTTCTTCCCCGTTGTTGACCGGTTTTTGTACGTCCTAGGCCTTTGTTTTAATGTTTGATCAAATTTTTGGAACTTTTTCGACTTCATTTGGATTTGTTTTTTGAAAGCCGTTTGGTCTTTGAAATTAATTTTGGATCTGTATGATCTTTACTCATTTAATATATCAGGAAGGCGAATTAATTTAGTCTGTTCTTTGTGTTGAAAAGTTTGTTTTGATGAAAAGACAATATCACTTAAGGGTATGGTCCTTCAGAAATGGCTTAATTTTCTTATCTTTCTGCTTATTTTTGAATATCGTCTCTAAAAAAATAGTCTTCTCTATCATCGATCCAATCATTGAACCAGTTTTTGATTTCTTCAAAAGACCAGACTCGAACCAACGATCGGAAAGAGCAAAGTCATCATCACTCAAAGTATTGTCCGTCAGAAAGGGCTACATTTTTTTATCTTTCTGCTTATTTTTGTCTTCTCTGGCATCGATCCAATCATTGAACCAGTTTTTTATTTCTTCAAAAGACCAGACTCGAACCAACGATCGGAAAGAGCAAAGTCATCATCACTCAAAGTATTGTCCGTCAGAAAGGGCTAAATTTTTTTATCTTTCTGCTTATTTTTGTCTTCTCTGGCATCTATCCAATCATTGAACCAGTTTTTGATTTCTTCAGAAGACCAGACTCGAACCAACGATCGAGCAAAGTCTGGAGAATAGGACGAGTGGGGAAAGGTCTTCCATTTCAATATTTTGAAGCAGTGTTGTCGAAAGTTATCGCGTTGAAAGATCACCTTGATATGCCTATCGTTTATGACCGTTTTTCACGCAATACACACAGTGGTTTCGCTTCGTCTTAACAGTTCATAGTATACAACAGCCGTCTGGTCCCACCATATGCAGAGCCGTAAATGTGGTTCCTTTGGCGCTGATGTAGGCGATGATGAAAAGGGTTCAGAAGGCTTTGCATAGTATATCGAGCGATATCTAGGTAAATCCATTTTTCATCTCCAGGGTCAATCCAGTGCAAACATTTTCTTTCTTTGATATCTTTCAGGAAGCAGTTCCAAGGTGACAAATCGTTTTTCGATATCTCTCTTTGCATCCAATTTCCTTGCTTTTGAATAATTCCGAAATTCTTAAACCGAATGGAAATCGTTTGCTGAGTCACTTCGAATGACACTGCAAGTTCGTTTTGCGTTTGACACGGATCTGGATCCAGTAAAGCCAATTCCTCATCTCATCTCAACTCATCAAACATTTCAGGCTGGGCGGGATGCAAACTTTTTGGGCTGGCGAAGACGCTCCTTGCCTCCAGCACTTAAATCACCACTTATAAATTGTCAAAACCACTCTCTGATTGATTTGTCTGTCGAAGCAGAATTACCATAAACTTCTTCAAATACTTGATGGGTTTTATCTGCAGTTTTTTCGAACTATACCAGGTATACCCGTATAAAGTGAGCGTCAAGATACAAAAGTTTCGAAAGGGAACATTCGTTGTGAGCGAGCCCTTATTCTTTTTTCTTTGTTTGCAACATCTGTGAAAAATATTTAGTATACATCAAGTTTTTGAACACACAACATTATATTTTTTCATCGTGTTAAAAATGTCGAATTTTGTACCAGAAAGCATAATTTTTTTGCGGAAAGCATACATTTTTTTTTTTCATTTGAAGAAAAGTCCTGCAGAGTCGCATCGAATGCTTGTCGAGGCATATGGTGATCGTGCTCCATCAGAAGCAACATGCAAAAGATGGTTTCAACGGTTCAGAAATAATGATTTTGATGTGAGAAATGAAGAACGTCGAAGAGCACCAAAAAAGTTTGAAGACGCCGAATTGCAAACGATATTGGATGCAGATGACACTTTGAGTCAAAACCAAATACCCGCATTGTTAAATGTTGCAAAACAAACAATTTCTGACCGTTTAAAAGCTATGGGAAAGATCCAAAAGTGTGGAAAATGGGTGCCACATGAATTGAATGAAAGACAGGTGGAAAACGGAAAAAACACTTGTGAAATTTTGCTTCAGAGACACGAAGGAAAATCGATTTTGCATCGGATTGTTACTGGCGATGAAAAATGGATTTATTTTAAGAATCCTAAACGGAAAAATGATGGGTTAATCTGAGACAACCATCAACATCGACTGCAAAACAAGATCGATTCGGCAAGAAGACAATGCTGTGTGTTTGGTGGGACCAGAAAGGTGTGCTGTGCCACGAGCTCCTAAAACCTGGTGAAACCGTTAATACTGATCGCTACCGACAACAAATGATCAATTTGAACCATGCATTGATCGAGAAACGACCAGAATGGGCCAGAAGACACGGCAAGGTAATTTTGCTCCATGACAATGCACCTGCACAAAAAGCAAAACCGGTTCAAAACACAATCAAAACACTTGGCTGGGAGCAGCTACCCCACCCGCCGTATTCACCAGACTTGGCTCCTTCCGACTACCATTTGTTTTCATCGATGGGACACGCATTGGCTGAGCAGCACTACGAGGAGGTCGAAAATTAGGTGTCTGATTGGTTTGCTTCAAAAGACGAACAAGTTTATTGGCGTGGTATTCAAAAATTGCCAGAAAGGTGGTCAAAATGTGTGGAAAACAATGGTCAATACTTTGAAAATGGTTTTACTTTCCCATTAATAATTAGTGTTTTATTTTCATACCTGTATACCTTTTAACAGAAACTTCCCGCGAATGCTGTTTATTTAAAACAAATTCGAATGTTTTCGAAGAGAAAAAGAAGCAGTCACTTATGCGCTATAAATATTGCTAAAGAATGTCACACCTTTCCAGTAAAGAAGGAAATCACTTTCCAGATCAGTCTCAACTTGCAGATGGCGCCATCTTTTGAAACCGCAATTTGTGCTCCAATATAATGCGAGATTATAGTAAGATTCATCTTAAATAGTTATGTGATTTTTACAGTGTTCCTTAGTGGATTTCCTCTAGTCACAATTGCTGTCATATTCTACCTTATTTAAATTTGATTTTCGCTACGCATTTTTATTTTCAGTTTTATTCATTCCCATCTTTCTTGCTCACTTAATCCTTATGACAGTTTATGGTCCTGTTTGACGTAAAATCCTAAAAAGAGCCCTAGAGGGATATATTCTGAAATTCCTGATCTTACATTAATTTTGTTGTGATCTCTTCTGGGATCTTTTACCCTACGTCATGAGAATTGCTAACATTTTTTTCAATTGAAGATACTTTCGTTGAGACGATTACTTATCACCATATTTCAATTTTCTAAAAATCTTAAATCATGTCGAGGTCTCTAGAATTTGAGGTTCTTTTTTGTTTTTTGTTTAAATCTGGCTTTACCATTGTTCTGTTTGTTTTTGCCTCCTATAACCCTATTTGGAATAAGGGGAGAATGCAAGTACTGTACTGCTGGATGGATTTAGACAAAAACATAGAAGTGCCATGTCCTTTTGTTTGAAAGTTTTTTTTCATCAAATCAATTCGTTTTAAATTTGTGGCATAATGCGTAATATCTATTAACCCAACACTTGGAACAAAGGAACAAGTTCTTCCATGTCTACGACATTTCATACAGCGGTGAATTATCTTCACGAAGTTTGAGCAGACGATCTTTATAACAAGAATACATTCCACTCGTAATTTTACAAAATTTTTCATTTCTTCTTAACGATAATTTTGCATTATAAGACTTTTCAGTCCAGAAGTGTTTACGATTTGCCTCCAATTAAAGTTCGATTCAGATTCATTAACGAGGCTCCATTGAGATCCAATTTCGGCTATGATCACTTCCCTGTTCGTCTTCATTCAGAATTAAAACATTTGCTCTGGATTGGTCTATTCAAAAACGATAGCCGTATTCATTCGCCTCAAGGACGAATCTATTTCAACACCCTCCCGAAATAACAATTAATAGGAAATCTGTAAATTTTGAAAAACGATTCGTTAACCGACATCAAAGCACCTCTTTACGAGCACATGTCATAACCATCAAGATCACGCAGAGCATCGCCTCCCCTAATCGGTTGGAGGAAAACATTACCCATTGTGTTGCTAATTCCGCACAAAACAATTGGCCAGCCGCAGAAACGTGCGCTGGTGATAAATTTTCCAACAGCCGCCCAACGATTGGATTAAAAATAGAAAATCCCTTTCGCGTTTAACAAAACACATGCCCATCATCCTCGCTAATTAATTGCCGACTCGACGTGGTCGTAGTCGTTGTAGTGATCTTCTGATCGGCCTACGCACTGAACACACCCACTCAACGCGAAATAGAACAAAACTCGCTAGGCTCAGCAGTTCTTTGGCTGCCTTGGACATTGTGTAATCGTTTGCCAATCGGAACAACTCGCCCCATCCACTCCGGTCACATAATAGACGCACCGGCTGAACGCCCTTGATCCCGAATTGCAGGCTCGTAAAGTTTCCAACATTAAACAATATTTTCGAGCGGCTCGACTCGAACGGTGAGGCGGCAGCGCACTAGTACAGAGAGGCTTGGAATTGCAGCAGGAATCTAAGCCCGTGGGTTATGAGGCTGCCCTTCGTGTTTGCAACAGCTGGGCAGCGACTTGGTCCTCCCGTATCTGAGATGAAATACCAAAGGGGCAATAAAGAGATGCGCACATCAATGCAGCTAAAAATAGACTCCTCACCCAAGACTTTGTATCTGCGTCCTCCACAAGAGGTAACCAACAAAACCGAGTCCGAAGGAAAACAAATCCAAAGGAAAAAATGCTAATTATCCGAGAGTGTAGAGTCAGCGGCAGCGACGGATATCGCTGGCGTTGACACGCTCATAAGTTCATTTCGATTGAGTTTATGGCGCATTGGGACACGAAAGCCATCAGCAGCGGATGGATACGGGCGGCAATTAATCAGAATAACTGACCTCGTGGGCGGATGGGTGACGATGCAAAATTTTCCATTTCAACCTAAGACTAAGAATAATTTATGATTAATGTACCTGGCAGATGTGCGCATATCTCGGGATGATGTCGGAAAATATTTGACAACGGGCACAAAGGTGACTTGCGAGAGAGTGAAGACCAACTGTCGTCTGACGCAGATGGAAGTAAAGGAAATTGGGAAGAGGGAAAATGGAGAGCCGGAATTACTGTCTCCTCTCAAGGAGAAATTGTCGAATAAATGAATAAATTTTTAAGAGCCAGCTGAGGACCTGTTGGATCAAAAGAAATGGGAGTGAGTAAATGGACAGAGATGGCGCAAAGTGTTTTGATTGATTTTTATTGGGCTGTCAGCAAACACTCACAGAAACGCGACAAATGCAAAGTAATCTGACCTCGCAGTAGAAGATCAAAGAGTGAAGCTTGTCTTTGGTATATTTTGAATGTGGGCACAGTCGGGTGCAGTAACTGACAAGCCGGAGATCCTGTATTTCATTTGTGAACTTAACGTTTATGATAAACTTTACACAGTCCATCTTTTAAAAGAGCTTATAACAACCATCGCATGAAGTCGGTAATAAACTGTAGTATTTCTGCATTCATGAGAGAAAAATGAAACTCCACTCTCTATGGTGTTTTACATTTTCCTATCATTCTGTAGAACGACACACGGCAAATATTGCAGAGGAGTTCGTAGTTTAGAGCAGCAGATTTGTTTAATAAAGCAACAGTCTCATAAATGTTCATACAAAAACAATGCCGCTTTGATGACTCAAGAAAAGTTCTTCGGACATTTCGTGAATATTAGCGAAAACAAACTTGTGAAGGCACCAGTACAAGACATAAGAAACTCCATATGTCAAGAATGTGTTCGTTCTCATAAAGTGAATTCACCGTGTGGTGAGGTATCCATGCAAAATCGTTACAAACGAAAACAACCTTGCTTTGAACACAAAAGTTTCTTTCAAAAACACCCTACAAATTTTTTGTTCGGACTACAAATTAAGTTTGAGCCCCTAATTACCCTTATCTTATCCATTGAAGCACCGCAATGGCCAGAAGTCACTTTAGGTCTTTTAAAATAATCCGTCACACTCAAAACACTTCTTTGGCCCCACTATGCGAGGAACTCGACAAAAGCGTTGTCACTCTTCTAAAAGTTATTCCTTTCATGTCATATACCTCAATCAAGGGTGGGACAGGGTGCGAGCGATCACTTCTTCTTCTTCTTATTGTTGCACTACAGCCCGGATAGACCTGGGCCTCAACCAACATGCCTCTTCAGCCAGAACGATCTTCCGCTAGCTGCCTCTAGTTCCACACTCAAAGTTGGTTGAGGTCCTTCTTCACTTGTCTGCGCCAGCTTATTCTACGTCGTCCTCTATTGCGTTGACCCAATGGCTCAGATTCGAAGACATTTCGGGCCCGAGCGGTGGTGTCCATACGCTCTACATGGCCTAGTTATTTTAAGCGTTGTTTCCGAAGACGCTTGACTAGGCGCATGGCGCTGTACAACCCATAGCGTTCGTCGGTATATCTGCTCCTCCAGATGCCATCAACGCAAACAGAACCCAAAAATTGCACGCAAAACTTTGCTCTCGAAAGGACCAGAGGCTTCCTCATCCACTTTTAGTAGCGTACAGGCTTTCGCGCCATAAAGTAGGACTGGGGTGATAAAGTTGTTATAAAAAGCGAGCTTAGTCCTTCGAGAGAAGGCTTTATTACAAATTTGCCTCTTGAGCCAAAAAAACCAGCGATTGGCAAGCGTGATTTCGGTACTGGTGTTGTTGTCCCTCTTTACCGCGGAGCCGAAATAGACGAAGTCCTTGACCACCTCAAAGTTTTTGTTGCCCAGTGTAATGCTCTGTCCGAGGCGTCGATGTTGTTTGTACTTCCTTGATGACTTAGTTTTGCCCTCATTAATCACCAGATCCATTTTGGCCGCTTCCGCTTCAATGCCAGCAAACGCCTCATTGACGGCTGGCTGTGTTCGTCCAATCACGTCAAAGTCATTAGCGCAAGCTAGCAATTGAACTGACTTTTGGGAGTTCGTGCCTCTGGTGTTGACTTGTAAGTTTTGCACGATCCTCTCGAGGATGATGTTGAAGAAGTCACAGGGCAGTGCGTCGCCTTGCCTAAAACCTCGGTGAGTTCTCGGTGAGTTCTCAGTGAGTTCGTACCCGATCTTGACGGAACAGTGAGAATTGTCCATTGTCATCCATCACAGTCTGACGAGTTTGATAGGAATGCAAAATCTAGACATGGCACTGTATAGCTCGTCTCTATGCACACTGCCATATGCACGAATAAGTGGTGTGTGTCGAAATGCAACAAGCGATCACTACACCAACTCATTAATCCACCCTACTTTTCACGAGCAACATAACATAATTTACAAGATCCATGGACTGAAAAGGTACATCAAAAACGATTAACTACAGAGAAGAGAGTCAAAGTAGAGGCCACTGATCGCCGATGAGGATTCATAAGTTATAAGAAGCAGCTGCCAAATTTAGCGGAAATCTTGCCCAAACTAAACGCCAATCCTACTGGCTAAATTCGATTTTAATTTGTACAACCCAACACTATTACCTTTCTACATACTGATACTGGTACATGCACTCAATCAGGTCATCTCCAGCAACACATAAGAACTCTGCAATCATCCCCGTACCTTCAGCGATTTTGATATTGGTATCTTGTCCTCTTTTTGGTTGACAGAACGAAATTCTTGTCCACCATCGTCCAAGTGAAGCATCTTTAATGAACGTGGTATATGCAATTTGTCATTTCCGTTGAAAAGTCTTAGGAAATGATTTCTCCAAATGAGCAGCGATTGTGATTCTTCTACAAGTTGTCCATACGCTAAGCTAGTTCAAATACATTTTGCAAGCTCTGTCGCCCACGACACATGCTCAACAAATTCAATTCTATTCAATAGTTTCTCGTTTTAAAACTAACAAGATAAATGTCTCACAATTTTTCCAGAAATTCCTCTCCACAAGCATGGACCAGTCCATTCTTACTAACAAATGCCTAATCCCTTTTGAGACGTCAGGCATCATTAGAGATCACTTTGCCGGAGGACACAAATCCACGGGACATTAATCTCTTCCTATATTCGGATTTCCATCAGATAATCTGCAAGTCTGCCGCCCATTCATCGGCTGCCTAATGATCCTTGACAGATTAGTGACTCACTTCACTCGTATCTGCGGTCTGTATGCGCCTAATGAAGATGCGGATTACCGAATGATTGATCTTTTCCAAGGGAGTTCACAAATTGCCCCCAAGCCTTCACCAATCTCCAAAGTTCTTCGTCACATCGCATGAACTGCGACATGTGCTGTGAAAACTTTCTTCCTCAGACTTGCCCTTGGGGGCATGGACCCAATTCATAGAGCACACCGCAACGAAGTGAATTGTTGTGTCTACGTTGAGATGATACTTTTACACACTTTCTCAGCCCCGAGAGGAGGCACTTGTTTCAGCCCAATTAATGACATATTCTCACCTACTTTACGGGCGTCTTCACGACTCCTTCCTCGAAGCTATTTTTGATTTGCCTCTCTCATCGCCGTCTGAGTCTCAGCAAAATGATATGCCTAATGAGATGCGTGCAAGTGCGAGCAACTTCCACCCAACACTCGACTCGTGGGATACTCCGACGGGCTACTTTCACAAAAGAAAATAAAAGAAACAGAACGCAGTAAGTGCTCTAACTGACTTATCTTTCGTAATTAACTCATAACCTGAAAATCAGGGGGACCACAGTCAAGTGCCCGTCTGGATTACATAAACACTTCAATTGATGGAGCGTGGTGAGTGTTGTCCAGTGACTGACATAAACCCACTTCCAATAGTCGCCTACAACCGGCTTTCGGCTCGGTTGCCAGCTCTCCGACACCTCCTTCTCTTCCGCCGGTATGACTGTGAAAATATCGGTCTGACCCAGTTCTAGCTTGCCTCACAACCGGCTAAAATCGCGTCTAACTGTCGTTTCCCGGCTCGAGCACATCGCATTGAACCTGATTCTAGCCTCGAGTTGCGTCGTCGTGAAGAGACGTACCGCTCCGGAGCGGCTATATTAATCACTTCACTTGAAATTTTATTAGTCACTTGACATGACTTACAACGCATTTGAGGCAATCATTTCCTAGTTGGACGGCGCTGTAGTCTGGCACCAATCATTGTCTGGCAGCAATCTGGCGCTGGCCTTGCGTGAATAAAATCATTGCGAAAGTGCATAGTTCTTGATCGTCTTTATATCCCTTCCGACCACGGAAGAGCCAACTGATCGCGCAATTGAGGTCAATGTCAGGGAGAATCAAGGTCTAGTTTGTGATTAAATTCCAGGAAGGCGCCGATTTGACTGTGTCAGACTGCTACTTGGCAGCATATAATGAGCGCGATCACATTTCGAATTGGCGAGCAACAATCTGTCGCCCGATCAGTTGCTATTTTATCCACCCTACTTTATACGAGCAACACTGTTCCAAATTATGACTAACAATAATTCGCAAGGTCCACAGCACTGGACTAAAAGTGACTCAAGAGACACAACAAATGTGAGCAGCCACCGGGGAGGAGGGTCAAAGCAGTGATCGCCGATCAGGATTCACTTCCCAGATTCAAGCAAATCGCTGGGCTCATAAAAACACGCCTCACACGGTTTCCGCGTAGCCGCCCAGCTGCCAAATTAAGCGAAAATCTCGTCCGAACAAAGCCTCAGTCCCAGGCGCTGTCGGCTGGTTGTCAGGTTTCCTAGTTGCGAAGATCAATTGACCGCAAAATGTGGCCCCAGCCTTAGATGGTTCCTTCAATGCTAACGACCATCGGTGCTAACATATTTATAATCATTTGAACGTACACTGCTGACGCTGGAAGCAAAAGGAGAACACCACATCCCCGCCAGTGCTGAATGTGAGAAGGGGGCGGGAGGGAATGACTCTCACACCAGATACGGTCGGATGACACAAGTGTTGCGTCTGTTTTTTCTGTTGCGTGGCCTTTTCTGTCGTTTGTGCATTTTCTTGTGATTTATTAGTTTTCTCTGGGGCTCGTGTATGAATTTTAATTGAAGGGAATGAGTCGAGCGAGTCTACTCAGTGTCGGGGAGGGAAAACAGTTTTATGGCGCCCCAGTCGCGGTGCGGTGGATTGATGATTAAATTTGCGTTTGTTTTTGTTCTGCTTCTGAGATGAATGCGAATCGAAAGGCACTAAATTTCTTAATTGGAACATAATGGGTTCGAACTTTGAGTGGCGTTCGGTCTTTAAATCTGGATGATGGCACCTTAAGTGTCTGTGCGATGAAGCTGAGCAGTCGTTTGTGGCACGGAAGTGAGCCCGTTAAAATGGAGTGAGTCATGCAGTCCTGGTGGTCCAAGTGTTCCTTTGAAATGTCTTAAAAGTGTTTGATCGCTTAATGATCTTGCACTGATCGTTTCGTGCTGGGCGGTACATTTTTGAATTTCTTTGTTGCAGACTGGATGTGTGATTCGTCATCTGTGGTGTTTATTGTTTTTGAATATGTAGAAAACTATAACTATGTATTTGACAAAGGTTTTAAGTTTGATCATAAGCTACATATAATGTATACTCTACTAGTAATTATTTATTCGACTTTTGAGTCTGAGACATAAACCTTTTATCCTTTCGAAAGTAAATTTTACCATCCATAATAAAAGGCTTAAACGAACAGAAATCGTCTGATTTGGACGAATTGATGTAGCTGGTTGTTGGTTTATGGCTTTGACTTTGATCCATACCATTGCAAGATTCTCCCAAACTTGACAAGGGGCAAATGATGCGCTGAAGTAAGGTTTGAGATGTCCCTGTAGTAAAATTTAAGGAATGTAGCTGGGCTGTAATCACATAACTTTTCAAGCGACTATCGTCCCGATGATCAACCAAAACGATATCGTCGATTAAATTCCATCACATAACCCAGCCGCCGTGGAGCAGTGGGTAGAGTGCGATGCTCACAAGCCGAAGGGTCTAGGTTCGATTCCCGGCTGAACACCTCGAGTTTTTCACGGCATCACTTCTTTCGAGTTGCTGACAACAATCAAAGAGTAACCACTGTCTAAGAAAGCTTCTCAAACTTCGCCGTTCGGAGTCGGCAAAAAACTGTAGGTCCCTTCCACTCGTAAAAGAATAGTAGCTCGTATAGTAGGAGTAGTTGATAAGGAAGCTAGGCCCTGGTCCTGGTCCCCCTGGTCGCTCTAAGAATTATTATTAACCTAGCCACAATCGTCTCGTCTATGGTCTATTTTATATACAGTTTGTGCGCTACTGAACGCAATATATTTCTTGTCATAATTGTACATACACAACAAAACAATGAATATGGAATATGGGTTGGTGCAACAGTTCACAAAGGGACCTGGGTCCAACTTCTTTAGCAACTATTCATTTTGTGGGTGCCAATGTTCTGAAGAACAAGCTGAATGCTTTTGATTACGAATGGCGGAACTTGAGAATCGTTTTCATAGCGCTGTCAACAGCTCGAAAAAAGTGCTGCCTCGAAAGGCTTGGTACCATCAGAAGCCCGAAAGAAGTGCAAGATGTTCAGTCCAGTCGAACGCGGGACCTTAGGCATATGAGTTGGGAGGTGGAAAGTAACAAAGGGACCCTTTTGAATGCAAAAGAAAGTTTCAAACTAAGTAATGTATCAAGATGTGAAAAGTTTCCAACTCTTCCATTCCTATAAATGAAGTAGGCAAAACACATTTCAAATTTTAACATGAATATAAGAAAAAGCTTGAAACTAAGTCATTGTGAACCTGAAATAAGCTTGCTTCTAAGTCTAAATTTAAATTCGGCACAAACGCGACCAACATAAACGAACTTCAGTGACAGTCACGGTGTCGCGGTCAATTTCGGACTAAATGGCTACACTGAAATTAGTTCTTATTGATCCGATAGTCAAATTCGGGCTCCAAGACTGCTACCGAAACTAGCAGTATAGACGATTTCGTGTAGCTGACCATAGAAAAAAGTTTTCTCTTTTTTGAGGTCCATAGTGAAATTTCGCATTCATCAATTTTTCATCGAGCACAGTTGATGATTAATATGCAGCCTCAGAAAGACGGGTATACATCATTCTGCACGCACACCAATGGTCGGTTTTAAAAATAAATTCCTATTTTCTCATCACAAATCATCGTACTGACCGCCGGTAATTTATCAAATTATTCGTTTATTCCGCTGAAGGAGCTTTATCTTCATTTTATGTGTGGAAATGACTCATCTCCATAACTTGGGATACTCGAAGAGGTGTGACACTAGGCAATCTTTCATCTCGTCTATCATATCGTTTCGTTAAAAGGGATGGTGCCTGGTCTTCACAAACTACACACATTTATCCTATATTTTAGCATTTCGGTTGTAAAATTCAGAAGCATAAGGAAGATTATGCTGATGTAGCAGTGAGATGGATGAGTGTATACAAAACCTGCCTGCTTCTCAACCTTCACCGTTCAGAGTTGGCAAAAAAATTAGGCTGCTCATGAAAGACCAGTAGCACGCACGACGGAATAGGAAGTCCTGGTCTCCCTGTGGACTATTGGGACATCTAATACATACAAGTGTTCCAGTTTTTTGTTTACTTTTTACGCCCTATAATTTTTACAGCCGGCCGCCGTGGCGTAGTGGGTAGAGTGCGACGCTCACACGCCGAAGGCTCTAGGTTAGATTCCCGGCTTGAACACCTTGAATTTTTCACGGCACCACCTCTTTCGAGCTGCTGACAACACTCAAAGAGTAAAAACTGTCTAAGAGAGCTTCTCAAATTTCCCCGTTAGGAATCGACAAAAAACTGTAGGTCCCTTCTTCAGTAGCGCGCACTACACGAGTAGTTGATAAGCAAGCTAGGTCCTGGCCCTCCTGTGGACTGACGCGCCAATTATTATTATTATTATTATTATTCATTTTTACAGCCCCAATTTATAGTCGTGGCATCCTCTTAGCAAAGTATAGTGGAACGAAATTCTTCCTGTTCTGTGGCATTGAAGTTATGCCAGAAAGTTTTGGTGAAGCGACGTGTAGTACTCGTGTTCCATTTGACCTGAATATCAAATAGGGCTATTTTTGACGAATATGTCGGCTGCTACATTAGTTGACATAAAATTGTCTCCTCGCATCTGAAGAAAGAGTACCTAATTCTGCTTGCAGAGAAGACGGTAGTGTTATTTGGAGACGACTTAAGACAATTTTTTCAAAATACTAACACATCACTCAATAAGTCCTGGGACATATAAGTGGAGGCATTAACGAAAAATCCATTGTGGCCTCAGGATATTTTTTTTAGTGGCGCCCCCTATATGTTGCAGGACTTATTAAACGGTCTAACTTGTCGGATAATATGTCTCTAGGTGTATAGTCCTAAAAGTCGAATTTAGTTGGGAATGTCAGAGAGTGAAAGAAATGGAATCTATTTCGCTTCTTTTCTGTGGTTAGAAAAGCGTTTGAGATGGTGATGCTAAGGAGTAGAGAAGAGAATTCTAGAACAACTCCTAGCTTCATTTTTATAACAGATCTTGATCTTTGCAGTTTGCAGATCCGTGCAGCATCACAATTGATATTTTGTGGTCAATCAATTTCGAATGCGGTTGAAGTCAGAATGTTTTGTCAATTGATTTCGTAGCTTTTAAGGCCCTAATTGTTTTTTTTTTTTTTTTGGTGAGGGGTCAATTTTTGTTTTTTTACTGGCCAACACATTTAAAGTGTCGTTATGCTCTTCCTTCTGAAAACTATTAAACGCACCTAATTTTCCGAAACTCATTTTTTAAGCAGTTCCTCAATGTTACTTAATTCTGCTTAGTCTAAGACCCTATCCTTCTGTAAAATAAACCGTACGGTCGAGTGTGATCGTTGTTCAGTTCATTCAGTTCACAAAGGATCAAGAAAACACTAAAGTTGAACAACCGGGGTGTCCCCTTTGCTTAAAGAAACAAAGAAGCAACTGCGTTCTCTCCATAAAATAGGGTATCTGTCAAAAAGACTTACTTTTAGTTTTCGTCACACACTTAAGAAGCTTCTTCATTGACAAACTGTACTCTTGTAGTGTTTTCAGGAAAGCGAAAGTCGTCATAAAAAATGGGACCTTCGGAATACGTGTGTCGCGCTTCACCCACTACGCCCCGTGTCGAACACACGCTGGTCTAAATACATCACATTTTTTCGGGGCCCCAACTTTTCAGTTTCCAAAAGTGTTTGTCTATGAGAAACGTTGGTCTTTTGGATTTGGCAAACAACTTCAGGTTATTTACTTTCGTGAGAACGATACCATGCACAACACAATAGCAGAAGTTTGGTCCTGGTGTCTTGTGGACTTAAGTGTCATCCAATATATATTTTGTTAAAATAACTAACAAGCAAGTTAAGGGAGCTTCCCGGAAACTTTGTCAGCCCTCGAAAGTAGCGTAGCAAACTGACAGCAAAAATGAGAGCAAACGAAATGTTATGACGCCATTCCCCTTCAAAAGAAAAAAAACGAAATCATGCAAAAAAATCGTATCTCCTCTTTTGTGCAAACAAATTCGACATATTTTGCACATGTTGAACAAAAATTGCTGATGTCCGCAAGCAAATATTGACAACAGCTGTGTTGAGTTGCCGAGCCGTTCACAAGTGTACCCATATGTCGGACATTGTTTACATAAATTCCATTCGAACAACTGATGTTCTGATGATGATAAAGTTTACCAGAAATAAGGTCAAATTTAAAACAAATTGGTGACAGAGAAAAACGGGAAACGAGAACTTTTTTTTTTGGAACATTGATGGTGTGGAGAAACAAATTTGATGGCAATTAGTCACAAGCAAACTGGAATGATTCGGCAAAGAATTTTGGGATAACGCAGCAGCTTTAGCTTCTCGTTGAAACTATAGCTAACGTCGACACTAGACACATTCAGTCGAATGAATTCTCAAAATCACGTTCGATAACTCCATTTTCTTTTTGTCCTAAGACAATATTATGTTATTTGTTTAAACAATTTAAATGAAGGCGTAAGAACGTAAGAAAGTAAGACGAAACCTTAGCCCATTGAACTTCACTCGCGACAACTGCCTCAGTTTGAAGTCATCTGCCTTATCTGGTAATAAGGGCGTCACAAAATTAATACAACGTCAAAATTAAAACTCAAAACCGCTATGAAAATGTTACCAGTGAGTTTTTAGTTCTTTCTTAAAGTATTTGTGATGATTTGTATAAACCCCATCAGATGCTTAAAAACAGGATTTCAATAGCCTTGACCTCGAATTTCTTCGATGTTTCTTCTTCCTGGTGACCCAAGGGTCTGAACCTATCAAACATAATTTATTTTGATGTACTTCTTCGGTTATCTTATGGTAAACTAAAATTAATTTGAAAACTCAGAATGCTATGACTCTACTGGTAAATCTGTGTAACCCTGTTGTGCCCCTTCACAGCAACCCCGCGTACTTAACCATCATCAAATTCTCTAATTTCTAAATCGCAAAACCCCATCAACTCGCAAACAAAAGAACGTAATCTTTTAAAAAACTCTCAACACAAATATAATATCCCACATCCACCCGCAAATCACATTGCCACAGCTGACAGCATTGAATAATTGTGTGCACCTCCACCGAGATAAGACCAAGCACATTCAAAAACACAATTAAACCGTCATAAAGCATCATTTCCTCGGAATTTACAACCGTCAGCGGCGGCTTATCTGCAAGAGCCCCCACCCTTAGACAATGCGCCGTGAGTGCCAAAATCAAGCTCTCCGTTGTTTTCCGTATTTTCGCACAAAGATAACGGTCCTTAACTCATTCCCCATCCCCACAGTTTAAAAAGAAAATTAATGACTTACACAACGTTATCCACCTCGCCGATGATTTTCGGATCGAAGTGGAAGCCGCGATCCTCCTTGACCATGTAGGCCGGCAGGGACTCAATAATTGCGTTCGCCTTATCATTGTACGAGCCAAGTAGTTCGCGATACTTGGAGTAAACGATCCTTTTCAACTGCGGATTCGCCGGCACAGGCGCAGTCGTTTGTTGTTGCGCGGGCGTTTGAATTGTAGCCGCCATCATCCTCAGCTCCGGTGGCGTTGTGTAACACGTTCACCAAACCGTTGTCGGCAATCGATTATAAATCACAATGCAACAGAGTTATGCAATTAATTGATCATCCCAGGCCCTGCGGCCGACGTTTATCACTTGAGCGAGTGTGTGAGTCACCGTTGGTCCAGATGACGACACCACCTATCATCCGCGGCCGGTCAATAAAGTCTCATTAAGGCTCGATTCCCCTTTCGAACCGTATTCGGTAATCCGATTAGGGTCACACGCTGAGTAAGTCACTTGGTTCTCGAGACCGAAGACAGACAGCGGCACACGCGCGTGAGTCACACGCCGAAAAATTTAAATCGATAGTTCCGACTGCGGTTCACCGAAATTCCTCACTAGGGTCTCACACGGCACGCAGTGTGTGGGAACTGTCCGGCGATGGGAATGTTCTTTGTTTTGCTCACTGGCTCACCAGACGCACGGGGGTGGCAACAGTCATTCGGACTTTGTGGTATCTTACGAATGTTGTACTAGAGCGGAATTGAAATGTTCGTAGTGGCAGCGCATCCCACGGAAACGCGACAGAGAGGAGAACTGCTCACTGCGACGATACTATAACGAATGACCATTGTTGGGGAACATGAAACGCTGGGTAGCGTGGTGCGCTCTGTGTGAAGCGTATCTACTACCGTATCTGATGTATCCGCGTGCATCTGTAGGCATACGCTGGGAGTTGGGAGCGCACAGTGGTGACGGTTGTGGTTTGAAACTCGGCTGGTGGAATAATTTTAAATCGCCGGGAGAAGCGTTTGTTGTTTTAATAAAAAATTAGTCATTCTATGGTGTAATTCGATTAAGTAGGACTAACGAAGTGTTAGTGGAAAAGATAGAGTATCCTTCATAATGTTAATTGATACAATAAATTTCTACGGCGCACAGTGATTAAATTCTTTAAGAAATCAACAATGAACTCACAGTGAACTGAACAGTGGGCCTACTTAAGTACATTAATGAAGTAACAACGAGTTGCAGGTTCGTTTGCAGAACTATTTAAAGTGTTTTACACCGAAAAAACCTGTTGGACTATTTTCTATTGCCTTTGCACTGAAATAAGAACATAGAAAAAAATAGGATACCTAATCAAAAAAAGCGGTAAGAAAATAAATAAGGCTTTGGAGCTTAGTCAAGGTGCTTAGATCTTATCAGAAGTAAATAAGACAATTTCGATTCTTTTCCAGGGATCCATATAAATACTAATTCTTTAGACTTGAATTCTTCGAGAGTTTAAACATAGAAAGCTAATGGCTTGAATAGCGGAAAGTCATGCAATTGCACCTAATAATCTTAGGCCACAGAATATAAACAGGATATGCTCGGTTTCACAACTTTCAATTTCACAAACAATGCGAAAGGAACAGCCGAACTTGAAGTATTGAAAAGAAGAAAGCACAGGCAGCCTAGCATCAAGCCATGTGTCGTCGGTTTGATAAGTTAATTAGGTTCGTTTTCAAAAGATGGCGCCACCTGCAAGTTGTGCCTGATATTGGAAGCGATTGCCAACTTCACTGGAAAGTATGTCATTATCAGCAAAAATAATTGCGCTTTGACTTCTGCTTAAGACAACTCGATTGGTTTTCGACTCTTCGAAAATGTGAAATTTTTCTTCAATTTGAGAAAAATTTTGTTGTTCTTTTTAATTGAAAGGAAAGCACTGCTGAAGCCCATTGATTTTTTGTAGAAGCTTATGGTGAATGGGCTGCGACTGATAAATTGTGCAAAGTGTGACACCTCATTGAAGCCACAAAGTGTCTTGGTCAGCACAAAAAGTTTAAAGACGAGGAATTGCAGGCTTTACTAGATCAGGCAAAAAACAAGATCAGCAAACAAAATTTGTTCGGCTAAACAAATTTGGATTTATTCAAGGACAATGCGACATTGGAACACCTTCTTTTAATCCGTCAAGGGAAGGGATTTTTGAATCGGATCGTGAAAATAAGAGGTAGAAAGAACCAAAAAGAAGAAAACACTGGTCAATCTGCTCCATTATCGTCTACAACGAGGCCAAAGAGAAAAATCCTCTGTTCACAATTCATATTCTGCATATGGTGGGGCCATACGGGTGCGGTGCACTATGAGCTCCTGAAGCCAAGCGAAATCATTGATAGGAAACGTTATCGACTACAGCAACTAATGCAACATACTCCCAGAAGGTAAGTCTGCAATATGAAAATGCTCGGTGGATCTAGCAGTCACTTGACGTATGCAAAATGCCGTTTTGGGGTACCACGGGTTTGGAGAAATCGAAATCAACGATTTAATCAATGCTAGAAAGAACTAATTCTTAGATACAGTATTCAAAATTTACCAGAGGAATGAGACAAAGCGGGCACTTCCGATAGACAATACTTTAAGTGCTGCATTTCTTTACATTTTTTTTTTTTTCAATAAAAATAAAAAAAAATAAACACCAAAAAAAGACCGAATTTGTACTCTTCATAGAACCCCAACAAAGAATCTGGTTAAGCTAAAGAATCATGTATGTGTGTCACAGCAGAGCATTCATTAGATTATCTTCCAAAATCGTTTCTTTATGTAACCTCAAATTGGTAAAGTTTTGATAAAGCTTAAAAATGCAGTCAATTTCCATTTGATTCTACGTAAATACTTCATCGTCAGCCACTGTCAACAAACAAACTTTTGTAAATCTACATAAATCATGTCAGTCCCCACCGACCCCACAGTTAAACGAACGACAAAAGTGACTGACTGACTAAGTGTCTATTTACGTGTGTGTGACTGGTTTTTCCGTTTTCGTTTCATCCTTTTTTTTCTCCGTCTGATTCCCCCGTTCTCTGTCCCTCCTTCAATCGACTGAAAGAGTTTTCGCACAACGAGTGTGTGCCTAAATGCAGCTGACTTCTGGTGCAACAATGCACGTCTATGAGACTGTCTTAAGCCGAAAATTAATGCTGATCCCCCGCCACTCCAGCATCAACCCTTTTCCATCAGCTCCGGATTTTTATTGTTTCCTCACCTCCATTGATGGTGTTTTTTCTTACAAGATGAGACAAGAGGTAAAACAATTTAATGGGTTAATTCCATTTCGGACTCTTGGTCACTTTGACTGAGATGAAAATGAAAGATACCCACGAGCGTTACCATCACGTGCCGCC
The DNA here is from genome assembly GCA_955652365.1 of Eristalinus aeneus. NCBI lineage: Eukaryota > Metazoa > Arthropoda > Insecta > Diptera > Syrphidae > Eristalinus > Eristalinus aeneus. The sequence continues at coordinate 67,665,119 of OY019133.1, forward strand.
TCATCGGCGAACTTTGCATGTTCGCAAACGAAATCTATCTCAAATTGATGGTAAAAATACGTGACCTGGTGGTTGTAATGAGCGGAGTGTTCCATTAATTGCAAAAGCAAAGCTGGCTGCTCCCCTGCGTGTTGGGGCATTGCACGCGGAAGGGCACTAAATGTTGGTTTAAGAAACAAAGCAGAAGGCATGCGGGTATCGAACATAAATTAAAGTAAATAGAATGCCATTTTTGAGATGAGGAATTTTATTGTTGTGATACACACTCTCAAGGTCTTTACGCTCTTAAGGGGATGACAGATGAGAGTGCAAGCATAAAAATAAGAAAAAAAAAACCGAAGAGCTGAAGGAATTGTTTCATGCGTGTGGAATGCTTAAGGCCTTCGCGTAATCTGGGCCTTTGTCAGTTTGGTGGAAGGGCGGGGTTCATCAACTCAAGTGACGAATACTTGTGGGCATGGTGTGGTCTTGACCTAAATGATGTAAAAATCTCTGCTTGCATTAGCTGACATTTGTGGCTGAAGTGATAAAAAGATTGCCCTGTTTACTACACCATATACAACATTGCAACAAAAAAGGCCAGGTATTGCGGGATGAGGGTCCCTGAATTCTGAATCAAAAGGAAGAAAAGAGAGCGATGGGAAACAAAGTTGTCAATCTTGACATATTAAAATCTTAGACCGGTTTATTTTAACAACGAAAAAGAGCATATCTGTTAAAAGATTTCACATATTAGCGCCATCTCCTGTCAAACTTCCCCTCCAAGACAAATTGTTCCTTCTGCTTTCATTTGTTAAGACTGTCACTACATCATCACCTTTCATGGCACCTCACCAATTTACTACAGCCCCGTGGCGAAAAACTGTAGCAACTATCCCGTCTAATAAATCGTCTTCCGCCATCGATTAGACAAAGCGTTTTAAATCGCCATACAACCACCCGTGGGCACATTGAATCCATAAATTTTGCAACATCCTTCCGCCGCACCCGCATGCAACAGCGACCGTGAATGTACGGATAATTAACTTGACACACAGCAGTCAACAAATTACCTGTCAATAGAAAGGAGTTTCTCTCGTTTCTCTCTGTAGTGCTTGCAGTGCGTGTGTACGTCACCTAAAGTCTGCCGGTTGTCTACGACAACGACAACGATGAAGCGACGCGCTTCGTCCAACGAGTGCGATTAACAAACCGAACGCAAAGCGGTTGGCAATCGGATATGACGGTGTTTCTATTTGCTTTTGGAGATGATTTATGAATTCAGGCGTTACATCTGGTAATCGAGTGTGTGCGCTTTGTAATTAATAGTTTACAACGTGTTTGTTTTCTTTCTGTTTTTTGGTAGCTGACCGTGCGGAAAGGAGTGGCTGTTGTTTTGAAGGAAGGTTGCCAAACCGCAGGCACTTTTTCTTCTTTTGCGGCAAAGATCACCGACTGATGGGCTACAAGCAAGTGGTTGTATTTGTTTTCAAAAGAGGAGAGGGTTGGGCATAGGTGTGTGATGGTGAGCATATTTCAAAAGCTTCAAAAGTTTGTCATAAAGCGAATTATTTTATGTGTGATTGGCTAACCGGTATCGGAATGGTGAACATTTCTGAATAGAAGTTGAAAAAATATTTTGCAGTGAAGTGAAGAATTTGATGGTCCCTGATGTAAGGAAAAGATTTAATACATTCCCTTTATTACCAAGAGAGGCAGTGAACACGTCTGGAGATGGAATAGTTTTAAGAACGAAAAAAGAGCAAATATTTCCTGAATTAAGCTCATTTGACTATTCGACTCTATTTCACCAAAAGATGATGAAGTTGTTTCCTTTTTGGTAATATTGTATTAAATTCTCTTATGGCATTTGAAACTGTAATCTTCTTCTTCATCTTCTTGTGGCGCTATAGACCTGGGTCATGATCTCCCGCCAGCTGCCTTCAGTTGCGCACTCCAAGTTGGTTCCGATCCTTCTCCACTGGTGTGCGCCACCTTAGCCGAGGCCGTCCGCTGTTGCTATGTCCCAATGGCTCAGATTGGAAGACTTTTCGGGCCGGAGCAGTGGTGTCCATACGATCTACATAGCCTAGTTGTCTTAAGCGTTGTATCGCAAGAATCTTGAACAGGAGCATGTCGCTGTACAGCCCATAAAGTTCATTCTTAAATCTTTCCTTCCAGATGCCATCAACGCAAACAGGACTAAAAACTACTCGCAAAACTTTGCACTCGAATAGACTAGGGCTTCCTCATTAGATTTTAGAAACGTCGGTTTAGCAACGCCCAGGTTTTCACGCCATAAAGAAGGACAGAGATGATCAAGCTGTTATATAAAGCAAACCGTGTTCTTCGATAGAGGGCTTTCTTACTCAATTGCCGATTGAGCCAAAGAAACAGCGATTGGCAAGAGTGATTCTGCGTTTGATTTCGGTACTGGTGCTGTTGTCCCTATTTAACGAGCTGCCGAGGTAGACAAAGTCCTCAACTACCTCGAAGTTTCTGCTGCCTAGTGTGACGCTCTGCCCAAGACGTCGATGTTGTGTGTCCTTTCTTGATTACAACGTTTACTCTGTTTTGCCCTCATTAGCCACCAGACCCATTTTAGCCGCTTCCACTTCAATGCTAGCAAGCGCTAGCAGCTTGCTGTGGTCGTCCTATCACGTCAATGACGTCCGCGTAAGCTAGAACTGGCTTTTGAAATTTTGTGCCTCTAGTGTTGACTTGTAAGTTACACACGATCATCTATTTTGTTTAAATTAAAATAAATATAACCGTGTTTGAAGAGAATGACAGTCACAACTAGTTAAACGAAATTTAAATTTTCTTCTAGAAGCCTTGTGGAAAATTTACTTTTTGGTTAATTTAGACGTGACTTTTTATACAGTCTTCGCACTGTACTTCAATCTGATCCCTTTTTTTCTGTGTAAATTCTTTTAATAGTAATTTTTGGCGTTACATTCCACAGGGGGACCAGGGCCTAGCTTGCTCATCAACTAGAATACGACGTGGCGCTTGAATTGTTTTCATATGTCTTAAGTAAAATAAACAAAGAAATAAACCCTAAATGTCAGATTAAATAAAATAAGAAAGCACAGACAGATTCAAGAGACAAGCTCTAAAAAATTTAACCAAAATGTCTTGTACCGCTATCCTATACACTTTGCTTGCCTTTCGGATATTACAGTCCGCGAAGATTTAACGTGAGACCACAATATTATAACGTGCACAGTGTTTCGCCATACGAGGTTTGTGAACTTTCAAATTTCACAGGCTGCGTACACACATTGGATTATATTTTTTTTTTCTGGGTTCACTCATACACCGCATTCACCAGATTTAGTCCCCTGCGACTTTTTCCTGTTCCCTAAATTGAAGAGACCCATGAAAGGACGGCGTTATCCGAGGGCACACCAAGAAGTGCATATCAGAACTGCTTCAAGGATTAAAATAAGGCTGGTACTACTGTATTATGGTATATCGAAGAGGAACTACTTTGAGAAGTCAAAATAGGGATTGACGAATAAATAATTTTTTTTTTGAGAAAAATTAAAATTCTTATATTTTGAACACACGTCTTTAAGTTTACTTCAAATGTAGAAGATTGACATTAATCTTTCAATAATTAAATGAAACAGCTACAACAAGTTGAAATTCTGGAGTTCATACGAGTTGCACAGAAATCGTATGGCCCTGAAGAGCTGAACTTTTAGCTAAAGCAGATTTAAAAATATGCTAGGAAAAGGGGATGAAGTTTTGGAATTTATGCAAACATTTGGGTAATGAAAAGCTTTCAACTTGGATTCGATTTTTAAAAGAAGGACCTTGCCAGATCCATTGGTCTTCAAGCAAGAGTTTATAGAGATTGGCCTGCAACTTGCAAATTTGCTTACGTAAATGTTCCACAGCAAATTACAATTCGTTACAAGCTGAAAGATGTAAATTGGCCACAATGAGTTAGACTTTTCGAATTATTGGCAATCGACGGACATGACCATAGAGTAAGCATGTCCTGAACCGTTGCTTACCTTTCTCCAATTTAAACATCTCCACTGTTCAAAATTTACGTCGCACGTCACTGTCACCGAGCCAACACTATGCAAGACATTATAACGTATAAGCAAGGCACAGCGGCTTTTAACATCCATACATTCTTTTTGGAGCCCTCCGGAATATATTGTATAAGTTAAGTTTAGTTCAAAGTCATAGTCCCTAAATTTTGCTAACTTGGTAAAAACGCAGTGTGATTTATTCACTGTTGCAACAAGTCGTCTTTTAAGATCTTCACTGATGGACTTCGTTACCAGACCAGCGTAGTGCACAGCTGAGGGTTTAGACAAAGCAAATTATAAGTTGTTTCGCTATAATAATAATTGTTGACAGACTTCAGGGGGACCAGGGCCTAGCTTGCTCATCAACTACTCTTGTTGTGCGCGCTACTGTTCTCGAGTAGAAGTAGCAGTAGTAGTAGTAGTAGAAGTAGTAGTAGTAGAAGGGACCTACAGTTTTTTGCCGACTCCGAACGGCGAAATTTGAGATGCTTTCTTAGACAGACAGTTGTTTCGCTATAGTCCTTAAAAACATTGAACAAGAAGAACATACCATACTTTAAAATGGACTGTAACTACTAATATATCACGCATTTTGAGCACCGGGCAGTTCCTTTTCCTCATTCAATTAAATGCGTATGTTAGCAAAGAGTGATCTTTTAAAAGCTATAGGAAAGTTTTTCAAAAAAAAAAAAAAAACACTTAAAATTCAGAAAAATGAATGAAATCTTTATTTGAATCGATAGTACGGTCCATATAATTTAATGTTTGAAGTTTATTTCATGCAAATGTTGACCTTGACTGCGCTTCAAATGGTCAATCCGTTTATTCCAATTTTGGCATACTCTTTCCAACATTTCGCCCGGTATCTCATGAATAAATGCTTCAATGTTATATTCCAATGCGTCAATTGAATCGCGCTTGTCTGTATAGACACGAGCTTTAACAAAGCCCCACAAAAAATAGTCTAAAGGTTTTAAATCGCACGACCTAGGCGACCAATTGACCGGTACCGAACGTGAAATAAAATGTTCGTCGAACTCGCCTCTCAATAGGTCCATTGTTGCGCGTGCTGTGTGGCATGTGGCACCGTCTTGTTGAAACCACATGCCATGTAAGTCAAGCTCTTGCATTTTGGGCAAAATAAGGTGGATATCATCTCACGGTAGCGCTCACCATTCACAGTTACGTTATGATTCGCATCATCCTTAAAGAAGTACGGTCCAATGATGCCACCAGCCCATAAACCACACCAAACTGTTACTTTTCTGGTTGCATTGGTAGCTCTTATAATGCTTCTGGTTGATATTCACTCCAAAATCGACAAGTCTGCTTATTGACGTCCCCATTGAGACAAAAATGAGCTTCGTCCATTTTTGACTATAAAATGGAAGAAGCGCGCGGTGAACTTTCTTAACAGAGTACGCATTTTGATAATAAAATTCAATAATTTGTAAGCGTTGTTCGTTTGTAAGACGATTCATGGTTAAATTAGAGCAAACTGAAAACGTTTGACAGTGAAACAAAACACGAAACGTGAGTCAGCTGTTTAAACCAGTGTTGCCACAAAGATAATAGCTCAAATATCATTCTTTAGCTGTGTAATTAGTTCCACTATATGTATTGAAAATAATAATAAGTACAGCAATCTTAAAAAAGTATTCCCCTCACAACAAGTGTTAGATTAGTTCTTGCGTTCGAAATTGTTGATATCTAAAGAGGACACTTGCTAGTTGTTTGTTGAAGCCCAAGTCATAGGGCTGGGCAGTGGGCTAAAATGCAACATAAAGAAGAACAAATCTGACTTTTCTCCCAACCACATGGCGATCATTTCCTGCATTCATTCAAATTTCGAAACAATCTTACCAACACCTACTAAATTCTGACGCAAATTTCAAGCAGATGTTCACTCTCAATTGTGACAAACGTCAAATCCCTAGACAGCACATATTTTTCTGCGCTGTGCGCCCACATCTGACAAGTATTCGACATGTCTCCCGATTGCAATTAACTATCTCCAGTGCGCGTATTACCTCATAAGTCTTCGCGTTGTGGTTTTTCACTTCCACTTTTATTTTAGTCAGCCAGCGCTGGGTAGTGGCGGTTATTGGATTGTGCCCACAAAAGACTGTGTGCGACTCTTTTAGAAGATTTACGATGACAACAAACCACTTTCGATCGATGCCCAGATATGCGCAACCGCCACCACGGCAGCTACCACAGATGAACTGATCCGTTCCCCGATGCCAGAAACGAATAATGATGATGTCCAGGGAATAGCGTGTGCGCGTCTTTTAGGCGACTGACAACCTCCCCGAGTTATGCACGCAGCGAGAGTGCGAGAGTGAAAGTACGAGTTGAACGGGTGTTTTGGTCTGCACTCCGAAACCGGACCAATAACTCAAAGGATTTCTTCTATTCGTTTCGCCCAGTCTGCAGATGTTGTGTGACTTGTTGCACGACTGTGCATCATGTACTAGAAATGGACATTTTTGCGGACCAACTTGTAGTGCACTTGATGGCCGTCATGGTCGTCGAGTGGGATTTCGTGGCATTTTTGCATAATTTTAATGGACTGCGCTTATGGCTCAAAATGCATTTCCTGTGCCCGCGGGCTCATTGGCGCAACGGAGATGCGGTTATTTGCGAAGATCTTGATCGTGGACCTGTTTGGTAATTTGCTTTACTTTCTAGAGAAATTTATTTCCTGCCGAATAAAAAGAGGCGTGATTGGGAAAAAGTGAACAGGGAATTCAAGATTGAGGGATACGAGTGCTTCCTGGGGTGGGACTCAGATCGGAAGCAACTGCAGAGATCATCTAGGTGGACATGCTCAGCATCTAAAGTGCATTCCGCGATGAAGGTGGTTTAATTTGTTGCAGTTTATTATGCACGCGATTCGAAGTAAAGACAACATTGACTGAGATTTTAGGCAGAGATAGTTTTAAACTAAGGTTTATTGAATGAAAACTTGTCTAAACAGAAACAAACCTTAGAGATAAGCACGTTAGAGCTAAGGTAGGGATCAATTGAGCTGAAATATGAATGAAATGGTGGCATGGTAACTGATAACTTAATAATTCAAGATTAAAGTGGTATCCAAGAGAAGGGCTACACTTAAAAATTAATTTAAAAAATCAATTAAACATACATTAAAAATTATGTATCATGGATTAAGAGACCGGAAGCTAGACTGAAATAAAGCCAAACGATTAGCAACAGCAATGTTTGCTCTCTGTTTCAAATACTGCTTTAAGAGTGTATTTCTTTGACTTATTTTGAACGTTCACTTCATTAAAAACTTAGGCAGTCTGATTCAATTTTTGAACCAAAATCTAAATTTCAGATGACCTATATGATTGCAAAAGCCAAACACAATTTATTCGGAGCCAAATTCTGTTCGAAACTTAGCATGAATTACGAATAAACTGAAAATAGGGCCAGAAGCTGATCTAAATTTTGCTAAATAGTGATTTAAATTGTGCAGAAAATTAGTTTAACTGCCATCGACAAGTTTTCTGTGTATATGAAAGACATGTTTGAATAGATAGCCAAAATTATTTGTTGTTTGCGAATAAACTGAAAATTGTGCTAAATAGTGATCTAAATTGTGCCAAAAATTAGTTTAACTGCCATCAAGAAGTTTTCTGTGTAAATCAAAGACATGTTTGAATGGATAGCCAAAATTATTTGTTTTTTATTGTGATTACAGCTATTGATCCAAAATTTGGTTTAGTTTTGATCAAAGATTACTGTCCATAAATATTTGATAATTATATATTTTAACCAGTTTAAAGACATGTTAATATGACAACTGCGAAAACTTCCAGAGCAGAAATGACAAAAAATGTATTTTGGATCGAAATCTTGGAATAAAATCAGAAGCGCAATGACTCACATTCTAGTACATGCAGATATTTGAAATCTTTTGATCGAAAAGAGAGCTATAACTGAATAAGAAGTATATTTCATTGTTAAAGTTGAGGTATATAGAATTTAGATCAGTTCCGAAGCCGAAGCATGTTAAAAATGTAAAATATTTTGTCAATTTAAGCTTATTTATCAACATTCCTTAGCTTGAAAACTTCACGAATATTTTTTTCACATTTTATAGAGCAGTTCTTCTTGCCCCACTTCAAGTTCTCAAAACACAAAATTTCCATTTATTTTCTAGTGACTCATTCCCTCAAAAACGATGCCACTTGGCACTCACTGCGGTTTCCGTCAATTGACTGCCCTACAGCCACCAATTCAGCTTCCATTCTCCATATGTTTTTCTTCAAAGTTTTGACAATCGCCCAATTGATGCGGTTTTATGCGAATTTGAATACAAGATATTTGTATTCAAATGAGAATACCTACATTTCCTGTTTATATCAGCGCAGACGTAGGTTTCTGTTCCAATTCGATGAGTACCTGTAGTGCTTCTCTACTTCAAATATAAACAAATCCGTGCACATAACGAACCGGCCGGCATTTGTTCCAAGCAATACATAAATGTTTCTTTGCACCTTGGCGGCGGATGAGATGAGAGAAGCTAAGCTAATTTGTTTTATCCCATGACCTAATTGCTGAAAAATTTATTTTCATTAAGAAGAACAGACGTTTGTAGTGCTTCCTGAATCTTATTAGCTGTCTATGTGTCAGTTAGAGGTGGGGCTTCAGGATGATCTGTGGATGAAAGAGCACTTAGAACTATTTTTCATCTAAATTTCGGGCGGCTTATTATAACAAACTAGGCAGACTTTAATTATTGCTCCTCACGGCATTAAACATAATTTGGGCTATACATATTAAGGCTTCTATTGGGGACACATGCCTTTGACTTCTATGTCAAACAATTTGGAACACGTTGCCCTGATGGTCTATTGGAACATTCTCAATCAGTTTTCAGTGTTGATTTAGTCCATAGAGTTTAAAAAAAATGGGGTTTTGCTCACGATTTTAATTAAGTGCAAACATTTTTTTACTTTTTTAATTAAATTTCTATTGTAAGAAACTCAAATTTGGGCCATGATTAGAGACTTAAATTTTAGAAGTTCAAAAATCTAGAAACATTTTTTTAATCGCTGAAAGTGTCCCTGCTTTATGTTCAATATTTAAGCTCGTTAAGACACAAAACTCAATCAATGAATTTCCTTGAAAATGGCCTAAATGTTCAATAAAATGCTGAAACGTCAATAAACGATATTGTAATGAATGTTGGGCTCTTACCATGGACACTGTTTAGTTCGAAATGTTTATAAATTTTAAGTCATTGGAACAGTTAAGATGCTCAAAGTATAATTTCATTTACTCCTGTACTCTTTTTGGTACTTTCTTAAGTATTGATATGGTAATGTTATTTTCGGCCTTATTTGATTCAGAATGACAAGACTTTTAGCCGTCTAAAAGTCTGAAAAGAAAGTATATAGTCCTGATTCAAAAAGAAAATTATAATTATAATCTAAAACAGAACTAAAACATCCACCCAAAAGACAAGAACATCGAAATTTCATTACTTTCGACCAGCATCTTTCATACTTAAAGTCCATACAGCTCATAAGTCTAATAAAATTCGACAGCATTCACTCTCCGTCCCCACCTGCTGTTTTAAAAATTGGCACAACAAAAGACAAGCCACTCATTAAGACATCTTAAATAGACACAAATCAAAATGGATGAACCATCAACGAAATACCTGACATCCTCAGCAGAGTGCAATTTCGTTCCAAAACGAAAGAAAAAACACCGAATTGTCTACATCCTCTGCAATTTGACACCACTTTGACAACTGATAAAAAATTTCCAATTATTTTAAGCAATTCTAAAACTTGGCAGCACTCCCAAGATAATTGCACACCGAAAACACAAAATTATCACTTCTGTTTGTTTTCACAAGTAATTGCTATAGACAATTTGTGTTCTTCGAATTTGAACAAATTCGCGAAACTTAGAAGCATAAAATTGATTTTAGGTCAATGCGCACACAGCTGACGATGGGGATGTGCTGCTCCGGGCGTGAAGCAGCCGGTGATTATCAACACAAGCAACCTAAATTTTGTTCCGGCTACGTAACGGGTTGAATTTATAAATTCAGTCATCGATTATAATTAGTTGTTTGAACTGTTAAACGCAGTAAATATTTAAAGTTATGCGACGCAGAGAAACATCGAACTAAATTATGTGATGTTTTGACATTTATTGAGGAATTTATTGTCATTAGTTTTTCCTTCCTATTTGCAAAAATGTGAAGGTGAGAGGCTATCAGGTTCTTAAAATATTCTTTTCTAAAATTATATCGTCGACTCTTATGAAGTCATTTGGAGAAAGAATCTCATTGCCTGCGAGCATCTCGATGAAACTGCATATTTGTTTGATGATGAAACAGGCAACTAATACCTCAATGGCGAAGGATGGTAATTAAAGCAGTCCTCTGCAATGTTTGGACTTCCGACATTTTCCAGGAAGGTGTCTTCCAGTACGGACTTGGGCTTCAATTAAAATTCTATACCATACGGTTTTAACCACCTCTAAGATACCGCTAAGATGTTAAGATGTGGCGTGGTTTCAATGCCTCGATTTTGTAGGTTTTTAAATAAGGCCTGCATGACCTAGCTGTTTAATGTCTTGAACCTATATACGACAGAGTTGATCGTTTTTTCATCTGATTTTTACAAGCCAAAACAAACTAATGGCAATGGCACTTTCATAAAGGCACAACCGAGTCCCCGTTGACCATGTAAGGGCACTTTACGTCAGACTAGAAAATGCCACAAAAGACAAACACAAACTTTGGCCAGATTCGACACAACTACAAAAAGTGATTTTACCACTAATCAAACAAAAGGATAATCTCTTACAAAACTCAGATATAAGTTATACTCAAACACGCTGCAAAACGACACTTCACACATCCAAACACCCCACACGCGCAGCCAAAACATCGCTGCACCTTGCACCTATTGGATTTGGGGTTACGTCAAATAAGCTGACTTAGCGTCTGGCCCATCGACACTTCGATTGCTGTCAAACGGTGACAAGTGCAGTGTTAGCAAAGTATGTCAATAAATAGACGTAAGAAATTAATTGTATTTTAGTTCTAGATTGAAGTCAATACCTAAAGTGAAGGCGCAAGACTTAAAATATTTTTTAATAAATTTAAACTTTCTTTTCGTTAACTTATACAAGACCTTTGTGTATATCGACAAAAAAACGTTATAACATACAAAACGGACGCTAATGGTGGCCTTCTTATTATTTCTTCGCATTCACAAATTTCTCGAAATGCACAACAAGATTTTGTCCGTGTCAAAAGTCTTACCATTAATTTAACGAACAATTTGATAGGGAAATATGATTCTCAGCTCCATCAAATGTTGAAATATCTGCAGAGGCTACTTGAGTAACGAATCACTCAATAAGTCCCTTGTCATAAAGTGGGCGCCACTAAAACAGGTTATTAATTTAATATTCAAAGTGTTAAAGTCCCCAACGAAAAAAGCAATTAAGGCAGGTCTTCAGATGATGGCACGAATCATAATCGAACGAGTTTTCTATAAGCATCAGTAGTCAGTCAATCTGATGATTGCAGGCACGTTATATCCAGAGTTGGGCATAAAATAACATAATGACTAAAGAAACGCGACTAAACTTTAGTCATGAACAATTTTTTTGCCGGATTTATTCATGAATTTTCGTTATTCACACATATGATTAACGTTTATTCATGATTAATGTGTAGTCATGACTAACTCTGTATCATGGATAAAGACCAATAGCGGGCATGTCGGAATTTACGCATATATTTGTATTTCCGATACCGAGACCTTTTGAACAACAAGATGAGTTTTTTTGTTTATGGGTTTTATGACTGATGTAATAGATCTTTTGCCTGACCAAAAGAAAAAGTAATTAGCGTAATAATGACAAAGTCGCTTATGGTGCCTATATTTTACACAGTGGTGTATATATTAACGCGGCCAAACTTCAATGGTAAAAACTATAGGGAAAGAAATCACCAAAAAACAAAAGGTTTGAAAGTAATATTTTAAAGTTCGTTATCATTTGAAGTAACTCCATACTTTGTCTTATTTTTTATGAACAGTGATATAGCTTGAATAAATGCTCTTGTTTAGTGATAAATGACTAATGATTAACTTAATTGAGCAACTCATCATTATTTTCATGAATAATGAATAAATTAGTCATTAGTCGCTTGAATCCGGCAACTTATAACTAATTTAGTCATTATTTAACTAAAATTTGCCCAACACTGGTTATATACTGCTCTGTTGAAAATGATTTTAGTGGCATTCCTGAAGTAATGGAATAATTAAAAGAATATCCAGCAGGCCATCATGGTAATAGGTCGGTGACCGATTACAAACGGCTTCAAAATCTGACTTGACGACAAACTTCTGGTAAACAGCAGGAAAAGCAATAGATCTACTTTATGCTGCAGTCACCTGCTATAACATTTATTTATGAATTTATCACTGCTAAGCCGTCTGCAGCTTTCTTTTTCATTTCACTCCAATTAAATAAAAGAACCAGTTGAGTCGACGAAATGAACGCAATTTTTTCCTCAACGTGCAAAATTCGGTTTTTCACTTCTCACTACAGATTTATACACCTTTTCTGAACATTTGAAATTCACTCAACATGATTTTGTGCTTGTCTGGCAATTGAACAAACATTGAATCCGCCTGTCTACGGATCGGTTTCATTGTTCTTGACCAAGTTTTCTTTTTACATTGTGTAAAACGAGAGAGAACCTTGAATGATAAAGTTCCCTGTCACACGCGCAAGGTGGCTCTTGTGACTAGCTGACACCTCGTAAATATCCTTCACACCCACAATAGATTGTGAAGCAAATCTCGGAAGAAAAACGCCTCGGTGGCCTCTTACAGCGATGAGGTGGGATTTTATTTAAGCAACAAATGACTCTCCACCGGTGGCGGCAGCAGTGGGGTTAATCATTGACCCGAAAATAGTTCGAAAACCGTGGGGAATTTTCTGTGCGATTTTTTTGTTCATTCAAATTCGATGCGTGTGTCTTCGATTTTTTTTTTGCTTTTTTTTTCGATGCACGCTGGGCCACGTCTAGGGCACCAGAGCAAGCTTGCCTTCGCCTCGTACGTCGACGGGCGATGATGCAACTTATTTATATATCACCGGGTAAATAAACAGTGAAATTCCTCAGATACGAATATCACACCGGCTAGGTTGCTGTTTATTATCGTGATGTTGTAAATTAAATTCCATCAGAGTTGACTAAACAGGGAGCACAGTGGGGCGACAGAGGACGTCGGAGGAGCTTATAATTGTGCTCTTGCAGATTAATTACTCGGCATCTAGATCAAATCGTAAAATTGAAATGATTCGCGAGCACTAAAGTTGAAATAAATGGATGCTTGTGGCTTTCGGGGGGTCGATGGACGAATGAAAGTGCTTTGAAGTTTGTTGGCGGTGGGTGGCTGAAGTTAGCAATCACTGAAGAATGTACTGCTTGACTAGTCTACAGGTTAAGGACCCATAACGAAAAGATATCTTTGCCATTTCATTTGGCTGAGTCAGTAAATGAATGAGTTGAGTGGCTTCTTCCTGACTGTTCGAGTCTCGAAGTGGGTCTAACTTTGCTGTTGTTCGATATAAAGTTTGAATACCGTATAATACAATCAAACTGTTTTATCACAAGTGTTCTTTGCTCCAGTGGCTGTTTAGCGCTAAGTGTAAAACCTGATTTTCCAGTTGATCTACGTATCATTGCGAATATAAACTTGTCTTGTTTTCGCTTGCATACGATTTAGGGCCTGCCTCGTGCTTAAACGCGTTCAAGAGCACTTAACTCAATTTTAAACGTTGCTTCGCGTTATGTAAGAGCGATCTTACGGCTTTGAGCTATAAACTTCCCATAGTGATAATTCTTTTTCTCAGTGAAAGCCTTATTTTTGTAATTTATGTAAAAAGGTAATGGGTGCTGCAAAGTGATATATGAGAATCGCAGCAAAGTGCCAACTATTCACTTTTTCGAAAGTTTTCTGCAGCTGATTGGGAAACTGAGAGAAGGCAAACAACACTTGTGTGGATAGGGTTCACTTAATAAAAAAGATTTGTATTTTGGTGCTCTTAAAACAGTTTTTAATGATTTTGAAAAGGTTTAAGGAACACGGGTGACTGTAAGCAGGAGGGAGTCAGATTGTAGGAGAGTGCAAGTTTATGTTCTTACAACTCACTGGCGGGCGTATGGAAGTTGAAAAGTGAAACGAACGTACTCTCTTGGGATGTACATATAGCAAACAACGTTTTAGCATAAACTGCGTAATTAAAGAAAATAAAAATATAAAGTTTGGCACCACAGTCCAAAAGAGATGAGTGTTTCATTTTTCTCCCAACAATGAATGAAGCTTACAGTCCATTGTGGGCCTTGAACAAGGAGTTTGAAAATTGAACCAACAAAATTCCAAGACGAATAAATTTGTTTTTAGAAAATCAAACCTGTTCTCTAATACTAGACGTTTTAATTAAATTAAGCCCAACGAGCGTGGTCGCCGTGGCGTAGTGCGACGAGTGCGACGCTCACACGCCGAAGGGTCTAGGTTCGACTCCCAGTTCAACACCAATTTTTCTAATATTTCACGGCACTACCTCTTTCGAGCTGCTCAAACACTCAAAGAGTAATAACTGTCTAAGAAAGCTTCTCAAATTTCGCTGTTCGGAGCCGGTAAAAAACTGTAGGTCCCTTCTACTCTTGAGAGAACAGTAGCGCGCACAACACGAGTAGTTGATGAGCAAGCTAGGCCCTGGTCCCCCTTTGGACTGTAGCGCCAACAATTATTATTATTATTATTATTATTAAGCCCAACGAGCTCTAAGCAGACTCTTTTTTAGGAATTATAAATATAAATTGCGGAAAAGCTTTGTCCCTAGCCAAATATTAACCCAAGCCTACAGGAGGCTTTCGGTACGAAAAAATCTTTCACGAGACATCAAAATATTTGCTACAGAAGAGATGCAGAAAACACTTGATTTTAGTATGCTCCAAAACACAAAATTGAACGGCATGAAGTTTTCAAGGCATTCTTGGTAGCTGTCAGTGCTTAAGCATTCCAAGCAAGTTGCGCTTAATCTTCAAGACACAATTGTCTTTTTTGGTGTAACAGCTGCAACACCTGTATGTGCTCGATGTTGTTAAGGACTAAACCAAAGTGAATTCACAGAAAAATATCATATGGCCAACTTCTTGCGAACGTATCATACAACTTGAATGATGAGGTTTTCCTTTCACAACCAGTCTTATTTCCGATCTTTTAAGTGGCATCGACTGTCTAAGGTACTTAATATCAAAAAAGGATCATATTAATTTCGAAGTCTGTTGGTTGTTGAGAAGACGGTGAGACCAGTTATGAATAAAATTAAACTTTGCCATGGGTTTACCTAAGTGTTCGTATTTCTGGATTAACATAGTCGTGTACTTAACTAAAACATTAACGTTGTTGCTTTGGCTTATCTTCTTGGTTCGCACTAATCTGATAAGGCATCTTATTTTGGATATGCGCCACTGACTATGATACTTAACATCACAAGTCCTAACCTTCTGACTGGCTGAGTAATAGAGAGTTCATCTAAGTCAGAAGAGAATCAAGAATTCATATTTCATTTCAGCCAATAGTCCATTGCCATTTACGGGCATTCAGTGTCCACCGAGCATTTAAAACATAAAAGACAAACGAAATACAACATGCATTTGACACAGCCAATTAGTAAAGCATCGATCAAAGCAGATTTTTGGTCCTGTTTTCGTTGATGGCATCTGGAGGAGAAGATTTAATGACGAACTCTATAGGCTGTACAGCGACATGCGCCTGATCAAGCGTCTACGGATACAACGCTTAAGATGGCTAGGCCATGTAGAGCGTATGAACACCACTGCTCCGGCCCGAAAAGTCTTTGAATCCGTGCCATTGGGACTACGCAACAGAGGACGACCTAGACTAAAGTGGCGCACACAAGTGGAGAAGGACCTCAACCAACTTGGAGTGCGCAACTGGAGACAGCTGGCGAAAGATCGTGCTGGCTGGAGAGGCATGTTCGTTGAGGCCCAGGTCCACCCCGGACTGTAGCGCCACAAGAAGAAGAAGAAGAAGAAGATCAAAGCAGCAAATTTGTGTTATGTTGTGTCACTGTGGTTATCTTTCTAAGAGTTCCTCATCCTGTTATATATGATTTTCTCCATATCACAGTCAAGTTTTCATTTTTAAGTTAAGTGTTGCACAGAGATATCTACTCTACATCTCAAGTTTTAATCATCAGCTTGCTTGTTTTGCAAATCATGTCTGAATCATGTACATATCCACACTACATATACCACTTTTGATGTAATGCAAATAAAGTTCGGAAAGGGTCAGTCATATTCGCACATTTATGGTTTCGTTTTTTTTTTTTTTTTGTATTTAATTAGCTTTGCTGATATTGAGCAACTCAAATTGTTTCTCAAGTACAAAAACACAAAATTAAATTCAAACTGATTTTTAGAATGTTAGCAACATTCTCGTATATCTGAATTACATAATTAATCAGTAGTTTTTGGAAACAAAATTTGACACCGCCAAACCACTCTGACACCGTTTTGTTCTTCATTGTGAATAAGTAATTTTCGCTATCACGTGGGATGCCCTCGCCTTGGAACCATCTTCCTAATGACTTGGAACAGCGCAAACATTTTCCATCTTGTCACTGTCAGATGTGCCCGCAATCAAATAGCTAACTCACCCGGTGATGACTTACAGTTTTCGATGAATATGCTTGGCTCCATTCGAATTTCGAATGATTAATGAGTTCTTCACAGAACGGATATTTCTATGAAAAAAAAATCGTACCCAGAAGCTCGATGAAAGACGTAGCCAATAAAATGAAAAAAAAATACTGAAACGCATTAAAAGCGAATAATTCATTTGAATCGAAAGGCAATTACTCAGTGTTTACCAGCAACGTGTCTAAAATCGGAAGAATGTTTACTCGACTCTGTTGACGCGATGGGTCAAAACAGCCTTTTTTTCAGAAACAAGACAAGACAGCTCAGATTCGATTTTTGTGAAATATTGTGGGTTTTCTTGGAAGACTGGAGGAAAGCTGAATTTATTTTTTATTCCGTCTGATGTCATTTGGTGTGGAAGTCGATTCTTTTTCCTGCTGTCTGCTGGTAGTATCAATGAACTCAGCACATCAAATTCCCAGGAGGCCACTGAAGCTATGGATTTAGTTTGCAGGGGGATTTGACACCGTAAATCACTTAGTCCAGATGTTGTCTAGATGAATGTGAACAAAGAAAAGTGGACGAAAATTCAAAATACATCCATTGCATCAGCAAGGAAATCAGAAGTGAATCAGTTTGGCAGTAAAACTGACTGACTTCCGGTGTGTCGCGAAAGTGTCAAAGGAAACGAATAGATGTCATCAGGGGAGGTGTAGAGTTAAAAAAGCGATGAAATGATTTTGCAAAAAATAGTTTATTGCCTGAATTTTATATATCCGCGTTGAAAACAGATTTTAGTTTGTCTCTTGAATTCCTGGAGACCACCTTTTAATAAGAATTATTTAAAGGTGCTTCCTTTTCACCTCTTGAATTTGTCAATATCAGTTTGCCTTCTTCTGCTAGATATTTTATCACTTGTCCAATTCTCACATGCTATCTCACAGAACAAATATGAGAAATATTCCGTTGCTCTAGACAACAGATTTGTACAAAACTTATCTTGCTATGACATCACACGTTTTCTTTGCGCTACAAAGGTTTCACTGCTTGAATCAACCTCAAAATAGAGAAAAATTTAAAATGAATTATGGTGGCCGACATGATCCAAGTGATCTCTGAACTAGTCAGACTGGCGCGTGTAACTCAGCTATGACATTGCTAACACTTTGCAATATTTTTATCTCATTCAAGTCAAATATTGAAAAAGAATAAAAACAACTTCTAATTTCAGCGAAAGTTTCGTCCCTCATTTAAAAGCGTAACCTTCATTTCAAACACCCTTTTTCGATGTCAGCATTTGACAGTTGGGAGACATTTATCCAAAATGCTGCCAAATCATTAGCAAAACAAACAATTATGAAACGACCTTTAAAAAATTGGAAGTTTGCTAAATTTCCAAGCACCGCATAATGAGGCGAAAAAGGCGAAAGTCAACAACATCACATTCCGACATATTAAACCAGGAAGCAGTAGACCCTTGATAGACATCAAGATCATCTGGCAAATATCCAACACAGCATTTCGAAAGTCAGAACGTGTAGTCTTCGAAAGAGAACGTTCAATTAAATAATTGCGTGACATGTCAAAGTAAATAAATAAAAAGGGAAGTGCTTTACGAAAACCAAAGCAAACACATTAAAAAAGATTGCAGACATCAAAAACGAAGCCCAAAAATTTGTTTATTGTTGACTGATCGTTAACTCTTCAAAGAGCCATTCATTTCTGTCCCTTTATGCATCTGCCACAAGGTTAAACGGCAGAACTTCAAAAGTAAATTGAATTAAAGTGAAGATAAAGGCCCTTAAGATTCTGCACTTTAATCTCAATGAGTCAGACACAAAAATTAAATGACCATGTGCATATCTTTTTCAGTTACACCTCACTGGCTGTCATTCACACATCATAAATAAGTAGAAAATAAATTCAATTTTATTTTACTCAGGTGGAGGTGCTTCAAAATGTGTCTGAGAACCTTGGCATTCAAAAGTTTTAAATTACAAAATTATCCTCGGTCTTCCTGCCTTGCATTTTCGCTGTAATTAGGACGTGCAGCTTGTGACAAGTTAGACACAAATACCTATTAACAATGTTTATTTTACTCGTATTTACATGCCGGAATAGATTCAAGTGGAAGAAAAAAAAATTGTTGTGCGAACGTCTTGTCGGATATGGAATTTAAGATCTGTGACTGAAGGTGTGCAAAATTCTTTCTTTGCAATGTGCAGTTGTTACGGAAAACAAGTCCAAGGCAAAGTTTTTTTTCAATAACTCACAACACAGTTTTTGTTTAGTGAAAACACTAAAAAGGACATACTTTATCAAAGGATTCAGATTCAGGAGAAGCATAGTCCAGAAAGTGTTGCCTGGACTATGCTTCTCCTAGATTTTCCCTCTAACTTTTAAGGGTCGTTTCGCTAGGCGAATTTGTTGAGTTTTACTGAAAATCTGTGCTTAGTTCATATAATTTTCTCCACTTTCAACAATCAAGCAACTAACATCTATAGTTTGGGGAAGAACACAGAATGTCGTTGACCTAACTGTGATGCGGTTGTGCCTCGTTTGGGAAAGGTTGCCGGTTTTAAAGATATACAGGTTTGAAATGGAATAAAAATACGGACTTTTTTTTGAATTGACAAGACATTGACTTCTTCCGAAAGATGATGAAATGATGAAAAGATGAACAATTTTTGACACATAACGGCAACAGTTAGCTCGGAAGAAGTCGTTTCCCCAAGTTTTTTTTTTCATATTTTCTTGGATGAAATGAAAAATTTATATAGGCTTAAATGCTAAATATAAGAAGCCGAAATACACACGGCGAAAAATCTAGATTAGCTCAGAAGAAGAGTAAGTAAGCTAGAGTAAAGATCATACGATTATACTTGCAAGCTAGTTTAAGTATTTTTGTCAAGAATGTAAGAAAATGAATTAAGGAAAATAAATATGGACAGAAATAATAATAATAATAATAATAATAATAATAATAATAATAATAATAATAATAATAGAAGTCGTTTCAGGAGGTCATCAAGAAATTTTTGGAATAAACGGCAATCGTAGGTTGTACACAATTTAGAAGCATAGTTGAGGTGTCAGTCTATTTATATTAAAATGCCAAACAAATCTAAAAATAAAATATTTCATAACTAACAAAACAGCTGTAATTCAAAAGAGTTTCGCCAATTGAAAGCTCTATAGTTCTTAAGAAAACACCTGTTAAAAACTAATCGAACTTGTAAATGTCAACATTGGAGACAATTGTGTCCCGATAGCGCTTTATTTGCGAAGTTTTTATTGTGACTTGTAACAGTCATAATAATTGTTATCACCGCTGGTGATCTCTTAATCAACATTTTTACATGGTAATGGTAAATTGGAACGTCCACCCATTCACTGAGTTTCTGTAAGGCATAGATTTTGGGTCAAATTTCGTTACCATGTCATCATCGTCAACAGAGGGTACTAAAAGGTGACTTCATCGCGAAACAAACATGAATGGATTGATTTGAAGACCAACATCTAACGGTTTTAAATAACCGATAGGAGCTATGCGCAATAAGGCTCAATCTTTGCGAACTAAAACACTGTCATCTCACATAGTACCCACATTCTCTATCGAAACTTTCAGCGTTAAGCAGAAATTGAATGCAAAGAGTTGAGTTTAGACGCGGGTAACATTTGAAAGATGTTTCATATATCGCCGTACTTAAACTTAAAGACGGTGGAGGAATAATTTTGATAAGTACTAAGATTTTAAAGTATAGGCCAAACGCCCTCTCGGTTTTCAAATATGATTTATCTCGATAGTAGTTACTCCGATCACAACACATTATGTGCAATTCTTCCTGGGACTACAATTTTGACCGAGTAAAGAAGTATTCAGTTCAGTTCAGCAGAAAATAGAAAGGAACTAGTGTTTTTCACAACTTGGAAGAAAACTTTTGCCAATTTTCCCTCATCCCAACCCAGACCGCTCACAATTTTTCCAAACGCCATGAAACACTGTCCCCATCGCTCATCAAACGCGCATATTGTGTTTCACAATCCTGACCAACGTCACGCGTGAAATGAAGTCCCGCCTTATTGCCTCATAGGAATGTCCCATCAGAAATAAATCACGACTAAATCAATTATAGCCCGATAAAAAAAGGTGATTCCAGATTTATTTTCACACATTTTCCATTTTATATCGCCTATGACAGGGTTTCACTTTGCATTGTTTACAACCACGCAAGACATTTGGAAAAAAGCATGGGAACACAAAAAAAAATTGTGAGCGCGCCTGTGGTTGATTTTAATTAATTAGTTCCCACCCCTTCCTCAGTTAGGTGTTCTATAAAAATACCACGAAATGTAAATTTTCTAAATTTAACCCAAGACTAAGCATACTACTGCTGCCGAAGCACCACCACGACAGTGGCAACAGGAGCAAACAGTCCCAGCCACAAGTGATTGGAATTGTCATCATATGAACTTAGAAATGTTCGAAGCAAAACTGTCAAATAAAATTATTCGCTTTCATAAAAATAAAACTCTTCTTTGATTAATGATCGGGGAAGTCTGAAATGCGGGCTATTCTTAGCCTCGACTTTGGATTAGGATTTGCCTTTGACTTCGAGACACATTGGCTGGACAAATGATCACATAATTTTAAGAAATTTCAAAAATCAGTCTTTTTTGCAATTTTTATGTAACAGAGACTTATGCGGGACTCACCTTGCTGAATTCATGTCGTTGGTGAGGATGTGAGGTGTAAATTTAACAGATTGAGTAAACTATTTTAAAATCACTGATAATCCGAAAATTTATTTTTCTTGTCACTAAAACAATTTCTTAAATTTTTTCTTACACAAATCACAAAGAAAAACTATTTTGTGTATCACATTAAATTAAGCAAAATATTTAACTATTACAGAAAATCCTTCGACAAGTCAGAGATATTTGTTGCATGAATCCTCTTCTTTTTATTCGTAAATTATTTTTTTCGAATGTTGTTGCAGCAGGTTTTAATATTTGTTGCCTTTATTTCAAAAAAAAAAAAATCGTGCTTCGTCTTGTTGTTGTTGTTCCTTTATCTGAGCCTCCTCTCAAATCCGGAAGGCGAATCAAAAAATTCTTAATTCTTAACTAAAACTAAATTTCACTTTAGTTTTGTTGTGTATTTTAAAACGACGCGTTCTGTAGCCCAACTCGCACTGATCGCGCAAAAAAACGTTTTTCACCATCGCAGCGCGCAATGTAGCCAAAGATTTGGGTTTTTCTTCTATTTTCCCGTCGTCGTTGTTGTTGTAATTGCGTTGTTGTATTTTTCATCAAATTCAATTTTATTTTTCGGTTACGAATTTCTTCGTTTTTTTCTCGATTTTATGTTTTGAGAAAATAGTGTGAGAGATGATAGTACATGTGTATCTCACGGACACAGACGTACCGTGAATTTTTTGTTTTGTTTTTCGAGAGAAGAATTGGGATTTTTTTTTCGCTGTTGGTTGTTTGAGATGGTGCTCCTGTAGATACGTATCTGTCTATTGTATTATTTAATCCGTTTGGGCAATGATTGGTGGAGATAGGGAAGCAGACATAGAGCTCGTGTGTGTAAATTAGTTCGGTGTTCACAGTGGAACTAAAATAAACAGGACTTTGGGGGATCACGCAAATGCACTGCTTCTGAGTTATTACTGAATGGGCACGTTCGACTGAGTCTGGAATTGGGTACGTGTTGAGAAATATTGCATCAATGACGGTCTACGCATGTGCTGCTATGAGTTTTGTTTTTTTGCAAATTGAAGTTTAAAAAACTATTTTTAATATACACGCTAGACATGAGCCTTCAAGCACTGAAGATGAGTTTTCTGCTGACCTCCAGTGCTCTAAATCTCAAAAGACTACCATGTTGAGAAAAAAACAACGGTCAACATATGTTCATAGCCCAAGTCGTCTCTAATCAAACAGAATTTTACTGTTCAGAAATGCGAATGTTATGATGAAACGAATTTTCACTGCTGCAGCACATAACTAGAGAAAATCTTTTGGTTTTTACGACACGGACATTTAGTAAGTTTGCAACAGAAATGTCAAATCATCAGATTTCTCTACTTCTAATGTTTGCAAATTAGGACTTAATTGAACGAACGAACATCAGAACGATGTAAAGTCACACAATTATGGTAAGCTTAAAGTTCGATTACAGCACCACGCGAAAAGTCAATATAAACTTCACAGAACTGTAGTACAACAAAACTAAGTTAATCGGATATTTTCTTGGAAACAAGTAGGCTTATGTCTAATCCTATACTCTTTCATTAAATTCCGAACATTCAAGTCCATAAAACATTGCAGTGGTGTGTATATGATTTATATGATTTCAGCGGTTCTGCATTCTCTGATTACCTATTGTTTCAGTTCCCTCTGTACAGTAACAAATTGGCTGATTGATAATGAGATAATAATAAAGATAATCAGAAAATGCACGTTCCATATTGGGCTCTGTGCAAAATAATAGCACTTGATTCAACCTTGCCGCAATTTTGTCTCTATTTTGCTAATAACATTTTCCTTCCGTCATGTAAATGCATAATATTTATGGCACAACATCCTTATTCCGTCAGTAGTAAGACAAGATAAGAAAACAGTGCATTTTGAACTTAGAAAAGGCCGGAATAACACCGAATTTCGGTGTGTGCGAAATAATAACACCAAAATGAAATATTCATGAATATGAAGTAAAAGCCAATAGAATAGTAAAGTTTTTTGTTTTCATTTTTATATTGGGTTAGTACTTAGTCGCACAACTTGTATTTTTAAGTAAAGCTTAAAAACAGCAACGGTGTCGAGACAGGCCAAGACGGTTTGATGTCGGTTTGATGTGATTTGTACAATCGCAGCCGATCGCTAGAGCCTTTGCCGATCGATTCTCCCTGAAACTATCTCAAAGTTCGACGCTGCCTGCACAAACAATAGAAGACAAGTGGAAACGTTGTCAAGAAGCCATCAAAGAGGCCGCCACTGATGTGCTGTGTTTTACGCCACCACCTAAGAGGAACCCATGGTTTAACGACGAGTGTAGGCAGGCGCATGCAGCCAAACAAGAAGTATACAAGGCAAAGCTGCATCGAACGACGAGAGTTGTTTGTGAGCTCTACAAACAGAGAAGAAGGGAAGAGAACCGGCTTCTCAGAAGAAAAAAGAAAGAGCGCGAGAAGCGCGCGGTCGAGGAAATGGAGAGGTGCTATGGCAGGAATGACGTCCGAAATTTTTACCGCAAGATAAAACAGTTATCCGGCGGTTATAAGCCTCGGATAGAAGCCTGCCGGGACCAAAATGGACAACTGGTGGTAGAGTCGCAGTCAGTGCTGCGAATCTGGAAGGATCATTTCTGCAGACTCCTAAACGGCGATGACGACGCAAATACCGCTGTTAGGCAGAATGTCCCACTCAATTTGGACGACGATGGACAAGAATTCCGTCCCCCCGACTTAGACGAGGTCAAGATAGCAATATCGAGACTGAAGTCGAACAAAGCTGCTGGCGCGGATGGACTATCCGCAGAGCTGTTCAAAGCGGCTGGAGATGAGCTGGTTGGGTACATGCACCAGCTCATCTGTGAGATATGGTCGGAGGAAAGCATGCCCGACGAGTGGAATCTCAGCATCGTTTGTCCGGTCCACAAGAAAGGAGACTTCCTTCCGTTCGACTGCGCCAACTACCGAGGGATCAGTCTCCTTAACATCGCATATGAGATTTTCTCTGCCGTACTGTGTGAGCGCCTGAAACCATTCGTCAACAACCTGATAGGTCCTTATCAGTGCGGTTTCAGGCCAGGGAAGTCCACAATCGACCATATCATCACACTGCGGCAGATCCTGGAGAAGTCCCAAGAAGTACAAATCGACACCCACCATCTATTTGTCGATTTCAAGGCCGCGTATGACAGCGTGCATAGAGACGAGCGATACAGTGCCATGTCTAGTTTTGGCATCCCTACCAAACTCGTCAGATTGTGAAGGATGAAGATGGAGAACTCTCGCTGCTCCGTCAAGGTCGGTAGCGAACTCACCGATACCTTCGATGTCAAAAAAGGATTTAGACAAGTCGACGCGCTGTCATGCGACTTCTTTAACATCATCCTTGAGGGGATCGTGCGGAACTCACACGTCAACATCAGCGGCACGATCTTCCACAAGTCTAGCTTTGCGGCTTATGCGGATGACATTGACGTGATCGGCCGAACTCAGCGAGCCGTCAATGAGGCGTTTGCTAGCATTGAAGTGGAAGCGGCTAAAGTGGGACTGGTTTACCACCAGGACGAGGGCAAAACCAAGTATATGCTGTCATCGAAGAAGGACGCAGAGCATCGACGTCGGACAGAGCGTCACAATAGGCAGCAGACACTTCGAGGTAGTGAAGCACTTCGTCTATCTCGGCTCCGCGGTGAATAGGGACAACAACAGCAGTACCGAAACCAAGCGCAGAATCACCCTTGCCTATCGCTGTTTCTTTGGGCTTAGGAGGTAATTGAGTAATAAAGCCCTCTCCCGCACGACCAAAGTAACTTTGTACAACACCTTGATCATCCCAGTCCTGCTTTACGGCGCAAAAACATGGACGCTACTTAAAGCGGATGAGGAAGCCATTGGTCTCTTCGAGAGAAAAGTTCTGCGTGCGATTTTTGGTCATGTTTGCGTTAATGTCATCTGGAGGAGAAGATTCAACCACGAACTGTATGGGCTGTACGGCGGCATGAGCCTAGTCAAGCGTCTACGGATACAACGCTTAAGGTGGCTAGGCCATGTAGAGCGTATGGACACCACTGCTTCGGCACGAATATTTTTCGAATCCGAACCACAGGGACAACGCAACAGAGGACGTCCTAGACTGAGATGGCGCACACAAGTGGAAAAGGACCTCAACCAACTTGGAGTGCGCAATTGGAGGCAGCTGGCAAGAGATCGTGCTAGCTGGAGAGGCATGCTGGTTGAGGCCCAGGTCCATCCCGGACTGTAGCGCCATCCGAAGAAGAAGAAGAAGAAAAAACATCGTGGCATGGAGTCGATTAAGGCCTGACATCACTGAAAAGGGATATTCCTCCACGCAACCTACACCACATCCCATAGCTGTTTTGTTATTTTATGTTTTGTTTCATATACAACTTTCTTAACATCTGTCCAAAGCTTTTCAGTGGGATTCAGGTTTGTAAACTGAGGCGGCCCCTCCATAACTTCAACTCCATTTCTTTGGAAAAGTTCTTTGGACATGTTCCTCGTACGTTTTAGGTCATTGTCTTGCTGAAGAATTCATGTTAGTAGCATGTTCCACTCAGCATAATTCAGCACGGTTTCTCTCATTATGCTGATATAAATTCCGGCGGCTATCATATCAAAAAATGGGACCAGTACCACAACAGGAAAAGCATCCCACTACGTTAATTTTTGCCCCGCCGTACTTTACAGTCTTGATACTGCACTCCGGTTGAAACTCTTGGTTTTTTGCCTGCGAACAAATGCCCTGGTCCCATGAGTATCAAATAAAACCATTTGGATTCATCCGACCATAATATATTGCTCCATTTAGACGGTTTTTGGTTCAGGTGTTCTTTCGTAAATTTGGTTCATTTAAAAAGGTTGATTTTTGACAGTAGTAGTACTTTTCTGGGACTTCAGACAGGTCAATTTTTATTTACAAGCCTTCTTCTTACTGTTCATGTTGCCCCGGGTAAATTTAACTCCTCTTATATTTGCTTGTGGTTGCCGTGGCGTAGTGGGTAGAGTGCGACGCTCACACGCCGTATTGTCTAGGTCCGATTCCCGGCTGAACACCTCTAATTTTTCACGGCACCACCTCTTTCGAGCTGCTGACAACACTCTAAGAGTAATAACTGTCTAAGAAAGCTTCTCAAATTTCGCCGTTCGGAGTCGGCAAAAAACTGTAGGTCCCTTCTGCTCGTGAGAGAACAGTAGCGCGCACAACACGAGTAGTTGATGAACAAGTTAGGCCCTGGTCCCCCTTTGAACTGTAGCGCCAACAATTATTATTATTATATTATATTTGCTTAACATTCATAAACGGGTTATGTTTGACTATTCTTACTCTATTCTTATTGTTCATCGGCGGAAGTTAGTTTCGATTTTCTTCCTCTTTTTTCATCCTTTTGAACTCATTTTATTTGAACACCCAACAATTCCACTTATAAAGTTTTCAATTTTACTTTGAGAAGGCAATTTTTTCTATTAAGGCACGTATTTTGGGAGTGCAATGCGAACCACGACCCATTTTACTTTGCTAACAACTTTGCACTTTGAAATATTATCTTTTAATAGTTACAATAATATATGTTAAATTATTTTATAACCAAAACAAAAATTCAAAAGATTGGTGTACATTTCGAAAACGCTCCCCAGAAGGACGTGGTGTTATATTTTGCATTTAAATTCGGCTGCATTTCCGGTAACGGGACCTATTTTGATGCCAAGATGCATTTTTTTATTATCCTGTTTATGGGTTTCATAACTGATGTAATAAAGATGTTGTACAATAAATATGAGGTCCCTACCCGTCCATAGGAAAAAGTCATTAGCATAATAGTGACAAAGTCGAACACAGAGTTATTATTTTGCACAGTGCTGTATTTGGTAGAAACTTCGCAGCTGGGCTAGATCGAGGTCTTTAAAAATGAAAAGTTTTCAGTTGCTTTTATGAAAGACCTCCAATTCTGCTCAATTCCTTTCAACTGCTGCTTACAATGTGAGATTATGCGCTGAAGTAGACCAATTCGATCTTAACGCTAAGTTCTAGCAGCTCATAATAGAAAATTCCCTTCCCGAAAAAACACTCATCGGTACCTTGTCTGACATCAATGCCAGCTCCAATCAATCAATGCCAATCGATAAGATTGAGGGACAAAGTTGGAGGTTCATCAACCCTTTTCACACTTTGCCTCAGCTTCAAGAGTTGTTCAGCTTTCCTTCTAACTTTGAACTTGCAAAGCAAATGAAGACCATACCCAAAGAACTACTGGGGTGTTAGAAAGGACACGCTCCCTTATCTCCCTCATCCGTTTAAATGAAATCATACTCTATTCTTAGTACAACTGAAGGATCTAGGCTTGCAAGCTTTTTTTCCTTCTGGGTATACGCCTCTGAAGCGATTCGTTTAAAACAAAGACTGAAAAAAGACCCTTTCCGAATACACCTTGTGTCAGCCGACAGTCACAAATGTTTTTTAGGAATGCTTTATGTGACCGCCGGGGCGTAGTGGGTAGAGTGCAACGCTCACACGCCGAATTGTCAAGGTTCGATTCCCGGCTGAACACCTCGAATTTTTCACGGCACCACCTCTTTCGAGCTGTTGTCAACACTCAAAGAGTAAAAACTGTCCAACAAAGCTTCTCAAACTTCACCGTTAGGAGTCGGCAAAAAACTGTAGGTCCCTTCTACTCGCGAAAGAACAGTAGCACGCACAACACGAGTAGTTGATGAGCAAGCTAGGCCCTGGTCCCTCTGTGGACTGTCGCGCCAACATAATAAATAATAATAATTATGCCCTACCCAGCCCACTCATCGCAAGAAGTTTTTCTCATTACTATGACACTTCATCAGTTTGTGAAGTGAGAACACAATATTTCGTTCAAGTCCATGTTTTTTCGTGTCTTCATTTTGACGCGCATCTTTCCGTACTTACGGTGTTTCTTAAAAATTCTTCCCGAAATATGCAGATTCCATATTTTTTACGATTCATACGACAGCTGGCGGAAGCGTAAGGATAAACGGATTTCGATATTAATGTCGACAAGATCGCTAATTGATGATTCAAGGTCGGCGGAGACATAAAATAAAATCATCGAAGCAGATGGCATACACTTCCCCATTCAAAGGAACGCCAACAAGTCTGAGCAATGAATTCGAAACGATGACTCCCGTGAGTCGATATAAAAATCGTCAGTGTCAGCATTGGATTACTGAGAAATTTTATCGCTCTGTTAAGGGACTGCTTTGAAGGTGCTTTCAAATGGGAAAGCGGGCCAGGGTCAAGTTGGGTAATTTTTCGAAAACTGATCAGGTTCAGGTTCATCGGTTTTGTTTTGCGAAGCTAAAGAAAAAAACGTGTGTTCAAATTCATTGATCAAAAACCAGCATGCCAAAGTCAGAAATTTTGCAAAGCTTTTAACCCAAATGCTGTGTTCAACTGAAACTCCTTCATTGGCAAACTTTCAACAAAACACTCCTAGCGCAAGCAAACCATCCCGCACATGGGTGATCTGCCTCGCTCTCTTCCAAATTAGAACATTTTCCGCTTCAATTTGAACGCATTCCGCGCATGAAACAATTCCGAAATAAATGAGTTCCAAATCCATCCCAGCCATTAATGCTGCCGCCGGCTCGACACTTTCCAACTCGACCACCACAGATAGACATTTTGTTATTCTCCAGATTTATTATTATCGATTTGCACAAGTGTTCGATGCCATTTTTGGAAATAGCGCACAACACACCCCTCGCTGCAGAGCACAGGAGGAACTGGCGTAAAAAAAATTAAAAGCAATCCACTGAGAGCGGGATCACACTTTTCGCTCTCTGACTATTTTGTTGGCTAATTTTAAGCCAAAAAGTGGCGATCAATTCAAAAGATTCTCCCCGGTTTCCGTCCGATTCGATGGGAACAGTAATGCGCGCTGCACACACACAGGCAGATATAGGAACAGCGGCGAGCGGCCGCACTTTTTGATCAAATGCCAATTTTGCGCTAGCTAGCTGCCGATGCCGTTGAATTGGAATATCGTCAACCAGGCACACACGGGTCGGCAGCAACCGAATGTCCGTCATCCGCTCGCCGTTCTGTGCATTCAAAGCTTCCCCTCGTCTGACACCCCCGAGGCGAGTAAGACAAAAGTTGCGTTGCCCGGCCTTTGGCTCTTCGAACAACGGTTTTAGACACATGTGCGGCTTTATGTTCTGCGTTCGTTTTTCTCTCGTTTTCGTTTTTGATTTATCTAGATTCGCACTCTTTGAGGGACAGATACACGCACATGGTCTTGGCGGCGGTGGTGGCGGCCATACATGTGGGCGGGCATAGTGACACTTTCCGCACGTTTCTATCATGTCCAATAAGTGGGATGTTGGAGTGATAGCAGGAGCAGTAGCTCTTCGTTGCGATTATTGTTTTGATAGCTGTATCGTGTGGACGATGCTCACGACTTACCCGTAAGGCCAGGAGTCAATCCACTTTAATTGGTGCACGTACAGTGAGTGTCAGATGGACGTGTTGTTAAGTGAATAGTGGAAACGGTCATTAGAGGACTTGGCCGGGGCACAAGTTCGGCGACAGAAGATACATTCCGTCAGCATGACAAGCGCGTCGTCCACCTCACGGATAAGTGCGTAAACAAGCTCATTAGGCGTGTTTTTTGCCCGTTTTCCGTTTGCAATGTAGGTAGTTCAAAAATAAAGTGAAATATGTCGCAAATCTTTTGACGGCGTGCGTGCTAACGTCTCGAGTGTTCGATTGATGTTTGCCTTCAGGTGTGCCAGATGGTAAGTCGAGCCGCGAGGTTTGACAATTAAAACAAGCATTTTGGTACTTCAATCAAATTATTTCATTTTTTAGCCCATTGAGTCTAGGAGGAAATTTACAGCGAAAGGTTATTTTTCTTTGCGACGTCCCTACGACAAGATGTCTCCCCTGCGTGGCCTCCCGTACGATATTCAAGGATTCTTTAATTGTTAACTAAACGTGCAACAAGTAAAATGTGCCAAATCATATAATCGACCTCTTCTGGAAAATTTCACAAGAGGAGCGAGAATGAGAAAATGAGAAAGAGAAAATGCGCTCGAAATAAAAGCTGGTGGGGACTGCATGTGCTTGCGAAATAAACATTTTATTTGTTTTGAAATGCTGATCATAAAATACAGAAACTCAGGTACTTACGTTTGACGTTCATGGTCCATGTGTCTAGATAACGACTCGTGTAATTAGAATTTTTGATTGTTTCCTAGATTTCTTATGGCATTGATAATTCTCATTTTTCTTTTTGCTACATATTGACAACTACCTATTGCTACATGTTGACTACTCTTTTAGCCCTTCCTGTCTTTATACATTTATTTTATAATGTCTGTAAAAGTGTCCACGGCAGCCGATGTAGATCGCAAATATCAAAGTTTTCATGATTAAGAACAAATTTTAAGAAGCAAGAGATGCATTACTACGGCTTTAATATGTGTCATGCAACTAAACCCAGCGGGAGTAGGGAAAGCTTCTTAAAAGAGAGTTTTAAATTTCTCTCAAGGATATATTCTCTGAAGATCAATAAACTTTCCTGAAATTGTTTATCTACTTCGGTCGCATAGTGTTAAATCGAAAGTAAATCATCGCTGAAGCAGCAGTTAGTCAGCCAATGGAACAAATTTAATTGTAGCTATAGCGGAACACCAAATGGAATCATTTTCTTTTCCGGATTGACGTTGAACCAATTATCGCTTTGCTCCTTTCCAGGTTTTCAATGTAGATGCCACCTTGTGAATTCCACAAGACAGCGGCCATCTCCTCTCCTGGCAGTACGCCAGCTTTTGCAAGCTTGGTTCATCAAAAACTAACTTCAGACCAAAATACAACTTGCAATTGTGGTTTGCAAAGAATCAAAGCCGGAATATAGACCACTAAAGGGTACTTCAAATTACATTCAAAAAACTATAATTGAATACCCGACTGATGCTTGTTTTCTTTTCCAGGTTTTTTCTAAAATCCAGACGCGGTGAGAACAAATTACAAGACCCAGTAGGTTGAAATGCTTCACAGTGACACTATCGCTCAGTACGATAGGTATTTCCATTAGCCAATGATGCCAAATAAACATTTTTTCACAAGGAACAACCGTCTATTAAACAGCTAATGAAAATCGAAGCTGTGGGAAAACTTAGTAAAAAAAACACTTAACATCCATTGTAGCAGGTTTAACTCCTCTTTTCTTTATTGAAAGCAAGTTATGTAATAAATGAAGTGAAGATAAAGTCTTGCAACACACTCCAGTCGGCATCGAAGTCTCTGCAAGAATGATATACTTTCGTTTCTTTTATTTATTTATTTATCAATTTCTATTTTGTCCCCCTCTAAGGAGTCTCCCTCAGATATAATACACTTGTACCTGCATTTTATCAATCCTTGAAGCAGGTCCTATATGCTTTTTGTAAGCCTTTGAGCTCTCTCAGTGATTCGGTTTGCATCTCCTTAATCGTCGACCTTTCATGGGTGTTTTCAATCTTGGAAACAGGAAAAAGTCGCAGAGGGCCAAATTTCGTGAATATGGTGTCTGAAGCATGATTTCGTTGTTGTTTTTAGCCAAAAATTACGAACAAGCAATGACGAGGAAGCAGGTGCATTATTGTGGTGCAAAAGCCATGAATTGTTTTTTGGCAATTCCGGGCGATTCCTTCGTATTGCCTCTCGTAAACGACCCATAACTTAAAGATAATATGTTCAAGTGACCGTACGATTATGTTGTAAGAACTCCTTATACATAAGGCTAGAGTCAGGGAAAAAACACTCAGCACGCCAAGTTCGATAAAATGTAAAGGTTTGACATTTTAACGAACTTGGCGTGCATTTGGTCATGGCTCATGGCTCTCCTGGGCGATGTCAATATCATACATCCATGATTCCATGGAAATCCGGATCGCTGTCATTCAACAATTCTTGAGGGATGCTCATAATACTTTTTTTTTGGTCAAAAAATTGCCACACGCTTCATGACCAAAATTTCCGAAAACATTGCATGGCATGAGCCAATCGACAACAACTTCAACAACTTCTTTAACAGTGATTCGATGAATTACAATTCTCTTCGCTTTCTCCACATTTTGATCGGCTGTTAATGTACTGGGGGGCCCAGGACGAGCGTCGTCATTCACATCTTCTCGACCTTCTTTGAAAAGCTTGCATCCCATATTTTTTTATAATTGACGGGTGCAAAAGGGGTTGCGAGTGACCGGATCAAGTCACAGCACGGGCCGAAGGTATAGAGGAAGAGAGGGAGAGGAGGTACCGATGCACATTGGTTTTAAATGCCTGTGGATTGTAATGCGGAGGAAAAATCGAGCTGGGAAGAGTATTCCAGATTCGTGTAGTGCGGCTAAAGAACGAGTCTCTGTATTTGACTGTACGTCCGAAAGAGGGCTTGAGGGTGAATTGGTGGGCATTCCTAGCGAGACGTGTATTGCGGGTGAATTCTTTAATTGGAGGAATGCAACTGGCTAATTCATCTGCGCATTTCTTGTTAAAATAGCGATAAAAGAGTGACAGCGACGCGACATTACGTCAGTGTTCTAAGGAGTCAGTCTACTTGGCAATATTACTGTCACCTATAAGTTTTATCGCTCGCTTTTGAATTCTATCCAGCAGTTGCAGGGAGGTCTTAGAAGCACCTGACCAAATAGGAGCGTTATACTCAAGTTTTGGGCGTATGTGGGCCTTGTATATTGTAGCCAGATCAGAGGGAGTGAAGTACTTCTTGCATGGTTTAAGGAAGCCTAGACATTTCGCAGCATTTTTGGTGACCTCAAATATGTGATCGTTCCAACTAATTGTTAGGTTGATACGCATACCGAGGATGGAAAGTCTTTCGGTTTCAACAACGCAAGTGCCGTTCATGGATAACATCTGATTATTTTGTGATCGCTTTAACGACAGTAGACAGCACTGAAGAGTAGGACAGATGGAAAAGCTTACGCAGTGGTTTTGCCAGATTAGAAGAACACCTCTTGAGAAGAACAGGGGGTATACCATCCGGGCCAGCGGATTTGTGTATGTTTAGATCTTTAAGTACTCTTGCTACTGTACGAGTGCGATAATGGATTTGCCCCATGGAGAAATTTACACTCTCAAGTACAGGCGGGGACAAGGTGCTATCTGGCAGCGTTAAACTAGCTGCAAAGTGTACAGCAAGCAGATTAGCTTTGTCCAAAGAGCTGACAGCTGGAATGTCATTGCAAATGAGCGTTAGGATCGAAGACGAGGCTGAATTCCTTATGTTTTTAACGAATGCCATGTAAACACTTTGACTCAGAGTACACTTACCGTATGTCCACATTTCAAGAGTTTTCTAGTACTTAATTCCATTTTTCACACAAAATTGAATAGAAATTCTTTGATCCATTTTTTTCGATAGCAGGAAACCGCCGGGCACGCAAAACACGTCAAACTTGTATCCTTCTCACAAACATAATAAATGTGCTATATCGCGGAAACTGAAAGAGACGAATGTACCAACATAACAAAATGAAAAACAAATCGATAATCGAATGTACGTACATGGTATGTAACTGCAACAAGATTGTATAACGCAAAAAGAGAGCATTAATGTATGCTAAACACATTCTTCTTGTAAAAGCCGTCAAAAACTACAGTTGTCAGTAAACTGACTTTCCTAGTTTTCTTTATTTTTAATGAAAAAGCTCAAATAACGTTTATGAAAGGAAAACTTTAAAACCATTCGTAACTGCCGTGGCGTAGTGGATAGAGTGCGACACTTACACGCCGAAAGCCCAGGTTCGATTCCCGGACTGAACACCTGGAATTTTTCTCAGTGAAACTGTTGCTGACACAATTTAAAAGGGTAATTATTGTCATAAAGACTTGTTATGAGTCGTGAGAGAACAAAAGAGCGCACAACAAGAGTACTTTATGAGGAAGCAATGCCTTGAACGGAAGGACACACAACATCGACAGGGACAACAACATCAGTACCGAAATCAAATGCAGAACCACTCTTGCCAATCGCTGTTTCTTTGGGCTCAAGAGCCAATTGAGTAATAAAGCCCTCTCTCGAAGGACTAAGCTCACTTTATATAACAGCTTGATCATCCCCGTCCTACTTTATGTGGCGGAATCTTGGACGTTAACAAATTCGGATGAGGAAGCCCTTAGTCTTTTCGAGAGAAAAGTTTTGCGTGCGATTTTTGGTACTGTTTGCATTGATGGCATCTGGAGGAGAAGATTTAACGACGAA
Source organism: Eristalinus aeneus (assembly GCA_955652365.1). Classification (NCBI taxonomy): domain Eukaryota; kingdom Metazoa; phylum Arthropoda; class Insecta; order Diptera; family Syrphidae; genus Eristalinus; species Eristalinus aeneus. The sequence continues at coordinate 67,699,872 of OY019133.1, forward strand.
TTCTATGGACTGTAGAGCGACATGCGGTTGGTCAAGCGTCTACAGATACAGAGGACGACCTAGACTAAAGTGGCGCATACAAGTGGAGAAAGACATCAACTAACTTGGAGTGCGCATCTGGAGACAGCTCGCGAAAGATCGTGCTGGCTGGAGAGGCATGTTGGTTGAGCCCCAGGTCCACCCGGACTGTAGCGCCACAACAAGAAGAAGAATACCTTGAACGTCGTCAATAACATATAATGTGTAAGTTCTTATTCCAAAATATTGGCATTCGTCCATGGATTCAGATTTCTAATTAGTTCATTATTTTCTGATGATTATTTGTATGTTCGTACAGTATTCACGTGCATTTGTAAATTTTCGGCGCCATCGTAAAAGGCTACTGTTGAAGTTTATAAATACTGAAAATTCGCATAGAGAAGTTAGAGAACATCGGCGGTATGACAGTGTCCTTCGAACCTTCGTAAAATGATAAACCATTCCCAGGTATGCCTTAAACCACACTTTTCGATCAAAAGTACACATTTAAGTTTGTGACAGTAACTCTTTTTGTCATACCAAAAAAAAACAATTTTCGTCGTTCTTTAGACTCTTTACACCATCCTGACCATCAAGTAAGAACCGCCCTACAACAACGTTTTCCGGCTAATAAATTACCCTTCAAAAACAATCCCAGAGAATTGCGAAATTAAACAAAGAAAAACAAAGAATCCACGTGCCGTAGATCTCAAGCTAAAACGACCCAACCAAGGCCGACTCTAATCAACAACAAGTGTGACAGAGGCCCATAAACAATGAATCGGGCTAGATGAGATCCCACATTTCCTTCCTACTCGAAGACTAGAGTCGTCGCTAAATTTAGCCTGCCGCCGATAAATTTTCCATTTCCAGAAATCAATTGTTTATCACATCTCCACCGTTTTCGGCGCAAGCCACAAATAAACAACGGTCGTGTTGAACTCAAACCGGCGGCTGTCCGCCTAACTGTTGCTCTGCGACCTTGTTCCGCCGGTATCATTGAACCTAGAAGCTAAAACGCATTCGACCAAGTGACTAATGTTCTTATTTTCTTGGCTCCGCGGTCAGCGTTCAGGTTCAAAATCATCGAAAATCCGAAGACTCTCTCATCAACCGACGCACGACACGTCGAACAACAGCGAAAAAAACCGAACGACCGTTCAAGCAATGACATTCTAGAGGATGTCTTCTAATTTTGAACGGGATTTCAAGCAAAACAAACAAAAAGCGCGTGAAGACTGATCTATGTACATTTGCAGTCTTCGGACGCATGAGATTTTGCGTTCACACGCGGCTGCCTATTAATAGACGGTCAGCATCGAGAAATTAAAATCTTGTTGGCCATACGCCGCCGTACGAACTTCTGAAATTGTGCGCTTTCGTAAGAGGGGCACTGGGCATCATGGTTAAATGATCGTCTATGCTTTTATTGGGGCAATAAAACAAATCATAAGTGCCGAATAGAGTCCCTTGTGGATTCAATTATCGAAGCCCGAGTCTGGCGCGAGTGTAGATGGACAAGGTCAGCACTCGAATCACCAGCACACGGAGACCAGTCGGCTAGAGAATTTCGAAAACAAAATCAGACTTTATAGCAATTTGTAACGATTACAATTTGCTTTGATTTTTCGATTTTAAGCTCACGCAGCGGTCACGACTAATAGCCACAACAACGACGTGACTAAAGAAGGGGGAAATCTACAGAGGCTTTGTCGTATGTTGTTAAAACACTTCCTCCTTGGCATGCAGCCAGAATTTGTGATACCAAGCCGCAATCAGAAGTGAAAGGCTCTGTTCTTTGGAAGGGAAATGCGAGTTTGAGCTTACACTTATGTGGAGTATATGCACGCACGCTTCGCATGACTGCTTTCTCTTATGAGTTGAAGTGCAAATTTCATCTTCAAACACTGATTCGGAATCGGTTGTAGGTTGAATGTGGCTCTTTGGTAACCCATTCAATTCAAAATGTTGCTTCCCAGAGGTAACTGTAGTGTTTCTGGCAGTTGTGGAATCATTCATCTTTGTGCTGCCAAAGCTGAATAATTTTCATTTATTCAATGATAATGCACTTAATCTTAACGAAGCTCTTTGCTGAGTCTTCAGTACATTGAAAAAGATGAAAAGACATTTACGGATCATATAAATAAGGTGCTTCAAAGCTTTATAAAGATTACATCGTGCGCAAAGAATTATTTCAAACAGTTTGTCCACCTGGAAAACGTTTTTGCACTACACAGAGAGTATGTTATGCATTTGGAAATTCTAGGAATCCACTCCCACTGTACAAGGGTTTAATAAAGTTATGTAGTTATATATGACAAAATCTTCAAAATACTTTAGAGAGAAAATTATGACAGATCTAAGCTTCGGTAAATCCTTTTATTTATACTGTAGAAAGCGCTTATTTATGTTCTCAGCGACCAATTAGAAAAGCCAGGAGACGAAGAATGGATATTTTAAACCCGCGTCTGAATGTTCACAAAGAGGTGCTATACACTGCAATGTCTGGTTTTGGTAAGTCATCTCATTGTGTAGCATGACAATGGACAACTGACCCTTTTCTGTCCAAGTAGTTAAGTACATAGTCGAGCCCTGCATTTGTTCCTTCGTTGTATGACGCGACAGTCAACAGGAGGACCAGGGTTTAGCTTTATATCAACTACTCATGCTCTGCGCGTTTATGTTCTCTTACTCGTAAAAGGGACCTACAGGTTTTTGCGAGCTCCGACGGGGAAGTTTGAAAAGCTTTTTTTCTTAGACATTTCTTGTCTAATAGTGTTGTCAGCGACTAGAAAGAGGTGGTGCAGAAAAAATTCGGGATGTTCAACCGGGAATCAAACCTGGAACTTTGGCGTGTTAGCGTCGCACTCTACCCTCTGGGCCATGGCGGCCACCGAGGCCTACACACAACGAACCCACCTGTCAACCTCTAGGGCAGAGAGTCAAAATTGAAAGCAACATTTTAGGGAAGACACAGCAAATTGGAACAACGACTTTTGCCAATCTCTGTTTTTAAGGCTCAGGATACATTTGGGTAGTAAACCTGTCTCTTCTAAGCTGACTACCAAGTTCCAAAGCTGACTCCTACAACAAAGTAATAATCCCTTTTCTGATTTAAAACTGCAAAAACTTGGGCGCTATTAAAAGAGAAAAATGAAACCCTTTGATATTTCTTTGAAATTTTTTAGAGAGAAATGTTCTACACTACTTGGAAGTTTTAATCATGTTTATGATATTGAAAGAAGATTCAACAACGGAGTCCATAGTTCATTTTTACGAAAACAGCGCAGAGGCTTACAAAAATAGTCCGTGTACGTAGGTTGCATTTTATATTTCGGGATTGGGCTACCCTAGTGTTGAAATCTGGCAACTGCCAGCTCTGTCGTAAAGTTTGACATTTTTGAGGTTATACGTACTGAGAATGTTTTGACATTCGAGCGATATTTGTATTGTTTACAGTTACTTGAAAGATTCATCTCGCCCAAAATAAGAAATTAGATCGTGAAAATTTTCGTTCGATTATTTTTTACAACATTTGACGTGGATTAACTCAACAACAGTGCGTCGATAAACTTAATTAAATTTTTGGCGATAAAGCTCCATCAAGTACTAGTGTTTATCGATGGTACGGTGAATTCAACAGAGGTCGTAGTTCACTACTAGACTAATTTCGTGAACGTCGTCCAAAATCAGCTGTTGTTCCGGAAAATATTGATGCTGTGCGCCAAATGATATTGCAAGATCGTCATGTGACCTATCGTGAGATTGAGACAACCTTGCGCATAAGTGGGACCATACATTCAATATTGTATGAACATTTGACCGTCAAAAAAATTTGTTCATGTTGGTTCCCACACAATTTGTGAATCGCTCAAAAAAAGGCTCGTGTCGATTGGTCGAAAGAAATGCTCCAAAAATACGATCGCGGTGCTTCGAAACACGTCTATGACATCGTGATAGGTGATGAATAGTGGATTTACGCGCATGAGCCCGAAAGTAAGCAGCAGTCGACTGTATTTGTGTTTCAAATAGAGCCAAATCTAACAAAAGTTGCTCGCGCACAAAGCCCTTCCAAGCAAATGGTCGCCTGTTTTTTCGGAAAAACTGAACATGTCGCAACCGTGCCACTAGAACAACGCAGAACAATCAGTTTTGAGTAATACACAACCATTTATTTGCCAGTTGACTTCCAAGAAATCAGGAAAATCAACCGCAGAAGACGAATCATTTGCACATCACATCACATGCATTTTTGAGCACTCAAAACGTCGATTTGATGAGTCATCCGCGTATAGTCCTGACTTGGCACCGAATGGCTTCTTTTCAATCCCGTACGTAAAAAATAAAATGGGAGGTCAACGTTTTTCGACACCTGAAGAAGCGGTTGATGCGTTCAGAATGCATGTTTTGGAGATACCCCAATCAGAGTGGCAAAAGTGCTTCGACAATTGGTTCAAACGCATGCTAAAGTATATAGATCTTAATGGGGAATATTTTGAAAAACAATTAAGCTATTTTCGAAGATTAATATTTGTTTTTGTTCTCTAGTTCCGAAATATAAAAGGCAACCCTCGTATAGATGAATGACACATCTCCATCCCCAAGAATCATTGAACAACGCAACATAAGACGAACTCGTTTGAAGTCACGCATACAGATATGGTAAAGATGGACCGGTATCAGTTTGGGATGCGAAAATCATGTCATCGGCCGAGGAATGTTGTCAGCTGTAGAGGTGTGTTGGTTGAGGGCCAGATCTACCCAACTTGAACCAAAAAGATTCATGGACAGCACATGCGCTACCTCGAATTGAATAACATTTTCGCAACACACTTCAGCCTTCGGGGATGTAACAAGTTAAGATGACATAAAAGCCATTGACAGGACGGTGTCAATGGCTGCCGTTGTTGCTGCTTTCGGGTAGCTGTGATGAAACAGCGTGCTCCAGCTAGCAGCTAGTTAAAGCTAAGAAGCCCTAAGTAGCCCTTTTCTGCGGTCAGTGCACAAAACATAAGACTGTCATGAGCTCTTATTTACATTTTATTAAATCCCAAAAGGATCGTCACATCTTACCATCTCTTCGACCAACCGATCATCCTTAGCCCTTGTGGACCAACTCTCATCATTCCTTGAATACACCTCTTACTTATAGAAACTGAATATACTGTTTGTACATACGAAAATTTGTTTAATGAAAGTTTCTAATCAAACTATTTTTCTACAGTTTCTTGTTTTCTTTTAAAACTTTTCGAGCAACCTCTTTACACGGAAGTGTGTTCACATTAAAGAAGTTTTGTTTTGATGTGAATTCAAAGCAACTACGTAATCTTCCAAACAAAAGCAAAATTATTTCTAGTAGTAAACTATAAGATGGATGATAAGCTGTCATCTTTTTGAACGAATGACAAAGAATAAATAATGGGAATGGCGCCATTCTAAGGAAGATATCGGCAACCGATGGGAAGTCAAAGAATGACGGTTACCTCATGAAGTTTTATCTAAGCAACAATCGTTCCCACAATGAATTGTTGTACACAAACTTGCCAACATTTAAATGTCCATTAAATTCGGGCAGACGTGTGATAGATCGAATTGATCAAAGGAATCAGCATGCTGTTTCATCACAGCGACCTTGTCAGAAAAAAACTCGTCAAAGCCAGGTGTTGAATAGTAATTTTATGTCAAAAGGAAGATTCCAGTAAAGTAAGAACTCAGTTGCAGAAAACACTTTAACGTAAAAAAGGTAATAATAATAATAATAATAATTATTGGCGCTACAGTCCAAAGGGGGACCAGGGCCTAGCTTGCTCATCAACTACTCGTGCTGTGCGCGCTACTGTTCTCTCACGAGTAGAAGGGACCTACAGTTTTTTGCCGACTCCGAACGGCGAGATTTGAGAAGCTTTCTTAGACAGTTATTACTCCTTGAGTGTTGTCAGCAGCTCGAAAGAGGTGGTGCCGTGAAAAATTCGAACAATTTATGTTGAGCTGGGAGTCGAACCTAGACCCTTCGGCGTGTGAGCGTCGCACTCTGCCTACTAAGCCACGGCGACCACCGACCACCAGGTAATGGTCGATACAAATTTCCCCCCAATTTTGCTAAGCAACAATTTCTGGAAAAATTAAGCGTTTGTGAAAGTATCATAAACTTCCCAAGGCAGTCATGGTTTGATTCAGAAATGCGTTCCTTTGCCTTTGAAAACTGTCATATCTGTCGAAAGCGATTTTTTTCTATTGTTCCATTCTTATAAGTTAAAGCTATTTTTACAATGTGTCACTGGAGGCGGTCACTAGCCTTTCTTAAGCACACAATATCTTGGATGATACAAGATAAGCCATTTTGGATTATTGGAACGATATTCATTATATTTCTGAACTTGAAATAACGGCCATTCGATGAATGTGATTTGCACATCTCCCTTTCGTTTCTACAACCATTTAAAGCTTACATTCGACGTGAACTTTCACGCAAACTATCTAGAATACTAGCTTAAACAGTTCGGCCGTATTTAGTAGAAAACCGCAACGACTTTTCACATCTTGCGAATTGAGTTGCTAGTCATCAAAGATACCACCAATATGACAAAATAAATTACCGCGCCTACCTAGACAGATGAATGAGTATGAATTTCTGAGCCATCACATAACCCTCAGCACACACCAGCATTCGAAAAGAGAAGTGATCGCAAATGTTGCTTGTTACGTGTGTTTGTATTTGAGTCTCAATTGATTGTTGACATGAAAATATTTTCGTGCAGCTTGTTTTATTTGTATTAACAAGTCAATTAACCCTCTCGTGTGTTGTGTAGTTTGAACCCAGTTTATTTCCACATACATTTTCGATCTCTTTTTTATACTACTGAAGTTCTTCCAGAATTTAGAATCTTAAGACAATAATAAAGTGCATACACGAAGGGCCTCAAATATAATCTCGGTATATCGGTGAAGCTGTTTATATATAAATTGACTTATTTAACAAGTAATACTATTATTTTAGTGCATTCATGTAAAATTTCATGTAAATGTGATTATTAATTCACGTTTTATCTCTAGTTAAACAGAATCATAATGATAACTAAGATGATGGTGGTGAAAATTTTGGTAAAAATTTCTCACTAAGCAAAGAAAAAGTTAAAAAACTATTCATTAGGAGATGATGGCTGTTTACCACCTTCATTATCAACTGTGTAAAAGTGGTCAAGTGAGTTCAAGAGAGATAAAAAGGGCATTGAAAACAACCCCCGCTCTGAAGCCCCGGCTACTGCTTGTACGGGAGAAAGCATCAAAGAAGTCGAAAAACTTGTTCTTGAGGATGCCCGAATAAAGGCGAAAATGATGGCAGAGATCGCCAAGCTTTAACCGGTACCATTCACGCCATTCTTCATGACCATCTTAACCTATCAAAGGTCAGTGCAAGGTGGGTGCCACCAATGCTCACAGCGCCTCAGAAAAAAGTGAGAATCACATGCTGTAGAGAAGTGGAGATGTGTAGCGAAAACGCTGACGGTGTTATGGATCGAATTGCTACTGGGGACAAAACATGGGTTTACCACTATGACCCTGAAAGCAAACAAGAGTCCATACAGTGGCATTAAAAAAGGAATAGACCCACCGAAGAAGTTCAAAGTCACTCCGTCTGCTGGGATGCTCATGGCCACAGTTTTTTGAGACTCAAGCGGAATCTTGCTCATTGAGTACAAAAAAAAGGTGAAACCATTAACGACACATCCTAGGCTTCCACTTTGCATAATTTGCGGGAGGAAATTAAAAGGAAAAGATGGGGTAAACTCGCAGCGGATCTCTTGCTTCTTCATGACAACGCTTCTGTTGACGCGAGTTTCCAAGGCTGCTGCGCGAGATTGTGGTTTTGAAAAAATCCAACACCCACCCTATAGTCCAGACCTTGCCCCTAGTGATTTTTTCCTGTATCCGGATTTGAAAAAATGTCTTCGTGGAAAAAGATTTTCGGATGATGAAGAACTCAAGTCGGCAATAAATGGGTATTTTGCAGAGAAAGAGGAAATTTATTTGATTGAGGGTTTAAAAAAGCTTATCTCAAGATGTAACAAATGCATTGGTGTTAGGGGAGATACATTGAAAAATAAAAACAATTTGAACACAGATTCCAAATTTAAAGCAAACAAAGTAATGGTCCTACTGTACGAAGAATATTTTGCTTAATATAATTGATTAGGAGGATTGGTTTGTTTTATTTTACCAATTGTTTTATCTACCAATATCAGTCAATGAATAATCTAATATTGGAAAGAACTCTTAAAAGACAATGTAATGTTAACCCAAAACCTTCGTATAATTTTAAAACAAACAACAGACTTCGGCGAATTCATTACTGAGCTTAGGGACCACTCAAGGGTTCTGACTGAAATTAATAGGAATATCAAGTTTTTTTTTTTTCAAATTAGACAAAAAACTGATGAAAGGGACTATAACACCACCTGTTCTTACTACACTTAAATTGTAATGCCCGCTTGCACCCTATTATTTAGGGTTTAGTCAACCATCCAGCAAATTCATAGCCACCTTTCGTAAACTGTTTTTCTGCCATGAGAGTTTTATTTGAAGAATCATCATGATTCTTTATCTATAACGTAAACTTTAAACTCTCTTATTCAAACAGCAAACTTTATGGAAAAAAAATGTTTTTTTTTAATGATGACTTTCCGGTTGTTTTAATGATCGCAAGAATCCTTATGCTCTTTTTTTCTTATTACACGGCAATAATATGGCGTTCATCATGACACTGAAATACAAAAACGATTTAAATGATCCATTAACTAACAGTGGTTTATTCATAATCGACATACAAGTAATGTTGTATATATTATATGTATTTCATTATTTTAGAACTATTTGACTTTAACAATATGTAAATATATGCGTTTAACAACAGATTTTATCTTTGCAACAGTTTCATCTATACTAACAGATTGTTCTTTAAATTTCCTGTTTTGATTATTTTCATTTTCTTTGTTTATTCAATTAGTTATAAAACATCATTGTTTTGTTGGCTTGCAGAAGAAATTGTCTCTTTGAACACATCGAACAAATGATTTATTACTCGGTTCAAACGAGAACGACGAGCCTGTCGTCAGCTTGTGGTGAAGGAGAGAAGGAAGGTAGCTATAGTAAAACTACTGGGTGTGTGAATTGTTTGCCAATTTCACTAAATAAGCAAGAAACATTTGCAACTACATGTAACAATATATGCATCTAGATTGTTACTCCTACTATACTACAACTACTTTTGCTACGGACTACTTTTTGGTAAAATTATTGCATTTCTAGACGTAATTTATAAATTTTTATTCTTTTCATAATCAACAATAAAGCTACAGATTCTTAAAATGCATTGATGTATGCGTAATAACCGCGGAATGTATAATGCAGTCAACTGCTGGGAACTGGAAATGAATCCTTCCTACAGAGAGCGCATTTCTTTAGATTGTATTCAATTGGCCTAGCATCGGACACAAATAGTTGACACGTTCTATATGGTAAACTAAAGGATAAAAGCGCAATTGAGCCACAAGAAAGGAATTTTTGCTAGGATAAGAAAATATTTGTGAATTCATCTATATATTCCACTTGAAGGATCTAGAAACTACTCCTTGGAAACCAAGTCATCACAGATTAACATTTGTGTGTTTAGAAAAATACAAGACTGTTGAGACTAAAAGGCAGTCCTAGATTATGTTAGAATCATTTCCGTTTTTCTTTTTTACCTATATCAAATAAAAAATGTAAGAAAAAGTTAAAAAATCAGCAAAACACAGAATTTCATTCAGCAACGCCCAGAACATCCTATTCAGAATATTATTAAAACATTACAATCAATTTTGTGGCACAGTAGTTGACAGGTAACTGTGCTATGTTAATGCCAGCAAATCAAAAGTAGGCTAGGCTAGATCGTTACACTATTGAAACTGATTTAGAAGTGAGCTGCATACCACAAATCGCTTAACACTAACCTGCACCAAAATTTGGCAGGAGTAGACTACTGAGTATCGTTTTGTATTTGTACACAAGCGCCTATTAACGAGATGTTGCACAGCTGTTTACAAACGAATAATATGATTTTAATCAACTGATGAAAATAAAATCATGGTGCGTTCCCAATGGGCTAGGGTTTATTAATATTCAAAACAAGTTGGAATATGATGTAAATTAATTCAAAGCGTAATAAAAGCTGTAGCATAAAAATCAAAAGGGCGACCAACAACTACAATTTCGGGACAGTTTCTATTTAATTTTTTTGTTTTGAAAAAGTAAATATCAACAAATAGAGATTTCGTCCTATTAGACATAACCACCATTTAAACTCCAAACTCCTCGTCCTCGCATTCGAGACGTGAAATATGAAGATGCACTGGCAAAAAGCAAGACAAGAATCTATCGTGACGTTTTGAAGCATGCATTGAATTGAGCGATCCTTCGTAATCCTATTGGTTTCCTATCAAGTTAATGTCTGATGGTGGTTTCTGTAGATTCTGTAGATTGCCAACAAACGACAAAAATGCATCAGTTAATAACTACTGACAGATGAAGAAATACAACTAATAGAACAGTCTCTGACTCTCAGATTCTTAACCGAAACCGGTCTAGGGAGAATTCTTTTAATGCATTGCTCTTACTCGTGCACAGTAAGACAAGAAAAAGAGGCCTCAACTAATTTCGGAAAGGATAATACGTTGAGGTGTTCGAAATGCACAGGTGTTGAAAAGGAATCACAATAGACAAACAACGGTCGTCGAAGTTGGAACGACAACTCGACGTCTAACTCAAAATGGCTTAAGGAACGTAGGTACTCTAAAATCTTTCAAAATTTCTCAATTTAGTTGTTAATTAGTTTATTATTAATAACAATTGAATGGCACCATAGTTCACAGAGGGACAGAGGGACCAGCTTGTTCATCAAGTACTTGCGTTGTGCGCACTAATGTTCTCTCACGATTAGAAGGGACCTACATTTTTTACTGACTCCGAACGCCGAAGTTTGAAAAGCGTTTTCTTAAATAGTTGTTGCTTTTTGAGCGTTATCAGCAGCTCAGAAGGTGGTGCCGTGAAACATGCGAAGTGTTCATCCGGGAATCGAACCTGGACCTTAGTCGTGTGTGTGTCGCACTCTGCCTATTACGCCGACGCGGCCGCGATTAAGCAAAATGTTTATATGGAAGACAATTTGTGACATAATCATTTAAAAACGTGGTGGAGAAGTACTGATCTATCCAGAAGAACTTAGTCATCATGGACGCCACCTCGGACCGGCACTGGAAGTACCGAAAATAGAAGCAATTATGACTAAATAAAAATCATACCTGAAGATTGTCATGTTTGCTGATTAGATAACGGGTTTAAAAATACTGTAGCAAGATCATAAATTTAACAGCGATAATGGATTAATGAGGGTACTTATAGCAATTTCACGCATTAAAGAAAACCCTCAACTTACACATTTTGAATGATTCTGAATTTAAGTAAGTACTCCAATTAAACCAATAAAAACTTCTTGCTTGTCAAAAAATGCTAAAAGTTTAAGACAAATAATAGAACGCATCACTTGAAAGGCCATAAATTAGATCTCACGTAACATTCCTAAAAATTTATTCTTAACACTATTTTTAAGAACGTAGAATGTGTGCAAATATATGCAATTTTAAAAACCAAACAACTGACTCTTAATCTAAGACATTGCTATGAAGGAAGCCCAAGTAAATTTAAAAAAAACACTCAAAACAGATCGCAAACAAAATCCCGGAGCATTATTCCTTTTCTTATATGTCACTCAGAGAAGTTATGAAGTCATAATCCGAATCAATCAATTCCACTTACGCCTTTTAAAGCGTTCGTCCCCATAATGAATCCCTCCAAAAAAATTGAATGCAAACAAACAAATTAGAGCCTCTGAGAGAATGCAGTCTTTAAAAGAATCAAAAACCCCGACCACTGAAAAGTCATCAACAAGCATCCACCTCTTCTGGACAGGAAACATCAAGCAGCTCTTTAACTATTTTGTACTCGTGACAGTTTTCGCAAATCAACCGACCATTGGACGTATTCGAACGTTGGACCTTTTCATGGCAAACAATGTGTACAAGTTTCAGGTTCTTAAGACTAAATATCTCCAGAAAGTACTCAAGCACACTGATGTCAATAACCCGCTTTTTGTGTATGGGACACTTTTGATCAGGATTCTCCACTAAATCTCGCACATTTTCTATCAGAGATGGAAGTATCGTGCGCGACAGCTCAATTTGATGATCCAGATTCCACACTTGGAAGAGAATGAGGTTCTCCCTCGATGCGTACGGATTGATACAGTGATCCTTTGAGCATGGTTGATTCTCACTGTAAGGACCTTGACAGTAAAAGTCTCCTAGATCGCTACATAGCGATACAGACCACTCATCCAGTAGCTCGTTCTTGGTGGTGTACTCTTTGATTATTTGTCTTAGACGTTTGTTGGGTAGCGGTCTGGCGTCGGGCTCGTCGCCCTTCTGCAGGAACTCGTGTTTCTTCTTACAACTCCTGTCGAAAATCATTGAAAAGTAGTCACAGCCTATCAAGAGGTAGCGAAATTTCTCCAGAATCCTATCGAATATTACACGAGCCTTGACGTTGCTGCGGTAAAGTTTATTTCGTGTGAGCTCATCTTTCGTTTTATAGTAGTAACCGCGAATGCGATCCTGCGCACGGCGGCACATTGCTTCTTCTTTGGAGTTGCAGCGTTCCTCCTGTCCCTCGAACCATTCAGAGTGCTCACTGCGAAGGCTCAAGTGAGTCTTTCCGGTGTCGGGCTGCGGCTTTCGTTTCTCGTACTCGCAGATCATGCGTTTGAATTTCTCGGGATTCCGCTCGATGAACTCGTAAATAATATCAGCAACTTTCAGTAGTGGTGATGTTTGACGCAACTTTTCGTATTCAAAATCTGAATCTGAAAGTCAAGGAACATAAAGAGCAAGGTCTCATTGAGCATAGGAAATAGTTACCTGTTGTAATGATTTCATCGGGACCAGCTACGATGAACAGGGTTTGTGGCTCTATGGACTGAAAGTAATCCTCGTCTGAGACTTCAAAGCCATCGGTGGAGAGATATATTCGACAGTCTTTTACCTGAAGGAGAATGAAAGAATTATAAATGTTAGAGAAGGCTGTTGAAGTTTTGATTTTGTTTAGAGCAAAGAAATCAACAATAATTTTAGTATACAGCCCTTGTTATACAACCAAATCGAAAATTTTCAAACAATTTCTTCAGCAATTGCAGTTATATACATTTTGTTACTATGAACAAAATTTACTGAAAGCTTTCCATTATCTCCATGTCTAGAATCATCTTACAGAAAACGGCTAACAATAAGACATCATTACTAAGTGTCATTTTTACAAATGCACCAACTTCAATTCTGATTACCCGGACGCACAAGCTCGACCTTCATTTATATCCAATTATTCATCAGCACAAAATTTACTTACAAACAAACACTAAAAGACCTTCACTGACCAGAGCTTGGTGATTCTTCTTATACACTCGTCGTAATTTCCGAAAGCCGATCCATCCAAAATCAACACAATACATGACACAAAATTGCAATCCATCCCTTCCAACACAGCACAGTACACCCATTTGTTTACTTTGATTGTACAACACTTACACAAAGCTCTGAAATGACTTTGAATTCTTATTCATCTCCTTCTTTGGTAATCAACTATTTTAATTGAGACCGTGACCAGTGGTATCGATGCAACCAAATGCGAATTCAATCCGCAGTTGACATAGAAACCTAGAAACCTCGAATTCCTTGTACAAGGTTCTGCGAAAGCAACAATTCGTTCTCCCGTTGCCCCAAAAACGGAGAAGGTGATGTTCCAAAAACATAACTTAACCTAGTGACCATGACCAACATTCACAAACGGCGCAGCATGTGCAAAAGGACAACGCGATGAGTTAAAAGTTGAATGTCCTTGCTCCACATTGTGTGTGCCTGTGTGCATATGGAATTAACCTTGACAAGGATACGGCACTATGCTACGAAAACGGATACACATTCCTTCAATTGTACACACAACACACAAACTCTCGTGAGGGGGGCAGCAACAGGTTAACTTGACTCCACTTCTCAGTGCGCAACAACAATAAGAAAGTCCTCAGAAAAGTGTGGGGGAATGTGAGAACAGAAATTTCTATATCATAGTGACATTGAAAAATCGCTGGTACGAGGCGAGATGAGGGGGCAGCCTCCACTTTCGTCCTTGTCGATTCTTTGAGACGCAGTTTCTTGAAAATCACTCAAACAAACTTAAATGATGGGAATGTGAATAAAGGCGTACTTACAGGAAACTTAAGCTTTGCTTTATCCAACAGCATCTTGAGGGAATTTGCTCCGATGCCATATTTCTTCGTCCTCGCATTGTCTGTAATTTTATAGCCTTTCATCTTCTTTGTAGTTCCAAACAGATTGAGCATTGCAAGACGACGATTTGACGGAATGACTTAACACAGAATTTCTTGGAAGGAGTCTGAAAGGATTTTTATACTTTCACTCGTTGAATTTGCGTGTTAGACCTTTCACTAGTGTGGATAACTACACCACAGTGAAGGAGGTGGACTTTGGAAATATTTTCTTTTTTTTTTTTTCTTGTATGTTAGAACTTATCTGAGGGATATTTTCTCGTTTCCTCTGCTTGTTTGTTGCATTCTGATACGAAGTAGAAATGTCAATTCAAGCTGATAGATATGCGCATTCACAGTTGTTTACATTTTTTTCGCGCACTTTTAACGAAGAATGAGATATGCGGAGTTACCAATTGAACAGAATTGAATATCGAATGATTTTTGAAAATTGAAACAGTTTAATTTTGAGATTAATACTTAAGGTAATACGATGTTTGAGGTCATGGATCAGCATGGGATGAAAAGTTTCCTATCCGAAAACTTTAATTGCACATGAAGACAGTATCGACTTACTGAAACTGAACCTCCACACCACAAAAACGATGTTGTTCTACTTAAAGACCCTCATCTCACGTACGCTACTAAAAAAACTAGTTTCGCGCAAGGTCTATATTCTAGTAAAAGACTGTAGTTCTTTATAGCGTTACATATAAAGTACGTCACAGTTTTACGAACAATCGAGGTTAAGCCTAAGCAGACCATTCATAAATGAAAAATGGCGAAAATGGCCAGCGTACCGACACATTGAACTAGAAATTTTGGAAGAAAGGCTGTAGTTTCTAGCGACAAAAAGAGTTCTGCATAGTTCATCACTGAAGATGTTGTCCCGATAATTCCACAGAGAGAATTAAATAAGACTGTATGCTCGTTAAATTCTCCATAACGTGATTGTATTTTTATTCATGACATTTTATTTCGATATTTATTTCTGAGGTAATATCTCTATCTGGCGAAATGGCGAAAAAAATATGTCTTTGTCCCCATTGTCGCTATAATTCCCTTGGCAACTCCGGGAAATCGTCCCCACCCACGACAAAAATTCATTCGTTCAGTTCAACTTTTTCCCCACATTTACTCCCCCATTCACCTGCTCGGTATGTCGCTCCGTCTCTCTTTCTTTCTCTGGCACAATCATCCCCCCGCCCGACCCCAACAACACTCCAACTGTCAGAATTTATTGAAGAAAAAGAAGGCAAAAAGCTCAAAAGGCTCAGGAGAAGAAATGTTCAAAAAAATAGTATTGCCTGTGTAGTTTCTTATCTTTTGTGACGATTTCAATTAATTAACTTCACCATCGAAAAACGTCGGCAGTAGAACGACGTGGTATCCACCGGGCTGAGAGCACTGGGTCAAATGGAAAATCAACATTTTCGGCGGTCAAATCGGTGAAAATCATTAAGAGATCACTCCACCATTCGCACAACAACAACTATAACCGCACACAGTATCAATTGCCAAAGTTTTATAGAATGCACAACGCACATCTCTAGTCGAGCACCATTGAAGGACGAGGAGGACAACGAGGAGCACATCAACCATTCATCGAGCGACACACCAAAGTCCAGCAAAAATTGTTCAGCAAGTTTCAATGGACATGCAATTGCGAGACTTTGAAATGAGTGACTCAGAGACCGAACTATTAATACATCCATCTGCGGGAGCAACCAGTAATGGTGGTGGTATTGGAGGTGGCGATGGTATTGGTGTTGGGCACAACAAACGTATGGACGGTAGTTCCGTCAGTAGACTATTTGGTCTTCGTCGCGGTAGCAGCAGCAGCAGACAAACCGGACAGGTTCGTCTCAGAAATGATCGTAGCAGAGAACGTGTCACACTCGTACCACTGCCATCATCGTCATCAGCAACAACGACGCCAACATCTGAGTATCAGCAGAACTTCTCCGCCACCAGTATCAGCGGAGGCAGCGGAACAAGTATATCTCCAGCAATACAGCAGCAGCAGCACACAGTTTTCTATCATAGAAATCGGAGAAAGAAATCATCAAGAAATCTGGGGAACTATTGCAAATTAATATTTTGCGGGTGAGTTGTTTCGAATTAAACTACAGAAAGATGCGCGTTGTGACTTTCTTTAAAGCCGTGTGTTAATTTCGACAAGGCGGTGCTAATGAGTAAACAAGTTAAAAGACCAGCTCCGCACTCCCCATTGTCTTCGTTTGCTGGTGACTTCAGTTCAGCCGGAAGACTATGTGTCAAATTTGCATATTTTCGCTGTCCAGTTAAGCAGCAGTTGGTGGACTTTAGAAACCAATATGAGGGCAAAGTTTTTTCGCTTTAGCGACGTTTTTTTTTTTGCAGACTTCCCCCTCGTCATCAGTGTAATTCAATTATAAACAGTTTTCTCTGGAAAGCAGCACACAAACTCACGCCCCCATCGAGGAATGGGAATGAAAACAAAGGCAAGTCAAATAAAATGTTCTAAAAATATCCCTTGGAAAGATCCACATCCACTTCCACATCATATCGCGGACACACGCAACGGAGCATACGGCTGCAGGTTTTTCGCAACTTTTCGATTCGCTTCGCTTTTTGTTGAAAGCGACAACCTGGTCATTGTCGACGCCATGTGGCCCTAACAACCATGATGCTGTGATTGAGGTGAGGAGGTGTGCAAGCAAGAAAGAACAGAAACAAGTTCGCCGACAGACATCTGACCTGTTTTGGAGGTCGACCAGTTTGTTTTCCCATTTTTTTTTTCCATTCCGTCTGTTTTTGTTTTTGCTGATTTTGCATTCGCTTGTGTGTGGTGCAGAGGTGATTCGTGAGGTGGCGACGCTGAGCTATATGTGTAAAAATAGTCCATCCATTACAGTGTGCATTCTCTCACATCGCAAACAAATCGTGGCGGTTGGTGCGGTGTGTGAAGGGAAGAGGCACAATCGACTGACGAGGATTATTTGGTTAAGCTTGTATTTTCGTTTCATAACCGAATCCGCAAGAGGTGTCAGTCGCTTGGTTTGGAAATTCGATTTGCCCATATCATACAGCGGGTGAAACCCACTGGAGCGTGATTCATAGTGAAAAGGGTTTCCGTAAATGTCTTTTGTGCCTCGGCTCAAAGAGCGAAAAAAGAAAACAACCACCCAGTAGGTATGGCTTGTTGCGGATAGTCAATGCGGCGACGGTTACTACACCTCCACTGAAAGTAGAGCGAAGAGCTATGCTGTTTCCTGGTTTAACAGTCACTGAGCTATGTTTCGTGTGTGTCTCGGTGCATGCGGCAATAATGATGAAGCGAAGCGTGGCAGGAGAACTGTTTATTGCGGTTTGAAACATTTCAAGTGCGCCACACCCTTTGAGTGCCCCTGTGCTTGTAAACAATCTACACTTATATCTCAAATGCGCTGTTCACCAGTTTAAGTGCTTTTGCTACAAAATTGCTCCGTGTGACTCAGGGGGAATAACACATAACTGATATGGGACTTTTTAGTTAATGATAAAAACTAGCTGCGCCCTGTAAATGTTAGCAGCCCTCTTAAATGCACAACTTTCCCTATTGCACGACTTCTTCAAATGATTCGGATATGACGTGTTTGCAGAAGAACCAATTTAGGCTGCATTTGGCGTCCGACTCCATTAAATTCAAGTCTCATAATTTAATTAGCGTTGTTAGCAGGCATAGGTCAGTTAAGCTATCGCTACAGTAAAATTAGCAACTCAGCTGACGTTTGCCTCAACCAACTTTCTTATCAGACCATGGGTGGAGATGACTCTTGCATGTGCTCTCTGATGAATGTTTCGAGTGTAGAACGCTCTCTATGTTTTGATAGTTAGTGGACGTACTTGGTGTTTTTGCACGTATACGAGGGTTTCCTTTTATATTTCAGGATTAAAGAACAAAAACAAATATTAAGATCTATACACTTATGCATGCTTTTAAACCAATTGTCGAAGCATTTTTGCCACTCTCCAAAACATGCATTCTGAACGCATCAACCGCTTCTTCAGGTGTCGAAAAACGTTGACCTCTCATTTTATTGAGATTGAAAAGAAGTCATTCGGTGCCGAGTCAGGACTATACGGCGGATGACTCATCAAATCGATGTTTTGAGTGCTCAAAAATGCAGTTGTTTGAGCCGATGTGTGAGAGCTCGCATTGTCGTGGTGAAGAGTGATCCGTCTTCGGCGGTTGGTTTTCCTGATTTCTTGGAAGACAACTGGAAAATAAATGGTTGTGTACCACTCAGAATTGACTGTTCTGAGTTGTTGCGACATGTCCAGTTTTCCGAAAAAAAACAGGCGACCATTTGTTTGGAAGTGCATTTGTTTCTTGTCGAAGTGTTTATGGTGACAAAGAGATTGACGGCAAAATTAAAGAACTCAAAACTCAAAAGCGGCTATGTTGTCTAAGAATCGAACCTGCGCCTTTGTCATGTGAGTCAACCTATTTATTCTTTGTGCCACAGTGGACGGGGGCTTTTTGGTTTCGCAACATTTTATCAAGACAAAATCCGCTAAGCAAACATGCTTAAGTCTCATTTTAAAGGCCCACAAACCAGGAAGAAAGAAACACAAAGTGCTGAATGCACAGCTTTGTGCGGCGTCTCAAATAAAATTCTGTCAATGACGCCACTAAACTAAAGAAGAGTTACTAAATACAAATTTGAAGATGTTCAGAATCCCATTCATTATATATTCACTTCCACAAAACCAGATACAAACTTTGAGTGCGCGTTTATATCTACTTAAATAAACGTGTTTGCACATTCAATAACCCTGAAATCGGTTACTCATAAAATCGGTTTTAAATCCCAGTTTCAAACAGGTTTTTGCATTTCTAATTTGCGTTGTGAACTAGCTAGCGCTTATCTCGGCTTACATTAAATTCACAAATCTGATGAATCACTTTAAGTTATTGGGTATTGCCAAGGCCTTCTTTTAGATATCGCGACGTCATTGCCATCTGGAGTTTGTTTCAATGAAAAACGTGTGGAACTTATAAGATTCATTAGGGACTTATGTATTATCCCAGACTTCCTTTCTATTGGTTATGAAAGTACACAAATATCAAATCGAGCTATTCTGCTATGTCGCTTAAAAGATTCTAGCTCATTTGTTGTAAGATCATATAGATCTGCAAGTATTTCAAAATTGCACGAGACCAGATCCTCTATTGGTGGAAATTAAATCATAAGCGGCAAACCATTCTGTAAATTCTTCGAAAGTAATGCTTTACAAAATGCAATTAAATGATATTTTGTTCACCAATCGCGTTGACACACCATATGTTTAATTGCATCATTATGGATTCGAGTTGAAAAACAGAATCAAATTAGATAAAGTTCAAATTGCTTGCCGAAACATATATTTAGAAGATGTCAATAATTAGACTTTTTCCGACTATCCCGTTCGAACCAACATATTTCAGAAAGATGTAATTTGCACCAGAAATTGCCACAATTTGATTTTTGGTATCTAGATCCACTGAAATTACATTCGAAGACGGAATTATTATGCGCAGCCATTTTCTAGAATGATAAGATATATGCTTTTAAAATTTACTTGACAACTCAAGGAAGGGGAATGATTTTAATGGGTGCTTAAATTCGTTTCAAGAATTATGAAGTTTAATATATTGAATGCGAGGCTACCATCGAATTTGATTTTTTAACCCTACTCAAGTGCCAGAGCCGAACATTCTCTACTTTTATCCTTTCGTATCTACGCGTGGTCTTTTAATTCAGCTCTAATATTGCCGAAGGTCTGAGCTTCGACCGCAAAATATATTTTTTCAGTGAAGCATGTTTGAAAAACAACTAACATAATTGAAAAACCGCAGGTTTTAGGCTCAATCCCTAAACGGAATATTTATCTTATACTTTGATGCA